>OZ007554.1:204424797-205727247 GCA_963931855.1 Philhelius festivus
AGTTCAGGATGGAACAGGCGTTGGTTGAGGTTCCTCCGGTGTGAAGCGTAAACGTGTCTATCCATTCTACATCCAAGCCATATTTAGATTGTGGATCTCTACTTTATTGGCTAGATTTCACTTTTCAGTCCGAATCTGTACAGTTTTTTCATGTTTCTCTTTTTCATTTCAAATCAAACTAAAGCGTGACCCATACCCAATTTTGACAAAGTTTAATCTTCTGTATACCATACAAGAGGAGTGGGATGAATAGTGCCTTTGAAGTGTCCCTAGAATTATTCAAAGAGAGGGATTCACTACTCGACTGCCTTCTTAGCCAATGGTGAAGCGATAAGCAAAAGTCTTTATATTTGGATTACTGTTACTGTTTAGGCGTTTAGGAATTTGACCTTTGTTTTTGTTTTATTTATTTGTTCTGTGGTGATTTCAATTTTTGTTTGTCTATTTTATGGTGAAGTTCTTTCCAAAAAATTGATGTTGGCTGTCGAGTCTATTCTTGATGACATCATTGTGTCCTACTTGGTGTTGACCTCTTCGAGGACTGTCTTTTTACTACTAGTTCAATATCTCCGGTGTGTACAAGAAATAAGACTGACAACCTTTGAAAGATTGTATCTCTGGAGTCAATAGAGTAGTTATGCATTATTTTTACATGAAAAACATCTGGGTTTTATCATAGTACTCCTTATAAATAATAGCATAATAGTTCTTGCATCGGACTTTCATGTTGGAAACCTGGGTTTGATTCCCAGCCACTGCCCTTTTTTAAAAAAAAGGAGTACTGAATATTTCTTAAAAGTGATACGTAGATTCTCCAAGAGTATATCTGAAAGTGAAAAGTGTTCTCAGACTTGTTAGAACATTGTTGGTCCGCATAGGAATGTTTGAAGGTTGTAATTCTTGACTGATACATATGTTGCCGTAAAATGATTGGAATATAACATTTCATTCTTTGGAAATTATTTTCAATTGTGAAAGAAGATATTGGTTAATTGTCTGTTGGGACCAGCGAAACACAAAAGTCAAGAAGTTCTTGCAAGAACACAAAATTTCAAACTTTTGTTTGGGTTGGTTTACTTTTATTTTGCAACATCCTTGCAGATCCATACAATTCGCCTTCTTTATAACAAAATAATTTTGTTTTGTCTGAAAGTAAGATTTAGGAAGTTGTCTAAAAAAAGGACTCTGTTTCGATGTTCACGTTTTTGTTAGACTAAATTCTATTCTTGCCTATATCGATTTTATTTCACATATTAATCCAATAACCATAAATAGTGTATACAAAATTATATGGTTTGTCACGTTTGCACTTAATTCTTGCGCCGAATGTTACAACTACAGAGAATGAGAAATAACTTGAGTTCTTCCATGTGACTGCATCGTTCCAGCAATGCATTTTTGTCACTTGTTGGATGCATCCGCGATTGAAACAAATAAAATACAATACTTGACCCATTATCCCTGAAAGATTGAAAACGTTGTGTTTAAACATTTACAAGCTGTGTTCATAAGTTTTTTTTTGGAATAACAAATCTTTGCTAAATATCCACAAAATTCACGATCGAAAAATTAATTTTGTATCCAAAGACCATCAGATCAGATAATTTTTATTTGGTTATCTGGACGGTAAACTCGCTGTTTTGCTTCCGCATTATGTTTTGTTAAGCCTTTAGAACAGATAGGGTCATTACAAAATTTTTGGTATATTCACATTTTTTCAAAAATGTTTCTTAGGATTTTGACAAAAATTTATACCTGTTAAGTAATAAAAATAAAATTGCGTTTGAAGTTTGTTTTTTTTTTACAAAAAATCCACGTTATGGAAAAAGGCTTTCATTTTTTGAGGAAATTTTATTAATTGAGGGTTTTTCCCATTTATCTTGGTTGTGACTTCACCAATTTTATTCTAATTTTGTACATAGATACTGGTACTATTAAGTACTAGATTCGATATTTTACATTCCAAATTCTAACAAAAAAAATTTTATAAACAAACAAATCAATAAAGAAATAAAGTTGTTAGAACACTTGAATGTTTTCACTTTTTTTCGTTAAGAATTTTGGGCGCCGTAAAGCCTTGGTCGATCAAGTTCGTTGTTATTCTCGAGCTACAGCAATTCTCTAAATATGTTTTTCGATTATTGTTTCATAACATTCCAATTGAAATTTAGAACAGCTCATACACGAAGAAAAAAAAAATAAAACATAAAAGACCAGAGAGCAAAAATTTCATTCTTTCAAAATCTTTTTTTTAAGGACTTTTGATTGAAGGTCGAGAAATAGACATGGATTTAGAATTTAGAACAATCATTCTAAATATGGCTTTGGTAATACTAATTACCGTATGTGTGTCAACGACGATTCTCGTTAAAATGGCCACATTCTCGAGACCGCCAAAAACGCTACTAAATGCATAGGATTTCTATATCGATGTAAGTAATTTTGTACCTCTTCTGATATGGCTACAACTTATAAGGAGTTTATTTGTCCAAAACTCGAGTATAACTCACATATTTGGTCAGCCCAAACTTCTCTTCATTTATTGGGTAGCATTCAGAACAGAGCGAAACTGATAGGAAACAGAAATATCATGGAATCCTTCCCATTTCTTAAACACAGTAGGAATGTTTCTTGACAAGCAATGATGTCTCGAAGCAGCCAGTTGCATTTCTACCCTCAATTAGTTCACCCGTGATACCCGTTTCGCTAACAGCCTTATTATGAATACCAATTTTATATTCGATAATTTCTATCAATTAGTTGATAATTTGGTATTATCGGTATCAACTGGAAATTTTAGACCGATTGTGAATATCTACTTATCAAAAAGTTCATTGTGAATGAGTTTTGTTTTTTTTTGTTCGACGCTTCGCGTTTGAAATATTTATTTGTTTTTTGTCGGCCACGAAAAAGTAAATTCTTTGTGCGAAAATGTAAGTTGTTCTTATACAAAATGCATCATAACTCGTCAAAAACAATTCTATCGAAGTCAACATTCTTTTTAATTTTATTAGCCCTTAAAAATCACGAAGAAATTGTTTACGTTTCAATCCAGAATTTGTGGTTGATAAGAAAATTGATGTGTATCTATTTTGTTGATATCTGCAATACCATGTCTATCAAAAAAATCATTCACAGTCGATAAAAAATGTTGATAGTTGATAGTCATAATACCAACTTAATCAATTTGTTGATATGTATCAAGTATCTAGTTGATAGTTGATAGCTATAATAGGGCTGTAAGAATGTTCATAAGTTCTCCTCGAGCCTAATTTTGGATGTACTGTCAGATACATAGATTCATTTTTTAGTCGCACAACACGATTATGGAATATTTTACAAGTCAAGCTTTTTCTTTGCCATTTCAATTTACAAAAATTCAAGACCAATGTTCATCGACACTTTACCACTTCCACCCACCATCCCCTTATTTTTTAATTCCTGGTCTCTTGTGCTGTTTTTAACACACTATAAGTGCGTGTGAATTATAAAAATAAATAAAATCAAATATTTGACACAAATTATTTAATAATACAAAAAATCTTTTTTAAAAGAAGTATTTAGAAATAAATTATCTGATTTCGTTTCAGACATTCCTCCTTAATTAGTAAAGTCTTAACCAATTTGCAGCTTTTCTCAATAAAATCCAGTAAGTTTCACCCAGAAGTTCCCCCGTCCATTTCATTTTATTTTTGGTACAAAGTAATTGATATTAACTATTGTCTAAGTCGGTCTTCATATTTTCAAAGCTTTATTTTTTTCAATGTGAAATTAATTTTGACCTCCCTCTGAGTATCAAATTCGTCAAAGCATTTCTTCGTCAGATAAGGTATTTTCATAATTTTTGTTTTGTGTGACCGTTTTTTTAAAACGTTATTTACGTCAAAAATGTAATAGCAAGATGTTTTTAAACGCAATTGCAAGTCAATTGTTCGAAAACCCAAAACAAAATTTGTATGCAAAAGCATTTATTTTGACAACGAAGGTTGCTAAAGTTCTATGTTCGTCAACATCAATTGCGGCGCAAATCTGTTGAAATAAAAATCGAGTTGACAAAAATATTGATACGAGTCAGCCGTCAAATGCATTTGAAAGAGAATTGAATGAAGTTGATAAAACAATTTTCTTACAAGCAGGGCGATTGCATATTTGAAGATAGTAGATAATTCGCCTTATTCCGATAGTCGTTTTACTAAAACGCCAGTAAAACGACAAGGCTCTTGAAACGAAAATTGGAAATTAATTGAACCGACTATTGTTTTAATGCTTAAAAAAGTGAAGAACATAGAGGACGCTGTCCTTTTCGTATTAATTAAACTCCAAAATGTGGTCTCTGGAGCCTTGTCGTTTTACTGGCGTTTTAGTAAAACGACTATCGGAATAAGGGTGAATATCTGCGTCAAGAAATGATGATTATTTGTCGATTAAATTGACGTTGATTTGACGTTTTCGAAAATGACATTTGAAAAGTACACAAAGTCCATTTAGTTTAATTAAATTTATATATTTATATCGTGTCGTTTAGCTAGGTATAAATAAAGGTTACAAGAATCATGTGTCTTTCACATACCCCGGTTACAAGAGTAGATTGAGGAATCGAATCGAATCCGAATTGAGATTTCGATCCAGGTATATGGCGGCACTGGTTCGAGAGATCGAATTGAAATGGAATCAAAATGACAATCTGGTTGTTGTAAACACACTCGATTCTTCGATTCCTCGATTCAGGTATACAAGCATATTTTCGATTCGATTCAGCTAGTTTAGTGGGATCGGATCGAGAAATCCTATTTCAATCCGATCCAGGTAGCGTATTGCCAAACTGTATATCAGTACAGAGCTCCGAAGCTCTATAATAGACTACAGAATGCTCATTCAAATTAAGAGCATACTATATACTGTGTCAGATCAAAAGCAGATTTTTCTGTGTTGGTATACATTTTGCTCAGGAAACTAAGAGCAAAGTACCTGTGATTACAGAGCCATCGTTCACGTTGGTGTGGTTATTGTGTGTGGTTGTGGTGTGTGGTGCCGTGACATAAGGCCAAGTGACAAAAGGTCAAATTTGTTTGTGACTTACAGCCAAACATAAAATGTTTTGTCTTGAGCAACAGTACCTTGTGTGGCCCGCTTCACGGGTTTTCAGGATTTTAACTCCCTTTTCGGGGCTCACACCCGCTCACGCAACTCCGTTGCTCCGCTTAGGGTATGTTCAGTCGCCAGGCAGGCGCCTGTAGCAACAGTTTTGTATTTTACATTAATTGGAGTAAACAACTAACAGTTATGTACTGCTGCTCAGGAAAACTGTTGCTACAGGCGCCTGCCTGGCGACTGAACATACCCTAAGCGGAGCAACGGAGTTGCGTGAGCGGGTGTGAGCCCCGAAAAGGGAGTTAAAATCCTGAAAACCCTCGAAGCGGGCCACCCAAGGTACTGTTGCTCAAGACAAAACATTTTATGTTTGGCCTTAAGTCACAAACAAATTTGGCCTTTTGTCACTTGGCCTTATGTCACGGCACCACACACCACACACAATAACCACACCAACGTGAACGATGGCTCTGTAATCACAGGTACTTTGCTCGATCTGAAATAGTATATACTTAGTTTGCTTCAGCTTTTTTTAATATTTTACAAGCAAACTGCATGTGACCACAGAGCGCTCTGTGGTAGCATACAGTTTGCTCTACAATACTTTCAAATTCGGTGAGCAGAAAATGACTGAGCACAGACTAAGGAGATCTGTGCTGATATACAGTTTGGCAATACGCATCCAGGTATACACGGAGCTAAATCCTGATTCAATTCTCCATATAAACGTAGTAACAGACAACATTTTCACACAACGAATGCCATAAAGAGAAACAAAAGAATTCAAGGTATTTCTCTTCCTTATCTAGATTATGTATGTCAGTTTTTAATCATATTAACTGTTTTGTGTTTATCGTGTAGGGTTAAACATATTCAAGCAGGGCAGCGTTTGGCGTAGAATGGAACAACTCAAATTTTTATAGAGATTCAGAGTGTGTATGCGTCTATTTTCAATGATAGAATTTTGATCACTGCCATTTTTTTTTTAAATTAAATTAAAAGTCCTTGTTCAACGTTTTTGTTCAAAATATCTGAAAAAAGAACATTCGTACCAATGATTAAGATGTAAATGCGAGTTGATGGTCGAAATATCAAAAAATGAATTGGACGCACTCGAATTCAACATGTTTTTGAAGTTTGAATCTCCAAAACAATAGCTAAAATGTACTATTACTTTTTTTATTTTAGTTAGTGAATTGCAATGATTTGTATTGTGTGTTATTACAGGGACTTCAAAACAAACATTTTCAACAATTGGCAAGCAATATTAATTCGATTAAATTCTCTTGAAATCTTGAAAATAAATTCTTTGAATATTCATATAAAATTGCTTTTCAAAAAACAATTGATTTCTATGATATACATAATCTCCACAAAGAAGTTGTGTCAAAATTTAGCAAGGATGTTACCTGATTTTTGGAGAGAAATATGTGTAAATTAAGCTTAATCTTCTGTCGATTAATGAATAAAGATTACATAAGTTCTTGTGAGCCAAAAACACCAAATATGCGAATCAAAAGATGTTATTTTGCATTATGAATTAAAATCGTACTAACTGACTGGTGTTTATTTCAACCTTAGATTTTGTAAAAAAAAAAATTAGAATCGAGTTTTACCACAAGGCCACACGAGCCTGTGAAGACAAGAGCGTGGTCGTTATGGTCAAATACGTTTGCAAGCAAATTGACTGACGTTGGGCAAGCAGGACGATTGCATATTTGACGATAGCAAATAACTGCTTCAAAAAATGACGATCATTTCATGATCAAAGTGAAGTTGATTTGACGTTTTCAAAAAAGACCGGAATTTGACAGGCAGCGTATGTAGCGAACTTGCTTGTAGGTATTTTCGTTCTGTTCTTAGTATAAGGGTCTAAAAACTCTATTCGCAAATAGGGACTGACAGATATTTAAAATGAAATGTCACATATAAACAAATAATAGCTGTGTTTTATTTTCCCCAGATCTGATCCAGATCTTCATTCAAAACTTCATGTATAACAAAAACAACACAAGGCCCAGTTTTGTTTGTATTTGATGTTTTACATGTTATTTTGAAAACAAAATCCAATCCTGATCCGATCTGGGGGAAAATAAAATACAGCTAATATTCATTGATATATTTAAAAAAAAAAATTAATTATTAAAATCAAAAAATTAGTAAGTAAAATCAACACCTAAATTCTAACCATTGTTGAAGCAGTAATTGCAACTTTTCAAAAATTTGTGACTCAGAAACATAATTTTTCATCCATGATATCTCCCATTTCGTTACAGTTTTGTTTCTCTTTTTCGATGTATACAGATGTAAGGATAATTTTATTGCAACTTTGTAATTATTAAACATCTATCTCTGGGAAGTTCTCGACAAATAATTTAATTTTTTAAGGTGTTTATCTTTGACTCCAAGTCTAACTCTATACTTTATTGTGACTCGGATATTGCAAGAAACTCATTTAACGGAACTGAGCAGAATTTTATCGGTTGCTTTTATCGAGACCGTACTGTATTATGGTTAGTTATAGGATTTGTAAAATATGAACTCGAGATTTTTTTTTTTAAATTTGATGTCAGAGAGTAAGACAAAACCATCTTATTTCACTCTTTTTTAGGTCCGTGGGAATGGTAGATGTAAAGGTTAGGAATTAAGTGTGTGTGTTAAGGGGTGTTTCTACTTTTGAACAAAATTTTTCATAAAGATAAATAGAGGTAATTCTCTCTGTTCAGTTTGTGCAGGGTGAAAAAGTTTTCCGGATTATATACATATTTAGGTACTTACAAAAAATTAAATGAAATACCACAATAAAGGCTTCTTTTCGTCATTAAAAGCATTTTTTCGAAAAACGGTTATCGTTATCGATATTAACGGCTCTAACGATTTTAACAAGCCCCCTTAGGTTTAAAATAATATTGTACATACAAATATTCGAAAAAATATTTTTTTTGTTTTTTGAAAATACAAAATTCCAATTTATTTTTTGAAAAATCAATATCTTGAAAACGTGTGAACGATTATTTTTTGAAATTATTTCCTAAAATCTATATTACCAAACACTTGAAATTAGCATCCCAAATTTTGTTTTAAAAAAATTGAAAGAAATTTGTTATATAAAAAATTACTTTAATAATAAAACGATTTTTAAACTTTGTTTGCATAAATTCATACTTTTCCGGAAATCATCATAACTATAAAATGTATTTTAAATTCCAAAGTACTTTTACATAAGAGCAAGTTCGTGCGATCCAGTCGTGCATTTTATTTATTTTCGGCATTGCCAAAATGGGTGTGACTGATTTTGTATTGTAACATTTTCAAAAAAAAAAACAAAAATTTAAATACACCATTGGAAAACCACTTTCTTTATCATCTTTGTTTTAGATTAGATTTTTTAGATTAGATTAGATTTATTACTTCATCAATAAAAATTTACAAAAACAATTTGATATTTAAAATTAAGTCTTTGTTCAATATTTAAAAAAAATGTCTACTTTGCCTCAAAAAAACCATGGTACCTACCATATATAACTATAGAGAAAAAGTTAAGGGATATCATATTTTACTCGAAAACTGGTCTTACGATTTGGATAAAATTTTCTCTGTATTAAAATTTGTACGAATTACTATTAAATTTAAATTAATTTAACCTTAAGCTTTTATTAAGAGTTACTCCAATAGAATCTTTTTTTTTTTATTTTCGAATTTTGGTGAAACTTATAATCGGCGCAGGAATTTAAAGTGAATAAAACGTTTATGCTCTTTTAACTAACACTTTTTCATCTCAAAGTTAGTGTACGACTTTATGATATTCAATGACATTCGATGACAAAATTATGCATTATATTCGAATGAGTTAAGCGCCATCTAAACTCTCATCATTTCAACAATTTAAATTCTCTTAATGGTTAATCTCATTACTGACCTTAATTTTATTCAATTATTGTTTTTTGCGTCTTAAAATTCTCTGAACTGCCTTATCCACTTTTTCTTAATTGTTTCAAAAAACAGCTGATGTAATCTTGTTTAGTTAAAATGCTATTGGATTACAAAATGTTCATAAAAGTTTATTTCAGATTTAAAAAAAAATCAAAACATTTTGATTTTATCTGCGCATTGTCACATGTGAATTTTTTTTTTGATATTAAGTATGAAGTGACCTTTAAATTTTTCCAATATCACAATTACTTTTCGGGATAAATGTTCAATTCATATAATTCATATAATTCATAAAAAAAATAGTATGCAAAAAAAAATAAATAAAGATTTTTATAATAAATGTTAATGGAATCATTCAGGAGTCGAAAATTAAAAGTTTCAAAGACAATATGCATATCGCAAGAATTGTCGATGACAACTTATGGGAAGGGCCATGATTTCCAAAATCTATTATTTTTTGAAAGTTTAGTAAAAAAAAAAAAGAATTTCAATATAAACTCTCTACAGTAGAAAAATTTTAGAATAATAATTTTATATAAAATCAAAAAATAAAAACATTTTACAAAAAAAAATATAAATTTACTTTAATTTTAGTGTTTTAAAATTTTGATTTAGTTAAAAGAATCAAGCAGTTTTTTTTTACCAAAAAATTGAAACAAAAAATCTGAGGCATAAACATTTTTTAAACCATTTTCTGTAACAATAAGTTTAAATTTTTAAACTTTGTATAATTTATAGGATGATACAAGTTTCGGAGTATAAAATAAGCTCAGTTTATTTTAAGCTTTAGAAACAAATAAAAAAATAAATACCTTCTATTCTTAAAGGAATATAAAAAAAAATAATAATTGTACTAATTTCGTCTTGTGCTTAACCTTTTGTGTTAATATAAATATTGTTTTTTTTTTTTAAATTATTAATTAGTTCATGTACCTATTGCAGCTTTTCATTAATTTATACATATTATTATCCCATTAAAACCAAATATTATATAATCAAATCCATAACAATGATACAACTCATCCATCACAAGCACACACATCCATGTTTCCAGGCCTCAAAATTCGATAAAAAATGGTAATGTTATTTTTTTCAAATCTATTTTAATACAAAAAAAAATATTAAACCGAATTATTGGCAAAAGATCTATTGAAAAAAAAAACTAAATTTATGTGTTTTGTACAATAACATTAACCAATTGTAAAAAAGAAAAATCGTATAAAATATATCCAAAATATATCAATAAGTTACTTAATTAAATAAAATTTATTTAAAAAAATGCAAAACAAAAATAATTTTTCATCTATAAATAGTATTTTTTCGAATAGGAGAACCCGGAGGAGGCAATACCAGCGAACTTAGACGCCACAGTCTGCGGCTGAAATCCAGTCCATATTCCAGTCCGGCTCATGCCATGCTGCCGTTCGACCGCCTTAAAAAGGAAGATGACGAATTTGACCCAGGTCTGGGCGGTAGTAGTTGTGCAGGTGATATCAATAAAGACGATCCAAACGACGATGACGACGATGAACAGCCCTGTGATTTGCGCCTTAGCACTTCTGCGGTACAAAAGATCAAAGAATTGGTATCCATCGCCCAACAACATCAACAGCAACATGCCACTCAATCTTCACTTCTCTCATCGGCAGCAGCTATTGAACCCTTGCAGTCTCCATCAATAGGTGCTTTGACAGCACAAAGTTCTGCCTCAGCTGGAGGAGGTGGGTCAACCTATGTGTCGGGGCTAGCCGGTGCCATTGCAGCCGTTTCGTCATCCTCATCGAATTTGCCGGTAAGTGGGGCCATTTTATTGGGAATCTTGGGTTTTCAAGAGCTAGAATCAAAACTCCAACCTTTTCAGTCAATTTCTGTGGCTGCGGCTGCGGCTGCTGCTGTAGCACGTATCTCGCCAGCGATACTAGGGTATTCAACCATCAAGCGTAGTGGTTCCTTTAGCAGCCCCACGGCATCTGGCAGTGCCGCAGGAGCTGGCCTGGGTGCCGCGGGTAGTAGTAGCGGCCCCTCCAATAGTGGCATAGGTGGAGGATCAGGTATCAGCCCGTTCAGCGGTGGTAGTGGTAGTGCATTGACCCCAGGCACCTCCAGTTCGACGCTAGGCAGCAATGCGGGTGCTGCAGGTTCCGGTGGTGGTGGTGGTAGTGGTGTTGGTAGTGGTACCGGAAGCAATAGTGGTGGCTGGGGAGGTGCTTATACATGTGATCGCTGTGGCAACTCATACGCCCGTCCGCACAGCCTTAACAGGCATGTCCGTTTCGAGTGTGGCGTCGAGCCCAAATTCGAGTGCCCCATTTGTCACAAGAAATCCAAACATAAACATAATCTAGTTCTACACATGCGAACGCATCAAAATCGATGATACAATCGATGCACATCGATAACAATAATTATTTTACAATGTTGTATATCGAAACTATTTTTTGTTGATAAAAAATTATATTTTTTTCCGATGATCTTAAATGTTTTTGCTTTTTTCTTTTTTTCAATATAACACTATACCATAATTTTAATATTTTATTTTATAAACTTACATAAATATATTTTGTTTTTCTTTTTTTAAATTAAATCTAAAATTCATTTAAACAAACAAATATATTAAAAAGGTATATTATATACTATTTACAAGGCACATGATTATTTTTTTTGTTTAACTTAGTTCTAAGTTTTATAAATCTAATTTGTGCAATAAATTAAAAAAAAAAACCACAACAATAACCAACTTTAAAAAATTTGAGAAAATGATCTAAGCAAAAACATCTAGTTTTTTAAGTTTTTAACTATAATTTAAAAAAAAGATAAATAGATATATATTAATATTTAAATAATATGTGATTGAATTTAAAATATTTCGTTTTTTTTTTTTTGTTTTATAAATGCACAAAATAATATTTCTTTGCATTAATTAATTCTGATAGCACTGGGGTTTCGATTTTAAAGAAAAAATAAAAATCTTTAAACAATAATAAATGTGATAATTAAAAAAAAAATATAACTATAAATGTTAAAAATGAGGAGGATATAAATAAGGAAATACATATACATTGTTTTTTGTTGAAGATAAAATGACTGAAAGTTAGATAAATTGAAAATAAAAAAGGAAAGAAGAGATGAGACGAAAAAATAGAAAAGCTTTATTTATAAAATATTTATATTTATAATATATATAGACAAATATTAACGAGTATATGTATTTTCATGGATAGGTATCTTTTAACTGGCAGAAGCGCGAAAGTGAAAGATGTAAAGTAAATAAGCTAGTCAATAAGTGTATGGCAAGGGAAACATGTGTGTTTGCAATGAAATTGATGTTGAAACAAAAATCAAAGAAAATAATTGTTTTTATAAAAAACAAAACAAAAAATACAATAGGTACTGTTTGGTTGTTACAATCATTTTCGTTTAGGCATTCGTTTTTGTATTCGAAGAGCAGTTTTTTTTTTTGACTGAAGAAACTTTAAAAAACGTTAAATCAAAACGTCGCGAGGAAATAAATAATTTTCAAGTATAATTTAATTATTTGGTCAAATTTAAAAGAAACTAACTTTCTCAAGCAAGGTCAATGCGATTTTATTGCGATTAAAAATTCGATACGAGCTTGCACGCACTGGCGATTAGCTGTTGTGTGAATATTGAATCACAAAAATTCAGTTCTTAATGGGAGAATGGGAAAGGTGTCGCATTATTTTTTTAGATTAGCAGCACGCATGCGATTTTAATTCGTTGCCATTAATAGATCCCGCATGCGATTTTCTCTCGCTACAGGAAAAAAAAGTGGTAGCAAAACAAAAGAGATCACAACATGAATTCTATAGGACGATTATTCAGTCGCAGAAAATAGTGTACACGAGTTTATGAATTTTAAGAATTAACTTGCGATTTTCTTTCGCGCGATTATCTGTTCTGAAAAATAGAACACATGAATTTAAATGTAAATTAACATTTAAACTAATGTGGTAAAGTATTCGCCACTTTCGCTTTCTTTTTTTGCGATTAAATAATCCTGCTGCTGCATCCAAATATGACAGCGCAGTCTAAAACTAGAAACGCACGACTATTCAATCGCAAAACATAGAACACATGGATTTAAATATGAATACGCGTTAATGATACCTAAAATCATTCTTTGCCTTGTCCGCATTTTTTAATTGCAATGAATGAAAATGGCTACTGCGTTTCTAACCTTAATCGAATTAATAAGTACATTCTTTATTCCTCCAATATTCAACTAGTTCAAAATTTAGCGGGCTTTTTACTATTTGCTGAAAAAGTTGGTCAAAATTAATGAAAAAAATTTGTGTTTTATATATAATGTGATTATTTTCACGAATCTAGAGTCTCTTAGTATCAAAAGAATTACATTATTTGAAGTATTCGCTCATTGAAATATTAATAGGGTTTTCCATTGATAAATTCCGATTTCAATCCAAAAATTGTCAGCCTTATTATCGTATCCGTTCGGAGAAACCTACGATCGTAACGTTTATTTCGTCCATTCGTTTTTTTTTTTCGGAAAATTTTCCACTTATAATTTGCTGTCGGAGAAATCGGAAATCAAATATCTTCATGCATCGCATGAATTCACGATGCGTTGCTGCAATTTTGACATTTCATCGGCATGTTACGCAAGGATTTGACATTTTCAACACACACAAACTTTATTTTCATAGATTTGTCCGATTGCCCTATCGAAACGGCTACATGATACAAAATTAGTACATTTCTTAGAAATCGGAGAAAATTACGTTCCGATCGGGTACGATTATAGGGCTGTGTATGTTCTAAGAATAATAGAATTTGTGTAATTTTGCGACAGTCATTATTTCAAAAATTATTTCCTAGTTTTCCATACTACTTTACTAGTAGAGAAATGTGAGTTATATGAACTTATAGAAACATTTTCACTTTATTCTACTTTTTTCTAGAAATTATTTCCTTCCTGTTTTGGACATATTTTTTTACAATTGATATAAATTAAACGAACCTTAAACCACATTTGCAATCTGACAACCGAAAATTGTTTTGGTATTAGTTCAATTTAGATTTGTAAAATTGATTTTAAATCAAAATTAAATCGATATTTTTGTCCAAAGGAATGCAAGAAACCCCAAAATTTGAATTTTGACCGATCCAAATGAAAAACAAATTTTTTAGTATAAAGTAGTTGTTATGTGATTGGCTGAATATTTTCTAAAGACAAAATATATCTTACTAATATATAACTTCATTTATTTGACCTGTTTATATTAGTGGATAAATTGATACAGAAAAAACCAAATTTAAAAAATTGCCGTCAGTTTAATGTTTATACCAATTAACGACACAATGAACTCATGTTCATTGAGTACAAATTCGGAAAAATATTGATCCAGTATGATTAATGCAAACTCAAAATTTTAAACTTAGATTTACCTTTTTGCTTGTTTGAATTTCGTAATGTCAAAAATACTTCAGAACTTTGTCAAAAAGAAAAAAACAAGAACAAACCTTTTTTTAGTGCCTTTATTATTTTCCCATTTAGCAAGAAAATACTATCGTAACTTAAAATATTTAACGTTTCTTTATGTTGCAACGGGTAAATGGGTCAATGGATTAGGAATGTTTTTTATTTTTAAATTCAACAAGTAGTGATTCGAACCTTCTCTTGAAGTGTTGCCTTAAGAATACCATTAGATATATGGTATGATATTGGAATCTATTTCTTCAAATTAGAAACTGTTTCCAATAATATTTTACTCTGGTGAATAATAAAGCCATTCAAATAAAACTAAATTTCTTTTAGTTTATCCACTTCTTCACTGCTCAAACGTGTTGAATTAAGGCATTGGCCAGATGGAAAGCTTATATGTATGTATGTCTGACTCCAAAGGTTTAACCGTATTTTTAAAAGGCTCTATTTGAATTATCTGATATTTAAGACAAAAGAAATTCCAGCTGCATTATCGAAAAAAACCATCAACTCTTTTTTCGATTTGTTTCACCTACGATTTAACAACATAACGCAACTGAAAAAAAAAATATGAAAGCCATGTGAAGTATTAAAAAGTTTTCAACCATTGAAAGACAATAATTTTACAAATGGCGGCAAACGTCAATCAAATAATTTACCGCCATTTGCAAATACTAAAGGATCTTCCGATGGGGTGACGATTTTTGCGTCATCTTGTTCGATCTTTTTTCACGAAGATCAATTTGGTCTTCATATTTTGTCAGTACAAAACAAGGTAAAATATCAGTAGAGCCAACTTTTTTCCTTAGATATTAAAAGCCATCGTATGTAAGCCATTTAAATTTGTTTTTCTTTAATTCTAGTTACATACATATTTCTTACTACGTTCCTTAATCTTCCCTTTTTTGATACAAAGTGCATTGAAATTATTTTGTATTTTTCCCCTTGGCTTAACAAGTGTTCTCTCTTATGTATATAATTGGGTTTTTTAAACCTGCAAATTATAAGAACTTCAGGAGCTGATACTTTATTTGTAGTATTTTTAAGAAAGAAATTATATATGTAATCAAAAACTAGTTAATAAACATGAAATTTTTCTGGCAGATTTTTCAATTGCCATATTTGTTTTATTTTATGATTCCAAATAATAAGGTGCTAAAAACCTTTTATCGCATGGACAAGCTTTCACATTATTTCATAGCATTAGCTAAAAAATTAATAAACTTGGCTGACCTTTAATAACAATTAATCGACCTTGCAAATAGCACACTTGTTTTCTCAAAATTTTCCAAATAATTCCTGGAACCAATAATGAGCTGATGATCAGTGAAAAAACGAGACACATTAAAGTCTAAAACTGGTGAAACTATTCAAATGAGTCATTAAAAAACGTTTTCAATGCATTTGGTAAAACTTTTAAAAATTACCGTTAAGATAGTTTTAAATAGGTTTACCATAAATCACACTGTAAAATGCAGTAACAGAAAGTCTCTTAAATTTTTTTAGAAGAAAATTGTATTGATACATTCTCTATTCAAGGTAAAGTTTGTAAATTACACAATTTTCTATAATTTTTTACTGACCAATTAAATTAAAATATATAAATATTAAATATTATATATTAAATATTATAAAAATAGAAAATATCATGAAAGAAAAGGACAAATTTTGGTATTAGGTGTTGGTGGTCAAAGTTAGGGATTTTTAAAAACTTATTTAAAATAAATCGATATTCGTGTCGTAAATAAGAAATTGGTGGAAAACTGTACAGACGAATATATTTTTAAAGTCGATAATGTTAAATCATGAAAAAGGTTAACTTCTTATTCCGTTACACCATACAACTTATCCATAGATATAATTTTGTTTGAATTTGATCAAACATATTTTTTCTTCATTAAAATTATCTGCTCTTTTATAAAATACAAAAACTAAAAACATCAACAACACTTTTTTCGTTATTTTGTACTTATGAAAAAAAAAATCTATATTTTCTCAATGAAACTACATCTGTGATCGGATAAAAACCTATTTGCTTGATAAATCTTATCCGTCCTCTTCTCAAAAACAAAAATATCGTTCTATCCAAGTAACTAACCAAACAGTCGATTCGTTATACAAAGTTTTAAAATTGATTGATTCCTCGTAAAAATTAGTTTTTTTTTTCTTAAATTTAAATTCATATTTATTTTTTCAAAATTAATTTCTAAAATTATAAACTAAAGTTTAATAATTATTAATTACAAATGTAGTTTTCTTTAAATAAAAAAAACACAATGAACTAATAAATATGTTTTTATTTAACAATAAAAATAAGTATAGAATTTATTATACTTGCGATCTCTTAACATATTTTTTAGCTATTTTTAAGTTGTTTTTCTTCATTCCATAAACAAACAAAAATAAATAAATAAAAAGAATGAAAGCACAAATTACGCACGAACACTATTTAGTTGCTAAATAAAAGTTTTTTTTTTCAATGATGTCAGGGAAATACAATTTTTTCTTACACATTATACTTTTTTTTCTTTTTATTTAATGAATGCGATTTAATCAAAGTGAAACTGAAATGTGATAAACCAAAATTTATTTAAATTACAAAAAAAAAAAATCATCAAAACATTTGGCTTTAAAATTTTATTAGTATTACACGTTTTTTTATAATTTTAATTTTTTGAATTATTTATTAAAAATTGTTTCTTTTTATCATATTGATCGGCTCAAATATAAATTAATAACAAAATAAAATCATTTTGTGGAAAAATATTAACCTAGTGCTATCAATGTTCTTTATTTATTTCTTCAAGAAAATTATATTTTCATATACATATATACTTTGGTTTCGTAAGAAGAAGATAAAATTTATTTTAAAATAGAAATGGAAGGATATAAAAGCATTAAAACGTACGTAGTCATCATTTAAAATAATTGGAATGTGATATAAAAACATAGTCCCCTCATATATAAAAATGTTAAAAATATTATATACATACATGTGTATGTGTGTGTAATAAAAAATAATAAATACATATTTTATTAATTCATGCAAACAATAAAAAAAACTATGTATTTTTTGTTTTATTCTTTAAAACCCCTATTTTATTAATTTTTAACTTTATTCTATTAAAATTGTTTTTTTTTTTTAATTTAAGTTATTTGTAAACATAAATTAAAAACAACTATAGTTACTAAAATATTAAAACAAAATATATATGTTTAACATGTATGTTAGTATGTATAGGTATAAAGGAAAAATGCTTTTTCATGTCGGTACCAATCAAAAAGAAAATAAAAACTTTTACAAAGTACCTTATCGGCGACATTCACTTGAAAGTGATAAATTAGAAAAGAAAAATTTATTTAAAATTTCAGTATTCTTAAATTTTGTTTTGTTTTATTTGAATTAATTTTCTTAAAGAAAAAAAAAAAAACCTAGTCATATATGGAAAATTAATAAATTAAAATACAAACTAAAATGATAAGCAAAGAAAAAAAAATTATGTAATGGACTGATTGGAATTTTCGTTGAAACATAAATTTAAAAATAAAATAACAAAACTTTGGAAATGTTAAAAATATTATGAAAAAGCAGGTTAATGTTATAGTTTAAACAAAACAAAAGTGAAAAAGGTTTATTATTAATTTTATGGTATTTTTTTTTTTGTTCTGTTCTTAAAATTCAGGTTGTGGTTTTAATTTTAAAACAATAAAGCGATTAAGGTTTATTTGAAATGTTAACATGAAATAAGAGGAGAAATACTTCTCTATTTATTTGGTACCAAAAAAAATAGCTAAATATTAAATTTAATATTCACAAAAGAAGATGTGCGTGTTTAAAATAACGTCGTATATATGTTCATGTATGTATGTATGTGAGCCAAAGTAAGAGTTGATAATATTGCATAATATTGAAATTGAACTTAAAAATTACTTTTCTTCTGAGTATTTAAAAAAAAATACAAAATTATAAGATCTAAGTGTCTACCCAGAAATATTTTTTTTTAAACTTTAATCTTCAAATTTTCTAAAAATGTAAACTATGAGGTCATTAGGATAATGCTCTCATTTAATATTGGCATAATAAAAAGAAACATTTCAGGAAACATTGTTTAAAAAACTTTTCTGAAATGTTTCCCATTTGTTTAAAAAACCATTTCAGGAACATTGCAGAAACATTTCAGAAATGTTTCTGATTTGTTTTTTTTTTTTTTTTGTGTGGACGCTTTGAGAAACATTTCTGAAATGTTTCCTTGTTTCCCATTGTTTCCAGATTGAGTAGTCTGTAATTTTTTGTCTCGCCTGTGTTGCACTTGAAGCGCATGAATTTTTTTTCTACTTCATTTTTATCACAATTTATATTTTCGCAATTTCCATATATAGCATCGGCTTTTTTGATTTAATTTTTAAAATTTTCGTCAAGTATATCCCACAAAACTTTTCTTGTTGCATACATTTTTATCAATTTGATAAAATTCTCGTTGCTTCACACTTTTTGCGACATTTTATATTAATATAAATAACAACTCACGCACTTTCTACTTATGTAAATGCTTGGGAAACAAATAAAGTTTCCCATTTGGAATGGAAAACAGAGAAACATTTCAGAAATGTTTCGCGAGCGACCAGATCAAAAAAAAAACATTTAAGAAACACTTCAGAAATGTTTCTTTGTTTCTGAAATGTTTTTTAAATGTTTCTGAAATGTTTCCTAAATGTTTCAAAAATGTTTCTTTGGTCTGGACACACCTTAAGAGAGCTAACTAACTATAGATTGTTTGTTAAGGATGTTTAAATCGAAAAACCTAGCCAATAACTTCTAAGTAAATACTGTTAATGGCTTAAGTGTTTGCAGTACAGCATTCCCTTTTCCAAGTCATGAACTATACGGAATACGAGTACATGACCGTTACCGTGAGTATCTGTAGGGTTCATTTCGATAAAGAACAATCGTGGTAAAATTTTAGATGCGTTAATTTGTGTACCATAAACCATCTGGAAAGCTTTATATTCTTGTAAACACTTATAAAAACATCTGATAAAACAACAACTTCAGACATCTTAATTTCTCCATGATAGGTTTTCGACAGAAGTCGTTTATCGTTTAACAAACGACACTCGCAAGAAGCGCCATATCTTGAAGTATTTAAAACACTATACAAAATAACTTCCTGCAAATTACAAGTGTTTCACTGTAGATGCAATGTTCTCACCACCTTGCAGTTTTGAAATGTATCACTTCAAGTATTTCACCGATTTAAGAGAGAGTTGCATTTGTGTTTTCCAAAGCGTATTATTATGGGTGTGTTTTTATCTAAAACTATTTTTAATCTTGAAACCATTCAATCTTCTTCGTTTTCGAAACGGTTGATTTCAATGTTTGAATTATTTCAACGAACTCTCAACACTTTGCAATTTTTGAAAATCTTTTTACAATTTGAAGTGCAAATATTAGCTCTGTTCAACCAGTTGCACTGGACTACTCTGGGTAGAAAAGTGTAGCTTTTTCATTTTTTATTTTCATTGAGCTGAACTAGTGTACTCTAGTTCTGAATATTCTGCACTACCTTTTGAGCTAGTGCAGGTTGGTGAAAACTGTCAAAATCAGCTGATGTCATTATTCGATTATATTTTGTTAACGAATAAAGTTGATTTTTTTCGCGCTTTGTATTTTTGATTTAAATGTTTAAATAATGCATAGATTAGAGCTAACTTCGAATGAAGGGCAATCTCTGGTGATTCAGTGTGCGCCAATTAATCCAATAATATCTTAATAAAATCTATGTATGTACTCGTATATTTAGACGAAGAATTCCGAACGCAAGTGTTTGAAAGTTCGATGAAAAAAATGTGAAGAGGAGGAAGAGATTTTGTGCCAAAAATTCCAACAACGTCGTCGCAGGCACTGGGAATGGATTTCGTCCCTTTGCCATCGACTTCAGCGCAGGCATAAGGCATTTTACTTGCGCCGAATTTAATTTGTTTTCTTCTTTTTAACATCTGACGTATGACGTTTTTGTTTGAATTTTCTCTGACAGTTTTCATGAATCTGCACTGCACTACACTACACTGGCATTTTTCTGGTTGAACAAAGCTTGGTTAATGAAACGAAATGACAAATGACAATAATGTATACCATTTACAAAAAACAAAGCAGTCACTTTGTGAATTTGTCACTTTAAAAAATTAAACATGCTTTTGGTGAAATTAAATTATAAAAAAATAATTTAAAAGCTACAAATTGCACAGTGAAACAGTGTTGGTGAAATTGGAATCGGAATCCCCGAAACCCTGATGATTAACTGAAAAACAAGGACATGCAATTATATTGATTGAGCTGCTTTTTGCTCTGGATAGATTTAGCTTCAATTCAATTTCTTAAGATTATTGTCCTATTAGCTAAATAAACCAATTTTTAGAACATTGTGTTTTAAATATAATTTCGAAAACTTAACTTGCGTTTAATGACGAAATGTAAACATACACATATAATAAGGTATGTGTTACAATATTCAAATATTTCAGATTTTTAAGGTTTTCGTGTACTAAAATTTTTTAAGTTTTAGTTAATTGTTAATGAACTCAAACAAAAGTTCTTTATATTCCAATTAAAACGATTATCTTATTACTCTTAAATTGAATTCGATCGTATCAACAAATCAATTATTTTTTATAGTGCTTTTTCAGTCTATCAAAACTCGAATATTTCAGAACAAATGCAGTTCTTCTATAGAAAAAAAAATTGTACAAGTACAAAAGAGAAAAACACACATTAACTCTAAATTAATATCGGGCTAAGTCGCAAGTTACTCATTGGCAAGTAATTCACTCGCAAGTAACTCAATCACTCGCGAGTATCTCATGTGCAAAAGAATTTGATGTTAACACTTCTATCATGTTCACATGCACTAAAACTAAAAATCTTTACAAGTTTCTAGTTCTACTCGCCTGGGGATAGGTAATTTTTCTTTTAAATATATTTCAATATACGCCTTATATCACTCAACTCAACTTTACTTTACTTAAAAGGTATTCACGCTCGATAGAAAAAATAAACATAACGAAAAAGAAGAAATAATTAAAAAATAAATGCCGAATATCAATAAACGTCGAAAATGTTCAACAGTTTTATTTATTTTCTGCAATTCTCCATTTTATTGTGAATACCATTAATTAAAACAAACAACTGCACAACGAAATAAACAAATTTGCATACAAAAATAACACACAAAGAATCGATCCACAAAGTTTTTTTTTTTTTTTTAAACATTTATACAACTTATATTTATAACAAAAATGTCAAATGCATTTTACCAATTTTTGTTTTAAAATTTCTTATATAACAATTTATTTACAATTAATTAATTTTGCTTATAATGTACCACATACATATAAAACCGCATCAAATGTTTAAACAAAAAAATCTATTTGAAGCATAAATAAAACAAAAATTAAATATTTAAACTTTTTTTTGTAACCAAGGAGCTGTGAATGAAATATTGATGTGATTATTTGTGATTGTTAATAAAATAATAAAAAAAAATATTATTAAACAATATCAAATCAAGTAAAAACTTTATAATAAAACAAAATAAACAAAAACCGACTAAAAATAAAAAAAAAGAAATGAATGAATTTCGTTGCATAAATATTTAATAAAATATTATTATTATTATTTTTTTTTGTTTCTATACTAAATATTTTTATTTACATTCTACAATTTTACTTTTATTTTTTGTTAAACCACACACAAATAAAAAAAAAAACAGTCCGTTTATGTGTAAATGAAGAATAAAATAAACATATATTTTAGATATTAAAACTAAATTTAAAAAAAAAAACTACATATTATAAATATATTTATCTATGTATCTACTAACACCTCTGTTACTATATACATTTTCATATTTCGCTAAACAAAAACTAAATACAAAAACCAATTGTTAAATAATAAAACAAAAACAGGGAAATACAAACTGTCAAAATAAAAATGTACACTGTAACCCCTGCATCCCATTTAAACATGTTAAAAATTAAAAAAAAAATACATATAAAGAATATTTTTATCTCTTTGTACTTTCAAAAGTAAAGTAAAAAATTATAATGATATAAAAAAATGTAAATGTTTTTTGTACACTGACAATTTATTCAATAACAAAAATTAAATAAAATATCTTTAAATGTAGTTTGTGTATGAATTAAATATTTTTATAAGAACAACAAAACAAGAAAAATATTTTAAAAAAATTATTTGTAAAAGCCTTAATAATGTAAAAAATGTTTTTTTTTTTAAGTAAAAAAAAAAAACACAAATCGATATAATATTGTTATAGAGGAAAGCAAAAATGTGTATATTAAAAAACAACATTGAAACAAAAAACGATCGATTGTTCTTTTTTTATTATTCAGCAGCTGGCGTGCAAAAGTGGACTTGTCTACATCGACTTTTTGTTTTTATTTTTTCTTAAATGTCTTGGGGAATTACAATTAATTTTTGAAATTAAAAAAACATGCATCTTATTACAAAAAGAAGCTTTTTTATATTTTTGCATTGATCACAAAAAATTGTGGGGACAAGTCGACTTCTGTTCGCTAACTTCTCATTTTCAATTCTTAGTTAATGATGGTTTGAGGATTCTTAACCGATAAACAATGAACTCGTTAATTTTGTTAAGGTAATTATTTTTTTTTTAGTTTAAGTTCAAAATTTAAACTTTGTTTTTTTTGCTTTTCAGATTTTTGTATGTATTAAGTTACAATCTATCCATTGGTGAGTTCACTATCTTGAATTTAATCTATGTAAATAAATATACAAAAAAAGAATTGAAAATAAAATCAAATGTTAATTTAAAAAAAAATCCCAAGGTTTGTTTTTATTTTAATTTAAACAAAAAATTTAATGTTTTTTTATTTTCTTTTCAATTTTTCATACACATTTTTAATTTAATTATATATAGTTTTTTTTCCTTTTTTTATTTTTATATATTTTTTAAATAAATGATGGTGTTGGTGAATTAGAGACAGGGTAGAGTATACAAAATGTATTTACAAACAAAAATAAAAGCGAAAAGGTAAACTATAAATACATACAACCTGCATACATGTAATTAGAGTGTATTTTTTGTATAGACATTATTAAAACTAACGTTTTATTTTGTACGTTTTTTTTTCATCCTACTAACATGTGTCTTTTTTTTAGGTTACCATCCCTTGTATGACATGGACATGGACACGCCGCGGGAAATAATAATGGACGATGGTATACTTCGGTATGTTTGCCCTCGATGTGGAGTTAAATATAAAAAAATATGCGGAGCCAGGGGACACATGAAGGAGTGTGGTCTGGGCGCAAAGTGTCTATATTGCCCGAAGATTGTAACACAAAAACGAAATTTGGCGAAACATATGGAACGACATAGAAGGAATGGATTAAAACCAGATTTTGATATCAGTTTTTGTTAATTTGTAAGTGAATATATATGCAAAAAAAAAACTAAATTACGTAGAAAGCATTGTTGAAAACAAAATTTTTATTTTTATCGTTATTGACATAAGAAAGAAAAAAAGTTTGACTGAAAGATATTTTTTTTTTGTCAATGTGGACTATCGTATTTTATCAAATTCTCTTCTATTCTTCTTTTGCTTCTGTGAAATCGAGGTTCAATTTGAAGACCCATTACGCCTCTCAAAGGCATATGTATACTTCTTAAAAAAAAATATATAATTATAACTGAAACATGTCAAAAAATGCCCAAGTTAATAATTTTAAGAATGTCAAGTATGAGGCTTAGTTCAAAATTTCTTCCAAATTGAGTGAAAACTGAGTTTTCAGTCAGATTCAAAAACTAGTTGGGTAAATCTATTTTATTGATAAATCTTTTAAATGTTGAATTTATTAAATTTTTTAAATTAGAGTACATTTTTTACACATTTCAAATACAAAAATACAACTAAAATTCTGGTCGAAGAAGCTAAACAAGTCATCCTTTTTTGTATTGCCTAGGATTTTGTTTTTTATGGACCCTTAAGAGGTGTTAACATTTTAAAATTTTAAGCTCCAGGCTCCGGCCACCATGAGTGTTGTCCACTAGCATAACAGTCTCACGAAATTTTTGCGCAAATTTGTGTACAGCAAGCGCGGTGTGTGCTTCATTTCGCCCAAAATTTATTTTCAAAAAACTTACCGTTTGGACTACACTAATCACTTTGGAAATAATTCTTCAATATTTCCCAACATTGTTCAAGCTTTAAACGACTCATTTCGTTCCGCAGAGGTATTATACTGACTTTCTGTCAAGATTTCGAGCGGCAAACAGATGTCAGTGTCAAAATAGGGTTGGGGTCAAAATACAGTATGGGTCATAATACTGTATTTAAAATACTGTATCTCAAAATCTGTCAAAATTCTGTATTTCAAAATGCTGTAAAAAAGGCTGAAAAATAAAAATCGTTTTGATAATGAAAAAAAGTTTTTATAATCGCGTTTTTTATGATCCCTTTTCTTATTACGACGTATAAACAGTGAGGTATGTACCTCCTTGGGCACACTATAGGATTTGGTGTAGGTGCGAGTTTGGGTGTATGTATTGTTAAAGAGTTATCAAGGTTGATTCTCATCGGCATATTTTACAATTGTTTTGATTATAATCAACAATTGCATAAATAATTGCACCCAACTAATTGATCTGTCAAAACTTTCAGGTGTTCATGTTCATACAGCATTTTGAGATGAAAAACTTTGAGGTACAGTATTATCAGATACAGTTTTATGAGATTCAGTATTTTGATCATACAGTATTTTGTACATAGAGTATTTTGAAATACAGTATTTTGAAATACAGTGTTTTGAAATACAGAATATTAACTATACAGTATTATGACCATACAGTATCATACAGAATTTTGACCATACAGTATTTTAATATACAGCATTTTGACCCGGTCCAATTTTACAGCTCTGGTAACAACCACCTTTAATAAATGTATGGCTATGTAATTCTCTCCTATCTCCATAACCAGTGATATTGTATAAAGGGTGTTCATATCCCCTTGAGTGCTTAAGCAAAAATATGAAGAAAAATTAAAATTTTCAGTAAAAAAAGGATAAAATGGTGACAGATTTCTGTTAAAATTATTTTGTGTTGATGATATGCATATGGCTTAAATATTTTTTTCTGGTTTAGCTTGGCTCTGATTTCATTAAAAGTATAGCGATTAAGAACAATATTTTCGTGGATAATAAAGTTTTAGGCTTATATTAAAAATTGAAATAATATTTTTAGATTTTTAGTATGTTTTTGACTTTGAAGAACTATAAATTTTTGAGTCCAGTTTGTTAGACATTCTTCCGATGTCATAATCTAGTTAAACTATTACTATTTATATATTTTTGTATTCTATACTAAATTAATCTTTGGAACCTCACGATGACATTTATACAGAACCTTCATTTCTATCCGGACACATCAGAGAAAAGCTGAAGCCTTGAAGTCCTATTTGCATTTTGATTTGCATGTTATCTAATCAATGGAGTTCACTATTTTTGTATTAGATACTTCAGGGTATGAATAAATATAGTACATTGAAAAACTAAGTGAGGTGAAGAAATTATCAAAAACATGGCTTTTAAAACTCAGTATTTCAAAGTTCCATTGTAGGTTCAGAAACTGTCGGCGAAGTACTCGTAAATCACAACACCAAATTAATCACTTAGCAAAATAAGGTTTTTTCTACTTCGACCCCACTGTGAGCGGCATGGTTACCCAAATTGAAAAACTTGTAGAATCACTCAAAATGTATTAATTTTTGAGGTTAGAAAAAAATAGTTTTCTTTTTCTCGATACATTTCTTAATTATTACGACCTACATATGTTTATCCTCTAATTTTTCTGGGAGTATGCACACTAAAAACATAAATTATTCGGCCTTAGCGAGATATCCGTCTGGAGCGGAAAATTCTCCGATTTTGTACGATTTGGAGGATTTTTGCTTCGAGGTATTCTTCCGAACAGCTGTTCGGAATTTTTCTCGGACATTATTTTAACGCACCTGGCGAACTGCGTTGAAGTGCGATCAAGTGCTTTATTTGTGAAATTTCTGACAGCTTAATGCAATTGTTTTTCCGATTTCGTCCGACGCAAATTCTTCGCGGAACAAATTACGCCAACGCATTTGTGTATTATCATTCTTTCCGATAGAATACCTCGAAAGCAATTTGAACCTTCGACAAAGTATGCGTTGCGCACAACGAATATGTTTAAAATACATTTTTTGATGATGGAGTGCTTGTAAATAATAATTCTTGTACATACCGTCTGTCGGTCTGTGCGTCCGTAGTTCTGTCACTGTGCTTGATCCTAAAAGGGTGGGTCAAATTGCTTCAAATTTGGTACACAACATTTTTATGTGATTCTCCATGCCATACATTTAAGTTTTTATTTTATATTGCATCTAGAACGGTAACTAGTTGCTGTACAATAATTTTGTATTTTTTTTTATGGAAATGTAATAGAAAACGACATGTGATTAAACTTCGTAGTTATTATAATAAACCTGCGCCTTTAGTGGTTTGTTTTGGAAAAATTCACCAACAGACAGATGATTTTGACGTTTTTTGAGAAAATTGTTTAAATTTTGTATTTATTTTTTGTTCGTTAATGGCTGGACCAATTTACATACATATGAATGTTTAAAAAAAATAAAAATACTTATTTAAAGAAGAATTCAGAGAACAAATTAATTTTGTATTACTTTTGACATTTTGACACTTTGCCTTTTAAAATGATATCTGACGCAATACATTCTTAAAACGGACTAAAAAAAATAAAAAATAATTTCACCTAGCCCATAGTAATTTCTCTGGAAATATCTGCGTTCATTTTGATTTTTTTTTTTGAAAATACAAACTTGTAAGTTTTGAGACATAAAACGGGTTGCAAGTAATTGATAAAAGTAAGAAGTTTAGAGAGTAGGAAGTGCTTATAAAAAACAAACAAATCTAAATAATGTAAAAAAAAATCAAATACCATATGTATGAAAGATCATCAACGATTTGGTTTATTTTTTGTTCGAAATTTTGAGTTTTGTGTGAAACAAATTTTGTTCGCTAAATTCACCAAAAAAGTTTCTAGTTCTGGTAATACTGAAGGTTCTTATTTTGGGATTTTTGTATGAACTCAAGAACATAATTCATGATTCAAACAATGTATATGCGTTATTGTTTTTTGTATGGCCATGGAAAATTTATCAGGCAAATAGGCAGTGTTACATAGAACAAATTCTAATGAGCGCTAATAAGACAAATTGATTCAAACCTCTTCGTCCACTGCTACTAAAGTAGTAAACTAAATCTTCTATCTATTTTGTTAGTAATTTCTTTCTGGACCCACCTTAAACAATGACAATTTGTCCAAAAAACTTTAGTAGACAGACCATTTTTAGCATTTGTAAATGTCAAAGAGCCATATGGTACTAATAAGGTTGAAAACACACCACATAAAGCAAAACGTTTTTGATTCGATAGTCAAAAAAATATTTTTTATTTCAACACACACCAAGCGAAACAGAATAAAACAAAACAAAACAAAACGTTTTGTGTTTTTGTTTCGTTTGGTGTGCGTTGAAATGAAACAAAATACGAACTATCGTAAAAGCTTAACTCCGGCTGAAAGATTTTCACTCTACGGCAAGTAAATACAAATAACAATTTTGCGTTTACAAAATAGACATTATGGTGTTTTTTATACGAAAAGAGAAAAGCTTTAAATCTTGCCAATCTTCAAATGTCATAGTAGGAATTAGCAATCCACAGCTTATCAATAGTAAGTTTATTAGCATGTTCCTTATCTTTATAATAAATTATAGATAGGGCTTCTTGCCTCATATTTATTTAAAATTTGCGCACAGAGTAAACGTAGAAGCAAATAAATCTGTAAAGTGCAACGAAAGAAGAAAATAAAAAGAACGGAGTCAAAATTTTGTTTTGCAAAAAAACAATAGGCCAGCTATCGGCAACGAAACAAAGACCCTTGTTCGAAACAGTTTTGTTGCATTCGGTGTTTGTTGCTCGTATACATGTATTTTCATGTATTTTCATGTATGTATGTATTTTCGACAACCACCACCGAAATACTTCAAAACAAAAACGTGTGTTTTGTTTCGTTTTCTTTGGTGTGTGTAGTCTCATAAGAAACAATGTTCTTTTGTTTCACGAACCAAAAAAACACGTTTTGCTTTATCCGGTGGGTTTTCAGCCTAAGACCAACATTTTGCGCCATTGTGATGATGAAAAATAAAATTGTTCAAAACGTTAGTTAAAAAATAAAAAACGATCGAGAGTAAAAAAGTATCGCTAATAGATAAAATATTCACTAACAGGACCACATTTTGTCGATGCAGCTATTTCCAAATCGTGTCAATATAATAGTAACGATATGATTTCTTTAATGAATAACTCAGTTGAAAACACAATTATGGATTGTTCACTACCTTTGGCAGTAAAATAAAATAAAATAAATAATTAAACGCAACTTGTTCTTCGTTTTCGATAAATTATTGTCCAAACATCCTTTCCAAAATATATCCACATCATGTCTCTCATTATTACCTGAGAAACTTTTTTGAAAACGCCGAGCATATTGAATGGGTATTTGTGAATTATTTGGCTTTAACTCGTCATGTTCGTCCAATGTTGAGAACATCGTGAAAGTTTCGGGATTTTCATCAATATCTACTTGCTTTAACCCGATCAATGTTTACATTATTTCCAACTGCACGAGGTCTTCCAACTTGTTGCTAAAAACTGAATGATACCAATCGGTAAATTGTTAGAACTCTGAGCGCATTTCCAACAAGAACGAATTTTCGATATGATCTTTTTACCTTGATATAATCGACCGCTGACTTTCAAAATAAATTTGAACAAGTTTGGTTCTGTGATATGTCTTCCCATCATAAAATTCTCAAGTTTTTCAACTATTACTTGATTTTCCTCCAAACTTTTCTCACTCTTCAACAGGCTCATTGACACAAGATCATTTAGTAAGATTGTACCTGCCATACGATTTTTTTTTGAAATTTTATAAATATATTTTTTCTCAAAAAATGTCCCACAGATCTAAAAAAAATTCAAAAAATGTAATTTAGTGAAAGCTAGGTAATGTAAAAAAAACTTCCAAAAAATGCTTTTTGTTGGTTCCCTCCATTGAACCATTTTTTTGTTTTTGATTTTCTCAAAAGCGGTACCAACGATTTTGATAATTTTTTTTATGTTAAGGCTCCCCAGCAATTTCAATATTATTGTGTATTCAAATTTTCAAATTTTTTTTTTGGGTTTTTAAAAAAATTCTCAAAATTTTTTTTTGAAAACTCAATATGTATTTCGAAAACCCCATGCTCGATTTTTTTTTTAAACTTGATAAATACAAGTTTCTTAATATAATCTACAAGATATGAGAAAAAAAATATTTTACCTAAAAATAACGGTATCCTCGATACAAATGCTAAAAAACGGTTCCGAGAATTTTACTAAAATTTTTTGTCTTAAGATTAATTTTTTTGTCTATAATTTAATAAAAAAAATTGAAAACAAGATATTACTGACTGTACCTACCATAGAACGATTTTTTCAAATTTTGAATTTCTCATTATCGACATAACGGATTTTAATTAAATTTTTTTAGAGAGAAGCTTCTAAAAAGTTTAAAAAACATTGTATTTCAAAACTTTAAGAAAAAAAAATCTTTTTTTTTTTGGAAAATTCAATAGCTAAAAAGCCGCTCAATATTTTTTTTTTAAATTTAATTTTTATTCGAACAATAATAAAAACTTTAGATTATCGTACCAAAATTTGTTCTTAAAAATATTTGAAAAATTTTGTATATAAAAGCTTATTTTTTTAAGAAACCACTACAACGACTTATAATTTTTATTCTTGCATAAATTCATATTTGCATAGCATTCTGTTTCTATCTTTTACTACTAAAAGACTTTAAAAAATAAGATTTTTCCTTATGAACAGTTTTCTCTAATAACATTGGCGCAAAATTTTAATTAAATTAGTACGATGCTAAAGCTGTTTTAGTATGATACTAGGTTAAAACAACGAATTTGCAAATTTTATTCGAATATAGCATCATACTTTGTCTACCCTTTTATTAAAGTTAAAATCATCGAATACCTACTTTATTTTTTTAGTATCGTGCTAGCTTCACATGACTCTTTGACATTTGCAAACATTAAAAAAGGTTCCTGTACTTACTTTTTTATAGGAAATGTAATTGATTTAGGTGTGTTCAGAAGCTATTTATTATGAAAATTGGCTTGGTACGATACTAGTTAGAAAATGTTTAAAATTAAGAATGAATTAGTAAAGTACTTTAATGTTAGCAAATTGCTGAATAGTATCATACTAATACCTTAATAATAGGCTGTTTAAAATTTTGCGCCATTTATTTTTAAATTCCTAGTCTATTACAAGGAGCAAGTTCGTGCGACCCAGTAGTGCATTTTATTTATTGATACTTTTATACGAAAATACCACTGAAAACCCCTGTTCTGACATTTAAGAACTCAAAAAAAAAAAAAAAATCAATTAGTTCAAAAAAAAAAATCAATTAGTTCAAGTCATTCTCAAATGATGATCGTATGTTTGTACATGCGAGAATTAATTTTTGTTTATATAAATTGTATATCAAAAAAATATTCATTGGATTAAAAAAATTCTAGTTTTTTTTTTTAACATATTTTACATGTTCGATTTTTAATTTTGCACAGTTTTTTAACACTATTTCAAAGAATGTAAAAGATACGTTAACGCAAATCTTATTTCTCTCAAAAATGCCTCCGACCTATGTTCGATCTATAATTCAATATTGTCGTATAAAATTAAGACATTATTAACAGTTACTATCACAGAAGATTTGTTTCGACTTTCTTACTTAACGGTGTTGAACTTAATTTTTTATAAAGAAGCTTATAAAAAGTAAAACAAAAAACTATATTTTAAAACTTAAAAAAAAAAAAACAATAATTTAAAATGTTTGTCCTTTCATATAATTTACATGACATAATTTTTATAACTCAAACTATTATCACATAGGTTGTTTTCACAATCTACACCAATGGGTCAATTCTCTATCTGTGAAACTGTGAAGTGATAAGTTTTTTCACAACTTCACAGACTATGCAATTTGCAATTTATGAAAAAAATTAATAAAATGTCAAAATATTTTCAAATATTAAATTTATTTTCACACTCAAACGATTTTGTGAAGAGCCCTGATAAAATATGAAAATTATAAGAACGAAATTGTACTCAAAAATGAGTATCGTGTATCAAAAATGAGAGCATTTATCATTGTAGTACTGCTTAGTACATGTTTTGACAAACATTTATCAGAACGAGTATAAAAACTGAAATGATAACACTTCATAGTTTCACATATAGAGACTTGAACCCCAGTTGAGATAAATGAATTTCATGCTTTTTAAAATAGTTGTCATAAAACATCCCCGTTTTTATATAGAATATTTTTTAAATGTTTTTGAAAGATTTAACCAAAACATAAATAGATTTAATCCAAAAGCAAATATAAAAGTATTTAAACTATTAGCAAATTATTTTAAACTACTAGAGATTTTCTAATTCTTTAAATCGATTTGCGTTTAGGTCAAATTGATTTGTTATTTGTTTTTAAGTAAATTTGTGAATTGTATATATGTATAATTTCAATTTTTATAACAAATACAAAATATCAACGAATGTTAACATTAAGATTTCATATTAAAGAATTTTCTTAAGGCGCCGCGCCGGGCAATCAACTTCCTCAGAAGCAGAAGTATTATTTTGCATCTTTGTTAGAACTTTGGAATTTCTTCAATAAGAAAAATACCATGTTTTTTTTATTAGACCCACCCTAATTTCGAAAAATCGCCACGAGTCATGCGTATTTTTATTTTCTTAAAGTAACCTTTATAATGAGCTAAATAAATCTCATCTTTATCAAACGAAAGGCCCAAGCTACTTATTCCCTTTTAAAATAACAAATAACTAGACACTCTGGCGTATACGTAACATTATTGTGAATAATAATTTAATACTAACATTCATTCATTTTACCTCGGATTATGATTAACTCTTGTGTTAAAGTGAAGTTAGTGTTGATTACAAAATAGACAAAAATGTATGCTGCATTATTCACTCGATACACTTAGTTTTAAAAACTCGTCGCCCTGAAATCCGATTGAATTTAAACTGTCCAAAAGAAAATAGTTTTCAATTTCGTAATACATACTAATACATTTTCCAAATTCATCTTTTTTCAGACAAATTGCTTGAAAAGATTTTTTTTTTCATTTGTTTTGATTCAAAGTAAAATTAATTTATTTCTCATTTTACAAAGAGATTTTTTTTTTAATATAAAATAAATATACTTTTGGAAATATGCCGTTTCAAAGTACGTATTTCATTTTTTTCTGCTGTAAATGATTGTAGTTGACGACAGAAATATTTATAAGCGAGTGGATGTGTTCGTAAACATAAAATACGTTTGCAAGAAAATTGATTGACTTTGATCAAACAGATTTTGTGGTAGCTGGACTTTTGCATATTTTACGATAGCAATATCTGCGTCAAAATATGACTATCATTTGACAATCAAATTGACGTTGATTTGACGTTTTTGAAAAGGACTTATTATTCATCACTCCCTATTAAATTTAAATTAGCAATTCAAATTTGAAATGAATGTGATTCCAAAAATTTTATTAATTCACCCGACTTTCGCGATTTCAAATGACGCCTTATTTAATGACTTGCTCTCTTGTTGATATGGATAATAAAATAAAAAAAAAAACAAAAAATTAAAATACTTTCGGGTAGCGCACTATACTTTTCTGAATGTTTTTGTTTTAAATAGAAGTCAAAGTTTTCCTTAAATAATGGCTTTTGAAATATCGCAATTTTAAATTTCAAACAAAACAAGCTTTATCATTTTTTAATCTTCAGGCTTTCTATCTCAAAAATCTATTCTTTTTTTTTTTTTCTGTCCCTCGTTCAGACATTCAGCCCTATCATGAATTCCATCGTATTCGGAAACTTGTTACGAATCCCGAAAAAAAACAAATTCCATCGTACCAGAAAATCTCATACAAATTGTCATTACGAACGGATTTGGTGATAGCTTTTTTCGCGATTCGTAAAAGTTTCCGATTACGATGGAATTTGTAATAGGGCTGATAAATTTTTCTCTTCAAACTAATCGACTCACCTGTAATTGTTATACTTTTATTTTTAATTATGCATTATTCTAAATATCGAGCAGATAAAAGTTTTCTGGGTTCGAATTCCGGTGGAACAAATTCTACCTGAATATTTTTTTTCTGGGGTACTGCTTCTTGCGAGCAAGTGATAAATTCTGAAAGGATCTTTACTATTTTTCTTATAATTATATTTATTATAGCTAGCAGTTTGTATATGATAACAAAATTTAATAAATGAGTAACATTTTTCAAAACAGTGTTAAATGTCACATCAATAAGAATTATATAAATTCAGTGAAAAACAAATATTAAGTTTTAATATCTTTCTCACCTTTGCCGTTCGTATTCGACTTTAATTATTTTTCCTTTTATCATAATATTGTTTTTTGTGGAATTAAGAAATTTAAAATTTGGTGAAAACTTTCAACTTTCTTGCACACTCATATAGAATTTTCCATTAAAAAAAATTAATTTGAGTCTACAAACTATAGAATTTAAGGACAATATTTAGGATCATAAAAATGATATGATGAAATAATGTTTATATATGTACATGCGTAAGATAAATAATTTGTAAAATAAAACAAAAAAAAAATAAATTTTGTCTCGTTATTTCAACATATAAAAAAAAAATATATATACATACTTATACTTATGTTAAGTGAACAAAAATTAAGTTCCTATACTATAAGTTAACATATAATAAAATAAACTATATATACTCATATTCGTTTTTAAGATCTCAGTGATTTCATTAAAATAAGACTAAAAAGAGGGTAAAACAAAAACTTTTTTTTATTAAATCAAATATTTAATATTATGATGTGTAAATATAAACAAACACTGATTCGGGCTTACGGCAGAAAAACATAAGCTTAATCATTATGGTCATTGATGTAAAAGTAAATCGTCATCATCATCATCGACAAGTCATCAACATCATCCTCTTTAACATATGCAATTTTTTCATTACTCAAAAAACAAAAACATAAGTTCATCAAAATTAAGCGTGGTATAATCAACTCGCTTCATTGGTGGTCATACAAACATTTACTTTAAGTTGATATTCTGTCCTTAAGTTTTTCTATTATTTTTTTTTGTTCTTTCGTTTTTCTTTTATTTTTCTTTTCTTTCTAGATATCTATCCTATTTTAGGCAGCCTTTTAGGCGTTGACACAAATACAAACGATGCATACTGCTCTCTGAATAATTATAGCAATAATAATTTTTTGGTAAACCGTGATTTGCTATTGCAGTGCGAAAAATGCAAACGATTTTATAAAAATGCCCGAAAACTGACCGAACACATTCGAAAGTATTGCCTCAAAGAAAAGAAGTATAAATGTGTTTCCTGTGAGTATCGTTCGAGGCGAAAGGATCACGTTTTGCGTCATGCTAAGCGCAAGCATCCCGAGGCGTTTTGTTTTTTAAATTTGAATTTAAATTTACCTGCATCGACGACGGTGGTGCCATCTAATGGACACTTTGAGCAATTCTATGAAATTATAAATGAAGAATCGACAAACTTGCCAGAAGATGTTAGCGATGATGATGATGAGTATGATGATGAAGACAATATTTAGTCAAAAATAAAATTTGTAACAAATTATGATACAAATTTGTCCTAAATTAAAATTAGAATCATGTTTTATTTTTATTTTTTGTTTATAGATGAGAATAATTTGTCAAGTAAATTTATTTATAAGTGTAATTTTTCGGAAGTGAAGATTTGTTTTATATCGCATTCAATTCCTTAAAATTCAATCTATCTTTTATCTTGTGCCAATAATTAAAGTTTAACTAAAAAGTTAGTTTTGAAATTTTTCAGAATTCAGTGGGATAAATCTAAACAGAAAAATAACATATGTATATTAACAAAAAAAATCATTTTGATTGTAAATGAGAAATATGTGAAAGAATTTACAAAAATATGTGAATTAAGTAAAACAAGACTAAACATTCCGCGTATTTGTCAAAATCTTATTTTTAATTTATGTTTAACTTCTCAAAAGTCTTTAAAGGTTTATACGAGTATTTACTGATCTTAACATAAAACATTGGTATTTTAAAAATCAAAACTAATATTTTTAAATTCGATTTACAAATCTTTTTAGACCCACTTTTTTGTTGATCATGTTAGTTTGCAATATTACTTAGGCTTCTTTCATGTTCTTTAGAATAAATCAAATTTTATGAACATTGTCTTAGTCGATAAGTGAAAGGTCTTTTCTTTTTTTTTTTAAAAATGCTTGATTGCCATATACTGTTAGTAATATTTTATGCAAACATTTTGTTGGGCTATATTTATTATAATAAAAGGTTTTTCAATAAGGGTAGTTCAATATTGAAATGGATTAGAATAAGCAGTGTGTATGGTATTGACGAAATTCATTTTTTATTTGCCATTACGTTCAAATGCCTTTCAAGTGGTCCAGCTTTATTTGAGGAAGCCGTGGGATGTGTTGAATTTAATTTCGGCACATTGGCAATGATCTGCGACTTCAGAAACCCCACAAGAGTGGGTCTAAAGGGTTTAAATCGCATAAATTTGGTGGCCACCTCCGGGAGAGTTATTCCTACCCTCAAAACCCTTATCGTTCGATTCAGGCCAAGAGAAATTCGTTGTTATTCGTCTCAAATACGCCAAAAGTGACACTCGTCGCTAAAGACGATTTTTGGACAAAATTGGGGTCCTTTCCAATAGCTCCGAAGCCCAGGTAACGAAAAAAGGAGTTGCCTATGTTCAATAACTTTTGACGTCAGTTGGATCTTGTAAGGGTACAGATCCAAGTCATGGAGAAAAATTCGACAAGTTGAATTCTGCTAAACACCGAATTCTTGTGCACAACTAGGGTTCTTCTCCAAATTTTTACGAACAAACGCGATGTTCTTGGCCGAAGTACCTAGTTTCAATTAAAGCAAGAGCTAAGGCTGCAGTTGTATCTAGGTAAAGATAAACATATATTATACAGAATTCTTGGATAACCGTTGTTGGTCTTTCTTACCTTTTATCTTTTCCTTATTGTATTTATGGAAAATTTTAATTTGTGTTTAAGCAATTTCTTAAATACCAACTGCCCTTTTAAAAGGATATTTTCTGTAGCAGTTATACAATTTTCAACTGCCAATACTGTCAGAATACAACCTGAAACTCTGTCAAAAAAAACTTAAGAATGTTTCTATTAAATAAGTTCTACTTAATCCAAGTCAACACTATTAATTTGATTGCAAAAAAATTGGTGTAAATTGTGTAAAGGCATAAATATTTAAATAATAGAATCTTTCTTCCACTTCTATTCCAAAGATTCTATCAAAAAGTATTAAATTTCAACTTCTTTATTGGATCTGCTGGTGCTTTGTGTTTTTTTTTTCGATTTTGGTTGAATCAAGATGGAGCAAAACAAAACCCTTTCTCGTTTTGCTAATATGTTTTTTTTTTTCAAAGTTCTTATTCGGAATTTTATAAATTTTTGAATCTAGAATGTCAAGAATCGAATTAATATTTCACGGAAACATACCATTTAGTATGCAAATTTTTAAAAACTTCCAATTTTATAGAGAAATATAGCCTTATATTTGACCTTTATTTAAAGATCTTATCATTCAAGATGTGTCAATTAAAACTCAAATTATAGGCTTTGTTATTCCACCATATCGATAGTTTTTGGAGATTTTGTATAACCGAATGAATCTGTCCACTGTGCGTCAGTCTTTTTCACTCCTTTTATATAATCATACTTTTGGCCGTTTTCGAAAACGTCATTTCCGTCAAAAATGCAATTGCAAGTTGTATTTAAACGCAAACTGCAAAAGTCAACTGTTCGAAAACTTAAAACGAAATTTGTTTGCATAAGCATTATTTTCAATAACTCAGTTTGCTAAATGCATATATTCGATAACATCATTTGCGAGTCAACTCTGCAGTTAAAAAATCGAATTGACGGCAATTATATTGATAAGCCAGACTGCGTGTTCATAAAGGACAGATTCTTTTGACTATCGATGATCAAACAGATTTTCTGCAAGCAGGTATCGTATATTTGAAGATGGCAATATCTGCGTCAAAAAATTACCATAATTGACGATCAAATTGCCGTTGATTTGACGTTTTCAAAAACTTCGTCTGGGTGTATTTTTGTGTGTGTTAACTCTACATTCCAAAATCAGCATTAAGACTCGAAATTTCGAAGCCAGAGTGAGATGATTTTAATAATTTTCTCCAATATTTCTGGATATTATCCTAAGTAATGCATTTAAAGTTAGTTTTAGATAATTAGATCGTTACTGAGTTATAAGAGTAGACCAGAAATGTATGACTTAGCGACAAAGAATACCGATTGGAATTGCCTAAAGAGATCTTTTATAGTAAATAAGTGATAGTCTAAATCAACTTTAAAAGTTGCTCAGTGAAAATGTTCTCGTTCAGTCACTCTTTGGATTACTTTTTCATTTATTTCTGATCTTCACAATATGTTTCAGTGGCAAATAAACAATAATTTAGATTTTAATAATTCAATAACTCAATGCTGTCTATCTTCTTTAAAGCGGGATTGTCTACCCCACAAGGAAAACAAGGTTTTTTCTCGAGAAAACTGTTCACATCAACAAATTGACTTTTTATAGTTTGATGTTGGCTGAGTTCGTATTTGTAAAACTTCCGCAGTCCTGCAAAAATTGCGTTCATAATTGTAAACAAACAGCATCATCTCTGCATGAGCATGGCAACACTTGTGTTCATAATTTGGCATGTGTAGGATCAAGTATGAGTAATTTTTTTTTTTTGAAATTAATTTATAATCGTACAAATATTTTTTCATCTTTGATAAGAAATTAATAACTATCCATCCAAAGGATTGAATACGAGGCCAAAATCTGGTCCGATACTGATATCAAACTATTGGTTTCCATCGGTTTTGGGAAATGGAATCTGATTTTTTAGCTGGGCGCAGGAAGAAAGAAGTTCTATGGGAAAGGTTTTCCAAGAAATTAAAACTATTTTCCCCAAGTTTCCTTATAATAGGGAAAATATTTACTATAAGGATGTTCCAAAATTTAAAAGCTTCCTATCATAGGATTAAAAAAAGAAATAAACTAAGCGGTAGAGCTTCATGGGATTACTTCAATTAGTTCGATGAAGTTTATGGATCTCGACACAATGTTGAACTTCCGCCAGAGCTAATGGCTAAGATATTTGATCATTTTGAGGAAATTCGTATTTTTTGGAATATGCTTAAACATCATTCTGCAGGTTCTCTTATTCAAAAATGTTTTCCTTCTTTTCAAAATTGGTTCCTTCCGAAAGACTAAGGACAATAAGCTTTCAAATTATGTATGTTTTTACAAGCCATTTTTAAAATGACATTAGAAAACCAAATAAAAGTTCCTGAAAAATAATTAATATTTATTGTATCTACATACATACATATCTGACTTTTTCTATGTTTGCTATTTTAGCAATTATAAACTCATTTTTAATAAAGTATGATGGCTGTTGTAATTGTGTTCATAAATGTATTCGAAGTATGTTTTAGGCAGGGCAGGGGCAACAAACATTGCAATTACGAACCCAGCCGTTTTGTTTTAAATTTGGTTAGAATTTCATTATGAAACTAACTGAAATAACCCAAAATAAATTTGTAATTAAAAAAACAACCTCAAACCAGGAATGAGAAATATGGGTATAAATATGTGTGCATACATAAAACAACAAAAAAAAAATAGCTCAATTTTTGGCACTCTGTAAAATTTTATATTTTGGGGCCATTTATGTATATTTTTCCGTTTGGTTGAAGTTTTATTATTAAGTCGCTTCAAGAACAATAAAAATGTACGTTGCGCTCCAAGGGTCTTAAATTTTGTATTCGCCACAAATTCAGATTTTTGTCGAAATTTTTTTCTTTGATTTGTTGATCAGAACAATAAATTATTTTATAAATTTCAAAGGATCATCAGAAATTTGGTCGATTCTTTAACCATTATTTAACCACTGTTTGCTTGGAGCTCTTTTTATATTTTGAGCCAATTTTCTGAATCCCTCAAAATACGTTTAAACTATTTATTTACTAGGTCTTGACACACTCTTCGAATTACTTATGTATCAATTTCCGATACAAGATAACATTTCCATAACTGAGAGGTACAGGCATATAGCAAGACCATACTGACGTCTATTTACTATTTACGTGTTTAAATAAAAAAAATAATTTTCAAATTCAAAATTTTGAAAAAAATAAAAACAAAAATGAAAACCAAATTATTTAGATTTTTTTTTTTTGCTTGGAAAGGATAGACGGCAGTTATATAACTAGACTAGACTTTTAGGAACAAAATATCCAAAAAGCCTTGTTGTTTTAATAAATTTACTTATTAACTTATTAAATATCAAAACAAGATTTTTCAAAGAAAAAATATTTTTTTAAGATCGAAAATATACACAAAGCCATCAGATTTTTAGGATTCAACTTAAAATAGGAATTGAATATTAAAAACAAAAACTGTTTTTAAAAACATAACATTTTGAAAAAAAAAAATAAATAAAAAACTGGGAGAAAATACTGCCGTCGTAAAAAGTAAGAACGTATCTACATTTTCGTAGTTTTAGACATTAATGCATTTTACTGTTTTTGGTTTTCGCATCTTCTAATTAAATGTTTTCGAAAATTAAAAAAAATGATTTGTTAGTAAAAAAAAAAAACTACGCAGTTTTAAGGACACTAATCACAAAAATCATAAAGGTTGAAAATTTTAGGATATCAGTTCTTTACTACGTATGTAACTTGCAGATAATCATTTTTTTCTTGTGAAAAGAGTAAAAAATTCATACGTGTCCACTTTTATTCTTAATTTTGAGCCACCGAAATATTATATTTTGTCAGCAATTCCTAATGGTTTTGAATGATCTCTGAACATTTTTCTTCTTTTTTTTTTGTTTTCTTCTGCACAAACAAAATAGTTTTATATTTTCCAACTAGGAAGTGACAGATGACAGCTGTTTTCAGTTTGACTTAGAGTGCGAGTGAAATGTAAAACACTGAAAACTAATTCACTGGATTTGGAAATTCAATTATTTTGCTTAAAGAATTTAAAGAGAAATAATAATTTTGAAAACTTCAACCAAAATTACTGACACTTTTCCAAGATGTTAAATTTTCAACAAAAAAAAAAAAATACTTCTTCAAACATGTTCTTAATGTTAATAGAGGTATATACCTACCAAAATCTGATATGAAACAAAAACGCTTTTTTGAAATACAGTAGACTCTCGTTAACTTGAACATACGATAACTTGAACATTCCAATAACTTGAACAAATATTTTTTCCCTTTACGCATTCTACAGCTTGAACGGACTATTCTTAAGACTCAATACCTTGAATTTTTCCCCTAAGTACTCTATAAGTTGAACGAAAGTAAAATTTATAGGAACTCTGTAACTTGAACAAAGTTTAATATTGAATTTCTAAATTTTTGAATTTATACAAGGTACCTGGGATGTTGGTACAGAATGCAAACGGTTTTTGTAAAGGGGAATCCCAGGAAATTTCTTTAGCATTTCCGTATAAGGTTTTATTCTTAATAATCGGTGAATTTCTGAATTTCATTTGAACACGTGCGTATTTAGGAATCGAAAAACGTTTCAATTAAAAGTATTTATTAATAATATCATTATTTATGTTTTAAAATCATAAAAATGAATCATTATTAAATAAAAACAACAATTTTTTAACTTGATCCAGTAACTTGCACAATCCTATAGCTTGAACACACCTGGTTTCGTCCGTGTTCAAGTTAACGAGCGTCCACTGTAACAGTATTTTTTTTTCTGTCGCAATGCAAGGCTTCATCCTAATTTTTTTAAGATAACTTTTGTTTAAAAAAAATATAAAAAAATTCATTTTATTGTGTATACAAGTGAAATGAACTTTCTACTAACCAATCATGAACCTTCGCCCACCCAAATAAATTTCAACCGTTAACACATTTTTCTCAAATGTTCATGTTTAATTTATTTAAATTTCTTCGAATACTGAAATCTTTTCCAGAAAATTAAATTGCGATCCACATAATCCTGTATGCACCCAAACTTTTTTTAAATGTAAGAATTAAATGAAACCTTAAATTTAAATACCATCTATATTTCTATAAATTTTTGCTCATGGTGATACAAAGCTTATACCCATTTGGTAAATGAAACTATGAAACTTCAATATTAAATTTGAACATAAGCTCTAATGTGCCTGTATACTCTTAGAAAAAGTGCATAGATCATAAGCGTTTAAATTGAACTTACATACGAGTACATACGAGTATTTATTTAAGTTTCATATTTACAAACTTGTGTTTAATACTTAAATTAATCTTATGTGCAATATGTCTGTATGATACCTATTGATATTAGTTCTCAAGAGAAAATAAGATACATATATGTATGTACATACATACATAGTCCGGCAGAAAAATGACTTAACTCAACAAATCTATTTTTTTTAAACAGCTGAAAGAAAATTCTAGAGCTCTTTAAGTTCCAAATATTGAAGTAGTTTAATTTTAAGGTTTTACACGAAATTGCAGTCTGAACTTAAATAGTTTAATTTTGGAGAGTTCTGTCGTTTTATATTTCGAACCGTCGATATGTACATTTGTATTCCTGTACAATTTGCGTTTTGTCGCTTACGATTAAATTTGCAGGCAGGAATCCTTATATGTCTATGTAGCAAAATTATCTAAAGAATTTGAAAGTCTTTGTTGCACTTCGAAAAATATTGCTCAGTAAATCATTAAAAAAATGGACTTTTCCGCAGTAATTTTTTTTAATTGAAAAAATAAAAATAAAAATTGTATCGATTTTAACCATACTAACAATATTCACAAAAAAAATTCACAAACTCAAAAAACTTAAATTTATCATTTAGGAACTCGCCATTTGTAAATTTAAAGTTTTTAAAGAATATCAAGAGCGTTGCCGACATTATTTATTCCCTAACAGAGACAAATGTTGTCAATTTATTGCGGAGTTTACTAGATATCTGTTAGGTTGACGGAACAGAAAAGCAAAAAACAACAAACTGGCTTCGTTTTAAGAAAATGTCAAAATGCGGATCATGTTGTGAACGATCTAATTATAATAGTTTGAGTGTATGTTTTTGAATAAAAAGCAGTAGATTTTATTTTGTGTTCAGTAGATTTATTTTTTACGGAAAGTTCAATATATCAACTACAATTGCAGCAAAGTGGCACCACTGAAAAATGTGTTTGAATAAATATTTTCATTGATTTATGATTTGTATCTATTTTATTAATATAACATAATTTTATTTGTTACTTAAGAATGTAAAATTTTTGTAATATGTAGAATAGTTTTCGTTTAATTTTTTTTTTATTTTTAATCAAACATTATGCTCAAAATAAAATAATGTAAATGTAAACTATCATAAGCTTCCGAAATAAATACTATAATATACCATTCCACTACAGGAAAGCCATTTAATAATATAACGAAAAATATTTAAAAAAAAACTATTAGCTACAGTTCTTATGCATATACGCAAATACATATGTACTTATTCTGTTTGTTAAGCATTTCAATGGACGTACTTATACTATGTGTTTTAATTTATAAGATAAAACTAAAGTTTATAATAATTGAATAAAATGAACAGCATTCCATTTTGAGAAAAAAATAAAATCAAAAACCAAAAATTGTATTTTATTTATTGTTTATTGTGGTACCCTATTAGTTTACTATTTTTGCAAAGCAAAAGAATCGGTTTCAGTGCAGATTGGATATTTTAAAGTTTAAACATTTAACTTTAATTTATTATAATTTTAATAATACATATATTTTTTTCTTTTATTAAAGGTAACGATGGATATTGGACCATATTAGAAACAGTACCCTATACTTTAAGTGGCAACGCTTCGACTGAAACTCCGTCCACATCTGGAAATCACCATGCTCAACCGGACAATGACTTACTTGCCAGCGCAACTGTTGTTGTTGAAATACCATCGGATTCGGTTGGAATGGCTGGCAGTACAATAAAATACACAATTCCGAAAGCTGATAATTCGATTCTAAATCCGAAGCCAATAATTACCACATCAATACCAGCAACAACAAGTGGTGGAGCGAGAATTCAATTGGTTAAAAAACTTCCACAAAGACAGAAAGTTCATAATTCATTGGTGAAGAATGATCAACAAGACTATATCGATCATCAAGTTGATGTTATTGAACAATGTCTGGCATCGGCGCAGGTCTTGCAAGTTAATCCGAGCAATAGTATTGAACTTGGAAACTATGAGATACAAGAACAACAGCAACACATTGATTCACGGACAGAACCTCAATATAAATTCAAACCACAGCTCAAGCAAGAACTGGAAGCCATTGCCGAGGAAAGGAAACGTAAAAAAGATGAGCTAACTGCTAAGCAAGCCCATGATCGACAGCAACAGCTTCTCTATCAAGCCGAACTTGCCCGACGAGGTCGAGTTATAGCTACGAATTGCCTTGGAGAAGAGATAGTCGATGTGGAAGAGGATGATCATCAAACGGACGAAGATAAGTTTTTAACTATTCGTCGATCAATACGCGAACCTACCGGCAAACATGTATGTCCAACTTGCGGCAAATCATACAAAATCAAAGGTTCCCTCAAGAGGCATCGCAGCTATGAATGTGGCGTAACACCGAATCTGTCTTGTCGATATTGTCCGCACAAAAGCAAATACAAGTCCGACCTGAGGAAACACATTGTTCAGAAACATGCCAACATAGATCCCGATATCATATGAGATTGGGATGAATTATATTAGTTAGTTTCACTTAAAAAAAACAAAGCAATAAGAATTGATATATTTTAAATATTTTCAAAAATGTGAAGGTAAATCATGTACTCTTTTTATGTCATTTTGAAAAACTGTTAAACCGGATTACTACTAGTGTATAAACAAAAAGACTATTTAAGTATCTTAATTATGAACTTTTCAATACGATATTTTATGTAAAAAAAACTATTGTAAAACTACTTTAAACTTATTGTTATAATATTTCTGTTCGAACATCAAAATATTATGTCACAATTGGTTTTCTGAAACCTCGTGATACTGGCAGGGTTTCAAGAATTGTATTTCCTATCTTAACACTATTTTCTTCTTTACGTATAATAAGGTAACTGATTTGCATTAAATTAATCGATATCGACTCCTTGAGCTTGACAGTAGTTTCACTTGAGATAGAATTTGATTTTGGGATTACTCAATACAACTGGTCGCATTTTGAATGTCGTTACAAACTCCGTTTAAGTCGAGATTTTTATTTTTTTTTTGGTAAACTCGTTCGAAATTTCTTAAACGTATTAACTCCCGAAGTAAGAATTATAAGCATTGGACTAACTTATTGTTTACTATGATAAAGATATAAAGAACTTTTTTGAATAAGCTTAGTGGAACTAAGTATCTAAGAATCTCGAACATTACGGCTCAAAATAACTAAGCCTCAAAAACTTGATGGTTATATTTTACCCGCAAATCCGTCCACTATCAAACGCTAGGATCTTTACGCTTAAATATTTAAGTTCAACTTGAACGCTTACATGTTGTACTTATTCTTCCAAGTAAACTGTTACATAACGTCATCCCTTAGTAGATGTATCTTAATTATATACTATTAAAATCTCGTACATATGTTGATTTACATAAATAAAGGGACCAACGACCAATCCTTATGGTTTAACTTAATTATTTATTTTAGTTTCGTTTCAACAAATGGACACCCCCACTTGCGTGTGCCACTTGAATATCAGTCTTCCTGAACTGAGCCATCCCTCTCACTTCGTATTTAGAGTTTTACCCTTGTGGGTAAGTCGACTTACATGTCCTTGTCACTATACGGCCCGTACATTTCCTCAATGGTTTAGTGCTCTCTTATTGTATATTGCGTTTCTTATTCTTCAAAATAAATACAAAACATTCAGGCAAATTTTTGAATTTAGTTTTATAAAGTTTTAAAATCGAAATTAGTATTTTTTTCTACTTCATGAACACAGCTTCAAACCCGAAAGTTGAATTTTTCAGAATACGAGTACCTATCTTTTAGCGTATTTTAAAAATAATTTTAATAACTTTTTACAATTTACAAACAAAGGCTCGGCCATGAGAAATAACTTTTAACAAAAGAATCGAATCTCGCTTTTTACCGCTTTATAAAGTAATTTTTAAAAATTCGGTGAGAACATTAATGTTATGTAATGTAATTTAATTTAAAACAAAAAAAATCCAAAAAAGAAATTTGAATTTTTTCAAAATTACTTTTTGCAATTTTCATTAGGTAATTTAAAAAATTAAAATTTTGTTTTTTTTTTTTTAATTTACTTCTTACTTTTATTTTACGAGTTTGTAATATGAATCTCGCTGTTCCTAATTTTTATATTGACGATTGTATACGTACTTCTTTCAACCAAACAATCATCTCCTTAAATACTCTTGTAGAGCGTGGCCAAAAGTCATATATCTGCATTACTCCAGAATTTTTTTTTTGAGTCACCAGGATTGACCTGTTGTTATAGGGGTAAAGCTGCAGCTCTAAACCCGATGAATCGTGCTGTGTTGAACGTCGTCGTTTCGATGTTTCACGATCAGTTGCAAAACTTTCTTTAACGCCCTGGAAGTTTTTTCGATCAATCGTCTAAAACGAGGCCTGTCAGTACGTCTCAGATCTCCAACGTTTCCATATTATTCAAATTTGGCCACCATTAGATTGCCGTTGACTACAAATTATTGACAGGCTATTTTCAAAAAAAAAATATCAATTTTTGTTCGCTGTGAGATCGTATGCTGCTCCATGTTTAATTTCTCTATGTCTGAAACAAAAAAACTAATGATTTAATCAAAAACATCTATAAATAAAGGAGTTTGTAATTTTTTACATAGGAAATAGAATTTTGGTCCACCCTGTACTTTTAAATTGATAAAGCATGAAATTGCTTATAATTATCTTAAATTATAGAATTATGACCCACTTCCCTGTGGACTTTAGCCTACCATATAGTTCACAATTCCTTTATGGATTGTTTGATTTTTGGGGAATGTTGAATTTGCCTCTTTATAATTATATTTTTTAACAAACAGTTCCTTTTAAATGCCTTCTTATTTTATTCTAATTTAATTTTGTTTATTTTAAATATTGCCGGGCGATAGAATGCAATGCAATTCTGATTGAATTTCAATTTTTTTTTCTATTTCAAAATATTTTATACGAGTACATCCTTAAATATTTTGTATAACTTTAATTGGATTTGAAATAGATTGTTTATTCCAAAGGGGATGCAAAATGCTTTTCCAAACATTTAAAACTTTGCAAAATAACCCCTATTTCCTCTGGAAATCTACTTCCTGAAAATTATAATTAGCATCTTTTTGAAGTATTTTTACATAAATTTTATTTCTTCTTTGGAGCTATTACTTGCGTCAGAATTGGGATACATTTTTCTCCATTATCTTCCTTAGGTCCTTAAGACTTTACTACAGTAGTTTTCTGCTTAACAAAAAATGTCTTAAAGCGGTAATTATCGAGCACTGATAAAGTTAAGAGGGTCATGAACCTATGCATCTTATTATTATTGTGCTCAAAAACTTTCGAAATAAACTGTTTATAGTACAAATAAATATTTGATGTATAATCCCCATTAACTTAAGAGTGTTCAATAATAATTAAACTCCTGAACAAAAATGTTTGTTGAGTGTGGTTTTGAATATAACATATATACTTTTTCTGCTCAGTAACTTTTCACACTGTAAAACTTTTTAAAGGGCAATATCCATGGATACAAATTTTCAAAAATGCCGACACCTTCGTTGTCAAATGATTTCCATAGAACAAACCACAAAAAATAGGAGTATTACTATTAACTTTGTTTCCATCAAAAACTTGAGGATTAAGTATTCTATTTGATATTTAATTTTTGTCTTTTTGAGATGTGTCCGTCTGAAGCCATATTAATATATTTAATTTAGTACACATTGGTATATTTCTCCTTAAGAGCTGAAAATTAAATGGGAAAAACAAGAAAAAAAATGAACTGAAAGCTGAGTTTTCATTCCAAAATAGATACAGCTTCGCAAACCTGGAAGTTTGAACTTGAGCTTTTTCGTATTAAATATACTTACATAGATACATTTCGAAGTTAATCACTTTCGGTTCATTTAAACTCGTTCTAGAATACGTCCAATCAATTACGATACATAATATTTTTTATGATTTCGACTTGAAAAGAAAGTAAAATTTTAAAAATCATAAAGTCCAATAGTCAATAGCTAGTTTTACGAATTCCAAACATAGTACATTTAAACGAGAATTTAGTTTCCAAAAATTTGTAGAAGTCTAGATTTTCAATGGAAAGTCCGTTGCCATACATTTCTGAAAATTTCGGTGTTATGAAAACATGAAATTAAAATTATTTTTATATCAATTCGATTACTGCTAGAATTTCGGTTAGGTACAACTTTGAGTGAAAGATGGTAAAATATTTCAGAAGTCTGCAGAATTTTTTGTAATCTTGTGTTTGTCAGTTTCCTTAAAAAAAGTAATTAAATAATAATTCTTGCGATCAATATTCAGTCGAAAATGTTACTTGTTGGTTATTTACTCAAACTTTGGAAGTTTTTTTTTTTTTTTTGTTTATTTTAAATTAGCATTCATGGTCCTAAAAATTTTTAACTTAAAAACTTACTTTGTATTTGAAAATAACTTTCTTCTAAAATAACCTGATAAAAAAAAATTCTCTGCCACAAAACACGAACGTGAGAACAAATACTGATAAATCAGCAAAGAAAACTTAAAATCTCAAATTCAAATGAACTTTTTTAATATTAGTCACAGCATTTTTTTATTTAAATATTTTCAAACAACATACACTTATGTACATACATACTTGCAATGCATTTTAGTTCAATCAATAATTTTGAGTTATGTGAGTTTCTATAAATGATAACAAAAAATCTCGAAATGCAATATTAATTATATGCTTATGTATAAAAATTATGTCTGTATAATATAATTAAATAGAAACAGTCAATTTGTATAGTTTTGAAAATAGAAAATTGAAATGAAAGCAAAATACTCCTTTTAATTAATTTAATTTTTTTTTATTTCAAATAATGTTTATAAGAAAAATACAATAATAAAGTTAAAAAAAAATATAGTGTAATGATGTCTGTAACTAATTTTAAGTGAAATTGCCTAAAAATGTTCAAATTGAATAATTAATTATAAAAAAAAATACATAGGTTTGTAGTTATGTAAAAATGAAATCAAATACAAAATATGTTATATAAATTTCTGAAGCAAAAAGTGACATTCACTAAAAAAATAATTAAAATTCTTCGAATATTTTATTTGTTTTTTTTTTTTTTTTTTGTAATTTTGTTTGAACCTTGAACTAACACTATTTTAAATGTATCCAAGAGCCGATTTTTCAAATAGTCAATTTTTTTTTTTGTAATTTTGTTTGAAGAGGGATAAAGTAACTAAAATCTTAAGCAATCGAAACAATAGTATCTAAAAACACATAGATGACGTTAAAAATATATATTCCAAGGATTAGGTCCATTAAGCTTTTCAAAGGACTTTTCTATATTTTTTGGAATATATGAATATAATGAATTTAAAAAAAAAACATTTCATGTGTCTATCTGAAGTTAAAGTACTGATTGGCTTTTGAAAAATTGGCCCTTAATGTTCTATTTTTTGTAATAACGTGTATCGTATGTTGAAAACCAACTTGCATTCATAATTTGTTTTGTTGTAAAATATTTTACTATTTTATGCCAGTAGTTTGTTTAGTTGTTTTTGTTTAAATGATAACCTTTTGCAATAATTACCCAAAATATTATATACAAACATATTCTGACAAATCATTTCTTGCAGATTATTGGGAGGACGAATATAAGTATTTGGCACAATATCCCTCCGATGTATATGGTACTCGTAGTAATGCTTCTCCATCTTTAAGTACACACAGAAAGATCAAGAGTATAAATTCACTTTCAAATTCAAACTCAAAATTTTCGTGTGGCAAATGTGGTCGGAACTATTTAGCCCGAAATACAATGCTACGTCACCAGAATAAAGAATGTGGTATTAATATGAAAAAAATATGTCCATTGTGTCTGAAAAACTATCGAACGGAAAGGACTCTTTGGCAGCATATGCAAAAATTTCATTGAAAAATATTCAATTGTAAAATGATTGTTAATTTTTTTTTTATTTGTTTAAAGTTTATGATGTTTTTTTTTCATATTTTATAAAAATTCAACAAACTATCTTGCCGAAAAAATAAAAATAAATACATACAAAAAACTGAACTTAAATTAAGAAATATTATGAATTAAGAGAAAGAAATGAAAATAATTTGTAAACTGTGCCAATACTATAAATAAGTTAGTTTAATAACTTTCATTTTTGTTTTGTATAAAAAAAAATTAAATGCTTCAGAATCTATAACTATTATTTGAGATGATTGTTAAAATAAAGTATGTCAGAATATACGGTATAATAAATAATATTTATTTACCATACCATTTTTTGAATTAATTTTTAATACTTAACTTCTATTTCTAAGGTATTTTGATGTAAAAATTAACATAACAAAAAAAGACCATAGTTAAACTTTAAGTCACAAACGAAGTGTAAAAACTCCTTATTTGAGTCAAAATAAAAACCAAAAATATCTAAAAAAATGTTAAGCAAATGTGTTTCTCATCATAAGGGACTTACCAATAGGGGTTGAGTTTTCTAAGCTTTCTTATTTTGGAGAATTTATACAATTTTTTTTTCATTTTTCAAACAAACGAAGGTAAATCAAATTTATTAAGAAAATATTCTTAGAATAACATATTATTTTTTTTTTCTTTTTAGGAGAACCATTGGAATGTTGCAATTTGGTTTTAACTCTGAAACTTACCATCATAATTAGCTGGAATAATAAACGTAGGTAGGTAGTGCCTACACTGAATATAAGATTTGATGCGTATCATTTTCAATTGGGTATCTAGTTTTTGGCAGTCTTCGAATTCTACATTTATAAAATGGGAATATTTCCAGCCGAATAAGATTGAAAATCAAAATTTTAAATCGAAAAGAACATATTGAAATGAAAACATCATTTTCAGTATCAAAAGTCATACCCACACTCAAACATGACTGACTACCTTTGATTTTGAAGATTGTAATTGAAAAAAGTTTCCTGGAACTAATCTTGTTATAAACATATTATATCTGTGTTTGTTGAAATTTTCAAACCTACTTATTTCTACGAATTTAAGCCGAAAGTTTGTCAAAGTTCATATAAAAAAAAAATTATTAGAAAATCTAACAGCAGGGTATATTATGTATCTAAAAGTTGATATTTTTTACTATAATTTGAAGTATAAATACATTAGTACACCTTGGATTAAAAAAGATAATAGATATTTGTATCTACTTACATACCTATAAAAGAAAAGCATCTGAACTCCATTTTTGTTTGAATTAAAATCCATTGTCCCATCTTCAAGTTTTTCTAAATACTTTCTGATCTAATACTTGATTTCCATTTGTCTTTGAAAGACCCACTTTGACAAGAGACGGTGGCTAATACCAACATTAAAAAAAAGAAGAGCGCTGGTATCACCTATATCCTGTTGTGTCGAACTACGTCTTTCAAAGACTAGAGGAGACCTAGGATAATATAACACAATTTACAAAAGACTTTTTCAAAAAGTTCAAAAGTTTTTTTTTTGGCTGTAAAAAATTAACAAAACGAATTCTTCAAAAACGTGTGTTTAGCCTGTTGATTAGTCTTAAATTTATAATTTCGAATATATTTATAAGAAAAATACAAAATAAAATATATTATTTATGTATTATGTATGCGCCTTATTACGATTGTCAATTATCACTTGATAACTGAAAAATTTTCACACTTGAAATTGAAAACTGATTCACTAATTATTTGCATCGTTTTCAATTATTCATCCCTATTATGGTTGCCAATTATCAATTGATATTTGATAAATATTGAAATTTTGTACTTTTAAACTCAATTTTATTTAAGAAATTATTAACTATATGACATTATCAGTCAGTTTTCTTTCTGTACACAACGCTAAGCATTATACGTATTATCAATGACCAAAACTTTTTATAATTGGGTTATGAAATATCGAATTTCAATTTTTATCAATTATCAATTGGTTATTGACAACCATAATAGGGGTGATTGAAAGTCTTATCAATTAGGTTTTTAAATATCAAAATTTAATATTTATCAATTATCAATTGGTAATTCACAATCGCATTTCGTTAGATTGAACGAAATGAAATTGTAAACAAATGATCAAATTGAATAGTTAATTATTAAAGAATCAAAATAAAATTAAACTTACACAAATCTGAAGCAAAAAAATTAACTTAAAATTATGTAATGTGTACATAGTTCATAGATAGACGTATGTATTAAAATATCTTCAAATATTTATTTAATTTCTTTTTGTGTGTGTTTTTTTTAATGATTTTCAACTAACCTAATTTTGTAAGCAAATTTATTGTTGTTATTTTATTTTGTATTATTTTGCATCGTGTGTTGAAAAAATATTTTGCATTTACATTTTAATTATTTTGGTATTATTTTATGTATTATGTTTTACGCAAAAATCCATATACTGTGACAAATCATTTTTTCCAGATTATTGGGGCGAATATATGTATTTGGCACAATATGCCTCCGATGACTGTGGTGGTAATAATAATAAGATGAGAAGAATAAAATCATTTTCAAGTTCAAACTTTCCGTGTGGAAAATGTGGTCGAAAATATTCAACTCGAAGTATAATGCTACGTCATCAGAATAGAGAATGTGGTCTCGAAAAAAAAGTTGAGTGTCCATTGTGTTCGAAAAAATTTCGAAGAAAATGGAATCTTTCGCAGCATATGCAAAAATTGCATCCAAGATGATTTTATTTTAATATCAAATTGTAATTAAATCCTAATTTTTTTTATGTTTGTTTAAATTTAAGTTTGTATATTTTTTTTATTTTAGTAAATTTCATCTATCTTGTAACAAAAAAAATATTTGAACAAGATATTTCAAATTATCAAAATAGTTAGTTGTTAACTTAAGCAATACCAATTAAGTTAGTTTAATCATATTTATTTGTATATTTACAAACATTAATGTAATTAATGCTTCAGAGTCTTTTATTCGTATCAGAAAAAAGAGTCTCAATTCCTGAACGCAAAAGTCTTGTAAAATATATAGAAAACCAACAGTTCCAAAATGCGTACATAAGCATCTTTGCTTAGCAGACTGTTCAAAATCAGTTTCTGTTGGTTCTATTTTTCTTGCGAAAATGCAAGTGCATCTGCGACAAATGTTTGAATTAAATTTCGCAATTCACTTGCATTTTCGTGTCTGCTTTGTATGTGTTTTGCTATGTAAATCTTGCATTTAGGAATTTTATCAAATGCTTTGATTAATCGCTTGTATAATAAGGCAAACAGATTCAGTCAACATTTTCAGGAAACCATTTATATTTATTTATACTTAAGAGACAATCAGAAAGAATTTTGCAAAACCGAGAGATCAATTTTTGACTGATTTAATGCCAAAGAAATAATATTTATTCATCAATCAATCTTATGAAATCATTAAAAATATATGTAACTAACTTATAATTTTTAAAGAACTTTTATGTAAAAATGTAATATGTAACTACAAAATCGAAAAAGACCAAAGTTAAATTTTAAGTCAGAAACAAAGTGTGTTAACACCTAATTTGAGCCAAATAAAAAACAATATTGTTAAACAAACACTTAAACATTATGTGTTTCTTCGCCTTAAAAGGATTTCCAAACAGGTGTTTCTTTATTTTTTTTTTGTATTTTCAGGATTTTCTTGTTTTGCAGAATTTTAAATTTTTATTTTCAAACAGAAAAGGTACATGAAATTCATAGAACCGAAATTCTCTTTAACTAACATATTTTTCTTTTTAGGTTTAAATGCTGAAAATCTATCATCAATTTCATCATAAATTATAATTTGACAATTGGACCAACCTTCAAGGATTCTGGGTTTCTACATACGTATAGCCGATTTAGAATCACAATTCAATAGCATCTCGAATTGATCGTTCTTTATGTTACAGGTGTTGTATATTATTTTGAATCAAATTTAACCTCTTTTTTGTAAGAATATAAAATAAAAATTTTATAGTGCTAACCCTTTTGGTAGAAATACTTTAAATTGACATTCTTATTTAAACAAAATGCAAAATTGATGATAACGTATTTTTAAAAACATTAAAAATTATTCTTTTGAGCTTAAAATGAAGGTCATCTCGCACCATAAATATTAGAAATTAAAAATTTAATTATTTTTATTGTTTAAATAAAACATTAGGGGTTAAATGCAAACGGTGATGAGTAAATTCAGACAGTGATCTGCACATAAGGAGTATGGTCATAGAAGTGGATTTTGCTTGTGTAGGTACACGATGCTTAAAACTTGTATGCAGTTCATTTATTGTGTTCACTAAACAACAGTAAATGAGACGTTTATAGCACGTATTCGTTTCAGCACATGCCTTTAACAGGTATTGCTTGCATTTCTGCATAAGGTTGCAATTACTGTGACTGCAAGATTAACCCTGTAAACGCCTATGAAGATATACTACGTATTCAGAAAATCTTTAAGTGGGGCCATAAAGCTGATGTTTTAAAATTTTTAACACATGCAAAACTGGTAACTGGCAAAACCACTGCGTAAGCTTTTCCATTTTTCCTATTCTACTTGTTTCTTTCCGAGTGGACGGAAAACAGCATTTGTGCAGCATTTGGCCGATTCTTCTCCCCACTCTAACTATCGTCCAATAACACTTCAGTCCCTTCTTTATAAAGGTCATGGAAACCCTGATAAATTATCAACTCAAGAAATATCTTAAAGAACGAAAGCTTCTCAATATGGCTTTCGTAGCAATAGCAATAGGTCCACTGATTATCTGATGGCTAATCTCACGCGTTGAATTTATTGTTTCAAAAGCTCAATGATTTCTGAGGTCGTTAAGGTGGAACTCATCCCCTGTATCGCTGTCCATGAGTGGCACTTGTATTGAGGAAACCGAACAGCTCTCAGTTTTCGGTATGCATAACATATCACCTTGTGCGAAATGACCATATATTCCATGTCGACAAAAATTCTGCTAAGTTTTTAGGTTTCCTTCGACGATGTAAGAAATTTTCCACGTCTTCTGATCTAGTAGCAGTACCTCTTGGTAAGAGCGTTGGACTGCCATGCATAAGCTCTTGGGCTCGATTCTCGCTTTAAAAAAGTTTTTCGCGGGTCTACTACCTCTTGCGAATAATTGACAAATCCTTCAAGAGTATCATTTATCATGAAAAGTGTTGCTCAATAGCCGTTGAGAATTGGCAGAAAACTGTAGGTCCCATCCATTTCTCAAAATACGCACACAGAAATGGTTGAGGGTTGTAAGTCTCCAGGTTTAGGCTCTCTAAGATCTCTAAGAGCCGTCATGGCCTCTAATTTATTATTTATTTCTTTATTCTTCTTATCTAGCTATAATCTAAAAGACTTATAATCTTTCTAAGTTTGGGTACAATTCTCATTCTTGGGCCGGTGCTCCAATAACCCACATGAGTCTCTTGGATAGAATCTAGAAAAGACCTTTAATATCATTTTAAAGGTCTTTTCTAGATTCATGATGATATGATGACATGATGATAGTATAACAGAAACATTTGCATCTCTCGAGCAATGTTTCTTATATTTCATTTTTTCACCATTATTTTTATAAGCAAGGTTTTATTGAAATATCAGTTGCATTCCTGCCCAATTCCACCGTAATACTCATACGAGAATGTCCATTTACCCTTTGCCCATCTTCGGACGTACTGTTTTATTAAGAGACTCTTTCCTTAACCGCACTACACGAGTGTTGAATGTTTTATCCGGCTCAATATTTCTCTACAATTACGATATTCAGACATTCAAAACCAACTTTTCTAAGCACACTGTGCTGAAATGTTTTAAGGATACTGATTATTCCTTTAGTGCGCCTGTCTATAAACAAAACTTAATCGCGCCGGTATAGTTCAAAAACCAATTAGTTTTTTTATAGTTTAAAAATCTTTAGTGAAATTAATGTCTTAAAAGATAGAGACCGATAATGTCCCTAGAAAACATTCCGGTAAAGACATATGATATGCGCTATAGCTGACTTACTACAGAGTCAGGGTTATGATAACAAAAGTTCGAAATTGTAACCCAAATATTTTTGGGCTACACACTTTTCCTCTTGGACCATTAGGAATTAAATTATTTAGATGGATTTCAAATATAATGATGCTTAAATGGGTTGCAGTGCTGTGAGGGGTGCTATGTCAAATTATAGTAGAGCTTAAGGAGCAATAATATATAGAGATAAGCCCGTTACAAATTATTATGGCTAATTCCCCATTTTTTGTCTTGATTGAATCTAAGAACGGAAAATTGAAAGACACGACACGGTCGCTGAACCTTTGCAGTGTTAGCATTCTAAAAGTCGATTTCCATGTCGTCTATTTCAATTGATTTTTGGCGATCAGCTTTACTTCCTTTTGATCCTCAATATCTCAGAAGGTTATTTGATTTAAAAAAAAAAGACTGTATACAGTTTTGAATTGAACATTGTAATACTTGGAATGCAAAATAAAGCAATTGTTACAAAAAAAATATTTAAAGAAATTATTTTAATTATTTTTTAAAATTTCGAAAACTTAATCAGCCTTATTGTGAGTTTCACCCAAACAAAATTGCACCCGGAAAAATTGACATTTCACTTTTCGCCTATTGTGAGTTTCACCCGAAAAATAATTCATATTCGAAAAATTTCCCTTATTGTGAACAATCATTTCGGGCGAAATGATATGCCATTGACAGCCATAATTTTCACTTATTTTTATTAGGCGAACGAGAGCACAATATGGCGGAAAATGTAAGGTGTTTGTTTATTTTTTTTAAGATAAGAAAATTTTAAATTCATGTTTTTTGTTAAAATGCAGGAGCAAAACAATAAAAAAAAAAGACCAAAGCGATATGCTGCTTAATAAAATGCAGGAGAATCCTGAAATTGCCAAGAGCTTCACTTAAATCAAATCGGGAGAAAGTGGAGGAACTTCGGAAGAAGTGAAAAATAAGAATAAGGCTAAATGAGGATTGTGCCAAACCAACATCTTGGTCCAGGTACCCACCTTCTGCAAAGAAACCCTCTGCCTGTAGTACTGATGAAATCTGGAAAAAATAAGGATTAATTCCTTTTCACACTCACGCATCTCCAAAGGATTAGAGTGATCCCTCCAATTCCTTCGAAGTGCTCGCTCCTCAAACATTTGTTCTTCCTTCGACAAGATATGTAGCGCTATGCTATTCTATATTTATGATCATTATCCTTTCTTTATTATAAAATAACAATTTAATTTTATATCCTGAAATTCTTATTTAACATTTGTCAAAACAAACATATGTTTGTTCAAACTCGCAAAAAGGTTTGTCTGTCTCACATTTTCCGAACGCGATAAGTTCGCTGTTTAAAAATAGGTGTGCAATTAATCGTTTCAGTTAATCCAATTACAAATTGGGAGCCACAATGAGTGGGACTACTAGCGTAGCCACAATTTTATCTCTATTGCAAGTAATTTCGACAAATAACACTAGCACTATTTTAGTTAACAGAGAATTTGGAGGTTGCATTTCATTCTCCGCTTCCATCACAGTGGAGTGATAATTTATTGCAGGCCTCATTTTCCTGAACTGGTCTATTTTTCGAACTGTCACTCCTGATTCGAAGTGAAATTTTTATTCGGGCGAAACTCATAAATAGCTTTTAAAATTTCGGGGGAACAAATTTTTTTCGGGTGAAATGTTTTCCGGGCGAAACTCACAATAAAATCGATAAGAGGTAATTTTTTCCGCCAGATGTCTTGATCTCTGTTAAGTAATATTGAAACAAAAATGTTTTGCATACGCCACCCCACACCAGAGTTATGTCGTTTTTATTTGGCAATCCGGAAGCGCCTTCTGGTCTCCCCTGAAAGTGTTCACTTGGGAAAAAATGACAGTTCTGATTATGAAAAGAAGAGAAATTTGCTTCTGGATTTGAAATCAGAATCGAAACCAGAAGCACTCACACATTCATATAGTTAAACGTCAAACTCAACAGCTGTGATTTTTTGTATGCTAATTGTGCGAATGTATCTTTCAACATATATATTTATTCTTGATTTTCATTACTGTCCACATTTGATGTTTCACATATATAATCACAAAAAACTTCAGAATAATCAGAATCAAAAAAAAGTGTTCAGTTGGGATTCCGGATCGGAGAGAGATTCCGGATTGCCAAATAAAAACGACATTAGTAAGCTTCGTAAAATGTCAGCCGTTTTTTCCGGCCATTGTTCATTGTACATATGTATACAAAAAATTTTAAAAGTTTTTAGCGAAGATGCTGTGATAAAATGGTAATTTCTGAAAAAGAGCAGATCTCCAAAAAAAAAAAAAAAATGAATAAAATGCCCATATTTTCGAGCGATTTGACGAGAATTACTTAAAGTTTTTTTTTCATGAGCTGTCGCCGCAAACAAAAATGTATTTACTTTTTTTTATTTTGAAATAAGCTTTCTATGAGAAACAATTTCAAAAATAATAAAATTTTTCAAAAACTGCACATACTTTTGTTTTTGTAGGGTTATGCGTACATAAAAATGTATGTTGTAACACTTTTTCAAAAATAATCCGCAATGGCTTGGATTATGGAGCTTAGGTCGAAACTAAAATATTAGGACCAAAAAATTAAAAAAAAATATTTCCATATGTTGAATTAAAAAAATTAGTTTTGATCAACATACCGGATTGTATACATATGTAAAGTGTTGAATGGAACCAGAAATATTCCCACAAACTATATTAACTACAGTCTAAACTAAAAGTCAGTTTTTTTGAATTCAAATTATTGGAAACCGATTCTTAACGATATCTTAATAGTGTCCAATTGTGAATTTTTTTATCTCAATATCCACCTAAGCTTCTTCCAAGGAACCTAGTGTGGACATCTTTTTTTATTTTTTTTTAATCACACATTTATGCTGAAAGCTTCAATTTAAAAAAAAATAAAAAAGTGAATATTTTATTTAGACTCCTCATTTTTGTATTGGAAAACGTGTATTTTAAACAATATATGTACATACATAGACTTAAAATAATCAAATAAAAAGTAGAAACAACTTAAATCTGACTCTTGTTCTATTAAACATTGTAATGTAATGTAGAATAGTTTCATTCAAAAAATACAATATGTTTAGTTACCAACAAATGTTTTCATTCAAAATTATATTTTATTTTTTTGATTTAATTATGCATGTTTTTTTTTTTTTTTTCAAGACAAACTATTTTTTTAAATTCGAGTTGTTTCAATTATTCATGTATGTTAATTTATGTAGATAAAAGTATAATATTTAAAATATTTTATAAAAAATTGTTAAAAAAAAATATTTCTTATCAAATTATTTCGTTCTCTTCTTTGTTGCTTCTTCTTCGCCGTTTTGCCTCCTGGAATATATTTTACAACAAAATAGAAGCGGATGAATTCTTATCGAATTTCTGGACCGAATCTAGCGTCGAATTGATTCCATGCGAACGAAAATGTGGCAAATACTATCCAACTTATGCAACAATGATGCGCCATCTACGTTTAGATTGTGGAACAGAAAAACCATTTCAATGTTCTGTCTGTAAAAAAACATTCAAACGAAAATATCATCTTAAACGTCACTATACAATACACTGCATTAACTATGATGACCTCTTGGAGGAAGAGCGTAAAAGTGCATCTTTAAATAATTGCCTAAAAAGTGTGAAATATGATGAACCATATTTTATTGAATAAAATCCAAAGATTATACACATTTTTATTTAAATTCCTATAGATACATATTTAATAAAAAAAAAATGCCATAGATTTAATACAAACAAAATTAAAGCGAAAATTTGTACTATACCTACCTACTACAAGTATTTATGTATATATAAATATGTCCCTATCGTGAAATCTGAACGGATCGTAAAAATGTCTTTGCTGCTTTGGCCTGATTTTTAAACTCAAGGTGAATCGTGTTAATTCAATGTACAATTTTTAACTCACTTCCTTCGGTGTTTTGTTCAGTTATAAAATATTTTATATCAAATGACATCCAATTTGGACCATTCATAAAAGATACAAAATCCCCCTTATTACGCTTGTCAAATATCAGTTGATTGATAAACGTTAATTCATGGGATTTTTGGTATTACGGTTTTTAGTTGATACATTCTTCTATTACTATGAATATTGGATACACTGCAACCATTGTGAATAGATATTTCATTTGACATTTCAGTGTTCTGTACATAAAGTAAAAGTACAAAATAATTCAATTATTTGTGTTACTAACACACCAATAACATCATGAAGGAAGTGAGGACTCTTTTACAATTTAAACGAGAGATACTTAGGACAAGGTGAAATACGATTATTATTAATTTATTTTATTTTCTGGAAAAAAAAAATCTATTATGATCAACAAATATTAGATTAAAAGTGAATACCGGGTATGTATCAAAAACACAAAATCTATCATCTAAGAATTTTCAATTGACTGATTATCATATTTTTGACAGCAATAATACCAATTTTCTTAATAGAACTATTCACAATAGTTCTTGAGTCCGCATACAAAATTGATGAATGATAATATAAATTCATCAATTTTGTTGGTAAACGTCAAAAATTGTATTCATATTGGGACCAACATAAATACAATAGGTCAGTGCAGGAAAATGAATCAATTTCTGAATTAACTAGTGCAGAGAAAAAATGAGATCTCACAAATTTAAATATTGATTTGTCAAAAAATTAACAAGGAAATTTTCCTTACTATTCGATAACAAAACTAAATATTTGATACAGAAATCCTGTTCATATTTTTTAGAGCTCTGAGCTCTTAACTGGTCTAAACTTGGAAACATGTACATATGAACCGGATTCCTGAACAAAATTTCTATATATTGATATCAAATACTGATGAATCGGTATTTTCGTTATCAGGAATGATTTTGTTTATCCATTCTGAATTGTTAATGGAGCTAAGATTCATTGTGAATATAAATATGAAATTCTTTTAATTAAATTTGTATAAATGTTTGTAGTTTAGTCATTTATTCAGTAAAATTTAAGTTTTTGATGACAGAAATTCTTATTAAACTTTCTTTTGGTATTTATCATTTCAAAATTGAATTTCGAAAACTAAAATCCCAAATCATGTATCCATTCACAATTGTTACAATTTGTGTTCGATAATATATTTATCAATTGATAGCTGTAAATACAAAAGTTTCAAGCGATTGATAAATTTTATTGATTACACAGTCCTGCGACCAAAATAGATCTCAGATTTCCTCTAGCATGACAAGGTTTTTGTGACAAACTAATATAAAGTGCATAAAACGTGTTGTTTTCTCTTTTTGAAACTAAGATTCACAAAAATATGTACGGCTACCGAAAACATTTGATTTATTAATGATGCAGAAAGGTTGTTAAATGTAAAATCTGCTTCGTAAATTTACAGGGATTCGGTGAAAAATTCACTTAGACACAACAACATTGAACCAAATCTCTACTCAAACCGTTATACAAGTTATAATTCAGTCAATAAGGAACTTCGTTCAGTTAATGAATGGTCGTTCATATAATTTTAATGGGGCTGTTGTTTAAACACCGATTTTTGCAATGAAGTCGGTGAAATTATTTCATTAATCAACACATTTTGCGTAAATTAATGGAATAAACAAAACGTTAGTATTTGTTTCAATGTTCAACAAAAGCGATTTCCGAAATGCAAAGGCTTCGCCAAAGCATAAGTTAAAACGCAAAGGAGGATTTAAAATCCGTCGGATTATGCGATAGAATCCAAAGTATTTAATTTGAAAAATATCAATAGTGTGCCAAACAAACATAAAAATAATTATTGAAACATTTAAAGTACCTTAAAGAGGCGCACACTTATTGAGTTATTTTTCACTTCTCATTGTTAATATTCATTAAACAAAAGAAAATATTTTATAAATTTAACTTATGTACTTAATTCTAATTAAGTTTATTTATTTATTAACAAAATACTTATTTTTAAATTCTTTATGTTCTTTATGAAAATGTATTAAATTAAATTTGAAAAAAAAAAACAATATAAATTAAAAGTTTAAAAAAGTCAGCAAAACACACAAAAATGGTCTTTTGAATATTGTAAATATAGAATTTGTCCTTAAATGGTTTAGACATTTTTTATTTTTGGGTTTTAGTTTAGTTTAAATATTTGAATATTTTTTTTTAATTTTTGAATTTTTTTTTTTGAGTTGTATGACATACTTTTTTGTTCTTTTTTATTTTTCTTTCAGATTTGAAGCATCACATCAGTGAATCCTCATCCGAAGATGATGATGTAATAATTGTACAGGAACATAAAAAACCATCTTATTCTCTACTGGAATCTGAAAATATGAAGAATTTGATCAAACAGGAAACCGGAAATGACATCGAAACAGAATCATCACAGAAAATAAATAGTTCCAAAAAATGTGCACTAGTGGCTTTAAAGCAATTAGCTGATATATCAACCCCAAGTTCATTTGCAAAGTTGCTACCAACACTACCAAAGGTTTTAATAACAAGTTCAAATGAACGAAGACGAAGCGGTTATGCAAGTTTTATTGGAAATAACAATCCGATAAGTTTGGGAACAACAACTACTTCTACAGATAGAATTGTATCAACTCAACGAAAGACATATCTGGAGTCAAATCGTTGTCCTTTGTGCTCGCGAAATTATAGATCACAGGCATTTTTAAATGAACACATGCGAAAAGAACATTCGGTCCTTATTTAGAAAAAGTGGAGACTTAACTATTGTAACGTTAAAAAAGATACTTTTTCTTTGATGAATTATGATTATTAATTTTAAATCTATGCTATTTCTTATATACATCATATATATTGTAAAACGTAAATATCATTAACATTTAAAATTATTCAAGCAAAAAAAAAAAGCCATCATTGTGAACTAACACATTTATACTCGAGAGATCAATGGTGAATATACAGGGTGATTCTTATTTTGTCATTCATAAAACAAAATTTTAGTTCATTGTGAATTAATTGGATTATATCTCGTACGTTCTTATTGAACATGAACTAATTCTTTTATTTTTTAAATTTAAAATTAAATTAATTTACTGTATCATTATTGTTTATGGAAGTGAAATGTTGGAAATATTAACATAAAATATTAGAAAAGTATTATGACTATGAAATCGAACATTCAGAAAAAGAAAATAGTGCGATTTTGTCACCTAAATTTACACTTCGATATCAATCGATTCTGACAGATCAAGGCGAACGTTCATTAAAGGTTATAAAACGAGATTTCAACTTGTTAACATTTTCTACATTTAAACATTTACTAACGTTAATGCCAAAATGCTAATTTACAGTTTTTGAAGACTGGCACTTATTTAAGTTTTATAGCGAAAATAATAAATATGATTTCCTTTAACAAACCCCTATTTTCAAAACTAGATTCACTTTGTTAGTATACCTTTGCTTTTTCGAGTAGAAATATGACTGAAAACTAACGATTTCAAACAAAAATTACTATATTCTGCATTTTTGGATTTTTTTTTTAATTTTAACAATCATATATTTTCTTATATAATTATTTTATGAATTTAAATCTTTAAGTTTTTTTTAATACAAAACTAAAAATAGATTCATTTTATTGTGAATTCATACAAAAAATTTACACAATGCATATATGTAAAATTCATTCCATTCATTTTGAAGGTCTTGATTATAATTTTCGGGGATTATTCGTATAACACTTAAACTCTATTTGAAATACGTTTCTGACTTTTGTCGTAGGTTTTTGTCTTATATTTTCAATTTTTGGTCTTTTCTGTCATTTAACAAAATAACTTAGGCAAAGAAGCGATTTTTAGTTGTCGTATTTCAAAAATACTCACACGAAACTATTAAAATCACAAAGGCTGTGGTCACATTAGCATAACGCAACAAAAAAAATTATATCTCCAACTATGAATTTCGAGCAATGTTATTCCCGTCGCATTAGGAAATCATTCCATTCATTTTGCTCAAAGATGCTCTGGTGCCTGTCTTCTATATATTTTAATCAGTCAATATTACTTGAAAGTTAGTTTTGTGATAGGAAGACTGACTTCTTCATACCATAAGGAAAGAAGAGAAAATCCCAGCATTTTAGGACTCCATCACAATGGCGAAGCCCGCGAATTGATTTATGCATATCTATTTTATATAAAACTATTTGTTGGAGCGGGAAAATTGTCAGGTACAAAGTTGTAGGCAATGAAATCATCCTATAGCTTAAGTGAATTATCAACGTCATTAAAATCGTAGAACTCGAAATTTCAAACATTTCGATATATTTTTGATGCTCGATGTTATATTAATTAAATTTAATGATTTTAATAAGTTGGCAGTCCTTTAGTTTTTGGATTTCTTGTCTTTTGAAAAACTTGCTACTTTCGAAACCATTATGTCGAAATCATCTCATTTTATAGTTTATTTGAGTTTTTTTTTCCAAAACAAAAAATATATTCTTTTATATTTTTCTACTCAGAACTTATCCCTTCAATCTCAGATTTTTTTTCAATTACGTGATGATATTCTAACAGGATAAATAAGATCAGTTTTTATCATTTCTGAGTGCAACACAACTGCAAATTTTGACAAAGAAACTTGATAAATTTAGCCATGCTTTATTCGTTCAAGTCATTTAAATATCTAGAGAAAAAGTGAAATTGTCATATTCATAAAATTATGAAGCAAGTAGAAATTCAACGATTTTTTACCGAATTTGTATTTCCTTAACAATTATCAATGGATTAGTTGATGTATGTACATACATATACTGGCATTCGATATTGATAACTCAGTTAAAAGCAAAGTTTTGTTTTTTTTTTCTGACCGCAAAACAGAAGTTTTCAGCTTCAGCTGATGGTCTCATCCCTTGCACATAAGGATGTACATATTTTGTATCTAATGTGATCACGGTTAAACTTACAATTAAAGTTCTGCGATCGTTGCATGTCACTGGAAAAGATTCTTTAAAAATTCCAAAAAAAATCTCTGTGGCTTACTAAATAATTAATCTTACCGGCCTTTTCTGAACAAAGATCTAGATCTTAGAACCAACATTGAAATAAAATATCAGTTTCGATTTCTTAAGAAAACACAAAGCTTGTCATATAAGTAAGAATTAATAAATTTTTTTTTAAAGATGTATTAAAAAAAATCTTTCTGTCTCTTCCTTGTACAGAATAAAGTCGAATTTATTTGAACTTATAATGTATATTTCACACACGAGCTTCTTTAAGAAATTTAATTATTTGGGTCTAAATTTTTATTGATTCATATACATTTTAAGTTGCATACATTTTCTCGTATTTGTTTTTGAATTAAATAAAATTATAACAAAATGAAATAATGCATATATCGAACAAGAAAAAAATTATAAAAATTGTTAAACAATAAATAATAAGATTATTAATTATTACTTTTTAGCATTTAAACAAAAAAAATATTTTATAATTTTTCTACAAGAAATATTTTGTGTTTTTTTTATAATGAGAAAGAAATAAAAATTTGTTAAAACGAAAAATGTGATCTCTGTTATATGCAAATATTGAAATATTAAAAAAAATAAAACAATAAGGAATTGTTGAACAATATGACAAATATAAAATACCAAAATTGCACTATTGTCATTGCTTTATATTAACACATTTATCACATAAGCTTTGCCATTTAATAATCCAAAATTCGATTGTAAAAAAATGAAAAAAAAAAGATTCTGGATTAATCATTTTAATATTACGATTTTTGGAGACACTTTTCAAATATCTCTTAGTTTAAAAAAAAAAACACAATAAATAAAATCCAAGGAATTTATTAAAACAAAATTAGTGTGTTTTCTTCCTCTAATTATTTTTCCATTCATTTTTTCTTTCTCTTTCTTCCTTGTAAATAAAATTAGCATTGATTTATGGTATAATTTAATTATTTTTAATTTCTTAACAAAAACAAAAATTTTTAGTTGTTTTTTTTTTTTACTTTTTAAGTAATTTATTTTTATTTATTTTTATACAAATATTTGTTTTCTTTTTTCAAATTTTCAGATTATGAAATGAAGAAACTGCAACTTCGATATCCTTGTGTGACTTGCGGAAAGAGTTATTTGCGTAAGGCACATCTTAAGCGGCACATGCGCAACGAGTGCATTGATGTACCACCAAAATTTTGTTGCGAAATCTGTCCATCGAAATATCGACGAAATGAAGATCTCAAAAGACACATGTCGAAAGTTCATCATATATTCTTAAGAAAGCGAGAAGATGTTGATAATGAAATCTTTCCGTCATTGTATTACATTCCATATAGTTAATTTCAAACAAAGCTTTTTTTTATTTATTTAATTTTTTTTTATTAATTTTAAGGATTGATCAAATATTTTTTTAAATGTTATGTTGAACTTTTTTCGTTTTTCGCTAACATTCCAAAATACAAAAAATAATTTAATGTTAATTTTTATTTTCTATTAGACACACCACCATCACTTACACTTACATACATATATATAATATTATTGAATAACTTACGTACAAAAATATTGATTCTTAATTCTTTTGTTAAGTCTTTTAGTTTCTTTTTAACAATTTCACCATTATTGCCTTCTTAACTAAGTTCAAAATATAAAAGGATGTATTTTAAGATACAAAATGTAGAATTGTTAAGAAATATAAAAAAAATATTATTTGTTTTGCGGATGAAGTATATAATACATATATTTATTTACAATTTAAAAAAATGTGTTTTGATTAATTGTACCTATACATAATGGCAGTGGAAAGGGGGTTCGTCGGTGTAGGTATTTTGATCGAGCAGAGAGGAATGGATAACATGAAATACAAGAAGAAAAGGTAAGTTTAAACTTAGTTTCTAATTTAATTTTATTTAGCATTTATTTTTTTTTTACAGAATTCTAAAGCTGAATTATCAGTTGATGGCTAACTTATGGGATCTACTTTTCCGTGAATTTTGTGAGGGTAAGTGATTTTTAAATAATTATTACTAACCCAGTATTTCATGAACAACTAATTTTGCCTCGAAACAAGTTTTACGAATTTATAAGATATTCCGTTATGATACTAATAAACTAATAAACTCTTATTTTTTAAAATAATGGTTACATTTTGGTTAAACCATTTTCCGAAAAAAAAAATGTTATTGGTACTATTGTATTATTGATAAATTTAAATCCGATTTTAGATTTTTTTTTTTTGAATTTGACTTTCTTATTTTTCCCTAATCGGATTTATATTAATTAACACATAAATATGTATACAAAAAAATTATTTTATACAACAGCTTCTAAGTAGTTAAAATTATATTGCATATCAAAATTTGAAAATTAAAATTTGGTTACGAAATCAGAATTAATTTGTTTTTAATTGAAACTATTAAGGAAATTATTTTAACTATTAACAGAATGAATTTCAGCTTTTTGGACAATTTTTTTTTAAGAACATACATTTTTCTATGTACATTGGTAAACAATTTTAAATTCTTAGCATTTTTCTTTTGTCGCTTTAGAAAAAGTAATTTGAGGAATCAAATCATAAGTTTGATTTAGGACAACAAAAACCCTTTGAAATGTTAAGACTCGTGTCTAATGCGCAACTTTCACAGACAAATGTATTTTTCAACAAAAACATTTGTAAATCTTAAAATTCAATGGGGAAAATGTCAACAAATTGATGCACAGCTGAATTGAAACCTTTCTAATGTAGGGAAAATACAATGGTAGCTTCTCATTGTCGTTCAAAGATATAGGAATACGAAAGAAACAGCAAAATTGCAAATCCTTTAAAGTTAGATTTTAGAAAAATTCCATTTTCGTATTTCATTTTTGTTTAAGGGTTCTCAATTATTTCGTTCTGACGTTCTGAACATCATTATTGTAAGGCCAATCAACCAGATTTTTATGTGTAAATAAATAACAACTATATTTTTATGTAATTTCTCAATATTATATTACGAACTCACTTATTTTTTTTAAATATAACTAATTTGTGGTTTAGTAGTATATTAAAACATTATTATAATAATCCACCGATTATATTAAGATTGAAAAATTTCTTAATGTAACGATATCGAGTGTTTTTTTATTGATTAAAATAGTTTGAAATTCCATTAAAGCAACCCTAATGAAACTCCTGTCAAATTAATTGGGGTATAGGTTAGGTTAGGGTGTTGGGCTGACAATTGATGTCACTATCGTCACACTTAGATCAATGTAGATCCATTGTGTTACCCATGAGTGTAATCATTCTTTTCTGATAAAAACCTATGTGCTCTGTTAATCAGTCAAGCTATTTTAAGGCATTGACGAAGTTCAATATGTAAATTCTTGAAATATTAGAAAGATCTTCTAAATTCTCAAAGAAGTAACTACCAAACAATTTCCTTCTCTGGTGGCATAGTGACGCGACGGGCAATGACAGAGAAAGTGTGATGTGTCTTCATGTACCTCTTCATCACCACCTCCTCTGCATAGGTCATCTGTACTTAGTTTCATTTTAAATTTATCATATTTCAATAAATTATGTCCGGTGATTATTCTCGTAAGAGAGCACAGGGACTTCTAACTAAGTTGCATAATTTTGTCAGTCCTCTGCTTGTTAAAGCAAGGCCATACTTTCCTAGTGGTATCACAGGTGTCAAGTAGACTCCACCTTTCATTGGATTTCTTTAGGATAAAATCTGAAATTTTCTGTTTAATGTTGCAGAGTGGGATACTCACCATCTCTGCATGACTAGCGTCAAGCAGAGTCTAATATTGTGCTGCGTGCCAAGAACCTTAAGCTCTTAGCGGCAGCAAGAGACAAGCTTCGATTTTATCACAGTGGCAGAAATCGCTTTTATTGCCGCTTGGCTGTCAATGTAAAAGGTGATATCAGCCCGTGGTATCGCCATCATTGATACCTGTCTAAGTGAGTTGTTTAGCTCAAGAGGTTCTGAGAAAAAGCCTGCACCAACACCTGTGCCCATTTTTGAGCAATCAGTATAGATTGCTATTGCTGATTCACCACTGGCGTAGGGTTGGTTGTTCAGCCATTCTGCTCTGCTTGGAAAGGCAGTTTGGAATGGTTTATAAAAGTTAAGTTTGGGTGTTTTATAATCTGTAATGATACTATCACCATTTGCATTTCTGAATTGCACTGTTTTTCCAAGTATTAGTCTGGCTTAGCCTTAAGGCTCTATATGCTGCGGATTCTTGTACGAAAAGGTCTAGGGGTATCAGGTGGAGTATCGCCTCTAACCCTGCTGTTGCTGGTGTGGATCTCATGGTACCCGTAATTCCAATGCACGCAAGTCTCTGTACTTTTTGTCATACCAAATTACCATAAGTTAGTATTGGTCTAGGTCCCCAGGAGTTCCCAAAGATTCTGTTACAGGAGTAGAATGCAATGATTCCTTTTTTCGCTCTTTCCTTAGTGTTAAGACTCCAGTTTAATTTCCTATCTAGAATCACACCAAGATACTTTGCATGATCTGAAATCTTCAGCGGGGTGCCTTCAATTGAAGGTATTCTGAAGCTTGGTATTTTCCTCTTATTTGTAAAAAGGACTAATTCTGTTTTTGACGGGTTAACCATCAGGCCGCACTTTCTAGTCCATCTACTAACCTTAGAAAGGGCGTATTCGATCTGTTCGCTGATAGTGGGTAAGAATTTACCTGTCGCTAATAACGCAAGATCATCAGTGTAGGCTACTACCTTTACTCCACAATGGAGTGGTGGTGGAGGAGTGGTGAGAGAACTCCCCCTGTGCGGTGCCTCGGGATGTTGGTATTCTCATCTGTATCCCTGCCAGTTCCGAGTTAATTTGCCTGTTCTTTAACATGTACATAACCCAACGTACTCGTATTATCGAATTATCGATTTTATTTTCTACTAGGGCTGCCTTTACTGCTTTATTGTTCACGTTATTGAAAGCTCCTTCAATATCAAGAAACGCAGCAAGTGTATATTCTTTGTCGCTCATTGTCTTCTCAATCGTGCTAACGACGCTGTGAAGTGCCGTTTCTACACTCTTCCCCTTTGTGCAGGCGTGTTGAGCTGGGGATAGATCAAACAGTTTCAGAGTGTCACGAATATGTAGGTCTATCAGTATAATAAAGTAAGAAACTCACAGTAGTTTCTGAGCTGATCAAACACAGACGCCTCACCAAATTTCAACTTTAGAGCAAGCGTGGTTTCTGAGATATAGTATTCCAAAAATGTTGCCTCACTGACTGATCATTAAAATTATAAAGCACTTCCCGAATCAGTAGAATCTGTACAACATTAGGTCTCATGGTGCATACAAAGGAAAAAAATTGCACGATTTACTTGGCAAGTTTACTTTTCTTACTCACAATATAAAAGGTTATGAAAACTGAACCAGTAGACCCACCAAATTTTAAACAGTAATGAAAATAATATAATCTTCCCTCATATAATTTGGAGTTGTTTCGATATTGTTAATAGTAAACGTCATAACATTCATTTTGAGTATTTACATATTAAATTTTGTAGAGGCCTTTTGAGGACTAGATGACTTTTCTAGTTGGTTAGGTTTTTAATATTTTGTTTACTTAAAGCCATGCATTTAAAGCTTGCTTGCAATATAGCTTTGGAACACAAGAAAAGGTCTTGGAATATTTTTTTAAAATTATTCTTATTGCTAAAACGATGAAATTAAATTCATAAAACTAAAACCATATGACAATTCCTGCTTAAATATCTAGAATTTTGATATTATTGATTTTCTCAAAAATGCTAACATAATTTTTTTGACGTGTCGTTAAAAACATGAAATAAAAACTGAATAAATTCTTTTTTTCGACTTCTTCATGAGAAAATTAGTTTAAGCTTTTCTTAATGCTATACAGCTGCACTTAACATTTGAGTAAACGCTTATTTTTCTTGAAAATGGCTTTGATAAAAAATTTTATGGCTCTAATTAGTATTGCATACGAAAATTTTGGAAAACAAAATTAAAAAGTCTAAATTAAAGTTTGTCCGCCATCTTGAATTAAATATAAATTGGTTTTTATAGCTCGTTCATTTCGAATCTTTGACTAAAAATACATATGATAAAATTTGATAAAAATTATTTATTTTACATTTTTGGTCATAGCAATTTTCTGTGTACGATTGATATTTTTCGACTGAATCCAAGGTACCAACATATAAGAGGATATTTTGTATGTGTACCACAATTAACAAAGGATTCGGGTACACCATGTCATGTCATTCAACAAACTTTTGTTCATAACTAATTGAACATTTTTTCTTACCTACAATCCATATACAATAAAAAATACAACAAACCTTAACAAAACCTAGCCCTACAAAGCAATAAAGGCAATCGTTATTTTCTTGTACTACATGTTTTTACACAAAAATCTGAGAAAGCATATCAAGGCAAGGAACGACAAGGGAATCCATGAAAAGTAAACACTCAATTTATCAAGTTCAAGGGTAAATTTAATGGTGGCATGGTTGTGTGCATTCAGTGTTAATCCTCGTCTTCAAAATAATTTTCCACAGAAGAGATTCTTAAGGTATATCAATCACCTACGAAGAGTTGATTGTAAGGCCGAAATAAAGAATAAAACTTTTGAAGTAGTGGTTTTATATATGTTTATGCGCTTATATTATAAGAGGTATTTGGCGGTTTCTAAATATCCAATGTACAAATATCGAAAAGCGCTCACAGAGAATTAATTGAGTCCCCTTTTTATCAATTTCAATTAAAGTTAGTAGTATCTAGTGCTTTTTAATTTTACTTACTTTTACGATTCTTTGAAAATTTTGATTAGTTTCTCAGAGCTCAGCGAAAACGCTTGTGACATTTACAAAGGATCAAAACCTGTATTTTACCCATTGGCGTTAATTGATAATTTCTTCGAAACTTCACATCTTTTTGAAGAGTTTCATAGACGGACTTTGAATTTTAAAGGTGTTTTATTTGATTTTTTTTTTTTATAATACTTCCCGTTGCGTCCTCAAATTAATGGGTTCAACTTTGCGAAACATTGTTGGTCGCCTCCATTCCTGTCGACAGCACGCACATATGAATTGTTGGGTTATAAAGTTACTAGCTACTCCAGGAGTATTTGAAGTCACCAAAAATTTCCAATTTTTTTCTCGAAACGTTAAAGAATGGTAAAAGGTGTCAAGTTCCATGATCATGGCGGGTAATTGGTTGACGCTCACCTGGAGATAACCCAGTCCCAAAGTTGAGCGTTGTGTGACACAATTGGCATGTAGCCCCGCTGCGACGTGTTGTTAGAGCCTGAGCTCGGATATATCGGATGTACCATTTTACTCTGAAATCATACTTCCAAAAATTTTCACAGTTCTGAGACCAAACAAATAATCACTCTTGACAATCGCTGCTTCTGGGGCTTCAGGCTTTTAAGTAGTATTTTAACCTACCTCGTGTTATGGCATTGGGCAGAAAGCATGTAACTTGTCATGAACGACTAAAATTTGTCTGTTGGTTTGACAGAATTCGTTCTAGAATTGTGGAGAAGAAGAATCATCTACGAACTTTAGAAGTTGTAAAGCGGCTGAGATCATTGAGACACACACGTAAAGTGCAAATCAAAAGCCAGATAAAAATTAACCGCTGATTGATAACGCAGATTGATACAAACTCGATATCATTGACGGTAACGGTGTCTGTTTGATAATCCGCCATCCATAAACTACACTAGACAGTCAATTTTTGTGAATGCATTGATTCTTAATCGAATCCTTTTTGATTGTGTTCGCTCTAGTATAGAAAATTTTTCTATACTTTGTTCAAAAAAAATTTTCAGTACAGGCCTTATGGGAGAGCTTTTTCCAAAGCAGTAGCGCCTGATGCACTTATCACTACACTACGTTTGGAAAAATGCCACTTAAAAAAAAGCAAGCCACTGACTTTCCTTAAAGACCTGTTGTAATTCTTCGCAAAATGTTGTACACCCCAACGCGACCGTTGAATCCCACTGCTGAAGGAGTGAAGGGATACTGTCAAGTCAATACGATCGTGCGCTTGTTATATACATCAGAACAGAGTTACCATTATCATTCTAAATTACAAGCAAGGAGCTTATTTAGTGGATTTTATTAAGGAGCTTTTGGGATTTGAAGCTTTTGAGAACAAGCCAATGAAACCAGAGTGAGAGACAAACGTCCTATCTTCCCTGTACTGACAAATTTTGTTGAAAAGAGTATGGTTTGTTGATATAGTCGGTGAAACAAAAATGTGCCTCGTCCAAGAAGATATTTTTTGGCCAAAATCCGGATCTCTTGCCAACATTCCCAGCAACCAATTACCGAACTAACGGCATTGTCTATAAACATTTGAATTGAATAGCGAATCTTGGGGAATATTTCGGCAGTTGGATTTCATTGGTAACTTTGGCAGCAACTGAAACAGAATAATTGAAAAAACTTTCATTATTATCTGGTCACCTTTGCAAGGGCAATTATTTTTATATTTCCGCTTAAATAACGGTTTTCAAAACCCTTCAAATGTTATATCTGCCCGGAATTCTCAAAAATAATTTAAACCTTAGACCGTTTTGAACTTGTTAAGCTCTAAAGTAAGTTAATCAAATTTTCTACGAACTTTATTTCTTGGCTAATGGATGGAAGTACACGACATTTTCGTTATCCTAACATTTTAGGTTACTACTTATTTTCTGACCTAAACCAATACCTAGGTAAATTTGTTTTATTTTTTGTTGTGCTAAGGAACTTGCGGGCATGCAATATTTGGGATAAGGCACGTTGTAATATTATGTATTAAGCGTAGTCACCGATGATCTTAAAAAAATTTAAATTTAATTTTATTTGAAAAGAAAAATTAGACCTTACGAACTTTTTATGTCTGATTTGAATTTGACCAGCCCAAAATGCTTTCACTAGCCCAATCGTGGATATTGAAAATCCACCTTATAACCTTATACTTAACTTTTTTAATACGGATCACAAAATAAGAAATATTAAGTATTACTATATCATCGTTTACGTCTATAAAATAGCTTCAAAGAACTTACTACTGTACCTCAGGACAGTGTTATTTGGCAAAAGTTGTAATTATGCTGTGCAGAGATTAGACGAAAAGCGAGTTTATTACAATTAAAAACAAAATTGGTTCTAGAACAGAACCTTGAAGGGTACCTATCTACATATGTACGTTATTCTCAATTGTTTCTCTTTGACTACAATAATTGTAAATAAGCCACATTAAGTAACTGTCTAAGCTATGAAATAAATTGCACCACCTAAAGTATCATCTGAAGATTTGCTGCTTCTAAAGCAAACATTTGAGGAGATTTGTTTTATCTTAGAAAGGCAGCTTTATGAAAACTGATAAAAGATTAGCTTCATGGGAAAGAGCTAGCTGATTCCATTCTCTAAAATGGAAGACATTAGAAGCCCTAGCATGAAGGATTGTTTTGTGACTTCTGAATCAGCGTTTGATTGCTTTTTAATTGCTACAAATTCTTTGAAAAACATATACTTTGAAAATTGTAAGGTATGTCTATGTGTAAGCGGGTGGTAAAAGAATGCAATCTTTTGTGAATGCAATCTTTAAAGATCATTTAGTGAATTCAATTAAAAGATTGCGACTTCAAATTCACAATATTGCAATTTCTTTTTTCCTCAATATTTGCATTTGCTTGCAGTCTTTGCATTCTATACATTCTTTTGCATTTATTTTAAGTCTTTGTAATCTCTGACATCTATACAAAGAAAGAATACAAAGGATTCAAATGAATGCACAAATTGTGAGAAGATTGCAATCAATTGGTTTCTGAGTACAAAATGGCGAACAAATTGGAATCTTCTTAGTACCAAATGAAGGATGATTCCAAATTTGAATTCGCAGTCTTAAAGTGAATTAAATGCATGCAATCTTTTAATTGAAGTCATTCAAGATTGCATTCGCAAAAGATTACATTCTTTTACAACTCCATCGCCTATGTTATTAAATCCTTCACAAACTTCGATACGCAATGCATCGTTGACATGCTTCAAAAATAATGGTCGAGATGTTATCGTATTGTTCTCACTTTTTTCGAAGAGAATATAATGTTGTATTTGCAATTGAATGGTCAGCAATAAAAAATCGTCAGCGTAAATCAAAAATTTTACTGGATATAATCGAAGAGAAAGCCAATTTACAAAATAAAGACTATTTAGCTTAAAATACAGCCTTGAGGAACACCTGAAGCAGTTTCAAATCATTCTGACAATTTTGACAAGGCAGTACATACATAAATGTATGCATAAATCAAGAATTGAAATACACATAAATTACTGTTCTATTGATGTATTTTAGTTTAAAGATCAAAGCTTGCCAATTCAAATTGTCAAATTCAGCGAAGTCTACGAAACAAGCAAAGCTTCCTTAGCAAAATTTATTAGTGCAATCTATCGTTGGGAAGCCGGGACGAAAACCTTCTTGGAACATTTTGAGAAGATGACAGTTCTCGATCTGTTTATCAGAATCTTGAACATATTGAAAATTTCCATATATGTAATTAGTTTTTAAAGGATACACCTCATAGAATGACTCGTTTTTCATTGACAAATTTTTTGTAAGTGAATGATGTTAATCAAACTTCATAGTAAATATGAAAACGGGTGCATACTTTTCTTTTATTAGATACTTAAAATGTGCAACCTTAAATTTATATCTATTTGTTCATAAAATGGATTAAAAAAAAAAACACCCCATTGACAAGTGCAATCTTTTGGTTCTCCAAATATTATATGCCTTGCCGAAATGCATCGATTCTTAGAACCCCATTTTGCAGGTGACAATTTTATATTACGTTCAGAAGGGCGAATGCATGATGCCTTTTGGGAAAACTGTACCAAAACAAAGGACTCAGTATATAACAGTCCATAACAATCGAAAACTATTTCCAACTTTTATTTTTGTGTGTGCCGCTTCTATAAATACAAATTTCAAGAAGTTTCCAAAAGCAATCACTTTCATTTTTCAAATTTATCTTAGTTAGGGCTTATGCCGTTTCCTTTGCCTGTCTCATATGCGCACACATTGCCACACACACTCAAGTCTTGTTGAAATACCAAACCTATATCTCTCCTCATTTTTTTGTTTTGTATCTTAAAGTAAAATAAAGTTTTCCCAGAAACCTAGATATAGTATTTTGTGTGTTTTTTTTTGCCTGTGTTTAACTATGTCAGTTTGAAAACCCATTTATCATTCTAATCATCCAAGGCTACGCCCCTGCCTGGGACTATGGGACTTAGATTCAAGTCTGTATGCATTTATATTGCTTATTTCCTATCTATAAGCTATTTTTTTCAATTTTCTCTTTCGTCCCTTTTCCTTGATAATAAAACTAAACAATCAAACATCGAGGAGAACACGCACGGTCTGTATCTGGGTTTTCTTCTACTTCTAAAGTGCAATTTAAGGCCATCATAAAGCCGAAGTCTGTTCTTTTATTTTTGGTAAGCTGGGGAAAACTAAGAAATGGAAAACTACCTGAACTTCTTGTACACTTGAGATGAATCAGAAAATGTTTAGATATGCTTTATTGAGGTACACTAGTATTTGTGTGTGTTCGTTTCCTTTCACATAAGAAAAATCAACAAAAGATTTTCAAAATGTTTTTTTTTTTGTTTGAGCTCAAGGGTTTTCCCGATTTATGTTCACATAAATAAACTTTCATTCAAATAGAAAACAAATTATTGAAGTTATTATAAACGCACGTATCTATGTACATACATATACAAAGATACATAATGTATTTCCGAATTTCCAAGAAGGGATATAAAATGGCTTAGATCATCGTAAGTCCTTGATTGACACACTGATCCTTTTAAAACTATATGCGTTGACTTTGTCGATAAACAAAAACGCAACTGTCAATCTTTAATCACCACCCGCTTTTCATAGGAAAATCAATGAATAGAAAAAAGAGGATTGATGTCATCCAACAACCAAGATCATTTTATTCTAAAATTAGTACCAAATCGTATGTATTGAGGCTGCATTGATGACCTTGCCCTTGTGCCACATATCTAAAATCGAAAGTAACAAAGAAAGACTGTATTTGGTTGTTTTCAAGTATCGATTTACCCTATGATTGAATTCATCTGAATTGAGCATATTTATCTAACTAAGACGTTGTTATGTAAAAACTTAATATAAATTAACGTTTTTTTTTTTTTTAATTTGTTGGTTAAGCAAACTTTTGAAATACATAACTTTGTTCTTCTCTCAAAGTAGGATTTTTTTTAAGCCTTAATTCTTGTGATCCCCATTCTTATAAAACACAAAATGAAACTTTCTTAGATATATTATCCTTTATTTAATAAGTAATTAGGAAAAATCAGAAAATTCCATAAATAACCAAGACTACAAATTTATGTACCAGCTTTTGCAATTTTCTCAAGAAAAACGTAGAAATCCTATTTTGTGTTTTATATTCTAAAGTTTGAATATAAACCATAACCTATAACTACCATTCATTAACTATAAAAAAAACTTTCAAGCTTTAAAACTTGTAATCCTTTGATTAACTAGCTAATGATAGCATCGACATTCGCGTTTAGTCTTTTATGACCCGATTTTTTTGGAAAAACTTCATCGGTAGATCTTCTTGTTTTTTTTTTAATAGTTATTAGTAAAACATGACAACCAAGTCTTTAAATTTATTTAAACATTTCGAAGTCTTAAGACTACTTTTAATAGTAAGAAACATCTAAATAACTTTGTAAATTTCTTTTGTTCAATGTAATATTTATTTGGCATTGGGGGCTTAGGCCTTAATTTAATGCTTTCCTCATGCATTTATGTAATTCTTGAAAATAATTAGCTCAAAATAAATTATATTTAATTTGTAGAAACAAAAATAAAAATTCTTTTTTTTTAAGAAGCAATCAAAATCTTTAAAAATATTTAATCATTCTAGTCGAACTGTTTGCCTTTTTTTACGTTTATGTTTTCTTTGAAGATAATTATACTTTTGGTTCAATGGTCGGGATCAGCCTAAATTTAATTAATAAAATTGTATGTGTGTACAATTAAAATCAATACAGTTTTTTTTATATACATATATAAAGAGTTTTCTATTCTATATTTAAATAAGTCATTACTTTAATACATCTCATATTAAATGGTGTCTGAAATTCTTTAAAAATATTTATAGTTTTCTGCGGACTTTCTTTGTCTCCCATACTCGTTTTCATTTATTTTAAATCCTTTCTTAAGCACAGTTTGGATGTTTCCATATTATTCGAAACTTAAATGAAAAAATCATTAAGACATTATGATATAAAATGCACGACTGGGTCGCACGAACTTGCTCCTACATATGTAATAGACTAGGAAATTTAAAAACGAAAGTTCTTAAGGAAAACTGTTTATAAGGACAAAATGAATTTTTTAAATTATTTTAGTAGTAAGGGATAAAAACAGAATGCTATGCAAATATGAATTTATGCAAGAACAAAAATTATAAGTCGTTGTAGTGGTTCCTTAAAAAAATAAGCTTTTATGTGCAAAATTTTTAAAGCATTTTTAAGAAAAAATTTTGGTACGCCAACTTTAAGTTTTTATTATTGTACGAATAAGAGTTAAATTTCCGAGAAAAATATTAAGCCGTTTTAGAGATATCGAATTTATAACGACTTTTTTTTCTAAAAATTGAAAAAATATTTTGTTTTTAAGTTTTGAAATGCAATGTTTTTTAAACTTTTTAGGAGCTTCTTTATAAAAAATTTCATTAAAATCCGTTATGCCGATAATGAGAAATTCAAAATTCGAAAAAATGGTTCTATGTCACAGTCAGTAATATCTAGATTTCAATTTTTTTTTATTAAATTATAGATCGTAAAAATTAATCAAAAGAAAAAAAATTTTAGCAAAATTCTCGGAACTGTTTTCGAGAAAAATACGATTTTCGAAAACCATTTTTTAACATTTGTATGGAAGGTACCGTTAGTTTTAGATAAAACAAATTTTTTTTCTCAAATGTTGTAGATTATGTTAAGAAACTTTTATTTGTCAAGTTTGAAAAAAATCGATCATGGAGTTTTCGAAATATTGAGGTTCCAAAAAAAATTTTGAATTTTTTTTTAAATCCAAAAAATAAAAAAAATAAAATTTGAATAGTAATAATATTTAAACTTTGGAGGAGCTTTAGCATAAAAAAAATGATTTAAATCGGCTGTACCGTTTTCGAGAAAATCAAAAACAAAAAAATGGACCCAGGGGGGCTACCAAAAATAACATTTTTTTGGGAATTTTTTTCAACCATTACCTAGTTTTAACTTAATGAAATTTTTCAATTTTTTTTTTTTTTAATTCTGTGGGACAGTTTTTGAGAAAAAAAATATTCATAAAATTTCGAAAAAAAGAAAAAAAAAACGTGTGGGGGAAAAAAATCAAAACCCATATCTACCAAGTTTGAAGAAAATCGGCCGAGCCGTTCAGGCTGTAGTCGAACCGACAGACAGACAGACCACTTTTTTTGGTCTTCGCTATCAACGTAATGTCAACTTTGATCAAAATCTCGAGTTCGATTTTTTTTCCGAATGCATAACTTGCCTTAGTAGTACCTATAAGTCGCAAGTAAAAAGCTTCAATGCTGAATTTTTGAATTACTTGACATTTTCTGTAATACTTCTCTGTTAGCAAATGATGATTGGAAATCAAAGTTGTTAAAAGTAGAAATAACTTGTCACACATGTAACAATTTCTAAACTCAAATTTTAGAAAGTTTTTCTTAATTTTGTTTCATTTCTTTTATTATTTCTTAACTATAGTACTGAAGGTCAACTTTCAATTAAATATTTTACACCATATATGTATGTACATATGCAAGCTCCCATTCAGTAATTATCCTATTTAAAAGGACACATCCGTAGTATTCTATATACAATTTATTTTTAAGATTCAGTAGGTATACAAATGTATGCAGGAACATCCATACATATGCTATAATTTATACAAGTTTGATTTAATTAATTCAGAATAGAATATAATTTATAAAATCATGGATGTAAATGTCACACTCGTAACAATAGAAATGCCCTTTATTATATTAAACGATGAAGAAAAAATAAAATCCAGTCAAATTTACTTAAACTTTTAAAATAATAAATAAATGTGCATAATTCTGCGTATAAATACATAAAACAAAGTATAATTTGAAAATTATATAAAGAAGTTTAGTTTTATTATATACATACATATGTAGGCAGCACACCAAGGAACTTTCATTATCTGCCAAAGGGGAATTTTTTTCTCTGGAAAAAAATCGACTTTTACTATATGCAATATTTCAACTTGTTGCTACCTTTGCAAAAGTGTTTAGTTCGTTTTTACCTGCCGGTCAAATTTCAACCTACCCTACTTATAAGGGTAATACAAATTTAACAGCAAAAAAAAATCTTTTATGACCCGCATAAATCTGCCTGTCCCCGTTACACACATACGAGTACATACATACATATATAAGAGCAGGATGTTAGTTTCTATTTTTATATTCTCATTTGGGATTATGATCTTTCAAAAGATGCACTTACACAAACCTTCAACAAAAAAAAAATAACACATCTGTATTGGTATGATGGGATTTCATGCATTTTATACCCATGAATACGGATGCAAGCAGATGTGGACTAGGATTAAAGGAAAACAACTGCATAGGCATTTCACAATTTTAAATGTACCAGCCTGAAGTTAATACTAAACCAAAAAAAAACCTTTCGAAGCTGTTTTTTTTTCTTCTTTTTTTTTTGTAAAATTTCGTGGGTTATCGGTGAGAACTTAGTATTGTTTGTGTGGGCTTCGGGGGTATAGTGCAGTGATTCGTTGTTCGCGTCACGGATAGTTTAAAATAGAAAAGTTTGAAAAGCTTTAAAAAGTTCCTAACTTAAACTTATTTTGTGGATTTGTGATTTTTCTTTAAGTTTAAATTTTTTGATAAAAATATAATCGTCAAGTTGTGAAGTTTAAACCTAAATAAAGTTTATGCTTGTATATTATAATTTAAACAAAGCAATATTTTAATTAGATTAATCTTTCAACTTGTCGTGAATTTTATAATAAAAGACTAACAATTTTTGAAAGCTGATTTATGAGAAGAAATATCATAAGAAAAAATTATACTAAAAAGTGGAGAATATTTTTTTTTAATTTCAATCTTTTTTGTTTTTATTTCTTTTTAGATTGTGGTTATTAATTAGTTAAATGAACATCTTAAGTGATGCAAAGCGAATACGAGAATCTAGTGCAACAATATCCATATTTTCGAAAATTTCAATAAAATCGAAAACACTACTTTAATTAATAATTCCAGTGAATAAAATAAGCGATATTAGTTGTGTTTTGAGAACATATTGACCAAGTGAATTTTTCGTCATGTCTTCCAAATAGTCAAAAGTGTGTTACGATTAACAGACAAATAAAAAAAGCTTAAAAGCTCGATTGTATTTGCTTTGCTATGATACTAAGCTTTCATTTGGTTTTACCCCAACTCTCAAGTAAATCATGGCTTCTATTTATGAATCAATTCAATTCTCTATTGTATATCACAAATTCGATTTAATAGGATTAATTTAAACTTACAGAGAGTTACCTTCGCCGATGTGTTATAATTATAACATTTTAAAAATTAAATCATAATAAACTGTTTATTACTGTTCCTAAAAAATGTGGCTGAATTAACAGCACTAATATCCCTAACATTAAAAAAATAAACATGTCAATAAAAAAGTTTGTTTTACGATGATTGATTAATCGATCTAGATTAACATTACGCTTCAAAAAAAATACGAAACAAAAATGCAAAGAAATTTTCGTGACAACTTAAAGTATACTCTTAAAACAAAATTATTTTAAAAAATTTTAATCAATTTTTAAATTCACAAATCTACATAATATCTTCAAGAGCCTCCATTTATCTTATCGCAGATAAATAGGGATATTTATTAATACAAACAAATTTGCTTGTATTAACGTACATCCCTATTACGATTTTTAATCATCAATTGACAATGGATAAATATTGAAATTTGTCATTTTGAAACGTAATGCAGTAAAAATGTAATCAACTATGCATTGATAATTGTCAATTTTCTTTCAATTCACAACGGTCTGCATAATTCTCAGTGACAAAAAATTATATTAATTGGGTTAATATCGAATTTTCATATTTATCAATTTAGATCGCATGCACAAAACTCGCACATACTTGCAAATGAACCAAAATTATGCCTGTCAATTTGCATTGCATAGTTTTTTTTCTTTTTTCATGAAATAATTCCTTTTTCATGCCAGTGTGGAAGATCTGCCCTTAAAATCTAGAATTTATCTTTTAAATAAATAATTTTATGCGCCGTGTGTTCAATGTAGTTAGATCGGAGCAGGACAGCACCTGATTATCGCCAGAACAATTTGGAACACAAAATATTGATATACCATCTGTCAAAGAACACACATTTGCATTGGTTGCGTCGAGGGTGGGCAACTTCACACCACTTCATGAAATTTGTCAGATTTCTAATCACATGACAGTTCAGTGTTCAAAAATGTTTCATAAAATAACTTGGAAATCTTTGGTCACTCTTTTGTTTTTCTTGCTCTTAGTTGTCAACAAAACAATTGACAGCCCTTGGGTGTTTTTTTTTTTAAACCGAAAACCCCAGTATTTTTTGACAACTCTCAGGGTTGTCAAGAAAACCTGGCTCAACCTTGGGTAAAGTTGAACGAACAATCCTTTTATTTCCTTTTCTGTTCATGTGGCGTGCTAGGCTTTTTCAGTATACCCAGGAACAGAGTTCGTCGATCCTGCTCTGATCATTTTCTGCCCAAGAAAATAGGATTTTGAAATTCCGAACGCTTTGAGATAAAAAAAAGAAACAACTTTTGTTTGGCAACTCAGGTTCTGCTGTAAAAAAGCGCATTATCTCGCATTAAATTGTATTCTAAGGTTCAAGAATAATTTCGCAACATTTAAATTCTCCAAATAGAATTTTGATAAATTAATCCAAACTTTAGTCTCATATATGGTTCAAAACCTATTTCTAAATGTAAATTCGGAGTTTTAAGTTATAATTTCAATTTATATGTTTTCACTTTATCTAAATCGGGGTTCATTTTAAAAACACACCCCAAATCATCTGTGGAAATCGCAACATCTTTTAACTGGCTCTTAAGAAAATTTGTTCTCATCGTATACATAATTTGGCCAAAAAAGTTGCGCAATCATTCACAGTAAGGTTATTGTGACATTTATTTTTAAAAACAAGAATTGTAACGGGAACTCTTCAACGAACATGAGAACGACGGAGCTGATATCACATGGCTGTTGTCTTTTTTAATAATTGGTTGTGTAGATAAAAATAACACCATGTGTAAGGTATTCACTATGCAATACTTAACTTCCATATATATTTTTTTTTTGAACATAATTTTCTTAATTTTATTTATTTTATTCATTTTTCTCATATTTTTTTATTTTATTTTATTTTCAGATCATTTTTTATTTTGAAGCCTAGAACCATGTGCACTTCATTTATTTATTATTTATTTTTTACCATGCTTGTTGCCATTGTTTAACCTATTTTATTTTTAGGTTCCCCGTTATCATTGTATATCACCATCGTAGCTATGTTTGGTCATATAACACTTATTATTAGCAACACAAAGCTTAAAACAAACAGATCTCTTACCCAGACAGACTTTTGGGTTTCCAATGAACTTTCAGGTAACCAACCCAATCGAAAAAAGAAAAAAAAATAGCAAAACAAAATTCATTGGTAAAAGGGCTTCTCACATTGCTAACCAAACAATAAATAAACACAAAAAAATAACAAGAAACATCAAAATTGTGTTTAAAGTGGAAAATGCTCCAAAACAATCGCTAGCTCGCATCATCATATCGCCAAATCACCATCATCCAGCGCGAAGTCTTAAAATACACTTAATCGCTTCATCATCTGCAATTCACTTGGCAGCGTTTTCGACACAAGTCTTGTTAGTATTTGGTGAAGTTGCCAATTTGAAAACCTTTCATTGGTCAGCTGTCAAGAAAAAATTGACAGCTGCCACTGACAGGTGGAAAAATCATCGACTTGCTAAATATTTGAACTTGCGTTGAATGCTGCCATTTCCACAAACAAAGACCAATCAAGCAAAACGAATAAACAATTTTTACTAAAGTTTGTGTTATACTTTATTTTATAATTTGTTTTTATTTTTTTTTGTTTTAAATATTTTTAATATACACATAAAATATATACAAAAAAGATTTTATGTTTTTAAATATTTACAAACATCAATACATTAATTATTTTGTTTTCATTATATGAATAATAATTAAAGTATTTACCTCATAATTTGTAGTTACATTATATTTGCATGTTTAATTTTATTTTATTTCTTCATTTTTACATTTTTTTATTTCATAACATTAATGCTCATTTCATTCACAAACATCACATGATTTTTTGTTTTAATTTTTTAATTTAATTTATTTGGTTTTTGTTTTTTTCTTTTTATTTTCTTCAAAAAAAAATGAAGATCTTAGCAAAAAAGTCACCAATCGCAATAAAGATCAAAAGACCTCAGTAATTGAACAGAATAGGAATCTGGCTAACAGACATTCGATGAACGGCATGGAAGCAATGTCAGCAGCAGTAGCTGCCAACCATATCAATGGAAACAAGAAGAGGTTTTCCGTGTCCGATGTTTCGGATATGTTATATGAATTCTATCGCGCAAACTCAGCTGCAAAAGCACCAAAGACTGAAAATACTGAAAAAACATTTCGACAAAAATCACCATCTTCAGCTGATGCAGCTGCTGGAGGAAAGGGTGGGTCCATGCAATCCGGAATGCCCAATGAGCCTCAAACATCAAACACAACGGCTTCAAAAAACTCGAATGGTGATGAAATGACAAACACCAACAAAATCGGAACCACCAAGAGTTCCATTTCCACCAAGAAGAACACTTCGTCATTTCATCCAAGAGTTAAATACTCAAGTGTAGTTAATAAGTCGAGTGCTGCGGCAACTGCTGCTCTGGCCAATATGGAAAATACTCCTGCATCTATACCAACATCAGTGGTTGTACCGCCACCAGATATCAAGCCTATAATTCCGATACCAGCTTCTGTAATTAAACCACCAACTATTGGTGCTGCAGCTGCCCCAGCTGCTGCGGCGATAGCTGCAGCTCTGCTCCGTGATGGCTACCATAATTTTCAGCAACAACTAAGAAATCAAGATATCTTTAAGCAGCAGTCGAATTTGGTGCCGTTGGCCCACAATAACCAATCGGGCGGAAGCGTCCAACCTATTTCTGGACAAAACAAAGCCATGATCTTCGACAATTTCGACCGCAAAGAGAATCGTTTCTCGGAGAATGAGAACGATAACAGCAATTCGGAGTTCGATGGGGATGCCGACGACGATGACGATGATGATGATGGACGTTATTCCGGCTTCGATGACATCCATCTGATCGAAGGATCAAAGTCTTCCTTCAACCATCATCCTAATGCGACAATGCCATGCTTGTCTACCGACTATATGTCTGATGAATCTCAAAAACTAATGATGGCCGCCCAGGCTCAAGCTCTGAGGCATTTAGAATACTCTTTAAGTGACTACGGTGGTACGAATGCCAACGAAGAAGCAAATTATCAATGTCGCCACTGTGGCAAGAAATACCGCTGGAAATCAACCCTGCGTCGTCATGAAAATGTTGAATGTGGTGGCAAGGAACCAGCTCACCAGTGTCCGTATTGTGCCTACAAGTCCAAGCAACGTGGTAATCTAGGGGTTCATGTCCGTAAGCATCATTCGAATTTGCCACAATTGGCTAGCAAAAGACGTTCTAAGTACTCCCAGCAGCGTGAGGTAAAAATTGAAAAAACTGAAAAAGCTTTTTAGGGCTTTCTTTCAAATCAATGGTTCTGAAGCTCAGTGAAGCACTTCTTTGTATTTTTGAAGCTCGCACGAGCTTTCAACAGCTATAAAAAGAGATTTATTTTAGAATTTAAGCTTAAAGTTTACCCTTAAGGATTGCTAAAAAATAATTAGCAAAGATATAAAGAACTTTATTCTATGTATTGTAAGACTCAATGTATTTTTTGTTTTGTTTAATTTTACCTACCTATTATAATGACCTATAGAAAAGAAAAAAAACAACAGGAATCCAAATGTGCTGTTTTATAATTTGTTTTGGTTAAACTTAAAACCAAGCTTCTAAATGCTCGCCATAATTTTGTTTTAATTGTTTGTTTGTATTAAATAAATTTAAGTATGTAAATCATGTTTCGTGGTAACAACAAAATTTTAAACACATTAAAATAAAAATAAATTGATTTAAGCGCAACTAATTGGTGATAAAATCAAAAAAAAAAAAAAAAAACACAAATATTGTTTAGAAAATTATTCCAAAATATTATTTATTCCTTAAATGATAACAAAAAAAAAATATTCCCTTAACTTAAAAAATCCATTTAACCCTGATCTCTCTATAATATTTCAGATGACTGATTTTTTAAAGCACTTACAATTTATACTTGTCCAACTTTTTATTTTAAAATAATTTAATTTAGTTTTTTTTTTTCCTTAAAAATATTAATGTCTTAAGACTGAATTATAAAGTTAGATATTGTATTTTTTAAGTCACTATTTGTCATGTTGAAATTATGTATATCATGGACTGAACATATATATATACATATATATAAAAATATTTTCTATGAAATATCCTGTTAGTTTTGGGTAAATCAGTATCTTACATAGTCATCTTTATGAGCCATACTTTTGTGAGGATCAAATTTTTCCAAAAAAAAAAACAGATCCACTAATTATCACATAATTTTGAATATCGAATTGATTCATGAGATTCCGAGACGCATTCGGTGATAAAGTTTGACGGTTTTAATCAATTACACAGGCCAGCACAATCTTAAGCCACAAATTGAATTGGCCCTGAAAATGTCTCCAACAAGTTAAGTAAGTTTTCGGTTTCAATTTTAACAAACACAAAAAAGGTTCTTACAAGAGTACATAACGAAATAATTTTCTCCCAAACCATTGATACGATATTTGAAATTATACTTATTTTCGCCTTCAAAATTGTTCTGAATCTTTCAAATCCATAATTTTCTTCTCAAAGAATCATAAGTATACAAGTTCTCGAAGAAGAAAAAAATATTAAAAAAGTAGAGAATTACTTCTTATTGAGTGGAGCGATTAAATATAATTCTATTTCAAGTCCAGGTATATCGATTTTTAAGTGAAATTTTAACTTGGTGGAATTCAAATTCAGTGCGTTAAAAATCTTTGAACAATATTGCCCAAGCGTCTGGTTAGCCAATTTTGTTGGTCTATGTTATTCGCCTTGTCAAAGAACTCATAGAAATAAGAATTCTTTCATGCGAAATAATTAGCGATAAAGTTAATGTTACGAGATTAGAAAGGTTGAACTTAGGACAAATTATGATACTATGTATGTTAACTGTTGGGAAAGTATTTAAAGCGAAATTACTAGGTTTTAAATAAGCCTCTTTTTAAAAAAAATTCACAAAAACTGTAAAAAATGTCTAAGATATTTCAAGGTCTGAAACTTCGGTGTATCAAAACATATGACAGGTCGATACTTTTTCTTTAGTTTGTTAGGTTAAGACAATTTTAATAGGATCTTTTGAAAGTTTGCTTGAAACTACAGCTATTTGAGCACACTTACCACAGTCACATTTATAGTCTGGAGTTAAATCTATTTCTAAATTTAAACTCCAACGTTCAATTGAAAATTCGGAGAGTGCCACACTGTTTTTTTTATTCGCTCTAACGTTATCTTATTAACTCATACAAATTTAGTTTTTATTTGAAATTACACTTAAATTTATAAATATAGCGATGAAGCACAGTATTATTAATAAAATATTACATTTCACGAGAAAATTCGACACGTTGTAGATTTAAAATGTGTGTGCGGCGTGGAAGGTACTGAGTTTCTTAAATCATAGGCTTGTCTTCTTAATGTGTCTTTTCTTAATAAATGTAAGAGGACGTTGATTTTTTAGTTAAAACATTTTCATTGTGTTTATTTCTTAATTCTTCAATGTTTAGCCACTCTATAGCCTTGAATCACAAGAGCAAGTTAGGGCAATCCAGGTGTATATTTTATTTTAACTGCTGATCGCATAATATTAATAAGCTCTCTTGGGAGCATAAACACCATAGTAAAACATTTTCCCTAAAAAATGAAAAACATATTAGTCAGTTACATAATTATTATACCTTACAATAATTTGTAACGAGTAAGTTGGTCTAAAAGATACAAACAAAATTAGTCGAATAAGAAATTATTTTAATTCTAATTGGTCGGAGAGAAAAATTTAGTATACTTAATTGATTCAGCTTGCAATTTTGAAAGCTTGTTGTCTTAAGTTCGAATCACTTAGTTATTAAAAACATATAGGCCGGCAAGAATTTTAAGTATACGTTTTTTCATGTTTTCAATTGAATTATTTTTAGAATCTTTCCTGATATTTTTTTGCCAACACCATAAGTATTCCATATTTATGTTCATTAGACTCAAATCCCTTATAGTCAATTTCTGAGGATTACATATTCATTACAGTCACTTTTTCTTCATTACTTCCACCAGGGGACAGATTCTGTAATAAACGAAACGATAGCGATTGATCGTTTTTCAAAAACGAAAGAAAATGTGCGAAAGCGATAATTGGCATTCTGTATCGCATTTCGTTTTTGGTTCTGTGTTCGTTTATGCTTCAAACCCAAACAAATTTGATTGCATACTTCTATGATGCTGACAGCTATCAGATAATTGGAAGGATGGAACATTAATTTAAATCGATACATAAAACTCAAGAAAATCGATATCATGTACACGATTTAAGAAATGAAATGAGGCAAAATTAAGAAAAAAGAAGGTACGTAGTTTATTTTCTTGGGATTTTAATATCAATTAACATTAGTTTTGTTGATTTTTAAGTAAAACAACACATAAATAATAAGAAAGCATTAAATATCGATTAAAGTAAATTTGTATACACATAAAATGTCGAGAAGACTCATCACTATTACTGTGACAGATTGTATTTTTGTGCAAAATGTGATGCAAAATAAATGTTTGACTGAGTGCTCTGTGCAAGAGGGCAAACGAAATCGTTTCCAACTGACCATTGGTAGCTTCCTTCACCTAGTACCTCTAAAGTAGAGCAAAGCCTCAAAAATTGGAGGAATATACATATGTGACTCGCGTCCCTGTTTTTATGCGTATATTCTCCAACACATATTTGTAGGTTTTTCTATTCAACCGAAATCGTTGAATAAAGCTACATTATATTGTTGTAAACTAATATTATAAAATATTTTGCAACAAATAAAACACATCTTTGATCTGACAAATTAAATTGGTCTGAAAAATCTCTTAGATTTCTTTTTGTACTCGGCAAGTTCAATAACTCCGAATCCTCATGTTCTTCTTCCTATCATCTTCTTTTTTAATTTATTAAAAACTTTTTTTCAAAACAAAACTGAAAATGATATATTTAAGAAGAGAAACGTCAAAGAATAAGCTGTCGTTTATTTTGTTTCGCATGTGCGAACGAAAACTTTCGTTTTTTATGTTACATGAAGCAAATTGTTCGCACGCGCGAAAACGTTTGTTCGCGTGTGCGATACAGAATGTCACCCCAGGATTTGCGTGTTGACTACCTCATTATTTAACATTGAAATCAAAAGTCACTCTCTCTAGATATTGGTTTTGAAGGCAAATGTCCCAGAATTTATTTTATGCGTCATTTATTCTATGAATTTTTGAATTTATTACTTTGTAACAGCCCCAAATTTTATTGGAGACACGTCTTCAGACTAATGTAAGTGGTGAAACTCATTTTTGTTTTTACAAAATCGATATTTTACCTTCTTTTTTACATTTATATGTCAAAACCTTTAAATGTCCATTCTAAATTTTTAAATATCTGGGCTTTCGAACAATGTTTATTAACTCCACTTGAATCTAAAATTTAATACCTAATATTTAAAATCAAGGGTGTGTTAAAAAAATAAGTTCATCACAGCATTTTTGTTCTACAATATGAAATATTATTAGATACATTATTAGAATAAACATGCTTGCTAACGGTCTCATTCCTTGCAGACTTCCACGAAATATAGACTTCTTAATTCAATTTACCTAATTGGAAAATGAACAAACGTAAGATTGATTGATTGATGATTGTCTCCATTTCTCTACAAATTTCATAACAACAGTAATTGTCAAAAACCAATTTTTTTTAAATGAACATAGGTCGAAGTCCAATCAGCAGTCAAGTTTCAACAATATCGATTACAAGTTTACCCACATATGTAACAATGGTTAAATTTTGCGAAATAAATAATGGCCTTATCGATTGGCAATACAGATTTCCAGAAATTTTCGGAATTCGTGCGAATCCTTCTAAAAGTGTTCTATTGGTATTCAGAATGACCGTTCCTCTCCTGAAGAGAAGAAATAATGCTTCTGAATCTAAAATTTGAAAATCGAAACCAGAATTACTCACAGACTCGTACACAAAGTTTTGAAACGTCATTGTATGCAAACACAATTTAATTTTAAAATTTCCGATAAATTTGCAAAATGGGTTCAATTACTACAAATTTATTGAAAAAAAGCTTAAAGTTGACATATAATAATGTTTAAAAAAGCTTAAAATGAACAAGAACAACATTTGTGCGAGTGACTTTATATACGAGTATCATTCTCTTCAAACAAATATGGTGATGTCTGAATTTGAAGTTTGTTGGTTTGTTTTATTGGTGCATACAATATTTTTTGCACTTATGACCTTTTCGATTGACAATTCGGAAAAACTCTTCAATCCTGGATGCAAATAAAACAGGTGCAGGGAAATAAGTCCACGGGAACTAAGTCCACTCAGGGACTCAGTTCTCACTTAATGGGAACGAAATCCACTTTACTAAAGTGGTCTTTGTTCACATTAGGTGAGAACTAAGTCCACTTTCTTATGGGAAATTAGTACACACTCGAAAGTATAAAGTGGGAATCAATTTCCAACAACAAAAAGTTATTGATTTTATGTTGGTTATTTTCCAGATTCTTTAAATGCTAAATAAACTTTGCATACACCCAACCTCGCACCTACCACAAATCCTATAGTGTGCCCAAGCAGGGCACTGTTTATACGTGTCGTTCCCATGGCTTAACATGGGAATTTATTCAAAGGGAACTAAAACCCACAGTTTTTTGTAACGATTTTCCCACCTTGCATGGGAACAAAGACCACTTTAGTAAAGTGGATTTCGTTCCCATTAAGTGAGAACTGAGTCCCTCAGTGGACTTAGTTCCCGTGGACTTATTTCTCACCTCAAGTGAGAACTTAGTCCCTCAGTGGACTTAGTTCCCGTGGACTTATTTCCCTGCACCTGTTTTATTTGCATCCAGGATTGGAGAGTTTTTCCGAATTGTCAATCGAAAAGGTCATAAGTGCAAAAAATATTAAATGCAAACTTATCCTTTGAGTAGATTTGATGTTTTAAAATAGAACATACACATCACGAATCGAATCAATTCTATGTCCGATGGAAAATGTGTACAAATACAGAACGTTTCTTGTCATAGTTAGTGCCTTAAGCCTATATTCTAAAAGCCGACAGCATACTTTAGAAGCGAGCTTTTTCGGCTTTTTTTTGGAGATTTTAAAAAAAAGCAAAAACAAAACAAAAAAAATCAGATAAGCCTTACATTAAAAGTTTTATATTGAGTTCTATGAATCGGATCGTCAAGATTAAAGTGTTTTCATTTTGAAAAAAATGGCAGAGTATTGTTTCTTGTTTTTAATAAAAAATTTAAAGTCATTATACCCCTGACAGAAAAATAGGAATACCTCTAAATATCTGCCAGTCTTTTGTATTCGATGTAATGACGCATGCACCTATAAACGCTAATGTTCATAACAGAAAGTTTTTATAGTGGGCTCCAGGTCAATAAAAGACAGGTTATATAAGCCACGTTTCGAGCATGAATGCACTCTTCATAAGGCAACAATAATTAATTGACTTTTTGACAAAGCATTAACACAGGTTGTTCATAACTCTCAATACAAATTTATCAGCTGCATCACTATCTGTCTTACACTTTCGTTTCATTTGTATTGAGAAAAATTTTTTCTAAAAAGTTTGTTATGTACAACCTGTATTAATGCTTTTAGGAAATACTTAAGACGTTAAAATAAAGCTCTAAACCAAGATTCATCTCTAACAGAATTTCGTTTTCATAATTTTTTGATTAATTTTTCTTGGATATTCATTGTAACATGTATGCTAGAAATAAATGATGTCGTTTTCCTTTGTTTTTAATCTTTCACTCCTTTTCGAATCCAATGGAATTTGAAAATTCATATTCCCAAATTTCCACACATAATAAACGTTAACATTGAAAAAATATTTTCTTCAACCTTTATCACTTTGAGAAGTTACCCGATGAAAAGAGCTTTAGGCTAGCCGCGCACTAGCAATTTTTAGTTGCGAAACTGTTTGGTTACTTATAGAAAACAGATGAACTGTTTGATTGAATGTCGGTGAATTTGCAGATAATTATATGTTCAATAAAATGGCGAACTTATTTTAGGCAATCGTTTAGTTTGTGTCAAAACACAAACTTTTTAGTTGCTCGAACCAAGCAGTTTCGCAACTAAAAATTGCTAGTGCGCGGCTAGCCTTATATATAATATACAGCGTTCAGAATGCACTACTAAATGAATTCTTCTCCGAACACCTAATGGAAGAAATATGAAGAGTTGGAAGTGCAAAAGGAAGAAGTTTCCTCTTAATAGTTGGTGGTTTTTCGAGCTGGCTATTTACTTTTTCAAAAAAAAAAAACACGCCTTTTAAAATTTCTAAGACAACTTTTTTAATTTTGAATCTTTCCACGGTTGTTTCGGAAAATGTTTGTTTTTTGTATTTGCGGTGCTATTTGCCATATGGGTATATTCGCGATCCGGTGTAACTAGTATTTTATTATTGTAAAAGTATAACATTTTCTTATACTTCTACATTAATTGTTACATTTTTACAATAACTTAATACTAGTTACATCAGATCGTGAATACCCCTCATATTTATTTCTCTGCATTGTTGTTAGAATGTACGATATTGATTGTGGTGGTAGGCAAAAGATCCTATTAAGCACTTAACTTCACAAGTTCTAAGAAACTATCAACAAAAAACAAAAGCGAATAATATCCTCTCGTATAGCATTTTTTTCATGACTGGAGATATAAATTAATATAATTTATATATATCACGATCACGATCATATTACGATCACGATCATATATACAGATTAAGAATCGTTTGTAAAATAAACCCATAATAATAAAAAGTAAATTCACCATATTATTATTATTTTTAAGTAGGTATAGAATACGAAAGTATTTTTTTACTTTCGCTATTCCTAATATAAATAATATACCCACTTTAAACATTATATCTTCATTTATATACAAAAATATATATATACATTATATACATATCTTATAAATAATAATTATTTCATACATACATATTGAAAATGTAAAGAAACAAATGTTTACTTAGGTTAAAATAAAACTAAAAATCAAAATACGAAAAAAGATAAAAATATTTGTGATTCTTAAGTGAAACTTACAAATAATAATGGAAATGACATAAACATACTTATTTCCACTTAAAATAAATAAGAAATACAGTTTTTTGTTCAACTATATTTCATTTAACCCTTGGACACTGATTATAATCTGCTGAATTAAATGTTGCAGTTAAATCACTCATTTTATAATAAGGTAGACACATTTTTTATGATTTTTATTTTATCTACAAAACATAATGTGTAATACAATATAGAAAATGAAAAGTTGAAGTTTTATGTAAGGATCTTTCACGAGATGCGTAAAACTATTTTTTTACATTTTCTGTTTTCTCGAAAACGACATATCTAACTGATTTTCATAATTTTCGTATTCAGAAGCTTCTAAAAAGTTTAAGTATTATTGGGTCTCTTTATTTAATTTAAAATTAAAAAAAAAATGAAACTTATATTTCGAAACTTGGTTTTTCACCTTGTTTAGGTTTATATTTTTTTTTCCAAAAATAAAAGCACCTTACAAAAACAGCTTAAGGAATGTTGATTGTACTAAAATCTGTAAAAATCTAAATTTTAACATAAAATAATTTGAAATATAATCGTTAATGACAGTTCATACTGATGAACCTTTTTTTATTTTCGACTTTCTGATAAAAATCGGCTAAACCAACCAAATATATTTTTTTTACAAAAGTTTCTAAAAAATTATAATTCGATTTACCTTATCAAAACATTTAAACAAAACAAATATTTTTTTTTTTGTGAAAATCAAATGTTACAAAAACAAAAATTTTAGCTCTAGAATGATTTTTTCTAAAAAAAAAATATTTGTCAACATTTGTTCGATCAGCGATACATACAATACGAACTTTTACTTAAATAAATTGCAATATAAAATACTCCTGTAATAATAAATACACGAACTTATACCGAAACAATTTAATTACACGTGTAAAATGTTACCACGTACAATAAGCAGGCTCTGGCTTATGTCTTCATTCTGAAATTTTTTTTTTGTTTAATTTAGATAGAGCAGTTCTGAGGTCAGATTCGGTTGAGCTTATTAAAAGGTTCGACAAATTGTAATCTGGTTACACTTTTAGGTAATTTTAAATCCTCTCTGTGTACAGAAAAGTTGATTTTAGTTGGTTGAGTCCGTAATACTCGTATTCAAAAATTCGTTAACTAACGTCCAGTTTTTTCAAAAGAAAGATCGTCAGAGATTCGGAGTTAAGTTCAAGCAAACTCTTAAAATATACATTTTAATAAATTTTAAATCTCAAGTTAACTGTGAAAAAACTGCAAACAATTATCGAAAATTTTTCTATGCAAATGGTTTTTAAGAATTTTAATGTAACGATGTAACAGTTAGCAATAAAGTCGAAATTTTTTTCTAAGGTAGCTACAGTCACTTTTGGCCCTAAAACAGTGTTGCAAAAAACGCTAGATTTTAAATTTTATGTAAAAATTTTATGTTCTCTATCATCGTGATATTTGATCAAAATGTTGAGTATTAATTTGTATACATATGAATGTGAAACATGCTTTACAGAACCAACGCTTCGCAAGTAAAAAAAACTTGTTTCAATACAAAAACAAAAATAAAGAAGTTTTCTACTAGTTGATTTATTAGCATTAAACGTACATATGCTTAGGTCCCTCAAAAACATATCAAAAACCCTTTACCGACTTTTTGATTTCGAAAAGGTAGCCTCCCAGTATATGTCATTAATCATTATACATACTTACTTTAATAAAATGACTTCCATTCATCAATTCAAAACTTAACTAAAAATTAATTGTTTGTTAAAGTTTTTCTTGAAGGGAAGAAGTACTCGGATATACCCCATTCTTTATAGTTCAGGTTAAAACACAACGTTTTTTCTCAAAATTTAAATTCAAAAAATGTTGGTATTAGCAATATGCTATAAATTATTTGTAATTTAATTTTTATTTAATTATAAAACAATTATTACAGAAAACAATTTTGTTTATAATAAGCGACCACTTAAGAGGTTTTTGAGTATCCAAATACTTCTGCCACTTTTAGTGATTAAAAAAAGAATAACGGCACCATTTAATTTCCAAACTAAAAAATCAGTGTTCCAGGGTTAACTCCTCTGCCATTTCTACAAACTAAGTACATACATAAATGTATTTTTTTAATTTATAATACTCGTACTATCATATTTTAATACTAAAAAGCTTTTAACTTATCACACAAAGGTGCTTATAGTACTGCTCATTTGCCTTAAAAATAAATATTCGTATATTAAACGTTGAACTTTTATAGCCTTTAACCACAAATGGTAATTAATAATGTCTATTATTATTTTTTTTTATTTAAATAAAAACCATTACTTATTCTATGACAAAGGGCAAACTTACAAGTCAAACTGTTCTTTGTGTGTGTGTGTGTGTGTGCAACTACTCTAAAATTAATAACTATAAAAGACTGTTTAACATACTAAAGAAAAACAAACAAAAATATTCTTCCTCAATAATTCAAACAAAAACCGTTTTATTTTTCTAAAATTAGTTGTAATAAAATGAAAAAAAAAAAAAAACAATAATTATTTTTAAAAAGTATTATGAATGGCCAAATCTACTGTACTATTTATTTATTTTTAATCTTTTTTCTACGACATTTTATAAATCCTATAAAAATAATAAAATAATACAAAAAAGGAAACAGTTAGATTTTAATCGTAAGAAAAATCTAACAACGCGGACATTCTTCGCGACTAACAATTTATATTAAAAAAAATAAATAATTCTTATACCTAACAAATTTAATGGAAAACATATACCAAAACCTTTTTGAATAATACAATTACAACTATCCATATATTTAGTTTTAGCTTTAAGTCTATTTTATACATACACATATTTAATATTCAAACTTGTTACTGCGCACATATTTGGCTTATAAAATGTAATTTGATTTTGAAAAAATTAGAATTTTTCTTTCGATAAGTATTAATAAAAATAAATATATTTTATATTTTGTATTCGATATTTTGTACACATTTTCTATGAAAAATTTACATATCTTCTAAATTTTATAAATTTTTGGCATAAAATTTTTTTTTTTGTAATCCAAATTGATTGTTTCAATATAGGTATGCTAACAGATATTATTAGTTTTAGTAGCATATTAAATATTAAGTCTTTCGTTTTTAATAATTTTTTGTTTACACAACAATTTAACAACATATCCACAACTACATAATCATATTTTTTTTATTATGTTTTTTTTTTTTTTAATTAAAAAAATAAAAAATAATATTGGAAATAATTTTGTTTATCGATAGATAAATTTTTATTATGAAAACATTCATTATTATTATCAATTTAATTCATATCATAAAACATTTAAATATACATACATGAATATTAATACTAATGCATATTGAAAATCAGCAATAAAAATAATTTGTCAATATGTAAAAATGAAATGTGTTTTAATTTGAAGATTTTTATTTTTCTTAAATATTATTTTTCTACTTATGGCAATTTTAAGTTAACCTTTAGGTGCTGTTTAAGGTTTTAGTGAAACGCTGACATGGGGTAAATACTTGGAAAGTTTAGAAAGTGCTTGTTCTAATGGTTTTCTCTCTTTTCAGATTTTCCGCGAATCTTGATTACACGGTGCTGTTAAAACGATTGCTTAAAGTTAAAAAATAAAAATGGCATATTCAACCACACCAACTGAAGAACTAAAAAAATTAGCCAACTTTGGATATCAACCAATAGGGTCACCATTGGAAGAAAAGGCGATGAAAAGTACAAGGTATGTCACGAGCAAAAATGTTTTGTAAATTTGATCTAATATTGTTTTTATTTTTAAATATATCACCGGCTTATTGCGAAAAGTCACTAAACAATATTTTAACAAATTTAAGGCGAACTAGTGTGTTTCTTTTTTCTTCTGTTCAATGAGAATCTTCTGCACTTATTGAATTCATTTTTGATATTAAATCGAGTTTTTTTCATTTAGATACTTTTAATGATTTCTTGCATCGATGAAAATTATTGAAATTCACATCTTTGTTGAGCTGCTCTTATATCAATTAAATTATACTTAGTGATTTTTTGCAATAAACTCACGATATATCTTTTAGCCTCAAAAGCATTGAATTATCGTGTTGGAAAGCTTCGATATTTTTTAGAACGTAGAAGTCTAGAATGTGTTGTATTGAAATCGCTACTGTTTTAAATTGATGAAAGCGACTTTAACGAATTAAATTATTTGTACATTTATGTGCATTATTGTAGAATTGTTTTAATCTTTTCAGGCAATAATCAACTTCCTACTCCCGTGATATCACTTAATTTTTATTGGACTTTCTCGTTAACCACTTAATCGATTTGAGTAATATTTGTCAGCATGCATTTTGATCTAAGAACAAGAACAATTCACGTCACCTCTGCGAGAGATTACCTTACCCTAAAATCGTTCATACAGAATATCAAACGTTGCGTCCATGTGTGGTACGTATAGCGCCGTCCCGCTAGAACCACATGTCGTCTAAGTCCATATGGTTCAATTCGGGCCAAAGAAATTGGTTATCAATGTTATGTAGCGCTCGTAATTGACGGTGACTGCCTCACCAAGGTCGTTTTCGTACCAATGACTCCGCGCCCGCCGTCGCATCGCGTCGGCTTAAGATCCACATCAAACGTTAGCACGCTCTGTCACTTGGTGAACCTCCTGTTCGTTGGTATCGTCCCATATACGGCAATTTTGCTTGTCAACCAAGCCATTCATACAAAAATGCGCCCCGTTGCTAAAGATAAGGCCGAGTTTTTGTTCATGGTGAGGAATGGTTCCTTTGACGTACACATATTGGGTTAATGATTACCGAACCGTTCGATTCAAATTTGACCACTAAACGTTGTAGGAAAACATTTCTATAGAATTTTCTGTGTATCAGCTGATTTTTTACACCAAACCTATCCAATCTGGTTTTGGTTGTTCAGAAAACTAATGGATACGAACCTATCCTAGATAGTATATCATATTGAATCCTGAACGCGACAACAACATGACCACCACATGCTGTCAAAATCTACCCACGCCAATTGTGAAACCCTATGCACCATATGGGAAAATGTTTTAATATACAGGGTGTCCCGTTTTCGAGTTATAACGGTTTTTTTGATTTTTGCTCTCTTTTCCCTTAACTGGCTTTATCTTTGCCAAACTACGTCCGAATCGTAAGATTTTTTTTATAACCAATGAAGAATTTATTACAGTTTTAGTTTGTCTCAGAACTTTTTTTTCTGCGGGCAACCGTTTCTCCGCAATTTTGCATCAAACCCAATTTTTTTCGGTTTTTAAGTTGTGTTTTTCACTTTGATATCATTTTTTTCAAAAAAACACGTTAATGAGTATTAATTTTTTTCGTTAATTATTAAAGCCAGTCCATTTTCTTAAAAAAAAATATTATTTTTTCCTTAAAAAGAATACTAAATGTAATTAACAACAAATAAACAAACTGAGTGAATTTAAAAAAAAAATAATTTTTAAATACAAAATTAACTTTTTCTGAGCTATTGTGGTTAAGAAAAGGACAAATAGATAAAGTTGTCCCATTTCAGCGTATATTAATTACATTTCCAGATATTCTTGATTAGTGTAATCCATTGTTCGGAAATAATAGAGAAAAAACTACAACTTGAATAACAAATCCAAAATGGAGTATCATGTGAAAGAACACGACGCGGACACTAGTTCACGCGAGAAAGACATTTACAACCTTCAAATCATAATGCAAATCTTTACTGTTTACATTAGTTAACAGTCTTACTAATTAACTTTATCTATTTGTCCTTTTCTTAACCACAATAGCTCAGAAAAAGTTAATTTTGTATTTAAAAATTATTTTTTTTTAAATTCACTCAGTTTGTTTATTTTTTGTTAATTACATTTAGAATACTAAGGAAAAAAAAATATTTAATTTTAGAAAATGAACTGGGCTTTAATAATAAGTGGAAAAAATTAATACTCATTAACGTGTTTTTTTGAATAAATTGATATCAAAGTGAAAAAACTACTTAAAAAACGAAAAAATTGGGTTTGATGCAAAATTGCGGAGAAACGGTTGTCCGCAGAAAAAAGTCTATGGACAAACTAAAACTGTAATAAATTCTTGATTGGTTATAAAAAAAAAACTCACGAATCAGACGCAGTTTGGCAAAGATAAAGCCAGTTAATGGAAAAATAATAAAAACCGTTATAACTCGAAAACGGGACGAAAACGAGAAAAAGACCTCTTAAGTTTTTCGACTTAAAATGACCTCAGGAATCCATGGTTTTCATTTGGGGCGGTGACTGTGGGACACCCTGTATATACTATTTTCAGTATATGGTCTACATTTTTAGTCAAATCGAAATTTTAATAAACAATGAAGTACCTATTATACTCGACTTTTTCATCAATAACTCCACCGTTTTCGTTATAGAAAATTTTGAAAAAAAAATATGTTTTTGAATTAACAAAAAACAGCATATCAAAAATAGAGCACAAACGGCATTGTAATTTTTGAGCTAAAATTATATTTGCTTTTTGTTGAATTTCTAATATTCTGAGGTGCTTCGATTATATAAGAGCAAGTACGGGCGATCCAGTTTGTGAAAGGTATAAAAAAATCTCAGAATAGTGAGTGGAAAACTTGAAGATAGCTTATCGTCGATTTTTGTCATACAAAAATACCCCTTTAAAAATCCTCTTGGGGTATCTCTCGTTATTAAAAGTGCTTCACATTTAAGCCGTTTGGACTCGGCAATAAATTGTAGGTTTTATCTATTGACTGTGTTTCATTGCACTGTTACCTAATTACCAGAACCAGCGGACTAATTTCATAGAGAAAAGGGCTGCCTTGACCATCTCTTAGGGCTAAAAATTCCGTCACCCAACCAATTTTAAAGTGGAAAAGTTATAAAAAACCACTATCTTTATTCTTTCACGACCTTTTCTCGGTCCCATCTCGATAGCAACTAACTATACCTTCATTATACAAATTCTTTCCCAACTAATCCTTCGTTAAGTCTTTATATAACTTTTATATTTAAAAATATTCGTTAAGTCTTTATATAACTTTTATATTTAAAAATATATCGACTGCAGTGCTTCAACACTGATGCAGTTCGATTGGTTGAATGGCTGACAGTTGGATTGGAAGTATCTATATGTAGGTTTAGGTAGCTCTCCGATCCGTTGGCCTCAAATGAATGAAACTCTTATAAGTATGTTTCATTTTTCAAATCTGTATGAAGAGCGCTTAAAAAAATGACTTTTAATACTTTAGAAATAGGTTTGTGTTTCTTAACTCTCACAATCAGCTTCCATAAATCGAATGAAATCGAAATAAAAACGAATTTCCAAATCAATTGAATTTGTTTTCAGTGTTCTTCATTTCACTCGCTTTCACCTTAGATAAAATTGAAAAAAGCTGTCATCTTTCGATTCTCAGTTGACAAATACAAAACTATACTGTTTGCGAAGTTTTTTGACTGCTATGCAAATTTTGTGTGTAAATTTTTGATTTTGTGTCATTTAAGATTTGAGAATAAAATTTGTCCAAGTTAAATTCAACTTTAAATGACCAATGAAGAGGTATGAAATTTAAACTTAATTTTTTGGAAAAATTTAATATTCTTGGAGTCATAGAACGCAAATCAAGCTCCAATATTTTTTTCTGAAAGTTTCGCAATAAATAATTGACACAAAGTAGATCTGATCGAATTTAAATCACCTGAAAATCGAGAAAAACAAAACCTGGAACACGGAAATTCGCATAAATTTCACTTAAAAAAATTAAATCAATACCGGTAATTGTAGAATATCGAATTTCATTTTGTATCGATTTCAATTCCATTTCGAGTGAAAGTGAAAAGTAGAACCTGGCTGTATGAGATGATCTGAGTATTAAGAATTTGTACTTAGTTTGAATGATTATGACAATAATTGTCTTATCATCAAAAGGTACAATATTTTATTTCGAGATTTATAATTATAATATACTAGAGTGCTCGTGCGGAAACTCCCGCAAGCAAATTTTTTTTTTCAACTGAAGTTTTTCAAAATAAATCATGATGTGTCTAAAAGTTTCTGTAGATTCGCTCAGTTTTTCTTGCATTGGAAATCTTGTGTAAATGGAAATCTTGTGTGAAGTACGGAATGTTGTTTTTGGGTGTTTATTTTACTTCTGTGTGTCATCGTTGAACAGCTCTATTTGAAAAAGACGACTTACCACTGAAATAATAAACACGTTTAGCTTAGCCAAGAACTGTCACAACTGATCTCCTGTTCAACATGAGAAGTTGAAAGCGTACGAATTATTTTTATTTAACGTATGCATGTACCTGGATTAAAACAAAACAGCAAACCAATAAATCCAATCAAGTCCTTTTCTTAAAGGTAATAGAGCCAAGCGAAGGATATTTTGAAAAAACTAACGAACAATGAGCAAATCACATACGTATGTAACTATCCTATAACAATGTATGTAGTTAAACCTGTAGGCACATAAAGTTTAACTTACCTTAAAATAGTTTAAATTCAAAGACACACAAAAATTTGTCAAATTTTTTTTGTTTTTAATTCGGAGAATTTTATTTTTGTTTTATTTGTTTTAAAAACTTTTTTGAGTTTTTTATCGTTACTGCTTAGGTAAATTAATCAAACAATGCCCCTCCTCTGGGCCCGCACCACCAAAGTATGGCATTTCAATGCAACTACTTAATGTATATGTACTACATTTCAGTGCAATACGAAGATAGAAGTAGAGATAAATAATTTTGGGGTGTTTCGACCACCCAATGCCCCTCCCCTGATAATAAAAAAAAAGTAGCCTATACGGTAATCCAGACTATAACTTTTTTGTGTGTTAAATTTTATCAAGATCCATTCAGTTGTTCAAGCGTTATTGAGTAACAAACATCCATACATCGTAACATTCACATTTATACTCGTAATAATATTAGTAGGAAGTAGGATTAAACTATTTTATACTAATAATCTTTTTTTTTATATTTTCAGGAGGACTTTTTCTGAAGTTTGACACAAGGAAGAAATTTATTAAATATAAAATTTACCACTTTGTATTTAAATTTAAAATATATATTATTGTTTACTGGGATAAAAAAAAAGAAAATTGAGCAGCCTAGTTTAGTGAATTCAATTAGAGCTGGAGAACGCTTTATTATTTATTTATATTTATAATTTTTTTGTGTTAAAAAACAAAATATATAAGAGAGATATATACACATACATCAACATCTGCAATTTTTTTCGTTTTCTTTTTTCCGCATTAAAAATCACATGTAATAATATAATAATTTAATTATTATTTATCTTTTAAAAATTAAAAATACATTTTCTATTATTTTTTTATATATACATAAGTATATGTACTATATTTATTTATATAATATGTATACATATTTAGTTTAAATCTGAGTTGAATATTTTTTTAGTTTAAAAATAGAGTACCGACGCAATGTTAATTCCCGTAAGCCCAACTAAAGAAAATATTTTATAGGGATGTCCCAAAAATGAAAAAAATGTACGCCATTTTACACAAATTTTCAAAAAAATTTCTGTATGCACATACATTTGTAGTTTAAATTTGAAAACACATAAAAGGCATAAAAGATCAAAGAGAACCAATGCCTTGTGACTTAAAACTCTCAACTCTCTCATGTGCGTTTTACTGGAGAGGAGACCAACATTTTCGGAAAAATCCAAACTGTTATGATGAGAAGCATATCTCATGACAAGATATACTTTTGTCAATTTCTCTCAAGAGGCCCTAGAAAAAATCTTTTTTTGTTTTTTATTAGCAACCGCTGGGAATCGAATTCAAACCTTAGATACGGCATTCATTCATACAAACCATTTCGCCAAGGGGTACTTCAAAAAGTTGAAAATGGTCAAATTATTAATTAAAAGGCAAAAATAATATTGCCTGACATTTTCACTTGAGTCAAAACGATTAGAAACTTAAAATTCCGCAATTTTCGAAAAGGTAACAATTATGCTGTATGTACATGTGTAGTATTATACTAGTTTTTAATTTCTTATTTCAAATTGTGCCTTTAATTGTTGGAATGTTCTTAAAGCGCCCCTTGAAGTTTTGTTGCTCGTTTTAAAGTCAGTGAATCCTTATTCACAATACCTTCTTTTGGTGTAGCCATGTTTTTTTTGGCTATTCAATATGGAATAATATTTGGTTTATTTATTATTTGAAATATTTATTCCAACCCCAAGCATATTTAAACCAAAAAGTCGTACTGAATTCGGTTGTTGGTAAAATGGCCACACTTAATACTTTTCAAATTATTTGATATAATCCAAAAATTTCCAGTAATTTTATTTGAATAACTTTTGGTATATTTTAAAAAAAAATGTGTTTGCAAAAACTATTCACTAAAAGCAATTAAATTTTGTTGTACTAACTTCATCATAACAAAAATAGGCGGTATACGAGTATGTACGTGCTTAGACAGGAAAATAAGTAAATAGCGGCCATTACGGTTCGAAAAGAGCCTAATTTTAGTGACTTACAGGAGATAGTTTTGGAAGATTTATCAACTCCTCGCAAGAGGCATACAGCCCTCAAAAACATTTATGCTGCGGCTGAAAATCGAACCCACGATCCTCTGCGAGACAGTCCAACGCACTTCTTTTTATTTATTTTTTATTCATTTGAATTTTACCATTTACTTAAAATTATATCTTAAGGCTGGACAAAAGTTTTACACTTAAATCTATAAAAGTTGGCTCAGACATACATAGCATAAAAAGTCCAACACACTAACAAAAAAAAAAAAATCAAATTTTTCTCTACAATATCTGTAACGGTTTTACTAAAAAGATTTTTTTTTTTTTTTCAAAAATCGTTGCAAATAATAACTGCCATAACGTTTTTTCGTATTTTTATTTTCTGCCGTATCTAGCGGATTTGAATTAAATTGTTTGCATGAAAGCTCTTTAATAACTTTTGTTATGTATATCGCATAACAAAATTTTTCAAAAATATCTGCGATTAATTTTAATTTAACATTTTGAAATGGACCAATTTTTATGAAGAATTGTTTAAAAATTGCATAAGTAAACAAACAAATGCCTTTTTTTAAAACGCCATTTTCTAACATTTTTATAAATTCTTAGTTCTGTGATTTCCTGTAAATAAATATATTAAAAGGCGTGTCTCGTTAAAAGCTCGAAAATCTTTTAGAAGTGTACATATGTATATTTTTAGTATCTAATATTTAAAAGTAATTTCAGGACCTCTTAAAGTTTTCTTAAATTATTTAGGTATGTAGTTATTTAACATAATTTGTATATACAAATCTTTAAATTTTTTAACCATTTTAACTAATGTCGCAAGAATTGTGAATTGCGTGTTGTTTAAATTAAATAATTTTCAAAAAGAAAATTGTCTTAAATTTACATTTTACAATTTTTGTTAATTAATTTAATAGAAGAATGAATGTGTTACCGATAAGTTTTATAATTTAGGTCCCTATACATTCTTTACAATACGTAATATGTAAATATTCCCCGTTCAAAATTTTTTGAGAATGTAATTTGTACACCAAATATAAAAATTACAAATATCTACACCCCATAAGAGTAAATAAAAATCATTAAAAATTGAACCAACTAATGTGTTTGTTTTAAAAATTCGTTGAACAGAAAAAAAAATCACCAAGAAGTCCTTAAATATGAGTATTTTTTTTTTTAGTCGAAGAGGCAACAGCAACTAACTCAATTTGAACCATGGAAAGATACACAATCGAGCAACGCATTAAAGTTATTCAGGCTCATTATGAAAATGGGCGCTCAAATCAAAATGCATATCGTGCACTTCGTGATTTTTTCGGTCAATTTAATCGTCCAAATGTGCGTACTATCGAAAAAATCGTGCAAAAATTTGAGCAAACCGGGTCTGTAGGAGATGTGAAAACACCAGTGCATGCTCGTACAGCTCGTACTGCAGAAAATATTGCTACTGTTCGCGATAGTGGGGCTGAAGAGCCGTCAACCTCAACTCGTCGTCGTACCCAACAATTGCACCTCTCACGCTCCTCATTGATGCACATTATGCATAAAGACTTGCATTTACACGCTTACAAGGTGCAATTGACTCGAGAACTAAAGCCTCTTGACCATTTCAAGCATCGTCAATGGTCAGAATGGTGGCAAGAAATGGCAACAGTGGATGATCAATTTTCGAAGAAAATCATCTTCAGTGATGAGGCACATTTTCACCTCAGTGGATTCGTCCATAAGCAGAATTGCCGCATTTGGGCGAATGATAATCCAAGAGTGACTGTCGAAAAACAAATGCACCCACAAAGAGTGACTGATTGGTGCGGTTTATGGGCTGGCGGGGCGGCATCATCGGGCCGTATTTTTTCCAAAATGAGGCCGGTCAGGCAGTTACTGTGAATGGTGTTCCCTATCGTGAGATGATAACGAACTTTTTATGGCCCGAATTGGAAGATATGGATGTGGACGATATGTGGTTTCAAGAGGACGATGCCACTTGCCACACAGCTAACGAAACAATGGCCCTTTTGAGCGACAAATTCAATGGCCGTGTTATCTCACGTGGTGGTGATGTCAATTGGCCGCCAAGATCATGTGGTTTGACGCCGTTGGACTTCTTTCTTTGGGGTTATTTGAAAGAAAACGTGTACGTCGATAAGCCAGCAACAATTTAAGAGCAAAAGGATGAGATAATTCGGCATATTAACGGCATAGAACCTCAATTATGCCTCAGCGTCATCGAAAATTTGGACTATCGGATGGAGGTGTGCCGCCAAGTTCGCGGCGGCCATTTGGCCGATATTTTGTTCCATACATAATTGAATCATGCCAATATTATCATAATAAAAATAAATGACAATAATTTCCTAAATAATTTGTGTTTTATTCAAAATCAACATCGGCCCTTAAAATGTAGCCACCCTTTATATTCAAATAAATTAACGTTACTTATTTTATAAAAAAAAAGAAAGGATCTTATGTCACATTTGACTCAGGGAAAAGTCCCGAAATCGATTTTCAGGATTATATCCATGTGGTCGGGACCACTCCTAACTTTTAAGAGCGCTCGTAGATCTTCACTAATATTGCTTGGTGAATAGGTTTATGAGCTTCTTAAGTTATGAGCGCTCGGTGAATACCGGCCTAATCTAAGACACGATAAAAACCGTGATGCCAAAACAATATTATCTATATGTTATCGATAATTTGTTCAGAGAAGTCAAAAGTGACGGTTTTGGATTCCGGTTTATGCTAGTCATCAATGCAGCTGACAAATGCCATAGCGTACACAGTACTTCCATCTATTTGGAAAGAAGTTCCTAAGTCCCGATGTCGTTTTTTCTATAGAATTCTATATGTACTTGCGAAAAAAATACGGCTAATAGTTGATCAATTTATTCATAAATTATTTACTAAAGATTGAAATGTAGATGACACCAAAATCAATCGAAGGTTGAACTAATAAATTCTTAGACAAGAACCTGTCCAAATTTACGAACATAAGAATACCGGCAGGTGGCAGTAGAAGGATATATAGGTTGGAAAATGGAATTATAGCCAAGACAATTTTCAATTAATTCATAAAATCCGAATTAACAATCTTGCCGAATTTGGATAGGATCTTGGCTAAAACCCAATACACGAACTTAAAATTGATTTCAGTGCCATCTGTGGTAATTCACTAGTACATAAATATTTTTCACACAAAACCCAATGCAACAACCTTAGTATGATTTTAGTGTTGCCGCTGTTGTATAGTGTAGTCCTGATCTGACCTATTTTAATTACAATTTCTACATATTTCAAACCAAAAAATTATGTTTTAACTCCTATTGAGTGACTTGGCCAACATGAAGATTCATTGAAAAGGATGGGTTGGGAAAAACTAGTCAACATACAAAATTAGTAACTTCGAGTATGTACATGTTAATCTTCTAGCATGGTCTTATATATCTTTTAGTTAGATAGATAGATCTTTTATTTTTGGGCAAAAATGAAGGAGGACAACCAAATCGTTAGTGTTCTTGAAAACTCAAACGATTTTTCTAGTCTCTAAGTTGCCTGTTCGTCTTCTCGATCTTGTGAGTATTTAATTAATGTTTGAAGGTGTGAGCGAACTTAAATGAAAAATCAAGAAAACAACAAACAAAATTCTTAGAAATAATCGTGTCGCATGCACATTGTACCGAATTTCTGGAAAAATCTTAAGTAAATCCAGACATTGTATCACCAATCGCTTGATTTTGTATGTGGTTCTAGCCTTAGTTAAGCATGGTGGTTGTTTATTTGCAATAGATGTCGCTGACGTGAAAATCGAATCTCACGTTTAGATGAATTGAAAACATTTTTCATTACAAAAAGGTTTTAACAACAACTTATTGTTAGTAATTTTCAGTTGTCATATAAGTGACATCTGGTGGAATTGAAAAATAACTCATGTTTAGTTTTTACTTAAACCAAATTAATATAGCAAATGGTTATATGAGGTTTGTATATTGAATTTCTCCTAGTGGGCATAGAACCCACCCCACCGTACTGTACCGGAAAGCCGCAAAGAAATTTATCTAAGGGATAAGTTAGAGAAAACTTATTTTACTCTTTCCCTCTTATCAGTGAATACGTATGAATTGAAACAAAATGGTGTCCATGGTTTTGTGAGAAAAGGAATTTGTTGAAATTAATTCAACGCCCAGTTTTTAAATTAAATACTTAATGTAATCATTCGTTGCACAATTTTAGACATTATGTTGTTTCCTTTTTCTATTTCGTTGATCTTTAAGCTCATTTTAAACTATGCTGTTTGTAACTTTCTGAATAGAACTTAATGTTTATTTTTAAGAGTTGAAATATAAAATACAATTCTAAATCAAATTGTCTCTTCTATTCTTTTTTTGCAGATGTTGTATACACGGTTGATGACGATGAATATTTTGAAATAATCGAAATGTCAAAATCCGACCAAGAACCAGAACCAGAGCCCGATACCGAGCTGGATACCGAGTCGGATACCGAGCTGCAGCCGATAAAAGATAAAAATATGGAACCAATTGATGTTGATGCTGATTATTCTAAAGAAAAACCGGTTATAAAAAAAGTTGAAATAATATTACCATCTCCTACAAGAAAACCGCCATCTCAAAGATTTAATCCACCTAAAAAAATAGTCACACGAAGTCAAATAGTCGACGTGAATAAAACAAGACAACTGGCAGACTTGTTGAAAATCACTGCTCTAAAAAATCGTCTTTATCGAAAGAATAATTAGAATTCTGTTAGATTTATGCTTAAAAATCGGTCAACAGAAATTATATTATTTTGTCAAATTATTTTACTTAAGGATATTGATGCAACAAGATAAGATTTTAGTATTTACCTATAATTTTGAACATAGTTACTCAACGATTTGAAAAAAAAATCATATAATTCATGAACCTGCTAAAACGCTGTTTCAGCCTCTACAGTACACATTTTAAAGGTAGTGTATGTTAAAGGTTTGATTTTCGTTCGAGTTTGCGAATACTTTAAAGTTTGCAGTGACCACTCTTCTCACTTGATTTGTTAAACCCAATTTCGATCGTCAATAATTCAATTGATAAATATTGAAGTTTGGTATTTTAAAAATCAACTTTTTACTGATCATTATCAATTTTCTTGAAATTAACAAAAGAGTGCATCAATTATCAAAATATTTATCAATTGGGTTGTTAAATATTGAATTCAATATTTTTATTGATAAAATGACAATGGAAATAGGGTATATTTGTCTTCAAGTATTTTTTTGTATTTGTTTCAAATTAATTTGGAGAGTGGTTTAATAGTTCATGTAGCACTTTCCGTTAATTTTAACCTGAGGTTACTCAAATATCCATTTTCAATATTTTTTTAATTTTTCAATTAATTTTTTTTTAGTAAATCATGAAACGAAGTCAACCAATTTGTTGAAAAAATCACCAAATTTTGGTAAACAAATGTCAATTTTCACAACTAACAATGGTTTTACGTGTTTGCATGAATACTCTTATGAATTCTTTTATCGTTTACACGTTAAATCTTCTATCGTTTAAATTGTTTTAAGGCTCGGATAGTGTTAAATTTGCTATGGAATATCGTAAAAGAAATTATTTTAGGGCGCAGGTGTAAAAAATCATTCAAAAATTTCAATTATATTATGAAATTTCAAAGTTTAATTTTAAGATTTCAAATAGAATGATAACTAGAACCATTTGAACCCAAGGAATACAGATAATTGCATCGAATTATTGTTGTATAATTAAGTTGTGAGTTAATTAATATTAGCTCTTAAAAGATGAAAGCTTTTGGATTAAATGAAGCCATTGATTTTCTTGAAGTTTATCCATTAAATGGAACAATTAAATTGAAGAGTTTTGTTTTATGTTTACATCTTGATAAATGTAAACTTTTAATTTAACTAACTAACTAAGTAAACTAAATAAATAGTGCATTTTAAAATTCAATTTGATTTGATAAGTTTTTTTTAGCACTAGTTTTAGAATCAAGCTTAGTTAGTTGAATTATTGTTGTAGTAGACATTTAAATCGGGATTTATTAGATACTAGGTTAATCAATAAATAAACGGTTATACTTCGTGAACTTTTTGATACTGATAAGCGATTTCATATTACGGTTAAGCTGATTCAGGCTCATACGGGTCTTACAATTCTTCGAAATTTCGCACTCTTCTACTAAAATCCGATATAACTTTCAAAGTAAATAAATGGCATTGACTTGAGATGCCCTACTAGAGAGTTGCAATTTTGCTTTCAGAGATTTCAAAAACCAACGATTCTCCCTCAGCGGATATCCCGATTTCTACTCCAAATCTTAAGGTAGTCTCATTCTTGGTTCTACCATAAATATGTACATTTAAACTTCACCTATTCGAAGGGGTTAAAAACCAAGTACTTCTGGTTCTTTAGTATCACAATTAATTTATGGAGATTTTTCGTTCATTAAAAAAAAAATATAATTTATGGAGATTTTTCGTTCAATCAAAAAAAAAATTAAATTCTAATTTAAATAAATTTAATTAAAAAATGAAAAGTTTTAATTTTTTGTACAACTAAAACTAAACTTCACTTAAACAATTTTGATTTCAACACAACATAAAAGAATAGATCACTGTATTCTATTGCAGACCAATATTGGCGTTGTTAATAATAATTATTTTGTTTGCGTTTTAAGAAATCTTTATAGTAAATTGCCTCCCTCGCTTGTAAAATACTCGTAGGAGACATCATACGATTTTTTTTTATTGTCTGCAGTTACCCTACATACTCTGGGTTTTTATAGCATTTTATGCAAATCACCTTGTACGATACATTTCACATGAACTAAGGGGGATGAACATATATATATTTAATATAATATTCTTCTAATAGTCTTCATATAGAGCTGATTACGCATCCAAGATGTACTTTTTCTTAACGAACAACATAATAAACATATGTATGCAATATTGTATAGTTTGATTTGATATTGTCGTTTTAAAAACTAAGTTTTGAAAACATTAATCATTCAAATTGTATAAATTAAAAAAACTATATTCGGAACTGGTATCCTACTGAAGCTTAAAATCAAAAGTTTTATTGAAAATAAGTAGTTATCAATTGATGTCTTTTTGGAAAAATTTTAATTTAAGTTGTTTATGATTGTACTAATGTTTTAATAATATAAGCCTTTGGATTTTATTTGAATATGTTTACTTTTTGTATATGGATTATTTCTTATTTTTTTTTTAATATTTACATAATATCATTTGATTCTTATAAAATCTTGCAATTTAAGGGTTCAAATCTATGAAATACAAATAATATACCCAATGCAGTTTTTGTTCTATAAACCCTATCTTAAGTTGTTTCCCACAATTTCAGTTCTGTATTGATATTAAACTGTTCTTATTACTAATATTAAAAATAAAAACATAGAAATATATGGCATTAAAATTAATTTTTTTTTTTTATATTTGTATTGGTTATTTATTTGGTGAAATCAGGTGCGGATCCAAAGGGTTAATGGGGGAAATCATAAGAAAACCATTCTAAAAATAATTAAAATTCACAATAGAATCTCATGAACTTGTTTTTGTAGTTCAAAGCTATAACATTGCTAGAAATTGAAGACATGTAAGTATCAGTTCATTAATACATTTTCATTTGTGACGAAAAAGTGTAAAAATCTACTAAACAAATATACATATATGTATATGGCTAGCTTAGAAGTGAAGTAGAATTTGTTTTGGTGGAGGTGTATATTCAGACAGAATAAAATTACTGTTGCTTGTTCCAATGATACCTTTATTGCCAGATAAGGCAAATATATAGCTACATATTCCCATCGCCATATAGAGAGAATAAATCTTAGGTGGAACAATATCACCACCTGCTTGATGACAAAACAGATTTGGCCAATGCTGGATCTGAAAAAAGTACGTATACGCCAGAGTGCACGATCGTTTTACAATAATAATTTCTTACGATTATGATATGGGTTATTTGAAAATTTTGCAACAAGCATGCAAGGCAACAAACATAATGTATGTTTCATACATTTTTAATGGATTTACAGGAATAAAGTATAGATATATGGCGCTACCTGGTAGTGGCTTGTAGTTAATTGAGTACAGGGTTGCGAAATTTTGAATTAAAAAATCCTTAAGTCATAAGTCTATAGATGACTTGTGAATTAAAAAAATTTAATTCATAAGATATTTGGTGACTTATAAATTAAAAAAAAATTTATTCACAACCCCCAAAGTGACTTACGAATTAAAAAAAATTTAAATCCTAAGCTACTAAGTGTCTTATGAATTAAAAAAAATTTAATTCATTACCTACCAAATGACTTATGAATTAAAAAAAATTAAGTCATCAGGGAGTAAGTGATTTATGAATTAAAAAAAATTCAAATCATGAGCAACAAAGTGACTTCTGAATTAAAAAAAATTTAATTCACCACCTACTAAGTGACTTATGAATTAAAAAAAATCAAGTCATCAGGGAGTTAGTGACTTATGAATTAAAGAAAATTTAAGTCATGAGCAACAAAGTGACTTATGAATTTAAAAAAAATTAATTCACCACCTACTAAGTGACTTATGAATTTAAAAAAAATCAAGTCATCAGGGAGTAAGTGACTTATGAATTAAAAAAAATTTAATTCACAAGTTAGTTAGTGACTTGTGAATTAAAAAAAAATTAATTCATAAGTTAGTTGGTAGATTGGAAATTTTTAAGCTTGTTTTGTCTAAATATTTATTTAATTATTAACGAAAGCTTTTGGAGAATTTTTTGGGAGTTACCGTTTATGCAGTCCCTATAATCCAATTAAATAAAAAGCAATATTGATAAAATCTTTGTGTTGAGCAAATGATGGGTTATCATTATATAAATTTCGTGAGTGCATATTTTTATGCAAATGCCTTTAAATTTTTTGGTTTTCATATTTAACATGAGTTGATTATTTGATATTTTTTTGTAAAATTGTTTCAAGTACCTGAAACTAATTCAATATGTATTTTCAATAAAATTGAAAAAAAAACATTCCGTTTTCTTAATTAATCACTTCGAAACGTTTGGTACCTACTTAGTAAGTATAACATTTAATTTTTATTTTTTTTAAATAAATTTTTAATTTTGAATATCTTTTTAGCTTTCAAATCTAGTTTTTAAATCATAAGATTATCACGCTAGCTTATAAATTATCCATTTCATAATTTTTCTAATCAGCATTTATCCATTAACTTATGAATTAATTTTTTTTTAATTCATAAGTCACTAAGTTGGTTTTGAATTAAATTTTTTTAATTCATAAGTCACTTACTTGCTGATGATTTGAATTTTTTTAATTCATAAGTCACTAACTTGCTCATGACTTGAATTTTTTTAATTCCTAAAGTCACTTAGTAGGTTGGGAATTAACATTTTTTAATTCATTAGTCACTTACTTGCCCATGACTTAAATTTTTAAGTCAGTACCTAGCTGCTGAATTATATTTTTTTTAATTCATAAGTCACTCACTAGCTTGTGAATTAAAGCCAAGCTTAAGCTAACAAGTGACTTAAGCTTTTGCAACCCTGATTGGCTAAGGCCTATGACTTAAGAAAACCCGACAAGAAGAAATCTAACGATGTCAAATTGCACGATCTCGGTGGCCAATTCACATTCACAACCATGTTCGGAAATCGCTCGTGCAAAATGCCCATTGTGGCAAAGGCTGTGTGGTACGTAAAGCCTTCCTGTTGAAACCACATGTCATCGTTGTCCATATCATCAAATTCTAGTTAATATAAACTGGTTTTCATCTACCGATAGCACTTATCGTTGACGGTAATGGCCTGGCCAACGTCGTTCTCAACGAAGCCTGGACCGATGATGTCGCCAGCCCAAAATCCACGCAATAAATTTCTCTGGATGCATTCAAGTATAGTGCATCTCGTGTAGATTGTAATTGTCCCGAATACGAGTATTTTGTTTGTTGACGATCCCATTCATCCAGAAATAGGCCTCGTTGCTAAATATGATTTCTTGACCGAAACGCGTGAAATTTTGCAAAAGACCCACTTTCTTAATTTGCACATGGTTTAGAACGCTTTAACTCTTTATTTTTATTCAGCATGACAGACTTATAAATAAATAAATAAATTTGGTGATGCAACAGCTCGAAGTAAACCAGGACCTAGTGACTTACAACTCTCAACCATTCCTGTGTGCGTGTTGTCAGGAACGGAGGAGACTTACAATTTTCTGCCGATTGCGAACGGCTAATGAGCAGCACTTTCCATGACAAGAGATACTCTTGGTGGATTTGTTAATTCCTCGCAAGAGGCAGTACACCCCTGAAAAAAACTTTCTTGCAGCGGCTGAGAATCGAACTCGAGACCTTCCGCATGACAGTCCAACGCACTAACCATTATGCCAAGGGTTTCGCGTGTTTGCGACTCGGAAAACCATCATCTTTATATAAATATTTACGCACTTCAAAAAAAAAAAAAATATAGTACACCAGGGGCCCTACTCTGTATTTCGTCGTTCCGAAAGTTAAAATTTCCGAAAACCTATATTTGGTACTCTCTATTTCTAAAGTGGAATTTTCGTACCTGCTTATACATACGTTTCCGAATGTCAAATTCTAATACGGAAAATTTGTTTCAACAACAATTGTGATAACGGAACTTACAAGGAATGTATTAAAATGTATTTTAGAAAATCTTAGTTATAAGATAGATAGATAGATGATTTTTATTGAATTAATATATGTACATATAAACTTAAATTTTAACAAAAATCTTAATAGCATGGCTTGGGCCGTCTGCCAGAATGACAACATAAAAAAAATAAATAAAATAGAATATATAATAGCTTTTTATAAAGTAGATCATAAGCTTACTTGAATTATCACAGTTGTAATACTTTGTTAATCAATATTTGTTGTAAAAAAATATAAAATAACTTAAAAAAAAAAGAATTCACAAGTCTTCGTTCATTAATCTTTTTCTATACCTTAAGGCAATTTTGCAGTACTCAAAAAGTTTGACGACATCCATCTCATTTAATTCGTACAAAACTTGCTCTTCTGTTAAGATGTTGCTTCCAAAAACAGATATTCTTGTTTCGCTCAGTATAGGGCACTTTCCGATAAAGTGAATGACATCTTCCCTTTCTCTTAAGTAACAAAGACTACATTCCAATGGTAGGTCCGGTCTATGTGGAATAAAATTTAGATTGAGCATTTCACTTCTTTACTTGACCATCATGGAAATCTGTTGAATACTATTTGTATCACACATCACAGAAGTAGTTATTTCCTGGGATATTATGAGAAACTCTGCTATAAGTTGACCTAAACAATGACTCGGCCGCTTCCGCTTCATACTCTGCTCTGCACTGTTCATCAATCTTAGAGATAATTTCATAGAGAATATTTCTACTAGCAGCTTCATCTGTACTATTCAAATTTAGTCTCACGTTACATCCTTCCGCCAACCTCAACCACTCTCCATACCAACTACTACGGTCTTGAATACATTTAAGTACTACTCTCTTTACCAAACGGAATTCAGGTATCCTAAGAACTTTAAGCAAATAGTCCGCTTGAAGCTTAAGCGTTTTTATAAACAGCGGCGAGATTCCTGTTTCAAGCATGACAACGTAATTCGGCGTGCTTACTGGAAGCTGAAATACTCTCTTAACGTAGTAAATAAGGAGTTTTTCAACAGTCGAACTTTTTACATCCCCAAGCCTGGGCACCATACAGAAGTATCGTCTCTGAAACTGACTCAAAAATCTTATATTTACTACTGTGAGCTATGTTTAAGTTTCTAAAGCAGCTCTTCCAGGTGATGTTTATTGCTGTCTTTGCCTTTTGTAGTTAATCACTGAAATTCTTCTCCATATTCAGGCTGCTCGTAAATATTAAACCAAGATATTTGTATTCCTTGACTACTTCAATAGATTCTCCATTGTAGACCGATCTTTCGTTGGCAGCTTGTCTTCCACCACCACTTTCGAAAATCATTACTTTCGATTTTTGAATGTTGACAAACAGATTACATAAACGACAGTATTCATACACCTTGTTGATCATACGTTGATGGGTTTCGGGTGAGTAAGCGAACATAACTACATCATCAGCAAAGAGCAATGCTTTAATTTGTACACCCGCAAAGAAAACTCCACCAGGAAGGTAATCGATCAGATCATCCAAAAAGAGTGTAAATAAGCTGGGACTCAGAGTACATCCTTGCCTTACTCCTGAAGTGGTTGTAAACCAATCAGATAGCTCAGTTCCGTTCCACACTGCAGACCGTGTTCTTCTGTAAGCATTTTCTAGCACTCTCCCAAATTTCAATGACATTCCAAGACTATATAACTTATAGAACAAGGCACCACGGTCAATGGAATCGAAGGCAGCCTTGAAATCAATGAAAAACGCATACAGGTTTTTACCTTGTGACAAGAAACTTTCTGCTAAAGTTTTGAGGACGAAAATGTTGTCTATCGTTGAATAGCCATTTCGGAAGCCCGCCTGAAACTATTTTAACAAGTCATTCGAATCGATCAACGCTGTTAGGCGCTTGTGAAGTTAGTTATAATAACAATTTAAGCAAATAAATTTAATAAGATGGAATCTGCGACCGGAAGGGGACAAGGGACATTCAAAAAAAAACTCGACGCCAAGCAAACATCAAACTTCTCGTAGTTTTATTTCACTCATTTTAAAATGTACATAATGTGCTTTGGACACAATATTTTGCTATAGCACTACAGACTTCTGCAATAGAATTTAATTTAATTTGTTGTTCCATGCCAACGGAATAGCCGTGTCCTATTTGTCGCCTCCTTGCCCTAACAATTTTAAATTTACAACACTCAAATAAAAAGGGGGAAAAGTATCAAGTACTATTTTTTTCCGTTTCGAATGTTTTACAGAGTACAAAATCAAAAGCGGAACGAAAAGCACTTTCGAATATGATTGACTTTCGAAACGAAATGCAGAGTAGGACCCCAGAAAGCCTCAAATTTTTTATGTTATACGTGTTGAATTTATTTTAGATAAAAAATTTGTATTTATTTTTGAGCACATTTTTCAAAAATAGGTATATGTAGGCGATACGAAGTTCACTGGGTCATCTAGTAAACAAATAAATACCTCATTGTATCAAGTTATGTGCTGTAACCCCTGTTTTTACACAAAAGATGCAATTCCGAATGTCCTCAGTTCTTAACACTGTATTGTATTGCGTTAAACATATTTAAATGATTTTTTCCAACATGAACCTCATATTTTCGACTCCTCTGGAGTGCAATGCCCGACACCGTTGACCTCATTCTTACCGCCACTCTGCAAAAGTGCAAATTGCCAGATAAAATAATTAAATTATCGTTTATATTAGTTTCTTTATTACAAATAATGGAATTTACACTGTTCCACACTGTTTCTGTATCTGATTCTAGTGTTGAGTTTATTGATAAATCTACGAATACATTTTACAATTATAATCACAATCCTAAGCTGAGCAAAGTTTGTACTTTGTTGTTCAGAATGTAATGGTGATTGCTTGCAAGTGTCTCTGAGTGTTTGTTGTGATGAATCTACCTCTACGTTTAGCGTTAAATAAAACAATTGCAATAAAATTAAAGACAGATAATCTAAAACGGAAATGAAGTGCAAAGTCAACTAAAATAAATTTGCAGATACATTTTTTGGATTATTTCGAAGTTGAACTGTGCAAGAGATTTCTTCGGAATTCGGCTGAGTATTCGGCGGCCAAATCAGTACGAGCATCCGATTGCCACACTCAGGAAGTCCTCGAAACCAATTGTTATCTGACCCTGCTGCTGGGTATCACGGACTCTGAAGGCCTCGGTAAATCGCTGTATCTGCACGCACAGCACAATGAACTGGTCCACAGAGATCTCTTTCTGTGCGCCCGGGTCGCTCTTCTTCATCAGGAAAGTGATAAATTCCTCCGAGAAACGGAATCCCATCTGGGTAAAGGCTGAAAACTCTCCTTTAGTGCGAATGTTACGACATGAATACCCAATATTGCATACCTTGAGAAAGTTCTTCACGTTCTATGTGCCCCGACTGGTCACGATCGTAGGTCTTGAAGACCTGCAGCCACTGGTTTATGTAATTGTAAAGCTTTTCGAATTCGTAGATATCAATTGTTCCGCTCGCGTCTTTGTCAAACATGCCTGAATAAGCAAATCGTCATTAAAAAAAAAATACAACACAAGAGACAAATTAATTGAGTCATCCACTTACTTATCATGAGTTTACACGCGTTGTCAGAGAAGTTCTGACCTTTGCCGTTCACCAAAGCCGCTTTGAGTTCTTCGGCGTTGATCTTTCCGGAACGGTCTCGGTCGACCATGGCAAACCAACGCTGAGCTTCGGGTTGCATGCCGACGTTTTGAGGTGGGAATGCTCCGGGTGGAGCAGCATAACCTCCAGGCTGGCCATAGCCCTGTGGTGGTTGCTGTTGTTGGGGATTGTAACCTCCGCCATAGCCCCCTGGATAACCACCCTATTTTCATGGGATTGAATAATTTAGAAAAGTATTTTCGGTGGTATAGAAGGGGGACAAATTCATTACGCACTTGATAAGCCATTTTAATGTGAAAAAAATTAAATTTTCAGAAAAACTAAATTGCAATTTAACTTTTTTGTATTTCTTTTTATGGATCTGGATAAAAATGGGTGTTTTTTGACAAATGACAACGAACTGCAAGAACCAGGAAAAGACTTGTGACAACTGAACTGACAGTCGACAATCGGAATAAATGACAGGGATGATGAGGACCGTAGCTATTGTGAATAGGTATGGAGGTAAGCAGTAGGGAAAACTTACTAGAGCGCATTTCAAATTTAAATTTGTATTCACAGGTAACCAGATCGGAAAAAAGGAGCAAGGGAATCTAAGGCTAGCCGCGCAATAGCAATTTTTAGTTGCGAAACTGCTTGGTTCGAGCAACTAAAAAGTTTGTGTTTTGACACAAACTAAACGATTGCCTAAAATAAGTTCGCCATTTTATTGAACATATAATTAAGCCTAGTACGCAGATCGGGAAAAATTTTGTCTCCCATACATTTTTTTTCCTGGGACAAATTTTGTCTCGGATATTTTTCCCAGCAGTACGCAGTTCACGCGCAAAATTCATACTATTGTGAATTGCTCTTCAAAATGTCTCCACTAAATTTTGCCAGGAAAAAGAATGATACAAGCATTATTTTGCGGGACAAATTTTGACAGCCAAAAGTGATTTTTGCCAAAACTGGTTTTATGTAAAAAGTGCTGGTGCTTCTCTTGAAAGCATCGAGAGGAGATTCCAAAAAGGTATGAACGACTTTTGTTAGACAACCCGTTCCAGAGATATACAACAAAACAAATTAAATTATTTTTTAATTCTCCAACTTCAAACTTTTGCGCGAGATTTGGAAAAGTTTTGTAGAGATTAAAATTGTAGAGATAAAATTTGTCTTGTCTCGATCTGCGTACTAGGCTTAAGTAACCAAACAGTTTCGCAACTAAAAATTGCTAGTGCGCGGCTAGCCTTAGTATTTGAAAGTAAAACTGAGAACATTTGGTGGGGAATGATGTTTATATTTCTCACACATCTGAGACATCATATTTTGCAGAACTATCCTTAAGGAGAAATCACTCTTGTCTAGTGTGGTTCTTTGTGTTGTCCCGTCGATTTAGAACACTATTCAAGTTTCCTACGTTGCAAACTGCCATTATTTGCGTGGCATGAAATATATGGAAGTAATAATGACACACTACTTTGAAACACCCAAGAGTATTTTCGCGCCTAAAGCCTAGTACGCAGATCGGGAAAAATTTTGTCTCCCATACATTTTTTTTCCTGGGACAAATTTTGTCTCGGATATTTTTCCGAGCAGTACGCAGTTCGCGCGCAAAATTCATACTATTGTGAATTGTTCTACAAAATGTCTCCACTAAATTTTGCCAGGAAAAAGAATGATACAAGCATTATTTTGCGGGACAAATTTTGACAGCCAAAAGTGATTTTTGTCAAAACTGGTTTTATGTAAAAGCTGCTGATACTTCTCTTGAAAGCATCGAGAGGAGATTCCAAAAAGGTATGAACGATTTTTGTAAGACAACCCGTTCCAGAGATATACAACAAAACACATTAAATTATTTTTTAATTCTCCAACTTCAAACTTTTGCGCGAGATTTGGAAAAGTTTTGTAGAGATTAAAATTGTAGAGATAAAATTTGTCTTGTCTCGATCTGCGTACTAGGCTTAAGTAACCAAACAGTTTCGCAACTAAAAATTGCTAGTGCGCGGCTAGCCTTAGTATTTGAAAGTAAAACTGAGAACATTTGGTGGGGAATGATGTTTATATTTCTCACACATCTGAGACATCATATTTTGCAGAACTATCCTTAAGGAGAAATCACTCTTGTCTAGTGTGGTTCTTTGTGTTGTCCCGTCGATTTAGAACACTATTCAAGTTTCCTACGTTGCAAACTGCCATTATTTGCGTGGCATGAAATATATGGAAGTAATAATGACACACTACTTTGAAACACCCAAGAGTATTTTCGCGCCTAAAGCCTAGTACGCAGATCGGGAAAAATTTTGTCTCCCATACATTTTTTTTCCTGGGACAAATTTTGTCTCGGATATTTTTCCGAGCAGTACGCAGTTCGCGCGCAAAATTCATACTATTGTGAATTGTTCTACAAAATGTCTCCACTAAATTTTGCCAGGAAAAAGAATGATACAAGCATTATTTTGCGGGACAAATTTTGACAGCCAAAAGTGATTTTTGTCAAAACTGGTTTTATGTAAAAGCTGCTGATACTTCTCTTGAAAGCATCGAGAGGAGATTCCAAAAAGGTATGAACGATTTTTGTAAGACAACCCGTTCCAGAGATATACAACAAAACACATTAAATTATTTTTTAATTCTCCAACTTCAAACTTTTGCGCGAGATTTGGAAAAGTTTTGTAGAGATTAAAATTGTAGAGATAAAATTTGTCTTGTCTCGATCTGCGTACTAGGCTTAAGTAACCAAACAGTTTCGCAACTAAAAATTGCTAGTGCGCGGCTAGCCTTAGTATTTGAAAGTAAAACTGAGAACATTTGGTGGGGAATGATGTTTATATTTCTCACACATCTGAGACATCATATTTTGCAGAACTATCCTTAAGGAGAAATCACTCTTGTCTAGTGTGGTTCTTTGTGTTGTCCCGTCGATTTAGAACACTATTCAAGTTTCCTACGTTGCAAACTGCCATTATTTGCGTGGCATGAAATATATGGAAGTAATAATGACACACTACTTTGAAACACCCAAGAGTATTTTCGCGCCTAAAGCCTAGTACGCAGATCGGGAAAAATTTTGTCTCCCATACATTTTTTTTCCTGGGACAAATTTTGTCTCGGATATTTTTCCGAGCAGTACGCAGTTCGCGCGCAAAATTCATACTATTGTGAATTGTTCTACAAAATGTCTCCACTAAATTTTGCCAGGAAAAAGAATGATACAAGCATTATTTTGCGGGACAAATTTTGACAGCCAAAAGTGATTTTTGTCAAAACTGGTTTTATGTAAAAGCTGCTGATACTTCTCTTGAAAGCATCGAGAGGAGATTCCAAAAAGGTATGAACGATTTTTGTAAGACAACCCGTTCCAGAGATATACAACAAAACACATTAAATTATTTTTTAATTCTCCAACTTCAAACTTTTGCGCGAGATTTGGAAAAGTTTTGTAGAGATTAAAATTGTAGAGATAAAATTTGTCTTGTCTCGATCTGCGTACTAGGCTTAAAACAATACGGGGTTTTCAGCACTGATAAGTTGTAATATTTTCTTAGATCAACAGTGTGCGATTTATTTTCCAGACCGATGGATTTTCCAATAACTTTTAAATGAAATTTGTATGGTCTTTACAATTATGTATGGAATATGATTACGGTCAAAAGGTCGTCTCTGGTCGTGGCTCAAAGGTGATGTCTTTCGCAGATTTCTGTTGTGATTTTAGCAATTTCGTTTTGTTGCGCTTAAGCATTTGTGTGGTTTGTTTTGTTGATGTACACTTTTTCCTTTAAGTACCCCTATAAGAATAAATAGGGAGGCATCAACTCAGCGACTTGGGAGCTTGGTACATGGTGAATACCAAACAGAGTTATTTAAAATTAAATTTTCAGAAAAACTAAATTGCAATTTAACTTTTTTTGTATTCTAATCAAATGTTCCAATAATTTTAGCACCTTGTTGGTGCTTTAAATGATCCATAATATCAATCACTCTCTATGACTGTCAAATGCCAACTGACAAATGTCATTCGCACGAAAAAGGCAACCAAGTTAAATTGACCTGGAACTTAAAATATTATTTTCATCATAATAACTGACAAAGTGCAACAGACGGCAACGTTTCATCATGATCAGGACAAAACACAACCAATAAATTTATTCAACAAAATTTTTTCATTTAGCACATTATCAGTCATTTTTTATTTGGGTAATTCCAGCTAAAATTGTTAAGCGTCTGTGAGTCTTTATTTTTGCATATTTTGCTCCACAAAGTCCGTTTGTAATCAAAACATAGGTAAATACAGTTTTCCATTCAACCATTTAAAACCTAGAGATGAGTGAAGAGCAGCCAGAAGCATTGCAAGAGCTACCAATGCATCCAGAAAAAGTCATTGTTTGGTGCGGATTATGGGCTGGCGGAATCATTGGGCCGTATTTCTTCAAAAATGATGCGAATCGCAACGTTACTGTGAATGGTGAGCGCTACCGTGCGATGATAACAAACTTTTTTTTTGCGCAAAATGGAAGAGCTTGACTTGCATGACAAGTGGTTTCAACGAGACGGTGCCACATGCCACACAGCACGCGTAACAATGGACCAACTGAGAGCCGACTTCAGTGAACAGTTTATTTCACGTGTGGGGCCGGTCAATTGGCCACCTAGATCGTGCGATTTAACGCCTCTAGACTATTTTTTGTGGGGCTATATTCAGGCTCATGTCTATAGCGACAAGCCCGCTTCGATTGAAGCACTGGAAGCCAACATTGAAGCATTTATTCGTGAGATACCGGCCGAAATGTTAGAGAGTATGCCAAAATTGCACTAGGTGGATGGACCATTTTAGGCGCAGCCACGGCCAACATTTGCATGAAATAATCTTCAAACAGTAAATTATAACGACCGTACTATGAATTCAAATAAAGATTTAATGCATTGTTTTGAGTTTTATGTTTTTTTTTTTTTAATTTCGGATAGCTCTACACCACGACTCCACAGGAGATAAATTCTCTCAGGATGCCTATCATGATATGAAATCTCCAATGGAGTCGCGATATTTCCTCTTATGATATGATGTCAGCGATCTATGTCTTCGGTTTTATCTTGATATGAAATTTGACAGATGTTTTTTTTTTCGTACTTCTTGTCGTGAAACGACATTTTATTCTCATTATTTCGTGTCTTCTCATTTGGTTGGTTCTTGTCAAGTATTCCGTCGGCAAATATTTTTTTTTATTTAGTAAAGCCTAGTACGCAGATCGGGAAAAATTTTGTCTCCCATACATTTTTTTTCCTGGGACAAATTTTGTCTCGGATATTTTTCCGAGCAGTACGCAGTTCGCGCGCAAAATTCATACTATTGTGAATTGCCCTACAAAATGTCTCCACTAAATTTTTCCAGGAAAAAGAATGATACAAGCATTATTTTGCGGGACAAATTTTGACAGCCAAAAGTGATTTTTGTCAAAACTGGTTTTATGTAAAAGGTGCTGATGCTTCTCTTGAAAGCATCGAGAGGAGATTACAAAAAGGTATGAACGATTTTTGTAAGACAACCCGTTCCAGAGATATACAACAAAACACATTAAATTATTTTTTAAAGCCTAGTACCCAACTAACATTTCAGCTTCGATTCGGTCTAACTAAATATATTTTCGAAGTTCTTTAATACATTTGTAAAGGTTGTTTAAGAACAAAAAGGAGAATATTACACAAGCTCACAAAACCTTTTATGTACTTCTATAAGTGATTCTGAAAATCCTCTTAGAAGTACCATGCACAGATCTTTTAAAGGTGCCAGCTTCGTGTATGAACTATTAGAAGTTTAACAGAGTCCTATTCGAAATTGAACTGAAGTTCAAGTTTTGACAGATGGCTTCAATAAAGCTTCGCAAAAATTACAAACGTACGGCTTTTTATGTCTATTACAAGCTTACACTCGAACTTTTACCGAGCCTGAAAAATACGAAAATAAAAGTAAATTTATATTTCTTTGAAGACGTTTATCCGACATTTAATCAATTTTAAACCGGAAACTATGTATCACATTGGAATTGTTACTAATTAATGTATTTGGAATAATTTTAAAACATGAATGACATTATCCCTTATTTGGGGATCGAACTCGGCATCTCTTGTGTAATAGTCTATCTCTCTACGCACTGGACCATATTGAATATTATTTGGAAGATGCAAAAACTTAATCAGCCTATTTCTTTCTCAAACTTCAAAACTAACACAAGACTGCGATATACAATTTTGCCAAGGCCACGTTCACACAAGAAAAACAAAACCTAAGCAAATGTCTTAAGTTTCCTTCGTTGGATTTACCTACAAAATGTTTATTTAATTTTTAGTATTGAGCCCTAATCTTCATACCTAATGGGAGCGCACAAAATATCTTTAAATTGCTGACCGTAGTGATTTATTTTATGTTTTACTTAACTCTTTCTTTGTTTTGATTTGTGTCCTTAAAAACGATTCATTCATTCATAAATGTAAAATGTTTGTATTCCGTTTAGTTTGACATTTGTTATGTTAAGTATACATTATGCCTTTTTTCAATATCGTGAATTATTTTCATGTAATATTTATTTATATTATTTGTAATAAAACCATCAAACATTTTGGTCAGTTCATCCATCTATAGTTTTATGCATTTCCACTTTGAGGGATATACATACATATAGAGATATCATGCTGGATTTACATATGTTTCTTCCAAGGAAATTCACATTTATATCTAATATATGGGCACAGAAGATCAAAATGAAGACAATCATATAAATGCAGCTGCATTATATGTTTGAAAACAAAAAGTTCTCGGATATTCGGGTTATAACTTCGCACCTGTTTCGAAACGCTCGTTTATAATTGCAATTCAACTTTTAAGAGCCGAATGGTTGATCTGAAATTCAGCTGCCTGCTTTCGAAGGTATTTTTTCTTAAATTTTGGTTATTCGTCACTTCAACTTCATCTTCGCTAGACTCTTAGGGTAGGCGCGCATATTCAATTTTTAGTTTCGCAACTGCTTAGTTCGAGCAACTAAAAAGTTTGTGTTTTGACATAAACTAAACGATTGCCTAAAATGAGTTCGCTATTTTGTGTAACATAAAATTATATGCACCTGCGCGGACATTTGTTTTCTATGAGCAACCAAACAGTTGTCCAACTAAAAATTGAATGTGCGCGCCTAGCCTTAAGGTTCACAAGCAAACAATCAAACTAATTGTCTATGCTATATATCATAGGGATCTCGATTTATACTCTTATACTTGCCTGAGTAATATCTAAAAAGTACATAGATGGATTACAATAAATGTGTGCAAATAATTAGTTGATGCATGCAATTTAATATTCCTAATTTTAATTAAGATTAAATGTATTAGTTTCTGTTAAGATTCATTTGCAGAGTTCTTAGAAGTTTGAACATTGACATTTTCTTTAAAGACTTTTTGTTAAAGTCTGCTAGGCTTAAGAGACGTATTCTATATAGCTCTTAGGAAATTGTTATAGAAACCTTTTGAAAACTCACTGATGTAAACTTCTATATCATATCACATTGCAATATTTATACAAGTTCCAGCTTCTCTATTTTCATTTATAAAACCATATCCGAAAAATTGGTTCTAGTCTCTGAAAAACTTTTTGTGTTACTTGCAAAAGGTTTAAAACAAGATGATATTGAAACCGTGACTTCTATAGGAAAATTATTTTTGAAGAAGGCTCTTTAGAAGCATTATATAAATTGAAACTTCCAGCATGTCCATATTTCTAGGCTAATAGAAACTGAAATGTTAGTTGGGTACGCAGATCGGGAAAAATTTTGTCTCCCATACATTTTTTTTCCTGGGACAAATTTTGTCTCTTTTGCCGAGCAGTACGCAGTTCAGCCTAGTACGCAGATCGGGAAAAATTTTATCTCCCATACATTTTTTTTCCTGGGACAAATTTTGTCTTGGATATTTTTCCCAGCAGTACGCAGTTCGCACGCAAAATTCATACTATTGTGAATTGCTCTTCAAAATGTCTCCACTAAATTTTGCCAGGAAAAAGAATGATACAAGCATTATTTTGCGGGACAAATTTTGACAGCCGAAAGTGATTTTTGTCAATACTGGTTTTATGTAAAAGGTGCTAATGCTTGTCTTGAGAGCATCAAGAGGAGATTCCAAAAAGGTATGAACGACTTTTGTAAGACAACGCGTTCCAGAGATACACTAAAAAACACAGTAAATTAGATTTCATCTCTCCAACTTCAAACTTTTGCGCGAGATTTGGAAAAGTTTTGTAGAGATTAAAATTGTAGAGATAAAATTTGTCTTGTCTCGATCTGCGTACTAGGCTTTCGCACGCAAAATTCATACTGTTGTGAATTGCTCTAAAAAATGTCTCCACTAAATTTTGCCAGGAAAAAAATGATACAGGCATTATTTTGCGGGACAAATTTTGACAGCCACCTTATTTCCGAAAGTGATTTTTGTCAAAACTGGTTTTATGTAAAAGGTGCTGATGCTTCTCTTGAATCTTGAAAGCATCAAGAGGAGATTCCAAAAAGGTATGAACGACTTTTGTAAGACAACCCGCTCCAGAGATACACTACAAAATACATTAAATTAGATTTTATCTCTCCAAATTCAAACTTTTGCGCGAGATTTGTAAAAGTTTTGTAGATCTGCGTACTAGGCTGTACTAGGCTTAAATGATTTCTACTTATTTGTATACAACCCCAACTTTGTTACAACTTAAATAGATACAATCCATTGTGAATGCATGGGTGACACCAAAATGTCATTGGCCTCTTGTTTTCATGTCTAAATTCTCCATCTCCATTACCTTCTTCTTCTTCGGCCTTTCTCAGCAACAAAATAAAAGGAAAACTAGACAACAAATAGAAATATCCGTACCGTAAACTAAAACCGGAAAAAATGAGTTTCGTGAATCAAGAAATATTCTCAAATTATCAAGAATATATCGATAGCGAACAAGAATTGCGTGAAGTAATAAAGAAGAACAGACAACAATAAAACAAAAACTCAATTTCAATCAAATGTTATTTCAATTTTGCAGAAAATCCGCGCAGTGGTTCGTCAGATCGAGCAACACGCCAAAGAAGCTACCATTCGCCTGCAGATAATCCATTCCGATATTGAGAAAAGTGAGTTGATTTAAATTAAAAATTTTCAAAAAACATAATTGTCTCTTCAATGTTGAAAGTTGGAGAAGCATGTCTTTTGGCGCGAAAGCTTTTTGAAAATTGTGCCTTGGGTTACAAATCTCTGGCCGAACTGATTCCTCCAGCTCAGTATCATAGGTTTGTACTGACTCTAGACCCTATTTCCTCACACCTGAATAATCCTCTTCAAATAGGTACTCGGACCACTGGACCTTCATTACCCAGCGCATTGTATTCCTCATTGCTCTGACGGTCTATCTGGAAGTCGGAACGCTGGTCACCCGTGAGACGGTTGCCGAAATCCTTGGTTGTAGGTTTACTGTCAAATTTTGTCAATGCATCTTCTATTAATCTGCTTCCCTCAGTAAAAACAGTCCAGTCAGAGGGTTTTCACTTGGAAATCGAAGACTACCTCATGGGCATTTTGTTGATGGCTTCGGAGCTGTCACGTTTTGCAACCAATTCTGTTACTTTGGGCGACTACGAAAGGCCTTTGCAGATTTCCCGGTTCATTGCCGATCTGAATTCTGGTTTCCGTCTGCTAAATCTTAAGAACGATGGATTGAGGAAACGCTTCGATGCGCTCAAATATGACGTGAAGAAGATCGAGGAAGTCGTTTATGATATCAGTATCCGAGGGCTTCGCAATCCGCCTGCGGCTGCGGAGAAAATGGGCGATGGAGAGTAATGGGCGGAGTTTTTTCTTGTCTTTTTTTTAAGTCTTGATCTTTATAACATTCTGAATTTTCAAATTACAAAGCTAATAAAAAATTCAACTTCATGAAGTTGAGATCGGAAAATACGAGTCATTATTTAACTACACTCCAGTGACAGAGGATGTAGGTAAGGATGAAAAGACGAGTTTTGGGAAATTTGTCTACAAACAACTATCAGAAGAAGCCATGCACAGGGTTCTTCGGCTTCAATTCCATTTCTAGAGTGGGGCTTATTGCTTATTGCAGTCGAAGGGAGTACGAAGTATGAAACTGCAATAATGGTCACGCAAGCCCATTCTGAAACAGATATTTTAGTTTGATCGTTCGTCCCATACTTACCTATGGGTCGATTGTGTGGTGGAAGGCTGTGGAAAAAAGTAGCTATCTCAAAAACCTGAATATGAGCTTAGCCTGTTTAGGAATAACGGGAGCACAGGGTTCTATGCCACAGGCAGAGCTGGAAATTATTTTAAATCTTCCAGTCCTGGACGAGCACATAAGACGCACAGCAGCCAAAAGCGCACTTCGGCTCTTGGAGAAGCACAGCACTTATGGTCATGGGTCTATCCTGCAAAGGTATGACACAGTGGCCGGGCTTAATGTGATGACTGACTACTTACCACCCAGAATAGATTTCAACAAACACTTCTGTACTACAATACCCGAAAGGCAGGGATGGGAACCCAACTCACTAATAAGTGAACAAGGTATCACCTTCTACACCGATGGGTCAAAAATGGAAGAAGGAACAGGAGCTGGGGTGTTCTGTGAAGCTCTCAATATTAAAGAATCATTCAAACTTCCAGATGAGTGTAGTGTCTTTCAGGCTGAGATCTACGCTATTGAAAAGGCGGCAGAACTGGTACGCACGAAAAAACTGAACTCGTCGGAGATCACATTCTTCGTGGACAGCCAAACTGCCATTAAAGCTTTGGCGTGAGACTATAAGATCCAAGACAGTAACAAAATGCCGAGACATGCTGAACAATATTTGTAACACTGTACCCCCAGTTTCACAGTGGAAGTTTAAACCCCACTTTTGGTTTAAACTTCAGTTCAAAAATAAATTTGGTTTTGCAGTCCTTGAACAGAGTTCATTCTGTAGTTTAAGTTAAACGACACTATTCTGTCGTTTAAATCTCAGTTCGACAACCCCTTCAAACATTTGAAAATATAATTTATTTTCGTTTTTAATTTTTGTTTCCTGTCACAGGTCACAACTGAAAGAAAGCAAACTTTCCTTGATTGGTTTTTTCTTTGATTCAGATAGAAAGATAAAACAATTTACTTAAACTACGTTTAATGAACTGAATTTCAGATAAGACTGTGAAACCAGACGAATTGAACTTTAAATTTAAACTCCAGTTCAGGTTCAGCAGAACTTAAGTTTAAACTCTCACTGTGAAACTGGAGGTAAGCAAGTCAATATCTGCTGGGTTCCTGGACATAGTTATATATAGAAGGGAATGAAATAGCAGATGAACTGGCAAGAAAAGGGTCAGTATCAAATAAAAACAGCAGTATCCATTTAAATTTGGGACCAAAAATCCCGATTGGCGTAATTAAAAGGAAAACAGACCTGATAACGAAATAGCAAATGAATAACTTTTGGTCCTCCAGGGACGACTGCGCTATCTCTAGAAGTTTATGGCCTAAAATTAATGAAAAGGAAACTCGATATATTTTATCGCTGAGTAAAAAGAACATTAGAATCCTGAAATCCTGATAGGTGTCCTAACGGGTCACTGCGCCATTGGCACAATGGCCACTAGAATGGGTGCATTTGCACCTGATTTCTGTAGGAGCTGTCAGGATGTCGAGGAGATTGAAACTGTCCGCGACTGTCCGAACCTCCAAACAAATCGCCTCCCTTACTTTGGAAACAAGTTTGTTGGAGAACTGGACGATCTAACGCAGGTCTCAATGGCAAATATGAGAAAATTTATTGTAACCACAGGCTGGTTCGCAAATGAACCAGTCTACATAAAACATTAGTTAGGAGCATCTCTGCTTTTATTAATAGGGGATCACAATGGACCAATAGGCCCCCGTGTACGCAACAGCACCTGTGCTGTGCACGCACTCCTAACCTAACCTAACCTTGATCGCAAGGTCTTTGGCGGAGGTTGTGACTAATCTTAAAATAAGATCCGCTTGATGTTGATAGTCTCTTAAGGTGTGTCCACACCAAAGAAACATTTCAGGAAACATTGTTTAAAAAACGTTTCTGAAATGTTTCCCATTTGTTTAAAAAACATTTCAGAAATATTTCTGATTTGTTTTTTTTTTGTGTGGACGCTTTGAGAAACTTTTCTGAAATGTTTCTTTGTTTCCCATTGTTACCAGATTGAGTTGTCTGTAAATTTTTTTCTCGCCTGTGTTGTACTTTAAGCGCATGAATTTTTTTTTCTACTTCATTTTTATCACAATTTATATTTTCGCAAATTTCAGATATATCATTGGCTTTTTTGATTTTATTTTTAAAATTTTCGTCAAGAGTGGATCCGAGCGTCCAGACCAAAGAAAACATTTCAGAAATGTTTCTCTGTTTCTGAAATGTTTTTTAAATGTTTCTGAAATGTTTCTGAAATGTTCAAAAAATGTTTCTTTGGTCTGGACACACCTTTATAATAATGTTTGCCCATACGTCTACGGATACTTCTACGTGAACACGATCACCGTAAAGAAAATCACAAATTTAAATTCATCGTCAACTTGACTTTAAAATGTAATTCCTTAGAAGTAACTTTTCTTATGGATTTTAAGACATCGAATTAGTTCAAAAACATACAGACATAGTACGTCTGTCGTGACTATTTGTAATAAGTGAGTCGAGGGTGTAAGCTTGTGGTGCATTTGAAGTAGTGGCATTCACGAATTATATTTTCGGATAAGTTCTACTTTTGATGGTCTTTTTATTTGTAACAGGCCACTAGGTGCTGGAGGTGCTGGAATTTGACCCTTGCCTTTATCACCATCACCCGGATTACTAACATTATTATGTTGAATGAAATTCTATTGCAAGTTTTTCTGTGACCTTTGCGTTTCCCTCAAACAGGACAGTTGGGTTAATGGGTTAGATCCTATCGAAGTCGCAAGAATTAAGCCGATGGCTACAGTCAAAAATAGAATCAATATCATTGAATGTGGTCGTTCCAACGAAGATTGTCGTTGACACACATGCCAAGTACTGAGAGCTTTTCGGTTTCTTCAGGTGTGTCCACACCAAAGAAACATTTCAGGAAACATTGTTTAAAAAACGTTTCTGAAATGTTTCACATTTGTTTAAAAAACATTTCAGAAACATTGCAGAAACATTTCAGAAATGTTTCTGATTTGTTTCTTTGGTGTGGAAGCTTTGAGAAACATTTATGAAATGTTTCTTTGTTTCCCATTGTTTCCATATTGAGTTCTCTTTAATTTTTTTTCTCGCCTGTGTTGCACTTTAAGCGCATGAATTTTTTTTCTACTTTATCTTTATCACAATTTATATTTTAGCAAATTTCATATATTTCATCTGCTTTTTTTGATTTTATTTTTTAAATTTTCGACAAGTTGATCCCACAAAATTTTTTTTATTTCATAAATTTTTATGAATTGGATAACATTCTCGTTGCTCCACACTTTTCGCGACATTTTATATTTGTATTAATAATTACTCACGCACTTTCTACCTGTGTAAATGCTTGGGAAACAAATAAAGTTTCCCATTCGGAATGGGAAACAGAAAAACATTTCAGAAATGTTTCGCGAGCGTCCAGACCAAAGAAACATTTTTGAAACATTTCATAAACATTTAAGAAACATTTCAGAAATGTTTCTCTGTTTCAGAAATGTTTTTTAAATGTTTCTGAAATGTTTCAAAAATGTTTCTTTGGTCTGGACACACCTTTCGATGCAAGTGCCATACAAGAACTTCCGAAGGAGATGGACGTGTATTTGAGAACGAGTATGAGCAGCTGAGAGTAGAGTCGTCGACAAAACAATGAAATGGATTAGAAGTTTATATCATTTTTAAAAATGAGGAATAGAGTCGGAGGCAAAACGGAGCCCTGTTTCTCAAATCATACACATCATATGATAGTTACAATTCTGCTGTATGATTTCTGTTTGTTGTATGATCCACTGTCATACAACAATGGGTCCTGTGAATAAAAAAAGCTAAAGCTTTTTTTGGAGGAAACTAAAACCCACTAGCAGCTAAAGCTAGACAGTTCTAACTTAAGCTTTCATTTATGTAAATAAAAAAAATGATATAACGCTCAATAGCTTATGCTAGAAAATTCTAGCTTAAGCTTCGTTTTTTATTCACATGTTTCGACTAGGTAGCTTTAGCTAGAAGTGTACATGTATGACCAAAAGAAAGGTTGTTTTGCAACAATTTGTTATTTGTTCTATAGGGCAAGTATTGGTTTCGGGTAAAAAATGTTTTTATCATATCGCCCGTCAGTCTCTGCGTCTATATGTTCACTGTCTTATTTTTCAGCTATTCCCTTATATTTAATTAACAGCTCGCACTAGGTTTTAGTACCTGCTTCATAGAATACTGAAAATAAGACATTTTCAAAGCTCTAGACAGATCGAAAAAATCTTGAAATTTTTGTAGCTTTAACTAAAATATTCTAGCTTAAGCTTATTTTTATTCACTAAAAATCCAGCTTTTACTTAAAAATCCAAGTTTTAGCTTTAGCTTTTTTTTTATTCACAAGGCCCAATGTATGACTGAAGATTACACTGGAAATATTGGAATGTTGTATGATTCTGTTTCTCAGAAATTTATTTCTCACATCATACAGCAAATTTAATACAACACCACAAGAAAAAGTTCTCTTGTAATTCTGCTGCATGTATACAACATAAAAAGAAAATATACAAAAGTAACTAAGTAGATATTTTTCGAATTAATAAAATTATAAAAATTTTGAATTATTATCAATTTCATTTTTTTTATAGTCGTCCAATGAACAGAAAATTAGGCTTAAGTATAAATTCTCTATTATAAGTAAAAGTTATGTTTGTATTCATGTTTTCATCAAAAGATGATGAGATTTAAGGAAAGAAATTTATATGGTGTTTGCACCGGGCTAAAAGATTCACTTTGACAGCACCTATCAAAATGCTAATGGTGTTTCATTTTTTCTTATAAGTGGAAGTGAGTGAAAGAAAGATTTTCTTTGTGCCAAACACTGATCTCTATAATAGACGTGTTTTTTTACAAGTCCATAAGGAATTGTTGAAAAAAACGACATCGGGGCTAAGCGCTTTACATGTAAATACAACAACTACTTAAGTCTTACGGATCTAGTTAAGTCCAGATAATTTTCGAGTCTTATGCGAGAAACAGATTGGCACAGCAACTTCAACAGCAACTTTGACAACCACGTCACTCTTTTTAGAGCCACTGGTTTTAAATGGCTTTGATTACATTAACACAGCAACTTTGACATCGACATCAACGTTATGCGTGAAACAGATTGGCACAGCAACTTCAACAGCAACTTTGACAACCAAGTCACTCTTTTTAGAGCCAGTGGTTTTAAATGGCTTTGATTACATTAACACAGCAACTTCGGCATGGACATCAACGTTAGACCTAAACCCTAAATTCGCTGTCGCTGTGCAAATGCTACCAACTTTTAAAGTGAAATTTGTCAGTATTATAAACACTCAAATGAAAATGTGACAACCATCTTTTTGTATCGTCTATTTATTTTGGTTTTGACAATGGAAGAATTACTAAAAACAAATTAATTTTAGTACGACAAATTGCGCAAGTCATATACATTGACGCAATTCACGTTAATTTTTATCATATTATTAACGGCAAATTCATTTCGCATTTGAAACTATTTTGATTATATGCTGTCAAAAACGCTGTTCACGTTGTAATCTAATTCACAAGACTTTTGATGTTGAAGTTTTCGTTGCTGTTGAAGTCGCTGTTGAAGTTGCTGTGTTAATCTGTTTCTCGCATTAACCTAAGTCGTTATAAAAACGGTGATGCCAAAATGATATTTTCTATATGTTATCGATAATTTGTCCAGAGAAGTCAAAAGTGACGTTTTTGGATGCTGGTCGATGCTAGTCTCAATACAGCTGACAAATGCCATAGCGTGCACACTGCTTCCAACTTTTGGCATTTTTATATGGACTTGCAAAAAAACAGCTAATATGTATTATAGGGATCAGTGGTGCCAAACGATCAAAAATCATCGAGATACTTTAGCACGATACGGATAAATATAGATCAGTTCGAATTATAAAACAATTGATCACATATAAATTTCTAATCTACTAGGTAAACGAAATAAATTTGTGTGGTAATACCTTTGTACATAAACCTATAGTATTATCATGGAGCGTGATTTTGTATTGCGAACGCTAGCCTGGTGGTGGCGCAGAAATTAGCGCACGCTTTTACAGTGGAGTAGTAGTAGTAAAAAAGAGAATATTTTATTATTAAGGTTAGCAAGGACAAATCTAGCAATTGCAGTCCCTAGCCTTAAGATGTCGCCACAATATTTCGTCTTCTTGATAGCACTATAAGTTTTATATAAAAAAGGTAACACTAAGTTAAGTCTTCGAGATTTGAAGAAATTTGAAGGTAAATCTACTTAAATCCAGAATTATCTCTTGGTGATGTTGTATTAAGTTTCCTTTTGGAGTAGCGCTGTGTTCATCGTTCTCGGATCTGTTTGTTCGCTTTCAACATCCCCGAGCCATTGTGGTTCGAATTTTGTTTTTGAAGAAAATATCTGACTTGAAGTTGCTGCATTGCACCAAGTTACGTTTAGCTCTAGTGTGTTAAACTGTTAATGCATTCAAAAATTCCAATAAGGGAGTGGGATGACAAGAATGAACATCATTTCATTTTTGATAAATAAAGTATATAACATTAAACTTGAACAATTCCCGCTGGGCACCCTTTACCACCAGTCAAATTAAAATCCTTTTTTTCCAAACCCAATCTATAAAATTCCTCATTTCAGCAGCATACAGCAAATAGGACGAACTTTATTATTGTACTTACCTCAAACGAACATTTTATTTTAAATTAATAAATTCTTCTAAATTCTTTTATGTGTTACTACTGTATAAAAATAAAATCGAACTGGTAACAATATTTTTTTTGTTGGCTTGTAAGTAATATGAAGGAACAACAACTCCAAAAATGTACACCTACCGCTTGTAGGTAAAAAACTCAAATAACTTTCTGAAAAATCAATCAGTTGAATTCGCCAGACAAATTTAATTAAAACCTCCAACTGCCTTTATAAACCAAATATATTGTCCAGTGCACATAGGAACCAACACAAGCATGCATCGTCCATCTATCCTCGATGGTTAGAGAGTGCTTTTCGGTTTGTTGACTTCAATTTAGGGATAAATATTTGTGTAACTTTGTTGTCCTACCGTCATCTTTGGTAAACCCTGTTTTTATTAGGTGAATGTTTGTGCGCAAAGTTTCATGATGAAAATTTGTGTAACGGCCATTTTACCTTTTAGGTTCTATACTTCACTTGAATTAGATTAAGTGTTCATATATGTTTAGGTACCTACTCGTAGACAAGACGTTCATTTTGTTGCAAGCATTTAAAAGCCTTTGAAGGATGCGCCGCTAAAATGTCTCGTTTAGAATTTAATTATTCGTCTCCTTGTTTTTGAGTTGGTGGAGTTATGATGCATTAAAGTAAAAGACGAAAGTTGTTTTTTTTTTCTTTAAATAGGTACTTATTATATTTTATTAAAATTAAATCATTTTACTTTACAAATATTTAAATGTGATTTTTTTTTTGTTTGTTTGTATTTTGTTTCATTATAACTTTTTATAATATCATTTTATTTTTCATCATATCCTCATCAGTCCTAAAAAAACACTTTAGTTATAGTCTAAATAAGATTGCACTTAGTTATATATAAATTTTGTTTACCTAAAATGAATAATATTATTTATTATTTAAATATTTGTTTTTAGTACAATGTAATTATTATGTTTGTGTGGGAATTTTGTATTTAGTCTTTTAAAAAATATTCTGTTCTTTTTTTCGAAGTGAAAAATTTCGATATTATAATATTTTTACAAATTTCAAAAGTTATGGAAGGTACTAACTCTTGTTTTGGAATGTTAAAATATAAAAAAGATTGACTAGAAACAGTCAGTGTTTACAAAGAATCTATATAGTAAATGGAATGGCAATAATATTCTCCATTAATAAACTTAGCTCATACACAAACCAAGAACGCTTGTAAGCGATCAACTAATAGTAAAGTTTGTTAGTATAATTATTAACAGTATTTTGGTCTTCGAACATGTGCGGAGAATAAACGAACAACCTACTACGTGATTTATAGAAAAATATCTTTTAAGCTAAAAATGTTTTTAGATTTTTTTTGTATAAAAAAAAAAACAATGAACAAAAGTGTCAAAAAAGGAAGTGAATGCTTTCATTAGCAAAATGAAAAAGGCCTCGTTTCAGTTTGACATAGTATAGTTTTGATTAGTAAATCTTGTTCAATAGTCATAAGTCCATTGGCAAGGAGTATTTACCTGTCGATATAAATATATACATATAACTCACTGATAAAGTTTTCATTTGGTAATTAGAAAAAACTTTCCGGAACTCTCCGATGCGGAGTACGAAACGATCAAATGGGAACACTAGAGGCATTCAAAATCTGGTGTAACAGGGGCTCAATTCTCGATCTGTGAATTTTCGAAGTGATACGTTTATTTCGATTTTAGATGAGTGAAAAAGGGAAATCAAACGTCAAAATTATTTCCAATGGCAATTTTGATATCACAATCAAATTATATTTTGTGAAGACAACAAATATGTATGTAAGTAGGTACGGGAAGCAAAATAAAACGCGGAGCAAAAGCTTCGGAATGCCAAAAAATATATCTTTTATAATATTTGAAAGAAAGACCGGGTTTATGGCTTGCTAACATAAATAATTTTAATATTGACAGAAATACATATATTCATGTAGTCGGGCATATTTTTCTTAATACGAGTAGGTAAATAACAAAAAACTTCAATAGACAGCAGTTGACGCTACGGTGTTTATTGCTGGGGTAAGGATTGGAGTGGCTTAAGTGAAAAGCTTAACAGCTTAGGACAAACTATTAAGGATGGCGTTAAATGGAGAAAATGCTGGAAGGAGCTCATGTAAGTTATAACAGCTAGCAATACGAAATAGAATTTGGTGAACTGTCAAAAAAACTAGAAATTTTAAACCATTGTATTTTTCTATAGCAATGGGGTTAGGGTAAAGCAAAAGTGTAAAAGTCTTGTAATTTTTTAATCAGTATATTTTGTCGTTGGAGTGTAAAAAATGTTACACTTTTACAATAATACAAGACTATAGTTACACTGGATCGTGAATACCCCTAGTTTTTTGATTATGAAGTTTTCGTTCGTTTTATTTGTGAAACGTCAAATGGAGATGGCTAATTGAAGTTTATAAAGTTATTTTGATAGATTTGATCCTGTTTTCGAGGAATATTCAAGAGCTTCTCCTGGGGTCTTTTACTTTGAGTAAACTCTTCCACAACGGATTCATCATTACTTGGAGATAACGATGATGAAGAAGATGAAATGTTTAGGTTTAGGTTAAAGTCGATGAGGAATATAAAACAAAAATTCATATACGAAAAACTCGCTTATTCTAAAGCACCAAGCCATCTCCATAAGGTTAAGTCTTAAAATATATTTTTGATTTGCGTTTATAAAAATAAAGTGTAAAATCTATCTATCAGCCAGGCTACAAAATCGAGTGAAATTGAAGTGAAAACGAATTTCCAAATCAAGTGAATTTGTTTTCAGTAGGTTCGTTCGTCCAACTTTACCCAGGGTGGACCTAGCTTTTCTTGACAACCCTGAGAATTGTCAAAAAAAAAACTGGAGTTTTTGGTTTTCAAAAAAACACCCAAGGGCTGTCAATTGTTTTGTTGACAACTAAAAGCAAGAAAAAATAATTTTTTGCTCTGATAAAACTTTAAATTTGTTATAAATTAGTTTTAAAAATTAACAACAACAATTTTGCGTTGTTGTTGAATATTTCATCTGATGAGTACAACAAACATTTAATTGCAAACACAAGCAGTAACATGCAACATGCGAATCGACAAACGAAACGATAACAAAAGAAATAGATATGAAATCTTATGTGACTTTTGACAGTTCTCAGGTCTCAAAAAACACAGAAACCACTCACCAGGGTGACTTCAGGTTTTTCAAAAAACGATTTAGGGCGACCCCAGGGTGAGTCAGGGCTCAACGAACAAACCTAGTGTTCTACATTTCACTCGCTTTCATAATTTCGAAATCACTTTAATGTCATTTTCCATTGGTTTCACTCAGGTATCCACTCATTCTGAAATCTAATAGAACGGTGTGCTACTTCTACTCAACTTTAAAATTTTGTCTTTGTATTAGGAAATCGTCGTGTTGGTGAAAATCTGCTACAGTTATTTATTATTTGTTATTTGTATATTTTGGATAAAGTAATTTATTTCCAAATAAACACAAATGAAACAAAATCAAACAAAAATGCTGCTGCCGGGTTTTACTTTTGACATTTGTATAGTGCTTCTTGATTGGATTTTTACTTGAAATCTAGAATCGAAATTCTGTTCTTAAGATCGTCAGAAGAGTATTTTTTGCCCAATGGAGTGGTTTGAGAAGACTTCTTGAGACGCTTTCGGGTGTCCAATGGAAAATGACATAACTGAAATTAAAAACAGCTGTTCTCAGTTGGTTTATGAAATTTTTTGACGGCTTTTAAAATATTCTGTGTAAATTTGTATTTGTATTTGATAAACGTGCCTTTCCATCAGTGTCTCCAAAAATATCAGTTAAACTTCCATTCCTGCATCATTGTATTATGACCGCCGCCGCGCCGTCTTACGTTTTCTTGTTGAAGGAAATTTGCAAAGATCATTTAGAAAAGATTTTGACAATGCATGAAAATCTATGTAAACTTAACTTTTTTGAAAAATTTAATATTCCTGGAATCAAAGGATGTGTGGCAACACTGTGTTTTGCAGAATCTGCATTCTTTCACAGATACACACACAACAAAACAACGTCCTAGACACATTATCTTTTATTCATTCGTTCACCGATCGTCGACTTATAAGCATCGCCCAACAGAACGTTTTGTTAACTAGTTCATTAAGAGTCATTGTAATTTTAGTTTTAATAAACATTTGAATATTGTAAACTTAATGGTTATCTTTTCATTTAACCATAGATGCATTGATGGGTAGCAAATCAAGTTCCAACACTATTCTGTTATAGAAAAGGATATTTTTCACTTTTGTTTCTTAAAATTTAACAATAAATAATAAGTTCACACAACTATGTAGATCTGATCGAATTTGAATCACCTGAAAATCGGGGAAATCAAAATCTGGAATACGGAAATTCGCATCAATTTAACTTCGAAAAAAAAAATTAAATCGATATCGGTAAAAGTGAATTGTAGAACACAAAATTTTATTTTGTATCGATGTCAATTCCATTTCGAGTTTAAATGAAATTTAGAACCTGACTGTATAAGTGTATCGTTTTTAACTCAGAGAAAATCACTAAGCGCCAAAAAATAAGTGTTTCTGTTATATGTAGCTAACTCGGATTCTCCATCTCTATCAGAACACTACTAATGTTTGTTTTTGTACTCATAAACTTATTGGGGTTTTCCATTCGCAAATTCAGATTTTAATTAAAAATTGATTTTTTTTCGCGGCGACAGCTGACAGCTAAAAATTGTTTTGTTATTAGTATAAAGGGCGGAGTAAATCTATTAAGAACTTTAGATTTGTAAAATTGATTTTAAATCGAAAAATAAATCAAGGTTTTTGCCTTGACATTTTGACAGACTCAAATCAAATATAAATTGATTCATTTTACCAATGGGAAAGCGCATTAGAGAATGACCAATCAACTAGAGCATAAAAGCTGATGCGGTAAATTATCTCAAGGAAATATATCTTAATCCAGATTAATACACCGATAAATTAAAATACGTAATAAACAATAACTATTCAACAACAGAAGTCTAATTCTTATAATCTAAGTAGATATAAGAAATTTATTCAAAGTTGCAATAGCAGTGAACCATAAGATATCAAGCAGCATTCATAAACGATGCTTTGACTACGAACAGATCAAGTTCTAGGTACTAATTATTACTTAGGCAGGTTTTTTATATCTATTTGAAAAAATAGGTATTTACATCGATAGCTGGCTTTTGGTTCTTATGAGCCAAAACAAACCAAACTGGCGGAACCAAACACATTTTCACAAATTTTAGATTTTACAAGAGGACATTAAGAGCATAAATGTGACAAATGCCGGAGATCCTGTGTGACTTTTTTCTGTTCCCGACAATTGATTGATGCGACACAAAAAAAAAAAAAACGTGAAGTTGAAAGCCCTGCCAGCCTTTAAAATGTGTGTTTAAAAGGTCAAAACTACAAAATAAGTTTACTTATTTTATAGCGGAAGTGAGGCACGAAACATGAATCGAAAAGTAGACACAGTATAAATCTATTAGGCTCAATCCGAAAATTTCCATTATCATGGCGTAGGAGTATAGAACATAACATCTTTTAACGCTCTTGCAGATGAAACACAAATCATTTTTTTGTAAGTAGTTCTTTTTATTATTTTTTTTTTTTGAATATTTTCACTTGAAAAGTTTTGTTATCTATCAAATATTTCTGTTTAATTATCTGCTTATTGGTATAAACTGGTCCTGAGCACTTAGCTTAGTTTAAAAAATTAATCTAGTGCCATTTCAAAGTCATGCAATTACTGAACTGACAGCCTCAAAGATGATCCGGAAAATAAATATATCAATGCACCAAGAACGTAGTATTGTTTAATTTTCTCATTTCACGCTGCGAATAATAGATGACAACATTAAGGTATTGGTATTATTTATACCCTGATTGGTATAAACTATTCTAACAGACCAAGCAAATAACGCCTATATTTGGGGAACTATATTCCCACAATGAAACAATACAATTTTTGCAATTTAAATTTTTTTAAATAGTTTTCTATTGGAGTTAGACCAGTTTATACCAATTGAATAACAAATAAATAAAACTCTATGCAATGTTCTTGTTTGCTTTAAATATGAATACAAATATTTTTTTTGTTTATAACAGTCGGACGCATATTATCTGAAAATATATGTGTAGGTATATTTATCCAACTATCGGTATAAATTGGTCTAACATACAAACCAAATAGTATCAAATTTAAATTGTTTGCCTGATTAGGGAGAAAGTCTCCAAGATTCAAGGTGGTATCACAATCGACCAACTCAAGGTCTAAGTGTGACGGCTTTTCTGCTGAAAGGGACAGCCACGTCAACCTAACCTAACCTTGCCAGTTTATGTTTTAACTGTGCCTTTTTTTATTTGTATCTATTGATTGCTGTAAATGGTCTAAAGAATAAGGCGAATAGTATCAGATAAGAATAAGTTTTTGTTTTGGTTTTAGTTTCCTCATTTACCTATATACTACAATTCTTTTTATATATCATAAATCCACTGATTGGTATAAACTCGTCTAAGAAACAAAGTGAATATTAACAGATAAAACTAAAAATAATAAAAAAATAAATTAGTTTGCCAGTTTTTGTTTTGTTATTAACACGTATACAACTTATTTAGATTTCCCCACTAATTGGTATAAACTGGCCTAAGAGACAGATAAAAGCAAAACAAAAAAATTAAAATTGATTTGGTTTTAGTTTTGGTATTTAATAATACAACGTTTTTATATTCATTAAACTCTGGAACGCTTAATAGTTATTTCATTTTATATAATTGTCTTTTTGTCGGTGAAGTTTTCTATTAAATTTAAAGTTTAATAAAAAAATATTACTTATGTAACATATCGCAAGACTTTTTGATTGTATTCTTATTTGTTTGTCTGTTTAAATTTAAGTATATTTATGTAAAATTTAATAGCTTATGCTTGAGATAGTTAAAAAATGTATATTTTTTTGAGTGAGTCCTTATACGAGTATACATGAGTAGTTTTGGTCGTGTGATGAATTGCGATATGTTTTTATATTTTAATAATATTATTAATAATATTGTTATATTTTCAGAAAATAATATTTTTTGTTGTTGTTGGTTTAAATCGTGAAAGCGTTCGTTTATTTAGATAATAAAATCCTATTTTATAAATGTGGTCCTTTTATTTATGTTGTTTTAAGACTAAATTTACATTCACATTGAATTAAATTTTGTTTAATTTATATTTTCTGTTTAATTACTAATACAACCACACATTCCTTCGTATAATAAGTATTTAATTGTTAAAATAAAAAAAAACAACAAAAGAAAGAAAAAGTAATCTCACATGTACATTTTAAAAGTTTTTTTTTCTTCTGAAAATGATTTGTTTATAAATTAAATATAAATAACCAGACATTCACATATCTAGGAATGTACGTAGTGTAGTGTTACTATGGGGATGTAAGCGCATAAGCACATCCCTTAAATAATTGATTCTCATACAGGCGAAGCGGCCATCACTTCGATATCACTGATGCTTTTAACCCGTCTGTGTTGGCCATAGGCCATAACAAGTGTCGGATCTGAGGATGCCGAGGCTGCTGGTGGTGCACTTACCCGGTGACTGGGTGGAGGCGGTGGTGGTGCTGTTGTCGGGGGTGGCAATAGGGGTGGTCCAATTGTTGCATAGATTCCTCCTCCACCCTCGCTACTGCTGTACGATGGTGTTGGAGATGTGGAATTTCCAAAGGAGCGTTCTCCGCGTGCTTTTGCATTAAAACGAAAAGCTTTCGACAATGAACTCTGAAGAAATAGATTTATATCCAGCCAAATATTCCATCAACAAGACGATAGAGAGAGAAAACGAAACAAAAAAGAGAGCAATTATTTTTTTAAATTGAAATAATTTTTGTTTTCAATATCTATTGTAGTTGAACATAAATATAAATAGATACAATTAATTATTTTAAATGGGAGGAGATGGCATTAAGTACCTGTGATCCTTTCCATGCGGAAATCTGTTTGTGTTTTTTTTATAGCGTTTACAAAGAGGAATAATAAATGTATATTTATAGAGAATTTTTTGTATTAATTCATAAAATAATTGGTTATATCAAAAATGCAATGAATATGTTATAGACATTTTGTAAATTATTTTTAAATAAATTTATTTTTTTTTTGTTTTATTATGTAGATATATTTACAATCGCGAAATTCCATCTCATAGGCTTGTATTGTTGTGAAAGGATTTTCCTATTGTAGCACACCGATATATCGATTTCCTGTATGATACATAGGTACTAGTAGTTGATGTTGACGGTTGAGGAAAAATTAACGTGCTGATTGCTAGATATTGATTTTTTTTTCTACATTAATGATTCATTTATCAGAACCACAGCAATCTATATTGTGTTGTACTATGTATGTATGTGAAGGAGAAATTATGGCTATGTACTCGTATATGGTAATACATTGAATAAGTAGATTTTTTTAATTAGTTTAATTTAAAGCCGCATGATTGTTATTATTATAATCCCACAGAATAAAAGAATTAATATTAATTGGTATTTCACTAGGCAGATTATCGACAGTATGAAAATAATTGGCAGAAAGTTTTATACCTATATACTGCAGTTATACCTCTTTGTACTTGAATTTATACGTAGTGAAAAACATCCAAAGCGAAAATGTATGGAGCATTCAAGTTGAAAAGAAAATGTGTTAAACTGGCGGAAAGTCAGTGAACCGCTGATTAAAAAACAGTTATTAAGCAAAAGAAAATTTATTGAATTGTATTGTTTTTATAGATTTTAATCTGGAGTTAGCGACCCACCTTATTAAAAGGCACAGTTGGAGAAATAATTTATATCTTTCAAATTTGGATTCAGCTGAAAAGAGTCAACATTTTCATAAGCCTGTTGCAGTATGAGAGGCAAAACCGTCTGTTAAGGTTTATTAAACCGGTTTTTCTTAAATTTTGCATTCCCCATTCGTGTAGTGCGGCTTAAGAAGAAATCTCTGAACTTAACACTACATACTTCCAAAATTGACTTCATTGAAATGCGAGTAAAACGGTTAAATTGTTGAAACATTGCGGATGTGCTCGAGAGATGAAAGTGTTTTGACTATAGTTAAACGTATCAATATCATTCATAAAGTTCTTCTTTGAATTCCATCCTAGAGAGTCAAGTGGGTTGGCACTTGCTCAAATATTAGATTTGTACTCAATGTATGAACAAGGAGAGGCCTTATAGGTGACAGTCGGATCAAACGAAGTACAACATTTCTTACATCTTCAAAGAAAAACTTAACACTTAGCAGCGTTTTTTGACGATGTCGAATATGTGGTCCTTTCACACAAAGGTGGTCTGAAAGCTGTTCAATTTTCTCATATGATTTATTATTTAAGTATGCTTCATAATATTACATGAGCTCAAAGCCAAAATAAAAGTCCCTTCTATTGTAAGGTCGACTTTGTATTTGCAGTGTTATGGTCTGGCTGAGTGATGGATCCAATTTCCGGATGATTGTGCAAAATCAAACACATAATAAGAGACGTCAAACCTACTAAATTCATATTTTTGAACTTAATCTAAATTGGATGACTGCGTGAGAATGTCCACAATTTCCCATCCACAGGTTCAAACGAGTTATGGTATCAAAATGGCGCACTTCAGCGCTAATTGGGCCACAGGGCTAGACTGCCGGTGGTCGCCATTTCTACTTCCCTACCTACCTTTATTTAACATTATCATTCTTGAAAAGTTTGAGCACGTTTTGTATTTTCTTACTTTCGAGAAATTCGAATAAATTTGTGAAAATAAAAAGCGGCGCAACCATAAGCCGTGTTTTATTGGTAATCTATAGCTAGCTCAGTAATACAAGCACCAAAAAAAAAAACGCTTTATTCACTCTATAACTCACTCTTAATAAACTCCCGAAGTTGGTATCAGTGTATTATTACGAGTATGTGTCAAAATCTAACTACGTGTTGAATTAACTTATACTACGTTTTCACCAAGAGTAAATCCGCTAGAGATTTAAAATAAATCTTGAAGTGTTTTGACCAAAGAAACTGAGATTTATTTGACGTTTTCACTCTGTCTTGTCATTCAATTGTCAATTTGGACAAGAGAAAAAAAATTGCAATTGGGTAGTAAACAGGAAAAAAAACAGATATTTCTATTTTGTGTTGATTGTCAATGAACAAAGTGGGTTTACATAGGTGCGTTCTACAAAATAAGATTTGTTTGTTTTGCAAATCTTCTGATTGCGAGAAGATTTCAAGGAGATTTATTTTAAATCTTCATTTGAGGTGATTTATATTTGTATGGTAAATCTACGAGATTTAAAGGAGATTTATGGTAAATCCACTTAAATCCCGGATTTACCTTTGGTGAAAACGTAGTATTAAACAACGTTATTTCCACATTCTTCTATAGATTCTTTGAAAAAAAAAATCCAAGAGAAGTTAACCTCTTTATATTAAGTTTTTATTAATTGCGACTTTTGTTTTAGCTTCTTCGAGATTCCACTGTAATAATTCTATTTGCCCTTCCTCTAAAAAACCTACTGAAAAACGCTGATATTTTTATGGATTCTTTTGATTCTTCATTTTATTGGTAAATTTAACGTTCTTAGCAAGTTTTATTGGGGTAAATATTTTTTTCAAAATATTTATTGCATTGGACTGTGATGAAGGGGTCTTGAGTTAGATTCTTATCCGCAACAAAAATATATTTAAGTCTGTACTGTACTGTCAAGCTCTGCTTCTTGTGAGGAGTTGACAAATCTCTCTTGTCATAAAAAGTGCTGGTAACTTAAGCCGTTCGAACTCGGCAGAAAATTGTTGGTACCTAATCATTCATTCCTACTTACACGAATGGTAACATGAATGATTGAGAGTTAAAAATCTTATCTACGAGCACCACCAAATTATTTTTTTTTAACTATATAAAAAGTAAATCAGTTTAGCCAAAGCGCAAGTAGATATATCAATTTCAAATTTATTTGCTAATAGTTTAAATTGATTTGAGTGTAGGTTCCACCTATTTACTTTTGTTTAAAGTCTACCTATTTGTGTTTGGGTTAAATCTGTTTGCGTTTAGGTTAAATTGGTTTGCTATTTGGTTTAATAAATGTATCAACGGTATATGTACATATATACATAGCTGGGCATTAACTCGTGAATCCGTTAATCGTTAATTAACGAAGTTAAAATTTTGATTAACGGATTAACTTTTAAGTTAATTTTTAAAAATGTTAGCGGACACGTTAGTCCCCTATTACACGTTGCCTCATGAGACATGTCTCATTTTTGACTTTCCTTTTAAATTTGTATCCCGTGAGGCAAAAGCTATTACACGTTGACTCATGTCTCATGATACTCATGGCTCAAATTCGGCAGTTGTTCGTATTTTTTAATGCACAACACAACATAAAACGAATATGAGAAAAAGAAACGTCAAAATGAGACTACTAAAAATCAGCCCGGTACTCACCGGGAATATTTTTTTGCATCTCATTTCCTCATATCTGCTTTCTTTTTCGCACTTATGTGAGCCTCGTCTCGTGAGACATCGTGTAATAGGGGACTTAAATCCGTTAATCCACGATAAGTCCATTAATCGTTAATCCAATGCCTACTATTTACCGCGCGGCGCGAAAAACAGGTTCAGACAAGTATGAGACAAGTGCCACGTGGCGCGTGCCGCGGGTGAAACAAAAACAGCTAGGTACGTATTATATTTTGACGGCGCGTGCGAGTGAGAAAACTGCGAGGAGATTCGTTTCGTTTGATCATTTCATTATGCCGGTCGTCCACTATGTGCGCGATAAGTTCAACCAACTTCGTTTAACTTTTTATTCAACCCTTTCGATGGATAAACGATTTACAACCTCTTACACTAGTGCAGCAACTTACGTAATTCACGTTGAGCAACTAAAGTTGAACAAAATGCGTTCGGAACCCCGTAAACATAATTGACCAATGTACTCAAATGTTGAATAACCTCGTAGCTTGTACACTAGTTGATAAAATTGTTCGATTTTGACAGAAAAAAAAGTTTTTCGAGTTGATCAACTGCGTTTTCGATATTGTTTTTTAACCAGTTGATGAACGAGTTGATACCTTCGTACACTTAACCAAGGATCACTCGTTGGGGAACGCGTTGAACGCACCACGATAAACAAAAAACTCAAACGTCAAACCTCAAATAATTTTGGCTTCAGTTCGGAGTTTCGAGGAAATTTGAAACCAAGCCAATTCCCTGGCATCTCGATTTTTATAATAGGGGCTATTAATGTCCCATATATTGAGCTTTTCCTCAATTGCTGAAATCATTTGTAAAATTAATTCCGTGGTCCACTCTGATTTTTTATCACCTTCCATGACGAAAAACCAAAATAAACTACAGTTTGCAAGTTGCAACAACTGCAAGTTCATGGCAACGCAATAGTTCAACCACGTAGACACATTTAACTGCAGCCAACGCAACGCAACATAATATTACGTCAAGAAATCCCAAAGAAAATTAAAAAGTTGATTAACGCGTTGAACAAATAATGTGCAACACATTATCTTGAAAATGTTGCTCAACGTGTTGATCGAACATTTTCAAGGAGCAACAAGAGCTCGTACACTACCAGTACACTTGTTGCGCAATTCGTTGAGCAACGGCCAACAACTAGATCCAACCCGTTGGTTGAACAGAATTGAAGGCATCGTACATTAGAGTTGAATGCGTTGAATTCGAAATTTGTGCGTTGATCGCCTAGTGGACGACCGGCATTACTTAAAACCGGTGCTTAGAGAAAAAATATATAAAAAATGCAATTTTTATCACATGTTAACGGATTAACGATTAACGTTAACTTCCGTTAATTCTTCCGAAATTTAACGCTTTAACGTTTAACGAAGCTAACTTTTTTAGTAGCGGATTAACGAAGTTAACTGTTTGATTAACGGTGCCCAGCTATGCATATATACCAATTTATGTGTACATTTTCTGATAGAAGTACATCGACTTTAATTGTTTTCGCACGAGATTTAGAATTTGGTACCGAATATTAACTATTGAAGGAAATAACTTCTTAACGAAGGGTTCCACGAAGAAATATCTCCGAAGTGGTTTTGTGACAAATTGCCTCAGCTAAAAGTTTGTTAAAGAATTATTTGAATTTTAAATTCCAATTCGCAGGCTTTGGGATGGAAATTAAACAAATTGTGGGTGATTGGATCGCACGTACTTGTTCTTGTGGCTCAATACCATAAATTGGATAATCACTGAAGCCATATCATATTATATTACTCCAAATATTACAAGGAATTGTGAAAAAATTAAATTATTTTCCGATTTTTTCTTTAAGAAAGTTTTTTGGAATGTTAATAATAGCGTCATTTAGAAGTTGGTACCTTTGTGCAGATTTAGAACAAATTTAGTTGACTAAAAATATAAAAGTACACAATTTTGTTCAATATAAATTTCTGTTCCAAATTTGAATACCAACTAGGAGCTTCAGTGCAGTGCATATACTTATGTATATGGTTGCTGCCTTACAAAGTCTATAATTTGAGTTCTAAATGTCAGATCTTTAGATTATGCGAATCAGACGGCATATTTAATAAAATATTGATTCTTTTTGAGAACTAGACCGGTGGAATCTGTGTGGGTTATAGGTTTGTCCGTTTGTCTGTTTTTTTTTCAGGATTGCTGAGTATGTCGAAGGGGCTGTTTCTTTCAGACTATTTGGTAGCGTTAATAAATTTCAATATGTTTTTGCTTGGAATATCAGATATTTCCTTAAAGTAATTGAAGAAGTGTTTCTCTAGGTGCCTGTTTCTTAGAGGAAATAGCGCAGGGCAGTAACACAGGTATAGGAGTATCCGCACCCTCTGCATAATTCTTCCATACTGAGTTTTATCTTTTTCTTGTGGTAACCCAGGGGCCTTAGCACGTAACTTGATACGATCGAGTTAGGTCGATACAATCGAGAACAGGCATTTCTTTCTTATGATCAGCCGATTGAATCAAATAACGAACTCCCTATACTCGATTACATCGACTAGACACGATTGTATCAAGTTACGTACTGGCACCCCAGTTGGTTGTGACCGGTGGTGATGTTTACGAGAAGAGATAGAGATTTTTTACTCAGTTGGATGATAATGTCGGTCTTTTGTTTGATGAAACTTAGGCCATAGTTTTCTGGTTATAAGACATGTATCGAGCGGCTTTCATCTCTTGTTTGTTGTAGGTTCTAGCTCTCGATTACCTGTTTTAAGATTATTGAGTTGGACCTGAACTGTTGTGTCTGCATGATCAAGATCAATTGTTGATCTATTCTTGCCAACTCTACAGCATTTTCATAGCCTAGGACACCACTGTGACCTTATACCAAGTATAAGTTGTACCTACGCACTATTTTTCTTGAAATCGATTACTTATATCTATTAAATAGTTAGGAATGGCTAGGTTCCTTGTAATTTCCATTCAAACATAGCAACGATATGTACGATTCATACAGTTTATATGTGAATAACAAATATTTAGACCTCATAGTTTTGAGCTCATATTTTTAAAGTTTATTTTTTAGAACTCCAACTCAATTTCATAATATCAAACATATCAAAGCAAGTTGGTTAAATTTGACCCATCTTAGCTACATGAACATAATTGGAGCATTTCTTTATCGCTAAAATTCAAATCTAAATGAAAATAAAACTAAGATCAAACTGAAGGCTAGGTTAGGCGTGTTTATTTATTTTTCAAAAAAAATTTTGTTTTGTTTTACACACCACCAACACCAAATGCAAAGCTAGATAGCCATCTATCTGTCGGATTAAAACCTATTATTAGATCTGGAAACGTTATCCCGATAAAAAGTAGGATCTCGCGTTGTTGTTGTAATACATGTTTGTTGATGATCTTTATGGATCATATCTGATAATAAAAAAACGGTTATAGTACGAGTATATTGCAAGTGAAAACGGTTTTTCAATTTTTGTCTAAAAAGATCAATTAATTAAAATTGTAGTTGATTGATTTATTCCTGTTCTTCTCGTTGATGACTCAAAAATTTTTTTTGATTTTTTTGGTAAATTAGAAATATGGCAATATTTTTTTATTTCCGTAGAAAAAAAGGAAAATGATACCTAAAATCTTCAATTCCTAACAACTTATATTTATGGACCACAAAAGCAATTTTTTTTTATTTGTACAAGTCTACTCTGTCGTTCTTGATTGCTTAAATTTATATTGGTCAAAACTAAGCTTAATTTTTCAACCATCAACTTTTTTTCAATCTGACTATATGTTATTTTCATAAATAATTGTATACTAGCATAAGCAATGTTTTTGTTAAAAATTTTTATGAAATAACATTATTATCTAACAATTACGTTTCATAAAACACTTGCCAAATGAAGATAATTTTAAATTTCATAATACTTCTGCTAGTTCCAAAAAAAAAATCCTAATCAGCCATAAGTTAATGTCATGTACAAATTAATGGAAAAATTAAAAAATCGCATAATAAAAAATAATACTCTTTGCAATAGGATTTTTTTATTTACTATTTTTATTCTGCAAGGGAAGTACCATTAGTTTAATTTATTATAGTTTTGCTTGTTTTCTATCATAAATGCATTAGTTTCATAAAATGTTATACATTTCAATGAAATAAGTTGATGCTCTACATAAAAATTTTAAATTACAATATAATTTAAGTTGCACATTGTTTTTTCTTTTAAATTATTTACTATAGCATTGAATTTTGTATTATTATTTTTTGTTAAATTCTCATAAGCAATTTACACACTTTGTTAATTTCATTTTCGTAATTTTATTTTCATTAAAATTAATTATTTTGCTCTTTTCCACATTAATAAGCATTAATTAATATTATAATTATAATTAATTATTGTAAACTAGCAATTAACATTTACTACTATTTACAAGATTTATTTAAAAATAAAAATAATAAATATTTGTAATATTTTTCTTTATTAATAAAATTGGTTCTGTTTGATTTTATGAGTGTTTTATTTTTTATTAAAATGTTTTGTTTAATATTTGCTCGCAATTATTATTTAAAAATCAGTTTTTTTGTTTTTTAAAAATGGATTGGTTTTTGATTCTTCGTTGAACTGCTGTTTCTTTATGAAGTTGTGAAGAATTAAAAATAAATTACACCTACTTTGATGTGTTTTTTTTGTTTAAGAAATTATAAAACAAAATAAATTGATTAAAGAACACTTACCATTCTTTCATTGACTTAAGACAGAGTTTTAAAACTTTTTTTTTTGTATTGAGAACTGCAGTTTTTTAAAGCTTAGCTTCTTACCCTCTTGTAAAAATTGTATAAACAAATTGAAGCCGAAGGTAATTAGATTATATTAGGCTTGGAATAGGAAAATTGAATAAAAATGTTATAGATATATCAGTTACAAAAATATGCAAATATGGCAACTTCGGAATGTAAAATTAGTTTATATTTTAAGAAATATTCTTAAAAATTCATCTGTTAATTTCAAAACCAATAGACATTAGCCCCAGCTTTGAGCGCCAATAAAGCTTAGGTTCTGAAAAGAAATCAAGACATTGTTAGTTAGTGACGATAATATTCATATTAAGGGGCTCACTTCTGACTTTTTCTTTGGCAATGGGCACAATACGAGTAGAAGGGTTGTACTTTTTACAAACTACCATTTGATTGTTATGAAGAGGTACATAAACATAGACATATGGGTTGAACTTCAATAAATTGAGTTGGGACACGAGCAAGGGATTTTTTATACAAGTTTGGAGGAACTTTATTTAAATATATGCGCTGGACAAAAAAGTTAGTATAGCGATGATGCAGACAAAAATATTGAAACAATATTAATATAATATAAAAATAAAAATCAGTATTATTTATTAATTATACAGGTTGCGCAGCAACATAATTTTCTTTTTTTAAAGTAGGCCTCGATGACACACTCCTCCCTGTTCCAACGGATGATGGGGACTTGCCTGGACGGAAATACAATTTTAAATAGCACTCTCGCTCAGTTATATTGCCCCACCCAGTATGATTGATCAAATGTTATGTTATGGACATCTCTCTTTTCCTTATGTTTGTTAGTTTTCAATTATTTCTTGTCTTTTTTCTTTGCACTGCAGTTTAGACTACCTTACCCTAAAAAGCCATCTATCCACCAAAGTAAAAACTAATTTTTGGATCTTTGAAACAAGTCCATATAAAAAACAGGGTTCCAAACTGTTTTTGTAATACGTGTTAGAAATTAATCCAGATCCATATATGTACATAGAACCTATTATGACTATGCATACGGGGTGCAAGGAATCATATGTTACTAAAATATGTTTGATGCTGAATACTTTCATTAAAAACAGCTTTGCCATTTGATTGTTCTTTACTTGAAACCATAAGTTTTTTCCGATGAGCGAAATAAATAAAAATACATATATACAAGCCATGACATTCAAATCAAATGCAAGACCGTAGTAACGGTGAGTTACAAAATATACTACTTCCGGATGAGAGGATTTTCACCGTTTCGTAGTATGTCAGCAAAAAAAATGGCCGTGTTTGGTTAAAAGGGAAGTCGGTCAATAATGAATAACCGTAAACAAAGAACTGCAGCGAAAATTAAGTGTGCTGTGTACTGAACTGAAGGCTCAAGTTTTCATTGAGAAATGTGTCAAGATAGGTGAAAGTGTAGAGCAAACAATAATTTAAAAACAGGTCTTGGACTTTTCGCCTCATTCTGACTAAGCATCATAACACGTAAAAATCAACAATTACTTCCTAATTATTTCCTGCAACTTTGGAAATTGTGGCTTCATTCCTGGACTAAGAAATAATCTCTGTAGTTTTTGGACATGATTTTCACAAGTGAAATAAATCAAACAAACCTTAAACCACATTTGCAATCTGACAGCTGGAAACAGTATTAGTATTAGTACAAAAAGGGGTAATACTATGTTTTCACCAAGAGTAAATCCGCTAGAGATTTAAAATAAATCTTGAAGTGTCTTCACCAAACAAACTGAGATTTATTTGACGTTTTCACTCTGTCTTGTCATTCAATTGTCAATTTGGACAAGCGAAAAAAAATGCAATTGGGTAGTAAACAGGAAAAAAAAAAGATATTTCTATTTTGTGTTGATTGTCAATGAAGAAAGTGGGTTTACATAGGTGCGTTCTACAAATAAAGGTTTGTTTGTTTTGCAAATCTTCTGATTGCGAGAAGATTTCAAGGAGAAAATCAAATCCCGGATTTACCTTTGGTGAAAACATAGTATGAGACTGCAAAATTTGCAAAACTGATTTTAAATCAAAAACGAAATGTAAAAATTGCCAAAGTTAAAATTTTTAAACATATAATCATTTCCCAATGGAAAACCACTTAACCAATCAGCTAATATCCGAACGTCAAAACAATGGGCGGGAAAATCAGTTATATGTGAAACCCGAGAGAGTCTGTTCATTGTCGTACATATATGTACATATACAGGAACTCAGCCTTTTGCCGATTTCTAATAAGCGAATTTATGCTCCAGGACTTTGCCTGCACCCGTACAAGATTCGTCCGTACTTCTTCGATAACGACGTTGCGTTGGTGAAACCGTCAACAGTGAGCAATATAGATCAGTGACAAACAGTTACGTTTCACCCGAATTGAACGATATGGACGTAGACAACATGTGGTTCCAGCAGAACGGGGAATATATTCGGATATATGTATGTGGAAGATATCGACATCATACGTCATTCTCAGAATAAAACTGAGTACAAACGGCTGTCAAATCACTGAGTACGAAATATTTCTTAGAAAGGTGTGCATTTACAATTCTGTCTGATATTATTGTCAGAAAAAGTAGCCCATCTGACCAGAGTCTGAATACCATTAAATATTTTTAGAAGTTAAGGGTATTGTCAGACTCATTTGAAATTGTTAGATGTAATAGTCTGTGACATATGAAATTTTCTGAATTTGTCATTTATCGGGCACAAAAATGAAGTTGACCAACTACATTTATATTAATATTACATATGTTTTTTTTTGCATGATCGAAAAGGATGGGAAAGAAATAAAGATAAATGGGATGCTGAAAACGATGCCCAATTTTCGCAGAAGTAGATGAAATTGGAATGTCATTTTAGTGAGCACGACGAAAAAAGGTTTAATAAATCTAACAATTCCACGTATATTCCGTTTTCATCAAAAGATAATCTGAGATTTGTTTCCACCACACTAAAAGATTAAAAAGAAGATTAACTTTGACAGCACCTATCAAAATGCTATTGGTGTTTCAATTTTTCTTATAAACTGGATTGCACCAATGAAGATTTAACAAGATTAATTTCTAATCTACTAGATTTACAAAATAAATTTTTATGGTATCTAAGTCTTCGAGATTTAAAGAAGATTTATAGCAAATCCACTTAAATCCAGGATTATCTCCTGGTAAATTTGAAAACTGACAGTTTTCAACAGGGAAATTTTGGCCATCCATCTGCAAATGAAATAATTGGACTTTAAGAAACAATCTCCTAACCGTGTGAACTGATAATTTATCATTGTAACGTTCTCATTGGCCGGCCTATTTTGGCATCTCGGTAACTAACCTCATTCCTACTTGATGACGAGAAAGATAGAGTAAAGTGGGGCAGGATTTAAAATGTTTTTTTTTTTATTTTGTAATTTATGGGTTTTGTTTGACGTTTGTCTGTTTTTTACTGTCTGAAGTTTGTGGAACCAATTCTCTACAGAATAACTTTTTTTTGAATCGAAGACATATGTATGTATATATTTGATTAAATTTATATTTTCTTGACATTGCTAATGTTAGATCATTATTTTAGATATGATAGATCGGGTAATGATGTCAGATTTGACAACCGTCTGTAATCAGCTTATGGCCTTAAATATACTGTTCAGTGTTCAACCAACAATGGCTGTCAAAAGAGCTTGTAGAACAGCGATTTTAATAACATGAACAATCACAATATTTTGATAGATATGTATGTATTCATGAAATTTTAACTTTTTAATCGACAGATTAGTTGTTTTATGAAGTTTATATTTTTGTTAGCGTCAAATATGTTCTGTTTGTCCTCCTTATGTGTCATCAAATATGTCAAAAATAATTTAAAAGGTATTTTTTTAATTATTTAATAATTGGTGAAAAATTGGTTTGCTTAACTAAGCATCTGCGTTAGCGAAATCCGTTTTTATTCTTAAACTAACATTCTTTGAGATTCTACCCCAAAGGTTTAGATTTTGGCAATTATATGGGGTGCGTATTATGTACCACGTCGATTTTATTCAGCTGTCTTTTTTATGTGAATAAAATTTTAAATATTTGCTAAAAAACTGTACTTAAATTTATTCCTCTCAATTCTCTATTAAAATTCCTACAGTTCTTTATTCTTTAAATTTAACTCTCCATTGCTTCATTAATGAAATCTTTTTCAAAATCTATTCGTTCAAAATTCAGAAACTATCTTATCTCAGTGTATTATCATTAAAAAAAATATTGATGGCAACAAAACATTTTAATAAATTTAAGGATATGTCTAGGAAGTATACGTATTTTTTGTATGTTGATTTGTTTTAAAACGTATTGGTCATAAAATAATATTTATTTTGTACATCGTAAAATTATATTCAAATTTATAATTTGGTTTTAATAAAATTAGTTGACAAAAAATAAATTCGAACTATTTGTACAACGAGTATGAAAGAACAAGTTTATTTTTTTGTTTGTTGAATATTATAGTATGTTCAGAAAATAAATAAGTTTCAACATACGTAGGTAGAAAATAAAAAATAATTATTTTTGTTGGATAAATTTGATTAATGTGAAAAAGTAAATATTTGTATTTATTTACAATTATTATTGATTTAGTTTAGTTATCTTACAGAAGCATAAAAAATTTGTTAATTTTATTTTCACTTACAGAAAGTTTGTTTTTATTATCGTTTGTTTTTAATTCATTTTTGAAAGATAATCACAGTTGTGTGAAATAATACCATGCTAATTTGGGAAGAGTTTTTTTTTATATAAACAAAGTCCAATTTTTGATACTTAGTATTTTTGTATAGGGGATGGATTGAGATTGAGTGTAAATTATCCTGCTCTTAGCTGATTGTGCCTTGTTTTTTTAATTTATTTTACTTTTGTTAAAAAAAGAAAAACAAAAAAATGTTGACAGATCTATTTGCCGACGTGCATGCAACATCTGAAGTCTGCATACAATAAACTGAGTATACACTTAAATATAAAATAGATTTATTCAAAAAAAAAAAAAAAAAATAAAATATAGAACGTACTAAACAATTAGATGATATTCTAAACATGAATCAAAATAATTGGTGCATTTTAGTTTGCTATAAAGTACCAACAGTTATGTTATATTTATGGAAAAATAATAAAACAATTAAAGCTTCACAGCAATACAGGCTAGAGACAGAAATTATACGATGTTTGTTTTTTTTTTGTTTGTGGTAAATTGGATTTTCGATTGATTGATATCACTAATTGGAATATATCAAGGATGAATAATTAAAATGCGTACTTACCCTTAAGCTGCCGCTGGAACGACGGTCAGCCGTGGCATAGTGTTGAAGTCCTCCAGGTCCAGTTATAGGAACTATACCACAGCCAGATCGAATGCCTTGACCAAGTGTTGCCCTACACACACATATCCAATTTTGCATAAAATTTTGTTTTGTTTTTTTGTTTGTTTTATGTGAATTATTATTTTATTCAGCCATACATTTACGCACATTTAGTTTAAGAGGGCAATAATTTAGATTGTTTTTTTTTTGTTTTAATTTCAATGTATAGTGAACACAGCAAGGGTTATAAAGGTGAAGAAGTGGGAATGCATTAAACGTTTATAAAAAAAGAAACGAGAAAAAGAAGAAAGAACAAAAATACTAGTTAATTAGAATGGAAACAAGTGTTTTTCCTTTTTTGGTTTAAATTTGTTTTTTTTTTTTAATACAAGATAAGGGTGTACAATTTAATGAAGTTTACTCAAAAGCTTAAAGTATTTAAAATGAGACAGAAATTAAGACAAAAAATAGTGTGAAAGGAAATGTTCACATGAGAAGATGTTTATATTTAGGAATTGAGAATGTACTAGTATCGATTTTAGCAGAAAAATGTATAAGTATTTAATTTAAGACAAATCGTGTGGACCATAATTGAACAGTTCATTGAATATATCAATCACAACTTCTCCTGCTGTTCATAGATAAAAAAATGTCAACCACAGCGTCAATATATAGTACTCGTTTCACACTACACAGAACTTACAATATTCTGCACATTGAGAGCTTGTCAGCAGGTTTTGAAGTTCATATTGGGAATCTACAAGGTTGTATACTGTCACCATTACTTTTATTATTGGTTATAAGCAGATGAAGAAGATGAGGCAAGCAGGTATGACGATTGGAAGGGAAAAAAACTCAGATAAAGTTACATATGAAGGAAGACTTCTAATACAATCCTCATTAATTCACATCAATTAAAAAAATAGGGGATGAAGATCAATACAACAAAAACAAAAAAGGACTTAAAACCTATTCATCTCTTGAAGTTGATATTTCTGGATATCTGTTAGAGAAGATAAAGATACGAGTAAAGATTAAAGATTTTATACCGGAATGAGTCAGGAGCCTAAGAAGACGTGAGGGATTTATTGCATTTTAGGCTAAAACAGGAAGTATTAGGAGACCTTAAAGATGATTTCATTTACCAATCCAATAGGAATAAGAAGAATTGGGGAGAATTGCAGAAATCAGTAATACATCTGTAGTCTACATAATTTGCAGAAGTAATTCTAAATTTAAAATCCCAAGGTCCTAAGAAATGCAATGAAATACTCTCACATAAGCAGCCACATGGGATCGATGTACTTGGAGACCTGAAAAGATGATGACGTACAGTTGCGGTCAAAATAATAGTACATAGTGTAAATAAAATCATTGGTAAGTCCCTGAATTTTCATCTTTTTGCGGAGGAATATTCTGTGGTCAGACGAGTCCAAAATTGTGTTATATGGTGGAAAAGGATCTCGTCAATATGTAAGAAGACCTCCAAAAACAGAATATAAGCCACGCTTCAAAGCCGAGATAATAAAACATGGAGGATCCAGTATAATGACTTGGGCATATTTTTCCTTCTATGGTGTTGGTCCTATATACCGGATTGAAGGCATTTTGGATCAGCATCTTTATGTAAAAATCATGGAGGAAGTCATGTTTTCTTATGCTAAAATGATGAAATGCCACTATAATGAGTCATAAAAGTAAATTTGCGAAGCAGTGGTTCCAAGAAAAGAACCCTACAGAAAATCTTTGGGGCGTTGTCAAGAAGTATGTTTCTGGTCGTAAGCCAACTACTAACACAGCCCTTTGGGAAGCTATACAGTAGTCTTGGAGTTCCATACCCATAGGGTAATAATTCGAAGCAACGAACGTGTCGTTCTGCTGCTGTTATTTCTTACAAGAGACATGTAACTAAATATAAATTTAAGGTTCAAACACTTGACTATTACTTATGGTATTTTTTTGACTGCAGTTTTTCTATGTTACTTGGGTAGATTTGAAATTACCAACTAATTTATTGAATTTGAAAATGATTTTTTTCTGAAATCAAAAGCCAAAAAAACATTAATTTGAAAATCAGATGACTATTTATTTCTTTTAAATAAGTAGTACCCCTTGGCATAGTGGTTAGTGCGTTGGACTGTCATGCAAAAGGTCTCGAGTTCGATTCTCAGCTGCTGCAAGAAAGTTTTTTTCAGGGGTGTACTGCTAGTCCAGTCAAAGCGTCATGAAAAAGGGCCTGACCTTGCGCGCAGAGGCATGGTCAATTTTTTTTTCATGGATCGATAGGTGCTTATGAGAAAGGCTTAAAACCAAATTTGCACCACATTACAAATTTTTTTACCAAAGTTATTGGTAAAAATGTGTTTTGTGTCATTTTTTGGTCATTTGCGAATATCTCGGCTCCACTATGTTGTACAAACAAAAATTAAACATTTATTTATTCCTTATAACATTATCTATTATGTTCTAAAAAAAACCATTTGTTTAAACAAATGAAAAAAAAGTTATAGTAAGTTAAACAAATTTTTTGTTGTTTAAAAATCACTTTTTCGTGATTATTAAGAAAAAAGCTCATTTAACGATGAAATTTTTATTTTTTATTATTAAAGTTCTTGTAATTCCCTACAATTTAAAAAAAAAATCAACACTCTACGATGAACGAAAGCCGAGTAATAAATTATTGAACATGGGTAAGTCAGCGCACCCACGCATTTTATGATTTTATGTTTTAATTAATATCTCAGCCCCAGTATGTCGCAAAGTGAAAATAAAAAACTGTATTGCTAATAACAATATTTTCTATCAACTTGCATTTAATTTAATATGTTTGAGCAAAAACATAAAAAGTTACCGTTGGTTTCAACGTTTTTTTTCTTGTTTTTAATACCTTTTTTTCATAGTTATTGAGAAAAAAACTGTATTTCACGGTAAATACTTTTCAGTTTTGGATTTTTGTTTTATAGTCCTGCTAATTTTCTTCAAATTAAAAAAAAAATAGTCCATTACGACAAACGGGAGCCAAGATATTCTTGATTTAAAAACTTAGGAAAGCTTACAATTTAGTATTTTAACCTTGTAGCTTGTAATTTTGGTGTCGCCAGCAACAAGATAGATTGGTATCCTTCAAACACCCCACACATACTTACACATATTTGTTGCTTCTTGTTGCTGGCGACACCAAAATTACAAGCTACAAGGTTAAAATACTAAATTGTAAGCTTTCCTAAGTTTTTAAATCAAGAATATCTTGGCTCCCGTTTGTCGTAATGGACTAATTTTTTTTTTTAATTTGAAGAAAATTAGCAGGACTATAAAACAAAAATCCAAAACTGAAAAGTATTTACCGTGAAATACAGTTTTTTTCTCAATAACTATGAAAAAAAGGTATTAAAAACAAGAAAAAAAACGTTGAAACCAACGGTAACTTTTTATGTTTTTGCTCAAACATATTAAATTAAATGCAAGTTGATAGAAAATATTGTTATTAGCAATACAGTTTTTTATTTTCACTTTGCGACATACTGGGGCTGAGATATTAATTAAAACATAAAATCATAAAATGCGTGGGTGCGCTGACTTACCCATGTTCAATAATTTATTACTCGGCTTTCGTTCATTGTAGAGTGTTGATTTTTTTTTTAAATTGTAGGGAATTACAAGAACTTTAATAATAAAAAATAAAAATTTCATCGTTAAATGAGCTTTTTTCTTAATAATCACGAAAAAGTGATTTTTAAACAACAAAAAATTTGTTTAACTTACTATAACTTTTTTTTCATTTGTTTAAACAAATGGTTTTTTTTAGAACATAATAGATAATGTTATAAGGAATAAATAAATGTTTAATTTTTGTTTGTACAATATAGTGGAGCCGAGATATTCGCAAATGACCAAAAAATGACACAAAACACATTTTTACCAATAACTTTGGTAAAAAAAGTTGTAATGTGGTGCAAATTTGGTTTTAAGCTTTTCTCATAAGCACCTATCGATCCATGAAAAAAAAATTGACCATGCCTCTGCGCGCAAGGTCAAATGACGCTTTGACTGGACTATGCCTCTTGCTAGGAATTGACAAATTCTCCAAGAGTATCTCTTGTCATGGAAAGTGCTGCTCATTAGCCGTTCGGAATCGGCAGAAAATTGTAGGTCCCCTCCGTTCCTGGTAACACGCACCCAGGAATGGTTGAGACTTGTAAGTCACTATAGGTCCTGGTTCACTCCGAGCTGTTGCACCACCAAATTTAATTTATTTATTTTAAATAAGTAGATTAATTTATTTTAGTTTTTGTTGTGTCAAAAGGTTCGCTACTATTATTATGACCACAGCTATATGTCAATCAAAGTGGAATCAGAAAAACAATTCTGGAGAGTTGGAGATATCAGAAATACATCTGCAGAATCATAAAGCGGATATTTGGAGAAGTAAACCTAAATAAGTTTTTGAACTTCCTTAGGTCTCATATTGTTCCGGATTTATAATATCACTCTCACTGCGGGTCATTGGCATTGGGAGCTTGCACATGAAACAAGGTTGGTTGTTCAATAAATTGGAAAATAAGAAATCTATGTGTGGATATTTACTCGCCACAAAATCCTTTCTGAGTGTTTTGGTAAAACCTGATTTTGTTGATCAACATGGTTTTGTTGAAGAAACTTTCCATAATTGATAAAAAAAATCACTTGCGATATAGAAATTTAAAAGAAGGGAGTATGGGTTGTTACACTACGTTTTCACCAAGGGATAAATGTGGATTAAAGTGGATTTGCCATAAATCTTCTTTAAATCTCGATGATTTACCATAAAAATTTATTTTGTAAATCTTGTAGATTAGAAATTAATCTTGTTAAATCTTAATTGGATCAATTGTTCTATAGTTCGAACTCACCTAATATCCATATCGTGCTAAATTATCTCGATGATTTTTCATCGTTTGGCACAAATGAAACTTTCTTTCTCTCGCTTCCACTTGAAAAAGTGAAACACCATTAGCATTCTAATAGGTGCTGTCAAAGTTAATATTCTTTTTAAGCGTTTAGCGCGTTGAAAACACCACATAAATCTCTTACCTTAAATCTCGGATTATCTTTTGGTGAGAACATAGTATAAGTCATTAAGCCCTTGTAAGCGAAGCTAATAGAAATAGGAGGATGAAAGTTGTCAAGATTTGTATGTGACAATGCGAGTACCTTCTTTATGCGAGGCGAGCACGGTACTGCCAACGTCTGATTAAAAAATGAAGTTTAGATAAATGTCTTCCCAGGTTAGTTTCAATATTTTTTATTTCAACACAACAGGAAACATACTTTTTTTTTTTTATAATCTACACGCGCTCAAGGGATTATGATTACCCTTTAAATGTTTGAACTTAGCGCGCGCGTGAAGTTAAGGAAGAGAAAGAAGGATAGGAAAGATAGCGTTTTTCCGATACACAAAGTGTCTTATTTTTTAATTCCAACTATAAAAACTTTGGTAGGATAAACCTGTTCAAAAATGACCGCCAAGAACCGAATATTAGACTACAGGGTAGGACGAATATATATAGAGCGAACACTGAGGGAAGAAGTTATGTAATCATTACAGAGATTTTTATTTAAAATATATATTACAAAGTTTCCATAAGATTGCAACGAGAACTGTCTGCGCTGGGTACAGCAATGTGTAGTGGTTACATTTCAATTTATGTATGAACAAAATGAAACAAAGAAAATAAATTTATCACAACAATTTACGTAATGGCTATAAAAAACGTGTGTTAAGTCAGTAAAATAATGTACTGAGTACAAGTCTCGCTTGATCAAACTGTTTCGAACGTAGGCTGGTGTAAAACCTTACGTAGCAACTCATTAATTTCTTTACAGCAGCACAGTGTTTGGGTTGTTCCGAGTAGAAATAAGTAAAAGTTGACTATTCTTCAAATAAGATAAATTTTTTTTAAATACTTCGAGAGTAAAGGTGAACTTAAGTAAGACGCAGAGAAGTTAAGATATTGATGACTCACTAATATGTATAGAGTATAAAATGCTGTACCCACAACAGAAAATTATTCAAATCACATTGTGATGAACAGAGTATGTTTTATTGAAAATTTAAAGTTCCAGAACATTTTTAGCGGTGATTTCTTATTTTAATTTTTTTTTCAATAATGAATAATTTGAGGTTTAAGTGCACTGCGATCTTTAGATCTATGAGACTATTGCTTAAAGACTCATTACAAAGATCTTTTAATTGAAGATAAAGAAGAGCTTATCATTGAGCAATAACTTCTCGATCGATCGATCTGTGGCGAATTCAATTCAATTCGCACATGCATTTCAGCAATTGATCGATCGTTTCTGAACGAATTTTATTGAAATTAAAGTACGTATAGTGTGCTTCTCTTCGTTCTAATTCTTTCGGATGTAAAATAATTCCTTTTCTTTAATAGCTACATAGAATTATTTATTGGCTACATAACAGCTCAATAGTTAACAGAATTCAACATGTATTCAGTACATAAACTGTTATGCGTGCAGATTTCAGTGTTTTTTTTTTTTTTTTTGGAAAAAGATAACCCAAAGCGATTTTAAGTATTTTCTGATTGGAACATTTCGGACGAAAATAAAGTAAAGTTAATATTTTTCGGAAAAACAGGAGGCGACTCAAAATTTGTCTAGAAAATACTTCTCTTATGCTAGCTACACACGAGGCAACCGTTGAAGCAACGTGTTGTAGCAACGTGTTTCGTTTGTTCACTACACACGTGGCAACTGATGCCGCAACCACAGTACTGTTGGAGCAACCGATCGAAAATACCAAAACGTTTTGATATTTCTGGCAACGGTTGCAGCAACACAAAACAATTGGCAACATAGCTACACACGAAGCAACGGTTGCTTCTACATGGCTGTGTTGCTGCAACGGTTGCCTCGTGTGTAGCTAGCATTAGATGTTTTGTGTGTGAAATCTAATGTCATTGATCATCTATTGAAAAAAAAGAACTTGAAATATAGAATTTTGAAATACTTTGCTTTACCATGAAACTGAAAAATCATAAATATCCATATAAGAGCTTTTCCTTATGTTGTGAAGTAAAGTAAAAGTAAAGACCTGGATTTCGAAATATTAAGGAAACAAAAAAACAAAGCACCTACACAACCACCTAATAGTTTTATCTTACCTGGTGGGCGGTGGAAGAAACAAAACCCCCAGGTACACCCTTGTCCCATAACATTTATTAATAAAAACAAATATTGCCACATTTATAGAAAATTACAATTATTATAAACAATGATGCGAATACCCTGAGATAAATATTTAAAAAAAAAAAAATAAAATGTTTCAAAAATATTACGAAAATAAGAAGAATATAGTGCAAAACAGCAAAAGCAAACACACATGTCGGCATAGCAGTATTTTAATTGTAATCCTCTTTTTTTTTTGTAATTCATAAGATTTTAGTTTTAATTGTAATTGTTTTTTTTTTCTTTTTGATTTTGTTAGTAATATAGAAAAAAATATTTCTACGAATTTATTGTTTTTTGTTTTATTCAATATGGCGCTATGTATGATGGATGTGTGTTGTGTGTATAGTCTCAAGAGTTTTTGATTTGTTTTTTTAAAATTGATGTTATGTTGTATATACTCTATGTTTATATAAATATTATGTAAATTCGGCTAGCTAGAATTTTGATTTTAATATTTTCTTCGTATTTTGATTTATTATATATTTTATTCGGTTTGTTCAAAATTTTTCTTTTACTTTCTTTCTGATGATTGTATATTTTTTTTTCGTTTCTTCTACAAAGATAGTTTTGTTTTGTTTGTTTCAAGAGTTGTAATTTATTTTGATTCAATTTGAACTAATTAATGAGCGATAATTTTTTTTTAAATCTATATAGTTAGTGTTTCTTTTTTTGTTAAGGTAAAATCGATGAATTAATTTATCTTCCCATTGGCTTCTGATTTGTGGGGAAAATTCTAGAGTTATCCATCTGAAACTCTTCCATTTGGCAAAAAACAATATACCTTTGATTTTTGACAAAACAACACAATTAATCACATCAAAGGGATTTTGTTTTTTAATTCGTTGGATTTGTTTTTGATTTGAGGAAAAAACAAGAAGAGAAACGCAAAAAAAAAATGAATTAGAGTCAAAACGTTATAACTCGTTTTAAATCGCTACAACGGTTATATTGAAATTTTTTTAATAAATATTTTATTTTTTTTTTAATTAAATTAAATTTTGTATATTAAATGATTTGGCTGAAGGATGAAGAAGACGAATATTTAAAATGACATGATGTGTGTGTGCTAATGATAGGCCAAACTTAAAAGGTTTAAAAATTCTGTTTTTTTTTTTGTGAACTTATTTCAGATTGTTGCTAATAAAAGGGGAAAAACTCACCTTGCTGGTAGAATGAGGGCATCGAATTCAGTAGCCAGATGCCTTCGTATGATATTCTTCGAGGGGGGTATTCCTAAGGCTGTGGCCATTGTGTCCCCGGAGAACGAAGGTTCTAATACCACTAAGCCACCGTGCACACCGCTATCTGCAATTATTAAATGACGTATTTGCAAACGCAGAATGTCAATAATGATATTAATGCTTGAGTGACAATATTATGTAGGAGACATTTTGTTTCGTTTAATATGTCTATAAGGGTATTTATGTGGGAGGACAATTCAGTCAATAATTATATGTTTGAGGTAGCAAAATTGAATTTGTAATTTAATAATGTGTACCCAGGTAGCTTCGATGTCACACGTGTGAGGTCAATTCTTAATACTTTCCCGAAACCATTACGGAAATTAATATTTCAGTTTGTTCATGTTGTCATGTTTTCCTGATAAATTTGTATCCTTATTTGAATAATGCGTACATATTCAAATATGGAATAATATTTGTATCAAGTTAATTTTCAAAATAAATCGAATTGGTAAAGACTATTATGGAATATAAGAGGAAACTAAACCTACAGTACTTGAAAGTTGTTTGATGTTTTTTTCCGAATTGGACAATGCAAAAGCTTCAACACAACGAAAAATCTGAAGCTCCGTTTGTTCGTTGAATGGACTTTAGAGAGTTTAGAAGAGGACCTCTATTTTATGCGAAAATTATCTTAAGCGACTACGAGGCGCATTTTTGGATGAAAGGCTGTGGTAACAAGCAAAATTCCCGTTAATGGGATCGATCGACACCAACCCACACTAGGCTCACCAGGTGACAATGCATATTTATAAAGTTAAGATTGCTGTGGATTTTGGGTCCGTCCTTTTTCGAAATCGATGTCGGTGAGGAGGTAACGGCCAATGGCGAGCACTACAGAACAATGATAAACAATTTCTTAGGCCAGGCGCGTACATTCAATTTTTAGTTTCGCAACTTAGTTGCTAAAATGAAACATATGGGCTTATATGGGACACCGCGCACTTAGAGCAAATCTATTCGAGAACAAAAGTTTGTGTTTTGACACAAACTAAACGATTGCCTAAAATTAATTCGCAACAATTGAGCTGTTTTCTATAAGCGCAAGAGAGAAAAGAGTGTGATGGTGAGTAAAGAGTTGCCAGTGCGCGGTACTCTATCAACTGGTGATTAAACTATTTGATTTCGATCACAGTTGCCAGTATGCGGATAGCGCACGATTAACATTTTGTATGAAAGATTTGCGCGTTAGGTTATCCCGCTTAGAGGTGACGTGAATTTGCCACCAAGGTCATATACAATTTGACCCCGGTAGACTTATTCTTGTTGGGATTCCTGAAGTTGCAGGTCTATGCGAATAAACAAAAAACTCGAATCGATCCGGTTTTTTGAGATATTCCCTTTTGTTAATTAAAAAAAGTACAGTAATGGGTCTCACAAACCCTTATGTTTTATAAATTTAGAACTTTAAAATGAATGCTATTAGAAAAAAAATGAAGATATGAAAATTATTTCAGTTTAAGTGCTCAAGTGATTTGAGGTCACTTGAGCTTTCAATTGAATTAGAAATAAAATGCACGACTGGGTCACACGAACTTGCTCTTATGTAAACGACTAAGAATTTCAAAAATGAATGTTATTAGAGAAAAACTGTTCATAAGCATAAAATTCACCTTTCAAATGACTAAAACAACACCTTTAGTAGTTGGAGCTAAGCACAGGATGTGTTTCAAGCAAATATTAGTTTATGCAAGAACAAAAATTATAATTCGTTTTAGTGGTTTCTTAAAAAAATAAAAGCTTTTAAATACAAAATTTTTAAAACATTTTTAAGAAAAAATTATGGTACGTCAATTTGAAGTTTTTAATATTGTTCAAATATAAATTAAATTTACAAAACAAAATACTGAGCCGTTTTTGAGATATCGAATTTTCCAAACAAATAGTTTTTTTTTTAAATTCAAAAAAAAATATTTTTTTAAGTTTTGAAATACAATGTTTTTTAAACTTTTTAGAAGCTTCTCTATAAAAAATTTCATTGAAATCCGTTATGTCAATAATGATATATTCTAAATTTGAAAAAATTGTTCTATAGTAGGTACAGTCAGTAATATCTTGATTTCAATTTTTTTTATTAAATAAAATACATAGATTATAAAAATTAATCAAAAGAAAACAAATTTTAGTGAAATTCTCGGAACCGTTTTCGAGAAAAATACGATTTTCAAAAAACCATTTTTTAACATTATTTGTATAGAGGGTACCGTTATTTTTAGGTAAAATAAAGTTTTTTTTCTTACATCTTGTAACTTATATTAAGAAACTTCTATTTATTAAGTTTTAAAATGATCGAGCATGAGGTTTTCGAAAAATTGAGTTTTAAAAAAAAAAATTGAAACTTTTTTTAAAAATCCCAAATAAATTTTTTTGAAAAATTTGAAAACAAAATAATGTTCAAACTGCTGAGAAGATTTATCATAAAAAAATTATCAAAATCGTACCGTTTCTTGAGAACATCAAAAACCAAAAAAAAGGTTCCAAGGGGCGTACCAAAATTAACCACTTTTTGTAATTTTTTTTTTCAACCATTTCCTAGCTATAACTAAATGAAATATTTTAAATTTTTTTAAAATCTGTGCGACAGTTTTTGGGGAAAAAAATATAAGTATATAAAATTAAAAAAAAAAAATTGTATGGCAGGTACCGTTATTGTGGTCTTAAAAAAAAAGAAGAAAAAAATGGTGGGGGAAAAAATTAAAAATACTATCTACCAAGTTTAAAGAAAATCGGCCGAACCGTTTAGGCTATAGTCGAAAAGCCAGACAGACATTGCGACAGAATTGCGAGACCCACTTTTTTAATCTTCGCTATCATCGTAATGTTAACTTTGATTAAAATCTCGAGTTCGATCTTTTTTCCGAATGCATAACTTGCCGTATAGTACCTATAAGTCGCAAGTAAAAAATATGCAGAAGCATAAGACTAGTAGTTAAAGCTTAGATCAGAATGCCATGAGATCTCTTAAGCAAACCAAAATTTTTGTAAGAACAAAATTTTAGCTAGTCCACAAAAAAAATCTAAAAATTTCATTTAGTTAAAGCTAGGTAATGGTTGAAAAAAACATATCCGAAAAATGGTTATTATTGATCCCTTTTTGTTTTTGATTTTCTTAACAACGGTACAACCGATTTTAATCATTTTTTTGTGTTGGAGCCCCAAAAATTTAAAAAGTATTTTGTATTCAAATTATGGAAACAATTTTTTTTTGGATTTTTTAAAACTCAATATTTCAAAAACCACAAGCTCGATTTTTTTAAACTTGACAAATAAAAGTTTCTGAATGCAATATACAAGATGTGAGAAAAAACATTTTATCTTACCGAAAAATATCGGTACCCACCCTACAAATGTTTAAAAATGGTTTTCTAAAATAGTATTTTTCTCAAAAACGGGGGCGCCTAGAATTTTGATATAACTTTTTTGTTTTCCTTTGCATTAATTTTTACGACCTATAATTCAATAAAAAAAAATTGAATTAAGATATTACTGATAACTACCATTTTTCCGAATTTTTAATTTCTCTTTTTTTTTTAGAGAAGACTTTCTAAAAAGTTTGAAAAAATATTTTTTGTAGTTTTGAAAAAAAAAAAATATCAATTTTTTTTCTAATAACATTAATTTTTAAAATTCTTAGTCAGTTACATAATAGCAAGTCCGTGCGACCACGTGACACGAACTTGAAAACTGTCAGTAGTGTCTTAATTTAAAATTTTCTTTTGTTGAATAATAGATCGTAGAAATTAAACGAGCAAAAATTATCATAATATCATAATTATAGGTGTCGTTTTCGAGACATATGTGTTTTGGAAAATCATTTTAAACTTTTATATAGTTTGCATGCACAAACTTATAAGGAAGTTATCATCATCCAATACCGATGAGCTGAGTCAACACAATTTATTGTATCCCGATTTACGAACCGTCAGGTTCTGTTCTTGTTGAATAAATTATAACGCATTATCCGGTATTATCGTATAACTTGTGATATAATAGTACTTAAGTAAAAAGTAAAAATATTTGCGACTGAATCGCACGAAGTAGTGTTTGCGTTTCCAGATAATATAGTGTAGCCGTACATATATTGAATGCATTCAGTATTATCTTTTTAGTACATCATAATATTTGTAATTTTTATGTCAAAATATACTATTGAATATTTTTTCTCTAATTTTTGCATTATTGAGAAATTTTTTGTTGTGAAATTTTGGAATGCAATATTATTCGTACTATTTACAAGCATTTCTTTACGAACTTCAAACAAAATTGGTCAAGCCATTAAGTGGAATAATCCCAAGGCAATTTTCTCGTTTTTTTTTCTCTCAAATATCGCAATTTTATTACAATAACCTCAATTCACCCATTTTAGGTTCAAAGTTTAATCAAAATCGTAAGAGTCGCCTTTGAAACAATTAAACAAAATTGTTGTAGATCAGCTAAGAGTTCTAGATGAGGTAAATCAAAAATCAAAAGAATCACATAAAAATGTTGTGTCCCAAAAGTAAAGTTTATAAAGCGCACTGGTTTTTGAAAAAAATCGATTGTACCATTTAAAACCCGACCCCAAAAATATGGTGATGGTAACTCTTAAAATCAGTAGATTGCCTGTACTTTGCATGCTAAAGTTTCTTAATGACAAACGGTAGCCCTAGAAGATTACGAGAGTCTAGGTCTTTCAAAAACACACTTTTAGGTTTTTTTGTTGAAACTACAGGACTTTTCATTAAATGTGTTCTATTTTTAAATTTCAATAAAATGTACTATGAGGGAAACATTATTAAATTTGTTCATTTAATTAAAAGTCCACTTGTCAATAACTCTGGTGGATCCCGTGTGGACTGATGTGATCGTCCCAAATTCGAAAATTTATCTTGTTCGCTAACTACTTCATCCAGAAATGAGCCACGTCGATGAATATGATTTTTAGATCGAAGCACTCAAAATTTTGCTCCAACAGAAGACCCACTTTTATGAAAAAAAAAGATTGTGTGTACTGACGTACGCGCGGTTGAAGTAAAACTTCTTTTTCCTCAAGCAAAGCTTCTGTAAGATTATAACCTACGAACAAACATTTTGTATTCTAAAAACATGTCACTGTCTTTGACGAATAACGTGACGTTTTGACATGTCACTGACAGCTGCATAGAAATTTTTTTACCCCCAACGCCGGAAAAGAAGTTTTACTTCAAAAAAACATCAAAAAGATATGTTTGTTTTTTTTTTTTTTTAAAGGATAGTGGTTTCTGCTTGTTAAATTGGTCGACCACATAATTCACAAACATTTTGTATTTTTAAAACATGTCACTGTCTTTGACTGATAACGTGACGGTTTGACATGTCACTGACAGCTGCATAGAGAATTTTTTACCACCAACGCCGGAAAAGAAGTTTTACTTTAAAAAATTGAATGTGCGCGCCTAGCCTTAAATGAAATCGAGAAGAAAAGTACAAAATTGCCATGCCACTTGACAAGCAAGTTGCCTCGCTTTGTTTGTATTACCCTAGGGCTGCACGTGCAAGTATTGGCAAGCATGTTGTAATCTTGTAATGTACACAAGCATTTCTTATTAACCCGTACAAACCCGAGCAACTTAGTAGTCACCTGGCATTAATTCAGTATCCAGGCAACTTGGAAAGCAAGTACACTGACAGCGGCACTCTTGTAAAATTAATTATTAAAGTATTTGATTGATTAGTCGGGTGACGTTCAAATTTATAAATACCAAAACAAATGTCGGTGGCGTGTGCGATTAAGCGAATAAATATTATTAAAAAGTATAATTTCAAAACTTTCAGGCAACCTGATGGTCATATGGCATGCCGTCTATGACAGCAAGAATACAAATGGTAGTGGATATACCCAACTTTTTGGCCAGTACTTTGTATGCGAGGGTTAGGTGTTGGTAAAATTTATTTGGATTGCAATATGCTTGTCAATAATTATTCGTGTTGCATAGCCATTGCGCGTCTGAACCTATAGTTTTATGTTTATCTTTGAATGCAGCCATTTGAAATATGTAAATTCTAAATCGTATCCAACTTCATGTTATAATTACTTTGTATTCTAAAAACATGTCGCTGTCTTTGACGGATGGCGTGGCGGTTTGACATGTCACTGACAGCTGCATAGAAATTTTTTTACCCCCAACGCCGGAAAAGAAGTTTTACTTCAACAATTCAATCATTTGCACATGTTGTTGAACGCTAGGGCTTTCCATGTTGATTTGGTAAGATACGAGTATATTTAATAATAGATTTAACCAATTTGACGGATGTGGCTTCAGAAATCACAACACCACTCTTTATTACAAGTTTTGCTTGGTCTTACAAAGAGGTACTTGATCCCTAAGTACTGAAGTGACATTCCAGAGACGTATCAACCTTTATCTGTAGATGAATTATGTAAGCTGAGAGCAGACGGCAAATAAAAGCCGCAAATGTTTGCGGTTTTGACGTCATTTTTACGTCATCATTTGCGACTATTGACGCTTATCATCTGAAAACTCTTTTGGGACATTCCACAAATGCACGCAAATGGTTTGCAGACGATGTGCGACGGCGAGATCGCACATAAATGTGCGGCAATTTTGCATATCGTCTGAGCACCCTCGCACATTTTTTGTGACAGTTTGCGTGCATGTGAGAGCATGAGACCACGCAAATGTGCATATTTTCAGTAGTGATTGTGAAGTTGTTCTGATAACATAGGTGTTCAATTTCAAGAAAAAAAGAAGTTAAAAAGAAATGATATCGAGGAGCGCCGGCAAAGTTACATCCGCCGCATAAGAAAATCTGAGTCTAGTACTAGTAGTCGAATAGTGCAGTACAATTGGACGACTGACGAAGTTATATCTCTGATTACTGCTGTGGAGAAGCGCCCTAGGCTTTGGGATGCAGGTTCGGCAGAATACAAACTCGGAAAGCTTGATTTTTGGCGTTATTTGGTCGACGAAATTGGCTTGGACGTTACTGTTAAGGAAGCCAAGTCCAAGTGGGGCTGCTTACGGGCAACGTTCAAGGCAAATTTGGCAAAACTTCGCAACAAAAAATCCACACACTGCGCACCCGTAATTGCTCCACACCAGATTCTTCGCGACTTTTTTTCAACTATATCTTCTTCAAGATCTAATGCTAAAATAGCAATAGCAGCCCACTTTCTTTTCGACATTTTCAATAAATTTAGTTCGCCAACAATCACAACCTATGAGCAAAACACAATATTAAACTATCTTTTAAATCACCGCAAACCTGCATATGATCGCAAATGGGTGATTTGCGGATTTTTCCACATATCGTGTGAACACGTCGCACATTGATCGTAAAATTTGCGTACACTTGATGTGCGAGTAAATCAACGCAAAATGTGCCGCTTCTGGGACAGATTCTGCACATCGTCTGAACACCCTTTTATGTGAGTTTGCGTACACTGATTTACGTATAGCATTTGCTCTGCTTTTTAAACTTTTTACGTGACGTCAGCACCGCAAACATATGCGGCTTCTTATATGTCGTCTGCTCTTAGCTTTATTGATCAAAGTAAAGTTTGACATGACAGTCCTGCCAGGCTAGCCACATAGCTAGTATGAGTGAAAGCCTTTGGAACCCATTATAGGCGTGGTTTTTTGCAAGTCCATAATGAATTGTAGAAAAAAACGACATCGGGACTAAGCGCTTTACATGTAAATACAACAACTTCTTAAGTCTATACGGACTTAGCTAAGTGCAGATAATTCTCGAGACCAAAGAGAACTTTCCTTTCGTGATTTTGTATTAAAATTGTTTGATATTTGATTTGCTCAGGTTCAGTTTCATAATTCAGAAATAAATCTAGTATCTATGCAATCGGTTGAAGAATTAAATGAAAATTTTCATTGAATTCCTAATCAATTAATTAGACCCAAACTGCTATTCCCCCTTCTTAAAGCTTTAACTTAAATTTCTTCCAAAATTTGAAATATCCAAACCGTTAAATGAAATTACCCAATCAATTTAAACCCTTAGCTTATTTCCAAATCTCCCGCAAACCAAAACCAATCTAAGCATTGATCAAAAAAGGCAACAAGATAATCAACACAACCAAAAAATAAGCAATTTAATTTTACCTTTCAAGTTATCAGCATATTCACCCAAATCGATTGACCTGGCCCAACGTATAAAGCGTTGATTTGTCCACACAATTGGATCGGTATCTACTGATTCTGATTGAACTCTACGCATCGCCAATGTTTGTCTATCGTACTTCACAATCCGCAGGACATGGATACCTGAATTAAAAAAAAAACACACACAAACAAACAAATAACCAGATTAGATGCAGTTCCTCAGTGTATTCGATTGAAAAAATGCAAATTTAAAAATTCATTCATTCAATCAAGTTTTCGATAAAATAAAAAATGAATTGAACTGAGATAGCTACCGTGCACTATGCTAGCCTGATGGAATTTCCTAGTTACGCCTAAAAATTTCTCTAATTCTTTTTTCGAAAGCGTATCTAGCATTCGGGCATCGACCAACGAATGAAGGAATGATTCTGTGTACTGCGGTAGACCAATGTCTGGAAGCCATTCGGATGCGACCCATGTGTGACCGAGTTGTGTTATAAGTGGATACCTGACCAGCTCGGGACGTCGTTGTTCCTCAATGGCTAGGCGTAGTTTTTTCTTATGCATCGGATGTGCCAATCCCAGACCGGTTTCGAGTTCGGCGTCATTGAGTTCAAGCAGGACTTTGCCACTTTTGACATTTTCGGAACATCTTGTGCTGTATTGGGGCATACCGAGGGCGACTTCGAGCCAAGCGAGTACTTGAGAGGCTCGCCAACGTTCCATGGGGACTTGGGAGGCTTCACGTAGTAGGCGGAGTTTTTCGGCATATCCCTCTTCGGTTAGGGAGTTCCATGAGTAATCGGAATCTTAATATTTAAAAAAAATTAACATTTTTGATGAAAAGACTGATTTTTCATTAGAACTTACATTCGCTGGCAGTGTCGGCACTCAAAGCTTTACTTTTGTTCCTGGATCTGGCAAATACTCTCGATATACTACCCCAGGTACCGCCACGGCCATTGCGGGAATTCAAAGCTCCAGGTTTGCCAGGGGCAAATTTTCGAGTCAGAGCCGAAGGACATTCATTGTCACCCGGCGAACCTAGTTGCTCAACAGACCTAAACAGCAAATGAACAAGACATTGAAACTTCACAAGTAAACAAGATTTAGCGATCTACCTTGAGTAAGCAGCTGAATTCAAAGGCGACAGGGTAGGACTTCTCTCTTTAGGTGTGCCAACTGAAACGAAACAACATTAATTCAGGTGTACTAATGACGAGGCACCCAACTCACATTGATACATATTCTGACTTGACACAATCGAAATACTGTCCGGATCGACTGTGATACATGGCCCGTTCTCGCACGTGCCATCGCTGAGATTCAAATCACCGGCAGCACTTTCCCGGTCACTGCTGCCACGCACTCCTGAATCGCCACTTCCTCCGCCAGCACTTCCGCCGCCTCCACCACCAATGCTACTTCCTCCAGCTATGCTGCCACCACCACCTCCACCACCGGTGGTTCCGTAGGCGGCCAATGCATTCGAATTAGCCGACGATGCTGCCAAGTGGTTAATCAAACCCGATGGAGGTGTTAATGGGGCAAACGACAAAAGACTCTCCTGATCCGATAAACAACCAGATAATTGTCTTCTGGCCTCCTGGAGCTGCTCCTGCAGCCTTTGCAATTGCACATCACGCGCACTCAATTGTTGGGCCAGCGCCAACGACCTCTCCGCCTCGTCCCGGGCGTGCTTCAATAACGACCATCGTTCGCGTTCCCGGTCCGAGGACATTTTCGCATTGTTCGTTTCGCTCTCACGAATCCTTTGTTCGTAATTACGAATGAAGTCCCTTAGCTCCTGTTCTTTGTCCTGCAACGAAGCGCACAACTGCTTCACGTGTGCCAGCAGATCTGTTTTGTCAGTTTTAAGTTTCTTCCTCTCCAAACGGAGGGCGGTTATTTGTGTTTTGGCTGCCTTAAGTTCGGCTTCCAATCGATCAATACGGCTGGTGCTTCCATCCGTGGAATGGGCATCGCAGCTGTTACTATCGGATAAATCTATGCCACCGACAGCTCCGTCCGGTGAGTTCTCAAGTAGTTTACGTAATCTTTGAATTTCCGAATTAAGTCGTTCGTTTTCTATTCGCAATTTCGACGGGGAATCTATTAAAAAGAGAAACATAGAAAGGTAGTTAGATGGGTGGCATATCGTGAGGGGGTAAAATAGAGGCTTATGAGGATGGGTAGGTTGGTTTAATGGAAGCTATTATTGGGTACACATACCTTTTGCCTCGTTAAATTGAAACTTGGAATCGTCATTGCGATTACCATCGCAACTGCTGCTATTGCTACTGCCTCCTCCAGCTCCGCCGCCACCGCCGCCTGCTCCCTTTTCCATATTGTTAAGATGTTGGTCCTTGGTGCTAAAAAGACTGCACCCGTTTACACCTTGAGCACCTGTGCCACTGAGTCCTAAATCCATGAATTTAACAACAACATCATTGGCGTTTTTCTTATCAACTTTTTTAGGTTTTTTTTTTGGTTTGGTATAATGGGGCGCATTCAAAATTTTTTATTTTTTTGTTTGGTAAATGAATGGTCGTGCAGGATCAATGAGACACATACCAGGAGTTCACATGAATGAAATGAATGAAAGAAAAAAGATATTCGGATAAAGAAAAATATTTACATAGTAGATTTACGGAAAATAAAAAAAAAATAAATATATTATATACTTTCGTTGGACGGTTAAAGGTTGTTGGTTTTGTATTAAATATCAGATTACACGGGTGTGAGGCGAGGCATAAGCATAAGCTTTGGTGTTATTCTACACACAGCCAGCAGGTTCTTTTTGTTCTTGCCTTTTCTAGATAGAATTTGTGAGGATTAAGTTTTGGAAGTTTTTTTTTCAGTTAGGGGTGAGATTTTTCCGAACGCCAACAACACAAATCGACAGAGAGCGAGAGGTAATATTGTTGTAACAAATAAAGACGCAAATGAAGGTAGCTTTTGAGGGAAACCACAAGAGTTATAGAAGATAGAAATTGTGGTTTTGCTGAGGGAAAACATAGAAGTTGGCTTATTTGAAGTTCAATTACTTGAAATTGTTATGGTGATGAGCTCGAAGTTTCCTAATAAGAAGAGTATAGGTGGCAGAATATCGGCACCAAATTATGTAGATAATAGGGAGGCTTTTTCATAAACAGAAAAGTACTGTTTTACTATTTTCGTTATGTTTGTTGAATTTACGTTCAAACGTATTTTTTTAACTAAAAAATAAACATTAAAAGCAACAAAATGGATTGAACTTGTTTTAAAAAAGGATTTGGTTAGAATACGATACATTAAATGATTTTTAATAAATTAAATTTTGACTTTCGTTTACATGATTAAACACAGTGGGAGCACTAGGAAAACAGGGAAGGATTTAAGAGGAAATACCAATGCCCATTGGTTTTAAAGTTCTGAATTTTAAAATGGGAGCGGGTGAATAAAGCCATCCAAAGCACTCTACATTCGTGAAGTGTGGCTGAAAAAAGATCTATTCTTGACCGTTGACTTGGCTCAAAGTGTGAACTGATGTATTCCTAGAAGTCTGAGTATTACGTCGGAATTGTCTAATGGGAGGATTGCAAATTATAGTCTATTTGCAAATTTCCCAAAACAAATATATAGTCATGTTTAAAGTACATATCGATACCTTAATGCGCACAACTATGCCCATTTTTGCTGTTTTTGTTTTACGAATGCAGCTCAATTAGCATTGATATTTAAATATGTTATGGCCTGATGCCTACCTTTTTAAAATTAAAATGAGCAAAAATATATAATTCTTCAACAGTTTTCCATTTTATTCATGATAAAATAAAATATGTAAGGACATAGCACTTTTGTGCTTGATATCAGTTATTCAAATAGGACTTAGAACACAATTTAGTTCTTGAACGGTTAACTTATAACTTACTTCATTATGCTGAATAAATTACTTTTTTACCAAAACGTGTTATAATAAAACAAAAACTATGTATATTATTACTATTTAATAAATAAAAATAATTTAGTTTAATTTAATAATTTTCATTTGCAAGGTTTTCCTTTTCATCTTCGTTGCATCATAATGCGATGTCTCGAACACCGCTACATAATGGGAAACTATTATAAAATACCTCGAATTCAATAAAAATATAACCCTTTGCTTGAGTAGGCAGAGCAAATCCAGTTTTTTAACAATCGATGTTAATTTGGCTTTATATTTACTTTTAAGAGTAATTTTATCCCACTTTTTATCAGAAGGGTTAATATCTAAAAATTTAAATTCTACCTCAACATTATTAGGTTTCCTTCGATGATGCAACAAGTATTTCACCTCTTTTGATCTGGCTGTCAAAAGCTTGGGTTTAATTCCCATATTTGGGCAATGTACCAATAACCCACAATCGAAGAAAAGCTTGAAAATTTAAGGTGATAGAAGTATAACAGAAACATTTGAATCGCTCGAGCACTGCCGCAATGTTTCCTGTCTTTCACTATTTTACCGTTACTTTTATAAAGAGTGTGCTAGTTGATAGATTGTTTTGCTTCCCCCTTTAAAAAATTCAACCGTAATACTCGCGCTTCAGGGAATGCCCATAAACTTGTACGTGGGCCCAACTTCAGACGTATCGTTAAATTCAGAGATTATGTGGAATGCTTTTCCCGGCCCAATATTTCCTTCCCATTGCGATATTCAGACATTCAAGACCAATGTGCATCGGTATCTTCTTTTAAATCCTCTTCAACTTTCCTAAACGCTCATACTGTGCTCAAACATATTAAAGGCAGTCAAAATCCCCTTAGTGCGTGCATAATATAAAAAAATTGTACTTGATTCCAACAACTTTGGATTTCTTGGAAAGGAAACCATTTTACTTGCAATTTATTTTTTCTCCAGTTGCTGACTTGTTCTTATTCGCCTCTATAATGTTATTTAAATATTGAGCAACAATAAATTCATTGTACGTTAGATGATTAACAGTATATGGAAATGGTCTTTTCCTGCTCATTTCTATTAACAATTTGTACTCCTTAGGGGAGTACAACTGTTTTGTTTTGACTTCCGAGCAGTAATAGAAATTGCATGAGTATGAATGCTGTCCGCTTCGAGATAACTATGTCCACTTTCCATGAATTTTAAATCAAGAATTTGCAGATTACTACCTGCGCTGTCCGCCACAAGTATCAACATACAAAATATAGAATTTAAAAATTTAATTTTAAGATATGAATTCTTTTACGAAAGAAGTTTGGAGCTCAACAAAAGGATTAAATCGATTACTGTCATAAATAACAGTTACATCGCCTTTTCCGATTCCAAAAATAAAGTGCACAAAAGTGCTATGTCCGGACGTAGCACATAATATGAAACATATAATGGACATATCTCAAAATGTTGGTCAAAGAACAATAATTGTGCTTTTCCAAATAATTCAATAGGAGACATTCCTCTTTTTTGCAAATTTAAACAATTTTAGAGTTTATCTGGACATAGAACTTGAGTGCATATGAAAGTACTGCCTTTCACCTTTCCATTGGTAGCAATATCTCAAAACAGCAAAAAATGGACATACCACGTGTGTGCATCAAGGTATCGATATGCACAAAATTTCAATAAGCAGATTCAGTTTAAGGAAACGGAGTTTTATGAATTTTCTTAGTTAAGAAAGTTACAAATAAGGACTTCACCAAATCATAAATAATATTCCAAAGAAATAAAATGCACGACTGGATCGCACGAACTTGCTCTTATTTAAAGTACTTTGGAATTTAAAATATATTTTGTAAATATAAAACATGGATTTAATGAGATAAAAATGTTCAAATGAAATGTCTTCTGATTTCCAGAAAAGTATGAATTTATGCAAACAAAGCTCAAAAATCGTTTTATTATTAAAGTAATTTTGTATGTAAGAGATTTCTTTTAAATTTTTCAAGAACAAAGTTTGGGATGCCAATTTTAAGTATTTAGTAGTATAGATTTTAGGAAATAATTTCAAAATCGTTTACACGTTTTGAAGATATTGATTTTTCAAAAAAGAATTTCGTTTTCAAAAAACTCAATATTTTTTCGAATATTTTATATACAAAAGGCGTATTTTATTGGTAATTTATACAAAGTGCGGCAATGCAAGTCCGAATAAAATATTTTTTTGACTGAATACCTTTGAGTATATATAATATGGAGGGCTCGTTCCTATTCCTAATGCATTGTAGTACTTGCAGTTGTGATAGGGGTCGCTGTCTCACTTTCTGTAAGATAAGGATACAGCTGTATGCTGTCAATTTGTGTTTACCTTCTCCTCGCACATCGTTCTCGGTCGCATGTGATATGAAGCACTCGGTCAATTTTCAGTCGTGTTTGCAAAAAACCGAATATCAATATGCTTTGTGACTGTTTTAATTCTTTACAAATTATACGTAAAAATAAGATCAAACTTTAGTGACTGTTAATTGCTGGTTTTCTAATCAAAATATTAAAGTTCCCTACTTGGAGGCGAATAGCTTCCCCACAATGTGACCAATACAATGGATTTACCAACAGCTGGACTGCAGTAATTTAGCCTTGACTAATGTCGATTTCCTTTACACACTAGGGATTTTAGGGATTGCGATCCCTTGTCAAATTTTGACTTTTACGACAAATTTTACGTTCCTTCACACCAAAAAAATCGATTTTTTTTTTGACAGAGATCAAATCTTTGGAATCCGTATTTGGAGAGGGATTTACATGTATACGAAATACGCACACTAAAAAGACAAAATTTGACAAGGGATCGAAATCCCTAAAATCCCTAGTGTGTAAAGGAAATCGACATAAGAAAGATGGACAGCAGAATGAGTTTTCCGACATCAGCGATCAATTCCCTGCAAGTGGTTTGTGCCACCTTTGTAATGAGGTAAAGATTGAAAAACTGGAACAATTCGAACCGAAAAACGAGTCCAAATTTGAAGACGAACTCAAGGTGTAATGAGTTTTAGTTGGATTTTAAAAAATAAATTTGTAGAAATATTTAGCTTAAAAAAGTTTAAGTGTTTATTTGATTGTTTAATGATACAAAAATATTGAATAATAAAATGTTTTTTTGTGTGTTAATTTGTATGCTATTCTTTTGTTCTAACTTAGTATCTTCCCGCAAGGCAATCAATCCTGCCAAAAACTTTTTTTTTGGTTGCCGCTGTCAAATAACTTTGTCTTACACAAATTTGAGTAGCGCCCCCTATGATAGTCACGCATTTGGAATAGAAACGAGCCCTCCATATTATATATACTCAAAGCTGCATACACACATTTACTTTAAATTTTAAAGTTGGTATGCTTGTCTTTTATACCCATGTCAAAATCAGCTGATTTGGAAACAAAATTTAAATAAACACGTAATTTCTTACAAAAATTATACAAATTGAAATGAATAAAGAACCAAAACAGAAGGGCTATAAATAATTTCTGAGTTTCTTTTAACAAATCACCTTAATTTAGTAGATATTTCAAACTCATTAAGTGAATAAAGTAAAAGGAAAAGAAAACGAAAAATGAAATATATACCTACAAATAAACAATCCACTTTTTAATAAGCTAAAGGATGCGTTGGAAAAGTATACGTTTTTGTATGTTCAGTTGAAATAGATTTAAGATTGATGGTTATATGTACATTATGTGTAGTAGGTGAAAATTAAAACAAATGTCAAAAACATTAATTCACTCTAAACGTAAAGATGTGGTTTGTGCTGAATTAACACTTCAAATTTTCTGTCAAACAAGTGGCAAAATTATTAATAAAATCAAATCTTAATAGCATGTATGTGTATGTCCATAAAGTTAAGTAAAGGCACGGTGTCAGAAAAAATCAGCAAGATCATGCTTCCTTACATGATTTGCAATATGGTGGTCATACAATATTACGCGTTGTACGAGTATCCTGAAATTTCTCACAAATTTTCTCAATTTGTTGTTGAACGTAAGCCCCGTACGCAAAAACCAGCTTAATTAACTTTGGTGAAAATTTAAGTTAATTTATATTAAAACAAAGCCAGTTTCTTTTGTCGAAAATAAAACCCAGATCCAAAAGTTATTTACATAATAAAGTCAAGTCTTAGTTTAAAAAAACTTGGAAGTCGTGCAAATCCGGAATTAGTGTTTTCGCCAGGAATAGGAATGACATTTTGGTTGTTTCTATGTAAATCTTTTTATCTTCTTAGTTATTGGAGATCGAAATCGTGGATTTTATGGATTTCGTTGCAAATGTCACCGCAAAACCCTCAAATTGTTTTTTTCAAGAACGAAAAATATAATGTAATTCCTTAACTTTTCATACGCTTTTTAATTGGCATAGCAGTCATCCTTCGATAAAATTCATACTCTCACGTGACATATAGGGAACATGCAAACGCATTAAGAGACAACATTTTGAACATTAACTATTTTACTGTCTTATTTTGGCTCTAGTGAAAAAAAAAACATAAAATGAAAAAATATCACCGAACACATTCTCGAATATCGTCAACGGCCTTGACTTGATGAAAGCATCGCTTCCCATTGATCAGCGAAATCAAGCATCATTGTGCGTAGTTAGCACTTGGATGGGGGACCGTTCAAATACCAACCGTGTTCTGTTGTCATGTGTTTCTTCTGGCGTTCTTTCTTTCTGTGTGTCTCTCTCTGTTGTATTGTCTTAGCCGATGGCCTAAGTTGCCAGTGCTTTCATCAGTGTCTCTACTTCGAAAATCTATCTACGGAGTAGTTTAATATGTAATGTAATGTAATCTAATTCTCGATTAATCAAAACGTGCCTACTTCACGCAAAATAAAATTTCTGCAACCAATTTGAGTGTGACTGTAATCCAGACACTCCAAAACTTTATCAGCACTATTATTATTAATTATATGCACTATTCCTTTGTTGCTGTTTACTTTGTAAAATTTTACTACATTTTACTATACATTTGCCAATAAAAAACGACTAATATTATTTAAAAAAAATTGGTTAAAATCATTAGAGCCGTCAATGAGAAACATTTTTTCCCATTTTTTTTTTTATCAAAATCGTAAAAGCCGTTTTCGAGATAAATACGATTTTGCATTACGGGTGTATGGGGGGTACCGTTAGTTTTGGAGCTAAAAAAAACTTTCAATTTATCCTCTAGGGAATCACCGAATACCCTTAAGTAACGAGATTGCAGAAAATAGCTCCAGTAGTTTAGGCTGTAGATCGAGGTACAGACATACAGGCGGAATTGCCGGACCCAATTTATTCGTCTTCGCTATCATCGTAATGCCAACTTTGATCAAAATCTCGAGTTATATTTTTTTCCAAATACAGCACTTGCCCTATAGTACCTATATCGGAAGTAAAAATATCTTAAAGAGAAAAACTCGGATAAAGTTATCACGCTGTTATCAGACAGGTGGTTAAGTTATTATTCCATCCTAGGTTTTTCCCTCTAGCATCTTCTTTCTGCATAAGTTTACATGAAGCGATGTGTATACCTATATTAGCTTTATCAGGTAATTCTGCTCCATTTTTGCCGAGTTCGTCAGCCTTACAGTTCTCTGGAATGTCCACATGCCCTATTGAACTGCTTTGCCATCTCCATAAGAGATGAACGGCAGTAAAGGGCTGTTATAGAGTTAGCAGAGATCGAGTCCAGAGATTTAATATTATTGACTATCCGAGAAGATGCGTATATCAATAGTTGATAACACGTTTACTTTGAGCCAAGACAGGACTTCTTTAATGGCCAAAAGTTCGTCCAGGGTCAAGCTAAAATGATTAGAAAGACGAAAGGATTGGCATAATTTAAGTCCACATCCCTATCAATCCCAACATCATATTTAAATCGTGGGTATAAAAATGGATTAAATCATCTTCCAAGAAACTCATATCCTCCCATAAAGATCTTAAGAAATTGTGAATTGCAAGTTATTTCCGAATTGTAGTTTTTTGGATAGTGTAAACAATGTGACTTCGAAGTGATCCGAATTATCACAATGGTCAGTTTCGTTATTGATCCATTGTAAAGAAGCTTTTAGGCGGGGGCTGTGTTCGCCATCGTCTGTTTTCTGAAAATATCGAAGGGTGGCAGATGGAACAGGACGTATAATGCGGTAGAGGCTTTTGTCACAATGTTTAGGCTTTTCTAGAGCGGCACACCATACTGCTTTACCGTAAGTAAGGATCGGACTGATTACTGAAGTAAAACCCCCTTGATTAGTGAGAGGTTGGCGGCCCCATTTGTTCCCAATAGCTTTTTTGAATGAGAAGTTCGGTTTAATGGGGGTTGACACCCAGGCCACAGCGCTCTACCCAGTTTGTTAGATTGTTTAAAGCGTTTTGTAGCAGTTCTGACTAAAGACTTGGACTGCTTCACTAAATAATTTTTTTTAATGTTCTTTTAAAAAATATTATAAATCTTTAGTGAAACCGATCATGGAGAAGCAGAACTTACAACTTAAAACTCTCAACCATTCTCCCGTACATGTTTTCGGCGGAAATAGGCGGGACCTACAATTTCCTGCCTAGACTGAATGTCTACAATTAGGAACACTTTTTATGACAAAAAGTTCAATTATGTATATCGCAGATTGTAAAAAAAATAAAATAAAAAATAAATAACTCACTCCATTCGTGGCAAAAACACATTTGAGATTTGAAGCAATTTTCATCAAATTTTGTAAAAAAATGTTTTCAAATGTTTAAAAAAAAAATTGAATTGGAAAAATCTTGCTTTATTGAATATTTTTATGCCAAAGTGCCACGAGGAAGCTTACGTGTCAAAAAAGCACGATAGTGTCCAATCGGTCGGCAACGCTGTACTACTCACCAACAATGTTGAGCCAATTTTTCTAAAAAGGCTTATAGTAAAAGACTAAACAAAAGGAGTTTGAAAAAGACCACGTGGTCAATGAAGGCCCAAAGTTAAATTATTTAATTTTTCAATAAAAACTATACTCTGTCCAATAAAAATATGCAGTACACGTCTTATGGGAGAGTTTTTTCAAAATCAGTAGCGTTTTATATTTTTGCACCATAATAAATTGAAAGAACTCCTCCATAAAAAAGTGTTTGTGCGCCCATAAATTTTCGATTGCATCTGACGCAGGCCCGACGTCCTATTGACTGCACATCTGAGTGTGCACTGAATTGCTGTGGTCTATGGCTGTTGGTGCTATTCAATTTCAACCCCCATTCAATATTGATGTGCGTTCAGAATTACCCTTGTTCATTTCGTAACTTGTTCAGTTTTTTTTCCTTGGGTTTCTGTTGAGGTGCTTTTGATTTTAGAGCTTTAAAAAAAGGGTCCATTTAAAATCAACACTACGATAACCCTGTGAGAGCTTTAATGAAGGACATATTTATGCAATTCACTGTAGCCAGAATGCGAGGCAAACGTCCTATCTTGCCCACACTGCATATTTTTATTGGACAGAGTATAATAAACCGTTTTAAAACATCATCTCTACAATGACGGAGGTATTTTGAAAAAAAGTACGACATTTTAACTCAAGATGGAATAGACTCCTCAAAAGTTAACTTAGAATGTGGGTGATCTTCATGCAAAACGAGAATCGTGAATTCACTAAAACTAAAAAAGAAACTATAACATAATTTTTCTGCTTGCGAAAGAAAAAGTTTTCAGATTTCTTGAAAATGTCGTAGTAAGTAGTACGTTGAACTTTCACACCACAGACCTGGGTTGGATTCCCAGTAGCTGCCATCTGAAAACAAAAATGTGTTTTTTTTCAGGGTTACTGCCTCTGAAAAAAATGTGAAAAACTCTCCAAAAATATCTTGTGCCACTCATCTTAGCCGTTTGAAATTAGCAGACATTTGTAGATCCCCTCCGTTACTTCCCACAACACAGTATTGTGAAATAATTCAATCTCTTGAGAATACAATCGAACATTCATTGCCTTCAATTAAAATATTGCAATTTTGAACTTTACTTTGAGACTTCGATCTGAAATTATGAAATCACACCATTTATTTGACATTTAAAAGATTGCAATGATTTTCCTAATTCATTTTACAGCAATCAATTGAATGCGATCTTTTGAGAAAACATGTACTTTTTGCATTCTTCTTTTGTTCTTCACTTTCTTTTGTCCCCTAAAAACTTTATATCCTCTGGCTGGATTAAACATAACCACTCAGTTTTATACAAAGAATGCAAAAGAATGGAAAGAACTCAAAGGATGTATGCATTTTCAAAAGATTGAATTCAATTGATTTGCTGTAAAATTTCATTTTTTTAATGCCAAATGAATGGTTATTGTAGAATTTGAAGTTGAAGTCAATGAATGCAATTTTGTAATTGAAATTTATGAAGATTCCATTCATGAAAGATTGCAGAACTGGAACACAGGAAAGCTTGAGAGTTGTAAGCCTGATTTATTTGGAGCTGTTGAGCATAAAGTTTATTTTAATTTAACATATATGTTTATATTTCATACAAATATAATTTAGGAACTGAGTCTGTAGCACTACGGTGGAACCCAATAGGTAAGAAACTGACATGTGGGATTAGTTCAGAGATAAAAGTGAAAAATTTAAAAATTTAAAAAATTCTTTCTTTTAATGAATTCTTACATTTGATTTGGGAACTGAGATAGTTGAGAATTAAAAAAAATAAACTAATAAAGGGTTTTTCAATAGTGATTTTCAAACTTTGGCAAGTAATTATGGCCGTCTTGTTGCAGCTACATCTGTCAAATTGGTTGTCATTTATTACTCGTAAGTCTGTTTTGCCAAATCAACATGGAGAGTGATAGTATCTAACAACATTTGCAAATGATGAAATTTCGGCCCAAAATAATGTTCAGCGAAGAGGCCCATTTTTGGATCCACTGCATTGAAATGTATCTAGAGATAGCCCCTGTTTGGTGCGTATTTTGGGTTGGTGGCATAATGGGTCTATACTTCCTTGAGAACGACGTTATGGCGAGATCATCACCGGCAACGGCGAGCTATGTCGTTCAATGACAACCAATTTCTTCTGAACCTTATGTTTTCAACAGGACGGAACTACGTGCCACACAACCCGTGCCACAATGGACATTTTGCACGAACGATTTCCGAACATGATTATATCACGTGGTAGCAATATGAATGGGCTACAAAGATCGTGCTATTTGTCTTCGTTAAACTCATTTTTGTAGGGTTTTCGTAAGACATATGTATGTCTAGACCAATAAACCACAAATCACCACTAATATAATCAATGCCATTGGTCAAATTCAGCTTAATTTAAGCGGCAGAGTTATGGAAAATTAGCCGTTTCGAATGCGCGCCACGCTACAAAGCAGCGGTGGACATTTGAATGACGTTAAATTTAATACTTAATGGCATACATGGGTCTTATAAATAAATGCAAAATTACAAACGATATCTAATTCATAGTTTGATTTCTTCAAATTTAAAGACAGTAAATGTTAAATGCAAAAAGTGAGTAATCCAGTTCAAAGCCTAAAACCAACGCATGCACAATTTTAACTGTATGTAAGACTGCATCTTGGAAACATCTGCAACTTTTCTTGTCATTTACCTTCTATGATTTATTGCACAAAAGGGAAAGTTTTGCAAGGGTAAATGTAGAAAGTTTAGTGTATACTTTAGAAAGTTGTTTATATGTAGATAGCATCCATTCGGGAAAAAGTCATTGGTTTGAAAAATAGAGAACACATTTTGATGGAATTCAATTTCTCTCGTTTTGATCATAAGTTCATAGATTTGGATTTTAATTAAATTTGCAAAAATCAACTCATAAAATTATAAAAAATAACAAAACTATTTCTCCTGCAGCTATGCAAATATGAAGTTTCGTTCGTATTTAAATAAAAATATAACTTCACCTCTTTTAAGGTCAAAACTGGAATTTCATGAAATAACTAATTCATGCTCTCTCAAAACTCCAGAAAATTCTCCCATAAAGTATCAAAATTATGCTTCAATCGGAGAAAGTTTAAATTTTCACAACAATAACAACCCATGCATGAAAGTCACATAAATTATTGGTGTAATGTTTATGCTTTTTTTGGAAAAAATTTATGAAATTCCATCAAGCCCCCATAGACTCAGGAAGGTCCTTTCCGTCAAGTAGGTAATAACCCAAATTAAGCATATAAACTCAAAGCCAGTATAATCATCATAACACCATGCTCCATCACCAGTAATAAGGTACCTACTTAATTAGCTCCATAAACCTAGTCAATTGTTATACAATACCAGCGAATTAAGTGACTTCGAAATAAATCAGCAGACACTGTACTGTATACTGTATACGTAGGTTCGTAGTTATGTATTTATGAAAGCTCACAAATCTTTTATTATTTCCTGTCCAACGTAATCTCCTCTCTCTCGCCCATAAGAACAGCCAATTAACCCTGACTGTGTGTATGATACCAATAAGAATACATCAATTAACCAACACTCGAACAGCAGTTTTACAAAAGAAAAAAAAATAAGTTGAAAAAAAAAACAAAATTCCATTAGGTACTTCTAACACAAAACAACAACAACGACAACAGAACATTAACATCAATTTCCATGAGTTATAAAAGAGGATAGCTTACCCGTAGTCATGGCGGCGTGATTTGTTCCATTCATCATATCAATTTGTCCACCATCAGTGCCTGCTCCAGCCCCGGCTCCGGCTCCGGCACCACCGCCACCACCCCCAAATTGGAGAAGATGATTGTTCGACTCACTTTTATTTAAATTCACTGACCTTTGATGGATGTTGTCGACAAGGGGCGATGTGAGTATAAGATTTCTAATACCATTCGAACCAGGTGAGCTGGTGCTACCAGGAGGAGCACCTCCGCCATTATTGCTACCCTGGCTATTAATTTCCATCCTTTTGTTGAAGATGTGACCGGAGGAAGGTGAGTGAGATCCGATTCCACCCGAGGCGGTCGTTGTTAAGCTACCACTACTGTTTGTGGCCGAGGACGACGACAATGACGTCGACGGTGAAGTGGCGAGGGTATTGTCCAACGACAGCAGCGGCTTCAAAGGTTTGTTATTGTTGACGGGCTTATCGTTGGTGTCCAAGGATTTTGTTGTTTTCTGTAAAATCGGATTTGCGCACATACACAACGGGTAAAACACAAAAACATACACAAACATGTATAATATTAAAGTATAAGTATATATTGAGATAAAGGACACGTTAGAGGCAGCTCAGAGGCAAGAACACATATAAGGTAGTTTCCCAACAACAACTACAACAACACCGACGATGAGGATAATTTTTGTGCCAAGGCTATGCTTATGCGAATATTGCATACCGAAAATCGGACAAACTGGACAAAAACACACTCATACATAGTGTCACCAAGGACTCGGTACATTTTTGGCCAAGGTGGACAATCTCTCATCGAGGCTGCCACTCTTTGCCACAGTGCCGCACACAAAATTCGTTCTTCGGGAGATTTATTGTTGCGAAAATTGTGCACAACTTTGCGAGGTCCTGCGTGACTGTGTGTAAGGTCGTGTGTGTTTGTGTGAAGCATGTCCTGCATGAGTCGATGATGATGACAACAATAAATTACCATCATGGTTCCCTTTCTACCTATGTATGTTATGCATAGAGATCTGTAACATACTTACTGTGTCTGTAAATTTATTTAATGAAGCGTTTATTCGGTCGGGATTCCTTGGTGGGGGCTCTGGTGGCTCTGAAGCAGCCATTGTTGGTCCTGTTGTACCGTTGATTTGCATCCTTTCTCCCAATTGCCGTTGTCGGCGTCGTCCGTCGACGTTTTGTTTCGTTTTGGGGAAATTTTCTAATTTTAACTCTGTATCTCTGTGGCGAAACAAAGTGTAGTTAGTGTGCCAGTTATTTAGTGCGGCAGCACATTTCAAATGTTATGCAACACATGGAATGCTCAGATTTGTTAATTAGTCAATCTGTTTAATGTTAATGTTCTTGTTGTTGCTCCCGATTTATCATTGGATTCTTGGAGGGCTGATACCGTCATCTGAAAGTGAATAAATTTTCAAAATTGTTCAGTATACTCGTGTGTGTTGTTAGTTTGATGGGATTTGGGGATGATAATCTTTATAGTCAACTGTAGATATAAATTGGATAGTAAAATCATGGTGGAGTTCTATGCAGTTTTCAAATTTAGGCTCTTAAATAGAATTCATAGCTTGTTTGAATTGATTTCAAAGTATAGGTAAGTAAGTGTCTTTTCGGCACTAAGACCTCTTAGGGAATTTTAAGCCCGAATTATAAAAAAGAAATATGTATTAGGTACCTATTCACATTTGGCCAGTTTTAAATCTAAAACTTCCTCGTATCTACCCCACTGGAAATTTCTGGACAACCTGCAGAGAGGGATTTTTGTCTCTACCGAATGTGCATCTGAATAAGATATTAAGAATTAAGTCCAAATCTCTGAATGTTATTCCAAGCCCTAGACACTATCAGACCATGACGTAAAAGGCAATGGAAGCTTCGAAAAGGCAATGGTTAAATTGCAGGTCAAGTGAAGCAATGGATTTCAATCACGTAGACAAGCAAATGAATGTGCCGAACGGGAAGTACATATATTACATACATATTAGACAGTAGAAAAGTGGAAGAGGAAAGAGTACAACACAACCAAAAATAGTTGAAGGGAACTGAATGAGTAGCTGTGTAGCCCAAACAGTGTGTTTTTTGAAAAGAAGTTTTGCCCGAAAGCAAGCATCCACCGCACCTGGTGTACACAAATTTGTGCAAAAAGTTCGTTAGACTGGTATTCTAGTGAACAACACTCATTGTGCGCACAGACGAGAATGTGGCTGCTGAAGCCGATAGTGTGCGACTCAACTCACGAACATCAACTCGCCATCGATCTCAACAGCTCAATTTTTCACGGTCTAGCTTGAGGAGAATTCTGCACAAAGATTTCAGATTATTCGCTTACAAGGTTCAATTGACTCAGCAATTGAAGGCGCAAGAACAGTCGAGGCAGCCACTGGAACGACGTTGTTCATTTTATTGTATTTTTAAAAAGAAACTTGTATTTTGCCCACTCGTTACTAGAGTCTCAATATTTCTATTAAAGATAGAGTGCCTAAACTGTTTGTTATGCAAATAAACAAATGAAAAGATTTCCAACATTAGTTTATATATATACATACATATGTTATGTTATAGAATAAGGGGAAATACATTTGACATTGGAAAAGGGCTTTTCGTTTCTTCCATAAATTAGATATGCAGTTTTCCAACAGATGGCGCTGTAGTAGTATAAAGCTCTGTTCACAACAATATGATCAAATAATAGTTGAATAATATTCGTGTGAAGCGTCATTCATTCATTCATTCAATTATTTATTCATTCGGACAGCCTGTTTTACTGGAGTTCATTAAAATTTGGACTGTGAAGGGAGTAAGCCAACAGATGTTTGGCACAGATTCAATATTCAAACTACATATTATCAGAAGTGAGATACGCTTAAAAGTTAAAGAAAATTAAAAAGATAAATGATAACATATTCTCGTATTGTAACATGGCTGGACATGAGGAAAGAACTTGCTGGTCTAAGCAAAATGTTGATCAAGAGAAAGCCAATTTGTACAATGATATTCCGATATCTGATATTGGAACAGATGTTTTCATTAAATGAAAATTATACCAATGCGCTTATTGTATATTGGTTCTGATTGCGTATTATTAAGAGCTCATGTAGCAAATCAAATTTCACTATCACATATCCATCCACATTTTTTTACGTGTTCAAGTTATTTTCAAGCATACTATTCTTTTGACAGACAAAGTAAATCTATTGGTAGAATCTGATCTACATACGAAGTTTTTATTTGAAGATGTGTTTTAAGTTATTCTTCGCTAGAAATTACAAATGACAAGGATGGATCGACATTGCAGCGAAAAGACCAATAGATTATAACATCTAATATGGCAACAAAGAAAAACTGAAAAGTTTGGAGTGGAAAGTTTGTTGAAAAAATATTCGGCGTACTTGTAAAAGGATTCCCAGTAACGAAGCTGAAAATTGGTTCAACGAACGTTACAGAAAGTTTTTTTTTTTTAGAACGAAACATAGGTACCTATTAAACAGAATTAAAACTAAAGTAAAGTGTGAAAATATAGTTCGCGCAGTAGTTCATTATTTGCCAGACCAGTTGTATTGGTGAAGAAAAAGAACGGACAATATGGGCGCAAGATTTTAAACAGCCTATTATTAAGGTATAAGTATGATACTACTTAACAATTTGCTAACTTTATAGTAGTTTACTAATCTATTCCTAATTTTAAAGTTTTTCTATCTAGTATTGTACTAAAAGAATTTTCTTAATAAATTGCTTCTGAACACACCTAAAACAATGACATTTCGTGGTACACGAACCTTTTTTTGATGTTTGCAAAGAGTTATATGGAGCTAGCACGATACTAAAAAAAATAAAGTAGGTATTCGATGATTTTAACTTTAATAAAAGGGTATAGAAAGTATGATGCTATATTCGATTAAAATTTGCAAATTCGTTGTTTTAACCTAGTACGAGTATCATACTAAAATAGCTTAGCATCGTACTAATTCAATTAAAAGTTTGCGCCATGGTCTTTACGAAAGTGGTGTTAAAAAAAAAAAAAAAAAAAAAAAAGTAGGAAATTATGCCTAGCTATAGATACCTTAGCCCGAGAGTAATATCCCATGACAGATTCTGCAATGTATTCCACTATGAAGGAAGACCATTCTATGAATGAGCCGACAGTGGTCACGATGCACAGGTGTGGATGGTATGACATCATTACAAACTTTTTAAACTTTTACCATTTCTTAGACATTGGCCCAAAATTTTAACCAGCACATAGCTGGTAAGGTATTATTATGATAATACCTAACAGTTTGTTAACTTTAAAGTAGTTTAATAACTCTTTTTTAATATTAAACTTTTTGAAACTAGTAGCGTGCTAAGGATATTGTTTTAATAAATTGTTTTTGTACTTACACATCTAAAACAATGTTAGTTTGTTTAAAAAAAATCAAAGTAAACAGATCTTTTTTGACGTTTGTAAAGGGTACTATGAAGTAAGAAATTTTTTTATTTTTTTATTCTTAATACCTACATTCTTTCAAATTGTGAAGTGTTTTCTTTACAACTTTTATATTTCACTCTAAACGTACCCTTAAGCCAATGACCGAACTGCCAATGTCAAAACAAGATTTTCATCATGTTCACCAACTTCACCAACGAAGAACGTTAACAAATAATTTAAATTTATTACCAACATTTCGAATCCTTGACGGCAACTTTTAGAGCGTTAATAGTATTTTTTGGGAGTTATTCGCTTCCTAGTAGACAAGCAATTCTTGAATAAATTTGCGCAGAGACAACGCGCTGATCGAAGTGCCGAGAATATTGCTGCTGTTCAAGCGTCCGTCGTAAATAAACCAATAAACCCGATGTCGGTATTTCTTTATTTAAAAAGTCATATTTTTTGACTAAAATGATTTTTTTAATACTTAATTTTTGAATTGGTACATATATTTTACTGTGGTCGATTCATTGGTGAACGCACATCCCAAAGACTGGTTGCATAAAACTAGTTTTACGAGTATTTACTTCTAGGTACATAATTGTATGTTCAATTTAAAAAAAAAGTAAACTAAAACTTACCCTTACCTTTTGGAGCAAATAAAAGAAAGCAATATTTTTATTAAAACTATGATAGTTTTAAAATGACAAACTCATTACTAAAACGTGCTAGGTTTATCTCTTGAGTCTCATTTATCAAGTTACCGCACAGGTGGTTATGGTTCAACGACAATACATTAGCAAAAGCTGATGCTGATGCTGAACACATTTTGAAATACAAACTAAACTATTTATGCATACGCCTCAATCATTAACCCCTATAATACCAGAGGTAAACCATTTTCTAAAAGACATAACTCCCTACCTGAAAATGCTTTTATCATTCAGCTGGGAGTTTCACCTGAAAAACCACAAACCTTCATTTTAAATAGAAACACTTTCAAGTCCACAAACATCATACACAACACTCGTGTGTGTGTATAAATTCACCAATTAATTCCAAATGACTATGAGTGTCACCAAAATAGTCCTTAATATTCATTCAATGATGATATATGGTTTTGAAGGATATGAAGACCAACTGGCACCGCACCGGCCAATCGGGAATAGGAAGAGGGTCAAAATATCCATTTTGTATACTTAACCCAAATAAACATTATAAATATTTTTGTATTAAATATGTAGGGAGTAGTAAAAATTCAAAAAGGACATGTGACGGAGTGTTTGCATATTACTTTACGGTACATGGGTTGATAATAATAACTCAACAGAGTCGATTTGCATTTAAATTAATTGACACAGTTCTCGTCGCATAAGCTCCAACCCATATTCATAGATTGACTCATAACTCATGGATTATCTTTCATGTCACACATATGTGCTTGTGTCATCGCAGTGCCAATACACGTAGGTATACAATACATATGCATGTATGACTCTGCCAGGATACGGATATATCAATATGCAGTCAATCCCACGCATCGATTGCACGCGATATCGGAAATTAATTCGTTAGTCTTGCTGCGTTGTTTTAAATTGCCATCTGCTACTGCGACATGCTGTTGTTCTATGTTGCCTTTGCCTGCTGTCAGCCTTTTATAATCTCTTGCTGACCCAAATAAGACCAGTTCAGTTGGTCAAGTGGTGATGAGCACAGAAATAAGGTCCCCTTTTGTGACAGAGTTTGACAAGGGCTTTACAACGAACAACATAGAAAATAGGAAAGAGCATTTGAAAAGCAATATCACACACAGATAAGTGCTTTGTATCGAGGAAATTGAAAATCAGGTTGCTTTAGATACTTTTGACTGGCTTTCACTTCTGCAGACAGACGGCTAATTAAAGTTTCTTGATGTGACTTTTTTTTGTGGTGATGCCATATTTTAAAAGTTTAAAATTACACTTAGAAATAAGAAAGGCTTTAGAAATTTTTGAAAATGAGTGTGTAGTTAATATAGGGTCATCCATTTTGAATGAAACACATTTGTGATGTAGATTTCCATCAAATTTTGATTTAAATGCTTTGTTTGGATGCTGCCATTATCGATTGAATATAATATCATTCAAATGTGAATTCTGACAAGATAGATATTCCATGGCTTTTTAACACATATCGTGTAAAAACTCGGCTATAACTTGAAAATTACGACTTTAGGCCAAGATTGCACAAATGTAAGTTTTACTTACGGATGTACGTAAGTCTGACGGAAGTAACTTACCAGAAGGTTTACACTTTAGATTAATTGACACAATTTTTCTTTCCGTCAATTGAAAACTTATCACTACAAGCTCTGAGAATTTCGTAAGTGAGAAAAAAATGTGTTTACACTTGTAAGATTTTCTCTCAACTTAGAGCTTACGAAAGTTGACAAAAATTACTGTAAGTCACTTACAGAGCCGTTTACACCTGTAATTTTTTCAGAAGATGCTTAATGGTGGATTTACATGTATCTGCATTTGATTCCTGCAAAAAAAAAAGGGATGCCAAATACATGATTCATATTTGTTAGATACAGAGAAAAAGAGAAAAATTCAGAAGGACTCCATTTTTGCTTTATAGGAAATTCGAGAAATGCAAAAGTCAAGATTGTAGTAAAGACGAACGTTCATCTTTATTATAGCATCTTCGTCTGCATTTTGTAAATTTGCGATATTTTCACATTTTTCTATAATTTTTGCTGACGGTCGCATGATATGAAAAAAAACACTGAATCAAAATGAAAGAAAATGGAGGTAAGTTAAATTTTCATTGCATAGTTTCGTATTAGTAGGCAAACAAGTTATAGCAGCTTATAGGAAGTAAAAAAGAGTTACCATACCACCTGTGTATTCTCTTCCACTTTCGGGTTTCGACATACATCTGCCTCTCTCTACTTTGCTGCATTTTGCAGATGCAGAAACATGTACATAAATCCACTTTAAGTAAGCAACTCATGTAAGTAAAACTTGCAATAGACGTGTTTTATTGCTTAGTGAATACGCTGCATTGCAAAATTTAACATGGAAAACAACAACAAAACGATTATTGAAGAATGTTAAGTTAGTAATTGAAAAGAATATTTTAGTGAAGATGGAGTTTCGGATGTTGAAACGTAGGAGGTGTTTAAATGGTGTCCGACAAAATATATGTTGCCATGCTTGAGGGTGTGTTCGTTGGTATTTACATTGCCTTCACTAGTCCAAATTTTTTTTCAAATTCAAAATTTTAATTCATATCATAATCAAGCTTTTATACTACTGCCATTAATTTTGTCAACAAATATTGAATCAATTTACACAAAGGCGAATAATTTCGAGTAGTATGTTTTATCAGTACACTGGCATTTTTTCAGAAATGTCGTGTAACTGCGGCATTATACTAAATTTATGTTATATTTATGAATTTATATGACAACTGAAAAAATTGCGCAAAATTTTAGGGGAATTAGTATGACGTTAAAGCTGTTTTAGTATGAAACTAGGTTAAAACAACGATTTTGCAAATTTTAATAAAATATAGCATCATACTTTTTCTACCCTTTTATTCAAGTTAATTTCATAGGACTCTTTGACATTTACAAACGTAAAAATATTTCTGTTTACTAATGTCGATTTCCTTTACACACTAGGGATTTTGATCCCTTGCCAAATTTTTTCTTTTGGTTTGCGTATATGTAAATGTAAATCCCTCTTCAAATACGGATTCGAAGAATTTGAACTCTGTCAAAAAAATTAATTTTCTTGGTGTGAAGGAACGTAATATCTGTCGAGAGATCGAAATCTTCACACAGAAATCGATTTCTCATGTTTAAAGGAAATCGACTTTAGTCTTTTGTACGAAATGTCATTGTTTTAGGTGTTTTCAGAAGCAATTTCTTTAGTACGATATTAGTTAGAAAATGTTTAAAATTAAGAATAAGTTAGTAAACTACTTTAAAGTTAGGAAATATAAAAGTAGTACCATACTAATACCTTTATAATAGGCTGTTTAAAATTTTTCCGCCAATATCTTTATATTGAATATTGTGTTTTTTTTTCTTTCTCCAATACTCAACAATTTAGTATAAAGCAAATAAAATAGTTTTTTTTTTTACAAATGTAAAAGTTCAAGAAAAACAATAGTAAAATTAGGAACATTTTGAGTAAATTGTAGGGAAAAGTAAAATTTTCGTACTTTTGTAAGCAAAATTTAGTTAAGTATTTAAAATTCCAAAGTGTTAATGCGCATTTAATAGTGAGAAAAACTCTAAATCAACTCAATCTGCATTTTCATGAATATTTCAAATCGATCTGCATTTTCATGAGTATTTCAACTGCAGCTTATTAACGAGATACAAATCTTTTGAACACATCCGTGTAAGTTAATTCAACAAGTAGGAAGGTTTTGGCACATAATACTGATACCAACTTTGGGAGTTTATTACTATTGAATAATTATTTTATAACAAGATTTTAAAACATTTAAACAAACATTATAAAATCTCGGATGACAATTCGGTTTGGCATATGTATGTGATTAGAGCAGGGATGTTAAATCCAAACTACGAATTTGATGACCCTGTCCATTATGTCAAATGTAACATTAAATTACGTTTCTATTTCTTTTGATTTTATTTTAACTACAAACATACGAGTACCTACATATTTATTTTTGATACTTATTAAATGATTTATTTATTAAAATATACAATATTTAGTTAAAAATTGTTAATAATATTTATTTTAAAAGCAAGAGAAGCAAAGGATTGCGGCTCATGTACGAGTACAATATAATACATTTATAGAATAATGTTTAGGTCGTGAAGAATTTCTTTTAGTTTATTAATTTTAATTTGACTTTGTTATTTAAGGAGTTGCAGTAGTTTTTTCGTTGCATACAAAATGTAACTAGAGGAGAGAGAGAGCAAAGAACTTATAATTTTTTTTTACATTGAAAACATTTGAATCGGTCATTTCAAAAACCTCTTAATTCACATTTTTTTCCAAAATGCTTTTTTTGCTGAAAATGGTTCCTTAAAGGGAGATGCGTATTCTGGGTAAGAACCACGTAAGTCTGTACATTCCTTCTTCTTCAAATAATACCGTGGGAAAGACGTTCATTTCATAAACAGCATTAGTAAGTGACTTAAGAGGTTTTTGCATGCACTACCGAAATGGCCGGAGTAGTTTTATGACTGAGTTTTTTAAATTTGCTTTGCTCTGATTGGTTTAACAATATTCAAATCTTCAATTTGATAACAACCGTCATTGATGTCATAATTGCATCTTTCACACAACTGTTTTCTGCGAAAAGTAATTTTAGTTTTAAAAATGTCTTCAAGTGAAACAGTGAGTGATGGTGCGTTGAAAAAGAAGAGAACGTGTAATTCCTTAAAGTATACCTTAATGAAATATTATAACAAATTATAAAATTGAAAGACAAGCATAAACTAATTATCTAAGAGATTTGAAAAACCGAGAAGCTGTCGATATCAAGTTGCAGAAGAGTAGAATCGTATGTCGAAGTTAGATCATTGAGCTTGATATTTCTAAGGCATTTAATAGATTTTGGCATCAAACTGTTACGAGTATATCGAAAATATGTGATTTTGCTATCAATGAAGGCCTTATTCGTTGGATTAGAAATTTTCTACTGGGTTGTTCAATAAATTTGGTTTTAGAAGGTTTCAAATCGGATCTTCACAAAATAAATGCTGGGGTCCTCAAGGGCTCCGTTTAGTCTCGGACTCTCTTTCTCATTTTTATGAATGATCTCTGAAACTGAATGATCTTTTGCACTTCATTGTCTATCTCAGCTTTTCATACTCATCCGTCTCGTCCATCTCATTAGAAATTTAGAAAATATAGTCATAATGCTAAAAACTAAAGATGTTTTGGAATTCATGAAATGGTGGCCAAATTTCATTACTACCATTGTTTTGGTTAAATTATATACCACTTACCCCAGTTCTTGCTAAAACAACTTAAGTCAAGAACAATTTTTTAGGTTTTTTCTTTATTTTTATTAATAAACTGTGAATTTTTTTCGCTCTTTAATTTTTTTACCACTAAAATACTTAATTAAGCATAAAAAAGTAGTTTAAAACTCATTTGTTTGTGCATGAAACAGTTTTTATTGATTCCTGAAAAATTCTAATTGAATGACTTATGAGGTTTTTGAAATGACCGATTCATTTTTAATAGTGCCTCATTTTCGTTAAAATCTTCCTATAATTTCATCTTACTCAAAAATCAAAATATAGAAAGATAGACATGGTTACTGGTTAGATTTGGAGCAGTAATTCAATTGAATTGTTGATGGTTGATGTACTATCCACAGAATATTCATAAAGGAGTTGCAATCTTGGTTAATTCAGAAGAACTTTCCCATCCGGATTTCAATAGAACAAACAAACAGACCAAATTCCATTAAAGTTTTTGATGAAGTTTTCTTATAGTTATGTTTGTGGAACTTCAGATCCACACATCACTATATTTTCGTCACATTTGTTAACATGCTTTAAAAGTTATTTATATCAACTCTTACTTTTTCTTTTTAATAAATTTGTAATTATTGCACTGTTATTGCAAACTTTAAGTTGTGTTTATCTACTTACAATGACATTTCACAACTTTGGCAACTCTGTATGGTAGTACCTTTCTGAACCTTTGACTGTTATAACGGCGACTGTTTAGTCAATATTTAATGAAGTGCACAAGACCTTCCTTTTCATTTTGCCCTTGGTGATTAAACACAATTCAATATGGCTGCTGATGAATTTGAATAGAACAAGAAATTAACTTGTGAGTTCATACCTATTTCTTTATGAAATGAAGTGTTATAATTGCTAGAGTCCAATGAATTTTGAAGGCCTTTTATTTCCATTATGCTCTTTAAATAAATTTCATTTTAAACTCTCACAACGAATTAAAAAAACGAAAAGAAAATTAGCTGTCAAATGCGTGAAACTTAGAAATGGGAAATGGTTTCGTGTTATAATGCGTGAATCACGGAATGACAGTTTAAAAAGAAAATAACCAAGAGAATTGAAATCATAGATTTATATCATTGAATTTTATGAAACAAAAAGGATTTGTTCTTGACGAAATGTTACCTTTTTAAAAAAAAAAAATTAACTTCTAAGCCAATACTAACTACAAAAAAAGAAAACTTTTAAGCTCTTACATTTTTTTGCCGTGAAATCACTTATTTCACAGGCTATTCGGCTTATATCTAAAAATGTAAATTTTGAAAGTAGAATTCTTGATATACATAATACATATGTACATATTTAGCTCTAACTTATTTTCGTGGACTTCAATCATAAAACTTTACTAAAAATTTATTAAATCGAGGACCTTAAGTTTTTTTAATAGCACTCATATAATGCAACGACAAATAATTTAACATCATTCAATTGGTTGTCTACATTTGACAACACTCTCTCAATCACATACGTCAAACCGAACTGTCAGTAAATTAGCTTTTCAGATTCAGAATGGAGTTCGGCAAGAACTTCGTGTGGAACAAGTATTATGTATCCTAACCTTTTTTGGAAATCAAATTTATAGTTTTTTCTTAATTTCTATATAACATATGTATATAATAGAGCTGTGCAAATCGTTCAATTCAAATGATCGAATCGTTCAACAATCGATTACGAAAATGTTCCGATCATTTCAATCGATCGATCATTCGATCGTTTTCTTTTCACAGAAATGATTCAATACTGTTCCTATTCGATTTTAATTTCGATTTCGATGATAAGATTGACTTGTGGCTTTGATAGTTTTCACAAAATACTCTATTATTGTAAACCATAAATTGCCAAAAAATAAAAATACCAAAAAAAAAGAGATTTTATTTGTTGCTCCGGAAAACAGCAATTTTAGGGCTTTTGGCTAACATTTGGTACGAAATACTCTTTGTACGTCATAACTGAATTCATCATATATTCGTCAAGTCATAAACTGTCAAATTCCATCAAAGGATGGCTACGATGTCGGTGGATTAAGAAACGTCCAAAAATTCACATTAAACATACCGGATCCTGATACATCAAATAACATCAGTTCAACCCAACAATTGTTTTTGCGGCCTAGAACATCAACAACCAACCCGATCAATCATGTTCTTCAATGCCGAGTTCAACCCAAAAATTTCAGTCCACCGTCCGTTTGGATTTAATAATCCACATAGATTGAATCGGAATAATTGGAATCGAGTAAATCATGGTTAATTGAGTCAACTGATATCGAAAATCGAGACTCATTGAAATGATTGAGATTGAAATAGAAAATCGAGAATCCAGAATCGAGAATCATCTAAATAATTGAGATTGAGATCTATTAAAATGATTGATTTCGATCATCAATACTTTTCGATGATCGGATCAAAAAAATCAAATCGATCCTGATTGACACAGCTCTAGTATATAATATAACCGTTGAAATAATGTAGACCACCAGGCAATGGGGCAAACCATTGCTGAGTCAGGTGGAGATTGTCAAATCGCTCACCTAGGCCATGAGTATGGATTTGAAAAAAAAATATCAACACTTAAAAAGAGAAGGAAGTTTGCTCTCTGATCAAGACAAGGCGCGTGCTCCGTTTAAATATGGAACATTAAATTATCGCCGCATAGAATAAAAGAATAAATCACCCTGTCAGTCAGATGAGAGAAACAAGAGTGATAATATGTGATTACACAACAATAATCATGATGAATTCAAAAAATTACAGCTTTAAGTCGTTATAAGTAAAATGACATTCATTTTCAGATTTATCTCGAAACCCACTGCCCATTTTGTTTCGAAATTTTCCTTGTAAGCAGGGATGATATAAATTAAAATAAACTTCATCCAGCTTTTCATAGCCTTTGGTAGTCAATTACTTCTCTTTGCATGTGACTTGTTCTGCTTTTCGTGAAATTTTAATGCCACTTATCCGCAGGTAAGAATGCTTCGTTTCTTCCCGCCACCCATCCATAAAGTCATATTCATTTCGAATAAGGCCAGGAAAATTATGTGTTTTTTAATAATTTAAATAAGAAAATTACATTTTCCCTCTCCTATGTTCCAAAAGCCGCAAAACAATGTCTGAGAGTGGCACAGACCGCATAGGTACGTGAGACAGTAATAAAGGAATATTCATTTTATGGAGCAAAATCAACTATCGAGCTCTGCTGAGCCACAGCGTTCAGCTTCAGCATCCACATCCGCCAACGCTGTACTATGGTTGCAATTAATTGCTTCGGGGTCAAGTATGCAAATTAAACTTCAACTTCCATTCCACACTCTCTGTCGAGCTGTCATCCCAGACATATACATATGCATAGCTACAGACTTCCTCCAATCCCCATTTCGTCTCCTATCTGCAGTCCAAATTTGCATCATCATTCTAAAGCTTTGGCTGCTGGAACACCATTAACATAAAAACGTTATCCATCTACTTGAATGCCTGATGGTCATATGATCCATATCCATATCCGTTTCCTTTTTGCTTTGCCTGCACACACACAAAGGTAGAAAAAAAAATAATAAAACACACCTCTCCAAGGATTTGTGTGTTTTTAATGAATTTTCATTGCATTTACATGCACAGGAGCTGAAGCCAAACAGAGGAGGTGTGGTGTGATGACCTACAAAAGATTTGAATTCATCCAGTTTGCCACAAGTTGAGCTCGGTCTCGATCCTTAGTTAAGTTTTTGTGTAAGTCTTCTGGGAGCACTTTTTTGGTCCAAATGGATTATGTTTACCTATGCCAACCTGTATCCCTTGAGGTGCTGTATGGGTTTTTTGTTCTCGTTTTAAGTAGCAAAAGTGAGCTTGCACATTTGCGCGTCTGTTTTTGAGTTTGCCGGTTATACCAAGGCTCTAACAGCCTCAACGTTAACATATGACTGATGTTGATGTTGAAATTTATGTGTGCGATTGGGTACGTGGATCTGTGTTTGACATATCCGTTTACGAATTTTATTCTGAATTTCTCTTAGGTATGTAAATGTGTTGGATGTGTGTCCTTGTACTGAACTAACTGACTGACGGAAATGATGACGAATTTTTTCTTTTATTTATTTTAAAAATTTTCTTTTGAGACTCATAAGCAAGTTTTGCTTGATGCTTTTGCATGCTTAAATAATTTATCAAGACTCATGAGAGACAGAGTGGAGTAGGGAAAAACTTTCATCAGAAGAGGAAATATATGTAAGTTTTATTTTAACATATTTTATTTTTAACTCAAAATTGTGTGTGTTCAAATAAATGAGCTCATATGCTGCCTGCTGTTGTGACTTTTGAGGATGATGTTAATCCTGTATTTATAGACCTTTGAGACATAAGGCATGTAGATCCTCGCTGATATTTTAAAGAATTGGACGTATATTAAATTTGTTGATGTTTTGTAGGTATTAAAGTTTAGATTTGAGGTTTTATAGGATGTGTTGATAAATAACTATAGAAAACCAGGGAGAACTAGGGCCTATTAACTTACAAATCTTAACCATTCCTGTGTTCGTTTTGTCGGCAGGAATGGTGGTGACCTACATATTTCTTCCGAGTTCAAGTGATAATGACGAGAAGCAATTTTTATGATAAGAGATTTGTCAGCTCACAATAGACAACAGAACTAAGATAGGTTTTATAGCAAGCACCTGTCAGCTAAGACTTTATCTCACTACTTGTCCTACCAAGCACTGCGAGTTCAATTATCAGCTATTGAACAAAGCTCCCAGGACATAGTCCCAGTTGCATTTTGTCTTTGGAAGAAAGGTTGCCAATCCTTTCCAGCAGGTGCGAGATCTTGATTCCTCGACAAACCAACTCGACATTGCCAATTTCTCGTTCAGTCTTGCCTCAGAGCACAAGCCAGCCTCCATACTTTTCCAAATTTGTACTGTGTAGGCAATACCACCCTTGGTCCGTGTTTTTCCATCTAACTATTGTTGGTGACATAGCCAACCGCGTAACTTGGTTGGTATAACCACAGCCACCTCGTGCTCTTTTTACAGAGGGCCTACCCAATTAATAATGAGTCCAAGGTTTTTACACCCTGGGGGCTCTAATTAGCGGGAATAAATTCATTAAATCTCATTATTCCCGAGGTACCCAATTTGGGTTAGTTTGTTCTTTATAAAATGACAAATTAAATTAATATTATGAAGTTATTCTAAAAATATCTCCAATAATATAACATGCGCTTAAAAAATTAAGCAAGTAAGTTATGGAGTAGAAACTCCGTGGTTCCGACCATAGCTGACCACAATAGACAACAAGAGAAAACAATTTTGTTTGTTTTTAGATCGGCTGGTAATCGAAAGCACATCTTGGGCATACCTCTCCAATACACTAAACATGACGCCAAGAACTTCTTTTAGTGCTAAGATCTCCTTAAAACTATTTAGAAAGCTGTTATCATCATTATTTTTATTTTATCTTATTCGCTATGAGTGTCAAACTAATTTATACCATTAAACGAGAAAACATTCTAGAATGTTGTATGTAAGAACATGAATTGTTTTGTCAATAAGTGATCACAAAACTTCACATTTTGTTACATAAATCAATAAAATCATTATCGTTGGTAAAATTGTTTATTTTCGACGTTTTATTTTCGTTTATACCATTCCGATTGAAAGTGGTGTTTATTATACTGTTAAAAATATTTGACCAGATAATTATTTTAAGAAGAACCAATTTTGTTTTAAGATTTCATTTCTGCTATGTCTGAGTTAGGCCATTTATTCCAGTTAAATTATTACATGTCCATATTTCATTTAGTTTATTCCATTCATATGCAAAGTATTTAGTTATAAACAAAATAAACTTGTAGGAATCAGCTTATAATAGCAAATAAATTGAACTATATTCTGTTTGAAGACATTTTATACCAATCAGTTGAGGAATAAATACGAACTATTTTCGACGATTTCGTCAACTATTTACTAGATAATGCGATATATCTGTGTCTTTTGGCTCTGATTGCCCAATGCAACAGTTTTTTATTTATACCAGTCAGATACACACCAATAGATATGTTCTCTCATTTAACATAAATATGTGTTTTAATATTTAGTATTGCATTTGGGCATGTGTACGATTCGAAAATATTTTGCAAAACAGATCTGTGAAGTTGAGAGTAGATTCCTATGCATACCATTTAAGCCATCGTTGCACAAAAATAGCTTTTAAATTCGTTTCTTTGGCATAAATGAACTTTAAAAGTCATCATTGCCGGCAAAGTAACTAATAATTTTCAAATAAGTACTAAAATGTTTTGTGTTTTTGTAAAAATAGATTGTTTATACTTTTATAGGTAAAAGCAACGAGTAGAACCATCAAAAATCTAAATAATAGAAACATGTTATTTTTAGATCTGATAAACCTTGCAGAAACAAATAATGCCTGCTAATAATAGTTAACTTTGAAAGCTTACCAAATAAATCGAACTAGCTTTCTTATAAATAAAAATGTGTCTTAAGGAATTTAAAACTAAATCGTTTGTAAATGAATTCTCCTTGTGAATTTAAATTAAAAAAAAAATCTCCTTTAAGCCGCCATCAAAATGTCACGGTCAAAATAACTTCAAACCAAAAATGAAAATGTCAACTGCCTTGACTGGCGGTTTCTCTGTTTGAGCGAATTCCTATTGTTTTTGTATTAATAATTTCGTTTGTAACCTTTTTTGGAATTTATTTGTTAAGTACACGTGAAGGATTGTTCTTTTTCTTTTTGCGTGGAAAAAGTCACTGGAACCGACCTCGTTCATTCGAGTGTATAAAGTAGGGATTGTAAAAAAGGAGAAAAACGGCTGAAAGGAACTAATTTTTATTGCTTTTAGTGGGAAAATGCTTTCACATTAAGGATTACGTTAAAGAAGGATTTCAAAGAACACTAAGTACAAAATTGAATGTACTTAAAAGGTCATAATTGAATTTAATGGTAAATATGGTCAACAAATAAGACATAAAATATACAAAATGGTTGACATTGAAGAAATAAATTACACCATCGTTTGTTTAATTTATATAAGTTAAGGATGAAATGTTAAGAAAATATATATCTACCTGTTTATACCAAATAGTAGACACAAATAAATAATAACCGAATCAATTCTTTGAAAAATTCTAAAAAAAAAAATCAACTCACAAACATGATATATGACTATTACCTATGTATGTGCTGTGCATATGACTGGTATAAAAGAGAAACAGATTTCTTTGCCGAAGTGTGTCGAAAACACAACACATTATATGAATGCTTTGATTGTTTTGAATGTCAAATCGTGCCATCACAGTAAGATAAGAAGAATCACATAAGCAAATCGTGATAATCGCAAATTTGCATCGAAAGGTTTGGGATTATACCAAATTGAGATTCTGATAAACAATATTTATACAGTTTTTCAATTGAGGCGGCTAGATTTGGGCTGCCTGTGACGTCCATGTTGTTTAAGTGATATCTGTAAAATCTGTTGTTTATTATTCACTTATACTGATGCCAAATCATTGTGGCAATCAGGGGCGGACGCAGAAAATAATTTCGGAGGGGGTTTTAGAAAAAAATATGAGATTCTTATAAATATATTATCTTATTACTATATTGTAGGTACTTGTTAATTACATAATCTTTATTGTTATTAACATAAATATGTTATAACTTAACAATATTGGCTCTTAGCAGACCCCTCTTTACCACTGGGCCCACTGGGCCCAGGCCCAGGGCCCCGCAATCACCAGGGGCCCCCAATTGTTGAAACATCACTTAACCTTTATTGGTCTATTTTCAAGAAATAAAATATTTCGATACAATTTTAGATGCATAAAGAATGATCAGAATTCGTACTTTCTTTGCTGAACAACAACCTTTGCTGAACATTTTAAATCTCATTCCCTGCGGAATTATATTCAAATTAAAACAGAAATATGAAGCACCTATAAACAATGCTCCGCTGTGAATAACTCTCGACTGAAAAGGTAAAGTATCTTAAGTCGACTTAAGATATTTCGCGTTTTTTATTGAACCTTAGTGCCATTCTAAAGGACTACAGTTCTATCTTATCGGCATACCTATATCTCACTTCTTTGCTTTTTTATAGACAAAAACAATTTCATCTTATGTTCAAAAGACACATCTCTACACGAGGTAAAATATCTTAAGTCCACATAAGATTGTGTGTTCTGCTTAATTGTAAAACCTAAAATAGACATAAGATTATATTGTCTGAAGACTTTCTTATTATTGTGAAATCGTAAATCATATTAAGTTGACTTAAGATATTTTCGCGCGTGCAAACAGAAACAAAAGTCATCCTTAAGTCAGCATAAGATAAAATACTTAAAAAACTTCCGAAAAAGTGTGAAAACGCAAATCATCTTATGTGAACATAAAATAATTTTTTGAATTTAAAACTGAAATTTTTCTCTCCCTAAGTAATAATAGGATATTTTACCGTTTGCAAACCTAAAAAAATGCCCGTAATGACAAGGACATGAGATATTTTTAAGCGTAGTTTGGTTCTGGATTTCCCTTTGTGCGAACGTTTTTCTTTTAGTGGATGAGTTGATAATTCAGTTCTTTTTTCATTTAGTGTTTCAGGCAGTGTTGTTTCATACGCGATTGAAAAGTTATTACTAATAAAACACATCTACATACAACAAGGAAGAGTTGAAATGCACGACTGGATCGCACGAACTTGCTCTTATGTAAAAGTGCTTTGGAATTTAAAATACATTTTATAAATATAAAACATGGATCTAATGAGATAAAAATGTTCAAATGTATGAAATTGCCGTCTGATTTCCAGAAAACTAAAGCAAACAAAGCTCAAAAATCTTTTTATTATTAAAAGAATTTTTTATACAAAGAATTTCTTTAAAATTTTAAGTAATTACATAGTAACTAGTATTGCTGCAAAATTCTAAAAAGACTAGCGCAAAATTTTAAACAGCCTGTTATTATTAATTGCTTAGTATGATACTACTTAAAAATTTGCTAACTTTAAAGAAGCTTACTAACTCATTCATAATTTTAAACATTTTCTAACTAGTATCGTACTAAGCCAATTTTCTTAATAAATTGTTTCTTAACATACCTAAAACAATGACAGTTCACACAAAAAACTAAGTAAACAGACCTTTTGTGGCGTTTCTAAAAGCACGATACTTTTACGATGATTTTAACTTTAATAAAAGGGTAGAGAAAGTATGATGCTTAAGTTCGAATAAAATTTGCTAAATCTTTGATTTAACTTAGTTTCATATTAAAACAGCTTTAACATCGTACTAATTCAATTAAAATTTTGAGCCATTAATTTTAGGAAATAATTTAAAAAAATAATCGTTCAAAAATTTTGAAGATATATTGATTTTTCAATAAATCCAATTAATATTTTTGGGAATGTTCTTATATACAATATTATTTCAAACTTCGGGGGCGAAAATAAAAAAAAAACCGGCAGGTACCGTCAATAACATGTTATTCAAAAATTTGTCTGAACCAAAATATAGTTCATGCTCATAATAGCTCACTTAATTTTTATTTTATCAATATCGTTAGAGCCGTTTTCGAAATAAATGAGATCTTACACTACGGGTGTGGTATCGTTAGTTTTGGAGATGAAAACAATTTTCAATTTCTCCTCTAGGGAATCACCAAAGGCCCTTGAGTCCCTTAGGTCCTTAAGTTTAAGTTTTTTCCAATGAATTTAGTTTTTTTTAAATAATTTAATAATAAATAATAAATAATTTATTTTATGTTTTATTTTAATAATTTTTAAATAAATTAGTTAAATAAATCTAAACAGGTTCTTTTTGTAATTATTTTTTTCTGTGTGATTTTATAATTTTTTTTTAAGAAATTCAAGTCTTTGTTATTTTTATTTTTTTATTATTAAAGCTCTATAGAACAAATGTGATTTTTTTATATTAAGTACTTAAATAAAAACCAGAAAATATCATCTTAAATCTCTTTTGATCAACTTTTGCACACGCAACTCATCTTAAATGGACATAAGAATTAAAAACGCCCTTCGAAAACGCGAGGCAAAATATCTTATCTCAACTTAAGATATTGGAAATTAATATAAAATTCAGTTTAAAGAAAAACCAAACTATCTTAAGTAATATTTTTCCTTATAACGGCCGAAATATTAAAAATATGTTTTTGACAATATTATAAAGTCTACATTTGAAAGATTTTTGGGAGGCAGCTTTGAAGTGTTTTTTTGTTTGAATCGCCAGTAAAAGAGGATAATTACGATATATGCGAGGAGACATCAGATGCATCGCTCATTGAACAATTTACTTATACCCAGCAGGAAGCAGAAAAAGGACAGTATATGGATGAAGTTCCATTAGATGATTATCAATCAGACAAATAATTATCCTAAATTACTCATTACTTGCACCGTTTTCGTCATTTTCAATAGTAGTATTTTTTAATTAGATACAAAATTTTTAACTCAACAGGACCACAATAGATCGTGGAACAGGCCTATCGGGGAAACCACGTTAAAAAAAAAACCTGCCAAACTACCTCACGGGTGGGTGGCGCGAAAACGTGTGCATATTATTATTATGAAGAACACAACTTTTTCAACTTTTTGCATAGCACTGTTTCCCCAAAATGGTGATTCTTAGGAGAAAAAGTGTATGGACAATTTTTATAGATACTTGCATGATGAATAATTTTTGTCTCACCTATTTTTATGATAAAACTTGCCATTAAGCTGAAAAATGCAAAAAAAAAAACAATTTTTGCAACATTTGACCTTGAATAAATTTTTTTCCACACGTCGCCGTCGGATCGATCGGGGCTTTCGACAAATTATTTGTAATAGTGTTAACTCAACATTCATGCCAATTTTCAGCTTTGTGCGAAAGCTAATTTGACGGGGCTAGTAAATAGTTTTTGTTTTTGTGCATTCAATGAGATAGATGAAAGATTACGTTTCTCACTATTTGTTCTATAGCTCAATAGTAAAGAAAATGATAAGCGTATGTTTTCGCGCATGCGGAATTTTCAGATATACTCTGGTAGTGTTAGTGTGCGACTTTGCTCATTTGATTTTTTTATCATCGTTCTGTGTCAAGTTTGTAATGTATTTTCAATTTGTGTTTTTCTAGTTAAAATGTTCCGTTTTGATCATCGTTCTGTGTAAAGTTTGCGTGTTTCATTTGTGTTCTTGAAGTGCATACAAATATACTATATTAAATCAAAATACATATGTCTAAACGATCATAGGTAAGTGGATCCGAAAAAGGGAAAAAATGCTGCAATAATTATTTATCTTTTTAATGAATTAAAAAAATATTATTTATTTAAAAAATTAAAAGAATAAATATTAATTCAAAGTTATGTGATTTTTTCTGTATACCTTTATTACACAACATGACATTTTTATATAATCATACAGGGGCCCCATTTTCGTAAAGTGCCCAGGGCCTCCAAAAGTGTAAAGACGGCCTTGGCTCTTAGGGATATGGACTTTTGCAACAATTTCATAGTAATCGCAAAAACAAAACATCATAAGAATGTTGCAACGGATACCGATTTGGAAAATTTGAATAATGTTAGAAAATATTCTCTACGAGGGCCAGAATCAATTTTTAGACATAGACTTTTATTACGGGCCCTGTGATGGAGGCCATTATTTGGTTCATATAATATTATTAATGTAACAAAAAGAAAAAGAGTGTAAGTGATTCCATAAGTGTATACCTAAAAATAGAATTATAATAAGTTCCACAAAACTAAATCCGGAATATATTAATACGTGAAGTTATAACTTGTTGTACTTTTGCAATCATACGAAAAAAGTTTTGCGAACATATAAGGACACTGTAACTTTCACAAAAACGAAATGAGTAATCGGGTCGCACGAAATTGCTTTTATTTAAAAGACTGAGAATTTCAAAATTTATTGTTATAAGAGAAAAACTGTTCATAAACATTCAAACTCTTTTCTTAAATGAATACAACAACTATTTTAGTAGTTGGAGCTACAAACAGGATGCCATATGATTCAAGCAAATATTAGTTTATGCAAGAACAAAAATTATAAGTCGTAGTGCTTTCTCAAGAAATATCTACAGAATTCTTAAAAAATTTTTAAGAAAAAAATTTGGTACGCCAACTTGTAGTATTCATTATTGTACGAATAAAAAATAAATTTCCAAAAAATATTGAGCCGTTTTTGAAATGCAATGTTTTTTATACTTTTTAGAAGCTTTTCCATGAAAAATTTCATTCAAATCCGTTCTGCCTATAGTGAGAAATTCAATATTCGAAAAATCGATTCATGGTAGGTACAATTAGTTACATATAGATATCTTAATTTTAGTATTTTCATTATTAAATTATAGATCGTGAAAATTAATCGAAATAAAAAAAAGCTTTCGGATTTACGATTTTCGAAAACAATTTTTTGTACGTTTGTATGGTGTGAACCTTTGTTTTTAGGTACAAATATTTTGGGGCTTTCAAAAAATAACTATTTTTTTAACCATTGCCTAGATTAAACTCAATGGCCCTTAGTAATAGACATTCACAGAATCGGTTTTAAAGTCACTTTTTGTTAGATGTAGAAAAGTTGCTTTTAAAATTTCGTAGTAACAGACCAAATTTAACAACAGTATTATTTATATCTACCAATAATTGTGACTCATTTTCATAATTTCGTTATTGTGAACTGATACACAAACAGATTTCTATTAACCAGATTCGTAAAGTTCTATTGTGATTCTATCATTTTAAATTTAACTTAGTTACAGGAAAGCCGCTTTTAAGTATTTATACTTGAAATTTGTTTTATTTCTACGAATGTTTGGTTAAAATCGAACTTAGGCTAGATTCGGATCTTACTCAGGGCCAATGATTTTTTTTTTAATTCTGTGTGACAGTTTTTGAGAAAAAAAAATATTTAAAAAATTTCGAAAAAAATCGTATGGGTAGGTACCATTAGTTTTGGACTAAAAAAAAAAAAAACAGTGGGAGGAAAATTCAAAACGATTTCCTTGTGACACGTTGGCATGAAAACACTCAATATGGCTGTTTTTTTATTTAATTACTTATTGCATACTTAACTAGACGTTTAAAGAAATTGTGGTATGAATATAATATAAATTAAGTTGTTTACTTTTGTTCCTACTTTATATTTATTTATTTAATATCCCTGTTTAAGTAAGTACAAGTATTGATCAAAACTTCAAATTTTTGCGAATTTCAAAGAAAATTGCTTCAATTTTTATTTCGAGGAACTCCTATTCTTGGGCCGTGCCGTACGTTAATAATATTTGAATTATGGAACCTTTTTATGAAAAGATATAGAAGAATGTATGGCACGAAAATAAAACTTTGTTTTTTTTTCTTTAAGAAAATGAATCCTTATTTTTTTTATTCCACATGTTTCGGAGGGGGTTTGAACCCCCAAAACCCCCACCTGCGTTCGCCCCTGGCTGGCAATTAAACGCGTTGCGCCGATTTTACGATAGACCTAATTTGAGACGACCGGTTCGATAATCAATCAGCAAACGTTCGTACGCAAAAGGAACATAAGATCGGTCGAGAACAGCGGAACCCGAGGCAGTCGATTCTTCGTCGTGCATGAGTAATCGGCTTTTTGCAGACTTTAACTTGACGAATTTTGCGTCAGGACTTGGGCCTACAGCAGAATAAGATGAAACTGACCCATGAGCTCAAAGTTCATAAGCATAGACAACGCCGCTTATTCGCTGACTGGTTTGTAAGCGGACCACACATTTTTAGCGACGAGGTACAATTTTGAATGGATTGCTGTGTTAACAGCAAAATTGCCGCAAATGGGACGACACCAACGCACCAGGTCACAATACATCCTTGAAAAGGTACAGTTTGGTGTGGATTTTGGACCAGCGGCGGGGTCATTGGTCCGTAATTTTTTGAAAACGATCTTGGGGAGGTGGTCACTATTATTGGCGAGCGCTCCATAACTATGATTACCAATTTCTTATGGGCCAAATCAAACCATATGGACCTAGACGATATGTGGTTTATAAGAAGGACGGCACAACGTACCACAGAGTGGGAGCAACACGATTGACATTCTGCATAAACGATTTGATGGTAATGTTATCTCTCATAGAGGTGACGTGAATTAGCCACCAAGGTCATCATCCGATTTGACCCCGCTAGATATTTTCTTGTGGGGTTTTCAGAAGTTGCAGGTCTATGCGAATAAGCGATTATCGACCGATTCTCTTATTATGAACATAACACAGGCCAAAGTGAGTGCTGTGTTACCCGAACAGTGCGTTTTTTGAAAAGAAGTTTAGGTCGAAATGGTTTGTGCAAAAATTTCGTGAGACTGGTATGCTCGTGGACAAAACTCATGGCTCAGAGACGAGAATGTGGCTGCTGTAGCGGAGAGTGTGAGACTCAATTTTCGAATATCAACGCGCCATCGATCTCAACAGCTCAACATTTCACGCACTACCCTCAGGAGAATTCTGCACAAAGATCTCGGATTATTCGCTAACAAGGCCCAATTGACTCAGAGAGGCAGCCACTGTAACGACGCACGTTCTGTTCCATAATTAATGGGAATGTTTGCTCTTACTAATAGTGCCATAATACATGGAAACAATTTTGTTTTGTTAATTTTATTACATTTTTAAAAAGAAACTTGTATTTGTGTATTTCATATTGTATAACAATGGATACCTGAATTACTCATACCTCAATAGAAAATCCAAGGGCATATATAAACCTAAAGAAAACAACTCTTTTCAACTGCTTTTACGAAACTATTCCTTTAAAAAGAACACGTTTTGCTTCAAATGCACCACCATGGTTTGATACGCGTATTAAAAACTTAAAAAATAAAAGGAACAAAGCTTGGGTAAATTATAATATAACTAGAACTGACGATGGTTACAGAACTTTCTTAATTCTAAAACAACTTTTCACTGATTATTCTAACACTCTATATTACGATTACATTTGTAAAATAGAACATGGTATTAAATCTAATCCAGATAGTTTCTGGAATTTCGTTAATTATAAAAGGCAAACGTGTGGCTATCCGAATTCGATGTCAAATAATTCATCAACTAGTCATGATCTAAAGGTTATTGCAAACATGTTTGCTAACCAATTCAAAGAAGCATTTGAAGAATCAGACTTTAAACATTCCTCTTCTTTTTCTTCTTCTTTTGTCAGTTTTACTCATTTAAACGCAATTAATTTTGAAATAAGTGAAGATACAGTCGCTCAACAAATATTAAATCTCGATGAGTGATTTATTCCAGGCCCGATGGTGTTCCATCTTATATATTAAAAAAATGCGCTTCTTATTTGTCATATCCGTTATTATGTATATTTTCTTCAACGCATCCTTAAAAAGTTCAATTTTTCCTATTATCTGGAAAAGTTCATTTATTATTCCTATACATAAAAAACGCCCAAATAATGAAATAATGAACTATAGACCCATTGCTAAACTATCTGTGATACCTAAACTGTTTGAGTCAATTGTGAATAATGTTCTTTCTTTTCATTGTAGTTCTATTATTTGTGATAGCTTTGTCAAAAAGAGATCCACTGTTACTAATTTATTTAACTTCGTTTCCTTTTGTTCTTTGTGTTTCTAGATGTTTTTAAAAAACGCGGGCAAGTTGATTGTGTATTTACTGACTTTAGTAAAGTCTTCTGTCTTGTTTCGTAATGAAAGTTCAAGTCAGTTTGTTGTCAATTATGGCGTCCCTCAGGGCAGCCAATTAGGTCCTATTTTATTTGTTTTATTTATTAATAACTTGGTTTCAAACTTAAAAAACTCGTCTGTCCTTGTGTATGCTGATGACATTAAGCTTTTCAAAAGTATAAAATCCTCCTCTGACTGTTTATTACTACAAGAAGACTTAACAATATTTAGGGAATGGTGCAATAAAAACCGACTTGTTTTAAATGTTGACAAATGTAAAACCATGAGTTTTGCACTTAAAAAATGTCCGTTTTTGTACAACTATACGTTTGATTCTTGTCCGTTATGTAAGGTTTCTATGTTTTCTGACTTAGGTATTATTCTAGATCCCAAATTAGCATTTAATGATCATTTAAATTATATAATTAAAAAAGCCAATACGGTTCTTGGATTCATCAGAAGATTCGGTCGTGATTTTTAGGACCCTTATGTTCTTAAACTTCTATTTATTTCGTTTGTTAGACCAATTCTAGAATACGGCTGTGTGGTATGGTCACCTTATTACTCAACACATGTTACAAGAATTAAAGCGATACAAAAAAGGTTTCTGCGTTTCTGTCTTCGGTCTCTTCCATGCTCAAGGGAAAATCTACTTCCCCCTTATTCTCAAAGACTAGCTTTGATTAGCCTTCCTTCTTTGACTAACCACAGAAAGTTTTTACAATTTTGTTTTATTGTTTTATTAATTATTAATGGTTTGATATCATTGCCATCAGTTCTAAGTAAATTAAATTTCAGTTTCAGCCGTTCATGTTTAAGGCGGCAGCAACCTATTATTCAAATATTTAGCAGATCAAACTATGGTGTATGTAGCCCTTTCAATCAATTAATAACAATTTATAACGAATTTCATTTTTGTTTAGAATCTGTAAATGATAATATAAAATGTAAGAAATTTAAACTTATGTTTTTCAACAATATTAAAGAATAAATATAAATTATAATATTAGATTATAAGAACTATTTTTTTGTTAACGTTAGATTTTAACGAATTAAATAAATAAATAAAGCTGGACAGCCTTTCCCCGACAAGTCTTTTTCTTGTATCTAAAAATAAAGCTACCCACCATAATAATGTTAAAAAATGGTTTTCAAAAATTTTTTATGCTCGGAAACAGCACCTAAAATTTTGATAATTTGTTTTAAATTTTGTTCAATTTTTACGATTTATAATTTGTTTTTATAAAAATAATAAATAAAATAATACAAACTTAAAATGGAAGGATATTTTTGGGGGAAGCTTTAAGTGCATATCCTACACTGCAAATGGCTAATACTCGCGAACATTATTGCAACTTATATATAGAAGTCTATGTTAAGCCATGAAGTCACAAGTCCAATATTCTAAGGAATTACCTAAATTGCTGAAAAAAAAAGAATAAATAACCATTTATGCAAGATGCAATGTAAAACAATTTCGTTCTTCATTGGCTGGATTTCGAACCCCAGACCTTTTTCGCGGTTCGACAGTCCAACGCACTAAACAATACGCCAAGAAGTATTCCACTTTCAAAACGAATGCCATTTTTAAAATATGTTCTGTCAAAAACTTCTAAACGAACAGGACGAAATGGTTAAGAATGCCCAGTAAATTCAGTCAAGATACAAAACGAAGCTCGACGGCGTTCTTATATTATTCAAAAATTAGACTTCATTTAGACTCATTTCAAATAAAAAAAATTAAATACATAATCCCTTATTTTGCATCGTTCTGTTGTCGTTCTTCTAAGTCACCGTCATCCAGTTGTGCGGTTTTGTTGGTCTTTTATAAATAGACTATAAGACAAGGACTATTAAATAAACATCTTTTCACATTGCCTATACATCTGTCCCTCAAATCAAATTAAAAGCTTTCTAAATGTCTATCCTCCATGTTCAGATAGCTTTTTCCATGTTTTTCTTGTTCCAAACAGGAAGTATATTTGACATTTCTCAGCTTGGAAATAACTATGATTGAGCAAGCAATCTACTGAAATCGTCCATTAAATTCCGACAAAGTCATCCAAGTGGAACGATGAACACCGATGACAATTCTTTTCCGCACACCCAAACCAACTTGAAACTGCAATCGGAAGCTATTGGCACTTTAGGACTTGTCATCATTTCTACTTCCACACTGCGCCCAACCCCAACACCATCCCCCTTCACTCAAATGTCAAAAACAAACTCAATTCTGATAGACAGCTTTGCCATGTCCTGGAATGTGAAAGAAGTCGATATGTTCGGATAACGACCAAACTATAACCATGGAACAGAGAAACTTAATCGGACATTGAACTGATTCCAATCATTATAGCGTTTCATTAAATTTCAGTTCTGCTCAACCACTTCCGATTGTATGTTCGTCCAACTAACTTCGCCTTTTCATCGTTGAAAGTAGTTGTTGCCTTATTATTATCGGGATCGCCTCCAGGTCCCGAGCAAGCTCTCAAGTTGCAACCTAACCAAACTTAACCCACATTCCGATGCAGCATCAAAAAGTGAGTGGTGGCGGTTTAATTAATTTTCAATTTAATGCGATTGAAAAGACGCTTTTCGCAAAAAACTTTTCCTTGAATTAGTTTCAGCTAAAAGAAGAAAATGAGCCAAGCAAAAAAAAAGAGAGATACAAAAGAACAGGGAAGAAAATCTTAGGGAAATCTTGAGCAGTTTAAGTAAAGTGTGCGGGGTCAGGACCGATGTTTGGTCCTGGGACATTGCCATAGAAACGTTTCATCGTCATCTTCAGCTTTGGCTTCGCTTAACCACTTCTAACTTACAAAAAATTAGTTGCAAGAAAAAATCTTGTTGTTCGTGATGGGCATCAACAACTTTTTAATTGAAGTAAATTTGCAAGCTAAATTATCACTACCACACTGGCATTTGTAAACGCAACTACTTCAGGTCTTTCAAAATAGATATAGCTAAGGAAAGTTTGATCAAAATATCGGTAGGTAGGTACTTTGGCAACTTGAAATGACTTTAGTTTGGAAAAGTTGTTGTCAACAAATTTTTGGGTGAAATAAAGTATCTCGAGTATTTTACATTGAACATAGCTGCAAATTTTTCGGCCTCAGAGATTGTTAAAACTTATTCCAAAAAATTATCCCAAGGAAATACAAACATTTAAACGTTGAAAGTTTAAAGTTTATTATTCACTGGTGCTATGCTATCTACTAACTAAGTTGGAAAAAGTTTTCATTATCTCCAAAGTGAAGTATGTAAAGGGTGTTTTTTTAGAGGCAAAGAACTCTTAATTGGAATATCTTTCAAATTGGCTTTATTTGATAGATAGATAATTATGACATTAGTGTTGGAATTTTCACTACTCTAATAATGTGGCAAATATTGACTTCCAAGTAGTGTCCAGTTAACGGGTGCATTTCGTGAAATTAATCGTTCGTCAAATGCTTATTTCAGTAATCTATTGGCATCACAAGCTGCTCGGGCCGTTCTACTTAAACCATATGTCTGCAAGATTCATGTCTTCCACTGTAACGTGCGGTCAGAACATCATTATGAAGATTTTATGTCGAAACAAACTAATCTAAAACACAACAGAGAACTGTCAAATTGGCTGTCATAAAAAAAAACAGAACAGTGTTTTGTAGTGGTTTTTGTATGGTTACATACATGCAGTGTGCCTGCGAACAGTGTTGCCAGTTTAAGGTTTTACACCCCAAAAAACCACCCTTTATTTACTTTAAATACCTACGAGTATGCAAATAGAAGTTCAAAACTTACCAATTACAAAACAGATTAGTTTGAGGTAATATAATCAGCCATATGTTGACATGACGATCAAATAAAGTTGAAGTTCGTTACATGAAGTTGAGTAAATTTGTCTGTCAGGTCAAGGGACATAAAGCCTGAAGCGCTCATCATGATCAAATAGTTAACCAAAATTATTATTATGGTTGTGGGTAAAGTCTAACCAAGACCCAATTCATATAAAGTAGTAAGTGGTCTGTGTGCAGACTGGAAGTAAGCTTAAGTACACTGAAAATAAAATCTAAATTTTTCATTTTTTTCAAATTTTTTCAAAATGTTTGTATAATAGATAAAAACTAAAACGTTTCCTCAATTTTAATTGAAATGATACATTTTTAATAGCTTCCTATATCTCGATGCAGTTGGAGAACTTTGGAAATTTGGTGATATTTTTAGACTAGTGGTTAGTCCATAATTTTTTCAAATTTCTCAAAAATTCAGTAAAATCACTTTGGTTAGCAATATTTCGAGAACCAGACCTCGCAGAAGTTTCTGGTTTTCACCTGTGGATAGCTGTGGAAAATTTAACTAGGGATTTTGAAAACCGGAGCCTCTTTCAAGGCCTGTTTTCAAAAATAGCGCCAACCAATAACATAATTAGGTAGTTGGGACTCGAAAATCCAATAAAATCACTTTGGACCGGCATATTTCGAAAACCAGACCACTCAGAAGCTTTTAGTTTGGATGTGTATATAGGAATTGAATAGACCTTTCATTCGATGTATATCTCGATACGGTTGGAGAATTTTGAAAATTTGGTGATATTTTTAGACTAGTCCATGATTTTTTCAAAATTCTCAAAACTTCAGAAAAATCACTTTGGTTAGCAATATTTCGAGAGCCAGACCTCCTAGAAGCTTTTGGTTTTCACCTGTGGATAACTGTGGAAAATTGAACCGGGGGTTTATCTACTGGTCTTATTGAAAAGAAAAATTAAAGTTTTGTCATAATCAAAAAAATATTCGTAGAATTTTTTGTTTTAAAATAAATCCCTTACAAAATAGTTTAATTTATCTGACAATTTATTTTTTTTAACCTAAAAACATATTTGTCATTATAACAGAAATGTTTTCATTTTCTGACAAAAAAAAATTTACAAACACTTTAGGACATTTACAAACATTGGCAAAATAGATTTTTTGTAGATACAACAAACATTTTGTATCAAAAAATTTGTGGATGTGACTAAAATCTCTGTTTTGTTTTGTTTTATTAACAAAACTTGGTTTGTGAAACTGACAATATTATTTTTAGTGCATAATTTGTTAAACTCACAAAAAATCATGTAAAATTGTTTTGTTGAAGGTCAACAAAAACGTCTTAATCAATATTATCTACGAATTTATTTTCAGTGTAGTCTCCAAATAGGTACTCGTCTTCCCAACCTTATGAACAAAAATTAAATGTCAAAATACGAGTATTTAAATTGCATGGGCGAACCATTATAATTCTCCAAAAAGCTTATAAACTAATTACAACACTACCAAAAACTATTATAAATGTATGTTACCTATTTAGTTATGTTGTTTTGAGAATCCCATAAAGGATTTATGATTTGACATGGAAAATGTTGTATTATGTATGTGCTGTGCATATGTCCTTCTGACGTTTGGATTGTATAATGGATTAATGTAAAAGGCACTCCCTTAAGCATCTTGAGTTTTAAACATCTGTTGGGTTTACATGTTGCATATTAAATTTATTTAGTCATTTTATTTCCATATGTGTGATGATGGAGTCTTATCTCTTCTCCAAAGCCTCTCTCCATCCTCCTGAAACACACCTAAAAACCGAAGATAATCTCACACAGTTGTGCTAAAACAAAGATGGCAATTATGAAAATAAACATCTTATCTGCACAGGTATTAGAATTTACGACATAATTTCATGTGACTCCTATGTATTAGGGGTATTAGGGGTTTCTATGTTCAAAGTCGTAGATGGAAATTTTTCTCGGAAAGGGGGTCCAAACAATAAAATATGATAAAATTTTGAAATATCTTTTTTGTATTTTGGTAATATGTACTTCTGAATCCGAACAGCTTTTTAAAGTTATAGGAATTTCATTTCAACGAAGCAAAACAAAAGCTTCAATTCGATCAGACATATTGTCCAGTTGAACGAAACTTAAGTTAAAATAATGAGAACAAAATAAGAATCAGAAGAGTATTCAAATAATAAGATTGTTGTCTTTCCCTGGAGTTTTAAAAGAAGCTAAGTTTAACTATGCGTGTTGTGACTGCATTTTGAAATTTACATAATAGGTATTCAAGATAAGATTTTGTCAGGAATTAGTTCCGACACAGAACAAAAAACTCGGTTTTAAAGACGATAGAGAAACTTAACGAGTACTAATTTCTCCGTTAATAAGTATTTCAGAGAAATGGTTTAGAGATTTGGTTTAATCATACATAATGGCTTTTAGTTAAGCAATAAAATTGGTAATGAGGTATTTATTGAGTCATGAGATATTTAATTTTTAGCTCATTAATTTTCTCTTACGTACCTATCTAATTTTCCATTTTTTTAACTCGGAAAATGTGAAATGAATCCCAACCCCTAGAATCCGTTGCATGCGTTGTTGCTTCAAACTACATGTGACATTTCGATTTAATAGACGGTGTTCACATTGGACGCACTCCGCCGACTTATTTTGACGTCTCTGTGTTTTTTCTCGTTCGCACTTCATGGTAAGAAAGAGACGGCAAAGTGAGGCAGGATTTTTAAAACAAATTGAAAAGTAATGGATTTTTTTTTACATTTGCCTTGCCTTGGTGACACACGAAGGTACAGTGTATCACAAAAGTAAGTAAGCACTCATTAAAAAAAATATTATCAAACACTTTTTGGAGAATAAATCGGAGTGCGAGAATGGTAAAATTTTAACAAATGTCCGTCTACTATACACAAAATAAAAAAAAAATAGGAAGTTTGCAAAATGACCCTCTATCAATGACAATGATAAGCAGGAATACCGTATTATTGTTAGGAAAGTAAAGAGGAATCCCAAAGTAAGCCCAAAGCCCATCAAAGATATCAGCAGAAATAACCAAAGAAACAGGTAAGTCATGTAACCCTCAAATTATTCGACGAGTGCTCTACCAATCCGGTTATCATGGTCGAAATATTAGAAAGAAACCTTACATAAGCAAAATAAATCGCCAAAAGCGGCTTTTCTTTGCAAAAACCCATAAATCTAAAGTGGCATAGTAAATGGCCAACAATTATGACAACTACAAGACGTCAAAGTGAGTCTGGAGTGTTCACACTACTTTTGTGTCTGAACACGACAGGGTGGCCTTACATCAAAATAAATCGGTTGAGTAAGTCCAATGTGAACACCGTCATATACATATATACACGTTCTTATGCGAATACACCAACAATCAACAGACAACACATAAGGAGGACGCCAGACGCAACGCAATTAGTAGCGGAACCTTTGGCTTTTTTCTCCGGCAGTTTCTCCGACAGCAGTTTTCAATAAAAGATTATTGTTCAAAGTCGACAGAGCCGATACGTTTATAAATTAATACGTTGTCAAAATTTAGGTTTGTTAATCATCCATCGTCAGTATTGCATGCCCTCTCAAAAGTAAATGTACCGTTTTACACGAGGAGAATAGTTGGTTGGAAATATATTTGACGATTTCTTTTAAAATTGCTGAACTTTGGGTCAAATAATTATTGTATTTTCTTGAGTGGGATAAGGTCAATATTAAATATTGATTTTCAATAATCAATAGAGCTGCAACTGATTTTTTTGTTATCTATTAAAATTCCAAATCAGTTACCTGAAGGAGGGTATAAGCACTCCCGAAATGTTGCAGCTCTATTGATTTTATTGAAAATCAATATTGAATATTGACGTAAAGCCCACTTAAGCACATAATTAATTCAAAAAAGGTAATAGGAAACATCTAATGGTCAAATACATATATTAACTCACCAATTTCGGCAGATTAAGTGATTTGAATATAATATTTGAACCGTGGTGAAATAATCTAAACTCACCAATTTAGGTGAATTAACTAAGGTCGAAGCGTGGTGTGGGATTCAAGTACATGTATGTCATAATAGTAATAGCCACTGTTGGACCTGATTTATTCCACCGAAATCTTTGAGTTAAAATCTTGAACCAAGGCTAAACCTTGTTTGCACAACCAAACCTTGTAAATTTCCTATATCTTTCACACTGGAAATTCAGTATCCTTAAGTGTGCTAATTTCATATCAGAAGTAAAGTGCAATTTTTTGTTGGTAATAAAAAATAAAATAATGCATATTTTCTATTCTGATACTTTAATTAATTAAATTTAAATTTTGTTTGTAAACAAAAACAAAATCATAGACGTGTAAGTATTTAAAAAAAAAGAAGCTTTTTGACAGTTCTGTAGAATGCACCAGTGAGCAGTAGGTCAAGGAACACCGAACAAACCTAGCAATTTTAAATTTGTGTTTATGTCATGTTTGTCAAAGGCCCATATTCATAGTATGAGACAGTGGCAATACAAATATTACCGAAGCACATGCAACGGATTCTTTAGTGTAAACCAAGATCCAGGTCAAGGACGATGTTCCTTTCTATTCTAGACTCATCTATTGTTCTATTGAAATTAACCTCGACAAGTGTCGAAAATTAATCAAAGTGGATTAATCTTCGCCCTTTTTTTACCTCGATATTGCAGAGCTTTAACGTTTAAATCTAAAAAGGAAAGACTTCAGTTTTTATCCGGTTTTCAACCAAGGACTTCAAATTTTTTTTTTACATAAAACACAAAACATTTGATATATCTCAGATGCATGGTTATTAGTTTGAAGTACAATGTTAAATTTTCATAAATAAATACGAAAAATACGAAATACAATCAATACACTTATGTACTCGTATGGTCAGGAGTACGTTTGCAGCGGTCGATTCGTTGAACCAAATTTTCACTCGGTGAACCATTTCGGCGCAAGCAAGCACTATCTCTCGTTCAATAGTCGCTCTCACCTTGGGTCTTGTGAATAAAAAAAAAGTTAAAGCTTTTTTTGGAGGAAGCTAAAGCCAACTAGTCATAGCTTTTACTAGCAGCTAAAGCTAGACAGTACTAGCTTAAGCTTTGTTTTATGTGAATAAAAAAATGATAACGCTAAATAGCTTATGCTGGAAAATTCTAGCTTAAGCTTCGTAATTTAAGGTGTTCGTTTTTTTATTCACATGTTTCGGCTTGTTAGCTTTAGCTAAAACTGGTACATGTATGACCGAAAGGAAGGTTTTTTGCCTCAATTTGTTATCTGTTCTATCGGGCAAGTGTTGGTTTCGGCTAAAAAATGTTTTTAACATTTCGTATGTCAGTTTCTGGGTCTATACGTTCACAGTCCTATTTTTTGAGATATTCCCTTATGTTTAATTAACAACTCGCACAAGTTAATACTGAAAATAAGAACTAGTCAAAGCTTTCTAGACAGGTCGAAAAAATCTTGAAATTTTTGTAGCTTTAACTATAATATTCTAGTTTAAGCTATTTTTATTCACACAAATTGAAGCTTAAGCTAGGAAAATAAGCTAAAACTAAAAGAATTTAGCTTTGGCTATTTTAAAATAGCTATTACTAGAAAACATCTTTAACTAGCTAGCTTAAGCTTATTTTTATTCACTAAAAATCAAGCTTTTACTTAAAAATCCAAGTTTCAGCTTTAGCTTTTTTTTTATTCACAAGGCCCCTTCACTCATATCCATAGTCTAGAAGACTATTTCTCGATATAACACGTTTATCGAATTAAGTTTTCAATTAGTCGATTGTGTGTGGCTTACGACACTGTCTTGTTGAAACCACATATCGTTAATATCTAGTCCATGCAATTGGCAACATGTCTTTATAGCGATCCTAATGTCGAAAACGCAAACGAAAATTTGCTAATGTTGCCAATATTACACCTTAAGCGATAATTAACTTATGCTTAATTTGAACTCTTTTATCTTCTATGTTTTTTTCTGCATTTGTGAAAATTCATTATGCAAACGAGCGGCTGGTAACGCATTTGCTTAATTTGAACGAAACTTAGCGAATCGCCGCTGGACGTCATTAGGCGTTTTTCTTTTTTAGTTTAGAACAGAGCCTGAGTTGTCAAAAAATAAATTGTATTTCTTTTTTAGTTCAGAGTGTTCAGTTCAGAGTTTCTTTTTTCATTCTGAGCATGTTCTGAGCGTATTCAGAGTGCGCTGTATGTGCTCAGAATAAAATAACTGAGCAGACAGAGTAAAATGCTTAACACAAGCATTTGACAGATGGAAATTAAAAAAAAAAATGGCGACAGCTAAGTGTTCAAAAAAAAAATTTTGCGGAATTTTCAAAAGTTTAGCGACAAAATATTATTTTTTGTCACCAGATAATTCTAGTTACTTTTCTAGCGACTTTTTGCAAGAACATATTTTTTGTTAATATTACGCCACTGGTGATGTTACATCCCTGGCATTAGAGTTTGTCACTTATGAAATGATATTCGATTGACTCTTTTTTACCACGACCACTGAACTGAATTTGGAACTTCACTACACAAAAGAAGAGCGAAAAGAAACGAGTGTGATTGCGAGTGAGCGGGTATATGTTTTAGAAACTAGACTACCTGACCTGGTCATTTCGTTTCTATGATTTATTTTATGTACCTACAATTTTAACTGTAATTGTTTTTGTTTGGTTTTGTCGAGTCGGCCGCAGTGGAGATTTTGGAAGTAAACTTCACTTTTTTTGTAAGCATGTATATAATGTACTTGTTTTCAAAAAATAACTTCAATAATGCTTTAGATATTGAAGTCAATGAAATTGATGAAGATGCTATAATGGCTATAATTATATGTGATTGATTATTTTTATAATAAGTATTTGAAGTTATTATTGAAACTTCTTTACTTTTTATTTAAAAAATGGAAAATAGTAATATTTTCTAGACTTAATTTGTTTTTATTTTTTCTTAGGATTTTTATGTTAACTTAATGCTTATAAGTTTTTCTTTACTATACAAAATAATTTTTTTTTTTATAATTGAATATTTTTTTTTGATATGTGTACTGAAAATTTTTCTAGTGACTTTTTTCAAAATTTTAGCATATCTAGCGGATTTTTAAGGTCGATCTAGCGACTTATTTTTTTGGCTTGCGGCAACACTGACTCAGAGCGCTCAGAGCACGCTTGGTTCAGAGGATGTTCGGAACATGATCGACATGCTCGGATTCTGTTCGGAGCTCTATACTGAACTAAAAAAGAAAAAGGCCTATTATTGTTATTGATCAGGGTTTGTATGTATTTGCTTGTTGAATTATCCAGGCACATGTGTGTTATAATTGGCCATTAACTGACGGTCATTTTTATGAGTTTATTTAATGTTTAGACACTGACAGTTTGATCATTGGCTTCAGTGCCGGATTAGCCACGAAGCAAGAGTAGCAAATGCTACGGGCCCCGCGCATTTAGGGGCCCCGCGCACCAACGTTTTCTGACCATAAAAAAGTATTATTTATATATTATATTTAGTTACAATTACTAAGAAGAAAATATTTGCACCAAAATGATCAACTAAAATTTTATTTTTCTATCTGCTGGTCATACCAAAAATCATGTTTCGCACCGCACTACACGCAAATTGGACAACGGTATGAAATGCAGGTGTTTATTGTCACCATTGATAACGTACTCACTGCTTTAGGTAAACGTATGAACAGAACAGTTATCATAAAATTGCTGGCATTTTCGGAATATTCCGAGAGCTAAAATCTCTTCCTGATTCAAAATAGCTATTTTGGCCTTTAGTCCAGTCCACAAAAATTGGCGTTTCGTCCGGGTGATCGCACATGGACTCATCAGTTGACTGTGAGGACCTTGTCAATACGCAATTTTTATTAAATTCAGTTCATTTTACATCGATTTTTTGACAAAAATCCAATGTGAACTATATCCAACCAAGATTAAAATTGTACTCATTAACGTTGGAATATTTTGCTATTTTGAATCAATAATTCAACAAGTCCATTAATAGTGAAGTCTTCTACCTGGCTGATTTATTTCAGTAGTATATAGAATTTGTATTATAAAAACCTTCATATAGAATCAAAGCTGAGCCACGGGCAAAATATTCCAACTTTAATGAGTACAATTTTAATCTTGGTTGGATATAGTTCACATTGGATTTTTGTCAAAAAATCGATGTAAAATGAACTGAATTTAATAAAAATTGCGTATTGACAAGGTCCTCACAGTCAACTGATGAGTCCATGTGCGATCACTCGGACGAAACGCCAATTTTTGTGGACTAAAGGCCATAAAAGCTATTTTGAATCAATAATTCAATAAGTCCATTAATAGTGCTGTCTTCTGCTTGGCTGATTTATTTCAGTCGTATATAGAATTTGTATTATAAAAACCTTCATATAAAATCTCTTCCACCAGAAGAAATTTTGAAAAAATCTGCAACCATAGTAAGTGCTTACGCAGATGGAGGACAGTCTGAGCAACGAATTAGTGCAGTTCGCTTCAATGCTCAATTCTGATGTGGCTGGTATTATTGACAGCAGGAATCTTGAGGCTCTGGAAATGCAGGTTTACAAGCTGTTGATAAATAACTTTTTACAATCTTGTTTCCCGAACGTTGAAATTGCTTTGCGCATTTATTTGTCTCTCATGATCACCAACTGCAGTAGTGAACGATCTTTCTCAACATTAAAACGTGTTAAAAATGAATTGAGCCAACAACGTCTTAATCACCTCACTTTAATGAATTTTGAACATGATTTACTCCGAGAAGTCGATATCAACAGCATTATTTATAAATTTTCCCAAATTAAATCAAGAAAAGTTTTGTTTTTTTTAATACCATAAACTTGATAAGTACCTAACCTAAAACAGTCTAAGGGCCCCTTAATAGAATTTGCTACAGGCCCCGCGCTGGCTTAATGCGGCACTGATTGGCTTAAAGGCTGCGTTTAAAGTAAAAGTTTCAAAGTTGTCAAGTCACAACTGAAAAACCCTTTTTGTAAATGCATATGTTGAGAACTATAAATACTAAGGAAATACTAATCGATTTTCAAATAGAGAAGAAAACGAAATAGATAGGAAAATAGCAAAAGCTGGAAACAGTTTTAAAAAATAAACAAGCGTTTTATTCCAATCCAAACAAGCAATCTGGAGAAATTAGTTCTAAGACTCTATAGAAGGTAATACCTGAGAAATAAGTTTATAAAAAGTATGACAGATTTGATCGAAAAAAAAGGAGCAACAAGAGTGGAACACGGAGCTGGCAACATAGGTATGCCACAATTCTGGAAGCAACCACATGGCTGCAGAGATGATATCATTCACATTAAAAACAGATGAGAAAGAACTGCCGAAGATAAAAGAAAGGAATATTTTTAAACGTTTTCAATTTCAGGTTTGCAATTGGATAAGAAAGAAAATTAGAAAGACGCCGAGGAAAGATCGGTTGCTCAAGTACTGAGTAAGATTAAAGACAGGACCTGAAAGAAGTGCTTCACGGTCTTCTGAACTGGAATCGACATTTTTGTATCGGAAAAATGTGTTCCCTTAGCATCTCCAGGAATTTAATTTACTTTTGTAACTTTAAAATCCCTGGGCAAAGAAACAACGGACAATATCAACTTTTTTATTTGACTTATGACAATGGCAACTTTTCCCAATACCTCTCAAGTCTCAACTCAAGGCACCTTTGTTCTGTCAGTGGTCATCCTCCTTGGCTACGACCTTTTGTTTCAGTTTATAATACCCAAAACTCACATCTAAGATGCAAATGATAACTCACCATGTCAACAGAGATTGCCAACTTGATATAAATGTGGTTCCACCGAAAAGACCTTGTTTGATGTTTTCTAAATCCCAACCTAAGTCACCCAAAACTTCACCCATCAAATGGACCCATCCACCCATCATTCCATTATATAATCCAGCACGCATGACATAATACACTCATTGTGTTCATTCATTCAATTTCAATTTATTTGTCGTGTCTGGTGTGTATGTATGTCGAGTGAACTAAGAAGAAGTGTCTTTTATTATAAAATGGAAGAGGATTGTTTTGAACTTTTGAACTCACTCGTAATTTTATTTGAAATTGAACTTTATTCTTTGGCCAAAGTCGACTATTTATTGAAGGTCCTATATGTAGAAAACCATAGGGATAGAGCTGTTTTTGCACTCGTGTCGCACGGTTAGAGACAATTCTTATTTTATTTCTCAATAATTCTGAATAAAAGCTCCTTTCTCAATGGGATGACAATAATCGTCTCATGTACTCATGCAGGAGATTCAATGTTTGCGATGGAAAAAATAAAGTTAGAATTTTGTTGACTATTATTTTACAATATCGTAGAGCTCTTCTTACGTGTGTTTGTGTGGGAAAAATTGACAGAGTAAGCAGCTGGTTGAATTTGAAAAACACTGGTTCTGAAAAGAAGAATGTTCTTGCTTTGAAACGGTTATCTGCAAAAACTCATCGTTACTTTGAAATCGTTACTTTGAAATATTCATCTTTCTTAAAAGTGTATTTTCGTTTAGTTTCATTTAATTTTTCAATTGAAATGAATTAAATGTGCACTCCTTTGTAGATGAATCTCTTTTGGCTGCACAAGAAGTAAGATAAAACTATGTATGTGGAATAGGGATGATATTTCGCAGAAGTGAAAAAAGTCTTGGCGGTATTCTCGTCTCTCGATTCTCTTTTAATCAAAAGCCCTTGTGGTTGTGGTGGTTTCTAGAATTATATCATTTAATTTCACGAGTTTTCTTGCCATTTTGTTTCCTTATTTTCTTTTTGATATGTCACAGTGTTATGGTTATCAAGAGATGCAAATGTTTCCTTCACATAATAGCTGCAAAGTTCTATTTCGAATTCTACACAGCCAAATACATGATTATTATTATTACATTATGTTATCAAAGGAGCTCTTCTGTAATAGATTTGAGAGCTTTGTTAAAAAAAAAATTAAATTTCACGCTGTTATTGACACACCATTCGGATTCTACAGTGCTGTCAAATTAGGAATTTAATAAGCTTTTCATAAGTACAATGTCGTTGCAGATCGTTGCATTCGAAGAACAAGAATAAACTTTCATTCATATTTCAATGCATTTATTTTCAGCTGAATTGATTTGAAATGCAAAAGTAGAACAATTAATGAAAAATCTTGATAAATAACAAGGCCTGGCCAATACTAAACTGAGACTTTAAAATCCTGAAGCATATTAGCCCTATATCGGAGTCGTCTGCGAAACTGTCAATAAGATTGAAGTGTTCAAGAAGATGGGATTAATTTAAATAAGAAAAACATACGGAAACAAAAAAGAGCATGGTGGTACACCAGCATAATACATATAGATAGTAAAAAACAGACCTAATGCAATAGATTATGATAAATAAAGTTTTAGAATTTGCATTAAATGCTTTTGAATCATCAACCGTAAGAAACATGTTTTTTTTTTAGGGACGATATAGTTATCGGCTGAGGACTTATCTGCCAAAAGGCATTTCCGTACGGGAGTGAGTGCAATGAAACATTATATGGCATTTTCAGGTAAAAAAACGTTCACTAGTCCTTGTAGCTCCAACTTCTTATATTCTGTGAAGAAAAACACCACACAACCCGTCCCCATTTCAATCTGAATTTCGTGTCCATCACAGTTGCCAGACTGCAATGATCAAGGTGCCTGATGATATACATACGATTTCAATATGACCTGGCTAATGTGATTGTTTTCGGCTTGCTAGTTTTTTCAAAGTCATTTGACGGAGTTAATGATATTGAAAATTGAAGCGCGACTTTTGCTTTCAGGATCGACCGGTGAATCTTATCAAAAACTATTCTTATCTTATTTCTCCTTTTTAACAACGATTTACCAAATATTTGTTCCAATGTATCAAATCTTTTTTATGCTGAATATGTAAAAATGTAATGGTCTCGCGCAATTGGTTTACAAGAAGATCTAATTTGTAGAATGAATGAGGACGTTCAAGAAATCTGCGATTGGTCCCTTAACAATGGCCTAACCTTCAACCCATGTAAGTTCCAATATCTAAGAAGCAGATTAATACCTTACTTTTATCACCAGTATATCTCTCTCAAGTATAGCTTAGGTTCGTGAGAACTGCGATTAGTCTTGGTTAAGTTATCAATATTTCTCTTTCGCCTGAAAATCAGGACATTAAAATCAGGAAGAATGTAAGGTGGGTTATGTAAGCTTTGGCTATTTTCAAATGTAACTCCTGTTAATACAAAATTAAGATTTGTTAAATCACTGATAGTTCCTCTAATTGACTATGCCAATGTTATACATTGTAGACTTGATTCTCATTCTTAACATAAACTTCTTATAGCATTCGATAACAAGTTAAGATATATCACAAGTTCATTAACTGGTTATTGGGTGTTCTTTTCAACAGTTCCTTGATGCAAGATGCTGTATGTTTATGCACAAAATCATTCAAAACAGATAACTATCTTACGTTTATGAAAAACTTCAGTATACCCAAACTTATATAGGGTACTCAATCTTTTAACACCTGCCTACAACTTTTTGAATTCTTCACGAAAGTTTTTTGTTCATGCAACAAAGTTATGGAACTTTCTGCCTTTAACTGTTGAAAAAATTATTTCTACTACTTATTTTAAGACATCAATAACACTTCACTTTAGCTAATAATGTAGCATAGAAATAATGAAGAAAATGGGAGGGATGGTAGGGGGAAATTGGCAGGTGACGGAAAGAGAGAAATTGATAAGGATCAAATGGCAAAAATCTTTAACACAAATTATAAATTACTTATAAGAGGATAACACAATCTTCTTCTTCTTCTTTTTTTTCTATTCTTTGAAGTCTTAATATTTTATTAGTATTATTTTCTTTAATATTGTAATTGGGAAATTATATTTCAGTTCTTGATTTTATCCAAACATGTAAAAATTTTCTGAGTTACTATAAAAGACTAAGTTTTACTTGTACACCATTTTTGAAAATATAATTGATAATTCAACCAGAAACAGAAGCTTCAATGTGGAATGCATTATCTGGCACTATTTTTCTCTCCTACTTTCATATTCAAAAATTCCAAAATAATGTGCATGGGTTAATCTTTTTAAATATTTCCACTTTAGCCTTGTGATTCTAATATCTTTAATAATGCTTAGGGTTGTCAACGCCCCTTTATGCATAATTTATAAAGTTATAGACCTTAAGCCCACCAAGACGAGAAATATATCCAAAAGAAACAATAGACATATGAGTTTAATAAGCACAGGACCTGTCATTATGTCAAAACGAGTCATATCTTGTGATGGTTGAAAACGCTATTAAATTTTAGAATTCACCGAGATAGATAAAAATAATCACAGTGTCTTAAAAAATCTATTTGAATCACACTGTTTTTCGACCATGACTAAGCGTATGGGTTTAAATTGGTTTTAAAATAGAGATCGCATTTTCTTTAGAATAAAAACTTGTGGTTGTACTTTTAAGCATATTGCAACAACCTCGCAACCCAATTTCAATAAAAGCAAGAAGAGAAACACATAGCGTAACGGATACAGTTATTGGCGCCCCTAAGGAAATTTTCATCTCAAAATGTGAATAACCTTTGCATTAAAAGAGCGGTTGATATCTTGTACATCAAATTAAAATTCGATTTTTTTTTTTTAAGTTTTAACTTAATATTTTTTTCTTTTTGAAAAGTAAAATATTAAAAAAGATAACAAAGGTACAATTATTGGCATCCCAAACATTTACGAAAAAATATGTTTTTCGTAGCAGATTTGTAATTTTAATGTAGACCTAGGAATATTTAACTATTTGGAACCCGCTTTTTTGGATATTCGTCGATATTTTTATGTGGAGAAGAGCTTGCTGAATATTATTTTCATTGTACTTCTGTGTTTTTCGTGGCGTTTTTTGAAATTGCAAATTATCAGTTGATACAGTTATTGGCACTCTTAAAAGTATAATTATTGACAGTGCCAATAATTGAAGACCCGTAGAATAAATAATTGGCCATGCCAATAATAATTGAACCCCTACTTTTTGGGGGAACCAATTTTATTGGCACCCCTTCATCTTAAAATTAACAATTTGCTTAGCAAAAAATTGTTAAAAACGTTAACTTTCCCTTTAGCGGGAACACTAAATTTTTGATCATTTTTTCACAACAATAAAACGTTTTTACTTTTGTGCTCATAAAAACGAATTAAAGAGGACATTAATCAAAATTAAAAAAAAATATATAGAATTGTGAGGAATTAGAAAATTAGTATTATACCTACTACTTATCACTTTGCTAACTTTAAAGTAGTTTGCTAACTCTTTCCTAATTTTAAGCATTTTGTAACTACTACCGGACTTAGGCCATTTTTTTTAGTAAATTGCTTCTGAAGACCCCTAAAACAATGTCAGTTCTTGCAAAAACCAAAGTAAACATACATTTTTTGACGTTTGTAAATGTCAAAGTGTCATGTAAAGTTAACACGATACGAAAAAAAATAAAATAGCTGTTTGATCATTTTAACTTTAATACAATTTTAGAGAAAATATGATGCTAAATTCAATTTAAATTTGCAAAATCCGCATTTTTAACTAATATCATACTAAAACAGTTTTAACATCGTACTTATTCGACTAAAATTTCGGTCCATAATTGTATAGTTTCTGCCACGAAGCTTCAATGCTTTTCTAATTTTTAAATACAATTCTGGAGGGCAAGAGATTTTTGTGATCAAAACAATAAGATGTTTTGAATGACTATGTACATCGAAAAAACGATTTTTAAATCATAGCACACATGGATGTGATAGTTAAATATTTTAACATCTGAACGTAGAGTCACTACTCCATTTGTCGATCTTAATTAAATTTGGTGGTGCAACAGCTCGGAGTGAACCAGAACCTAGTGACTTACAACTCTCAACCATTCCTGTGTGCGTGTTACCAGGAACGGAGGGGACCTACAATTTTCTGCCGATTCCGAATGGCTAATGAGCAGCACTTTCCATGACAAGAGATACTCTTGAAGAGTTTGTCAATTCCTCGCAAGAGGCAGTACACCCCGGAAAAAAACTTTCTTGCAGCGGCTGAGAATCAAACTCGAGACCTTCCGCATGATAGTCCAACTCACTAACCATTATGCCAAGGGATACTACGAACAGCGTTGTTCCTGGGAAACAAAATGTTGGGGCCATTTTTGGGGCCATTTCAACTTTTTTGGGGCCACTTTGTTTTTCCATATTCGGTAAAATAATTAAATAAAACAGAAGATATTATTTTATTTGTATTTTTGCATTTTATTCCATTTTTTTTAAATAATGTCTATGTTAGACATTTTTTTATCAATTCTGAAGGCGGAACAAAATTACCAAAAGTATTATTTTTCAGAAACCCCATAAAGCTCATAAGCGAATTTATAACTTCATAGCTAAGTCTATTGCGGTTTTCGATTTTAATATTATTAAGAGCTGAGAAAAAAACGTTCTGCACAGGCAGAGGCACTGCTATGGGGTAGGCTCAAAATATTGCTTATTTGCTTTATTTTGCAATTTTTTCAATTTTGGGGCCATTTCGTGATGGCCCGGGGCACCGGGCCCAAATAGAAATCTTGGGGCCAAATGGCCCAATTGGGCACTTTAGCACAACGCTGACTACGAACCCCAATTTGTCGGTCTATAAATGATAAATTGACGCTAAAATGTATCGATCTACCGGTTTCTCACTTCCCATTCACTGTAGATATCACCGAGCACTTAGGTTTATGATTCAAGCTGAAATTCAAATAAATTAATAAATTAGAGGCCTGTTTGTTACGCAAATTATTGCATAAATCTTATTTGCAATCAGAGTGCCTAGAAAACAGCGATCTTAACATTATTGAAAATGAATAGAACAAAAACATCCTCCGTTAGTATTCCAACTCAACCCGCATGTAAGGGTGAAGCCATAAAAAATGTCGGAGAAACTGACATTAGACATCAAATTATTTCTTCACTTACTGCCAGAGGGATGGTAAGGAGTAAAGGCAGCAATCGATTTAAACAAACGGTCGGCTATTGCCTTATAATGGAAGATTTAAATTATCAGTAAAACTTAATTTCCTTTGTGAGATTTCCACAACAACTTTAGCCGTGTTTTATTGGTTAGTAAATACACTACATCGCAAAATTTAACATGGAAAACAACAACAAACGATTAGTGAATAAAAATAAGCTAGTAATTAAAATGGATAATTTATAGTGAAGATGGAGTTTCGGATATTGAAATGTAGGAGGTGTTTAGGTAGTGTCCGAAAAAATATAAGTGGCATACTTGAGGGTGTGTTCGTTGGTATTTATTTTGTTATACTTTGCCTTTACCAATCCAAAGTGTTATCGCTCCGAAATTTATAGAACAAATATTTTTTCAAATGCAAAACTTAAATTCATACCATAATTCCGGCTTTATACTACTGCCATTAATATTGTCATAAAATATTGAATTAATTTATGCGAAGGCGATTGGTTTCGATTGATATGTTTTATCAGTTCACTGGCATTTGTTCAAAAATGTCGTGTAACTGCGGCATTATGCTGAATTTATATAACAACTGAAAAAAATGCACATTTTTGTTGAATTAATACGATGTTAAAGCTGTTTTAGTATTAAACTAGGTTAAGACAACGATTTTGCAAAATTTTAATCGGACACAGCATCATACTTTCTCTACACTTTTATTGAAGTTAAAGCCTAGTACGCAGATCGAGACAAGACAAATTTTATCTCTACAATTTTAATCTCTACAAAACTATTCCAAATCTCGCGCAAAAGTTTGAAGTTGGAGAATTAAAAAATAATTTAATGTGTTTTGTTGTATATCTCTGGAACGGGTTGTCTTAAAAAAGTCGTTCATACCTTTTTGGAATCTCCTCTCGATGCTTTCAAGAGAAGATTCAGCACTTTTTACATAAAACCAGTTTTGGCAAAAATAACTTTTGGCTGTCAAAATTTGTCCCGCAAAATAATGCTTGTATCATTCTTTTTCCTGGCAAAATTTAGTGGAGACATTTTGTAGAGCAATTCACAATAGTATGAATTTTGCGCGCGTACTGCGTACTGCTCGGAAAAATATCCGAGACAAAATTTGTCCCAGGAAAAAAAATGTATGGGAGACAAAATTTTTCCCGATCTGGGTACTAGGCTTAAACTCTCAGAATACCTTTTTTTATTTTTTTTAGTATCGTTCTAACTTCATATGACTCTTTAAAATTTAAAAACGTCAAAATAGGTCTGTTTACTTAGTTTTTTGCACGAACTACTGTTGTTTTAAGGTTGCTCAGAATCAATTTATTAAAAGAAATTGCCTTAGGCTAGGCGGATTCGCGACTATTTGGTTCAAGAAACTAAAAAGTTTGTGTTTTGACACAAACTAAACGATTGCCTAAAATGAGTTCGCTATTTTGTGTGACATATAATTATATGCACCTGCGCGGACATTCAACCAAATAGTTCATCTGTTTTCTATAAGTATCCAAACAGTTGTGCAGCTAAAAATTGAATGTGCGCTCCTAGCCTTAGGACGATATTAGTTAAAAAATGTTTGAAGTTAGAAAACTACTTTAAAGTTAGGAAATATATAAGAAGTATAATACTACTACCTTAATAAGAGGCTGTTTAAAATTTTGCGCCAATGTCATTTTATTGAGTACTATAGTTTTTTTCTCCAATACTCAGTATATATATGCGATATATTTTTGCACTTTTGTAAGCTTTAAATCAAATTTAACAGTGAGAAAAACTCTAAATCAACTCGATCTGCATTTTCATGAATATTTCAACTCAATCTGCATTTTCATGAATATTTCAACTCCAGGTTAAAAAAGAGATACAGATCTTTCGAACACATCCGTGTAGTTAATTCCAAATTCCACAAGTAGGAAGGAACTGCGCTAGATATAGATTACCAATAAAACGCGCCTTTTGTTGAAAAAAGCTTGTGCAATCTAGGATAAAGTAAAATAATGTTGGTTACCTATGATTAGGTATATTTTATTTTTTTTGTCTTAATTTTGTCTTAACGACCTATGGAGGCGTTTCTTTACATTTTTCCTACAATGTGATTGAAAGATCGAAACTTTTCTTCTTTTAGCTTGGTCAAATTTTTACAATTAAATGGGTTCTGTTCGGAAAAGAATGTTCATATTATTTGAAAAAATTACTTATGATCACCTATTGACACATCAACTAATTTAAGATATTGGTCAGCCCTAGAAAATTTCTAATCAAGTTTTTCACAGTTATAAAATGAATACCACCGAAAAACCCTTTAGCTCTTTATAACAGCTCAGCAAGTTTCTGTAATTGATCAGCTATAGATTTTTTTTGTGATTTTTTAAAGTTTTTTCAAGGTCACAGAAAAAATACTAACGTTGAAAAAAAACTTTAAAAATTCATAAAAAAAATTGTAAATACACCCGCATACGTTTTTAAATTAGTTATTTAAAATGAGTCAATTCAATAGTAGTATATTTTATTTATTTATTTTTTTTGTGTGTTTATAATTAAAACCCAAAGGTAAATTAATTCAATTCTCCCAACATACCTGTTCTGGTTTTTCATTTCCACAAACGGAATATTCTACCATTTGATAGAAACTGGAGAATACAAATGAAGCCGGAGTAGTATTTATCATTATTATACAGCAGTTAAAATATCCGGTGCATTTATTTTATTCTACCCATTCAAGTTATTCACTTCCGGGTAAAACACTAAAAATGCAGATTCCCTCCAAACTCATGTAACTGGAAAATTTTGCAACTTTTGATGAATTCAACTATATATCTGCAGTTCGGTGATGAATTTTTTGTTGGAAAGCTTTTGAGTCAGTGGCGGATTGAAAATACCTCATGCCTTCAGTATTTATTTGACAACTATAATAGCTCAATTATTAAAAATCTTGTTTTTGACAACTGATGAAGGATGTACTCTAACTCAGGGTGTAGAGTCGGTAGTAGTTTAAGGCATGTCCGGGGCTCTGAGAGACTTGACCAATGGACTTGTGTTGCTACTAAACCATACATCGGACCATGGCAGCGAACGTAAGTCCATGATTATGCATTGCGTGGTGGCATGCCAGTCCGCGTACAGCATGCGTAATTCCACGATCATAATGGGTGGCGGCTAGCATAAGGCCATGGTTGTTGGATGGTGGTGAGGTGGTAAATGCATGGTTCATGGTCTTGACTCCGACGAGCTCGTCCACTTCGGTGGGCCGGTATTGCTACTATTCGACAATTCTGCACTATAGGTTCCTATCGACCTCCCCGTGGTGCCTGTGGATAGGTTACGTAAGTAACTGAACCAACTAGATGGGAACATCCTGGACGGTGGCCTTAAAGTAGGAATCCGCTAAGGAGTGTGTACCAACTCACCAGAGGGTTGCACATTCTTGGTTGATGGTTTCTACCTCGATCATAGCTGGGTGTGTGTATATCTTAGGCTGACAGGCCCTGAAGTTTTGCAGGAACTTCATCTGTAAGTAACCTTATGGTGGCGAAGCTCGACCGGAAGCTATATTCTGGTTCCACGGGAGATAGCGCCCAGGAGTCTGGGGGCAATAGCGTACGTCTTCGGGCTCTCCTATTCTATCTTCGGATAGAGACGTGCAGCTGTCGCGTGCGTGCTCTCTTTCTCAGACTATCTATGAGGTAAGCCCCCTAGTGGGAGTATCTGGGAGCTTCGTTTATTCCGAATGCGGAGACGTATGGTTTTCAGGCGTGCCTGGTTTCAAGAGATGTTAGATAGACCTCGCCTCCTAAACAGAGGTGTGTTCATGCCTGCAACATGTCACAACTTTGCGACCGAGATGGCTTCGGCTATGTCGGGATTAATGGTCAGGACCCTATCTGACTCTGATGGAGGCAGGCCTCCCTCCATAATCGGCAGGTGCTCACGTTAAACCAAAAGACGATTCTAACTCAGCATTGTCAAACTTCTACTCTCTTTATTTAAAGAAGATACAGAGAAAATCTTTAGCATAATTTTGATTTAATTTGAACAAATGTAACTTGCATAATTGCTAATAATTGTGCTTAGTCTGGGAAAAAAAAGACCGTTGTCATGACCGCCCGAGTCAAAAATGGGTCTCGTCCGAGAAAATGATTTAAACGGCGTTGCCTAGAGTCTTCCGGATAAATTGGTGAACCTTATTGAATATTTTGACACCTGGATATCATTGTTAACATTGACTACTACTTGGAGTCCTTTTGGTAAAGTTAATAACACGGAAAAGCCGTGAAAAAAGTCAAAGTGATACAATATTGACTTCTTCTCCAATTTTTCTTTATAAAAACGTTTGTTGTTTGTAAAATTTTGAAATCGGTAATTATTGTAATGTTGAGAAAGTACCTTCGTGCAAAATTGGAACTAAATTGTTCGAGCCATCAACGAAATATACAAAATTTACATTTTATCAGAAAACGTCAATATCCTATTTCCGTTAAGTACATTTTTCTCCAAAAATCCAAGACGCAGTCTTATAAAAATCGCTACGGGAATTAGAAGTACGAGGTTAAGGTAATTAAAATCTTTGATACCTACAAACGCCCGGACGCATAGACTCTGAGATCGAGGGATGACCAAAGCCAATACCATCTGTATAGAGCGAATAAAAATGAGTTTCCTTTCTTAAAAATTTCCAGCATGCGGTTGTGGCGCCCTATTACTTTGGTTATAAGTAAATCCGGCACCGCGCACAGTTCGTTTGATTGCACGCAGGATGTGCAAACTTCCCATCTGGGTGCGAGAGGAATTCAACCACAAAACATGCACTATGCAGGGCATCCTTTGTAAATTGTATTCATCATAATAAATTGTCCGTCCATTTGGTGCGGCAGCGGCACAACAGAAAATATTAATTGAATAAGTCTGTCCTCGCTCACAAATCAGTGTGCCCCTTTCTGACATTGACAAATTGAATTATTCGTCTATAAAACATAGGTCAGGAGGAACTTGTCGTTCGCGTTCGGTCGTGTGTCGGGCATAGAATTATCCACATCCACGGACCAAAGTGTGCACAGCAGAAATAAAATGGAAGCGATTTTGAATATGATAGACTTGAGGCAAGAGATTGCGCTTTTTCTGAGTAATAACCCGGAAAATGTCAGACATTTGCAGCACAAAAACGGTGTAAGCAGAGCAGTGTTCAGAAGACTCAGCTACGAGCTATACACAGGGACATTATGTACATATATGTAGGTACCTACCTAACCTATAAAGACGGATGGATAGATATCTTTGTAGGTTGCTGAAGTTATGGCGCCGGAAGATGTAATTTTTGGTTCCCCTAAATGGCAGGGGTGAAATTATGTAATTTGCATGGTTATTACTTTTTATAATGTGACAGCTCTATGGTGGATGACATGACAACGCGGGGGTTTGTTCTACGTATAATTATGCTCTAAGTTCTAAGATGACAAAGGAGAAACTTAAATAAATTAAGAAAATGTGCAAAGACTGATTTAATTTTAATGTTTTCTTGTTATACGCATAAATGTTTATTTAGTGAGCTTTTGTTTACTTAAATTTTCTAAGGATATATTTCTTTGTCTGTTTTTCTTGATAATGATTTTGTTGGAAATTGCTTTTTGATCAAGTGAAAATGATGGTAAAGATTAGGGTAAAATATTGATTAGAATTGTAATTTATTTACTCATTAGGTCGTTATAAAATGAACAAACTTATTTTTGAAAGGCTAATCCTTTCCTATTATTTTTTAATCATTCATAATTTATAGAAATTTGTACTTCCTCATTTTGAATTGAATAAATAAAATATCAAAATAATTAAGGAATCTGTTATTTGCTGCGGCACAAGAGAATGGAATGGAGTATTATGTTGTTATACAAACGTCGCACGAATTAGCTTTTATGTTTAAGAGACTCTTAATTTAAAAAAATAGATGTTACTAAAGAAAAATGTTCATAAGAATAATATTCATTTTTTAAATGGGTAAAACAATTCTTTAAGTAGTTGCAGCTAAAAACAAAATGACATAGGTATCTATGATTTCTTGAGCCCATATCAATTTGTGCAACAATAAAAATTTTAAATCGTTAACATGTGTATTATTATATTTATAAATAAATAAGAGTTTAAATTTTAAAATTTTTTTCTTATTCTGCAAATAAAAATTTATTTTCAAAATCGCAATGCTGATAAAGAGAAAGTCAAAAACCAAAAAGGCCTTAATTTCAACATTTTTACTTGCGACTTATAGGTACTATGAGGCAAGTTAGGCATTCGTAAAAAAATAGAACTCGAGATTTTGATCTAATAAATAAATTGATCAAAGCTGACCTCACGACGATAGTGAAGATAAAAAAGTGGGTCTCGTTTGTCTGTTCGACTACAGCCTAAACGGTTTGGCCCAATTTCTTTAAGCTTGTTATATAGCATTTTTAAAATTTTCTACCACAAAATTTTTCTTAAGACCAAAAAAAAAACAATACCTGCCATACAATTTTTTTCGAAGTTTTATAAATAACTTTTTTTTCTCAAGAACTGCTCTACTGTATAAAAACAAAAAATTAAAATAAATTCATTTAGTTAAAGTTAAAGATAATGCTTGGAAAAAGTTCAGAACCTTTTCTGTTTTCGATTTTCTCAAAAAACGGTATAGGTACAGCTGATTCTGATAATTTGTTTTTATGCTAAGGCTTTCCAAAATTTTAATAGAACTGTATTTTCAAATTTTTGGTTTTTTAATACAATTTTTATTTTTTTTTTTAACTCAAAAGCCCCATGCTCGATTTTTTTTTAAACTTGACAATTAAAAGTGTCTTAATACAATCTACAAGATGTGAGACAAAACAAATTATTTTACCCACCATACAAATGTTAGAAAATGGTTTCAGAAAATCGTATTTTTCTCCAAAACGGCGGAGCCTAGAATAGCCTAGCCTAGCTAGGCCTAGCTGAATAATTTTCAAAATTAAACTAAATCAAAAAATGGTATTCCATTTTAAAAATTAATTTTGTGTTTCAACGAATATTACTTACAGCAATGCTCAAAAGCTATTTTAAGGGTGAAATTGGGGAGAGAAACGGCCAAATTCAAGAAAGATATTTTATTTTTTAAAAACCTAAATTTAAGAAGTTAAAGTGAATGACTGGCGTTGCTGTATTTGATGGCTTTGAATCGGTATATGAATAAGAAAATACTTGACAAAATGAATAAATGACATTTTGTTAAGAACATTAGCCTTGTTTTATTATCTAAGGACTCGTATCGGGATTAATTTTTGAAACATTACAAAAACAATTTGGGATCCCGTTCTCTACCTTTTTCTAGTAAGGTAGGCTTTTCATAGTAAGGTAGTGTTTGCTCCGGTGGTGTAGATAAAAAACACAAGAAATTCTCGACTGAAAAGGTAAAGTATCTTAAGTCAATTTTGATGATTTTTCAGGAGACCAAAAAAACACTTCAAAGCTGTATCCCAAAAAATCTTTCAAATATAGACTTTATTCAACAAAGCATTTATATGTAAAATTTTATGATTTTTTTTTTTGAAATTATTTTCGAAAAGATATTTTTAATATTTTGGTCGTAATGAGGAAAAATATGACTTAAGATAGTTTGGCTTTTCTATAAATTGAATTTTATATTAATTTCCAAAATCTTAAGTTGAGATAAGATATTTTGCCTTGCGTTTTCAATTCTTATGTCCATTTAAGATGAGTTGCGTGTGCAAAAGTGGAAAAAAAAGAGATTCAAGATGATATTTGATGGTTTTTATTTAAGTCGTATATGAAAAAGTCACATTTGTTCTATAGAGCTTTAATAATAAAAAAAAAAAATAACAACTAATAAAGACTTGAATTTCTTTTAAAAAAAAGGCTATAAAATCACATTTGGTTCACAGAATAGAAACAGTTAAGTTTAGTTTTATTCAAATAATTTATTTAAAAAATATTAAAATAAAATATAAAATAAATTATTAAATTATTTAAAAAAAATCATTGATGATTGTAAAAAATGTTACATGAAAACATATTTTTAAAAGTCAAATTAATAATAACAAAAAACTATTGGAAAAACTTTAACTAAGGGACCCAAGGGGAGATAGGAGAAATTGAAAATTGTTTTTACCTCCGAAACTAACGGTATCGCACCCGTAGTGTAAGATCTTATTTATCTCGAAAACGGCTGAATAACGTGTTATTAACGGTACCTGTCATAGAACTGTTTTTTTTAAGTAAAACTTCTTTTCCGGCGCTAGAGGTAAAAAAATGTCTATGCAGCTGTCAGTGACGTGTCAAAACGACACGCTATCAGTCAAAGACAGCGACATGTAAAGGAAGTTTTACTTCTACCGCGCGTACGTCAGTACACACAACTTTTTTCTTTTTATTTTCGACTTTCTCATTAACGGTTCTAACGATTTAACCCATTTTTGTTAGCAGGATCCCCCGAAGCTTAAAATAATATTTTATATAAGAACATTCGCAAAAATATTTTTTTGGATTTTTTGAAAAAAAAAACTATTTTTGTTTTTTGAAAAATCAATATCTTCAAAACAAGTGAAACGATTATTTTTTGAAATTATTTCCTAAAATCAATGGCAAAAAATTGTAATTGAATTAGTACGACCGACGTTAAAGCTGATTTTATTTGAAACTAAGTTAAATCAACGATTTAGCAAATTTTATTCGAATATAGCATCATACTATATCTACTCGTATATCTACCCTTTTATGAAAGTTTAAATCATCGTAAGAATATCGTTCTTTTAGAAATGCCACAAAAGGTTTGTTTACTTAGTTTTTTGCACGAACTGTCAATGTTTTCAGTGTTTTCAGAAGCAATTTATTAAGAATTCCTTTAGTACGATACTAGTTGGAAAATGTTTTAAACTAAGAATGAGTTAGTATACTACTTTAAAGTTAGCAAAGCAAATTGTTAAGTAGTATCATACAAAGAAATTAAAAATAATAGGTTGTTTGTCATTTTGCGCCAATCTTTTTAGAAATTTTCGCCAATACTACTACGTAATTACTTAAAATTGGTATCTCAAATTGTATTCTTGAAAAACTTTGAAGAAATTTCTAGCATAAAAATTCTTTTAATAATAAAACTATTTTTGAGCTTTGTGTGAATAAATTCTTAGTTTTCTGGAAACCAGACGGCAATTTCATACATTTGAACATTTTTATCTGATTAAATCCATGTTTTATTTTTATAATTTTAATTCCAAATTCGTGCAATTCAACTCTTTTTTGTTGTATACGTATGCGTTTCATTTGTAATAATTTTTCAATCGCGTATGAAACAAAACTGTCTGAAACACTAAATGAAAAAATAAGAAAAACGGTCGCACAAAAGGCAATCTAGAATCAAAATATGCTTAAAAATATCTTATGTCCTTGTTATTACGGAAATTGTTTTAGGTTTGCAAACGGTAAAATATCCTATGACTACTTAGGGAGCGAAAAATTTCAGTTTTAAATTTGAAAATTCATTTTATTTTCACATAAGATGATTTGCGTTTTCACACTTTTTTGGAATTTTTTTAAGGATTTTATCTTATGTCGACTTAAGGATGACTTTTGTTCCTGTTTGCACGCGCGAAAATATCTTAAGTCAACTTAATATGATTTACGATTTCACAATAATAAAAAAGTCTTAAGCCAATATAATCTTAAGTCTATTTTAGGTTTTAAAATTAAGCACAATCTTATGCGGACTTAAGATATTTTACCGCGTGCAGAGATGTGTCTTTTGAACATAAGATGAAGTTATTTTTGTCTATAAAAAAGCACAGGAGTGAGATAGAAGGAAGCCGATAACACAGAACTTTAGCCTTTTAGAATGGCATTAAGGATTTGGGGGTGGCCGTGGCGCGATGGTTGCATGCTCGCCTGTCAACCTCATGATCACAGGTTCGATCCCTGCTGTCGTTTATGTATTCTTAATTCCATTAAAAATCTTATAAAGTTGTCATCAATGGGTTGCTGGTTTGTTCATTGCATGTTGTTCAGGCATAACACTAACAACATGTAATTGAGTAAAACTAGTACACACAGAAAAATAACGCAATGTAAAATCAACATGACGAATTATTGATTTTGATTAAAAAGATGAATTTTTAAATCATTGGATTTCATTTTGCTTTAACCCGTTTTCATTTTATTTTAACATTTCAAAATAATAATTTAATACTAAATCCTCTTAATTTAAAATTGAAACACAAGTTCACAGGTATTTTATTTAAAATTAAACCGTTTTCACTTTGTTTTAACTTTGAAGTTGTGTTGAAAATAAAAATAAAAGTACTCCATATTAAAACAAGTGTTTTTCATGTTAAAACAACAGGACATACACCAAAACAACGTTTTTCATTTTGATTCAACATGATTTTTGTTCTAAAAGAAATATTATTAAATCATCAAGGTTTCATATAAAAATTAATTCATGTGTGAGATCATGTTGAGATAACATGATTGAACTAATTTTGACATTAAAATAAAATGAATAACATATTAATTCCATGTTAAGAGTACTTCATGTTAAAACAAAAGTTGTTCATGTAAAGACAACATGGTTATAATAAAACAACGTTTTTCATTTCGATTCAACATGATTTTTGTTCTAAAGGTAGTATTATTAAATCATCAAGGTTTCATATGGATACAAATAAGTTCATGTGTGAGATCATGTTGAACTTATTTTAAAATTAAAATAGTATCAAAACAAAACGATTTGCATAATAATTCTAAGCTATAGAAATGTCAAAACAAATAATTTTCATGTTATACAGCTGAACAATTTTTTTCATATTGAATCAACATAATATTTATTTACTACATTGAATCAACATTTTAGATAAAACAAATATCCATTTAATAAAATAAATGATTGCTTCTTACAAAATTAAATTGAATATCCACAAAAAATTATTAAACTATTTTGAAATGATCGAAAAGAGAAGTTATCGGAATAAGATGCAAAAAAAAATATTAAATACATTTCACACAAATATGGGAGATGTGAGAACGAAGCACGATAAGAAACAACCCGCCTAAATTGGATATTTTATATATGATGAATATTCTGACATACCGCAGAGCACACTGAAGCGAGAAAAAACGAGCAAATCTAATACTAAATTATTAAATCTTATTTAATTTATTTTGAACCATAGATTTAAATGAATGACTAGATACCCAACTCGTACATTTTTGTATGGGCTAAAAGTGAAGCTTTGTCACCATTTTATTATAGGCAAAAATGTCAATAATTGGAAAAAATTTCGGTGTTTTTTGGAAATAATTGCATTTACCTTAGGAGTAAAGGAGACAGAAAAATGATATTTCTACGTTTTATGTGTTTTGAGATATTTTGATTAAACTTATTAATAGTTTTTTTTTAATTCTTTAAAAATTCAGTGACCAATAAAAAGCTTAATTAGTCACCTATATAATTCTGTATCGTTTATCAAACAATTTGTTAACTATGAACAAAATTACCTCAAATTCACATTAAAATACAATAATTATTATTTTCTCTTTCCCTTATGCATTTTCAATACCGTTTTAAGTCTTGATAAATTATCTTCCCATTGCTGTATAAAAAGTTGGCCTTTGTTGGTTCACCCTGTATCGTGATTTATAAATCAACGTTGAATCAATTTGAATTCCTCACAAAACAAAAGGAAACCTCTATAATTTAAAAGGAAATCGTGTAGAATTATCATTCTATATAGTTGAATTCTACAAAACTTGAAAGATCCCGTTATTACTTCCAACAAATATTTTGGTCTGAATCTGAAGCCTTTTTGTAGCTCTTTTTCGTCCGAGGCAATTTACTATAATAGCCGTGGTTTTTTGGAAAAGTTATCTTTAGTACAGTAGGATTTTATATGAATAACAAATACAACATCCGCAGTAGGATCACTACCGATAAAAGGAGAAGTGAAATCCCGCTGCGGATAGAGATTTGAAGTTTATTCGAGTAACGGCAGTGATCCTACTGCGGATTTGTATTTGTTATTCATATAAAATCCTACTGTACTACGGATAACTTTTCCAATAAAGCACGGCTAATGTTAGATGCTAGTTCAGAGTGTGCTCTGAACACACTCTAATGAACCCCCAAGGGCCTGTTTCTTCGCTATTACATCAACTATAGAGTTACACACTAGAGCTACATCAGTTATACAAAGTTTTCACAAAGAGAAATTTAGGGCTAGAGATTTAAAATAAATCTAGAAGTGTTTTCATCAGAGAAAATGAGATTTATTTGACGTTTTCACTCTGACTTGTCATTCAATTGTTAATTTGGACAAGAGTAAAAAAAATGCAATTGAATAATAATCAGAAAAAACAATTTCTGAGCAATAAAATAGTTTATTTTCAATAAACACTTTATTAAAATGAGTATTACAACTTTAAAACTATTGTTATCACGCCATTTGTTTTTGACAAATGTCATGAAGAATCCATATTTATAAAAAAAAATTCCAGCAGTGCTTGAGAAACATTATGCTAGCCCACACTTCTATCAAAAGCTTTTCGTCTTCCGGGCCCCAGGTTTTGCGTGATTTTGTTTGTTTCTCCGATTTTTTGTAAGTTGTTTTCTTAATTAAAATAATTTGTTCTTTTTTGTATAAATACTTACATTTTGTCCTAGAAAGTGACTGTCCTTTTGGTTGATTGTCAATGAAAAAAGTAGGGCTTACATAGTAGGCAAATATTTTGATTGCAAGAAGATTTCAAGGAGATTTATTTTAAATCTTCATTTGAGGTGATTTATATTTGTATGGTAAAATCTACGAGATTTAAAGGAGATTTATGGTAATTCTACTTAAATCCGGGATTTAGTCTTTGTGAAAACGTAGTTTTACATTTTTCTGATTGACACATCCAACTGAAAGTGTTGTGTGATATATCTGGAAAACATATTTGATGTAGTTTATTTGACATTTCTTCTGCATATATTTTTAATTAAGTTAAGTTTCCATATTTTAGTATTTAATTCAAATCTCGTGAAGTGACATAAATTGCACGACTGGATCACACGAACTTGCTTTAACGTTAAAGTGCTTTGTTGTAGACTTAAAAATACAAAAATTAACTAACAATAATTTACTGTTAGTTCTATTACAACAATATATGTATGTAGTTCAAAAAGCTGTGAAACAGAATCATACATTTTTTTCAATAATTCCAATAAATCTATATCCATATCTACACTGATGTACGACAATTGAATATCGGAAGTACCTACAAAACAGAATTGATATAATATAACAGTCAAAATGTTACATTGCACTTAATGTAGTAACGCTGAAACAGGCCCCGAGTATATTCTTCAAACGCATTACAAGCATGTACAAGTGCATTATTGAAAAAGTCACACGTATAGATTGTATGTAGGCTTGAAGCAAAATCAAAATCTTTTGATTTTCCTTTAATCAAGCGTATACTTCATTGAAATAGTGTATACCCATAGCTGGGCATTAACTCGTTAATCCGTTAATCGTTAATTAACGAAGTTAAAATTTTGATTAACGGATTAACTTTTAAGTTAACTTTTAAAAATGTTAACGGACACGTTAAATCCGTTAATCCACGTTAAGTCCGTTAATCGTTAATGCAATGCCTACTACATATTTACCGCGCAGCGCGAAAAACAGGTTCAGACAAGTATGAGACAAGGGCCGTGCGGCGCGTGCCGCGGGTGAAACAAAAACAGCTAGGTACGTATTATATTTTGACGACGCGTGCGAGTGAGAAAACTGCGAAGAGATTCGCAGCAACCTACGTAATTCACGTTGAGCAACTAAAGTTGAACAAAATGCGTTTGGAACCCCGTACACATAATTGACCAACTTTCTCATATGTTGATTAACCCCACACACCTAGTTGATCAACTCTTAAAACTTATTCCAGTGTTGAATAGCTCCGTACACCTAGTTGACCAACTTACACAAATGTTGAACAACCTCGCACACTAGTTGATAAACTTGTTCGATTTTGAAAAAAAAAAATTCGAGTTGATCAACTGCGTTTTCGATATTGTTGCTCAACCAGTTGATGAACGAGTTGATACCTTCGTACACTTAACCAAGGATCACTCGTTGGGGAACGCGTTGAACGCACCACCATAAACAAAAAACTCAAGCGTCAAACCTGAAATAATTTTGACTTCAGTTCGGTACATACCAGGGATGGAAAATTCGGTACAATTGTACCGAATTCGATACAATTGAGTTTGTACAAGTACAAAAGTACAATTTGTCTCAATTCAGTACATTTTCAAAATTTCTAATTTTATGTATTTCCCAAAAAAAAAAAACAAACAAGAGCACATAAAAGGAAATTGAAAGTTGAATTGAATACATCATCCTGGCCTGAATGCATTCATTTTCATACCAGAACAATAATTCTCAGCTGTAAGCCCTTATAACTCTTAATTACAGTTTTCTTTTCAATTCTTGATGGCGTCTTGCTTTTCTGGCTCTTTTTTGATCAGCTTTTTTTTCAGACATCGCATTAGGGATATTCACTAAACATCGATGTATCGAATCCATTCGATGTTCACCATATGAGACATCGGATTGATCCGATGTTTTGCCTAGTAAATTTTCTATTCGATGTATCGATGTTTTTTTTTTTTAAATCGAAAAACTATGACAAAGAACATAAAGACTTATTTTTATTAATTTCATTCAGGTCGGTGAATATGAGAATCGGCTCTTTTACGAGCAACTGAGCTGACTTTTTTCGAATTTGTAGAAATGATAACTAAGCAACCGAGATAACGCATACTTTTGCAAAAATAGCCGTGTTTTTTTTGGAAAAGTTGTCCTTAGTACAGTAGGATTTTGTATGAATAACAAATACAACATCCGCAGTAGGATCACTGCCAATACTCGAATAAACGTCAAATCTCTATCTGCAGCAGGATTTCACTTCTCCTTTTATCGGCAGTGATCCTACTGAGGATGTTGTATTTGTTATTCATATAAAATCCTACTGTACTACGGATAAATTTTCCAAAAAAAAACTCGGCTAATGTGTGCATCAGCTCTTTTTTGTCTTTAGTTCTTGTCTTTGATTAATTTTTTAGGTTTAGTCTTTCATTCCACTGTCCTGCCTGAACTGTACTGCTTCATATACTTGCTCTTACTCTCACTCATCTACAGTGTGATTTGTGAATCGAAATTTGCCTTTTTACGCTAATCTTAATCTAAAACAAATTAACTGATCAAATTTTTTTTGGAATTTTTAAGGAATAGATAATACTTTTGCTAGCGCATATTGTTAGTTTCCATTTGTTAAAGTGAAAAATCATTAAATAAAGTAGGTATTCGATGTTGAAAAAACATCGATGTTCTTAAGCGATGTATCGGAAGACATCGATGCCGGTTTCCGATGTCTAACATCGAATAAACACATCGATGTTTTTCTTAAATTGACACCCCTACATCGCATTGTTTTGCTTACTAAACACTAAACTGTAAACTTGTGGATGTGATTACGGTTTTTCGGCTGTGCATTTTTGAGATATTGAATTTGTGAATTTTAGTTTTATATTTAATTTTTTTTTTTGTATAAGCTGGTGCCGCAAAAATGGACAAGTAAAGGATTTAGTTTCGTCATTACAATACAATACAATAGTTATGCACTTTAAAATGAAGATAGTGGCGCAAAATTTCAGACATCATATTATAAAGTATTATATATGATACTGCTTAACAATTTGCTAACTTTAAAGTATCTTACTAACTCATTCTTAATTTTAAACAATTTTCTTAATAAATTGCTTTTGAACATACCTAAAAAAATGACAGCTCTTGCAAAAAACTAAGTAAACAGACGTTTTGTAGCTTTTGCAAATATCATGATACTAAAAACAATAAAATAGGTATTCGGTTGTTTTAACTTTAATAAAAGGGTAAAGAAAGTATGACGCCATATTATTAAAATTTGCAAAATCGTCATTTTAACTTTAGTTTCATACTAAAACAGCTTTAACATCGTTATAATTCAACTAAAATTTTGCGCCAGTATTTTTTTCTGTGGAGCTATTTATATTTTTTATAAGAAGACAAGCTGATTATTTCTGCTTTGATTTTTTTTAAATAAAATACTTTGGAAAACTTTTATATAGTTGAATAATTGATTTTTTTTTTTTTCATACAAAATTTGTTTTCGGTACAATTGACATCATTTCAGTACAATTTTATTCCAGATTTCAGTACAATTGAAAAATTTCATTTTCCATCCCTGGTGCTGGTACATACATTTATTGTCGACGCACGCCTTCGCTTTAAAATATTCTTAAATTTGTTCCGTATGAGTATGATTTCCGCTAAGAAAAAAAAAGTTTCTGCCGCATTAATAATATTAGAAAATGAACGACAAAGGAAGAAAAAACAACCAAGACGATTCTGGGTAGATGATTTTTTCTTGAGTCGCGAAGAAAATTGTTTTTCAATGAAATATATGAGAAATTAAAATCGATTGATCCCACCGCGCCCGTGAATTCGAATTCAAAGTTTAGGCAATTGCATTATCGAGGAAATTTGAGACCAAGCCAATTCCCTGGCATCTCGATTTTTATAAGAGGGGTTCTTAATGTCCCATATATTGGGCTTTTTCTCAATAATTGTTGAAATCATTTGCAAAATTAATTCCGTGGTCCACTCTGATTTTTTATCACCTTCCATGACGAAAAACCAAAATAAACTACAGTTTGCAAGTTGCAACAACTGCAAGTTCATGGCAACGCAATAGTTCAACCAATGTTGAAAATGTTGCTCAATGTGTTGATCGAACATTTTCAAGGAGCAACACGAGCTCGTACACTACCCGTACACTTGTTGCGCAATTCGTTGAGCAACGGCCAACAACTAGATCCAACTCGTTGGTTGAACAGAATTGAAGGCACCGTACATTAGAGTTGAATGCGTTGAATTCGAAATTTGTGCGTTGATCGCCTAGTGGACGACCGGCATTACTTAGCGCCAGTGCTCAGAGTAAAAAAATATAAAAAATGCAATTTTATCACATGTTAACGGATTAACGATTAACTTTAACTTGCGTTAATTCTTCCGAAATTTAACGCTTTAACGTTTAACGAAGCTAACTTTTTTAGTAGCGGATTAACGATTAACGAAGTTAACTGTTTGATTAACGGTGCCCAGCTATGTGTATACCTATATGAAAGATTGATAATTAATCATGAATTTTGGTTCATTTGCGTATAGTACGTTGAAAAGATGAGAACTCAGCACAACATAAGCACTGATACACTTATGTACATGTGCTTGTCATGCTTTGAACAATGTATGTATATTAGACTGGGCCAAAAAAATTGACTTTTTTTTTTTTGAAAGATATATCGAGAATATCATTCAGAATGACAAAAAAAATTTTTCGTAAAAGTTTGAGCCCTTAATATCAATTTTAAGAGGGCTATCATCGCTAATTTTGATTTTTAGTCATAATTTCATGTTTTGCGTCAGAACTGACAAAACATTGAAGTAAAAAAAATTCATTTTGACTTACTTTTATATAAAATTAAATTCCCTACAAAAAAGGTCTAATTGAAAATTTTCGTCAGACAAGCCGTTTTTGAGTAATTAAGCTTAATAAATTGTTATTTTTCGTTAGTTACAAAATTCCAAATTAAAAAAGTAAAATCGAAGAAAAATAACAATTTATTAAGCTTAATTACTCAAAAACGGCTTGTCTGACGAAAATTTTCAATCAGACCTTTTTTGTAGGGAATTTAATTTTATATAAAAGTAAGTCAAAATGAATTTTTTTTACTTCAATGTTTTGTCAGTTCTGACGCAAAACATGAAATAATGACTAAAAATCAAAATTAGCGATGATAGCCCTCTTAAAATTGATATTAAGGGCTCAAACTTTTACGAAAATTTTTTTTTGTCATTCTGAATGATATTCTCGATATATCTTTCAAAAAAAAAATAGTCAATTTTTTTGGCCCAGTCTAATGTATATCTGGCTTTAAAACGAGAAACAAGAGCTGTCAAAATGCAAATTAGTCTATGGCATTTTGGCAAGAATTGGAATTTAAAAAAAAAATAAAAAATTTAAAAATGATATAAATAAATATATTTTCACTTTAAATTTGTTGTTTACTTGATTTGTTAAATGGTTATTGACCCAAAATGCTTAAATATACATCAGCGGATGAAATAGGAAAATCTCTGAAACTTGTTGAAATCAATTGCTGAAACTTCTGCCTCGAGTGTGATTGTTGTAAAATAAAAACCCGAGCAGCTCGGAGACTTTTGACGGTTGTTTGGCATCCCCCAGAGCATCCTGGAACGCGAAACAACGAGCCTAACATTAATATTGATTAATTTATTTTGGACCATAGATTTTAATTTGATAACAAGATAAGCTTCGTCACCATTTTATTATAGGAAAAAACGTTAATTATTGAAAAAAAAAATTCTGTGTTTTTTATCTTGGGAAAAAACGAGGCAGGAGAATTATATTAGTAAAATGAAAGGTAGTTTTGCAATCTTTTACACAAAGGTAAAATTATAATGCTACGTTTTATTTGTTTTGAGATATATTGACTATAAACTTTTGACACGAGTACGACAACTTTGGCGACAAGAAAAAATAACAGTTTTTGGCACAGGGGCTCAATACAAGCATTTTTTACTACGGGAGGGGGGTCTATCTCCCCTCGGTTAGGCGAGAGGGGCAATTTTATAAAAATTGACTTAAAATCTAAGCATAAAAAATATTTGAAAACAACGGAAAGTATTTAAGAACCTGTTGGTTTGGGAAAAATTCATTTTTTTAACAAACTTTTTTTCAACAAATTGTTTTTTTAAGAATTTTTTTTTCCATATTTTTTTTGGAAGAAATTTTGATTTTTCATACATTTTGCTGGACATTTTTTTTTCAAAAATATTTTTTGACAAAAATTTGCCACCCAAGGTACTTTTAATCAAAAAAACTATTTACATTCGCGCCTGCCAGGCGACTTAACATACCCTAAGCTTAGCGACGGCGGCGTCGCGTGAGCGGGTGTGTCCCCGAAAAAGGGAGCTTAAATCCTGAAAACCGGAGGTACTGTTGCCCAAGAAAACTGTTACTACATCACCCTGCCTATTAAAATGTATGAAAAACTAATTTTTATCTTTAAACGCGATTTGCGGCCGAACGGAGCTTCGTAGACCCCCCAAAGTTGACATTTTCAAACGTGATTTCCGGCTAAACTAGGCATCTTATCGAGTTAAAAATTGCATATTCGTGATCTAATGAGTGCCACCTTTCAATCCACGCATCGCATGTAACGAAAACCAAATGTTTATCTTTAAACGCGATTTGCGGCCGAACGGAGCTTCGTAGACCCCCCAAAGTTGACATTTTAAAACGTGATTTCCGGCTAAACTAGACATCTTAGCGAGTTAAAAATTGCATATTCGTGATCTAGGGAGTGCCACCTTTCAATCCACGTATCGCATGTAACGAAAAACAAATGTTTATCTTTAAATACGATTTGCGGCTAAACGGAGCTCCGTAGACCCCCAAAGTTGACATTTTCAAACGTGATTTCTGGCTAAACTAGGCATCTTAGTGAGTTAAACATTGCATATTCGTGATGTAGCGAGTCATGTATCACATGATTTTTTTTAAAATTTTTTGGATATTTTTTGTAATTTTCTTATTTTTTTGAAGCAAGATACTTTCAAGACTTCATACTTTACTTGTCTTCAGCTTTAAGCCAATCAAAGCTTGTTAAAAATTAACGAAATCAGAGCGGTCTTCTTCGTATTGAATATTCCAGTACAATAGTAGGGAACTTCGTTCTCGTTGCTTCTGATTGATTCGAGTCACGGAAATGAAAATCCATACTGTGCTGTCAATTAAGTATTGAAACGGCGGGATTTCGTGATTAGGGATTTCGTGATTCGGGATTTTGTGAATCGGGGTTTTGTGATGTGGGATTTCGTACCCAACCTATTTTTCTCATGATTATAAATACTAATAAAGAAGAAATTGATGTAGTTAGCTGCTCTAATTAATTCTTTATCAAACACTGAAAACTATTCGTTTCTATGTTTTCTAGTTTTTGAGAAAATTGAAAAACAAAAAAAAAATACTTTTGTATCAGATGGGTGCATGTGAAGTTTCTTTTACATTTAAAGAATCTGGACTTAAAAAAATAATTTGTATCATACATATATGCCCATCAAATATGAAAAACGAATAAAATAATGCGAATTATAAGGGACATAAAAATAAGACAGCATTTTCTCCGCAGTAGTTCAGCCGCCATCCCTGGAGATAAAAAAATCTGAGACAACCACCTTCAGTCTCAGAACATCGTGCCACACATCTTTCCTATCCTTCTTTCTCTTCCTTAAATTCACGCCCGCGCTGTGTTGATACATTTAAAGGGTAATCAAAATCCCTTGAGCGCGTGTAGATTATAAAAAAAAAAAAACGATCAACAAAAAAACGCGAAATATCTTAAGTCAACTTAAGATACTTTACCTTTTCAGTCGAGAATTATGGAAAATCAAAAACCATAAGGATAAAAGAGATAGGCATGTAACACATTTATTTTCAAGGGATAATCTATATGGATGATTGGTGATAATAAAACACAGCTAATATATCAAAAAATATGATTTTTCACCCAAAATTATCTCAAAATAAAAGAAGACCTTACTTATAGCCAAATTCGATAATATTTTCCGAGGACTCTGTTGGGTCAATTTATTTACCAATTACTACAGCATTACGGAGTTATTGTAGGTATGTATAAGACAACATACATACATATATAACGTATGCGGTAGACGGAATACCAATTTATAAATTTATCTTAACTCGTAGGTACCTATCTCATTCTCTGATCGAATGTCATTATAAGAGCTTAAAGAGGTAAATTTTCTAGTAAAGTTATAACCTAACCACTAATAATTTCACTTCACACACACGACTAGACAGACAGACAAGACGGCTAGACAATTTTTGATAAAACTATATCTAATCTGACAAAGCAAGTAGTAAAAGCCAATATAAATAAACCATTTCCACAGTCTAATGCAAATAAAGCTAAATGGCAAAAAAAAAACAACAACAAAACAACTTTCCTTTGGAAACAAGTAGAATGTATAATTTCTAATAATATACGCCACTTAAACATTCTGTTTGAGCTTTCCTATCAAAATTCACAAGAGTTGACATATTGCTATTTGACATTCTGTGTAAATACCTTCAACAACCCTACCGACAGTGTATGCTTACAGAGGAATAATAAATGTAACACACGTCACGTTACCTGGTAGATATGTGTGATGCATCACCGACGATGATAGTTGTCAAAAGTCAATTTACCTAATTGTCGACACGAATGGAATTGAAATAAAATAAATATAAGCATAAACAGTCATAAGAATCCATCTTCCCTGTATTTTTATTTGACAGATGTCAATGGAAAAAAAATCAAACTCTTTTCAAGCTGAGATATTTCCACCGAGATACATGCCCCACTATAATTGAAATGGCGCTTGACATCCTCATTAAATACACGAAAAGCGGTTTATTTTTTTTTCTAGAGCATGTACTTGTCAATTATGCATTCATTGCAACGCAGTGGCATTAAGCTTCCTCTCTATCGCCATCGTGCTTAAGCTCCTCGCGTCCCACAACCATGTTCTCTGCTCTTATCTTTTGCAAACAAAGTGATGCGGCAGCGCTTACCTTGAACGTGCTTGCTTTTCCATATTTCTGAACACATTTGTTTTTTTTTTAAAGGACGACTAAAACATCCTTGTTTTTGCGTTTAATTCAACACACACAGATAGTGTACCTGCATCTTGTATTCTTGAAGAATTAGGATCAGCAACATTGAATCAACAGTGAATGAGCAGTGTTGCCAGAACTAAGTTAAATTAAAGTTAAGATTCGTGTGTAGATTACCTGAATTCAAGTAGTCTAAAAAAATCTTAACTTTGTTTCCACCAGACCTTAATCTGAGATTACAGCTAAAAAAATGTTGAGATTTCAAATTTATTTGGGTTTTCTTGAAATACAGATGAAATCATGTTCCGTATTTCGTTTTGGTTGGAATATGGTATTAGACGCCGCGCCCGGCCGGGCGTTGAGATTAGTTCGCAATGAGACGACTTGAGGTCGAACTAACTATAAAACAATTTCTTTAGTCGAAATCATAATTTTTACTTTGATTGTTTTGAATTCAAATTTAGCCCCAGAATTCATTATTGAAGTCCGGGTTTTGAAGTTTCTAATATAACAGTTTAAAAGGAAAGAAATGAAAACGTACTGGAATGCCGAACAAACGTCAAAGTAATTCGGTTTGTTTGCTTTTAATTTTAGTAACATTGTCGATAAACTCGTATCCAGCAATATTTTCAAGCAGTCGTTTGATATTCCTAGCGATTACGGCTCAAGAAATGAAATAATATTTAAGGTTCAAGATTCAATTTTCGAGCAACTGTTAATACTGAACTAACGCTCAATTTAACATAGTCAGAATATAATTCTTGATCAATAGCACTTGCTCTGCATTAGGTGTGTGGATTTTTATTCATTCTAGTTCGTTCAATTAAGTTCAGGTTTATTTACTGGACTAGTTGAAGTTCATTTAGTTCAATAGTTGAATACTACATCAGCAAAAAAACTTTTTCCATGCAGCTCAACCCTTCGAACCAACTCGTGGTCCCCCTTCAAGGTGCCGTGCTGGGTCGGACATGCATGCCTCAGTAGACAAATTACAACGGGAATGGTTTGATATTTTTTAAGGGACATTTTGGTACACAACTGCTTCCTTAGACAGAATCAATGATAAGAAAGAGTCATAGTCAGAGCTGTGCCAGTCGTTTATTTTGAAGGATCGAATAAATCAATGATTGATTGGCTCAAGGATTTTTTATCGAGTCCTTTAGTTCAGAACGAGACCAAGACCGATAAGAAACGTAAATATTTTATTTCCAATCCGACCGCGACCGAAACAATATGGAAATAAACGAAAGTTTGGCTTTATCTGCTTCTTTTCAACTTCGTTCATGCCATCTTCCATTGTGTATAAAATTAGGAATACACATTCTGTTCATTTCTATGCCTATTTGGTATTGTGAAATGACATAGAACAAGTCGAATGAACGAAACATAACTTTTTTCGATCGTTTCGTTCACTTCATGTTCATCGGTTGACTGTAACTGTATGCGCAAAATTATCTATCTAATATTGGTAAGAGAATTTTGCATATTTATTGTTAGAACGATGCTAAAGAAGTCGCATGACAGTTCATTGCCTTGCACCTTTTTGACATCAAAGGACAAAGAGGTCTTTGGCGTACTCCATCCTCACAAACGGACGAGTGTATCGGAGATGTTAAATCTAGACATTAATCTATATAGCTCATCGCTATAGATTATATTTGGCGTTGAAATAAATGATAAGGTGCTGCTCCTAGAGCATGATTTTAAGTTCTGCGGTTAAGTTAATATTTGGTTGATATTGGATATGGACATATCAGGTCATTGAAGAGCGCCATTAACCAGTACAGCAATGTACTTGGTATAGATTGGACAAATAATTCAAAGGCCTTCATCAGCTTCACTGGACATCTTATTTCATCATATTACTACTGCTTTATAGCATTTTCATCATCAAAGACATTTGCAGAAATGATGACTATATTCTACAACCTTGTTTCTTTAACATCTTTGGCGCAAAATTTTAAACAATTTTAGTAATATGTTAAAGCTATTTTAGTAAATTGCTAACGAGTTTGCTTATTTAAAACGATTTTAACATATTACTATCTCTTAACATTTTACTAAAGTTAAAATCATAAACTGGCTGCCTTAACTTTTAGTAATTTGCTAAATCCATATGACTTCTGTCATTTTCCTCGAAAAAAATTTCTTGGCAATTTTATTTGAAAGTATTAAATTGTGTTTTTTTTATGATTCGTGAGCTAGTTCTTTTTAAAAATAAATAAAATGATATAAAATGCTTTCGGAAGACGAAGATTTCTGCTTTGTGCAGAAAAGTGCGATATTTTAAGTCCCCATCAAAACTTTTGAAGAGCTGCACGATGGAGAATTTTACTCCAGGTATAAGTTTGACGAGACAACAGTTCTGTTCTTGGTTGAAAACCTGAAAATCCAAGACCGAATTACATGCCGTGGGCTTCCAATTTCAAAGAATTACAATTACTAGTTACGTCACACTTCTTTGGGAGAATTGTAGGTTGTCACTTTGACTTCTGCCAAATCAAATTATAAGGCCCCTTCCTCAGATTTATTTTTGTTTGCTTAGTATTTTTTCATACGAACTGTCATTGTTTGGACGTGTTCAGGTGCACTTTTTTAATAAAAGGCAATTAGTGATTTACTAGTTAGTAAAACGTAAAAAAAGGTTTAAAATTTTCGAAGAGTTAATTAATTACTAAAAGTTTAACAAATTGCTAGCTAATGATAAGTCCTTAATAACAGGTTGTTTAAAATTTTGCCCCTTAAAGTTTAGGTTGTATTTTAAGTGGTTACATTTTTGTAAAATCTCCCTAATTCATTCCTGTTAAGATATTTCTCTTTATTCTGGTTCCTTCTTTTTTTTTTGTGAAAAACGGAAGATCCCCTCTCCATTTAGAATCTTAGAGGTCGCGAGTAGCTCCAAAATCCGGGTCGAAGACAAATTGATGAGCATTTATAAAAGCATAAGTGTTACAATTGAATGGCTACTGACTATTGAAGAAAAACTAAAATAAAGAGAGATAAGAAATATTATGACGTTTTTTAAAAGTCGAAAATATTTCTATCACTGACGTATTATATGTAATAAGTCAATGATTTCTATAGGCGTTTTTCTTTTTTAGTTCAGTATAGAGCTCCGAACAGAGTCCGAGCATGTCGAGAATGTTCCGAACATCTTCGGAACCAAGCGTGCTCTGAGCGCTCTGAGTATTTTTTTAAGCACCTGAACACTTAGCTGTTGCCATTTTTTTTTTTTAAATTTCCATCTGTCAAATGCTTGTGTTAAAGCCTAGTACGCAGATCGGGAAAAATTTTGTCTCCCATACATTTTTTTTCCTGGGACAAATTTTGTCTCGGATATTTTTCCGAACAGTATGCAGTTCGCGCGCAAAATTCATACTATTGTGAATTGCTCTTCAAAATGTCTTCACTAAATTTTGCCAGGAAAAAGAATGATACAAGCATTATTTTGCGGGATAAATTTTCACAGCCACCGTATTTCCGAAAGTGATTTTTGTCAATTTTGATTTTATGTAAAAGGTGCTGATACTTGTCTTGAGATCAAGAGGAGATTCCGAAAAGGTATGAACGACTTTTGTAAGACGACCCGTTCCAGAGATACACTAAATAAAAAACACATTAAATTAGATTTCATCTCTCCAACTTCAAATTTTTGCGTGAGATTTGGAAAAGTTTTGTAGAGATTAAAGTTGTAGAGATAAAATTTGTCTTGTCTCGATCTGCGTACTAGGATTGAGGATTTAATTCTGCTTGCTCAGTTATTTTATTCTGAGCTCATAGAGCGCACTCTGAACACGCTCAGAACGAAAAAAGAAACACATTTTCAAAACTCTGAACACTCTGAACTAAAAAAGACACACAATTTATTTTTTGACAACTCAGGTTCTGTTCAGAACTAAAAAAAAACGCCTTATGATGTTAATATTTCCAAAATTGGGTGCACTTAATGAGCTACATGTGCTTGTCGATATTTATCGCTTAATCACCGTTGTGCTTGGCAATATTTAAGTATTTAAAAAAAAATGTCTAAAGTTTTTGTTAAAGTTATAAAAGACCACGGTTTTTTAATAGGACTGGCCACTATAGGCCTTATTGTCAACGAGCTGTCACTCCACGAACACTTTTTTTTCAATTGAAGTAAAAACAATAAACTTAAGTTTACGATAAAAAATAAAAAGGATATTTATATATTTGGATGAAAAGGTGTGAATGAAACAATAAATTCAGGAGGCTACAACCAAACTAAGGCTAGGTCTTACAGATTTTTCTCGGGGATCCAAGCAGTTATTATCGCGCTTCTTAAAATGGTGCGCTGTTGTATTTTAATTTTAAATATCGTTTATCCGACATTATCCGTATAGCAGTAACAAATTTTTACTTGTTTTCAAAATAAACTTGCTTATGCAACAGTTTGTTTTATTTGTTCCGAGTTTTTATTTTTCGCAAAATTTTATTTTTCATCTCCAAAAACTTGTTTATCTCTCCATGTCATAGGCTTTTGGTTTTTGAAGCTTAAGTACTATTTTTGATTGAGCATAAAATCTGTGTTACTATTTATTCCAGTTAGGTACTTTTATATTTAGGTTCTTAATCTTGCTTGCAAGTTGGGCATTTTATAATGCTTTTCTTAATCATTTATCTTTCGCAAGTTTGGAAATGTACATCAAAATACAATTCTTTAACCAAAAATTTACCGAATTTCTATGACAGTCTTGTGAAACTTGCAATTTTCAATGTTTTTATTTAAAGTTTCTCCTCGCAATTATCATAACTATATAAATATTTTTGTTTCGCAACATTTTTCAAAAATTTTCATTTCATTGGTTTCGCAAAATAAATATTCGGAATTTCGAAAATTGAGTATTCCTGGCAACGCTGGCCATGGCACAAAACACAACACAGAACAACGCAAGAAATGCAATAAAGAGCACTTTATTTGCGTTAGAACAAGCTACGATGAGTACTATATGAGAGAGCACAAACAACTACCGACAACATCATCAACAACAACAATAACAACACAGGTCCTTCTATTTATGAAAAGATACAAATTTATGTCATCAGAGCTCATCACACACATAGTACATACACGGAATGACACCGCGTTGGAATCGTGTGCCAGTAGTGCCACACGTCGACGTCATGGGACTTTGAGCACAAGTACATTAGCACGTAACGAGGAAATATAGATGTCGGATAAATTCGAGAGGACATATTTTCTTTTCGTCCTGATCCATTCATAGAACAAGAAGAAAGGACGCTGCTATAGAGAAATCTAGAGCTAGAGTACCGACGCCTTATGTTTATTTGTGTATGCATTGTGAGCGAATTAGTGTGAGTATTGGAATGGGGTTAGCTGGCGCACGGGGGTTGAGACTTTGGGGATACATTTCCGTTAGAGATGTGCGTTCTCAATGCGACGACAATCACATTTCGAAGGATATTCTTTTTATCGTTGGATTTCATTCCACTAACCCGACTAACACAAGTCGCCTTGGGAGGCTTAACGATATAAAGGTTTTACGTCACTAAAATTTTCTTTTGTCTTTCGTTGCTAATGTAGGAAGTGATGGGGAAAAAAGTTCGAAGCTTTTCTATCGTTTGTGGTGGTGTTGAGGGCATGCAACACCTGCTTTTTGTTATGAGGATGAAGATGGAGAAGTCTAGAACATGCGCAGTCAACAATTGCGTGCTTGTCAATTGTCCTTGCTGCGAAAGGAGAGTTGCCGTGTGGGTGTTATAGCTCCGTTGTCAAAATGGAAGATGGAGGGAGGGGTGTCTAAGTCATTTTATTTTACTGCTTACTATTTCCTGTTGATTTTTCAGGATCTCTCGGGTCATTTATTTTCTCTCAAGAAATATTAAAAAATATGTTTTACAATTTCTTTAAGTGTAAAGTTCATTTTTCAAGCTCTCTTCTGTCTACTATCATTGATATTGTACGGTACCTAAAGAGGAAATAAAAATGTACGTCTGAAATTCCTGCTGTTCAAAAATCTCAAATGGCAATCGATTTTAAGAAAATCCTTTGCAGTTGATATTGAACGTTCTTTCTAAAAGAATAAATGTCTTAATAGGGTTTATCTCCAATTTATTCAATATGTTGTGCTATAGATATATAATAATTTATTTATCCTTCGATTATTGAGAAATTTAATTTGAAAATATTGCAACTATGATAATTATTTTAACTTAATGAAATGTAATTATTTTGGAATAATTCTTTAAATTTAACAGTTTTTAATAAAACGAAGAAAATTGGCAATGTTGAAATCTATTTCATTAAAAGTATAGAGTATACTTGTGTAAGAATAAAAATTGCACTCTGTAGATATAGGTTTTTAATCAACATGATGATAGATATTTATGTTAAATGCATTGATTCAAGAGAAAAATTTATTTTAATGGTTATTACGTTAGACTGTAATGTCGAGGGTTTTGTGTTTGATTCTCAACCTCAGTATGGGGTGTACTGCCGATTGCGAGGAATTGACAAATTCTCCAAGAGTATCTCTTAAAAAGTGCTGCTCATTAGCCGTTCGGAAATGGAGAGAAAATTATAGGTCCCTCAATTGCACGCACACGTGAATGCTTGTGAGTTGTAAGCCACTAATTTTATGCTCTGTACGAGCCGTGATTGTTCTAATTTACTCGTATCTATTTATTTTTATAGGTATTACATTTAAAGAATTATTTTAAACTAGCGTACCCGTGCGGGAACTCCCGCAAGCAATTTTTTTTTTCAACTGAAGTTTTTCAAAATAAATCATGTGTCTAAAAGTTTCTGTAGATTCGCTCTGTTTTTCTTACATTGGAAATCTTGTGTGAAGTACGGAATGTTGTTTTTGGGTGTTTATTTTACTTCTGTGTGTCATCGTTGAACAGCTCTATTTGAAAATGACGACTTACCACTGAAATAATAAACACGTTTAGCTTAGCCAAAAACTGTCACAACTGATCTCCTTTTCAACATGAGAAGTTGAAAGCGTACGAATTTATTTATTTATTTATTTATCCACCGATATAAATCTTACAGATTACTAACAAATTCAAGTTATAGTTTGTATTTAATAAATAGGAAAACTTAAAGCTAATTTACAATGTTCTGTAATTTTATTTTAAATTCCAATCTGTTATATGAGAGATCCAGTTCATTGCATATAGAATTAAAAAATTTAATACATCTTGAAAAAGATTATTTTTATTTAACGTATGCATGTACCTGGATTAAAACAAAACAGCAAGCCAATAAATCCAAACAAGTCTTTTTCTTAAAGGTAATGGAGCCAAGCTAAGGATATTTTGAAAAAACTAACAAACAATGAGCAAATCACATATGTACGTATGTAACTATCCTATAACCTGTAGGTACATAAAGTTTAACTTACCTTAAAATAGTTTAAATTAAAAGACACACAAATATTTGTCAAATTTTTTTTGTTTTTAATTTGGAGAATTTTATTTTTGTTTTATTTTTTTTAAAAACTGTTTTGAGTGTTTTTATCGTTACTGATTAGGTAAATTAATCAAACAATGCCCCTCCTCTGGGCCCGCACCAACAAAGTATGGCATTTCAAAGCAACTACTTATGTATATGTACTACATTTCAGTGCAATACGAAGATAGAAGTAGAGATAAATAATTTTGGGATGTTTCGACCACCCAATGCCCCTCCCCTGATAATAAAAAAAAAAAGTAGCTTATACGGTAATCCAGACTATAACTTTTTTGTGTGTTAAATTTTATCAAGATCTATTCAGTTGTTCAAGCGTTATTGAGTAACAAACATCCATACATCGTAACATTCACATTTATAATATTAGTAGGAAGTAGGATTATAATCCCTGAGTTGGATAAGTTATCCAAAACATATCCTTTAAGGAACAGTTTATGAAAGTTCCGTTTAAAGACCTTAATTTAACGGAAAGATTTACCCTTAAACCACAATCAAACCCATATTTGTAGTCATAAATACTATAAGAAATGTTCATAACAGCACCAAATAAATCTATATTAATATTTTGGATGAGGATACATGAAAATACCGAAAATATTCGACATGAATATCAATGGGTAGGTATGTCCGGGGGAGGTTGCAAGAGTGTGTAAGGCTAGTTTATATGAATTTTCGTTAGTTTTAAAATAAGGTAAAAATAAACAAAATTAATTGAAAAAATTTACATACTGGAATTAGGAACAAAATAATGGTACCTGCAATACCTGGTAATACGCACACAGCAATGGTTAAGAGTTGTAAGTCACTAAGTTCTGGTTCACTACAAGCTGTTGCACCAGCAAATTTATTTTTATCTATTTATTTTTCAATAACTACACGCCTATACGCAAACAATCCTTGTGAACACAATACTTTTTATATTTTCTCATCTGAACCAGATTTGCAGTAAATTTGCACTTACTTGTTTCGAATTTTGTTCAATTTTTCCATCAAATCTGGGAAATTTCCTTGCTTATGGAAAAACTCATTTCTTACTCCAATCTTTAAAAAACTGGTTAAAACTAATATTAAGAGTTTTAGTATGTAACTGTTTCATTTCTTCGTGACCTTTTCTTATTCATAAAAATGATGTTTGTTCTAAAAAGGGCTCCAGGACAAATATAATTTTAAGGAGCTGTTTGTCTATGAAGGTATGTATGTATATGTACATATATCAAAATTAGAAAATCACCAGTAGGAATCCTTTTTACCTGGTTGCATAACTTTTTTAATGCATTATAAATTTTAATGCAAATAAATAAGTGAAGTGGAGTGTGTAAGCAATGATTTTTCTGAGGCATTCGACCAAGTTTGTATAACAGTTTAAATTCTGAAATTCTCTTTCAAACAAATTCAGTACTAAGGTATACCTTCGGGAAGTCATATGGGCCCCCTTAAATTCAATACTGTTTGGTAAAGATGGTCTTTATGTTAACACTGTTAAAAATAGAAAATATTTACTTTGTCAAGATAGCGTATTGGATATAAATATTTAATTTCACAGCAAAAACCCATCAGCTGTGTTCAGCTTCAAGGACGTGCGTTTTCACTTTATTTTTCTAATCTTATAACTCACAGAAGAAACGAGTATGTTTCCTTTGGACTCCGAAACACCATGATGGATTTTGATAAATTTTTGAGATAACCTTCAGATAAAATCATCGGGTAATCGGTTTAACAGAATTTTTCTTGCCAGCCTTGTGTAATGTTTTCCATATATTTTTGTATATAAATCGATTACTGTATGTGCTCGGTTAAATGGCAAACCGGGCCCTGCCATACGCCTATAGTTTAATCTGGCTAAAAAAAAAATCACGATTGAGGACATTTGTATATACGAGTATGTACATCAACAGGAAAGTCCTTATTCAACTTAGAATGCCGACTTTGGTCTCTAACTGGCTTTCAATTATATCCAAGACATAGGCAGACCTGGTGGGATAACAGCACTGCGATGTGAACCAGAAACAACAAGGACTTCTTTTCTTCGATGCATCAAGGTGATCAGGCGAAACATGTCTCATGAATTTGATATTAGCGTGCTTCGGTTTGAATGCAAAATTGGATTTCACTCGCAGTGGTATTATCGGGAATTTCATCTACGCTAACAACACTGCCCACTCACCACGTGAAGTTTCCATGAATTTTGAAACAACATCAACAAAAACTCAGGCATCGCCCCAAGCTTTAAAACGTGCAAATTATAATTTGGAACGAATTCACAATGGCTCATAAGAAATCGCTGGAAACGCTTGCCCGGACTCTGCGTGATTTTTAAGGAAACAACCAAACGAAGGGAGGTGTTCTTATTCTTTTAACTAGCGATTTTCACTAAACTTTGTTTGTTATTCCACGATCAATTCTAATAGATGACCTGAACGCATACTTATAACAATCAAAATAATTGGATATGATATATCTACTTATACCCGTCTGCCCAATCATTCTCAAAACAACTTTTGGACATTCGAAATGTCAAAATTCCAATTGATACCGCCACGAAGGAGATTTTGTTCCCGCCGAACTTCTTTCAAACATAACTGAATATTCAAGTCGTTGTCAACAAGGTATTTCCAAGACTAGCAACCAACTGCAGAAATCCAGATTGGCTGTGCGAATGTCCAAAAAGCGATGATGTCAACAAGCTCAACGAGCGAATTGAATTGAAACTGTCCGTTAAAAATCGGTCAACAGAGTAATGGACAACAACTGAAACAACCCGGAATGTCGCGGCACTTATCAACATTGAAAGTTGGATTACCGGTGATGCCTATTTGTAACTTAAACGAATCAAAGTTGTGCAATGGAATATGATTGCCCATCAAAAAATTGACACCAAATTTAACGTAGTCAACAATCGTCGCTGGGAAATTCAAAGGTAAAGATATATTGATTCCACGCATACCGATTTCCAACAATTAAATAAATTTGGTGGTGCAACAGTTCGAACAGAAACAAGAGAACCAAGACCTAGTGACTTACAACTCTCAACCAGGAATGGAGGATTTCCAAAAAATAACCATTCAAATTCAAGCGGTTCCAGTTCCTTTTTCGTCATAAATCATTTTTGAGGTTTGTTACTTCCTGGTAATAGACATCTGAAAAACTTCTTTGTTTTGGTTCAGTCTTAGGTGACAGTGGCTGGAAGGCAGTAACCGTTATGCAAGTGTTACTTCTGTTCGAATAATAACGCCTTTAAAACATTTTACAGATAATCCATTTTTTGGTACTTTGGACTTTTTTGACAGCTTTTTATTTAGTACATATTTTGATTACATACATACTCAAATTCTAACTATGCTATAGCTTAGGATTATTTCAACCACAAGAATAAGTTCATAATACTTATTTATTGCAGAGCCACTTACGAGGCTGAATGATATTTTTGAGGTTCAAGATATAATTTAAGCAATTTCTAACAAAACAATTTTTAATTAATATTATGTAGATTGTAAATTGGCAATAATTACATTGTAAGGAACAATCTTAAAGTGACTTACTACTACTACTACTGTGAACTTTCAAGTAATCACCATAATAACAACGTTCAGTCATAGACACAAATTAAATTATTCTATTAATATAACGTTAAATGCTTTAATATAAGCGACAGCACAATCACATATTTGTTGAACTCTATAATGATTTAATTATAATTATTGTGAACTTTTTATCAGGAGTCAATTAAATAGTCAAGTTTTTTTTTTTTTTCTTTTCTTTTATTTTCAATAAATAATTCAATAGATAAAGAAGTCATTAACGTTTAATTATAAAAACAAAACACAGACACAAACTGTAGTAATTTCCGGCAGAATATAATTTATTTAACAAATGATAGCTATACTAAGATGAATAACATTTTTACATATTGGGAAAAGTTATAGTTTATTTTGATACATTTTTAATACCCAAAAAATCTGTTACAGAATAGAAATATGAGTGGAGAAGGAGTAATAAAAAATTACTGTAATAAAAATTTAACAAGATATTTGGGAAACATTTGAAACGTTGCTCGCATAAGGACTAACACCAGTTGCGAGGCCTTTTCGGTTTTTTTTTTTTAATTTTAAACACGGTAAACAATTCTTCTAACCAGGGACATAACTCTTCATCGACTTCAATATTTAGATATCATAGTTTTATTTTACAGGAGCTCTATATAGGGACGCCTGAACTTGGGCTGAGCTTGAAAATAAGCGGTGCAATAACATCTAGGGAATAACTGCTACGAACTATAGAATTTCAGCAAGGAAATGCGTCATAATTTGAATTTTTCAATGTCGTTCCAAAAGCATAGCCCTTTATCAAAGGGCACGGTAGTACCCAGCCAAGTTCTGGCACTACTCTCTTTTTACAGGAACAAACTCGGACGATTTTTGACCCCTCCCTATCTTCAGTACCAATGAAGTCAAAAACTTAAAATTCCGAATATTTGCTAAGCTAGTTAGGCACAGACGCCTGACAGATCATCAAAATTATGGAGCACTTCCCGATATCGTAGAATCTTGTAATTTTGCACAACGGTAGGTCTTTGAATGCGAGTAAAGGAAAAAATTTGAGGTTTTCCATTCAGGGGGCGTGGTATCCACCCACTTTCTCCAAATTGGTGTTGGTTAAATGGAGCACTTCCGACTGCTGTAAACGACGAAATTTGGTAGAGCGGTAGGACTTAAATTGCATACAAGGAAAAAATATAAAATTTGAGCTTTTCCATTCAGGGGCGTGGTATCCGCCCACTTCCTCAGAACTGATTGCAGTAGAACATTGAAAATTGATAGAACGATAGGGCTCAAAGTGCATATCAAGGACCCCAAAAATAAAAATTGAAGTTTTCCATTCAGGGGGCGTGGTATCCGCCCACTTTCTGAGAAAATGTTTAATTTATATGGAGCTCTTCCGATTGCTGCAGAATGATGAAATTTGGTAGAGCGGTTTAGCTTAATGTACATTCAAAGCGAAAATTAGACAATCTAAGATTTTTTATTCGAAGTTTCTTTTTATTGTCATTTTGAAACCATACATGCATCTTGAAAATTCATGACTTTTCTTAGAACTAGAGTGTAGAATAATATTGAAACAGGTACAATAAAAAAAAATGTATTATTTAATGATTACTGACTTAAATTTGATGGTTTCACTGGTCAAGTTTTTAAAACCTTTCGAATTGGGCATAGAAAAAACTTGCCAAGTAAGCCCATCAAGTTTTAGTCAGTAATCATTAAATAATAAAATGTCGCTATTACGTTGTAGCTGTTTCAATATTATTCTACTTTAAATGAAGTAAGAACTTGGCGTACTTTTAGATCTCAGTACTTTTCACGGCTGACTTGTTACCACAAAGGTTTTTGTATAGAAGAACTTGGCTCTTCTTTTAACATTTATGTTTTTGGTCTGATTAAACTTATTCAATCGGATTATATCGACATCATTGGCTGTTTCTAATGTTCCGTAATAGTGTTCTTCACTTCGGTTGAAGATCAGGCGAGATGTGTTGGTCTTAAGTAAGCGAAGACAAGACAAAGTACAATGTATCAACAAATAAACCAAAATCTGTCACAACAAAAATCCTACTATTGATAGGAATAACTTTGAATTAGCTAAGAAGTTCATATACCCCGGAGTTTTACTCCACAAATCTTAGTGGAGATCGGACAAATAATTAACCTTGTAAACCGTTTCAACTTCAATTTGGTGAAGCAAATGGATTCAAAACTCCTAACGTGTAAGACGAAGTGCATGCTCTACAAAACTATTATTCTTCCAATACTGCTTCTCACCGTCGAGCGTTTGACGATAAGCAGAAATTGGGAATTGATAGTGTGCTCTTTCCAATGAATAATTCTTAGACGGATATTTGGCCCTAAAAGCGTGAGACCGATGAAATATATAATGTAGATTGGCACAGTTCGAGCGAATGAACAACGATTCTCTAGCTTAGAGAGTATTGGCGCCTAGAGAGATCGAACCTACGGATTAAAGATCAACACATTTGCAGAAGCCAGAGTGCTTGAGCTAAATGATTGAAAGTAGCGTGCTCGCGATCGTTGATGATGGACAATTTCCATGTCTCAGACTACACTACGACCCAGCCCTTCATAGATCACTTATGGAAGGGCTTAAGGACAAAAACTTCTCAATTTTGTTCACAGAATCCAACCGTAACCGGAGCAGTTTACGCATTTTATCTTTAAATGTCTTGCTCTGGCCATAATGAGATCGCAACTATTTTGGAAGGTTATTCCTCGACGACCTGAACGAACTATCTGAACTGAAGACCAAAGACTTGATCTCTTTTCCAACAAGCATGACGACTTGCCTCTTAGACGAAAGTCGATGACTTCTGTAACAAGTTCTCCTCGATCTTAAGACCGCTAGCTAGCGAACTTCAGGTAGAACGGAGCTCATGAACGACCCATCATATTCCATTAAATCCACAGGTCAAACGAGATTTAAATATCAAAAAGGTGCACTCCAGGACTATTTGGGTCACTGAAAAAGATTGCTGGTGGTCGCCATTTCTTCTTTACTCCTATATACCAGACTTCAACCTTTAATTAAAAGAAAGATGTATAAACTGAGAAGACATTTTATTAAGATTGACCTGATTGAATTTCAGTGATGAAAAGCTGTTTATTTTACTATTTTAAGATACCATTATCAATTGGAAAATATATTTTCAGAATTTTGAAATTCTGATTAATTTCTAAAATAACTTTTTATGCATGTACATATAATTTAGAAAACACTTTTCGTTTTGTCCCGGTGCGGAGGTTAAACTTCCAGGCTTTTTCAGATCTTTTCTACTCGGTTGATTTTAAGCAGACTTCGGTAAACTTTATGCTATAACTTAAGATATTTTCCCTAAATCAAGACATCAATATTGAACTTCATTCCAATTCATAAAAGTTAATCATCTATTCAGTCAATTGGAACACAATTTGTTGTTCTCCTTTTAAAACAACAACCAGAAATACTCAATTTTGAATCTTTACAAAATTGAGGAAATAAAAATTGTTTCATTTAAATATCCACTCAATCAAAAACAGATTCTTCTTTTGACTTCTTGAACAACAATAATAATTATATGTATATTCATAGATACTTTCAATGATATCATCCTTCAATCCATAATGCTAGAATGATAGTACCTAGACCAATAGCGATTTTCTCATCCTGTGATTGATTTTTAACCTGTTACTAAAGTCCTTTTTCAACAGTTGAAACAAATTGTTTTTCTTAAAAAAAAAGGTAATAAATAATCGAACTCTCCTTAAAGATACATCTAAATCAAAAATTTTCAATTTTCAACTCACCCGAGAAACTTTTTTTTTGGTTTTGGCTTAAGAGTTTTTTTTTGTTCGAAAACAAATATTCTTACAGTAAGATGAAGAATCTGGTATGTGGTGATAATATTGATGGGATTGAAAATGATTGATGTGTGACGTTAACTTTTAAGATTGTTTGGTTAGTTCTTGAATGTAGGGTAGTAAAATTGATAGACATTTTATATGGGCTGACTTTTGTATCACTGTTTTACTTCTTCCATTCTTCCATTAATTTCAATTGGTAGTCGTATCAATTTCAATTTTAGTATTTTGCACGCTTTTCAAGCTAGTTCTAAGAATAGAAAAAACATTTTCGAAAATTCAATGTTTGGAAAATTGTTAAATTTTTAATTTTACAAGAAAAAAATGATTATTTAAAACCGGAAAAACAAATTTGTTTCTTTTTTGAAAATATTTAAAAATTTAATATTAAAACATTATGTAAAATTGAGATACGATAAATTAAAGGTTAACGGGTACTGCGCAAACCTGCCCCTAGTTACTTCAAACTCTCAACCATTCGGAGTCAGAACGGCTGTGATGAAAAACCCTTTGCATAAAAAAGATACTCTTTGAGCATTTGTCCTTTGCTCGCAAAGAGGCAGTATTTCTGAAAAAAAAATGTTTAAGTGGGATCTGCTGGAGAGACCTCCAGTTTGAAAGTCCAAGGCACTAACCAAGGGTACTATATTCATGATATTCATGATAGAAAAGACAAATGCAATTAAAGTATTCTTTGAACATGTGTGTTAGGCGTAACTTGGTGAAAATAAAAATAAATTTTTTCTTTCGCTGTGATTGACTTGATAACCAATATAAAAAAATTAAACTATTTTTCAAAATTCCAAAATAAATTTTTTTGTAAGTTTTTGAAACAGTCAAAATGCTACGTGCTGTGTTCGATAAAAATGTCCAAGCTTATAAAAAATCAAGGATGTATGTAGATGTATGGTATTTGAGACATTGAGTTTTCAAAATAAATTAAAATTTTTCGTTAAAAATAAAAAAGAAAAATTTAATAGACAATAATTATAAAAAGTTTAAGAAGAAGAAACAAATGTTTCAATGGGACTTACGAATAATAAGTATTATTTTTTTTAATTTTATTTTTAATCAGTAGAACAGTTTATGTGAGACAAAATATTTTCAAAAACATTTGGATGGTAGGTACCGTTATTTTTCGTCTAAAAGAAATAATGTGGGGGCGAAACTAAGCCGAGCTAGTTAAGCTGTAGAAAGAAGAACGACCACTTTTTTAGTGTTTCCTGCTACAAATCTGATCAAAAACTACTAATGCATAACTTGTACCTACCAAAAAAATTGATTTAGTAAAAAAAATCATTTGAAAAACAACTAAAAAAATTGTCATTAACATAAACTATTTTTTTTGATTTTCTCAAAAACGTTACAAGTTTCTTATGCTAAAGGTCCGAAAAAGTTTGATTAGTTTTGTTTATTTAAATTTTTAAAACAATTTCTTTTGGATTTGTAAAACAAAAACCCATTTTTTTTAAACTTGCAACAATCACTGGCTCCATAATGAATCTTGAGAGTTAACAGTTCATTTAGGCTGAAAACACACCGGATAAAGCAAAACGTGTTTTTTGTTTTGTGAAACAAGAGAACATTGTTTCTTATGAGAATACACACACCAAAGAAAACGAAAAAAACACAAGTTTTTGTTTTGAAGGGTTTGGGTGGTGGTTGTCGAAAATACATGCCATTGTATGAGAGCAAAATTTTGATTCCGTTTGAATTATTTGCTTCTACGTTTACTCTGTGCGTAAATTTTAAATAAATATGAACGTATGTAAAAGTTAATTTTTTTTAATTGAGGCAAGAAGCCATATCTATATTTATAAAGATAAGGAACATGCCAATAAACTTAATATTGATAAGCTGTGGATTGCTACCGCCTACTATGATATCTGAAGATTGGCAAGCTTTTCTCTTTTCTTATAAATAACACCATAAAGTCTATTTTGTAAACACAAAATTGTTATTTGTATTTACTTGCCCCGTAGAGTTATAATCTTTCAGCCGGAGTTAAGCTTTTACGATAGTTCGTATTTTGTTTCATTTCAACGCACACCAAACGAAACAAAAACACAAAACGTTTTGTTTTGTTTTGTTTTATTCTGTTTTGCTTGTGTTTTTTTGACTATCAACGTTTTGTTTGATCCCGTGTGTTTTCAGCCTAATACTATCTACGTGATGTTGTAAGCAAATTTGTATCTTGTCAAAAAATATTTGTAACCACCATGGAATGTTAAAATTTAGTTTTCCAAAAGCGTGTTTTTCACCAAAACGGCGACGCGACGGCCGGTGCACCTAGAATTTTGATATATTTTTATGTTTTGCTTTATTTTTACGGTTTGTAACTATATATCGGCATAGGGGGCAACATTTTTTTTTTGATTTTTTTTTTGTATAATTTGTTCAATAATAAAAATTTAGTTCTCTGGTTGCTATGGTCAGTATGGATGAAATTTTTTGAATATTGACTTTTTCCGTTATCAGTGGTGATCATACCCCTGATGCATTCAGAACCGCAAAGTTCTTCAATTAAGTTTATGTGTTGTAAACATTCAGTTCGTGGTTTATTTCTTTGGAAAAAATGCCAACAGGCATCGAAATATCGGTCGGTCTACAAACAACACAAACCAACCACATGATTGTCGAGTCAATGAGACTGAGAAAGAGTTAAGAGTCCGAAAACTAGGCTTTCAGTTATAGGTTACACACAAATAATTTGCAAGGCGAAAAATTTAAGGATTTTTCAAAATGGCGCGGGTAGATTTTGGCGGCTTGTGACGGCCATGTTGTTTATTTTATTTTTAAAATGATTGTTCTTTTGTGCAAATATTTCGTGCGTTCCCTCTAATTTACGGTAGACGTGGTGGCCTTTAACAGTTGCCTCTTCACAGTTTGATGGCCAAATTTGAAACAATCAAATGTCAAAGGAACGCAATATCGGCTGAGAACATCGCCACGGTCCGCCGAAAATGTAGAGTAGCACCCAAGGCAGTCAAGTTCGGTTGGATGAATCCTTTCTCGATGAACTAACTGCTACCTATGTCCTTAATGGATGAGTACCCAGATCATGCTAATATATGTATATGTTTCAGAATCTGCATGAGGCGGCGCAGATGACCAGGCCGAGAATATGTATGTCTTTTTGGTTTACAGTGACCAGCTAGAAAACCCGTAATTATTCGGAGGTTGTTTCTGCTTAAGCCGATGCAGGATGACGCATTATTCTATTTTTTTTAGATTGGACCTCTAAGAAGTCCTATGAATTTAACACCGTTGGGGATACACTTACTAGAAATTAATTGCTGCTAAACACTTGTGTTAATAACAATTTTTCAAAAATTCAAGACGCTCGTAAATTTTGGGATGCCAAATGCTAGAATAACTGCAGTAAATTAACTGCACTAACAATAGTCTTAATTTTAAGATACTTACAGATGCTTTAGAGACTCTGAATTAAACGGCTTCTGAAAATAGAGAGAAATAAGAACTGATTTAATTAAAATTCTTTAAAAGTAAAATCAACGATGTAAAATCAAAACAATTCAAACTTTAAGGCATCCATAAGCATGAACGGCACAGACATTTTCTTTGATACGCATTTTAATCCCAAAAATAGACTTAACAACCAATTTAACCTTAAGCAACAATATTTGGAAAGTAAAAGAGATATTAAAATCCTCAGCTCGAATAATTCCACTCTTGTAAATAAAACGAAAAATTCTTAACCGATATCCCATTAAAATAAAAGCACACAAACCCATATACACCTCCAGACGTACTCGTATATACCTATACATGTTAAGACTCAAGCTGAAGACATTTTATGAAAATTTATTTTATAATTGTTTTATTTTACCTACGCTGCCGCGGAACTGAATGGCTCGTTCGTAACGGGTGCAGTGTTGCCCCCCAAACTGATTGAAAGTGTAGTGTTTAGGAAAAAAAAGTGTAGTAAAAACGTAGTAAAAAAAATACAAAATAATTTTACAAATTTTTTAATCCTTTAATTCACTTTTAAATATACATACTATATTATGTATATATACACAACTCATGAAAAATTCTTATATAATAATTAATTAATTAATTAATAGTTTATTTATTATTATCTTTACAAACCAAAAATATACATTTAAGGATTAATTTTTTTATAATGACTTGCATTGTGGTAATTGAATTTGTGTGCAAAATTTATTAATTTCGCGAGAGGCTCAAAAATTCTCTCTACGTCTTTCAAGAGTTCTTTTGATTGAATAATTGCATCAACCGTTGAAATATTTAAAACAATTCTTAAATCATTTTTTATTATATTTAAACTTGTGAAAAACCTCTCTGCAGTTGCACTGATATGTAACTGTATACATTTTCAAAAGCTGGCTTTCCAAGAAAATTTTTGGCACTCAATAAATTGAACCAAAATTAAATAATGTCTTTATTTAAATATTCTTTTAACGTTTCTTGTGAACCTATTCGTCATTTATTATGGTTTCATTTTCTTGTATTGGAAATTTTTTCAAAAAGGGCATTATAGTCGGAATGTCTCCTTTTGAAATTTCGATAGTTAAATGTCTTGTTTTTTTTCATTATCAATTTATTAAAAGTTTTTCACATAAAGCTACATAAATAAAATTGGCATGACTTCGTTTTCACATTTTCTAAAATATTATTTTCAATGTCGTTTTACAGCAAAATTCTTCGAATTTAAATCCAAAACACATGACATATGCACAACGTGATGAACTTTGTTTTTGAAATCTAAATTGATTGATATAAGATCACGTTTGCAAACATTTTTCATAACCTCTAACATAAACTGTTTTGTATTTTCGCTTTGAAAAAAGTGTAGTGTTTTGAGGAGCGTGCGTAGTGTGTGCTTTTGAAAAAAAATTGTAGTAAAAATACTACGATTGTAGTAGGGGGGCAACGCTGAACGGGTGGCGCTGCTGTGGCGGCAGGAGTTGGTACGACAATGAGCCCTAAGTAAAGGATGACATGAAAATATTATTCGCAAGCAGAATCTTCTTGTTTGCCTCGTAAATGTGCCTTGAAAACGCAATTTATATACTTCAATTATACTCAAGTATGCCTTACCTACCATTAAGTATTAAGAAAAGAAGAAGAAAATACTTTGTTTGCAGAAACTTTTTATTTATATAGAAAATTCATTACGTTTATTGTGAAGACATCTTGAGCCGCATGTTACGTACACAAAAGCGACAACAGTACTTTTTGAAACATTTTCAACAAAGTGAAGTCACTTTTTTCGGTTGAATGTTTTTAAAGAGCTTAGTATTTTAATCTGCTTAAGCTATATGGTGATTGAAGTTGGAGACCTTAATTGTTTCCAAATAAAAACTGATGGTTCGTAAACAGAGCAGTAAAAAGGTCTTCTTATAGGTAGTAGGCCAATTACAGAAATTGTTAAAAAGGCGCACTTACTTTAAAGTTGGATTTTTTCTTTCGTTCAGGCTTACTGAAGGCCGATGTCTTCATAAATGTTCGCAATGTTCGCATTAGAGGGAATTTCCACGAACTAGGCTTGTGATCCAAACAATTTAGAGTTCTTAAATAAATAAATAAATAAATAAATAAATAAGAGGGCACCTAAACTTGTGACTACGTGTACTACGACAGGAGGGGAGCTACGATTTCGTGCCGATTCCGAACGATTAAGATGAAAAGCACATGCCAAGGGATACACTTGGAGGATGTGTCACCGCCTCTGTAGAAATTGCGAACACGGGAAGCATAGACCTGTGGGCTAATCTAGCACCGATTTGATACAATAACTCTTTTGAATTTGTGAATGGAATTGATATGGAGTATTGTCCTTACGGATTCTTACCGTTTGGATTGAATTTAAAATAGGATTGAACAGGTTTTGATGTGTCTTATGGTTGTTGAATGACGTGTGTTTGCTTTAGCCTCAATCGGATCACTCACTCAACCGGACCAGCAACCGCATTCGAAACCATCTACCCCTACATCTGTCCTACATCTGTTCAAAACTTGGCAGCTGACTGGTGTCCGAGTGACAACTAATCCGATCGGTTGATTATCCAGTTAATGTGCACAATGAACCAATGTAAAGTTCCCAATCCGCTAGCTCGCAATCTTATGATATCAACGGAGGACGCGATAATCTAAGTTCGTCCTAGAGCCATTTCAACACGTTGGAAAATAAGACCAAGTCTTTGATCTTCATTTCCGAAAGTTTGTCAATGTCATCAAGTGAGCAATGACGGTCTGATCCTTGCCTGGCCAGTTCGTCAGCCTATTCATTCACATCAATGCCACTATGATACAAGACCCTGATAAGATTGAAACCAAGATTGATTTTCCGGTTCAAAAGGTCATTCTGGGACTACGAGATCAATTTCAAGAATCATTAAGTCCAAACAGTAGTTTTAAAAGCTGCCTGACTATCTGTGATAATAGGCGTATTCCGGTTCTAATTTGGATCTTATTCGCCCCAGATTGGCAGTAATTCAGATTGAAAGACTTTAGCGAATTAGGGGTGCCAAAAGGGCCTTAAAGATATTAAAAGAGTTAGAAAATATTTCTCGCATAAATCCGGCGCATAAATCAGGCTGAATTCGACCAATGGCAAATGTTCGCTTTCAGGGCAGTGGTATTTTATGGTTTATTTGCACAGACCTGCGACTTAAGAAAACCTTACAAGAAGAAGAAAAATTCTAACGAGGTTCAATCGCACGATTTCGGGGTGGCCGATTCACATCGCCTCCGCGTGGCACGGGCTGTGTGGCACGTAGTGCCAGCTGTCCTGTTGAAACCATATGTCAACGGTCTTATCATCTAATTCGGGATAATAAAAATTAGTTATCAATGACCGATAGAGCTCGTTGTAAACAGTTCACCCATATTCCACAAGTCGTATTTTATCTCGTACTCGCAGTCGAACTCGAACTCGTTTCGTATCAAAATCGTTATTCTTCAAGTCGTATACGTTGCGTACGAGAAGCTTAAAAAAACAACGTATATTGTCGCCCGTAGGTAATTGTCAAAATCAATAAATTTGAATTGAAAAAGTTATTTGTTGTTTTTTCAATCAAATTATTTTATTCATAATGAAATTCTGATGAGCTCCATTGATTTGAAGAAGCTCTTCTTCTATTTTATTTGTTTTTTCTTTTTCTTTTTTGTTTGTACGAGTGTTGTTACTGGCTTGTGAATCCTCGTTATATTCTTGGACTATGTCAGTTTCATCTTCAGCATTTATCGTGTCAACTACAGGAGGAGGCTGAAAAACTCCAATATTTGATCATTGGGGATTTACAATTTAAATTCAAATTTGCTCTAGCAAACGGTTGTAATTTCACCACCCCTGTGCCTTTAAATTGCTGCTTATTGTGATGCAGTTTCTGTTTTAACTAAATACTTTTGATCATTGCAGCCTTAAAGCCCGAAACTGTTAAATATTTGCTTTGAGTTTTTCACTCTTCCTATGGTCCCTTGCTACCTCTAAATTTTCTTCCAATGCACAAACCAATGCCTCAAATTGAGAACGATTTATTATTTTACTAAATATGAACGCGTTAATAACGTTGAGTCCAAATAAATAAACCAATAAAAAATGTACTCTAAAAAATTTGGTGGTGCAACAGCTCGAAGTGAACCAGGACCTATAGTGACTTACAATTCTACAACCATTCCTGTGTGCGCGTTACCAGGAACGGAGGGGTCCTACAATTTTCTGCCGATTCCGAACGGCTAATGTGCAGCACATTCTACACCCAAAGAAAAACCTGTGTAAAATTAACCTAAATCGGGGTATAAACAATTTTGGCAATTTTGAACTTGGTAAGTTCTAAGATAACATACCTTAAATTGCTAAGGCAAAACAAATTTACCATAGTTCTTTGGCTAAATGAAGCTTTTAGATAAGGTAAATCTAGCAGGAATAAGATAATTTTTACCTAGTTTCTCTTCCAATGAGAGGTGATAAAAAGAGAACAGAATATTTGTAAGCTTAATAAAGAAAGAAACAAAATACTTTTTAAGTTTGTGTGTATATATGATTTGCTATGCCAACAAAACTGATAGGCTGATAGTATTTATTTTGTAAGTCTATCAATTATTTTATTATAATGCCCATGCATTATATTTACTATTTTGCACATATGGGAACCGAAATATAAGTGCGGTTGAAATTGTATCTACTAATTTTAACATTTTACGTTGAAAAAACACAAAGCGCCTTCAAAATAATGCATATTTTATTTATTTTATTTATAACTTTTATCGGAAAAAGGGTTACCATATATTTTTTCGTAAGCAAATAAAATCCAAATTAACTTTTAAATTTGTTTTATTTTTATTTAGGTCATGGGTCATTAGCGTGTGAGAGTTGATAGGAAACCGGAAAGGTCAAATTTAATACAAAATATTCCAAATTACACACTGAGAAGCTTATGCTGCTTTTACAATAGTAATACAATCTGATCTTTTCTGTAATTTTCTAATATTACTCTTGTCACAAAAAAATTACTACTCGTGTAATACAACATAAGAAATACACTTTTTTTTCAATTGTGAACGAAAAGGTAGTAAGTAGCAATAAAGTCTCCAAGATGGTAATGTATTTAGTATAAATTGAAAAAAGTTACACAATATATTTTATAATAAAATACTTTCTATGCAATCACCACAATGCGAAACGAAAACTTGAACATACCACCTAATACATTTTATGTAAGTCAGTCAAGTGCTACAGCCAAGTTATTTTATCGAGATCATAATTTTTTAAGATATGGTAACCCTCAAATACTTCGCTTGTTTATATAAATATGGCTGCCGCTGACGAGACACTTACACGTCTACAGCCGTATCTATAAGATTTTCTTAAACTGCATCTAAGAGGTTATTTAGTTAAGCATACTTAAATATTTAATTTGGCTTTAAATGACGAAACTTCAAATCGTATCTATAATCGATTTTTCATTGGTACTTAACTAAACAATGGTTGTGTCACGTAACGTAAAAGAATGTGAAAATCTAGTACAGAAAAAAAAGAAATGCTGTTTCATTTTATACAACACAGCTGTTGTTGGCTATCGAACACACACCCACACCCGCCGCCACAAATAAAAGAAAAAGACCTGAAAATTGGGATGCCTCCTACAAGGAAACTTTTTTATTTTAGAATTTGCAATAATACACTACAAAACAGAATTATTTTATGCACAGATTCTCTTCCAACAACGAGGAAGAAAGTGTCGATACAAACACTTCAAAGGCTAAGCGGGAAGCGTGGACGAAATTTCTTTGCGCGTACACACACATATACTTTAATCAATACAAATTTTAAATTTAATCGTTGCACTTTATAATTCTAATATGTGAAAATTGATTATAGATACCGATTTCATACTTAAGAGCTGTTTAGAGGTATTTTAAAGTTATAAGTAACCTTTAAGATTTGTTTATAGATTCGCCTGCTAGTGATTATATGGGATTATAGACGCTTCTTTACGATTTATGTTTACTCACGTACGAGTGAGAAGAGAACGTTGACATCAGAAAAGTAGGCAATTTTACCTGTTCGTGAGGTAAATCTACCTCAAATATAACTTGATTAACCCGCACATTTTCTAGATCTGTGGAACTTTACATTAGCCCTAAGGCAATTCTGCCCTTAGGTTAAGGTAATTTTTATTACCTTAGACCCAGGTAAAATTATCTAAGTCCTAAGTAAAAGTTTAAAATAAATTGCCTTAGTCCTAGCCAAAGTTATGCTAGGAAACAAACATCCATACAACAAAATTTAACCTATTTTTTTAAGGCACGGTAGCCTATTCTAGGTTAATTTACCTTAGGATTTTCGAGCATAAATTGCCTTAGATCTAAGGCAAGTTATGCTCGAAAAATAACATCCATACAAAAAAGTTTGCCTAAGGCGTTTAAGGCAATTTTACACAGATTTTTTCTCTGGGTGTAAGACAAGAGATATACTCTTTGAGGATTTGTCAATTCCTTGCAAGAGGCAGTACACTCCTAAAAAACTTTTTGCTGCGGCTGAGTATCGAACTCCAGACCTTCCGCATGACAGTTTAACGCACTAACCATTGTACCAAGAGGTACCAATGTATTTAAATTAACTTTTTGTCCATTTTTATCGAAAAAAAAACAAGTCTCGTCTAGAAAATTCGAGTAAAAAAGTACACAAATACGACTTCAGGGCCCGTATTACAAATTACGAAACGAAAGGCAAAAAAACGATACCCTAGAAAACGATAGTCATGACACAGACCGATTATGGTTTACGATAATGGATGCATCAAAATATTGCCAGATAAAATCAAAAAATCTATTATTTTTAAGCGCATCCAACTTCATTCTTTCAATATTTCTGTCAAAAATAGTACAACTAAATTAAAAAAGTGAAGAAAGTTCAATTGATTTCTAAATTTAAGTAAAATGTTTTTCCATTGTGATTTTTTTTTGAGTAGTGACGATGATTCCGAAGATTCGGAAAACCGGAACAATTCAATTTCAAGGAGATTACTGAGGGATGCATCAGATCCAATGGGTATTCCTGATGCATTGTAAGTAAACATTGGGAAGAAATATTATATTCAGATATGTATATCATAACTAATCTGAAATAACAATATTTCAAGATTTAAAAAACTATTTCGATTAAACAAAGAAGCTTTTAAGTATGTTCTGGAAGAAATGGACCCACATCTTCCTAGCTCAAAGTCAATATACATACCAAACATTTTAAAATTATGTGCTACTCTTCGCTTCCTGGCAGAAGGAAGCTATCAACGAGGAACTGGACAGGATTTCGTTGTTGGTATGGCTCAACCAACTGTCTGTGCAACACTGAAAAAAACATTGCCAATTATGGAAAGAATATTTTGCCCGAAATATATTTCATTTGTAATGACTGAGGAGGAGAAGTCGGAAAGTAAACAACACTTCTATGAAAAATATCAGTTCCCAGGGATAATTGGATGTGTTGATGGAACACATATAAAAATAATAAGACCTTCCGTCAATGAGCATCTATATTTTAATCGAAAGGGTGACCACAGCATTAACGCAATGATTGTAATTTCCCAACCAGCTTACAAATACATTTTTCCTTAAGTGTTAAGTTCCATTATGTCTACCTTCCGTAGGTCTGTGACTATAAAATGGCAATAAGAGCAATTGACGCGAGGTATGGAGGTGCATCTCATGATTCTTCCGTCTTCAGTTTGAGTGACTACCGTCGACATCTTCTTGAAAACTGGAACAATGGTGATAAGCGAAGTTGGTTATTGGGTGAGTACAAACTATTTTTTAGAAAGATTTTTATTCTATTTGTTTGCAATGGTTTTAAATATGTACTTTTTCTATAGGCGATTCAGGGTACACACTTGAGCCGTGGATAATGACACCTTACCGATCTGCTGAGGAAGGAAGCTGTAAGGAAAAGTTTAATACAGTTCATTCTCAATGTAGAAACATCGTTGAAAGAACTATTGGTGTTTTAAAATCAAGATTTAGATGCATCCTTGGAGCAAGGCAGCTACATTACTCACCAGAACGCGCAATCCAAATAACAAATATTTGTGCTGCTCTTCATAACATTTGTTTAAAATTCAATGTCCCTGAAGATTTAATTACGGAAAATCCCGAGGTGATACAAGAAGGAGATACGACTGCAAGTATTCAAAATCAATACTCTAACATAGCGGCCACCATAAGAGATCAAATAAAACACAACTTATAAATAAAAGTAAATTATTTGAATTCGCATCACAATGTTGTACTTAAAACTATTAAATTAAATATGGATTCATGTATAAAAAAAAACATCACTTCTGGTTTCTTTTGTGTGTTTATGAATAAATAAATATTAATTGAAAAAAAGTTCACTAACTTAAGGCTTGTAACTGCAACTGCTGAAACTTTCATTTAGAGCGCAACTATATTTTGGAGTTGAAATCCCATTTTTCATTTCCTGCAGTTTAAGTTTCTTAGATTTTATTGATAGAAGTTCCAAACGTTCCTTTGTTTTATTTTTGTTATGTGACTTTTGCTCCTGGAGTTTTTCTTTTTTTAGCTGGAACACTTTTCTTTTCCATCTGTCGGCTTCCTTGTTCCACTTGTTCATTGTCTTCATCTCTTTGAGAATATCCTTCTGCGTACTTTCCAGAGATGAAAGCTTTTCATTCAACATAACAAGTACATCAGCCTGCATTTCAACATGTTTTTCCAGTAAATTGCTCCTGTTTTTTTTCTTTGGCTTTGGTAGACTTGATGTATTCTCCACATTTTCCTTGTTGATTGGTTCTGCAGAATTAACATTTTCATTATTAGTTTGTTGAGCATTATTAACATTTTCCAAGTCATCTATAATGACATCAACAATGTCATAAGACATTTGTTCCTCTTGGACCTTTTGGAAGCGAGAAGGATCGCCGAAATGCATTCCTAATGTGTTGCCTGAGACCGCTTCGTTCAGATCAAGGATCGCTATTACAGCTTTTTCGTTGTCTGAAAAAGGCTTTTGTTTATTTGGTCCGCCTCCTGTGCCGCTGGAATGCAATTTATTATCTCGCATTTTTCTTTTCACGTTATACTTATAATCTTTCCATACCTTGATATCAAGAAAAACAAAATTAAGGATGCATTAAAAAGAATAATCTAACTATAAAGAACTTACATTTTTCCATCCATCGACGGTCTTTTCTGGAGGGCCAAGTGAATTGAGTTTTGTTGACAAATTGTTCCACAAAATTTTGGACTTGGCTTTTGCTTGGCTGTTTAGCATGTAGTTTTTAGCAATGTCTGGATACTTTTCCATAAAAGCAACAAGTGCATTTATTTGTGTCGTTTGTGTTGATGGCCTATCATTAAACTTTTATTCAACACTTTTATTTATGTATTATTTTATTTTACTTACATTTTTATTTATCAACCAGAAAAACCAAACTCAAACACCAAACGTAATAAATATGTTGCAGCTGCTACAAAAGTCATGTGTCAAACCAATGAAATACGAGTGCCAAAAGCAGTCGTAAGAGAAAACGATTATCGTTTAAAAAAACGAGTATCGTAAAACGTAATCGCAACGTAACGATAACGATGGATTTTGAACGATAATCGTAATTCGTAATACGGGCCCAGGTAAAACGAATACGAGATTCGGAATAACGATAAAATATGAGTAGTCGTATGCGATGTTTTGCGTTTCCCGATATTAGTACAAGTGAAGTCGAATGTACGACTCCTGGAATACCAACATACAACTATAGTCGAATACGAGTCATAAATACGAGTTTCAGAATACGGGTGAGTGATGTCCTGGTCAACGTCGTTCTCAAAGAATTATGAACCGATGATGTCGTCACCCCAAAATCCAACTAAACAGTGACTTTCTCTGGATGCATTGCAATTTGCTCTATCTCGTGTGGATTATGATAATCTCAAATTCAACAACAACAAATGCTTATTGGTTGACGAATCCATGGATGCCAAAAGAGGCCTAGTCAATGGAGATGAATTTGAATTTCGACCCATATTTGGGATCAACTTCCAACTGATCGAGAGCCCAATTGACAAACTGATAAACACACGTCGTTGCTTATGGTCGTTGACTTTAAGCCCCTCAATTGAACACAATAACTTACTAGCTTATTTGGTTTGACAAAACAGACAAACAAGTGACAGCTAATTTAATAGATACAGCTTGAACAATATGGCGGCACTCGCCTGTCAAAGTACGAAAATCCTTATTGGAAAACTCTTAAGTTATTTAATATGTAAATCAAGTGATAAAAGGTGCAGAAATATGCTTAAGGCATGAGTTGGGCAAGGTGTTAGTTTTTTTAAGCTTCTTAAGTTTATCGATCTTCTCATCATGCTTTGTTAAGTGGGGGCCACCACACAATCTAATCGTATGTGAGGATCGATTGTACAATGGTTTTGTACGTATGCAAGATCATCTTCGACTGAAAACCCTATTTCTTACCAAAAGTTTTGCTACAGTCTTAGAAAGCTATGAAGGCCTTCTTAACCTTTTCTTCAATTTTAAGTTTGCAGTTTAATTTGGGGTCGAGAATAACACCTAGATATTTTGCACTGGAAGAGAGCGAAAGTATTTGGCCGTTGTGTCAGTATAAAGCGAAGAGGCAGTACCCATGAAAATAATTTTTTGTATTTTGTATTTTTGTTGTTTTTTTTAGAAAGTGAACTCAACCCTTCCATATGCAACTCCAATGAACTAACCATAATAACCAAGGGGTTCTTCAGGTAACTACGGAATGATGGTGTATAAGAAATTTGTAAATTAATAAAGAAACATTGTTAAAGAGAAAATGTGAAAAAAACTGCTGAGCCAGTTTAATTTTCCTTTATCAAATTCTTAAACCGCAGTAAACTTTTGACGTAAATTCTCAAAAGTACCAAGGCAACGAAGCTCTTAATAAAATGTCATCTCTCCCTTGTCATTAGCAATCTGAATAATTATGGTAGTTCAGTTGGAAAAAAAAACATCTTCTTTGCATTTTATGTGCATACTACAAATTTTAATTCATTTTTTTTTCCAAAAGAAACTAAAAATTATTCACAAACTACATTATACGAAACAGAATGACATTATGTACCAAGTCAATTTTTTTTCTCGGATCAAAAAAACGTAGTTAAGAGAATGTACATAGACCCAGAGTTGTGTCCATCCAGAATGAATTTATATATATATGTATGTACAACAAAAAGAATATACAATTCCTCTGCTATATTGCTTAGTCCTTCTATACAAATTGTGAGAAAAATGTCCTTTTTTTTCGTTGAGTTCTCACTTCTCCTCTAACAAGTAGATATCTCCTTGTGCTGCAGTATATTATACGCAAAATGTGTTCGAGGAAATCTCTCTCTTGTCCAGCAGTTATTATTGGAAGGCAAGCAAACTAGTTTAATTAAAATTTTAAATAAAAGAATAAAAAAATATAAAGAATTTTTTTTTGTTTAAATTTATACTCGGCGCGGCAGTTGGTTTTTTTCTTCTTTCCTTATGGTGCTGGAATAAATTATTTGAAATGGCATAATTAAATAAAGTTGTGTTTTTTGTTCTTCTGGATTTTTTTCTAATAAATTAGAATGTTTTATCCTTAGTCTTCTTGATTGAAGAGAGAGAGAGAGAAGTAAGGAAAAAAAAAGGATATTGTGGATATTTCAGTATTGAATGATTTTAAATTTTATTCATGTTTCGAACTTTGTATGAATATTGATTACGAGGATTTTTTTCAGTTTGTTTGTTTTTAAAAGGACGTTATTTTGAATAATGAGAAACTTGCATTGAACCTGAAGAGAATTATTGAAAGCTTTGAATTGAATATTTTTTAGAGAACTTTAAATTAATGCAACCCTTTTTTTAGTATATCTGTTTTTACTTAAAAAGAAAAACCGACTAAATAGGGTATAACTTTCAGAGAAAATTAATTAAAAAAAGGAAACACACAGGATTTTGTATTACAAAATTTGAATATTTTCAAAATGTGTTCTGTTTCATTAAATTTCTCAGATGCTTTACATACCTTTGTATATTATAAAGTTAGAAGTTAGATAGAAGTTAAAGATAGAAGTTAGCGCACGCTTTTACAGTGGAGAGTAGAATAAGATACAAAACATGTAGTAAAAAAGAGAATATTTTATTATTAAATTTAGCAGAGACAAATCTAGTAAATACTGTCCCTATATTTAAGATGTCTTTTGTCTTCTTGATAGTACTATAAAAGTTTTATATACAAAGATTATGCTAAGGGTTTTTTTTTTTAAGGCCGGATAGATGTTCAAACGAAGGTTTAAACAAAGTTCTTTTTTTATTTTAAAAACCCATGTATACCATTATGTATGGATTATGATATCATTCAAGTGCCCATTACGGCTTCTTACGGTGGTACGGTCTAATTTTCAATTATTCTTCCACATAGATCCAGGCATAGATTTGAGCGATGATCTGTGGTATGTTCACCTTAAGGGCATGGGTCAATTGGGTTTATTCGCATAAACCTGTGAATACAGAAAACCTCAGTCTATCGGGGCTAATCGCATGATTTTGATGGCCATTTCACGTCACCTCGGCGAGAGATAATCTTTCCCTCAAATCAATCGTGGAGTCCGTTGTATGGGACGTAGAGACCAGTGTTGGGACTTCTATCACTTAAGTGGTATTTCTTCCACTTTTTTCTGTTCATGAAAACCACACCTAAAATTGTATTAGGACCATAAGTTGAGGGAGCAGTAATAGATTAACTTTTTGGGTTATTTAAGCTAGAAGACTCAACAGCTGAATCAAACTACAATAAAATTGTAGAAACCTTGAAACTTTCTAATATTCCAATTCAAAACATAATTGGATTTTCTTCAGACAATGCTGCTGTTATGACGGATTCATTAAGCGGTGCTTCACGTTTGAAAAATAAGCAAATAGAAAAATCATAAAGGGATATATATGTATTTCTATTTTTGCCACAGCTCGAAAAAATCAAAAGATTTCATTACTTTCCAAAAAGCACTTGGGGTTAATAAGCATCAAATTTTAAAGGTTTGCTAATCTCAATGGCTTTTATTGGAAATGGTCTTAAAAAAATCATAGAGTAGTGGCATCCCTTGTTTAATTTTTTATACTGCATTCATTTGAAGAACCTACTTCTAAGGCTTAACAATTTTTTTATTTTTTAAAAAATAAAGATAATTTAGTTTTTTTGAATTTTTTGTCAATAAATCTGAAAATTGTAAATGAGTTAAACAGAATGTTTCAATCAGAGAACACAAATATACACTTTTTGATCGAAAGTATGAATACGTTAAAACGAAATATAATAAAAAAATTTGTAAAGTCCGAAAATATTAATATAAATACACATGTAAGAAACTATCTACCATATTTTCAAATGTATTTTGGCCTTCAAACTTCAATGAAAGGTGCTCATTAGAAAATGACATTGATGAATAAAATCTAATGGAATTAAGAAATGTGCTGTGCAGCTATTATGTCGAATTATGTTGTCAAATTGGAGAAAGATTTAACTTTTCAAACGATTAATTAAAATTGTTCAAATATTTAAATCCAAAAACCTTCATTGATGGAACAATGCCATAAATTTAAGGTCTGACGAGACCTTTCCCCCCAAATATAACAAACCTAGAAATGATAAATAATGAGCGGAGAAAACTAATTGGATGACATTGTTTCACAATGGCGTTTGATAAAAAATTTAAAAGATGGTATGGAAAATTTGTTGTTTGAAAACATTTCTTCATATGTGTTAGAGCTTTGTTGCTTACCACATAGCAGTGCTGTTGCGGGACGTAAAGTTTGCGATTTGAAAAATGTAAAAAATGAAAAAAGAAATAAATTGGAAACAACAACTGTTCACAACATTTTAGCTGTAAGGGATATTTTATTCAATGATCAAAATTTTAATCCTACAGAAGCATTAGTAAAATACGATTCAAGATTTAGATTTTCTGATGGTTTATATAAAAAAAAATAACTATGCTTTTTTGAAGTCTTAACTAATTTTTGGTTTCGAACGAGTCTAAAATGAAATTGCATACGTATGTATATGACTTGCTTCCAGATATAATGTCATCTTTGAAACATAGAGAACTGAAATGTTATTTACTTTATTTTTGTATTTGATTTATTTTCAACAAAGTTATTGAATATTCGATTTGTTATATAAAAATGGCTTTTAATTTCTACCACTTTTCTACCACATTTTTGACAACCTTTCTACCACTCTTTGGCTTCTGCGAAATCCCAACACTGGTAGAGATACCCTGCTGGAACCACATTTCGTCTACAACCATATAATTCAATTTTGACCTGAAGAAATTGGTTGTCAGGCTGCTTTGATTCTCATTTTCAATCATCCTGAAAATATTGCTTGGTTATGTAAGCGATAAGTAAAATTAAATAAATAATTGATACTTTTTTAACCTTCCCAAAACCAGTTCCAAGTTTTGCAAAATACTAAAAACTCTATAATTTTTTTTCGGCTCTATAACTCTGAAAGTTAGGAAAAAATATTTATGACAAAAAAGAAAGATAAATGAATTAACTATTTGTAAGATAAGCCATAGAGGAGATGTTTGCTAAAACCGGTCTTTAAGTATATCACTTTAGGTAACTTTTTACTTGCTCTAATCTAATCTAAGACAATCGAAGTTGTAGTCAAACTTAATGCTAGATTTCCACTTGTGCTTCAAAGATCACTTGGACAAGATAGGGTGATTAGTACCAACAGTAAAAAGCAAAGAAATCAGTATTAGAGAGCTAGTATCGCTCATTCTAACGAGTTAAACCGCGTGTTTTTTTTTAGAGCCGGAGAACTTTAATTTGAAATAAACTACAGACAAATATTTTTAGTTTCCATGAAATAAGATTTATTTGAAAAATAATTTTTGTCAATAATGTTTGAGTATGATTTCGGGCATGTGGCCCTAAAAGTTTTTTTGTTGCGCACGACACATTTTGACACATTTCGATCAAAGCACTATGCTGCATATCAGCAATCGCTTGTTCTGCGCCTCTTACGGAATGCGTATTATTGTTTAGAGTAAATGTATTGCCAAAACGATCCATAGTTTTTCGATTTAATCGCTCTGATGGATGACTGTGAGCACGTAACGCCCGATGTTTCTTGAATCAAATCATGTTTTTCAAAATAAATTTGCATTGTCTACATTATGAATTGCGAAACCAAACTTATCTCAAAACAACCGAGATCTTTCAAATCCACTGTCACAGAAAACGGTCGCCTCTAAAAAAACGTCAGTCGGTCTATGCCAATAAATATGTGTTCAACATACATCGATCTATCGCCTAAACAGGTGAGCTGATTTCGTTCAGGTTTGCGAACAGAGCATTTTTATTTTATTCCTTAAAGAAGAAATTCGATTTTTTTGTTTTAGCTCATTTATAACCGGTTGTTATAAGTAAATTAATTAGAGGCTAATCACTCATCGAGAGCTTGTCTCCCAGTCATGTGTGTCTGTTCCCGGCAGAAACGGAGAGCATCTACGAATTTCTTCCGATTTCAAGCGAGTAACTTCCACTTTAGTCCAGTTTCAGTATATTACAGCATTATCCGGAAAAAATAATTCTACTGCCACAAAATTAAATCTACTGCACATTTTTTCAAAATATTTCCTGTCAAAACTGCTATAATAAAATAATTCACAAAATATTTCGCTGTTCATTCCGTTTAAACGCAGCCAATTTATTGTGAACTTGCTATAAAATCAGAAAACATAAGTTGTTGTTGTTCTGTTTGATTTCCTGCTCTGCTTTGTTAAACTAACGGGTACCTAACTAATACTACGTTTTCACCAAAAGATAATCTGAGATTCACGGCACTGAAAGATTAATAAGAAGATTAACTTTGACAGCATCTATCAAAATGCTAATGTTGTTTCATTTTTTCTTATAAAGTAGAAGCGAGAGAAAGAAAGTTTCATTTGTCCAAAACGATGAAAAATCATCGAGATAGCTTAGCACCGTATGGATGTTAGGTCAGTTCGAATTTCGACCGATCGATCCTATGAAGATTTAGTAGAGATTTATTTCTAATCTACTAGATTTACGAAATAAATTTGTATGGTAAATCTTCAAGATTTAAAGAAGATTTATACTACGTTTTCACCAAGAGTAAATCCGCTAGAGATTTAAAATAAATCTTGAAGTGTTTTCACCAAAGAAACTGAGATTTATTTGACGTTTTCACTATGTCTTGTCATTCTGTTGTCAATTTAGACAAGAGAAAAAAAATTGCAATTGGATAGTGAACAGGAAAAAAACAAATATTTCTATTTTGTGTTGATTGTCAATGAAGAAAGTGGGTTTAAATAGGTCCGTTCTACAAAATAAGGTTTGTTTGTTTTGCAAACCTTCTGATTGCGAGAAGATTTCAAGGAGATTTATTTTAAATCTTCATTTGAGGTGATTTATATTTGTATGGTAAATCTACGTGATTTAAAGGAGATTTATGGTAAATCCACTTAAATGCCGGATTTACCTTTGGTGAAAACGTAGTATTATGGTGAATCCACTTAAATCCCGGATTTACTCTTGGTGAAAACGTAGTATAAGTAACAATCTTCACAATGTACTTGGCGACAATAGGCAGAGTTTGATCAGAGCTGTCAAATTTTTGAAAGATACTGAACTGAACTGTCAGAGGCGTCGATCTACATTTTTATTTGTTTTTTTTTTTGCCGTCTGTATCTGTCATATCACAATTAAAAAAAAAATGAAGTTGCTTCACTTAGCTTTTAAGTCCATCTGCTCCGTTCTCTGCTCTGAGCTTAAAATGAAAAATACCTAGTGCTCTTGAAAATGTTATGCTTTATGAGAAAATGAATAAGTTCAAATGACATAATAAAGATTTTGTATGTCTTCTTGTACAAATATTTTTCAAAAATATTTTAAATAATGTTCAAAAAATAAGCCTTGTATTTTTATTTGTAAATACAAAATCTATTGTGGAAAGATAAAATCTACTGCATTTTTTTCTTTCCTTCTCGTTGAAAAAAGATGTCCATCAATTTGCTCCCGAGCCCAATTTTTCAGACATACTAATTATCACAGAGATTTTTTCTTTAGCTGCACTACACGAATGCTGAATGCTCTACTCAGTTAGGTTTTTCCCTCTCTTTATGATATACAGAAATTGAAAACGAATGTGCATCTGTATCTCCTTTTCAATCCTCTCCACTTTCCCATATGGTTGTATTCTCTAACATTAATATAAGGTATTCATTTCACTTGGACGTAAGGAAATGCCAGCTGTGAAACTACAGACGTTTTGAGCTTTTGTAAGAATTGTTAAGCAATCGAAATTAAATTTTCAAGCAAAATATTGTCTTGACTTAATAATTCTTTGAAGTTGGGTTAAAAGATCTTAATTCAGAAATTCCAATTTTCCGTTAAATGCTTTTTAAAATTGTTTAATTATGTATTTGAAAGTTGCCTAAACACCAAATAATTACGATGGGAAGCAATTGTGCTAGATTTTCGTTGAAAATACCCATCAGAAGAAAAAAGATGCCATTTTTTTATTTAAGGCGTTATTGCTTAACGTCAAAGGATTTGCAATCATTATTATTCGTAAATCAAGGATTTTAAATCTACTATAAGTTTGAAGGGAATCATTTCCCGTCGATCAGTTGCATCGAATACTGTGAATGTCACTAACAACAGCACTATTCCTTTAAACGAAGGAACCAACGTTCGATTAACGTTCGCTTATCGTCTGAATTGTATTAATCATCTGGTGCACTACTTTACCTATCCTTATGTCGAATCTTTCGAATATCATTTTTAAATGAAATGTCGCTTTGATAATTTAAAAATTTATTTGAATAGGAAAACAACTTAAACTTCCATTTAGAGTTTTACATTAAATTAATAAAAAAGTTGCAAATAATATACCATTAAGTTTTAAATTTTATTTTGCTTAATTAGAAGGTTTAATTTATGCCATCAGGTTTGGAATATAGTTTTTAGCAAATGTCTGCCGCGGTTTCACTAGGTATGCGCACCGCAAGTGTGTAATTTTCAATAACTCTGGTGCATAAATTAAGTTGAATTTGGCCAATGGCATTGAGGATTTTGGCTTTAAGGGCAGTGGTCGTTTCTGGTTTATTGACATAGACCTGTGACTTGAGAAAACCCTACAAGAAGAAGTCTAACGAGGTAAAATCATACGATCCCAATTCACATCATCTCCGCGTGATATTGCCATGTTCAGAAATCGCTCGTGTAAGATTACCACGGGCTGTGTGGGACGTAGCGCTGTCCTGTTGAAACCACTTGTCATCGGTGTCCATACTATCCAATTGCGGCTAAAAGAAATTTACGAGTATCATCGACCGATAGCACTCGCCATTGACGATGATAGCCTGGCCCTTTCTTAAGGAAGTATGGACTGATTATGCCGCCTGCCTAAAATCCACACCAAACATTGAATTTATTTGGAGGCATTGCAATTTGGTGGATCTTGTGCGGATTCTGATCGTCCCAATTTTAAAAGCCCCATTCATACTGAAATAAGCATTTTCGTATGATGAATATGAATATGATATGATCGGGAGAAACTCGCAAAATGTTGCTCGACCAGATGACCCACATTCATTAAACAATTTAATCATTTGGTCTTGTTGTTGAACGCTATAACTTTAAAGGTTTATTTTGCAAAGCAGACTTAATAAATAGCGGCCAATTTGACACCTGTGTAAGTTAAAAAAATCCCTATTGGAAAACTCTTTAGTTTATGATTTCTAAAAGTTTATTTTCAAGTCAAAACTACATCGCTGAATCTTGTCGAAGTCATGATGCTGCGTAGAATCCTTGCCGTCGCTATAAATGTTGAACAGAACCTGCGATCTGACAACTCCTGAATGCAATTTTTAACATAATTTAAAATATTGTGAAGGAAGTTACGAGAACATTGCCCTATTTAACAAGAAACTTTCTACAATTAAGCATGTCATTAAGCATATATAATAGAGCCTTCCGCAACTTTTAATGAGTTTTTACAAAAAAAAAGCAGTTTTATAATATTTTAAAACCTGTAGGAAATTCCATATGGTTAGATCAACACTTCCAGTAAAAATATTGGGGGTAGTCATTTAAGAGGAGCGATGAAGTGTTCTTGTGGTTTTTATCTTATGCATATAACCATTGATATGGCATGTATTTCATCATTAAATATCGTAGACTGTCACGATAATAGGAACTATTATTTATTTATGAACTTAAACCGAACTTTATTACATACAAACATTTTCTATAATTATGTACTTATTTTCGAGTGAAATGCTTGCAGGACACTTCAGAAATAATATCAAAAATCTTGATTCATTTGGGATTTATAGTCCGCTTGACTGAACTAAAGAGCTGATTCAATTCTATACATTTTAATATACAACTTACATAATATTTCAAAAAGAGTTTATGATTTTACGAATCAAATTTATGTACAAGTTTTTGTCGAATACGTAAAAATATATTCAATTTTCTCACAACACTTATCAAATCATACTTTATTCTTTTATTAAAACATGAACGTGCCGTCTGTAATTCAATCCAATTGTAAACATTGTTAATATAAGAACATCCTTAAGAGGGATGAAACCCCTAACAAGCAAAAGCGCAGACTATACTAGGTATATTATGAATACAAATTCTGGATTATTCCTTTTTTTATTTACATAATCTTTATATTAAAGTCTCCTTGTTGACAACAAACAAAATTGAAAGGAAAAAAAATGCATTTGGGTCAGAAGGAAATGTAGGTCCTCACTCAACGGCTCCCTTGTGAACAGTTTCTTCCTTGAAATATGTCCATTTCACACACACCTACTCGAGAAAATGCGAGTGACAGAAGTTTGTTTTCAAAGTGCTTATACAAAAATATTCCACAAAGTTTCTACGATATTATACGGGACGAACGACATCTACGAGTAGGACAGGACAGTACAGAACAGCACAGAGAAAAAGGACACACGAGTCTAGAAAATGATCCTCTCAATCGATTTCAGATGGTGCCATCGAATAAGAGACTTTTTATGTAGTGAGATATTGGCATTGTGACAAATTTTCGAATTTATATTATCCTCGCTGGAAAGGGTTCCGTGGGATAATGTGATAACTTAAGTATATATTTTGGAGTTTTGTTATTCGATTTTTGGGGGTTCGTTCGTGACTAACCAACATAAAAAAAAACAATATATACAGCCTTGAAACGCTCATACATTCTAGTAAGTAGCTGCTTGGGAACATTACACTGAAAGAAAAATTCACTCATGGCATAAAATATATATATGAATTTAATTATATTTTATAAATTACAATTATACTGTGTTCAATTTATATTTGCAGTACAGGCTTTATGGGAGAGCTTTTTCAGAAACACTGGTGCCTGCTGCTGTTTGCAAGGCACCTTAACTTAAGAAATTGCCACTGAAATAAGAAAGGGACGGACTGAGTTACATTAAAATTGTATGTGTAATCTTCTTTGAGCTCAAGTACAGCCCACCATGACCTATCTGCTGCATGGGTGAAAGGAGAATGATCGCCAATTTGGAACAAACCCTTGTTGTGTTTATTAAAAAAAAAACACTGAATCAGAGTTACCATTGCCAAGTTGATAGAAATTCATATGGCATTTTCTTTGGTTTGTGCTATGTAACTTTCAGAATTTAAGCTTTTTAGAGCTTTTGGTAGCAAATATTTTTCTGAAATTTGCGGCAATTTTTAATGCTCCTACGGCAATCCTGTAAGAGCTTTAAATTAAAGATAGCTTATAGAAATCCATAATGGTCAGACTGAAAGGCAAATATCCTATCTTCCCTGTACTGCAAATATAAATTGAACAGAGTATAGTTACAAAATTCTTTCTAAGAGTAAATAATTTTGTGTTCACACTAAAAAGGGTAAAATGAAATGTAGCTATGACTTTTTGGCTCTTTAAAATTTTTGAACGCGTGAAGTAACTCAAAAACGGTCTTATAATAACTAATTAAAAACTTCATAAAGGGGGCGGCTATTTCTTCTTTAAACCGAAAGAGATAAACTCTAATGTCGGAAAGATTAATTAATTAAATATTAACATAGATACAGGGTGCGTTTTATGTTCCAGGTCGATTTTATTTGGTTGCCATTTTTGTATGAATGAAATTAATTTGTCACTTGGCATTTGACAGTCGTAGAGAATGGTCAATAACAATTTATTATGGATAATCTAACGAAGAAACAACGTGCTGAAAACATTATTAAAACATTTTATTTAAATAATTGTTTAGTTGTAAATACGCGAGTAGACTACGTGACTTTTTTGGTGTTATTCATGTGCCGAGCAAGTCAACCACTCATCGTGTATTTTTTTATTTTGAAAATTTGCATACACTCGAAGATAAAGTTAAAACTGGGCGACAACTAAGCCAAAGTACACCAGAAAAGATTGATGCAGTGAGGCAGATTATTCCTGAATGTAAGGGTTATAAGGGTACCTCGACGCCGAGCACAAGAGTTGAAAATGTCTAAGTCATGTTTGATAAAAATTCTCAAAAAATATATACCGGTGTAAACCCATATGGAATTCAATTGATAACAATTGAAATGACCATTGACATCGTCGGCGAAATGATGGTGCTCGAGTTTTAAAAGTCCCTATAGACAACTGCCATTTTCTTCAAGAAATCACTATAAGCGACGCATCACAGTTCAACTTGGCTGGCTTTGTTAATCAGCAGAATAACCGCTGTTGGCTTACTGAAAACCCACGATTGATACACCAAAGACCACTTCACTTTCGTAGAGTAATTATATGGGGCACCATTTAATTGGGCCAGCGGCCAGCTGTAATAGTTACTGGTGACCGCTATCATTCACAAGTAGCACAGAATTACTTAACGAAGTCTTTAATAATTCTAAATTATTATCTGACATCTTCTATAAGACGGATTTAAGTTCATATTAAGTAGAGAAAAGGCGCAAGTGGGCGGTCCGATAGATGGAAATAAGAAGATAAATTGAGTCTTAAAATGTTCTTAAATCGGGATATCATTCTTCTCAAATACTTCATTACTCCTTCTTAAATAGTTCCTTACATCTTCTTAAATACTTCTTAGCTCCTTCTTAAAGAGCTACGGCAATTCTTAAAAACAAATTTAGAAATAATAAAAATTTTATTAACTGTTTGGTTTTTTATTATTGTTGATTATTTTGGAGTTCTCATTTTTTCTTTGCCTCCCTACATTCGACTCTTTAGGTGATTTTATGCTGGAATGAAAGAATTTTAAAAGTTATTTTTTTTAATTTACCTCTGTGCCTCCGCTGAGATTCGAACCGTCCTCTCGCTTGCCGTGCTTGTTCTCTACCTATTGTGCCACTGTGATACATAAAATATCTTGTCTCAAAGTGCTACTCAAAAAACTCTCTCGTGTTTTTAATTATTATACTGTTTAAGAAAACTTAACGTATTAAAGAGTCTGAAAATACCGATGTAGGACCAAAACAAAAAAGTTAAGTTTTTAGAAGGATTAAAGAAGGAATTAAGTAACAAAAAAAACCGATTTAAGAAATGCCAATTTAAGAAGAATTTAAGAATGCTTTAAGTAGAAGTAAACACACCAAGTTAAGTTCTTTAAAACAATATCTAATAAAGATCATATTAAGATGGAATTAAGTAGGCATAAATTGACATACCTAATAAAGAAGGAATAAAGTATGAATTAAGAAATGTGATACCGAAATAATACCATTTTGTGCTACTTGTGTTACATGTTGGGAAAGAGACTGCAGATTTTTCTTTATTTGGTAATACGTACCCTCTGGAGAGTCTAAATTCAAAAGTTCTAAAAAATGGGTAGGCGTTTTTAGGGGGAATTAAATTTTGCGTTTTTCACTTCGGAAATTTTTATTTTCGTTACTTCGCTTTTGTCAATTCGCTTTGTTGTTTTTTATAAACTGTTAGACAAAAATTACCTACTTTCACTATTCAATACGTTCACGTGGTTGCTAAGAGGCTCAGTGTTGTTGGCGTAGGAAATTTTAGGTCCGTCCAAATAAATGAATTTTAACAACGAATTTGTTATTTTATACATACTAGGTATTAAAAGGAAAAACTTACAATTTTACGAAGCGGTGCGGTGGATCGAACCTTCTTCACGGCGGAGGCCCTCACAGAGCCAACTTGCCATTAGAATGCAGTATATAAAACTTAGCGGAACGAGGAGATATAATTCACTTTGTCATCATGTCAAAAAAAAAAGAATCTGTGAGTTTAAAAATGAGTCAATAAGTAGATTCCTGAAAAGTCTGACGACGGATGCTTCTACCGAATACTCCTTATGGAAAGCAGCTAAGCGCCTAAAAAGACCTCAGACACAAAACCCGCCAATAAAATCTCAAGATGGTAAATGGATCGGAAACCCGAAACAAAAGGCTGATCTCTTCGCTGAACATCTCGCGAATGTTTTCAAGCCATTCCCAGCAAACACAGCTACAGATCCCTTACAGTTTGTTGACAGAAACGACGAATGTGAAATACCTTTTGTCACGCTCAAAGAAGTAAGAAGCATGTGTCAACATAAGTTGTCTAACAAAAAATCACCAGGGTACGATCTTATAACTGCTCAGGTTTTGAAAGAAATGCCTCTAATAGCCTTCAAGAAACTCCGCATGCCTTAAACTAAGATATGTGCCACATCATTGGAAAATTGCAGAAGTCATTGTTATACCTAAACAAGGTAAGCCACCAACAGAAGTAACATCTCACAGAACACAGACCAATATCGCTTATACCAATCATGGCAAAAGTTTTTGAAAAACTGCTACTGAAAAGGCTTAGCAAAATAATTGAAGAAAGAAGACTAATTCCAACCCATCAATTTGGATTTAGAAATAAACATTCGACGATAGACCAAGTGCATCGAATTACGGATGTTGTGGAAAAGGCACTTGAAGAAAAACAAGTATGCTCTGCTTTATTCTTAGATGTTGCTCAAGCTTTTGACAAGGTTTGGCACTTGGGACTTGATTACAAACTGCATAGGGACCTTCCCAGGCAGTACTACGAAGTACTGAAATCCTACATTACGAACCGACTCTTTAGAGTACGGTACGACCAAAATTACTCGGAACTTAAGAAAATTGAAGCCGCACAGTGGTTTGTCCCATAGGCCAAAAGTCAAAATATCAAAGTTAAACAATTTATTTTTTTTTAATGCAATAATTATCTATGATAACGGGGCAATAAATTGACAGTTAGGTTTCTCTTCTGAAATTAGTTGTTGGCAGTCAGTCGCGTGACGAAGTTGAGTGTTTTTCGCAATTTTATAAAAAACGTTAGTCTGAAATTCGACATTGCGGTTTAACCATTTTTTTTTCTGTTGTGTAAGGTTAATTTTGAAAAAAAGTTGATGTGAGTAAAAAAATAATGTATACCAATTGCTTTTGAATAATTTTCTTTAAAAAAATATATATATTTTTTATTTTGCCCTCTTTCGAAAATGGTGCATATTTTGTGTTTTTTTCATATTTCGTGTTTTTCTGAAGAGCCGAAACATCAAATTCCCATAAAATCCCACAATAATTAAAACAGAATAATTTAGGGTTATCTTTCTTTATAATTCTTCTAAAATTTTGACCCGAATTAAAACACTATTCTTAACTTTTTTTAGATTTTAGCAATATGATAAAGCGGATTGACATTTTTAATATTTGGCATACGTTGAGGAAAGGTCGCAGTGTTGCTAAAATTAATGAAACCTGGACAATTTTTAAGGAAACTTACCAAATTGAAATTTTAGAGGCAAAGAAGAAGATAAATACGCTATGTAAATCCTTTCACAGAAGGTGGAAGGGTTGTTCACGTAAAAAAAAACGTATTTTTATCTACAAATACTGATTGACTTGATTTTATCGAAGACTTCAGTTCTGCGCAAGAACAGACAGAAGAACAAAAGTCCACAAATAGTCAAGGGAGACCAAAAAAATCATTTTTAGAAAGCTCGTCTCGAACTAAGAGGAGACGTATTGCTGAGATCGTTGAAGTCGATGAAGATATTGCTTCTGTTTTGAGGCATTGTCAGTCTATAGACAATCTCCAAGTTAAACAACTTGATTCAAATGATGCTTTGAAACTTTTGGTTGAGGCAAAATTGTCAAAACATCAGTACCAAGTTATCAGGAACTTGGTAAACCAAAAGACTGCAGCTGATATTTTTCCAAGCTATGCCAAAAAAAACGCATACAAGCAGAATTCAAGAACATCGGATTGATAAATTGACAAACCAAAACAAGGTGGTGGAAATTCAAACGATGGGAATACTGCTCGTAGAATTTTCGCAAACCCTTCTGTGTCTTCTCAGATAACTGGCGTTAAAAAATCTATTATTGAAAGATGTGCTGTGATTTTAAAAACTTTGGCCAGTTGTTTTGCAATTAATGCAGAATCTTTTCAGACATATGCGCAAGATACAGCTCGGGAAATTGTTGCAGAATACCCTTGGTACCCATTGCCAGCTTCAGTACATAAAGTTATTATTCACGGAGGACAAATTGTGAAACACGCCATATTGCCTATAGGCCAATTTACTGAAGAGGCAGCAGAGGCAAAAAACAAAGATGTTAAATTTTTCCGATCACACAACACCCGAAAAATATCTAGGCTGTCAACAAACACCGATTTATTTAATAGATTACTTCTAGCATCAGACCCTTTACTTTCTAACGAAAGAAATTTGAAAAAAAAAACACAAAAATCGACATTGTCTAAAGATATTTTAAATTTATTGCTTTAATTCTTAATAAAATTAAATAATATTTAAAATAAATCACTTTTTTAACTATTTGTTTTATTTTCTACCAATTAAAATGGCATTTTGAGTTTTGACCGCCCTTCCCATACAAATGAAACCACTGTGAGCCGGTGTACCACAAGGAAGTGTCCTAGGACCAACCCTTTACCTATTATATACAAGGGATATTCCAGTGGACATCAACGCTATCATGGCGACCTTTGCTGATGATACTGCAATATTGGTGCCAGATAAATCCGTTACGAAGGCTACACAAAAATTGCAAAATGCAGTCGATAAAGTTAGTGATTGGACGCAGAAATGGCGTATCAAATTAAACGAAACAAAATCGACGCATATAAACTTTACAAACAAAAACATAAACAATGTTCCAATATTTATAAATAGTACAGAAGTACCTTACTCCAATACCGCCAAATACCTTGGAATGAATTTGGATGCAAAGCTTAAATGGAAAGAGCACATCAAAAAGAAAAGAGAAAAAATAAACTTAAAGTACAGAAAAATGTACTGGTTACTAGGAAAGAACTCTGACCTATCTATCCAGAACAAACTAATGTTATATAAGCAAGTATTGAAACCCGTTTGGACATATGGCATCCAAATATGAGGCTGTACAAAGAAAACAAATGCTGAACCCATTCAAAAATTCCAAAGCAGTGTCCTTCGTGGAATAATAAATGCCTCTTGGTATATAAGAAATAGCGATCTACATCGTGACCTTCAAATTGAAATGGTTACAGAAGTGGTTAAGAAACACGCTGTATCACACAATCAGCGATTGCAAAGTCATACTAACTCCGAAATGGAGACCGTATTAAATGTACGAGACAATGTTCGGAGATTAAGAAGAACCAAGCCTCATGAGCTGATGGTCTAAAAGCTATGGGAAAGTGTTATTACCTTAAACTTCCCCCAATGCGATTTAAAAATTAAGAAATAAAAATCATTTGTCGATCTTTCATAGATTGGTCCTGATTCACCGGTGGTTTTAGTGCGGTAAGAGTCCCACACTACTCGGTACCGATTCTTACCGAGTGTCTTTTGAAGATTTCCATCGGATAAAAAAAAAAAAAATCATGTCACAATCTCAAACTCTTAGAGAAACGAGAAGTACTTTTGAAAATAAATTTTTATTTTAAGATAAATCGATTTGAAATTTTTCCTTCGGCTTTTTTGGTCACTGTAATATTGGCAATGAAACAACTATATGTTACATTGACTTTCCCGACATTTCGGCAGGGTTTTCTGCCTTCTTCAGGGGAACTTTATTAACACAAAAAATACAGAGAAAAAACATCAGTTAACTCAAGAGTATAACAACAATAAAAACAATAAAATATACTCACTTGCTTATAAGTAATTTGTTTTTTAACATAAAATATAAATGACTATTAAATAAACAAAGAAAAAAAGAAAAGAACACTTTAAATGAAGCTTAGTCTAGGAAACTTATTTTCAAAATGTCATAAATTAAGAGACAAGCGAGCAATAGACGGCAGAAATGTTTTGTGTGTCTTGTTTTCTGTTCATGATGTTTTAATGTTTCTAAGGTATAGCGTTTCGATGCATATTGTTCGGTCTGCAGGATTTTGATACCTTCAAAATCTGGAGAATGACCGTTTTCGATGCTGTGACTCGCCAGGATTCGCTGTGTCTTCGCAGGATTATTAGATTTGATGTTAGGTTTATGATTTGAAATGCATTGTCGAAGGAATTGTTTTGTGGTTCCGCTATAGCACAAATTGCATGATTCGTTTGATTTTCCCTTACAACAAATTTTGTAAAAAACATCTGTTCTTTTGTCCTTGCCCGGTTTTGTTTTAAGTCTTATTAAGATGTGACTAAGGGTTTTATTTGATTTGAAGGCCAAGCGAACGTCCTTTAGATTTTTGTTGATGACTTCTTTAAAGTTCTCAGTCAAACTTGGGACATAAGCAATACTTTTGAAGTCGCCATTTCTTGGATCCATATTCTGTTCACGGTCAGTTTTGTGTTTATGCTTTAAGAGTAGACCACGAATGATAGCTGGAAGATAGCGGTTGTCTTTGAGGATTTTGTTTACGTTCGTCACTACACGTAAGAACGCTACTTATAAGGTTCGAGGCAGTGTTAATAATATAGTGTGTCTGACTTTGTTAGAAGGTAAGTTGACTAATCTGCCTGATGCTGTACTTTTTTGATACCAATCGAATAAAAGGTGGTCATTCTCTCTATGGATTTTGACGTCAAGAAAAGTTATTGAATTATTTTGTTCCATTTCAACAGTAAACTGGATTTTCGGATTTAATTCGTTGAGGATCAGTAGCACTTTATCTATGTTCTGTTTTTCGATCACGACAAATACTTGTATATCGTCGATATAATTTACAACAAACGTAGGTTTTTCTTCCATTTCCTTAAAACCTTCATCTAGTATGTGATCTAGTACTGAATCGGCAATGGTTGGTGACAGAGGATTTCCTATAGGCATTCCAAAAATTTGTTTAAAGATTATCATCTTTAAGTTGTAAATAATTATTGTCTTTTGACAAAAATCAAGAATCTCCAGAAATTAAGTTTGGCTTATTGAAGGTTTTTTACTATTATTCTATTTTTCACTTTTGTGTTCTAACTCTTGACAGCCTTTTCCATTGAGTTGTGGAATTCTACAAGCTGGTCCTTTTGATTAACCAAATCTCTTTTACATCCAAATTAATAAAGCCGGTTTAGTGGTGGTTTTTTTTTTATTTTAAAATAAGATTTTTCTTTGAGTGTAGCTTCCAATTCTCATGGGTGTTCTATATGAATTCAGTGGCAAATAGGCAATTTCTTTGATTTCGATTGGGGTTGAACTTAATAGCAAAGGGTTACTCATATGCGTGTACGTACGTGGCTCGTGGTTGCGACTTCTTGGCATATTCCTAGACAATATGGTGGTTTTGTGTAATGTAGTTCGCGGTGTGTTTCGTTATGTCTCTCGCAATATTACGCCTTATAAACCGTCAACCGTAACTTAAACATAATTTCACTAATGAAAGGAATGTCGAATGAAAACCTTCCAAATAGCAAATTAGTTTATGCGCAATTTATTCTGAACCTTAGATCGTTCGTTGATAAACTCGACTAAAATGAAAGTGTGATTACGTTTTCGTTTTTATGAGCAATATGCTATTTTATTCTATTCAAAAGGGGGTTCTGAAGCAGACGGGGCTTTTTTTTTGAATAAATTTGAATTTAGAAATATATTTATATATACAAAAAGGGTTGGTGACGCGAAAGTGCCATTTTTCCACTTCATAATTCTTTTCTGATTTTGAAATATGTTTATTGTATTTTATTTCCATATAAATGATTTAATATACTCGTACATGTTTATAGCTTAGGTATAGCCTCAACGCGCATAGGGGTGATTTATTTGCAGCAATTTGACGTTTTTGTTTTTTGTTAACGGAATATAACAGTTTTGTGAGAAGTTGAAAGTAAATATGCGAATATTTGAAGCTTCTTTTTTTTATGATACATGAGAGTTACAGTATGTATTGAAGGAAGTAAATTCTGTCTTTAGAACATTCAACTATCAAGTCCGCAAGTCAAGCGGTTCTTGACTGGATTGCTGGATTTTTCGACTGAGACTTTTAATTTTAAGAAGGTGATTAAACTTTATTTGTAGTTTGAAAATGATATTACATTAAGGCAGTATTCATTTCTTAAACGACAACACTGTCTTTTTTTATTTAAAAGTCCTTTTTCAAATAAAGCCAAATTTGCTGAAAAATGTTGAATTTCTTTATTATTATTTAGTTTATGCTTAAGCCGAGACTTGTAAATGCCAGATCTTATTTTAACTTTCTCTAAGCAATGTCAAAATCCTGGCCGACACGAATGATATCGTGATTATAGACCCAGGAGCTTCGTAAATCATCCTTTGACAAGCTCACTATTTGGGCCAGTGGATGTAGACTTAACATAAACTCTCTCAAGTCAGAACCGGAGTTTTTTTTTTTACCAGAAAACTAAATATTCCAAATTTCACTCCCCCACACCGGATAAATGGGACACCACTCTCCGAAAATATCTATACTATGGAAAAATATCATGGTATGGTAATAAGTCTGGAAATAAAGTATTAAAGAGAGAAGAAAGCTTCACTACAATTCTACGATATCAGAAGAATTCTTGGAAAAAATGAGTTCACCGTTCATTGGATGTACAGGTACTCAACCAAAGTAATATCAATTCTGACATACGCACATAAAAGCAACCAATCTCAAAAACATGACTAAAATTTAGAGACTGGTGTGTATTGGGACAAGTAGTTCCATGCGAACCACTCTATCCGCCTCTGTATTAACATTTTATTCACTTGTCCCACTCAATCTTTTTTTAGAAAAAAAAAAAAATGGTGCCCAATAGAGTTTTAAGAATGTAATAGTAAGAAAAAGGGGACAACTTCAATCATAAAATCCTTCTAACATAGAGTCTTGAGATACGAGTATGGTAACACCATTGATAAAATTTGCCATTGTCATCTTAAAGTTTGACATTTTAATGGTAATCTGTAATTAGAACGCTTTGACATTTGTGTTGTGAAACATTCAACTCGGTAAAAAAATTGAATTGAATCTTGAATATATTTAATGACTATTTTCTTTCTTCGTGACCTTTTATTTAATTAAATAATGTTTATCCTAAAGTGGGCTTTAAACCTAAAGCCTGCTTTAGGATAAACATTATATATTTAATGACTTTCATGAATCAACAGCATGCCGAACAGCTCGCTTCGACTATTGCTAATGAATGGTAATGTTTCGCTGGTTTTCTAAATTCAATCGTGGTCGCACTTCGCTACAGGACGAATTTTGTGAAGTTTGTCCAGTATCGACTATCGATCGTTGCTCCTATGTAAAAGTCTAAGAATTTCAAAAATGAATGTTATTAGAGAAACATTGTTCACAAGCATAAAATTAATTTTTTAAATGACTAAAACAATTTCTTTAGTAATTGGAGGCAAAAGTAGGATGCCATGTAATTCAAGCAAATATATGTTTGTGCAAGAACAAAATTATAAGTCTTTGTAGTGGTTTCTTAAAAAAAATAAACTTTTATGTAAAAAAATTCAAATTTTTAAGAAAAAATTTTGGTACGCCAATTTAAAGGTTTTCAAAAAAAAAAATATTTTTCTTAAAGTTCTGAAATGCAATGTTTTTTAAACTTTTTAGAAGCTTCTCTCTAAAAAATTTCATTAAAATCCGTTATGCTGATAATGAGAAATTCAAAATTTTAAAAAATCGTTCTAGGTACGGTCAGTAATATCTTGTTTTCAATTTTTTTTTTATTAAAAATTCTCGGAACCGTTTTCGAGAAAAATACGATTTTCGAAAACCATTTTTTAACATTTATATGGAGGGTACCGTTATTTTTAAATAAAATAAATTTATTTTTCTCATATCTTGTAGTTTATATTAAAAAACTTTTATTTATCAAGTTTTAAAAAAATCGATCATGGGGTTTTCGAAATATTGAGTTTTCAAAAAAAAAATGAATTTTTTTTTAAATCCAAAAAATAGTTTTGGAAAATTTTAATTCACAATAATATTCAAACTATTGAAGACCTTTAGCAGAAAAAAATGATCAAAATCCGTCGCACCGTTTTTGAGAAAATCAAAAACCAAAAAAAAGGTTCCAAGGGGGGTACCAAAACTAACAATTTTTTTGGAAAATTTTTTTCAGCCATTACCTTGGTTTAACTAAATGAAATTTTTTAAATTTTTTTAAAGAAAATCTGTCGACAGTTTTTGAGAAAAAAAAATATTTAAAAATTTCGAAAAAAATTTGTATGGCAGGTACCGTTATTTTTGGTAATAAAAAAAAGAGAAAAAAACGTCCGGGGGAAAAAAATTAAAACCCATATCTACCAAGTTTGAAGAAAATCGGCCAAGCCGTTTAGGCTGTAGTCGAACCGACAGACAGACAGACAGAATTGTGAGACCCACTATTTTGGGCTTCGCTATCATCGTAATGTCAACTTTGATCAAAATCTCGAGTTCGATTTTTTTTAGAAATGCTTAACTTGCCTTATAGTACCTATAAGTCGCAAGTAAAAATCGAAGTTGTGTGTGATGCTGCAATATTGCCATGTGACATACCTTGAGATTTAGACATTCTTATGCATTAGTTTCGCGTACATTCAAAATTACATTAACATTAACGTTTGATTTGGATTTCGTTTACCGCATAATTTGACAATCTCTCAAAAAAAAAATGTAGCCAAGACATATTGAAAAATTCAAAGAGTTCTGTACTAACCGCATCATAAACTCAAATCATTTGTATCTTCTCAGGTAACCCACCTATGAATAGACCAATTAAGCTTCCGAAATTGTGCATTGTTTTTAAAGTGGAATCGTATATTTGTGATGAGGGTGCAAAGGGTGTGCCCTTGAATTCATCGGAATTTCGTCATGACAGCATACGACAAATGGTCAATAATTAAAACTTGTAGGGTTTTGAGAAATCTATATTCAAACAAACAAAAAGCTTTTGCTTGGAATCCTAACGAGCAGAATTTATTTCAGCACATCTGACTTATGCATAGGGTTTCGACATCGATTTATTCTTACTTTTCAGAATTCCTGCTTTAACTAAAATAAAGGAACCTTTAAGACTAAAGAAACGAAAGCCTTAAACCCTGGGGCTAGAGCTGTTAATTTTTAAGATTAATTTGTTCATTTATGTTTTGATTAATAAATAATAATAATATTAATAATAACGTATACCATGAAGCTGTGGTTCAACATTGACTAAACTTCATTGGAAATTCATTGGCTAGTAAAATTTGAGAGGCAGTGTCTTAAAAAATTGGTTGGATCAGACAAACCTTCAAAAGTCGAAGTATGCAAGATATTACTCCAATAAGGTTCTTTAAATATTGAATAAACAATTTTTTGTTTAAGCCGATTCGGGTATACATTACAAGAATCATGTATCTCCTTGACCAATAGCTTAATGTTTACTTTGCCCTAACAACCAATCTTATGGGGTGCACGACTAATGAGTTCTATCTCAGACGAAGCGACCAATGAACAACCTTAAATCAGGAGCTATAAATCAATATCTTAAAGTTGACTAAGTTCAGGCGTATTAATTTAAAGCAGGAACGGTGGCATAAAAAACAAAATCAAATAATTTTTAATTAGAAACGGTTGACAAAAATGAGCATGCAAAAGCTAAGTTAGTGTCGACGTTTTTGTGGAAAGTCAAGTTTTAATTTTCTTCACGCAAATAAAACTAAATAAATAAATAAATAAAATTTATACAGGTTGGGTGGCCGTATCGCGAAGGATGTGTGCTCGCCTGTCAACCTCATGATCACAGGTTCGATCCCTGCCGTCGTCTATGTCGCTTTAATTCCATTAAAAACCTTCTAAAAATTGTCATCAATAGGCTGCTGGTTTACTCATTACATGTTGTTCAGGCATAACACTAACAACATGTAATTGAGTTAAAGAGTCTCAGAACATCGTGTCACACATCTTTTCTATCCTTCTTTCTCTTCATTAACTTCACGCCCGCGCTGTGTTGAAACATTTAAAGGGTAATCATGATCCCTTGAGCGCGGGTAGATTATAAAAAAAAAAAAAAATTAAGAATGTTTAGGTAAAAATTTCTAAATCCCAAAAAGATCTCATAAGATACCCAAAGTAAGTCGACGTGCATGCAATTTATTTTGAGAAAAGTAATACAATTTTGGCAGGTACCTACTTTTACTTCCATTCTACTCTGCCAACATGAACCCATCATTCATATTTAAAGAAGCAACACATTTGTTGTATGCAATATTTCAAAAAAATCATATAATTTCAATCAAAAATATCATTCTTGTCGTCAACGTTTCCTCCATTGCCTTAAAATTAAGGGAATTCCCTTACGAAAATGCATTATTGTCACCATGCACAAATATTTCACCGTCATATGTCTAAATTCTTTAATTAATATCCCCTGCATTGTGCCTGCAGCTGACATATTTCAAGCAAAAGCTCAGAATAATTTCCTGCCACCAAACCACTGAAGAATGCAAATTCCAACTCCAGGTGCTGCAGCAACAGTGGCACCACCCGTACAATACGAAATACAAACTCAAAAACATGAATTGTCATTGTTGTCATGTTTGGCAATATTGCCAAGAGCATTTTAAGCCAACCTCGGAATTTTGAAATAACTACAAAATGATGCACTGGCAGTAAGATGATGTCAACGCAGGGTACAGTGGGGCAGAATAACTGAATAATTTAAATTAAATTCACTAACAGAACTTGGAACTGACAGAACTTTGAAACGCTTCCACCGCTGCACATGGGGGATTTTCCGTAATAACACTAATTTTCCAAATCAAATTATTCTTGATAGAAGAAAATTAATGATTTGTAGACTCTTATATCAGTTAAAGTATCTGGCGCAAAATTTTAACAAGCCTATTATTATGCTATTTGTATAATAGTACTTAACAATTTGCTAACTTTAAAGTAGTTTACTAACTCATTTTAATTTTAACCTTTTTCTTACTAGTATCGTACTAAAGGAATTTTCTTAATAAATTGCTTCTGAACACACCTAAAACAATGATACTCGTAGTACGTGAAAAACAACTGAGTAAACAGACCTTTTTTGACGTTTGTAAATACCAAAAAGTGTTATTAAGTTAGCACGATACTAAAAAATAAAATAGGTATTTGATGATTTTTACTTTAATAAAAGGGTAGAGAAAGTATAATTTTATATTTGATTGAAATTTGCAAAATATTTACGTTTCCTACTAAAACAGTCTTAACATCGTACGAATTCGACTAAAATTTTGCGCCTATATCTCTATTTCTTGTATACATATATGGCAAGTATTGCTTTCGTGATTTTGGTTTTCTAGATATCGTCACTCGATACATATCTGCGTCTAATTGTTCAGGCGTCTGTACGTCTTTGCATTTGTTCGAATTTGCGGTTGTGCTTCTGCTCGTCTGTTGTAGATCAAGCCGATTTGTTTAGTATTTTTTCGAACTTTTCCGAAATAAAAATGCGATAGATAACACTTTCATTGCATGAGCGAATTACAGTTTTGAACGGCTAAAATATGGTTTTTAAGTCAGAATAAAGAAAGTAATTTCAAGATATATGCATAACTTGGTTACATGAAGTAGTATTTGTAGTTCAATTAAAAAATAGGACTAAGCGTCGAAGACATGAAACCCTAGGCAAATTAGACATATTGGACATAATGCCTGACGATCAGCTAAGTGGTCCCTGTCCCGAAGAAGAACAACCGCGCAAATGTGGAAGGATATCGGCCAATTTCTTTGCTCAGTTGCATGAGTAAGATACTGGAGGCATTGATATTGAAGAAACTCAACGTTTTCTGCAGAGAAAGAGATGTCATACCGGAGTTTCAGTATGGATTTCGAAATAAACACTCTACTATACATCCATTACTGGGACTCCATACTGATGTTACAATTGGACTCAACAAAAAGGAAACCACTGTAGCGTGTTTGCTGGACATCGAAAAAGCTTTCGACAGCGTTTGGATAAAAGGATTACTATTCAAACTCTCGGAACTTGGACTTGCTAATTACTTGGTAAGAATAATCAAAAATTTCCTAACCCATAGACTTTTTTATGTACAGGTAGAAAAACATGTGTCATCAACCAAAGGAATTAACGCTGGAGTTCCTCAAGGATCAAAACTTGGACCACTGCTGTTCAACATTTACACTGCTGATCAACCAGCCAACATATCAGGTACAAAGACGAAGCTTTATGCAGACGATTCAATCACATACGCCACCGCTTTTTCACCAGAAATTGCTGCCAGGAGAGTGCAAGAGCACATTAAAAACCTATGGGAATACTAACTATGTCAAATGGGGACTGAGGATAAACAGCGAAAAGACTGAACTCATCTGCTTCCGAACACCAGTGACTGTCATTCGAAGACGAGCGTTTGCAACACGCTGTGATGCAATCAAAATAAAGCTTCCAGACAACACTGAAGTGACAGTCAAATCATCAACGAAGTACTTAGGAATCAACTTTTCCAACAAATTCAAATTCAAAAGGCATGCAGACTTGATGTTGAAGAGAGCCAACTATTCTTTGCACTTGGTCCATCCGCTTCTCAGGAGGCGAAATGGACTAAGTAAGAAAACCAAACTGCTTGTATACAAACAACTTATCCGACCCGTTCTGACCTACGCCTTTCCCATCTGGTTTACTATTTCACCTACAACAATGAAAAAGATGAAGCTTTTTGAAAGAAAGATGCTCCGCATTTGCACTGGACTGTACCGTAACACACTGACGAAGAAATATATACCAACAAGGAATCTGTATAAAGAAGCAAAGTTAATACCATTGGACAAGTATTTACTGCAGCTCTCCGGAAAAATCATCAGGAACCTGGAAGATCATCCTAACACAGAAGTGCAACAACTTCTCCAGCATGAACTAGAGCCTCGTGACAAGTATCTACACACCCGAGCCATCACTGACGATCAATTTGAAGACATCATCCATAACGACAACGCACCATTTTACGAGAAGAACAACAATCAATACTACAGGGGATAAAACGCCCACTCATCAAAAATTATTATTTAGTTAATATTAAAAAAATCATGAATTAGATTAAGAAAACATTAATATGATATTGTAAGCAAATAGCATTATGTAAAGTCAAATGAAGAACGTTGGGCCCCTATTGTTGAGCCAACATGATTTAATTTAGTAATAAGTTAGTTTTAAGTCAAATTGTATATATGTTAAAACAAATTGAAAAATAAAATTCTTAATCTAATCCTGACGATCAGCTCGGCACCCGTGAAATACGATGGTAGGTCAGTAAGTCCCACAGGAACACTGTTTTCGGCATAAAAACATTTTATTTTTTAACATAGTCTCCTTTCACCTCGATACATTTCATCTAATGTTCCTCCAATCTGTTGATGCCTTTAAAATAATACAACTTATATTGCCCCTCAAAATAAGCGTTTGTTTCAACGATGATTTGTTCATTCAAATCTCTTGCCACTGTGCCATTTCATCGTGTTTGAAAACAAGAAACATTCACCGGTAACTAGGGTTGCCAGATTTTTCTTACACCTCGGCGGGACAAATGGCTAAAATAATGAAAAATCCCGGCATTTCAACATATTTCCCGGGACAAAATAAGACATCATAATATGCGTGTAGATCAAAATAAATAAATTCTTTTATTAATTAGGTACTAATTTAATGACCTTTTTTGTTATTTGTCATTTGCAAATATTTTTTTTGTCAATTTTAATGACAGGTGTCAGTTTGCAAAAATACAATCTTCGTTAAGCTAGGTTTGTTTGATTGAAATTTTAAAAGCAATTTCTTGTGGTAAGATCACAATGCAGCGATTGTTCCTTAACAATGAAAGATATTTAGGTACATTAGGCATTGTTTTGTGAATTTGAGTTCAAACCCGGGAAAAAAGCTAGCCCGGCGGGACAGGTGAATTTATGCCTGAAATCCGGGACGTCTGACAACGCTACCGGTAACTAAATCTAGAGAACTGTGCGCTTGGTGCATCGGATTGGTGAAAAAGATCATTTTTCTTCTAAAAGTGCGAACGTTTTTGTTTCAAATGGGCTTGTAATCGATCCAGCAGCTTTGTGTACGTTAATATGCGCCGGTGTTCGTTTTAGCCTTTTCAAAGTGATCGATGTGAATTACAAGGCGCGAATCCTAAAATACTTTCGCCATGATCTTGTTTGGTGACAAATCCACTCTTGGCCTTCATCGGCTTCGATTCACAGGGAGAAGTCCACTGTGTTTTGGCAGTTCCTTGATCTCTGGTATGTTGTGGTGGATCCAACCACGGCTACGAAACGGCTCAAAAACTTGGTAGAATTTTTCTTGAAGTTGTAATACGATTGTGTTAGTTGTTGATTGTAAGAAATGTTGAACCCTTATTGCGAACAGCTTTTCATGTCCGAATTTTTATTCAAAACCAAAATCACTGATTCATAAGATAAGTCAGTGGCATCTTTAAGCTAGTGCACCTTCCCCACTTCCCGATCGTTAATTATCAAACCGTGGATTTTATCGGCCATTTCTGGTGTCATGACCATAATTGAGTGTCCATTCTCACTTGTGCTGAACCGAACGTACCGAAATTGAAAGCTGCTTCGTGACAATAACATGACGACGTCATTTATTTTAATTTTTAGGAACTTTTTGACCCACCGCTATAACTCAAGCCTATACATTTGGAAGTTAATACAATCAAAACTTTAATTAAGAGATATGCTTATTTAAAATTTGAACAAAATTAGTCGCCCCATTGAAGAGATATACCGAAATAAAAAATAAGACAATTTGCTCAAAAATTCGGTTTCGAAATCGTTTTACCCGTTCTAAATGAACTAGAACCAAAATACGAATTTCATCTCTAGGAAATTACATACAAATTCTATGTACTAAATTTTAAGATAAGCTTAGGATCAATCCGAGCAAGTACGAGCAAAAATGATAACTTTTTGAAAAAAAGTCCGAAGTCTTCCACCAGTTTTATTCATTTAAACTGTCCCACTGTTCACTGTTGTCTTCGTCTTGAATAACTTTGGTTTAAATGTAGAAGCTACTGGAAGATGGAAAATAGTAAAAAATAAAAAAATCAACTCCTAAATGGAAGTAATGTGTTGCACTTGCAGCTTTTTTCTCCACATTTGGATGTTAGATGATAGAACCGGAGATGGTTCTTAAAAGCATTCACATTTCTGGTGGAAGACAAAAAAAATGAGAGGATACCTCGAAAGGATGTAAGCAGTCAGTTTTGTGGAAGTGCTAGAGGAACACCTTTTTCATAAATCATTTGCAACACAGAATCGGAAAAGTCATATCCTCTCCCGTGTTATCACGTGTGTGTCTAGTCTATGTCCTTTATAGCATATGAAATGTTTCTGAGGATCTACCTTTTCTGATATCCCACAGGTCCATTCCGGATGTCTATCTGAGTTTGTTGAAACAGTAATATAAAAAAAAACACACAAGACAATAGCTTTTATTTGAAATGGCCACATACAAGTGAATTCGACTCAACTTTAAACTCAACTCAACTCGACTCGACGATGACGACGACGGCGACAACGGAAACATCTGGCTCGACACAAAAAATAAAAATGGAGTCTCCGTAAGTACCGAACTATGTATGTATGTATGGATATCGTTTTTGTGAAAGGAAAGTTTTGTCTGCCACGATGTGAACATAGATTTTCTGACATTCAGGACATACAGTCAGCAAGAGTAATCGCGTTTTGATAACGCTAGAGGATGTTGGGGTATTGATCAGGGCTGTCGACTAAAAAGTTAGACAAAAAGTAGCTACCCTAAATTGTTGCCTCAAATTGTATGGTTGTCACATGTCAGTCTTAATGTTTTAATTTCGAATTTCTGTATGTAAATCCATAAATCTCAGGTTGCGAAATTTAAATGAGTGAAATAAATTTGAAGATATTCCATGGTTTCACTAGAGTTTCTGTTTTGTGAACAATGTTTCTGTTAGTCTTTAAATATTTGAATTTTAACTTTTGCAGAAGGAGTATGGGACTCCGTTCGTATAAACTTTGTCAGCCCTGGGTTCAGACAGGTCATATAAAAGTACCATGTACATTTGAGCGCCATATAACTATAATAGTAACGGAAGTGCCCTTAGTTTAAGTGTCTTTGATTGGAAAAAAAGACATAAAAACAAAATAAAGTTAGGAAAGTTGAACAGAACTTGAAAAAGGTTGCTTGTTCAATTACAGAAGGGTTAGGGTTGGTTATTGCTCATGCTGATGGATACTTTTGTAATTTAATAACTTTTTGGTTAGCTTGGTGTGTTTCAAGTAGTCACGGGTATTATAAAAGTTCTGTCACTCAAATTGTTTCTCTTTGTACTGTCATTCGTCAATTAGGTTAAGTTGAAGTGGTTTTTCCATAAGTTTGAAGTTATTATTAAAAATTATGTTTGATGTCTTTAAATCCCGATTTGTTTCAATTTTGTTTTTGTAAGAAGTGCGTTTTTAGTTCCTTTGTAAGTTTAAATAAATTAAAATTAAAACACATTAAATTGTCAATGAAAAAGGTATGTCTTAAGTGAATGACTGTATCGGTAATTGACATTTTTTTACAACTTCTGAAAAAAAAATCCGTAAGTATTTTCTTCATAGAAATGTGACAAGTGCACTGACATTGAATTTTATCATTATAGTGACATCGTGTAAATATTTTGATGTAGGTAACCATTTTCTAAACTATAACGAAACAAGAAAAAAAAATGAACTAACTTATTCTATTCCAGCACAGAACTTACTTAAAGAGGCGCTACAGTCGGGAGATGACGAGAGCCGAAACCAACAAGTTTTTGCCATAGCTATAGCTCAATCCCTAGCTAAAATCTACACTTGTGTGGCCATCTGAGTTATTTGCTTCAACTCATTTTCGTGCAGCCAGGCTCAGACTGTACTCCAACTCTCCAAGGTAGAAAGCTGCAGCACCATTATTGAATTTAAGTTTCTATATACATAACTTTCTTCAGTTCCTCGAAATCGGAAAAGGGCCTTACGATCTCTTCCTGAACCGATTTTTATGAAAGAAGCTTCCCCTTCCACTTCTAATCGAATTGAAAATTTTATAGGGCATTAAGTCTGTTTGATACATGGGCTCTAAAAAAAGAGGATGGAAAATGAGGCCCCAATTGATTCCGGTGATTTTATTTTACGTGTCCTTATTCGCTCGGAAAACCCGTTTTTAAATGAGGTTGCAGAAGCAGAAGAAAAAGTGTCAATGTATGTATTCATATAATATTACAAAAATATAAATTAAAATAAATCCATTCTATTATTAAATTCAACGCCATTTAAATCTTAGATCACGCTTTCAACTTTGATTAGAAACATTTATATCAAAAGATCGTGATGAATTAGTTTTGCATGTTCAGTCAAAATAATTTACCCCGGAGGCTAGACTATAAATAAAGACAACCAAGCCTCTGCATTATTCATTCGTCATCCGTCCAGCCACCAAGTCGGTCGACAAGAGAACTCGTCCACATCGAAGTCGAAATTTTTTACTCTATAAAATACAAAATTCTGATTTAAACTTTCTTTTAAATCCACTTCTATTATTTCACTGAACTGATAGAAATCAATTTCAATGAACAACTGATTTTCGTTTCTTTATTATGAAACACAATCGTTCCACTGAATGTGTTCGATTCTCTTTCTATTCTCAAATGTCAGTTTTCCTCTCAATGATCAACTCTAATTTCCAGCACATACATAGAATTGGTTGTAATCAGCCATTGACATGATCTTTTACTTCAACCAATATTTCAATGATTGCTATAACTGGCTTGTCAAAAATATGAAGTCAGCTTTCCACTGATTTGTTCCAATGATGCATTTCAATGAAAGCTATAATTTGGTCCTTAATCCCACATTAGAACCGTGCTGCGAGTTGAACTGAGGCTATAGGGATTCAATTTGGATTTCAAATTGGAGTTCTGAACTTTCTAAAACCGAGTTTTGTGCTTTCTTCAGATTAACCCTTGACCATGGCTACAAAAAAACATCAAATTTTTCCATTTGGATTTGGGTTGAAATACCCACTCCTCGACCCAAGCTGTTAATTTCGTGGTATCGATTATAATAAAGCACATTTTAATTCAACACAGATATACATAATATAAGCAGTCGAATCCAGTTTCAAGTTTTTATCTGTTTTCAGAATTCGCCCTAAAACTGTCGCAGACATAATGCCCTTGGAAGGGTTACTTGGTAAGATAAATAGATTAGTTTTATATGTACATTCCATTTTAAAACAAACAAACAAAATATAACGGAATATAACGAATTTTTTTAATTTGAAAGGCGCTGAGCCAGAATCGAATGAAGTGCGTTCTTTTTCTGTACAAATTTAAAAATAATTGACTCTCATTTTTCCTTTACTAAAATAAAAGTAAATTTTGTTTACCTTGTGAAGTCACAAAGTCGTTCCTAGGTTCAAAGTTAAAATGTCAGCAAGTTACTTTTTCCAACTTGATATGAATTTAAAAAGTAATCTGGCAAAAATAGTTGAATTCTTAAATGTTTTCATTTTGTTTTACTTTTTTTCTTTGGTTTACTTTTCTGTTTTACTTTTACCTTTTTTGATTTGTTAATTATTAGATCATATCAAATTTATTTACAGATTTACATATTTTAAACTTTGATCATTTTTAAATAAAAAGGAACCCAAGGTTACTTTTGTTACTATGACATTCCAATTTTTTTGTGTCACAGATTGACCATAGAAAAAGAACGGATCAATGGTGAATTTTCTTTATCTGATAGTGAAGTTTGTTTAGGTTTTTTAATTAGTGCGGGTAAATTTTGGTGGCCTGTGGCGGCCATGTTGTTTTGGTGGCATCCCGTCAAATCTGTTTGCCAAATCAAATATCAAATAGCACGATTGAACAGCACGTCCGAATAATAAAACTTTATTATCAAAATGGCTCTTCACATTCGACTCTTGGCACTTGTGACATTCGATTCTTCGCTGTGCACAAGAATTCGGCCTTTCGTAGACTTCAACTTGGCGAATTTTGCGTAGGCTCTTGGGCATACACCCATACCAGATCGATCCAACTGAACCAGGAGCTCAAAGTTTATGACCATGGACAACGCCGTTTGTTCTCTAACTTGGAATCGGAGCATTTGGAAGAGGACCTCAATTTTGGCGAATTTGTAGATAAGTGGCCGAGTTAACAATCAAAATCCCATAGGATGACGACACCAACTAATACGAGGCTTATCAAATGACAATGCATCCTCAAAAAATACAGTTTAGTGTGGATTTTAGGCCGGTTCGGTGGAGCCATTGGTCCGTATTTTTCGAAAACGACGTTGGGGAGGCAGTCACCGTCAATGGTGAGTGCTACAGTGCGATGATTACCAATTTCTTATGACCCAAATTGAACCATAATGGACCTAGGCGACATGTTGTTCTAGTTTGACCGCACTCCATGCAATACAGTGGACACCACAATTTACATTCTGCATGAAGAATTTGAGGGTAAGGTTATCTCTCGCAGAAGTAAGGTGACTTGGCCACCAAGGTAATGCGAGGTGTTCTGAAGTCGCAGGTGTATGCGAAAAAGCTACAATAGACTGATGCCTTTAACTTGAACATAACACAGGTCATCGCTCAAATTTAGCCGGATCTATGCGGAAGAGTCATGTAGAAATTGGAACATTCGATCCATGCATTTGGACGATGTCATATTTCATAGAAAATGGCATACAACGCTCATGAAAAAAAATTAAATCACGTGAACTGCTTCTGGGAACGCGTAAACTTATTAAAGAATGTAATGGAGGACATTTAGTATGGTATGAAAGTATATCTCTAATGAACATTATTTCAAAGTAAGTACGACGACTTTCCAGACTTTGTATTCCAATTTCCAAATATCTGGCGCCTGGTCTTAAAAAATGGAGTATCAATTCTCCAATTTAATTTTAAAAAAAAACGTATATCTTGTGAACTTCCGTTGGACTATTTTGATTCGCTCACACGAGTTTTTATAATATGCGTTCTAAAGCGTACTGCAGTACTCAAGCACTGATCGAACTCAAGAACTAAAAAGAGACATATGTGTGTATAGGTCGTTAAAATCATTGATAATTCTATTAATGAAACTTAGTAGGTATTTGATTGGATTTACTGATAGTGTAATCCATGTGTGGTAAGAACGAAAGTTTTGTATCTATAGAATAATTCCTAAATCTTTTTCTGAGCCACTCGTTCTAGTTCTGAATCCTTAATTGAGTAGTTGAAGTACGAGTATATTGGTTAACAATTACGGCAACTTGAAATTTGAGATATTCAAGTATAAAGTGCAAAAAATGTATGTCACACCAATCTGCCAAACGATCTAAATCTTCATTCAACAAAGTACATGCTTGCATAGATTTAGTGATTCGATATAGTTTAAAATCATCCGCGAATAGCAGACTTAATGAATTCTTGAATATATCAAGAATATCATGGATAAACAATAGAAATAATAGTGGTCCCAAATGGCTGCCCTGAGGAACACCAGACGGCACTAAGATTCATTCTGAAAAATTGTTATTAATTTTAAAAAATTGAACCCTTACCCCCAGTTTCACAATGGAAGTTTAAACCCCACTTTTGGTTTAAACTTCAGTTCAACAATAAATTTAGTTTCACAGTCCTTGAACGAAGTTCATTCTGTAGTTTAAGTTAAACGACACTATTCTACCGTTTAAATCTCAGTTCGACAACCCCTTCAAATATTTGAAAATATAATTTATTTTCATTTTTAATTTTTGTTTCCTGTCACAGGTCACAACTGAAACAAGGAAAACTTTCCTTTATTGTTTTTTCTTTGATACAGATAGAAAGAGAAAATAATCTACTTAAACTACGTTTAATGAACTGAAGTTCAGATAAGACTGTGAAACCGGACGAGTTGAACTTCAAATTTAAACTCCAGTTCAGGTTCAGCTGAGCTTAAGTTTAAACTCTCACTGTGAAACTGGGGGTTAGAGTTAAAAAAGATTTTAATCAATCGAAAAAGTTTGAGTGAAAACTAAACCTAAAAGCTTGCTCAAAAGAACCTGATGATTTACGCGATCTAAAGCTCTGGCGAAATCGGCAAATATAATATCCGTTTGAAAATTGGTTTCGAAATTATTATTTAGCTAGTCATAAAACATAATGGCGCAAAATTTTAATTAAATTAGTACGATGCTAAAGCTGTTTTAGTATGGTACTAGGTTAAAACAACGAATTTGAAAATTTGAATCGAATATAGCATCATACTTTCTCTACCCTTTTATTAAAGTTAAAATCATCGAATAACTACTTTATTTTTTTAATATCGTGCTAGCTTCATTTATGACTCTTTGACATTTGCAAACATCAAAAAAGGTTCGTGTACTTACTTTCTAATACGAAATATCATTGTTTTAGGTGTTCAGAAGCAATTTATTAAGAAAATTCTTTTAGTACGATACTAGTTAGAAAATGTCTAAAATTAAGAATGAGTTAGTAAACTACTATAAAGTTGGCAAATTGTTAAGTAGTATTATACTAATACCTTAATAATAGGCTGTCTAAAATTTTGCGCCAATGTCTTTTATTTGAACAGATAGTTTATCAAAGACTATCTTTTCAAATAACTTTGGCAAAGCTGAAATTGTACAGATTGGTCTAAAGTTAGTAACATCTTGTTAAGATCCTGATCCCTAAATACTGGTGTAATATAAGACGATTTCTAACAATCAAGGAACTAAAGAAGATGCACATTTAAAAAATAAAATGGGCGGAATCCCATCGGGACCTTCACTTTTAGTTGATATACGAGTATGTATATTTGTGAATTTAGGTATTTCGTAAAGCACAGAAGGGCTTAAGACCTTGTAACATCACTCCTCCTGAGTTGTTATGGTTAATTGAATGGTTATGTGACTTGAACTGCAAACAAAATATTTTTAAAATAAACTGAAGGTGAGGAAAAACTATTTTATATTTTCCAAAACTCATATGTCACGTTTACCTTAAGGGTTGCCAAAGGGTTGCTTATTAATAAATGTGAAATTAATTAAACTACTTACTACTTTTCAGCTTGTTTCAAATCATACCAAATAATTATTGAAATATGTATGTATTTATCAACTATTTAGTTTTATCATATCCACATCCGACCAAATAGGTGATCAAATTAAGAGGAAAAACACTGTAAGCTGTTAAAAATAACATTATCGTACACGGCTGACCAAAGTGGTGAGAAAAACAATAAACGGCCTCTCTAAAAACACCCGTTTAGTAAATTACTCCATTCAAATGTCCATCTGTTTATTTCCGCTTACGAAGCTTAGATACACAAACTAAAACCCATAAGTACAGTTCAATTGACAAATAAAACAGAGTAGCTACCGTAATTAATTGTAGTCGTGCCCCAAATACAATTAAATTAAATTATAATACTCAAAACAAAACCACCTGAATAGACTCAATTACATTTTTGACAAACAAAAATTAATAATACAAAAATTACTGCAAAACTTACTACATATCTGACAAAGGACACAAAATTATGATCAATTATATTACTGTGCGATTTAGTTTTTTATTGCGTTTGGCCAAAAATTAAAAATTAAAATTGCATAAAATAGCCATTAGGGCCATATAATCAAACAAATCAACCGGATTAAGGTGCTATATGTTATTTTGTACACACAACAGGATACAGCAAACGTTATTTTGCATTAATCAACATCGCTGATGCAATTACACCTAATTATAGAGTTTATAACGGCAAGGCATGTAGTCTATTTTTGTGGATCTCTATTCATATACTACGTACCTATCCTTTTTGTGTATTCAACATCCGCATCGAGCTCTGATTACGAATTTCCGTTTTTAATTCATCCCACAGACCGGCACGACCCATTTCGCATATCAATTGTTATCGATATAAATTGTGTTATCGGAAGTCCTTAACTCGAACAAAAATAAAATTACATCCGAATTCCGACAGCACCAGCAATGTGTGTAGGTTGATGAATATGAAGTGGGAGTTTAGGATTCAGGATTAGTGGGTCTAACCCCAACGACATACGCTACGAGTATTTCTCGGGTAAAATTAAATTAAATTTCGATCTCTTCTTTATTAAACCGGAAATTGAAAACAATGGCGAACCGCGAGTACAAATCGAATCGAAACGTGATGATTCCTCGATGACAATTCCTATAGAAAAAGGCTTTCAGGAATTCTGGAAGCATTGCCTACCGAAGCGGGCCCAATTTTGGAATATCTGAAGGACCTTCCGAGAGTCGAGGTATTTCTATCTTCTTTTGTTTTTATTTCCTTTTTGTGTTGTCCTGGAGCAATGTACCAATGACAATCCACTCCACAGAAATGTGGTCACAAAAAACCTATGGCCGGACGAAAAACAGAGGAGATAAATGATGTCAAGGATAATGGCCGGACCTACAGTGTCCGTGTCCGTCCTGTGAACTGAATACATATTCGATGATGGGAATAATGAAATAGTCGTAGTATGCTCCCATGACCCCAAATCAAGAAACAGGATAAAAGGAAACTCTAATGGGGGTGAGTTTGGAGTGGGCAACTAACGTAGAAAAAAAAAAAAACATGGAAAACATTCGGAAAGTGTGCCATTGAGGGACATATAAAAAAACAGGATCACCCAATGTATTTCTGCATTTTATGCTCTCTTTGAAGTATTCTTTAGAAGGATTGAACAGCAACGAAAACAAATAATAGTCCCAGATGGGTAAGTTTATTGGTATACAGTGCACATAGCATTTTTTTGCTTTCAGTTTTCTAAACAATTTCACAGAATAAAAAATTGGATTCATCCGGAGTATTTTATGGAAAATGTGTGAACGGGTTCTGCGCTTGAAATGTTCCAGCTACATATTATGTACGAGTATCTACTTCTACATATGTATATCCTGCTCGCCATCAAAAATTCATCTCGAATGATCCTGGAAATATCCTATGGATTATTCTGTTTACTTTTTTCTTACCAAAGCTAAAGTGCATGAGGGCTCTTTTTTGTCATGATACTTTTATGTATTTTCTTTTTTGTCATGCAGTTAAATTAGACTTGGGGAATGCAGTGTATCCTTTCAACACAATTGGGGATTTGCGTATCAAAAAAAAAAAAAAATATTGTTTGAGTTCGCTGCGTTGTTTTTAGGATAAATTAGTTTTTAATCCTTTGGGGTGACAAGCAATAGCAATATCCGTATTATTTTTCATATCATTTGAATTTCGATCAGGATTTTTGTGGTCGTTTTGTATTGCGGAATAAAATGTGATCAAAATAAAGTAAATAAATTTTAGATTAAATTGATACGAATAGAATTGAGGAAAAAAACGGAAACCCAAATTGGAGCTGTACAAGTTTTAATGGAATTTATTTCGTTAAGTTGAAACGGGAATGTATTTATTTTTATATAATAGAAAAATAAATGGGATTTGATTTAAGGTTGATGACAAAAAATCTTATTATAAAATAGCTATAGAAAAAATAGACTTTCACTCCAAAAATAAATTGCACCAAAGCTGACTTTTTGAGCACAGCTTTATTATTTTTTTTTGTATAATCTACACGCGCTCAAGGGATTATGATTACCCTTTTAAATGTTCCAACACAGTTAAGGAAGAGAAAGAAGGATAGGAAAGATGTGTGGCGCGATGTTCTGAGACCGAAGGTTGTTGTCTCAGATTTTTTTATCTCTAGCGATGGCCGCTGAACTAATGCGGAGAAATGCTGTCTTATTTTTATGTCCCTTATAATTCGCATTATTTTATTCGTTTTCATATTTGATGGGCATACTAGTTTTTAATCAATCGCATGTTATTAGTGTTATGCCTGAACAACATACAATGAACAAACCAGCAACCCATTGATGACAACTTTATAGTGTTTTTATGTGTGAAAGGAGATCAAAATTATTGTTTGCAAATTTCTTTTATTTAATTAAATACCTTTATTTATGTATTCATTTTTAAAGTTACAAAACTTTGGGTGGACTTAATTTAAGATTAAAAATATATGTGTACATACAACAATTTTAACTTTTAAGTGATTCTTTATTTATGGACAAAATCCAATTTGATATTTATTAAAATCTATATAAATTTTTTCAATAGAATTTTGACGAATTTGAACGTTTAAAAAATCACCAATTTTCGGACAAAAAGTACGAAAAGGTGCAAACATTAATACTAAAAATTAATAACAATAATCAATGACACAATCCAAGACATCAAAAGCAAAAAGTAAGCACTGAATTTAATTTTCTTTTCAAAAAAAGTAGTTCTAAGTCTTTTAGCATGCATCTAGTTTCATACGATGGAACTGGTGACTTTCAAAAGTTTTTTTCGTGGAGCAAAACTTAGTGAACCAATTTTGAATCTTTTCTAAACGATAAATACTAAATATTGTGTATAGCGATTCCACATACCACTGCAATACTATAGCTGCGGTCTAATAAGACTACAATTGAGGGTTTTTCAAATGAACGGATCTTTAAATTTTAAAAAAGTATATGATCTACCTATGTATACGACAAAAAAAATTATTTGGGAGTCGAGTATAGGTTAGGTTAAGTTAAAGTGGCGGCTGACCGGAAAAGGTCAACACACTTAGACCCAGTGGCGTAGATAGCTTTTCGCTATGGGGGGGATAGATCTAGTTCGCTCATTTTTTTTAAAGTTTTAATAATTTAAAAAAAAAAATAACAAGACTTCATTGAATTCATTATGCCATAAAAAAATTATATTTTTTAAAGATAATATATTATTTGAATATGAACTAGAATAAATATTGATATACAGTGCCTTGCATAAGTATAACCGCAACTGTAAAAATGAGTTTTGTAGAAAATTAAAATGGGAATGACACTTTACTATTTTTTTTATTGAATGGCATCACTATAATCAAGTAAATTGAGAATTATTTTCTCTTCTGGTGTTTAAAAATTAAAAACAGATTTTTATATATTGCAAAAGTACTCGTATAACCGCACAATGCAAACCTCTCTGAAGCTTCATTCAGTTATGTGCTTCGAAATGACAAGAAACAATGCCGGGTGGTAAACATTTAAGCGATACGGAAAAAGTCAAAATTCAAGCTTTTCGGTTAACTGGCCTAAGCTTAAGGGCTATGGTAGGAAAATTTAGAGATCCGATCGTGTCGTCCGAAATTTCTTACAAGATCCAGAATCTTATGAGACTAAAATAAGACCCGGGCATCTGCAGAAGCTGACACGTCGAGATAAGAGGCGTTTAATAAATGCTGCATCCAATTCGGCGCATTCTTTGCCAGACGTTCGTGACGAATTGGGCTTAGAAATTTCGGTTTCAACGGTTTTTCGTGCCTTAAAAAGCAGTAAAGTGATTGTTCGGTGCAAAATGATGCCAGCTCCAAATTTGACAAGAGTCTACAAAAAAAAGGAAGAATTTGCCGAGCAAAACATGAAACGGAATTGGAAAACCATAAGTTTAGATTATTTTAGATTATTTTCAGTGGCGAAAAAAAGTTTAATCTTGATGGGTCAGGTGGTTTTAACGGATATTGGCACGATCTGAGAAAGGAAAAAAGTTTTTTTCCAAGAGGAACTTTGGCGCTGGCAGTTGTAAGGTTTGGGGGCCTTCTGCGACCGTGGTAAGGTTGCACTTGCCTTCACCTCTGCAAAGATGAACAGTTCAGCTTGCACCCAAGTGCTTCTGGATAATTTGATACCCTACTTAAGACGATTTCGTCGAGTTCGGCATGTCTTCCAGCATGATAATGCCCCAATTCACGTTAGTCGTCAAAGTTTGGGATGTCAGGAATCGAATAACATACATTTTATGGTGTTCCCGGCACGTGCTCCAGATTGTAACCCTATTGAAAATCTTTGGGAAATTTTGACCCGCAAAATGTATGCCCATAATAGGCAATTATACACTGTTGCTGAGCTGCGAGAGGCGATTGTGGAAGAATTGAACTGTATAGACGATTCCTTATTAAATAGCCTTGTCAACAGTATGTCAAAAACAATTTTTAGATTGGTCGAAAATAGGGGCAGCAATGTCCTTTACTAATTTAGCCAAAAAATTTACCTAAAATAAAAAAAAACAGATAAAAATAAAAAAGCGGTTATGCTTTTGCAATAAAAAAAATCTGTTTTAATTTTTAACCACCAGAAGAGAAACTAACGGAACTTTTTTTTTCTTCTCAATTTACTTGATTAGTGATGCCATTCAATAAAAAATAGTAGGGTGTCATTACCATTTTAATTTTCTACAAAACGCATTATTACAGGTGCGGTTATACTTATGCAAGGCACTGTAGTAAGTAAAATAATTACCATTACCATTTTAATTTTCTACAAAACGCATTTTTACAGGTGCGGTTATACTTATGCAAGGCACTGTAGTAAGTAAAATAATATTAATTTAAAATAATAATAAATATTAAAATAAATCACAAAATAAAATCCAGTTTTCTGTTCTTTTTAGATAAAACACTTATAATCTCGTCTGCTAGTATAGGTATTTCGCGATGAATAGCTAGAGCAGCCAAACCATTCAAACGATCCTGTAAATAAGTAAACATCCAAAGCTTATCACACTGTTATTAAAATAGACATATTTTTAATAATCTCACTTCGTTGGTCATGCTTCTTTGTATTGTTTTTATTCTCTTTACTGACTGGAGAAAGTTCTTTCGGGAGTTGACGCTGAAACCGGCAGTGTAGCTAATATCTTTAATAAAATATATATAGCTGGATGGAAGCGCTTTTTCTTGCACGTTTACCTATTATCAATTGGTGAGAGACGTAAAAAAAATTTCAGAGTGCGTTTCTTTAACTTATTTGGTTCATGACTGGTTATGTTGAACAATTATCGATCCCAATGGGGGGGATATATCCCCTGACCCCCCCCCTATCTACGCCACTGCTTAGACCAATATTTGGTCCGTTGTGATACCACAAGGATTTCAAAAATCACCCTTACTCGTTAAACTATTTTGAGCTAATAATGAAGCGTTTGAGACAGTGAATGTCGGAATTATTTACATCACTAGGATCGTTATAGTAGTAGTCTCCCAAGTGGAGTCTACGTCTTTGCGCTAGGGCAGGCAGGTGAGGAATTGACTCCTCTTCTTCTTCATCCATGCAGCTTCTGCAAAAATTATTTGCAGGAACTCCAAGACGAAAAGCATGTCTTCCTATTAGGCAGTGTCCAGTAAGGACACCTATAATGGAGCTAATATGCAATCTTCCAATAGAAATTAGTTGTTTTGAGCGTTTAGCATCAAACAATGGCCAAATCAGTTTAGTAGACCGGCAAGTTGGGGTGCTGGTCCATCTGTGGTTAGCTTTCTTCATGGTATCATGCTTTAGCATACGTTTACAAGTAGCTAGGGGTATGCAGATGTTAGATTTGCTATACAACAAAGGTAGGATTGTTCCGTTTTTTGCAAGTTCGTCGGCTTTACAATGCCTGGAATGTCTCTATGCCTCGGCACCCATATAAGGTGAATGTTAAACTGTTTTGACATTTCCACCAGAGATGATCGACAATTTTGGGCTGTTAGTGAGTTAATGGAGACAGAGTTCATTGACTTTATGGCAGCTTGACTGTCTGAGAAAATACGTATATCAGTAGTCGATATAACGTTTTCTTTGAGCCAAGAGAGGACTCAAGAAGCTTTGCCTGGAACATGCTACAGTGATTGGAGTCGAGTATTACGCTAAGTTGTTTCTAAATATCAAATCTCTGTGATATATCCTTTTCGAGTTTGTTCTCTAAGCACCTAGGATTTTGACATTTTTACCATCGAAGTATAGCCCATTAAGCTTTCACCAATCGATAATTTTGGTTTAATCAGATTTATAAGTATTAGCGTAAGGAATTGAATGAATGCTGCTAAATTATAAGCGAATTAAAGGCATTTAGAATAAATTAGATAAAATTGTAAGTCATTTATGAAAATAATTTTTAAAAAATAGCGGTTCAAGATGACTTTCTTGAGGAACACGTGAAATGTTTAATATTTCTTGGAAAAACATATTACCAATTTTGACTACTAAACCAAACACTTAGAAGTCAAGAATGGCACAATGATGAAAACTATCAGGGGCCCTAGCACGTAACTTGATACGATCGAGTTAGGTCAATACAATCGAGAATAGACAGTTCTTTTTTATGATCGGCCGATTGTTTTCGATTCGGTTGAATCAAATAAGGAACTCCCTATACTCGATTACATCGACTAAACTCGATTGTATCAAGTTACTCGTACGTGCTGGCACCCCAGTTTTTTAATGCTTCTAGAATAAAAGCTTATTTGAATTCTACACAAAAAAGATTGTTTTACTGTTTTTCGTACAATCTAGATTTTGCGAAAGAAATGCAAAAAAATTATGATGTAGTGCATTAAAATCGAAAAAATGTAATAAGGTTAAATTTTTCTTTGTAAGTTTTTAATTCAAATGTACTGGGTTATTTTAAGTCCAAAAATTGAAAAGTAATTTTCTCATTTTAGCTGCCTTTTAGACTTGTAACTGTTTTAATCATTTTTGGTCAGTAGTAATAGTTCTTAGACGTACGGTAACCAATTTTTTGGCATTTTTAAAGTTTGATGTAATTGTTATAAGACATAGATATATTTAAAGGTTTTTCCATTTTGATTCGTTTTTATCAGATGATGGGGAAGACGAAAAAGGTGTGTCCCGAAATTTTATCTATCTGTCTGTTCGAATATAGTGTATATTCTGCTCTGCTCGGCCGTTTTTTTTAAATTGGTTGATATCATTTTTAAATTTTATACTCCAACACGTTTTTTATAAGACCAAAACTAAAATATAATCTTAGACTTTTTAGACTTAATGAAAATTCGTGATTTCCTTAATACCAAAACTTAAATTTGGCGTACCAATTCTTTAAAAAGAGTTTTAAGAATTTTATGGATGAAAACAATTTTTTTTTTAAATCAAACAGCGATTTAAATTTTACGGAACATTTGTATCTATAATAACGCCAATTTTTATACATACAACTTTTTTAATTGCTTTTTGCTATAGGACTTGTTCCTTAAAGATAATTATGTTCCCTTAGTATAATGAGTTTCAGGTTTTTGAAAAAATGACATCGAGAACAGGGTTTCAACGTTTTATTGATCAAATCGTTTTTGTTTGATGTCTCATGCATCCTACAACCGATTTAAAATCTTTAGTAGAAAAATTGGCACACAATTTTACAGCCTACTGTTAAGTATGGTTCTACTTCACAATTTGCTAACCTTAAAGTATTGTATTGTAAAGTATTAATTTTAATCTTTTTCTTAGGCTATATGTATATTTTTGCTTTGTTAAAAATAAATTTACATTTATCAATAACATAGTGTGACATAAGTGGCTTGTCGAAAATACAATTAGTTAGGTAAGGTCCATTATTATATTCTTTTAGAGCGTAAACATAGCGTACACATGAATTGAATGCTATATTTAGCTTTTGTTTGGTGCCCCATAAAATATAATTGGAGCAAGTTTTAACCAACATTAGTCTACTATTTTGCAGTATAAACTATGAAACTTTTCACAAACCTCTAAGGCAACCGTATATGACTCCAATTTCTTTATAAACATGATTGTTCTATATGTTAAGGTTTTTTTAAATAAAAATTATAAATTCATTACGGAAGACTATAACAAAGAATAAAATTTAAAAAAAATCAATTTTTTCAAAACTCAATATTTCGAAAATTCCATGCTCGATTTTTTTGAAACTTGGCAATTAAAAGTTTTTTAAATGCAAGCTAACAAATAAAAATTATTATTATATTATAAAATATTGGTACACACCATACAAATATTAAAAAATGCTTTTCGAAAATCGTATTTTTCTCAAAAGCGGCACCTAAAATTTCGATAAAATTTTTTCTTTCCATTAATTTTAATGATCTATAATTTAATACAAAAAAAAAAAATAAAGATATTACCTACAATATTTTAATGAATGTTTTTTTTTTTGAAAATACGATATCTAAAAAATGGGCCACTTTCTTATTTTGAAATTGAACTTTTATTTGCACAATAATGCAAATTTAAAGTTGGTGTTCCAAAATTTGTTCTTAAAAACGTTGCATATAAAGCATATTTTTTTTTAAACTATTACAACGATTTATAATTTTTGTTCTAGCATAACTAATATTTGCTTGAGAAATCACATGGTACCCTGTTTTTAGCTGCTCCAACTACTAAGGGAGTTGTTTTATTCATTTAGAAAATGAATTTAATGGTTATGTTCATTTTTCTCTGGTAACATTCATTTTCAAAAGTTTTAGTCTTTTACATAAGAGCAAGTTTGTGTAAACCAGTCGTGCATTTTATTTTTTATTGTTGTGACAGTTAGTGCAAGAAAACTAGTAAACAGACCTTTTTTTTGACGTGTGTAAATCTCAAAGATTCATATGAAGTTAGAACTATACTAAAAAAAATAAAAAAGCTGATGATTTGAACTTAAACTGCTAGAGAAAGTAATATGCTAAATTCGATTTAAAATTGCAAAATCGTAATTTTAACTAACCAGTTTTAATATCGCACTAATTAAAATGTTGAAAATTCACTAGAAATATGTTGTAAGTATTGTGGAAATGTTTCGTTATTTTTAACCCAAAATTATTCTGAGTGATGAGGCTCGTTTTTTTTTTGTGTGGGTAGGTACGTTAACAAAAAAAAAAAACCAAGCTGTAGGATCTAGGGCCCTGAAAGTAATATTAAAACAATCACTTCATCAAGAACGGTTGACAGTTTAAAGCGGTTTTTGAGCTGGCGGCCGGCGTCACTGTGCCATGCAGATGCGAAAGTTTTTGTGAATGGATTACCCTAACTAAGCGATGTTAACAGACTTTTCTGTACTAATAATAATTTAAAGCTATCAACGTCAGAGACATATAGCAACAGTTCTTTTCAACTAGCGACATAGTTTTGTCTACCGATTTTTACATAGTTTTTGGATGCTAAATAAATGGAAACTTTAAACATCCAAGCTTTATCCATTGATTTATTTAACAGACAATTAAGGCACCTAAAAAGTGTTACAAATTGGTAGAATTGAGAGCAGTCAATTTGCGTAAGTCAGTCTATGCAGTCGATTCGATGTTTTATTTGTTTACTATTTTTTTAACATTTCATTTCATAACATTTTAACATAATATGTCGCCTATGAAAGAGATTTCCAAATAACATTTATTTGAACCTAATATAATCAAGAATTTAAATACCATCCATTGTCTTTTTATGTATTTAATCAACACATTAATTGTTTTCTTGTTCCTGAACCATGTTTAAATCCTCAGATGTGTTCTTACGTTCCTCTTTCTATTCTCAAAATTGGTGTATAAGTAACAAAATTGTTTAAGCTCTCATTTTTTGAATATAGAAAGTTCCAAATTTATTTCAAATCTATGTAATAATATGTCTATAAATCTAAATATCTATTATTCTTAAGTTATGCAGCTCCCATCTGGTAAGACTGACAGCAATTGTATTTCGAATCTTTCATCATAATTTTCATTAGAAAACTTCCTAGAATCCCAAGTTAACAATAGTCACCCTTCCCAGCAGATTCGCCAAGGAAATCTCTTGTGGCAGTGTTAGCAAACAGCAACAGCACCAAAAACCAACAATAACATTGAAGATACCCTTTTCGTGGCCACATCAACGTTGTTCTCTGCTGCCACGCGAAAAACTTTTCCAATACGAATATCAAATTACTATGGTGCTTCGCATTGGGCGCCATCGTGCTGGCATGTCACACGAAAACAATGAGAATTTGTCAAGCAACCTCTTTTGAAAAATAATGACAAAATAAAATAATATTAAATTACCGTATCTACTATATCAACGGCAGCTTGTTCTTGGCAAAATATATATGTATGTACGGTCGTCCGCATCATGCATTGTCCCGATGGTTCTCGTTCTTATTGGATTCGAAAGGAATGCCATGCCGCAGAGAGTGTTCGTCTCGTTCACGATAAGTTCTTTCATTCGTTCGTCTCAAGAAGGACGATGAAGGAAAATATTTTCAATAGAGAATCCTTTTTTTTTGAAGAAATATTAGCTTGCCACGATTCTATTGTTTTCTATGCTACAGCCTTGTGTAGAAGAGTTTGCTATTTTTATATATAGCTTGCCGCTACTGCTGCTGCCGACCCGCCGCTGGTCTGTTTTTTATATCTACTGTTGTGTGCTGTTCCATTTTGGTGCGTCTGCTGTGATGTGCTTCATGAGCCAAGGCAGGCAATTTCTCTTCAACAAAAGGCGCACCCAATAAACTTTCCAACGGAATGTCAGCCCCGAGTAGTCCTTTGCATACCTACCCTCAGCTGTTGGATTCCACTTAACCCCTTGTTGCTGTATATACTTATATGAAGCTGCATATTGCTGGGCTGGCTGGTTGATCCAATAGCCAGAAGCAACAAAATATGCTACTGCTGTTGCGACGGTTTGATGTGTAAGAGTGTACATGCGATAAAAAAAGGCTACGAAAAGAATAAAAGTAGTACAACAGCAAATACAGAAGATATGCGGATACTGCTGCCAAGCGGGATTCATAGTTCAAGCTCCCCTCCCCCTTGGTTGCCTATAAACCCTTTTTGAGCATAGGCAAACAAACATAACGAACAAGTTCAGCGATAATGAAAAACCACCCTGGAGGTCTATGATTAGAAGAGAAGAGAATACATGTGCATCCCCTTTTTGTGCATCTCCCTTTATATTTGTTTTTGTCTCTTTTTGTATGAATTGTGTTTTTCTACCCCCAGATGGCCTCTTTAGCTTTTGGAAGGAGGACAAGGGCACCTTGTGTTTCTTTTTATGACGATATTATACAAAACGGTCCTCTTCTTATTTTCAACATGCATCTTGCCTCCAGCTTCCATATGATTTATACACATTATTGCCAAGCACTGTTCAATCAAAACCTATTTCAAATACTTCATGATCGTTTACAGAAATCTGGGAGGTTTCAAATCGTTAAGCTAGAACCTACCATGTAAATTGCCATAGAAATGTATCTGTTTATCAAGTCCTACATTTACCACACTGCACAGTGGTAAACATCGATTTGCCTCAACATTGCTTACGTGATCCCGAACCCATGCGTTAATGAACTTATAGGTCCAGGTTAGACCAAAACACTCCAGTATCGACTAAATATTCAAATTATAGGAACTCTGAAAAAACCGTCGAACTTCAATGGAACACTCAGCAACATCTTTCATCAATTTCAAGGCTGTTAGGAGCTATAGAGACGAGCTATGTAGACCAATGGTTGGTTCTTTCATTCTTTTTAAACTCGTCCGTGTGTCTAGCAGGACGATGGAGAGAGCACGCTGCTCCTTTGAGCTCGGAAAAAACCTGACCCATGTCTTTGATGTCGAAAAAGGCTTTTAAGAAGGTGGTCCTACCTTATGTGACTTCTTTTTCATTTGAAATCGAGGTCCTTGCCCATAAGCTCACAAAAGTATTACCTTCACCTCTTATCTCTCTGCTCCAAGAACTTATTCATACAGCTGAAAAACTGCAAATCATCAATGAAGAACATCGGAGCCTAAGTCACCCAGGCCTCGAAACTATTAAGGTCGGTTTCTCTACATCCTGTTGACATCGAAAAAAAACCCGTCTCAACTCAACTTTAGAGAACCGCAGTCGTATCACTAACTCAAGCCACTCAAATCGATGTCAGATGGTTCTTGAAGATAAGTGCAACGTAAGGAATCAGAGAATTCACTTTAACGAGTTGTTAAGATTTATTCCGTACTCAAAGAATTTCCCGAAGAAGCTTCTATGGCATAGACTCATGGATGAGAAGAAGAACTCGACTAAGTCAACAGACATCCCAGATCTGCAAGCTGAAACCACTCATCAAACAACAACTTCCCAGTCTGGAAAACTAAACCCAAAGAAGTGAAAAAGAAGCTCCATATTTTTGATCTACAACGAGCTCAACTTTGATCTGCAAAGACAGAAACACTACAAACCCTATGATCATCTATTTTATAGATATTTGTACCGTTCAGCAAATAACTATTTTGGCAAAGAAGCTGGTAGAAAATAATCGCCAATTACCTCGATCTGCTAATTTGATTGGTGAAAATTAAATAAAGACATCGAAAATATTATTATAGCCCCACAAGCTCTGTTTGGAAAACTGCGAAATTTTAAATACGTGCTTATATATGGATGAAGCATTTGGAAAGTAACATCCGCTGTCACAAGAAAGTTGTAAACGTTCGTCAACGTCTGCGAAGCATCTTGAGAATTTTTCCAAAGATGAACTTCATTCGAAAAGGGGTCAGGAAACCATTAACTCCGATATACAACGACGTAAATGGAACTGGATTTACAAGGAGCTTCAAAAAGCTAACGAGTTCATTACAGATTAAGCGATCCAATGGGACCCCCTCAAACACACAGGGAGACAAGTAGGCCAACCGAAAAGTAAAAAGTTACTTACTATCGTCAATTAAACACTTAGGTAAGTTTTTTAATTGAAAAGACCCCAATTTAAGACTCAGCAAAGTCTTACTGTTACTTAATTTCTCAATAAAACATGCATTTTTTTAAAAACCAGAGGACACAGTATAGATCCCTGAGGAACTCAATATATTATTTAGCTGAGATCTAGAATGTTATCTTAAAATCACTGTCTTCTTTTAGCTTTAACGAACTGGCTGCTTTAAAAAAAGATTCCCTAGAATAATGTTCCCCTTTAAAATCTTACTTCTATAGAAATACCCATCAGTTTACTTTTGAACCTTATTTCATCAATCACAGAGATCCTTTATTTTGCGGTACTATACAAATGTGAAAGCCTTTGTTTGGTAATAATTTGTCTCTTTTTTAAATATCCACAAATTCAAAACCATTATTTATTAGTTCATTATGCTCTTTGAAAAATCTGTCGTTACATATTTTCATAGCGCTCGTATACTATAACTGTACTCACCATTATTACTTGCACTTCCTTACTGCAAGCTCAGTGTAAGAAGAATGAGCTGAACTTAGTTGGCAACCATTCCAAATCTCGTACTCATTATCATCCACCCCTTGTTGGTTGTTGTTCTTTGGCAAGTTGTGCCTCATAAGTTGTTTGGTATGAAAGAGTGTCACCCCAGATCCTTGTGTCGCAAGTGGGAACCAGTTGAATGAATGTGGTCTTACCTATATATGCCTTTGAAGTACATATAATTTTTTTTTACCTTTACCTTATGAATATAAACATACATATTATGTACATAGGTAAACCTATAGGTAGAGGATGTAGGTATGTATATATATGGGTATGTTTAAAATTGAGCTTCAAGAATACTTAACCCTCTCTCAAACTAACCTCGTTGTTTTTGCTCATTTCTTAGCTTCGGTCATAAACAGCGGCACAAAGAGGGTCGATCCGGACCAGCGGCGGCTGTGGTGCGGCCTTCTAGGCAGACATTTGGTAAATTTTATTTTTGCCATAAGGACTATACCGTTTGTTTGCTCATACCCTCACCTGAAGGGTTGTTGAACTGGTGGTCCCCTTTTATATTCTTCTGAGATGATATTCACCTCCCAGCATCAACTTTTCCATCAGCCATCAACCATCATCACATCATCATCAGGACAGAAGGTTGACAAGTGGTTATTCAAAGAAATCTGCACATTGTTCGCAGTAAAAAGGATTTATTATCATCATCTCTTCCTTCTGTTGGTCTTTGGCACATTTTGAAGAGTCACTTGACCGCATTACATAGATTAAAATGAAGTTGGTACTCGTACTAAAAATTTTATGTTAAAGCTATTACTTTACAGAGCTTAGAGATTTCAAGAAGGTTCTGTTAGGGGCAATTGGTTTAACTTTAAATAATGCTGGTCAAAGCCATTTGACCATAAATAAAGCTGATGGATATTTTCATCTCAATGCAATGTTTCAATTCGAATAGGGAAACTCTCCTCGAAGTTTATCGTAAAACTTCTCAACAAGAAATTCAACTAGGATAAGGGCTCATAAAACTATTTCAATTAGATTTTAGAGTGACTTTGACTTTTTATCAATCTAATTTTGATAAAATTTCTTTCAATCTGGTTAAAATTTAAAAGGAAAATCGTTTATGTAAAAGAGTTTTTCAAAGAATTTTGAGATAAAGTTTTTCTTTATAAATAGTCAAAATATGATATTTTCGACATTGAACTATTTTGGAACTGTCAAAATTGACATGAGATTGAGCTGACTTTTGATAAGTAAATCTACGAGGTTATAATTTACTCGTATATGCCGCTACGAATTGAAATAGTTTAACTTCAAAATGATGAAAAAATTAATGTGAATAGCATGTGGAGCTGCAAAAACCGAAGACTAATGGGGTTACCAGCCTTGGCTGACATAAACTGTCAATTTCTGCAATTTCCAGTTGAAATATTTTATCCAAAATTATGCTTGTGCGAATGTTTCAGTGAATTGCATTACTGAAAATTTTAGCTGTCTTGTTCTTGTGAGAAATTGATGTTTGTTTTTAGCAAGACGAATAGGCCGGATGCCAGACTGCTCGGGAAACAAAGATTACGTGATTAATAACCTGGATACCTAGATGCTCCATCAATGATCCATCCACTAAGAAAAGAGTATTTTTTGTCGAAATACAGCAAATATTCAAAAACTTTAAAAAAGACAATGTATACAGAGTTGAACCCATACTGAACTACGTTTTAACCTCTTTCCATATGACCTATACATGCGTTGAATTGAAAAGGGTTTGGTTCAACTCGATTGCACACGCTTAGCGAAGTTGGGTCTAAATTTGCATAATCGGAATTTCATAATCATATTCAATTAAATGAGCTTGAAATTTAAAACATTTTAGGTTGTGTTTTAGAAATTTTACGAATCTGTCAACGAAAAAAGTGACATCCGTTATTTTGATGAATCTGTCAGATGTAAAATTGTAGAGCAAAAATACATGGTTGTTTATTATGATTAAACTATGACACATAATGCAAGTGTTTGATTTCGAAACTTTCATCAAAGTGCAGATTTTGACGTTTGTGAATAAATCGATAGAAGTATAAATTGGTAATGAAAAAAGTATGCCATTCTTAATTGGACTGAAGTTGTTTGAGACAAAATAATAAAAACAATTGTTTTCCCACTCTTAAGTCTGATTGGTCATAGAGGGTTTACCAATAAGGATTTCGAATTTTGACAGGTGATTGCGACCGATTGAAGCTATATCTATCTGTCAAATTGACTGTTATTTATTTAGTCTGTTTCGCGAAATCAACGTGGAGAGTTATATCATTCAAAAACATATCAAAATGGCGATTTTACGGTCACCATAATCATCCTTCAGAGAAGACTATTCGCAACGTGATCGAGTCAAGTCGACCAGTTTAGTGAATAATCGACCAAAACCCGTACGTCAACGAAACGCAAGATCTGTCGAAATATCGCCGCTGTACGTGAGAGTGTGCAGGAGAATTCGAGGCAGAATCCGCGCCACGCAAAAGGTCACGGCTTTTCGCGGATCATAACTTAGCGGATTTTGCCTCATGACTTGGAGTTAAGAAACGTTTAATGGCCCATGAGCTCAGAGATAACTACCATATACAACGAAGTGTGTTCTAAAGTAGGCTCTCGAGCAGTTGGATTTTTACCTTAATTTCGGTCGAAACATCATATTTACGAATTTAGGACGATCCACGAGGTCTACAAAATTTCAATGCATTCAGAGTTCCATGTGGGTTTTTAGCTGGAATTTGCTTTCGCTTTAGAATATGAGGAGCGCTACCGAGGTGACTTTACTTATCATTTAAACAGACATTAGCTGAAACTGCAAGATATAATTCCTTTAACTGAAGCGCTTAATCTGTTCACAAATTCACATGTTTCACATGATCTGTCAAGTTGTCTGGATTCACATTGGCCGATTTTTGTGTGATAAATCTCATCTCATAGAATCAACAAACAAAAAATATGCTCTGGAAAAATAAGCAAACTCATATTTGAGTAACTTGAATGGAACCATGCCAGTGAGATAAGGGGTTATTCGAAATGGCGGTAATTTTTCTCCCGTTCAAGCGTTTGTCGCAAACGAAGCAGAACAGTCGATTTTACGGGGCAGCATTCTCTAGAAATGGGCATAGCTAAGACCACACTATGGGTAATTTGCTGGAAAGTTCTTCGCCTTCACCCTTGTAAGATGAAGTTAACTCAAAATATAAAACCACTCGCTCATATGGAGTGACGTATGTTTTAGCTCTAGGAATGTTGGAAGATGACCAAATTCATCGCAAAATCATCTTCAATGATGAAATGCATCATTGCATGCCGGTGATAGTTGGTGTCAATGGGCCAGTTTTTCGTTGATGACAATGACCGTAACGTTACATTCAAATGAGATCGCCAGAGAGATATGTTTCAACGTTGTTTCTTTGTTCAATTAGACGGACTGATGGGCATCAATATAGTTTTAACTAGGCTGTGCTATAAGCCAAAAACAATCGGTGCAACAATCGACTTATTCGATAAACGTGTTATATCGAGAAATGGTAGTGTGGGTTGGCCGCCTAGTTTTTTGTGTGTTTTTTTTTTTTTTATCGCGCTACGTTAAATCATTGGCCAAGCCGGCGGGTGTCGTTCTAGAAGCTCAAAGTCAATGTGTAGCCTAGTCATCAAAAATTGAGTTCGAAAAACCGACCGCTGAAAACGTAGCCCTGGTGGACATATGAACGACATTGAATTCCATACATAAATGTTTTGATTGAACTTCAAACCAATAAACAAATTTTCGAGATAAAATGGTTTGCGATTTTCAAGTTTTCAAGTCAATTCAATTCAATTCAATTCAATTCAATCACATACAAACAAAAAATATTAAATATAAATATTTCAAAAAATGAGTAGGTACCATTAATCCAATCCCAATTATTATGGTACACAGAAAAATAAATTTTATGTTATGTATGTAGAGTCTAATTGATCAATGAGCGCCTTCAAATAAGTGCAAAGACCTATTTAAGAAATTTTTCACAAATTTTGAGTCTTTTCACAAATATAACTAAACACCTCTTAAATCAACTTTAGAAAACTTTTCCAAGCACTATAAAAAGTCAGGCACACTGCCAAATTCCAGCAACTAACTCTTACCTAATTTACAAAATGTATACCCTTTTCAACTCTGAGTTGCCTACTGAATACGAGTATATAACGATGAAAATATTTTAAAAATAAATTGAAAAATAGGCTAAGTGCTTACACGTATATCTAAAAAAAACAAGCTCTTTCTAATGCTTTCAAAATTACTCCAGATCATGCTTTTATAAAATATTCAAAGCCTAAATATAAACCATGAATATCTTCTTCCTATCACTCCATACCCCCCAACCCGGTGAAGATATAGGAATTCAGGAATTGTGCCATAAAAATGAACCTTTTTTCCTTTTTTTTTCTTCTTCTTCTTGAAAAAGTATCTATGGCGGGTCGTTGAATTTGAAATTTAAGTATCATATTTCATTCCGCCATTTTTCACACACAATGGTGCACTTTATGACATGTTTTGTTATCATTATACAGAAATATAAATATTTTTTTTTTTTTTAATTTATAACCATGTATCTGCAGATTTTATGTTTATGTCCGACATATGGTATAATTTTGTGTGTACTTACTTCCTTCGGTAGGCATAACCTGGAGCGGATTATTAACTTTAAGAGAAAATAGGCCATTAAAATGCTTTTCACATCGAATCTCGGATTGAGGTAACAAGTTTGGATAATCTATTTGAATCGTTCAGATGACACTCAAACTATTGGTTTCACATTCCAATAGAACTTCAGTGTTTATAGAAATTCTCAAAAAAAAAGTTTCATTGCAACCAGATAAAGTATCGACTGTCCAGAACCAATTAAACACATTTCACGGTAGTGCCCAGCCAAGCTCTGGCACTACATCCTTTTTACAGGAACAAACTCAGGCAATTTTTGACCCCTCCCTATCTTCAGTACCAATGAAGTCAGAAACTTAAAATTCCGAATATTTGCTAAGCTATAGTCAGGCACAGGCGCCTCACCAAATTTAAATTTTCTAGCATAAGCAGCGGTCCCTGAGATATAAGGCCTCAAAAATCACAAAAACCGTAACTGACAGATTATCAAAATTATGGAGCAGAGGAAGCAGAGGAAAAAATCGAAAATTTAAGGTTTTTCATTTAGGGGGCGTGGTATCCTCCCACTTTCTCCGAATTGGTGTTGGTTGAATGGAGCACTTTCGACTGCTGAAAAATGATGAAATTTGGTAAAACAGTAGGGCTTAAATTGCATAGAAAGAAAAAAATATAAAATTTGAGGTTTTCTATTCAGGGGCGTGGTATCCGCCCACTTCCTCAGAATTGATGTAAATTATAAGGCACACTTCCGATTGCAGTAGAGCAATGAAATTTGGTAGAACGGTAGGGCTCAAATTACATGTAAACGACCAAAAATAAAAATTCAGGTTTTCCATTCAGGGGGCGTGGTATCCGCCCACTTTCTGAGAAAATTTTCAATTTATATGGAGCACTTCCGATTGCTATAGAATGATGAAATTTGGTAGATCGTTATAGCTTAATGTACATTCAAATCGAGAAATAGAAAATCTAAGATTTTTCATTCGAAATGTCCTTTTATTGTCATTTTGAAACTATACATGCATCTTGAAAATTCATGACTTTTCTTAGAACTAGAGTGCTCGATTTGGTACTCTATGTTATGTTAACATGAATGAAAAAAGAAAACATTTGCATACCTGAAAAAATTATGAGTTTACAAAAAAAAATTCTTAACTGTGATGTGAACTATAATCAAACCACTAATTAAAAACCACATTTAAAAAAAGGAGTTAAAATTGCAACAAAAACATCATCGGAACCTCAACAATTATTGCTTTTTTATGACTTTGAGCGGATTCAGGTACTAGTATTTATAATTAAGGTAGGTATGTTAGTGTTAAGTATATTGCCAGGACAAGAAGAAACAATTGAAACGCAAATCAAAACAACTAATAACAAAAAGAAAATATACCAAAAGAAATAGGAAGCTTTAAACTACGAGTAAGTTGATTTTAGTACGTAGAGTCCACCCTTCTCTCTTTCCGTATCTTTCGAGATTTTGTTATGGCAAAATATTAAAATCTTTGCAAAAAGGAGTGAGATCAGACCAAAAACATAAATGTTAAAAAAAAGAGCCAAGTTCTTGATGGGCTTACTTGGCAAGTTTTTTTTATGCCCAATTCAAAAGTTTTGAAAACTTGACCAGTGAACCCATCAAATTTTAGTCATAATCATTAAATAATAAAATTTCTCGGACCTTATTCGGAATTATACCCCCCCACCCACCAAAATGAACTTTTTTTAACGAATCGATAAAAAAGTGTTTGCTGTTGATAAAAAAACATCAAATTATGGAGGAGAACAGGTTTTTTGTATAACAGTACTGCGGGTCGTCCGCTTCGCGGGTTCTCATGATTTTAACTCCCTTTTCGGGGGCCACACCCTGCTTTTTCCTCCGCCCAACGACCGTTTTTTTTTTTTTGATCGTATAATTATAAAATTTTCATTTTTTTATACTTCACTTTTTTACCATAACAAAGTGTTTCTCCTCCATAATTTGATGTTTTTTATCAACAGCACACTTTTTTTATCGATTCATTAAAAAAAAGTGCATTTTGGTGGGGGGGGGGGTTAATTCCGAATAAGGACCAATTTCTCTATTACATTGTAGCTGTTTTAATATTATTCTACTTTAAATATTCGGTATTAAACCTTCATGAAGTAAGAACTTGGCGTACTTTTAGATCTCAGTACTTTTCACGGCTGACTTGTAAGACAAAAGTTTTTGTATAGAAGAACTTGGCTCTTTTTTTAACATTTGTTTTTGGTCTGATACAACTTCTCTGCACCAAATATGAAGCAAATTTATCTACCCGTTCAAGCGCTAGGTCGATGTACAGTGGACATCCAGATGAACAGAACCAACAGACGCACACACCGACCGACGGACGCCGACGCGACGCACGGTATAAATAAGCGCACTTTGTTTTACTTCTTCATTATCGTAGTGCTAAAATTGATTAAATTCTCTTGTAACGAAACCCAGTTACGAGTATAATCAATTCTGTTGGAGATGCATTAAGATAACCGTTTTCGATAAAAACAACTTCATGTGCATGAATCGATGAATTAGCAGTCTAAATTGAAATTGTATTTTTTTTTCGTAATCAATAAAAAAGTTCTTATGTATATGTATTTTATTTTATATTTCTGTTTCATCAATAGCCCTAATTAGTGTATTTCAATTAAATGTTACCCAGATTTATTTCAAATACATACATACATAAATGTTACCCGCATTTTAGCTGAAAGGTTAGCACCTATGTATGTACATAATGTTACATACATATGTATATGTACATACATCTAAAAATTCAAATACATATTTTTTTTTTCGAATTGTACAGCACTTACCTGTCAAAATTCAGCGCAAGAAAATTTGACCAATTATGTTAATCTTGAACATTTTTGAAAAGAAAATTGAAAACAAACTTTAGAACAAAACAATTTACAGAGCCAAAAATAAGAATCCCTTTTATTTGTTTAAATTCACTTGAAAATTTTCGAATAAAATTTCAGCTGGTTTCTGTGACATATAAAACAGATAGACTAAGAGCCCACAGCAATTTTTGGGTGTGATTGATAACAAAAAATAATTAGCATAATTAGATAGGCCTTTTATAGTTATTTACAAATGTGAAAGCCTTGCATACTCTAGTGGGCGCAATAGTGCATTATAGTGCATTAAGTATGCAGTTCTTTCCAAATCCAAATAATTGTGATAACAAATTTGCCAAAATGTAGAGTTAAGCCCCCTGATTGAAAATATCGAGGTCCAAGACGTTCTACAGACAGCCTTCTGCCTGCCAGACGCGATAAGAATAGGCAGCTTCTTGCACTAAGAAGGCTACCTTCAAAACGTCATGGACCTCGATATTTGCAATCAGGGCACTTAGCTGTTCATTTTGAAGTTATGCCAAATTGTTTTCCCCAATTTTTTAGACTAAGGAAAGAACTGCATACTTGATGCAATATAATGCACTATTGCGCCCACTAGAGTATGCAAGACGTTCACATTTGTAAATAACTACTAAAGGCCTAACTAATTATGCTAATTATTTTTTGTTATCAATCACACCCAAAAATTGCTGTGGGCTCTCGGTCTAAGAGAGTTTAAAAACAAATAAAAGTTCTAAAATATAGTGTAAGAGAAAACAACTCTTTTTACATGAATTATTTCGGCACTTGAGCAGGGTTGTCAGATGTGGCGATTTGTCGCCAAACAGGCGATTTTAAATTTCATTTGGCGACACGAAAATCAGTTTGGCGATGTACTCCAAAAATGGCGATATTTTTTTAGTTTGGCGATTTTTCTTCTTTTAATCGAAAATCTAACATTTTTTTTGTAATTTGTTTAAGCTTTCAATCTTTTTCATTGCCATTTACTGAATGGAGTCATCGAAATACTAAAACAGAACGCACCCCAAAACTGAATTTCGTTATCTTTTCCCTTCCTACAACAATGACGTTTAGCAAACTTCTTTCAGGGATTTTGCCCATAATAAAGGAACTGAATAAACTCAACACCTTTTTTCAAGCTACGAATATCAATTTTTTAAAAGCACAAAAAGAAATTGAAATTTTTGCACGCTGCTTTGTAAATAAGGTTTTATCAACTGTTCCGCCATTAAATTCTGACTGTGATGAAATATTACAATTAGTAACGAAGCCAGAAAACTTGAAAGCTTGGAAAGATATTGATTTAGGGTCGGAATTTGAAAGAAACGCGAGAGAAAATTGTATTAACACAGAGCATCTGAATGAAGTTAAGAAGCAAATTAACGATTTCATTCTTGTGTTAATAGGAGAAATGCGAAAAAGATTGTCTCAGTGCAATACATTTTTTGTTTCGATTGGATATTTTTCCCCAGGCGTTCATTTGAGCCAACTGCGACCCCGTTTTGAAAGTCTGTCTGTTAGCTTGATACCACCCAAAAATGTACAACTTGCTGAGTCTCAGTGGGAAAAATTAATTTCTGTCAATTGGTCAAACGAATTTTATCCAGAAAATGTACCCGAAGATGACCCTGTGAAATTTTGGAATAAAGTTTTCAAAACGACGAATGCCTTAGGACAACCGGAGTTCCTGGAGCTTGCGGAATTAGCCCAGAGTGCACTTTCTCTGCCAGCAAGCAACGCAGTAGTCGAAATAGCCTTTTTATTTTTATACTGAATGCTATTAAAACAAAAAAATTAGTTCAAAAATGGAAATTGAAGCATTATATGCAATAACGAGAGTATGGATTCATTCCAAAGTCAAAGAAATTTGCTGCAAAAATTTTGAGCCGTCTGCTGAAATGCTTTCGGCATTTAATTCGAAAATTTATGAAAAAAATTCAATCGAGGAAGTTATTGACACTTACATCGATTTTAATGGAGAAGAATAAGAATAAAACTAATTAATTCTTTTTTGTTTTTTTTTTCAGTTGAAGTTCCTTATACATAGATATGTTATGTAAAGTTTGTTTTTGTTTTGTTTTGTTTTTAATAAAAGTGATGTAATAATTACAAGTTGTATGATTTGATTTGATTTTTATAATTTATGATTCAGTGAAAAATTTTGAAATTTGGCGATTTTTTGGCGATTTATATTTTACTTTTGGCGATTCCGATTTTTGAAACCTGACAACCCTGCACTTGAGGGATAATGATTTCTCTTAAAATTTTAGAGCAGAATGGGAGCTTTTACTAAAGTAAGAGAGGATTTGAAGGTTGCAAATTGGTGTTGAATATCTACATAACGCAAAAGAATTTTTAATCTAAACAGAACTGAAGGGCGAGTATTACGAATGGGTTATTTTAGGGGAGTTCTGGAACTGACTATTTCACTAGAACACTGTTCATAAAAACAGCGAAAACACTAGTTTACAAATTTTCTGTTTGTAGCGAGTACCTCCAAAAAAAAGTATTTTCTAGACTAATTTTGACTTTCTGAACACGAAAATGACACTCATTTATTTTTCCAAAGAAGCGTTTTCGAGATATGAGCAAAAAAACGTTTTTTTGCTCCCTTTCCATGTATGAGCCTAATTCTCAAAAACGGTCGAACTAATTAACATATGCTTTATGTTTTTAAACAAATATTTTGTTTGTCTTTCCAACAGTGTACGACTTGTGTAAATCGGCCCAACAATCATCAAGAAAAAGCCGTTCAAAGTTTCAAAAAACACAATTTTTCGCCGTTCTTAGAAATACTTTTAAGAAGATGGAAGATATTGTTTTTACAAAGCTAAAACGCTCAAAATCAATTAAATCGAATAATAAATGTGGAAGTTATGAAACAGTACGTGAAGGCAGACCATTTCAGTTTTTTTCTTTTTTTTAATAATTTTTATTGAAAATATGAAGTATTGCTTACACTTCTTCTATTATGTGGCGTTGAATCTTCGCGGAGCTGCATCCAGCAGTAGTCACGTACTGGCCTGCTGGGTGGCTACACAAAATACTGCCGCTTTCTGTGTTTTTCGGATAGCAGAGCAGATGAAAAGCATTTCATGTAGTAGGAAAGAGCAACGTTGCTGAAAAAGCACTCGTTGAAAAACAAAATGTAATACTTCTACCATTGCACATAAATCTCGGCATTATGAAGGTTTTTGTAAAAGCCTTACCCCCAGTTTCACAGTGGAAGTTTAAACGCCACTTTTGGTTTTATCTTCAGTTCAACAGTAGTTTGAGTTAAATGACGCTATTCTGCCGTTTAAAACTCAGGTTGACAACAACTTCGAACATTTGAAAATAGAATTTATTTTCATTTTTAAATTTGTTTTCCTGTCACAGGTCACAAATGAATCAAAACTTGTTTGTTTTTTCTTTGATTCAGAGAAAACAATTTACTTAAACCACGTTCAATGAACTGAAGTTCAGATAAGACTGTGAAACCGGACGAGTTGAACTTCAAATTTAAACTTCAGTTTAGGTTCAGCAGAACTTAAGTTTAAGCTCTCACTGTGAAACTGAGGTTTGCAAAAGATCAGGAAAACAAAGAATTGACATATGTATATGAAAACAAAGTTTCCCAAGCTGTCAACCGAAAAAATTAAGGCGGGTACATACGTTGGTCCACAGATACAAAAATTGCTTAGTGACACCGGATTTTTGAATTGTCTAAAACAAAATTCGAGAAAAGAGCATGGAATGCTTTTCAAGACGTAGTTCATGGTTTTTTGAGAAACCACAGAAGTCCAAACTATCGTCCATTGATCGAAAAAATTATGCTATTCATTCCATGCTTTTGGTGAGTATTTAGCAGATAAGTGTTTCAAAAACAAAGATTCCACCAGGACCTTGCAATCATGGAAAAGAGGTATGAGGGATTTTGGGACCGAGGGATGATGAGTGACTACTGCTGGGTGCAGCTCCGTGAAGATTCAACGCCACATAAAAGAAGTGTGTAAGCAATACTTCATATTTTCAATAAAAATAATTAAAAAAAAAGAAAACAAACTGAAATTGTTTGCCTTCACGTACTGTTTCACAACTTCCACATTTATTATTCGATTTCATTGATTTTGTGCTTTTTAGCTTTGTAAAAACAATATCTTCCACCTGAGATCTTAAAAGTATTTTAAATATTTTTTTATCTATCCTTACGGAATGACTTAAAACAAGCGATTTTCTAAGAACGGCGAAAAATTTGTTTTTTTTAGGATTTACTTTTTTTGTGTAAACCAGTGATAATGAAAGACATTAATAATTTCAACACGCAGGCGACGTTATTTATGGCGGGACTTAATCACTTCTTATTTTTAAATTCATAATGTATCGAATAGAATTTAGATCAAGTCTTTACGGCCTTCCATTAACAAAACTGTTGATCGTCCCTTGCTCAAATATTTAATCTACTGAAAATTGAGTTTTAAAAGAAATTCGGCCTGTTAGCTCTGATAAGTTTTCTCAGGGATATTGAGGAATGTGGAAAAAGTTTAGTAAGTATCCATCCTTTCATTCTGTTACAATCAGATTTATTTATTTTACCATCAAATTCTGTCGGTGTAGGAAATTAAGATCTTTCTAGCGAAAAAGTGATAAATATCCCAAGCTAATAATTTGCATAAAACTAAAAGAAACATGCTTCTAGTTCTTGTTTACATTTATTTATTTTAAGTCGTTCTACAACCTTGACTTTTAGGACCCGGTAATAGTTTTCATTGAAATTCATCATTGGAACAAATCAGTGGAATGCTGACTTTATATTTTTCTAACAAGCCAGTTATAGCAATCATTACAAGATCTTGTCAGTGACTGACAACAATCAATTCTAGTCTAGGTATTTGACTTTTGAGAACAGAAAGAGAATCGAACACATTCAGTGGAACGATTGTGATCCAAGTTAAAGAAACGAAAATCAGCTATTCATTGAAATTGATTTCTATCAGTAAAATAATAAAGGTGGATTTAAAAGACAGTTTAAATAAGAATTTTGTATTTTTTAAGGTAAAAAAATTCTACTACTCATTAGCTTCATTTTGGTGCCAATTAAAGCCAATACAGTTTGTTTAATCGTATTAAAAATGGAAATGAAAATGATACATTTTAATGATAACTATAAATGGCCCCTTAAACCCTAATTCATCAATTTGCGTCATCCAGAAGTATGTGGTTTATTATGGCTCTATCACTCGTACTCAATCAGAAGGCTAAAATAATTGCACTACCAAGAGGTTTTTATTTGGCTCGATCCGTCCCTGTACAATTGCTGATAAAGATAGTAGTCGGAGGAATCTTGTTCACGAAATATTGCGCCGGTTTTCGACTTTAGCATTGAATTATGCATGGAATTTCCATCTATCTCTCTTGCTGTTCGTTCAACATTTCCTCCAATTTTCTTCGTAAAATTTAATAAAGGTATAGAACGCGACGCGTATTGAGTACGTGCTTCCGGCACAGTTGAAGAAAATCTGCATTCAGCGTATCCTGCGAATATATTATATATCCTATGTACATCTATAACTAATAATTTCTTATTCCTCATAAAAATAAAACCTGAAAACAACTACGACAACGTATACGACTACGAACACACCAATAGAGCAATGTGAAACGCGAAAAAATCCTGAAGAATAGAAAATTCCAGTTGCATAGACGAGGAGCGACGAGGACATTTCCATTATCCTTTGGGGAATCGAAATCGAATGAAAGAAAAATACTTCAAATCAAAATGCGTTCGAGTGGGCGTATTGAAGGAGAACTGAAGAAGAAGAAAAGAATTGAATGCAATTAAATTGAAAAATTGAGAAAAAGAACTTTCGAATTTGAAGCTGAAGAAGTCACTTTAAGGATGCGTTCTAGATTGCTTTTGTGTGCAGGAAGTTCTTGGCCGTAACAGACATACAAACATAATGTAAGAAAAGGATATGAAGCGAACAGTTAAACCGGCGAAAGCAATTACTGTGAGTAAGTCGTGTGCGTGTGCGGTGTGCGGTGTGGTTGAGGATTTGGGGGAAAGGTGTGGTTTGGATTTGATTAAATTAATAATAAATTTGGGCCAATTCGTGTGTACGCCAATTGGTTAGCCCTGGGCTGCTACTCGTTAGCGTTTCGTTACAGCTGATGCTTATTCATGCCGAACTCACATTTTGTAGGTACTTATCCAAAAATAGCACAAGCGGGTGTTGCCTTAAAGTGCCAAACAGACTTGTTGTTGTTTTTTGGTCTCGATTCGTTTTTTTGTTTTATTTTTCTGTTTTCATTGACATAGGCCGCACCTTGTGTATCGATTTTTCCAGCTACTTGCTTTGATCCAGACCGTAGAAAGCACATTTGCCACCCTTACTAAAAGTGCTGGAACGGATTGAAAAGCGGTTAGAAATTGAGAATAAAATATCCCCCTACTCTGACATGATATGGGATTGGAGGTGCGAGTCGGTAGGTATTTGCTTTGAGTGGTTGCGAATGACGATTGCATTATTTTGATTTTGCTTCATGAAAACATAAAAAATGCATAAATGAATAAAAATGTTTTAATAGTTTTTTATTGGCTATTATAAAAGTGGTTTAGAAAATGTCATTGATTTTTATTGCAACTTGAGAGTGTTTGTATTAAATTTCCATTTCTAGAATCTCAAATGTTTGAATACAATACTCGTAGGTAGGTATACCTCTTACTTACTTACTTATTAATGGGTCTGTTTATCGGACGAATTTATACCAATCGTAAATGTGTTACATTTGTTTTGAAGCTCTTGTATGCATGTGTAATTAATCAAATAACTAGATTTTCACAATTAAGTTGACTAGACCAAGTCGTCAATTTTATTGCATTAATAAACAAAAATTATAAATCGATTCAGCGTTTTTTTAAATAAGCTCTAAATACCTACAAATATTTTAAAACATTTTAAAACATGTTGGAGAAATTTTGGAAAGCCAACTTTTAGTTTTTATGATTGTACCTTTGTATATATAACCATTTTATATACAAAGATTGTAGGAATAAAAATAAAATTCCAAAAAAAAATATTGATCCGTTTTTGAGATGTCAAATTTTCAATTTATTGAATTATAGACCGAAAATTAAGGATAGAAAAATTAATGGAAAGAAATTAAATGTATCAAAATTCTAGGTGGGTTTTTCGAGAAAAAACCGATTTTCGAAAACCATGTTTTTAACATTTGTATGGTATAAGTATCGTTATTTTTAAATGAAATAATTATTTTTCACATTTTGTAGATTATAAAATATTTAAGATTTAAAAAGGAGAGTGATAGTGTTTTCGAAATTGTAAGTTTTGAAAAAAAAAAATAAATTGCTTTGAAAATTTTATATCTACACAATACTTTTCCAACTTTTGGGAAGCTTAAGCATAAAAACAAATGACCAAAATCGGTTGTACAGTTTTTGAGACAGTAGAAAAAGGAGATTCTAAAGGTGTGTCCACAAAAAAAGAAACATTTCAGGAAGCATTGTTTAAAAAACGTTTCTGAAATGTTTCCCATTTGTTTAAGAAACATTTCAGAAACATTGCAGAAACATTTCAGAAATGTTTCTGATTTGTTTTTTTTGGTGTGGACGTTTTGAGAAACATTTCTGACATGTTTCTTTGTTTCCCATTGTTTCCAGATTGAGTTGTCTGTAAATTTTTTTCTCGCCTGTGTTGCACTTTAAGCGCATGAATTTTTTCCCATTCAGAATGGGCAACAGAGAAACATTTCATAAACATTTTAAAAATGTTTCGCGGGCGTCCAGACCAAAGAAAACATTTAAGAAACATTTCAGAAATGCTTTTTAAATGTTGCTGAGATGTTTCTTAAATGTTTCTGAAATGTTTCAAAAATGTTTCTTTGGTCTGGACACACCTTAAGGGGGTACCACAAATAGCCATTTTTTGAATTTTTGTTTAGGCATTACCAGCTTATAAAACTTAAAGAAATTTTGTGAATTTTTTTAAAAACAGGTTTTGAGACAAAAAAATATTTTATAAAATTCCCAAGAAAAATCGTATGGCAGGTATTGCAATTTTGGTGTTAAAAAAAAAGATAAAAATTTTGGGGTTGGGGAATTCGAAAATGCCATCTACCAGGTCTTCCCTATCATCGTAATGTCAAGTCTGATCAAAATCTCGAGTTTTATTTTTTTACGAATGCATAACTTGAAATATAGTATGTACTTACATATGTAATATGCCGCAAGTAAAAATAAGATCATTAGCAAACATACGCAAAATGAGCTATATAAAATATAAGACAAATCATTTCTAAATAAAAGGAATAAAAGTGGCCCAAGATGTCTTCCTTAGAGGATCCCAGGTGAAACAGTAATTGGATATTAAGTAGTAGAACCAGAGCTTTTGAGGGAGCAACTCGAAAGCTCTACGGGCAAGCAAGATGGGATCAACATCGACTTCTCAGAAAAAAAAAGAATGAACACAAAGAAAAGCCGTCGGTGAGGATTGGCGCACATTGGCTCATATTGACTTTTTCGTTGCAAAAATCACAACTTTTAAACAAATAAAGATATCATCATATTTATTTTTTGTTTTATAAAGGAAATTTCCATGAATTTTAAGAAAAAATATTTACATAGTGTTTCAGAATCTTCTGCTAAGATACCACTCTTTTTCAATATGAAATTGCCTTAATATTGTTCCTCAAAAATTTTCCAAAGTATTTAACTGAAGTAAAAACAGAATAGATATCTAAAAGTCAAACAAAGTCAAAGTACTAGATTAAAGTAAACGAACAATAATTATTTTAAATATGGGATGTTAGATAATTGTATCAAAGAATGAAACGATCTAACCAAAAGGCTTTAAGGCCAGAACGAAATTTCGTCAAGATGAGAGTGGGAATATTGTAATCTATATACTCAGTCAGTGCTGAGGATTTGAAGACTGGTTATAGGCGAAGACAGCCAAAATATCGCAACTCCATTCAACTTGAACGTCGATGACCAAAATATCCGTCCACCCGACCTAAGTCACTCAAGAGACTGAAACGGATCTCCAAGCATGTTGACCTGACTTATTCAAAGCAGCGGGAAAGGACTTGTCTACAAAATTTGGTCGGATAAATGTATGTCCGATGAATAGAATCTCGGTATAGTGTTCCCCGAATTATGTGTGCTCAGAATTGTGCTTAGAGAGGAATAAGTCTTCTAAACGTCACTTGCAAAATCTTGTCGGCTATCTTGTGTGATCGCATAAGACCCTTGGTCAATGATTTCATCGGCCATTGTCAGTGTGGTTTAAAGTCAGGCCAGTCAACCGTCTTCGATAAAATACTCACACCCCGACAGATTTTAGAAAAAAACGTACGAATTCCAGATCGGTCCAAGCCACCTCTTTATCGACTTATAAGTCGCGTGTGATTTTTGATATAGTGTATCGAAGGAGTAGAAGGAGGAGGATATGAAACGACAATATTAACGAACTATACAGCGACGTCTACCTGGTTAAAAACTGAATATAGAGTGGCTGAGATTGCTGGGAGACGTGAAGCGTATGTACAGCAATGCACCAGACCAGCGATTCGAACCCCGCTGATTGACGCATCACCATACTAGGTGTCGCTCACAAGTGGAGAACGACTTCAACCAATTTGGTGTGCGTTGGGCTAGCTAGGGACAGAGATGCCTGGAAGGGCGTGTTGGTTGAGGCCATAGCCCGTACTGAGCTACAAGAGAGCCACCTGAAGTAATTAAATGATACAACTTATTGTGTGCACGTGTGCAGCAGATAATCAAGATTTTACGTTGTCATTCCTATGGGGGAAAGGTTTTTTAGACAGCAAATGCAAATATAGTGAAAGATGGAACAGATATCTAGTTAGTTTTTTGGCCTTAGTTTGAAATTGACTTTTTAAGTTCCAATTTAATTTTAAGAATGACCGAAATAAATTTAATTATTAATCTGTTCTAGACAGCTTAAGTTAAAAGATGAAGTATGTGTCTAATTCCACCACAAGCAAAAGTATGATGCCAGCACCCTATCAAACTTATATTTTAGCTTCAGATAGCCTTATACTCCTACTTGTATACAAATTATCAACTTCCTCGAAAATTAAATTAAAAACAAAAATAATCTCCGCTGAAAGTTAACGAAAAACCAAAATATCAACAAAACTCATCTTCGGAAAACTTAAACCCAAAACACAAAAATATTTTCCCCTATTTTGAATTTTGGATGAAATACTGAGACCGGATTATCTAATTAGGTGTTTTATCCTAAAGCATAATCTTATTGGTGTTTTCAGCAGCTTTCTAAAGTTCCATATAAAATATACATACCCATTATAGTCGGGAGGATATTTAAATATTCTTAAGAGGGGCCGAACCCATGGTTGTTATTTGGCTTAAAAAGTTTATTATTTTCGCTCTGCTTAAAACGAAGGGAAAACTTAAATTAAAACTGAGTGTGATTAACGGTTTTTGGAGAATTGAAATAATGATAATAATATTATGAAAGGAGCTTTGGGCCATAAGTCAAATTAGTTATTTAAAATTGTAATTAAAATGCTAATTTGTGTTGTCTTTGTTAAATATTTTTTTTTGCCTTAAATTTAAAAATTCTAAAAGTTATTTTTATTGTCTGTGTCTGAATATATATTTTATTCTATTTTTCTTATAGAGGGATGAAGTATATACATAATCGTACATAGATAGAAAAGGTCACAGGAGTAGAATGATTTTTTTATTCCGGCCGGATTGTGAAAGTAATAAACACCTCCATATTTTTTTAACTTTTCCTTGAGTTAGGTCTAATAAAGAGATTTTAATGGTTTCGTCTGTTGTAAGTTTCAAAATAATTTGAATTAACACTCGACTCAAGTTCAATGAGAGATGAAAGGACCGAAGAAGTCCCTTTTTCGGGAAGTATTAAAAGGGCTAAACAATTGTTTCGCATAAAATGGTAACTTTATGAAAATTTTACAAAACAACAAAGTGGATTTCGTCTTACCGGTCCGTCGATTTGAGCATCTGTTCCTTTTTGCAAAAGAAGACCGTTTGTGCGTTTGTAAGTCTGTGCGTCTGCATGTCCACAGTACATAGGAGTAGAACCTACAAATATGGACTGGTTTACTTCAAATTATTTTATGTGTTTCCTTAGAGGTGAAATTTGAATTTTTATTTGAGCTCATCGAGAACGGTAAGCTGTCATACACCAGTTCTGGTCTTTGATCTAGGTTTCTAAGGATTATAGCCAATTGGGGGATTGAAGACTCCACTTGTTTCTAGAGGCTTAGTCGCGTGAAAAAAATGCAGGTTATATTGCGGTGCTTCACACAATTATATAGATATGTATATTCTTATTTGTCTCTAACGACTTTAAAGATTTTAATAAGAAAAATTATGTTGAGACATGGTAAATATTTTAGTGATCAATAATTAAAAAAAAACCCTTTCTAACGGCATCTTCCATAGCAGCGTCATTTTTATTTTCAATCTATCGCTAATGCATTGAGCTATTTCTATCAATTTTTAACGTTAAAGCTTATGTGTAGCTCTATTTATCAAATTTGGACTTTCCGATCTTTGAGATTTTTCTAATAACTTGCGAACACTCAGGGGGTTATTGCTACCCTTAAAATGACTATCACAGTGCGAGTGTTAGGAAAACAGGTAAGGTTATCAAACAAAATACCGATGCTCATTATTTGGAAATTTCTTAATACTACAATGGGGAGCAAAAATAGAGTAAAGTTGAGCATTCGTGTAGTGCTACTTATCAATCCCACGAATGACACCTTATTGGAAATTCGACGAAGAATTACCCGCTGCTACTTCGGTTTGGCCAAACAAATGGGTTCAAAACTCCTTTCTCGAAAGACAAAGTGCACGCTATACAAAACGCTAATTTTACCAGTTCTACTCTACGGCGCCGAGTGCTGGACGATAAGTAAAAAAGGGGAATTGATACTGGGCACTTTTGAGAGAAAAATTCTTCGGCGGATATTTGGTCCTATATGCGAAGAGGGCGAATGGAGGAGAAGGGACCAGGCGGTTATAGACGCAAGAGCGCTTGGTCCCGACGACTGGAGGGAGCTCGCGAGGGATCGCAACCGATGGAAGACCGCAATAACTCAGGAAGAGACCCTCCATGGATCGGGAGCCGGTTAAGTAAGTAAGTAAGTAAGTAAGTAAGTAGTGCTACTGAAGAAAGAATATCTGTACTTCACGGTACGTCAAAAGTTGGGCTCAAGGATTAACTGTAAAGCATTTTTGAAAGCGCAAGTATTACGTTTGAACTGTCATACGGAGGAATTCAACTGGCTACTTAAATAGAACAATGATCATAAAAGAAGCGATAAAATAATGAGAGACATGAAACATTGGGGCGATGCTTTTGTTAAACTTCTATCTTCTATCATTTTTAAATATCTCCTTTGAATTCTATCTAAAAGACTCAAATGGGTTATTAGAGCACTATGACAACAGTACCCGAATTTCGAACGAATAAATGCTTTATAGATTACAACTAGATAAGAAGGGTTCAAAAACGTCTTACATCGTCGAAGAAAACTTAAGCACTAAGCACCGTTTTTGGTGACGTCGAATATGTGATCATTCCACACAAGGTGTTCTGTGATCCACATACCGATAACTGAGAGCTGTTCTGTTTCCTAAATGCAAATGCCACTCATGAAAAGCGGCATGGGGATTGAATTCCGCTTAAACGACAGGAGACGTGGAACAAGAACGTGCATCTGGAAACGAATATGAAAAGCTGAAAATACTGTCGTCGGAAAAACAATTTAATGGATTGGAAGTGAAAAAAGATCATTGACGAGAAAGAGAATCGGAGACAAAACGGAGCCCTGTGGCACACTAGCGTTTATTTTATGAACAGACTTAAGCCCGTCCAACAAAACTTGTATTCAGTGGTTCGAAAGAAAGTTTATAATCCAACGAAGAAGAGATTCATCAATACCAAATGCACGGATTTTTTTGATGCCAAACTCTCAAATGGTTTTGAAATATCAAGTGCAATAATCTTACTTTCTCCAAAACGTTGAAAAGTTTTTTGCCACTGCTCGTTTACTAACCATCAGATCACGATTCGACCTATTGCTACGAAAGCCATATTGACGGTTATTGAGAAGCTTTCGTTCTTCAAGATATTTCTTGAGTTGATAATTTATCAGCGCTTCCATGACCTTGGAAAGAAAGGTCGGAAGTAAAATTGGACTATAGTTAGAAGAGGAAGTGGATTCGAATTTTTTAGGGACATGTTAGACAAATGCTGTTTTCCATCCAATCGGAAAGAGACCGGCACCGGAGTACGACAGATGGAAAAGCTTACGCAATGGTTTTGCCAGCGTGGAAGAATACCTCTTCAGAAGAATTAGAGGCAAACCATTCGGGCTAGTGGATTTGTGTGTATGGAGATATTTCAGTACTCTTGCAACTGCAAGAAGTAAATCTGTCCAATACAATTTAATAGCAAACTGTGTTGCAAGCAAATTGGATTTTTCTTGTGAACTGACATAAGGACATAAGACATAAGCAATTTCATTGAAGATGAACAGACAAAGTAGTATTTCGTACATTTCTTACAAATGACCAAAAAGTCTTACCAGCTTTGAGACATTGTAGGATTGTTTGGTTCGTTACATCAGAAACTTGGTTCCCTGACTCTTATAACCTCATTTAAGCTCGAATCAAACCAAGAATTCTACTTCGGTTTAATAGATTTTCACTATTCGGGATAGAATTTCTCGTTCCGAAAAAATTAAATATATAATCATATCTGCACTGCAGTGAACTTCCTTATCGAAGAAGAATAGTGGCCGGTTAAAGTTCCCGAAGAAATTGTTGAGAACTTCCCAGTTGGCTGTATCGTTTTGCCAAACGGTTATAATACACTTACAGTGAATTTATCAGGGTTAGAAGTAAGGAACAAGTCTAGAGTTTTGGCGGTTTGAAGGCTCCTAAACAAGCTGAGTCAAGTTTAACTCAGAAAAATCTCGACATATGTACCTTCCTTCGGGTGTTGTCTGACCAGAAAATGGCGCAGCTACGAAGAATTGTGTACATTGAGATTGGCCGCAATGATGATTTCAGTGAGAGGATAATGGAAACAATTCTTTATATGGAGTTGCACAGATTATCAAATTCGTTAAAAGTTGAATTTCATTCCAGATTTGGTTTTTACGTGACGCAAATTTTTCACCATTCGTAGAAGTTGGCAATTTCGCAGGAACGATACTATAACTTTCAGACGAAGCGCTTCTCATAAACATTCTAGACGAAACAATAGTTTTTTTTTCAATGATCCTGTTTGTTTTCACATTAGTGGATACATCAGCAAACAGAACATGCGCTACCGATCCCCACGAATTGCATTAATAGCCTTTGCATTCAACTAAAGTCACAGTCTTGTGTCTTGGGACTGTTATTTTTTTCGTGAGTAAATGAGTTTAAAGTGACAGTGAATTCTCAGTGAATGTGACCATAATGGAGGTTTTTTTACCTTCAATAAGCCTTCAATAAGGTGACACATATCGGAGCTCTTCTGAACTTTAAAAATTTCGCCCATATATTGAATTTATAAACTCACTATGGCAGCACTTTACAGTTTTACACTTTCAAAAGAAAGAATAAAGAAAAACAAATGAATAAATGAATGTTCAGAAAGAAGATACAATGAAAGAAAGAATAATGATTATATTTAATAGAAAGAGACTGCCGGTTAGGTAGAAGAATATACTGAGAGAATAAAGATATGATCAGTTGTTGTGGATCTGTTGACGAGAAAAGACCTTTTATTTATTTAACCGAATATTGTTTTAGTTTTGTATTAACCAAAGTTCAACTGCTAACATTACAAATAAATTTTCGCAAAATAGGTCAAATATTTATGTTGAAACAAATGGGTTTTCAAAAACTATCACACAAGGGTGTGGCATAATACTAAATAGTAGAAACAACGTTTGGCACATACGTGATCCATTTTACCAAAAACTGACACACCAAAGCACTCTGCGTCCCGATTAGTTATAGAATCGCTCTCATCAAAGAATAAATAACTATTTTACCACCATTAGCATTTTAATATTGTTAAATAAATCTACCTTTAATTTTGTTTTGCCAAATAAATTTAAAAAAATAAACAACTACAATGCAGCCGATTAAGACAACAACAAAACTGAGTAAGGGAAGCCATAAATTTGCCCAGCAATAACACCACCACCAACAAGAACGAATGTTATTTGTCGAACAATGACTTCTAGTTTAATTGAACGAAAACCATTGGGTCGGGGCCGGGACCGGGGCTGGGCCAGTCTTCATTTCAAAAACCTTTATTCATTGTTGTAGATGAAAACGTATTCAGGTGTAGAGGCAAACAAAATAACCTAACCAGCTTCCATTATTCTTTATATCTATTACAGTTTTGTTCCAAAAAGGATACTCTTATAGCAAAACCCGGCCATTCATTGCGGAGATGACTTGCTTGCTCATGATGGAGCAAAACGTGGTCTTTTGTATATTGTATAGTCAAGCCATTTGTAACTATGGCTTTTTCCATTTTATCCAGGAACCCAGGCTGCCGGATTGATGTAACTACGAGTATTATGTGTCGGGCCGTTCGAAAGTTAGGTACAAATCACTGTACACTGTACAGCTTGTGTAACACCACCGTCGGCGTCGGCGTCTCGTCGAGGACGTAACACGAAGTGAAGTGAATATTTCAAAATGTTTTCCTATTCCACATAAATTCGAATTCAATTCGAACTTAAAGGACAAGCATTGTAGATTATTTGCTCGGCACTAAACCCAAAGGACACTCAGCACACATTCAATATGCGTTATGATTTGAAATTCAATAGGCAAAAAGTTGTGCTAAGGACACTTGGATTCCTAGAACTATCGCTTTTATATCTTACATGAATGTAAGTATGTGTGTACGTCTATGCCTAGGTATTCGTATGCGGTGAAAGGAGTCATGGGGTTTTCTGTTTGTTTGGAATTTTGAGATTTCATTATTAATTCTATGGTGAGTCAACAAAGGGCGAAATAACGATTTTATAATTACGACAGACAAGTAGTATGAACCTCTTGAAATTTAATCGCACTTGAAATTAATTTTATCTTATCTGAAGCTTTATATTCTGGGATGTGGGGCTGTTATACCTACACTTATTTTTCTTTTGTTAAAGTGTTATCTGATGAAGATATTTCATTGTATCTCATGCGTAAGAACAATAAGAACTTTGAGATATTTTAAGGGTTTGTTTATAAGAATCCCAATTAAGCAGAGACAGGAGATTCGTAGTTAAGATAGAAGATATAGAATATCATGTTTGCCATAATTGACTACAAGTATTTCTTTTTGTTTTGCTGTTGTCAATAGGACATAACAAATAGGCAATAGGATAATTGTGGGGGTAAAAGATAATGTTAATTATAATTCTAGACTCTTTTTGGATGTTCGAATGAGACCGAGACGTACTGTTTTCTAAAGGGGAGTTATAGATAAGCAGATGTGATAAGTCAGTCACAGTAACATAGACTCTATTAATTGTCATCTTTAGAAATAGTACCTATTCTCCCTTTGCCCTGGAGCAGTTTAGTTCTAATTTGATCTGCAACAGGGTGTTTTTTCTATTCTTATTATTCAGGCAACTAGAATCGCTACACACGATTTTACGTAAATACAATGAAACATTTTGCTGACGTAATTAATTTTTAATTAAAATTCAGCAGATGATCGACTTACTTGGATGAATGAACAGTCATTCATGTGCTTAAGGCTCTGTTCATTAAAAAACAAATTTTACGTTGAGTAGATTAACTACTTACGACGTTTTGGTTAAGTTAGTTAGTTTATTCCATCAGGTAATTAACGTATAATTTGCTGATTAATTATTTATTCGTTCATTAAATGTATTTATTCTTTAATATTATTATAATTTTATCATAAATTGCACTTTTTTTTCATTTTTGTTATCTTGATTTATAAATTTCTTGAAATTCGGCACATTTCGACAGAATCTGGCGTTGGATATAAACTAGAGGCACTGGCTTTTTGGCATAGACCAATGAATTAACGTAGCCGAATAAAAGAAAGTCTAGAGGTGTTAAATCACACTATCTAGGCGAAAATCCAAAGGATCATTTCTCGATATCGAATTGAGTTTTCAATAAGTCGGTTGTTACACCCGCGGTGTGGCTGTGGCACACCATCATGTCTACTTTGACTGTACCATGATGGTCATATTTAGCAACGAAGAAAACGATCCAATGACACCGCATCCTCCACAGGCATGAAAACCACACCATACAGTTACTTTTGTGGATGAAGTGGTATTTTTTTCAAAGGACTTGGTCAATAATGCATATTTTGTTTGTTGACGAAGCCGTCTAGCGAAAAATGCGCTAGCGTAAATAACGCCCAAAAATTTACGTTAACACTCTTAAAGTTTCACTGACTCGATGTTTTCATAATAAGTTTTAAATATTTGTAAACGTTCTTCATTGTAGAAAATGTTGTTGTACTGAATGTTTTGACATTGACAGTTTGGTCATTGGTTTAAGGATGTGTTCACAGTAAAAGTTCATATTTGTCAAGTCAATTGGAAAACCCTTTTTAAAGTTAATTTTCAATTAGGTATTTAGGAACTTGAAAGTGTCAGTATCTAACGAATGAACGTGAAAAAAGAATATAACTTTTTCTTATATAATTATTAAAACGTTCATTAAAACCAAAGAAGTCGCTTGAGAGAACAGGAGAAAAATGTATGAATGCATTTCATTTGAGATAATGAAACGTACATCAAACAAATTTTTAAGAAATGTTTCATTGCCAGAACGAATTTTTCGTTGAGTCAATGAAAAATCAGTTACTTAAAAAATTGACAAACTTTTAAAGATTTTTAACACTTTCTTGATAAATTTTCTTGCTAACATTATTTTATTACCAAACTCCACCTAATAACTTCAAAAACGGTTCGTGCAGGAAACTATGAAAACACATATTTTCAAATATTTTTAAAAGTATGAAAGAGTAATCGAGTTAAATAGGTAAATATTCGATGATTTGTATTAAAGGATTTCCCAATAAGTATATTTTGACAGTTCTTGTTGAGCAGGTTTTTTATCTGTTGATAATTTTTGTATTTTAGATACTAATGAAAAACAACTATGTAAGTTGGAACTGGATCCCAATTTCAACTAAAAATTTGCCTTAGCGGAGAGGCCTAACAAAATTCGCGGATTTAGTACTGTTTTTTCACTTATTATAACTTAAAATAAGTGTGCAAATATTCTTTACCAATTATCTAATTATTCTTAACATCCAAAAGTTCTGATGCCACCAATCTAACTTAAACTCTCAAATTGTCAGGTGTAATTTGAAAGAACCATGTTTTCCATGCAGGCAATTAAAGGAACGTGTCTTACGTCTGAAATCCTTTTTGACTTTTGGAGGCAAAGAAATTAATATTGCTTATAAAGAAATTTGCTTAAACAGAATCAAATATCGGTCATGTTTCGATGAAACTGATAACCAGTACACAATTATAAGTGAATAAAACGCTGATGTTCACTCTTTTTTTTAATTTTAAAATCAGTGCCACATGTTACATTTCACATTTTTCTATCTACAGTTCAGTTAAGCGCCATCTAAATTCTCAACATTTCAACAATTTAAATTCTATTTATGTTCAATCTGATTGCTGACCTAAACTAAACAATTCTCTCTTTTAAAGAAAACATGGCAAATATTATTTTCCTTTCTGCTAGCTTTTTAATAAAATCTATTTAAATATAATCAATTTTTGAAATCTTAATTTTTCGGCAGAATTACCCCTCCATGTACTTATAGTTACCAATACAATTTTCAGCTGTCAGCTGTCACTTGTAAGCTTGCAAATATGACTTTAGGTTTGTTTAATTTATTTTAATTCTGAAAATTATTTCCAATGTAATTATGAAGGAAATTGTTTGTAATACGAAATGGAAGGAGTTTAAAATTATTCGGTTAATGGATCCATGGTACTCGTATATTTTTTGATCCAAATTTGATAAAAAATGATTAAGATTATTTTTTTTAAGTAATGACAAATCGAAATTTTACGAATACAAGAAATAAATTTGAAATCGCATTCCATTCGTCGGGAAAAAATCAATGCTTTAATAGAAATCTGAATGTACCAATAAAAAACCCCATAAGTGACCAAGTTTAAGGGATTATACTCGTATATCACGGCAATCGATATAAAACTTATTCTTATATAAGACGAAACCCAAACTTCGGTTAAAATGTATAGCGTTGAGGATTGACATTGCTGTTTACGACATTGTTGTTGACATCTTTCTCATTTTTGGATCAGTAACATAAACAAACCAAATTTCATTTTATACATTGATTTTTTGAGGATGCAAATGGTCTTTCGACAGTTCCATGCCGATTTTCACTTCCCTATATTCGACAAACGCACCCAATATAACATTCATTTTGTAGTAAGTTCCCACAACCTTAACACGTTCATTGATTCTTAAAGGATCCGTAAACAAACCTCAAACTAAGCTTCCATACATTCTCGTATGACAGTTCGGTTTGACTTATATGATTAAAACAGAAATGTCAGACCCTTTGTTTAATGTCAGAAAAATCAGAAACAAATTAAATTTGTGAGATAATTTGTAGATACACAAGCAGGAGAATCATGTTTATTATTTATTATAAAATTCGAACATTTCTCTCCTCAACTTATAACAAATAACCGATAAATAGACACAGCTTTTTGAACTTTGTGGACAGTCAAATAGGGGTAACTCATACAAAAACAGAAGTTTCTTTTGATATTATTTTAATTCTTTAATGTGTTATCTAATGTTATAATGTCTTAAATTGTAAAAACATTTTTGTGACAAATTATCATAGTTTGAAGCTTCCAGAACAATTTTTTTTTGCAAACCGTTTCCGACTATAGGTATTTTGCTTCTGATTTGATAGGTTAGGTTAGGTAAGGTAGGGATGCGGCAAGACGTATAACCTTACTGGGATCCCAATGGATCCATTGGGGTCTCCAGGGTGTAGGTAACGTAAGGATGGGAAGGGTGAGAGGAAGGATTTAGTGGAAGTATTACCTATGAGGTCGGAGTTAAGTTGCAAAAAAGACTGACTAGGCGAAACAATAAACTATAGTCTTAAAGAAAATACCATCAAATGGTACACAGATGGATCGAGGACGGCTGAAGGGACTGGTGCTGGAGTTTTTGGGCCTAGAACTAAACTCTCCTTACCGATGGGACAGTCCACTAGCATATTCCAGGCAGAAGTAAATGCCATAGGCATATGTGCTGGAAGAAACCTCGATAGAAAATATAAAAACCAAAACATTGCCATCATGTCAGACAGTCAGGCTGCACTAAAAGCACTAAGCTCCTACACCATCAGCTCCAAACTTGTTTGGGAATGCGTGATTAAGCTTAATAAACTGGGCAAGAATAACACTGTCACGCTTCATTGGGTACCAGGCCACGTTGGTGTCCAGGGCAACGAAGTGGCAGACTCCTTAGCAAAAATAGGTGCATCGACACCCCTTACAGAGCCAGAGCCCTGTGGAATAGGAAAAAACGTGATCAAAAACAAAATCAAAACAGAAGAGGAGACAAAAAGATCAAAGATCTGGAAAGAACTCCCTAAGCTAAGACAGGCAAAACTCCTACTCGGGGACTACAACCGAGAGCGTTTTCTAACCTGCATTAGCTTAAGTAGGAACAACCTCAGGAAAATCACGGGGCTTCTCACAGGCCACTGTAGGTTGAGAAGACACCTCAACATCCTTGGCTTGGTGAGCAACGCGACTTGCAGATTCTGCAACACTCACGAAGAGACACCTGACCGCATACTGGGGAAATGTGATGCACTCGTGCATCAAAGGCACAGGTATCTGGGCAAGCACCACATAAAGGAGAGCGAATTATCATCCCTTAAAATACTCCAAATACTTCGATTCCTCAGAGGAGCAGATTTGGAGGAAGAACTGTAGTAATGAGCCAACCTCATCCAGTTCTAGATGGGGGACACAATAGATCTTTAGGTCGCAGTGTTTTTATACCCCAATTTATTCATTCATTCATTCATTACCTATGAGGTGCCTCCCTGAACCATTCTGATTTTTGATTGAAGTTAAGGATACTTTCTAATGTCAAAAATGAGACGTGCGTCGGCCAGTTTGTCGAAAAAATATTCTCTGAGGGCATGTTTTCTAGTTCTGGCTAGTTTGGGGCATTCACAAAGGAAGTTAAATAAGACCTCTTCCATCCCTTTTCGTCTTGACTTCGTCTGCGTAAGTCAGATGTGCTGATGCCCATTCTGCTCATGCAGGCTCCCATTGAGTTGTGACCCGTTAGGATTCTTACAAAGAAAGACAGTTGAGGTCTGCTAAGCTTTAGTTCAGTAGCCACGGAACAGGTTGAAGTGGTGAACCATTTTTGAACATTTCATTTCATAAATCTCATGTGTTCCGGGACCCATCGATGGGTGACTGAATTTATTTCACCGAGCAATCTTAATTTACTACTGATTTGATAAAGAACTGATGTGTGAATGAAATGTTTTCCATTGGTAAAATAAATCAATTTATTTTTGTCGATTGTAACCTGAATTTGCCAATGTATGTACGTATACTCGTTTTTATCGACCAGGCTGTAAGAACTATAGGCTCATCGATCAAAATACACAGGTTCTCAAGGTGATTTTGCACAAACAATATAAATATCTCAACGAAATTAATAGCTACTCCCTGGTTAGCCCATTCAAGTTAAATTAAAATCTATATCATTGCTCAAGTTGAGAGAATCTCTGACATTACTGCAGATTTTTATTAGAACGGACAAACAAGAAGAACTAGGGAGTCCCAGCCCCAGTCCAAGTCCAACCAACGCCCCAACTCAATTTCTCCAAAAACCAATTAAGGTAAAGTTATTGACTTTATTTGTTGGTCTTATTGTTCTCTTGGAATAATATTACCCTCTCCGGCTGATAAATAAAAACATATCTATACATACAGTGATCCACAAAAGTCTGCGTACAAGGAAGATATTTTTTAAAAATTGCTGTTTTTCACAAATATAAAGTGAATTATTTAAAAAAAAGGTATTTTTCATTAAAAGAAATTCACTACGTTTTTATTTTCAACAAAAAAAATACAAAAAAAGTATTGGTATCACAAAAAATTAATAAAAACAAAATGAACCTCTGAAATTCTTCCACAAAAGTCTGCGTACAGGTGAATATTTCTTGCATTACACTCTCTTTAAGTATCGATACATTTTTTTTTGCATAATATGATTGTTTGTTTATTTTTAATCGTTCTAAACGCGTATTGCAAATCATTGGGCAAATTCCTAAACGCATATCTTGCGCAAATTCTGCTAAGCAAACAGTTCCAAAATGCAAACACAAAAATCTCTGCTAAGCAGAGTGTCCCAAAATACAATCGATGCTACTTTCTTGCGCAAATGCAGAGGCATTTGTGCAAATGTCAAAAATTTCCTGCGCAATTCTCTTACATATGCGATTTTCTTTATCTGCTTTGCAAGTGTTTTGCTTTGCAAATCTTGCGTTTAGGAATTTGGCCATTGTCTTTGGTTTTTTTTTGTTTTTAAAGCAAAAAATGGCAAATAAAGAGTTAAGTTTGAGTGAGCGGCAGTTGATTTATTAATCTTTACGTCAAACAAAAAAAGTCGTATGGTGAAATATCAAAAATAACCTGAAGAGCTCGGTCAACGATACAGAGAACGGTAGATCGTTTTAGAAACGCAGGATAGATTAAATCGGAGACAAGATAAGGCCGACCTTCGAAGCTCTCCGAAAGGGATAAGCGTGTGATCAAGCGAATGGTGGAGCAAGATCACTTTATAACGGCTAAGACGATAAGCACACGGCTCGAAATATATAACAACAATACAGTGCGTCCAGCAACGGTAAGAAGAGCTATTGTTCAAGAGGGGTTTAAGTCACACACACCCAGGAAAAAACCATTGGTCAGTAAAATAAAGAGAAAGAAACGGCTAGCATTTGCAAAAGAGTATGTTAACAAGCCTCCGGACTTCTGGCGTAAGGTTATATTCTCCAGCGAATCAAAATACAACATTTTTGGTTCTGACGGTCGTTTGAGGGTGTGGCGACGAGCAAACGATGCTCCTAATCCCAGATGCACAATTAAGACTGCCAAGCACGGTGGTGGAGGTGTTATGGTTTGGGGCTGTATGGCGTCTTCAAAAGTCAGTAAGCTGGAAGTAATAGAAGGATCAATGGATCAATATGTATACATCGTTATCCTCAAAAGAAATTTGAAAACAAGTGCTGAAATTCTGGGTATATCCAATGACTATTACTTCTAGCAAGATAATGACCCCAAACATACCGCCCATAATCGCGCATGTGGCTGGCATATAACACTCCCCACCTGCTACGAACCCCACCACAGAGTCCAGATATTAACCCTACCGAGCACTGCTGGGATGAATTGGAAAAAAAGATCCGAACCCACGATATCCGCAAAAAGTCGCAGTTAAAAGAAGCCTTGTTGCTTGAATGGAGTAAGATCAATAGTTCTTATACAGAAAAACTGGTAGGTTCAATGCAAAACCGTTTGAAAGAAGTTATAAGGCTAAAAGGGTATCCGACCAAATATTAACAGCGAAAGTAGTACAAAAAAATAATTATTTGTCTATATTAACTAACTTTTTTCAATTTCTGTTACAGCTGTACGCAGACTTTTGTGGAAGAATTTCAGAGGTTTATTTTGTTGTTATTAATTTCTTCTTGTTATAAATAATTGTTTTAATTTTTTTTTGTTGAAAATAAAAACCTTGTATATTTCTTTATTAAAAAATATTTTTTTTTTTAAACAAATAACTTTAAATTTGTGAATAACAGCAGTTTTTAAAAATATTTCTTCCTTGTACGCAGACTTTTGTGGATCACTGTAGGTACATATTTCCTGAACGGAATTCGCCATCAATATATAAAGACAAAATAGTAAATTCGTCTCATCCTTTAGTCAACGATGAATGAGTCATCGCTTTTGGCAGAATTTATATCACTTCACCCAAAATACTCGTTCCTTGATGATGATGAGGGACTGGGCCTTGCCCATGGCGCATCCAAGCGAACCGGAATACAATCTTAATTTAGTATATTTGTGGTCGTTTGCTGAAGGGGGATGTTCGTCTCTGTCAACCTCTTACCAGAATTCAAAAGGGGGTGTAATTGCAAGTGCTTTTCAGTTCAACTGATGAAATAACAAACAGGTTGCCGAACGATTGTCCAAATCGATTAAAGAGTACAGTGTCGGATGCACCATCGTTGTCCCCTCGAACCTGTATTGTTTCTTTTCACAAAACACTGCAGGGATACGGTATAATATAGCTAGAGTAAACCTGGGTTAATTAGTGAACTCTGTACACATTGTCTTGAGATAAGATCCTTTGTATTTGCTTTGCTGCACGAAATAACATTGATTAGCCGAAGGAGCCCTGTTTACCTTACCTATTCACTGTCACTGTCTCACTGAGTGTACCACTGAAATGAGTTTCAGCACGGAATCTTCAGCAATATGGGGCTTTAATTATTCCACCATGCAATCCGTTGCTGAGGGACTGGGCAGGATAGGAGGGGATTAAATGATATGAATATTATAGATCCATCCACCTACAGAAACCTTCATAATTCATTGTGCCATCGTCGCGTCGAAAATGGCGTCCGTCGGTCTTCCTTCCATAACATCAGTTATAGTACTCGTAATTTATTTACAGTTGTTAAACCGTCTTCAGTTCTTTATTTATTCACAAGAACTCAATATTGTGAGAGAGGCCGTTATTTTCTGTTGTTTTTTTTTTCTCTTTGACCATTTCATTATTTTATCCCTGGGATGAGAATGACGTCAAGCTCAAGGCGGCTTGAAAGGAACTTTTCTTGGGCATTCATTTTACGATGGGAAGGTGATTGTAAGCAGCTTGTAGTGGAAGTTGTTGTTGTTACAAAAATGGAGAGACAATTTGTAGTTGTTCTTCCTTTTGTGTTTATTGGCAAATTGTTTCCGTTCGTTCCGTTCATTTCGTGCTTTTGTGCTATTTTCTCTTTCCAGGGGAAACAAAATTACTGCAGTGCAATTTTTAAAGTTCAGTGTAAACGTGTCTGTTGTTCATGGTGTCTCAGGCGCGGATCCAGGATTTCGTTCAGGGGGGGGCAATTTTCGTAATATTTTGCTTAACTTTAAAAAAAATGGTCCATCGAATACTTACGCTTTTTTAATGATTCTCTGCATTTCTGTCTTAAAATATTAAAAGGTATAAACACAATCGAATATAAAAATAGCAATTTATTTAATTGAATTAATTTAATTTAATTTAATTGAAGGAAAGCATGTGCAGGTACATAATAAAGTTCGTATGTAAATAACTCTTAAATAGTAGATCAAACATCTTCGTTTACATTACTTTAGCATCTTTTAATAATGCTCTGTATGCATGTCTTAAAGTATTAAATAGGAACTCGTATGCATGTCTTAAAGTATTAAATAGGAACTCGTATGCATGTCTTAAAGTATTAAATAGGAACTCGTACGTATTAAAAAAAATAAATAAATTAATTAATTTAAATAAAGGAATTATAGTACATTATTACATTATACATTATTATACATGATATGCATAGTTCTTAAATACTTAATTCTAATCTTTTTGGGTGGCCGGTTTTTGAAAACCTAGTAATAACATTCTCAACATCGATCGGGATTTGCCTGTGGATGTGCATGAGTGCCAGACCGCGGAGGCGGTTTTCAGCCATTGTTGATCTTAAATATGTTTTAAGGCGCCGCAACGAAGAAAAAGACCTTTCTGCCGAAGAATTTGTAACTGGAAGCGTTGCAAGAATAAGAAGGAAACTATGTATAATACAAAACACATCCTTATTGCATTTGTCAATTAAATCCAGGGCAGTGTCGGGAAGCTTGTTCTTCTGCTCATTTTCTCTTACCCATTTTTCGCGCCACATCACCAGCTCATCTTTAAGCAAAAAAAGGGCAACATCTTTATTTAAGTTTAGGAGTTTTCCAAAGCGATCCAATAGGGACTTAACGGTGGTATCAAACTCATCAGTATTATATTTGATTATATTTTCTGGGATGAAAATCGTGAGCTTAAACACATCTAATGTTTCAGGTTGAAACCTTTCACGCAAATCAGTTAGAACAAAGTGGAGTACAGGTGCACACTTGTTTACAGTTGATTACGCACAAATATTATTTTATAGAATATACTGACACTTTCGGCACGCGACAAAACACTGTTATTAACTACACACAAAAGCCAAACACGCGTCGACTGTCGACAAGAAATAGCAAACAGAATATGAAGTGAAAGGTTGCAATTTGAATTAGATGCATATAACTATTTTAGAGTTCTTTATTATTTCTACCTAAAACTTGAGACACATTTTCATTACTTGTAACGGTCGTGGTTGGGACTTGCAAAAGAAAATAAAAAAACCCATTGTCTTTGCCTGAAAAAAATAATATGGAATTTATAATAGGCAGTGAAAATGAAGACATTATGGTTTTATTGCGCTCCTTTTGTTTTGCAATTAACGAGTATTCCTAGATCATAAAGTCAAATTTGTTTTTGTTGACACATCACACATCATCCCTATTCCTATTCCCAATGCTTGCAGGTAGAGAAAAGGGTTCATTCTTCAGTCAGTGAAAAAAAAAAACATAAAACCATGATAGGCATTTCAACGACCGACGCACGCGACAGGCGGGCGCCGAACGCAAATAAAGGAAATAACTTATGGAATCGTAAAATATATACATATACGAGTACATACATATACATACTTTCATACAGAGAACTTAGGTATATCTAAAATGCGTAGTTGCAGGCTGCACTCCAAACTTCTATTCTGCCTTTGGGAAAAAAAGAAAAAAGTGTTATGGTTTTTTGTACGCAATTTCAAGAATGTGAATAAAGGTATCTACATAAATAACATGAAAAGTGAAAAGTGATGCGTAAGCGTTTGCGTGTTGGTTGTTATAGGTTAAGGCTGGGATTGAAAAAAATTTACTTTATAATAATTGTGAAACGAAGAATTGCCCAGGGGGGGGCAATTGCACCCATTGCCCCCCCCTTGTATCCGCGCCTGTGGTGTCTACACCGACCCACGCCACAACACAGTGTTGTTAAATTTAAAAGACCTTCAATGCTCCTGTTTGAGTGCTTTTTCGGTTATAAAATATATGTACTTGGGAACATCCACGTTGACAGGGTTTTTGTTAAAAAGAGGATGCTTGGATTATAGGTTTAGTGGAGCAAAATATTCTGTTACCCGAGTTTTCTGTTATAAATTTTGGGAAACCGAGATTCGAAGATGGTTTTAGAAGGTTTTCCAATGATTTCGAAATGTTAAATTTTCCATAATTCTGGCGCATAAATCAGGCTGAATTCGCAATATGACATTGATTATGGTTGCTTTCGAAACAGTGGTGATTTGTGGTTTTTGGCGTAGACATGTGACTTATGAAAACCCCACAAGAAGAAGTCTCACGGGTTAAGTCGCACCCGGTGGTGGCCAATTCACATCAGAGATTCAGATATCCATGTTCGGAATTCGCTTTTGCAAAATGTCCATTTTGGCATGTGCTGTGTGGAATGTAAAGCCATCTTGTTAAAACCAAATATTGCCGGTGTTTATATTATTCGAATCGGGCCAAACATTGGTTATCATCGACCAATAGCGCTCGTTGTTGAAGGTGATGGCCTGGCCAACACCGTTCTTAAGAAAGTATGGACTGATAATGCTGCCAGCCCAGACACCGAACCAAACAGAGACTATGGATACATTGCAATTTGTTGGATCTCTTGTGGATTGTGATCGTCCCAAAGTCAACGAATTTGATTGTTGACGAACGAATTTTCGACAGAATTTGACGTCAACTTCCAACTGCTGGAGAGCCTAATTACCGAACACACGGCATTGTCTGTGATCGTTAACTCTAAGGTCCCGAGTTAGATAAAGTTCCTATGCAAAATTCGTCAATTTGAGGTCTGTGAAAGGCCGTGAATTTGACTGCCTGAGATTCTCCTAAACACGGACAGCGGCGATATTTTCGGCAGATCTTGCGTTGCGTTGACGTGCTCGGATGGTGGTGGATTGTCCAATGAACCGGTCGACACAAATTTACCCATCACGTTGGAATAGTTCTCTCGGAAGGACAGTTATGGCGTCCGTAAAATATGCGAAGCTCGAACAGAAAACCAACTTTCATAAAGCCATCAGAATTAATAAATGACACCCAACTTGAAAGATGTCCACAATATGGCTGCATTCACCTGTTGCAGTTCAGACATTTCTATTGAAAAACCCTTTATTTGAATAACTTAACAACTCATTAAGGATAATGGTTTTTGATTTTGATTGTCAGGCCTGAGGTCTGTGATCAAATGGCAGCCTAATTCCCTTAGGAAGAAGAAACAAATATTTCAAATGTTTTTCTTGTCATAATAAAGTGTCTCTCACCTTCGCTTTTAAAATTCGACAGATTTGTAACTCCATTCCAGTCCTGTCAACTTACAACACGCACACAGAAACCGCTGAGAGTACGATTATACATTATAGTTCCCACGAGCTGTTGCGCCACACAAATTTAGGTATTTTTTGCATGTACAAGAAGAACTTACGATTATTAAGAAGTCTTAACCCAAAAATCTTGTATGCATTTAAACAATTTTAATCACTTTTAACTTTGCAATGAGGTAATTATTTTTTATTAAAAGTCGAAGATTTTTCAATAGTAATGCAAGGAAAAAATTTTAATTTGTTTTGAAAAATTCGTTAAAATAATACTCGTAATTAAGAAATTATAAAGAACTTTTTTGAAGTGTTAAAAGAGTTGTATGAAAAAAAAATGAATTTTTATCGAAAGTTGTTGGTTGTTTAATAATAGCCGTGTTTTTTTGGAAAAGTTATCCATAGTACAGTAGGATTTTATATGAATAACAAATACAATATCCGCAGTAGGATCACTGCCGATAAAAGTGAAATCCTGCTGCGGATAGAGATTTGACGTTTATTCGGGTATCGGCAGTGCTCCTATACTACAGATGTTGTATTTGTTATTTATATAAAATCCTACTATACTGCGGATAACTTTTCCAAAAAAACACGGCTAATATTACAACTGAATTTGTTTTGTGAAAAATTGAAGATAGGCCGAATATTACACGATATGTATTGCAACTTGTTTTTTTTTTTTTGATTTTTCATTCCCCGGCATGTCTCTCTTACTTGTTTGCAATGATTACACATTTATTTAATTTTATTTTTTTGTAATATTTTAATAAAATGGAGATATTTGTATAAATTACTGTTTCTTTTTAAAATAGAACTAGAAACGTCGTCTCCGAATAGTAAACAAAAAAAAATAAATGCCTTCTGAACACACCTACAACAATGTCAGTTCGCTCCAAAAACAAAGGAAGCAGAACCTTTTTGACGTTTGGAAATGTCAAAGTCATTTGAAGTTAGTATGATACTAAAATTATAAAATATTTATTTGATTTTTAACTTAAATAAAATGTTATAGAAGGTATAATGCTAAACTCAATCAAAATTAGCAAAATCGTCGTATTAAGCAAGTATCATACTAAACAAGATTAACATCGTACTAATTCGACTAAAATTTTTCTCCTGTGAGTTTTTCAAGCATTAAATTCAAGATCAGAATTTAATGAGTTTATCATAGACGCTGCCACTGAAATTTCCAAATAACGAGAAAATGTTTAATACTTGACTTATTTATAAAATCACCCTTATTACAGAATTCGGCGAATGAGCTAAAATGACAGTTTCAATTAATTTCCAAAGTTTTGCTTTTACTGAATCCGACGAATGAAAGTTGAACGAATGTCGGTAGCATGCCCTGCACCACCGACATTCGGTTCAACTTATCTGTTAGTACTAAATCCGCAATCCATCCGCACTTCATACAATTTCTATCATTTTACATTCGCACCAATTTCGAGACGAATCTGAAGTGAATTTTTGATTAAACGAAAAAAAAACGAAAATGAATAATGGAAAGCACAAAAAATGTAAGTCAAAAGCTTTTCATTCTGAATGTTAAAGTGTTTATTTAACATAATAGAAAACGGACAACTAACAACGCAACCGGAGAGCCAGAAATTAAAAAAAAAAAAAAAAAAAGAGCACACGGTCGGTATTGAACCGTCTACCATCCATGTACTAAGCACTCAAAACGATGCTTGATTTCGTTGATCGATAGCGATAGTATTATCAAATCCTAGGCCAGTTGACTAAATGTCTGTAGCTGACAGTGTCGATACGAAAGTTCATAAATGATTGATAAGGTAATTTTAGGAATCGACAATGTAGTTCATACGGCGAATTTCATAACTCAGTTTTACAGCGGATGCGAAAGGTCAACGGATCGAGACAACTCATCGGGTGTAAAATTCTGCGAATTCTGTAATCGACATGATTAATTCTGTCAGCGTTCTTTAGAGAAGATATATTTTATTTTAAAAGGCAGTCATGGGAAGACTCTCAGCTTAAAACAGATAAATATTTGAAGATTTAAACTTTCTTATCTACTTTGAAAATAAAGTGGCGTCCCCACTTCAAATCCATAATTTCTTTCAAAAGAACGCACCTCAATTTTCAGCCATTTTTTATAGACATCAAGATTTCGAGTGTTCATTAAACATTATTTTCTTACGAAAAAAACCATCACGCAAACCAAGCCATAGGATAATATCTTTGATTTCTGACTTTATTACGTATTTCAATAAATATATCATACAGAAGCTTCTGAAAAGTTTAAAAACCATTGCATTCCAAAACTTAAGAAGAAATCCTTTTTTTTTTTGGATTTTTGAATTTATTTTTGAAAACTTAACATCCCAAAAACGGGTTAATGAAAAACAGAATTGGAGTGCTAAAATTTTTTATATAGTCTATAAACACTTATTTCAGAAAATAAAACCGTTACAACGATTTTTGTTCTTGCATAAAATTATATTTCCTTAAGAAATCTAATGGCATCCTATTTTCAGATTTCTTATCTTACGAATATTAACCGGTAGTGTATTAAACAGTTTACAAGAAATAATTTGGTAAGAGTTTCTGTAACTAGTGATGCGAAAAGAGGGAATATTGACCAAATAAGCAGAGTTACTACGAAGATTTCTAAAGTCCGAAATTGGACTTTGCAAATAACCTGATCTTTTAAAAAACTCTTTCAGAACTTTAAAATAAAAAGAATGACGAACAGGTAGGACTTGCAGGTATCTAAATAATTGCATTGATTTAGCTATAGTCGATGAGTTTTACAAACATTTCGAATCGCTGATTTTTGTAAGACAGTAAGCTGTTTAAGATGATTCACATATGCTCCACCCCAGCAGCAAATACCATATTCCAATTTTGAATGGAAAATTCCATAGTAGATCATCTTCAACATTTTCAAGGAGCAATGATTCCTCAAATGATAAAAATTGCGATTAGATGAAAACAGTTAGTTCTTTAAAAGCGATATGTGTTTGGTCCAGCTTAAATTTTGGTCAAAAGTAATACCAAGATATTTAAAGTCTTCTACACTTTCGATTGTAAAACAGTTTTTACTACAAACTTGATAATTAGTACACTCATGTGAATGGAAAACTATGGGAATGTCAGGCGATATTTTACGAGTAAGACTAAAGAACATAAGTTTAGTTTTATTGCTAACTATAAGCTCATGTTTCGCAAACCAACATCTAAGCAGACGAACATCATGATTTATTTCACATATTTGATTTCATGGACTAGATGAACAATAGGCAATTCCAAGGTCATCTGCAAAGGCTTTTATTCTCCCAATTATTGGAAGTGAGAAAAGAGAATTTATGTAAATTAGAAATAAAACTGGTCCAAGTACAGAACCTTGTGGGACTCCTAAGTGACTAATTTTAGGGAAACTGAAGCTGTTTTGAACTTTCACGAACTGCATTCTATTTTTAAGATAAGACTCAAACCATTTTAAAGTGCTACCACGAAAACCAGCTTTATCAAGCTTGTCCAGCAAGATTTTATGGTTTACCATATCAAATGCATTAGTTATGTCCACGAAAAGTCCAGTGAAGTGATATTTACGATCTAAACCACTTTGCAGAATACAAGAAAAATCTAAAAGAGCATCTTCCGTAGATCGTCCAGTTCTAAAACCAAATTGCATTGGACTAAAAAAATTTATTCTATTCAGATAAGCCAGCATTCTAGTTTTAATTAGTTTTTCGAATACCTTTGAAATTGAAGACAGCAAGGATATTGGTCTATAGTTAGATTTGTCTTCTTTGCTTCCTTTATTGAAGAGGCGAATAACTATACCAACCTTAAGTCCATCTTGAAATATCCCTGTACTAATACTTAAATTGAAAATATATGATAGTATGTCAACTAGGTTCAATCCAATTCGTTTTAAAAGTATATTTGAAATATTATCTCTGCCATGCGAAAATTAATTATTTAAAGAATTAATAGTTTTCAAAACATCAAATCCAGTTATTGGATCAAAAAAGAAACTATTGCTTCCCGACATTTGATTTTCAGAAAAGCTACTCCAGACGTTAGAACTTTGAGAGACAGGATTCTGTCCAATCGACTCAAAAAAGTTACTAAATTCGTTCGCAACATCTATGGGATTTGAAATCTTTTCATTTCCTTTTCTAAGCACAATAGAATTTATATTAGTCAAACTGTTACGGTTTAAAATACTATTTATTACTTGCCACTCTTTTTTTACATTCCCTTTCGCTGTGTTTATTTTTGAACGATAGTAATTAAGCTTTGCGGCTTTAATTTCCTTATTTATATATTTGCACAATCGCTTGTACAGAATTTTTAAATATTCCAAGACTCTTAAACAAAAGATCAAGTTTGTGCGACTCAGTCGTGAATTTTTTGTATGCGGTTTTTACAGAGCCCTTGTGATGTGAACATTTGCATAATCATTCAGCATACACATTTTTAGACTTATTATAAAGGGTCAAGTAATGGTTTCTAGTATTAAAACATCACTTAAGTAGAAGTCTTACAAAAAGGGTCTGTGCCCCTATTCATCTAAGAGGATTTGTATATTAGTGGCGAAATTTTTTTCAATTTTTGTGCAGGTCAAAAAATCTAAGTTTCATATTAGCTCATCTGGAACTTTTTTTTCAAATATGAATAAGAAATAATTTCGGTGACTAAACAAATAAAAAATTCATGAAATTATTTCACTGACTCAACGACAAAATTCGTTGTTTACTTAATCTATGAACGATTATTTACTGATCCAAGGAAATACTTCATCATCTGTGGCTTCATTACCAAAAAATTGCACCAACGAATTTCGTTCAGTGATGCATATTTAATTATTAAGTTGCATCCATCTAGTTGACAAGTCTTCCTCGCAAAAATTTACACTTTCTTTTTTACCAAAACCGTTGACTTCATACTCTTTTTTCCTTCACGAAAACTTTTTAAAATATCGCCGTTTGTTAATGAGCGTTGAAGTATTGATTCGCCCATTTGAATATTTCTATTAATTCACCTAAAGAAGCATTAACTTAGAAAACAGAATTGATTAATTTAGCCCCTGAGGAATATTATTTCAAATGACCCTATATGAAAATACTTCAATGTGCAATTTTATGTAATCGAAAAATTCACTTTTTCCACAAAAATGTTTAGCATCTCTAAGAAGTGCAATTTTCTTAAATTACCCACTGAAAAAATTTAATTTAAATACCAGCAAAAAAATTTAAAAAAAGAAATAGTAAACTGTTATAAATTGGTTCTGGTGTCAAAATATTTATCAATAAAAATGCACCTTAACGTCAAGTGTTTATTACCATAAAAAGTTGATGTATATTTATGGAACTTCTCGCCGCCTTGAAAAAAATCTATGAATGCCCGAAGTGTGATCATTAGCCTTGCTTCGTCTAGGCGCTGAAGAGGCCTGACCTAACTTCGTAGATTTAAAATTTAATTTCCAACTTTTTGTTATAAGATAAGTCAAATTGAACCAAAATGAAAGGCATACATTTTTATTTATGCAATACCTTCAGATAGTCGGACCTCTATGACAGCCACCATCTTCAATATTGGAAGTAGAATATTTTTAGCCTGCTTGCTTTTTATTTCCGACCAATAGAAAAATAAGTGGGACGTCGAAACCTTGTACATAGCAAGTCATAAAATAAAAACTAATTTGCTTAGATTTCAAATTTCGGGTAACACAAAAGTTCTAGTATCTAACTCTTTTTTAGTCCTTAGGCTAACGATTAAAAAAACCTCTATTTAATTGATTGTGTTTCAAAAATGTAAATTTCGATAGGACTACGTAAAAAGTGCATTCGATTTGATGTCACTTACTCGTAATTAGGAATTAGACAAATTACAGAGGAACACATTAATCAGACTCTACTGTACGTACTGTAACTCGTTCCACTTGGATGCATGCATGCTTGACATTGATATTGATCTCATTTGTAACAATAGAACGCCTGATAAACTAGATTACAGTTTCAGTTTTAATTATTGTTTTGATTTCGTCTCCGTTAAAATATTTACAGTGAGATTGTTTTTTTAATGGTAATTCAAAGCTTTTTTCCAATTAATTTCTAAACAATCTGTGTGGTATCTTTATTAAGCCAATCCCTCACCTTATTGTTGCCTAATTTGTCTGCTTCAATGATTTTCAATGAACACTTAATTTGTATACACAGATCGGCCATTTCAGTTCGACAGAAACAGAAAGGTGTGTCAAATTAAAACTTAAAACAAAATCAAAACATCGACTAGTTGAAAAATGACTCCGAAGAAAGCAACAAAATTCCACTTGAAAATACATTTTAAAAAGAAAACAACCAAAAGAAGGCTTTTCTTTTATGATGAAAATGCAAACGACATCGCCGAGGAAGAAGAGCCTCCTCAAGACGCTGTCACAACGACCACTGCCCCCGCCGCCCCTGAATCAGCTGTCGTACATTCGGATGCTGAAAATTCATCAATTATTACCATCAATGATGACAGTGGCTGTTTTTCATCAGACACGAGTTTAAAATGTTCAGAAAAGGCAGAGGAATTTCGCAAATCCAAACGACTACTCGTTACCCAGAGGACAAGGATCGATGGAAACTTCTGGGATATAAATGACACCAATCAAGAAGCCTTCATTGCAATTTATGTTAAGAAAAGTCTGGACGATGAATCTTCAAATGAACCCACACAGTGTGTTGCTATTGGAATGACTGAAGAATTGCCTCAAGAATTGTCGTATGTGTCAATTCAGGTGGGAGAACACTTTTCTTTGAGAACTTTGGGATCGATAAAGGAAAATTGGAAGAAAAAGAAAAGAGTTCAACGAAAGAATGAATGGAAGAAATATAAGCCCAGAAGTTGTATAAATTAATTAAGTTAAAAATAATAATGGCTAAGCATAAAATATTTTTTGACTAAGCCGGTGCAGGCCACTGCTGCTGATATTCAAGTAAAAATATTAGTTTATTCGAAAGATTGGAAAAATTGTCATAAATTATATTAAGTAAAAAAAAATGTATCTACATAATAAAGAAATTGTTTTGTATTTTATAGATAAATTAATTAAATCACTCACGCAAGTATTGATTGCACGGAAGTGATTCAATATAAGTGAAATAGAATTGAACATTGGAATAAAGGAGCATTCCACGATAAATGGTAATCAGACGCGAAAAATTGATCATAATATTTGAGAATTATATTTTGCAAGTGCGAAGCCTTATACCAATAAGTCTAATCAAACAGATTTTTTTTAAAGTAGCTCCTTGTTTTTCTTATGAATTTTTGAATATTATTTATCTTAATTTTGAACAAAATTCACTTTCTTGTTTCGATGTGGTTTGAATGAAATGGAACAAGTGCTATATTAATAATCATCAGCTCAAGAAATATCTCGAAGACTGGAAGCTTCTTAAAGAAATGCAATACGGTTTTCGCAGCTATATTTCCACTAGTGATGTGATGGCATGGCTCACTAAACAAATATTAATATTGTTTTAGAAAAAAGCAAAGTTATTGCGCTGGATATTTCTAAGGAAATATTTTGATTAGAAATTACCTTCTGAATCGTTCAAAACATATTGTATTAGACGGTTTCAAGCCTGATCTTTACAAAATAAATGCTCATTGCTCGGTTTTGTCGCCGACTTTCTTCCTCATTTTATAAATGATATCATATCTGAAGCTTCCAATCCACTTAATCGTTTTGCTGATGACTCTACCCTCAGCTTTTTATTGCAACGGTACCGTATGATAAGCATATTAAACTTCGATCTTTACAGCATTTCTAAACAGGGTTTAAAAAATAGTGTGGAGCTGAACTATTCCAAAACTCAATGCTGTTTAATGTCGTTGAAACTAGCTTTTGTCTCTGAATGGCACTTTCATCGAATAAACAGAAAAGCTAGCAATACTCTGGATGTGTTGAAAATGAAAAGACTCTACACATTTTCGAGTATTATTAAGCTCGAAATGTTAAAAGATCATATTCGATAATGCTCAAACACATAGAAAATCAAGCAAATCTTGAATTCTTAACTTAAATCCAAATTAAGAAAATATTGGACTATATTTTTTTATGTTAAAACATAGTGCCTCATATATTTGTCTACTTAAATCAAAAACGTTGGCTTAAGAGAAAACTGTATAATATAAACCTTAAGGCCAGGCGCGCACATTCAATTTTTAGTTTTGCAACTGTTTAGTTGCTAAAATGGGCTTATATGGGACACCGCGCACTTAGAGCAACTCGATTCGAGCAACTAAAAAGTTTGTGTTTTGACACAAACTAAACGATTGCCTTCGCAACAGTTGAGCTGTTTTCTATAAGAGCAAGAGAGAAAAGAGTGTGAGCGTGAGTAAAGAGTTGCCAGTGCGCGGTTCTCTTTCAACTGGTGATTAAACTATTTGATTTCGATCACAGTTGCCAGTGCGCGGCTAGCCTAAGAGCTACTTGGAAACTAAATACGAAAACTTCATTTTGGGTTTCAATCAAAAGTTTTTTTAGACGCTGCTATTGTTCCGCACGTTACGGTGCTCACAGTGTGCACGTAAAAGTGCAAGAAATTTCAAGAACAAAAAATTTAAATCGTCTTATCATTTTTCATAAAAAAAGTTTTTGAAATATTTTTAACAAAAAATATTAGTACGTACATTTTAAGCTTTTATTCATTTTTGTGCAAATTTCAAAAAAAAATAATTGAACAATTTTTGAAATAAGGAATTTTCAAACAAAAATTTTTTTAATTTTTTTATAAAATACACTCACAGCCACAATTAACCGCCCACCCAGTTTTTTTACGATTTTAGTTTTAGAAACATGGATTTTTATCAATGTAAATGATTTTTTTTTTTGAATTTTTATAAAAATCGCACTTTTTTATTTTGTCGTTTATAAAATAAGATTTTTATTTTAAATAATGAGTATTTCATCCTCGAGCTTTAATGACTTCTTGGAGCCTATTTGGAAGTCCATCTATTATATTTCGAATATTTAACTGTCGGATATTGTGGGATATTGTGCCATTCCACTACTACAGCAATCTTCAGTTGTCTTACGTTGGTTGGCACTGGTCCTCGCCCGAATCCGTCGTTATAGATTATCCCATATATCTATTCCATGGGATTCAGATGTGGGCTGCGACATGACAAGGTGCGTTATCTTGTAATAGAATAAAATGTTCTCCAATAAATGGCACACAAACTATGACACATTCTTGGAGAACTTCCTCCACCTATTGCTGACAATACACACTTCCTCTATCGAAGACTATGAACTCGGTATGAGCCTCATAACTGATGCCTCCCCATACCATTATCGAACCTTCCTAATACCCCACTGTTGCCGCTATGGCGCATGGAGCCAAACCTCTCATTTCATCGTCTGTATACACGAATACAACCATCTGGTCCTCTTAAGGCTATTCTGCTCTCACCTGAGAACAGCACGTTTTTCCACTGATCAATAGTCCAGTTTACATATTCTTGGGCCAAACGAAGTCTTGTTGGAGCAATTCTGGGGCTCGGCCAGGATGAAATGGTTTTAAGATTTCTTTCTGCCAGTCTTCTTCTTATTGTTAGTTCACTTACACTTACATTTCGCACGTCGAAGAGACGAGTACGAGCTTCATTAGCTTTGCTGAAGCGGTCTTTAAGCACATTGCTTACGATAAAGAGTTCGTTTCGAGAGGATGTGCATCGATGTCTTCCTTGGCCTGGCCTCCTAGTGTAATATAAAGCCTCACGAAATCGTCTGATGGCATCCCAGATAGTGGTTCGAGACACACTTAGTGTCCGAGAAATCTAACTTTGGCTGAAGCCACTATCCACAAAAGCCACTACTTTCCAATATCCACAAATAATAAATTAAGGAATAAAAGCCACATTAGTTAGATCAGGAATTGTGAGGAATTGACAAATCCTCCAAGAGTATCTCTTGTCATGAAAAGTTCTGCTCATTAGCCGTTCGGATCCGGCAAAAAATTGTAGGTCCCCGGACAAGAACCTCTACAAATAATTCAAATTTTGTACCACCATTCCTAGCCGATGACGCCTTTAAGAGCGTTAACGCCGTAATTTGTGTAAGCGCATTTTTCAGTAAGCTTCTGTCAGGTATTTGCATACAAATTTATAGAATTCGACTTTTTTTGAGAAAATTCCCACATTTGTATGAAATGTTATACCTCAACCGGCCTCGTTCCAATTTTTTCTACAGGTTATTTTTAGGAGTGTTATAATACAACAATCAAAATTTTGAAAATTTGGTTTGTCTAAATGTACATACATATGTATGTATTAATAAACCATTACCATGCTTCTTCAATACCTTGGTCACGTTACAACTTTGAGGCACAAGAGTTCCTGGATAGATTTCTGATGTTCATCTTTTAATATACAAAAACCTACTTAATCGTTACCCCAACTTTTTTTTTGGTGCATTTAATCCCAATTTACTTTGCTCGAACATCAATCCTTAGGGGAAGCATGAAATTTCTGATCGTCATCGTTGAGTCGAACATTTCTAACTGACTCATCTCACGTTTTAAATGAATTGAATAAAAAAAATATTTGAAAACTCGACTTAGATTAATCGCTTACATCAAAATTGAATTTAACTACCCCGTATCTATTCAAATGCGAAAAAAAAATGAAATTTAAAAATCCATTTAAAAATCCCATTCAAGTTCCACCTGGAGTCCTGTATATAAATGTATATGGTCGTTTAGCAGCAGATGAATCCACCTTTAGCCGGAGTCATGGTATCAGCAACAGTGCTGGAGTGTTATTTCCTTTTAACAAAATTGCTTCTAAACAAATTGAGTTTCATCATTGCACTTTGAGAATTTATTCAATTAGAAGCATGCACGAACTATGATGCTCTATGGACCGTGCACATCCCCAACAGCAGCATAGCAGCAGCACTAGCCAAGCCACACATCACTCCATATGGTACGACCTAGTCTCTGGACTTGAGCAAAAATCTCCAACAGAGCTTGATGGAATATTATTGTGTGGTCATCTGACTGTGGGATCAGTGTTGTCACTTTACCACAATTGTGGTAGATCTACCACAACTTTTTAAGATTTACAAAATCTACCACATCTACCACGGTAGTTCAAAATTCTACCACTATTTTTTACATACCCTCCAAAAAGAAAAATTAAAAACAAAAATCTGCTATTTTACTATTACAATACAATTTGTTTGTCTTAATTTTTCTGAATGCAGCTGTCAGCCTTCTACTACATTTTCTGGACAGACTTCTTTACTCATTAAGATGGTTTCATTTTCATTTTATGCATATTTTACTCTTTTCAACAATACATTTTATGTTACATTTTTGTTTGAATATAAAAATTAATTAATATTTTTTCATGTAAGAATAATTGTTAAACAAGCCATGTAACATTAAACAAATCTTGTCACATAGCCAGAGAACACTGAAACACTGATCCGCAGACTGTTACCAGCTAGAATCTCTTGTTTTCTTCAATGTACCAGAGTTAAGGGATTCGTTTCGTTGTGAACTTTAATAAAACTCGAAGGCACCCCCCCTGATATTAATGAGTCTGTCGCAGCTTTTTATTTAGTTCCATTTGGCTCATTCTGATGAATACCTCCAATTAGATAGAATCGAATTCTAAAACTTTGTTCACTTTTGGGCAGGCAAATTAAAGAAAAATCTCCCGATTGGCACGAGTTTTCATTTATAGGTTGATTTTTGTATATTTGGCTAGATAGAGTTAGAGCAGGCAGGCAGTTACTGATTGACAGTGAATTGAACACATCCAAAAATATAACCAGGAAATTGAAATTTATAAAATTAAAGAAAATCTTCTTGGGTATTACATTAAGCTTTGTGATCAGCTAATAAGTTACAAGTTACAAGTTAACTTTATTGAGGCATATAAAATTCTTACATTTGTATCTTACAAACTATTAACATATTTTAACTTTTGGTCGACTTAATGATTTATCTGACTATATCATGAATTGTTAATATTTATTAAATAAAATCAAAATTTCTTATTTCATTTATGAAAACATTGTAAGATTTGATCGCTTGCTCCCGGCGATTCACACTCAGCTTAGCTCTTTTTTTGGCTTTCTTAACTTACTGACTAGAATTAAAACTAAAATAAACTTACACCTAAAAAAAAAACCACCATTCTTAGGCGGATATGTTTATAAAATATCATTTATGATACAATATTTGCAGATGTTCAAGAAATCCTTAGTAATTTATATAAAACTATATAGTTACAAGGACATCTCAACCATCTACATTTAACAAAGCTTCATGTTAGCCATTCATTCATTAAATATTTATTTTTTTAAATTATTTTAACAATGTCATCCTCTATAGTTAAAGAAGGATGCCCTTTCATAAAATGGCACTTGCATGTTGTCATTTGCATATTGTCTCAATAGAGTACTAGATCCCTCATTAAGAATATTGAATGGTGATAGATAATAGTTATCAAGCAGACAGTCATTTATATTAGAGTCCTTCAAAGATCTTATGAGTGGGTTTTCATGGTAACTTATGCGCTCCATTTTTTTTATGAGAAGATCTATTTGATACTTCATTAAAGGTACGACCCTAGTTGCTTCATATATAGATTTGTTGGAAAACCATTTCTTGTCTGGTCTTCTAAATAGACCACAACAAAATCTCAATATTTGTCTCTCAAACATCTCCATTTCTTTTGCAACAGTAGGGGATAACGTAAACCAGGTACAAAACCCATATGTCAAAATCGGTCTTATAAGAGTCTTGTACATAAGAATTTTTGTTTCCCCTAACATGCTCTTCGAATTAAGTAGCGGTTTCAACAATCCTGTAACCATCTTTGCTTTATTAAGCACTGACCTAGCATGTTTGTTGAACAGGTATCTGTTCTGGAAGCTTATCCCCAGATATTTTGTTTTAGTGCGTAATGGAATTTCAAAATTATTTAGTTGTAATTTTAAAGCTTTACTTTCCTTAACCGCAAGGTAATGTCCCTTCTTACTGGCGTTCCTAAAACAAGTTAGTCCACATTTTCGTGTATTGATTTTCAGCCTCCATTTTTTGAAATAATTTTCCACAAGAGGAAGTCCTTGCTTGATTTTGCTAAGGGCTAAGGTTGGACGTGTATCACTAGCCAGTATGATAGTATCATCTGCGTAGTGTATTGAGCCAAGTTCATTCCATATGGGGTCCGAAAGAGGAAAGTCTTGCAAAAAGATATTAAATAGTAATGGTCCCATTATTGATCCTTGTGGAACACCAGTGCTAACTGAGAAAAAATCTGAATGTTCAGATCCAATAAAAACTGAATTTGACCTGTTAGACAAGAAACTTAAAATAATTCTAATAAGCCATTGTGGAAAGTTTAACCGAATAAGCTTGAATATAAGACCTTGATGCCAAAGCGAATCAAAGGCCTTTTCCAAATCAACGTCTAAGCTCACTGTACATTTTTTTTCCCTTAGGTTTTGTATAACCTTATCCTGGAATAGGAGTAGGGCGTGTTCCGTTGAGTTCCCTTTTTTAAACCCAAATTGATTGCTTGGGACGATGTGTTCAACATCACAAAAAGTGTTTAAGTGATTTGCTAAAATCTTTTCAAATAGTTTGCCAATATTTGAAAGGAGCGAAATAGGGCGAAAGTTATTAACTTCTCGTGTAGCTTTTTTCTTTGCTAACGGTAAGATCTTACCTTTTTTCCAAGTATCTGGGAAATAACCGTTGTTAATACATTGGTTAAATATGAGTGACAGTATGTAGTCCAAGGAAAACGGACATTTTTTTAAAATATAGTTCGAAATTTGATCTATACCTGATGATTTTTTGTTATTAAGCGAGATTCTGTAAATATTAACATTGTTTGGTGAAGTAAACGGAGAAAATCCAGGATCGCAGGCACTGCAATCAGAGGAAAAGGTGGAAAGTGTTTCGAGCACATAGGTCTCTTTAAATTGATTTACTGTGGAAAGAACTTCGCTTTCGAAAACTGGATCATCTGTTCCTATTTCAGAGTCATTTGTTGAAAAAAACTGCATGAAAGCATTTAATTTCGATTGAATATCTGTAAGCTCTTGTCCATTATAAAAGAGAATGTCTTTTGAAATATTTGTGCCATAATACTTACGCCCTGTAACACTGTCAATTTTCTTAAAAGCTTGGGGGGAGGGTTTGATTTGCTTTAATCTATTTTTAAGGGTGTTATTGAGGTCTAAATAAACATTTTGTTTTATAATGCAACTAATTCGGTCTATTTGTGCACGAAGCTCGCGATATTCCGGGTTAACTCTATTAAGATAACGATGATATATCCTTTTGAGTTGCTTTAACCATATTTTCCGAAGATCAATTAACTTCTTTGTAAAATTTGAAATACAATTATATTTATGATCTATCACGTTTTGAATTTTTGAATGGCGCTCCACGTTTAAACAAATTGAATCAACTATGTGGCTTATAAGCCCATTGATTTCCGAATTTGATAAGTTTCTTTCTGTTGGTAACTCGAGAGAAGACAATGTGTTATGAAGACTTAGCTGAAAAGCTTGCCAATTGGTGTTTTTGAAACTTCTATACGAAGGTAGGGGCGTGAGGATAGGAGAAGCGTTTTCAAGAATAACTTCGTAACTGATTCCAAAATGATCAGAAACTGTTGCAAAAGTCCTACAGGTCGAACGCAAGTAATTGAGGGATGATGAAAGAATGAAGAAGTCCAAATAAGAATTGGATCTTGGAAAAGTAGGAGTGTTTGAAGGGATCAAGTCAAGTGTTATGTATGGGCCGGAATTGAACCAATTGTTGAAAAGATTTCCATTATTATTATGGATGTTGTCTCCCCAAGACGTATGTCGCGCGTTAAAATCTCCTCCGACTATGACAGCATCATAATTATTACTAAGAGTATATAAAGCATCAAGGTCACTATTTAAACGCTGTCCTGCGTCTGATGGAATATATATGCTACCTAACAGCAGGTGGAATTGAGAACCATTCGATCTTAAAAACGATACTGAAGAAAGACAGACAGAAAAGGCTTGACTTTGAAAAGAGACCGAATTATACTTGTACTTTTTGTCAAGTAGAATTGCTGTCCCTCGTCCATAATCATTTCGAACAATATTAAAACCTTCAAACGAAGGTCTATATCTCTCAGATAACCTTGTTTCAGAGAGGAAACAAATCTGAGGTTTTTTAGTTTTTAAAATGTTTAGAACTGCAAGTCTTCTTTCATGTGAGATTATTGAATTAAAATTCATCGAGATAATTTTAAGTTTTGTCAAAGGCATCATTATACAACAATGGAAGCTACAAACTCCAAGTAAGAAAACATTTTTTCTTCTTGGCTTTGAATCAATTTATATTTAGGCCAGAACTGCCGTATTTTCGTTAACAGATCTACGAAAGATATATTGAATAAATTTTTTGCTTCATTAAGAAAATTATGGAGATCACTGTTTTGATCGTTTGGTTTGTTCCAAACGCTTAAAGGAACATGTTTTTCATGCTGGCTCTTGCTTTTAGCATCAGAATAAGATCGTGATGAAAAAACTGGAATTTTCGCTTTGTCGGCAAATGAGACTTTAGCATTAGTAAAATTAAAGACAGAATCTTCAACTTGAGACCTAGTTTTACTTATCGCTTCTTTAGCCTTTTGAGAGTAAGAAATTTTCTTTTCTTTGTATTTAATATAAGCAGGGCATCCCTGGTAACTGGCTGCATGTCCAGTTTCATTGCAGTTCACACATTTAGGTATAGGAACCTCTTCATTTTTGTCTTTAAGGAACTTAAATGCATTTATACATTCAGTGGAGTCATGGTTTTCTCCACACAGAACGCATCGATTTATATAGGCACAGCATTCCCCTGAATGGCCAAAACGCTGACAGCGGTAACAGCGCAGTACGGCCTGGTTGTTACGTTTTTTTTCCCAGTAAACGCGCTGGCGAAGAAGATACCTCACACAAGTAAGATCTTTAATGGACTCTCCTATCTCTAACTGCACAACGAACATATTTAATTTTTTATTCAATTCCTTTGTTCTACTAGTCGAAAAAGGAGTTATTTTGCTAATTTTTACGTTAGGAACCATTTCATTAAGCGCTTTTTTAATCTTGTCTATTGGGGTATCCCCATCAAGACCTTTTAACAAAATCGAAATTTTTTTTGTATCTTTTGGAGAAAAAGAGAATGCTCCTATCCCTGTGTCACGAAGACGATCAATAATAAGCTTATGGGCTTCGGAGTGGCTAACATAAACCTTTGTCTTACGGTAACCCATATTAACAAACTTATGTTCTAAATCTATAATCTTACATTCCGTAGCTACTAGCTTTATTAAATCGTTGATAAGTGTGCAGTTAGCACCAAAAATAAATATGGGTGGACAGAAAGATATTTTTTTTGTCATACTAGGTAATGAATTGATATTTAAATTATTTTGTTCTGCATTCCGACGCGACTGCACTTCAGCATTGTTTTTGGTTGGAGAATCTTTTCTAGTTTGATCTCCCTGAGTATTTGTATGCTCTTCTTCTGTGTTTACCAGAGCAAAGAATTTGTTGTTTGCCAGGTTTGATTTGGCTGCATGTGGCTCACTTGTTTGTTTATGCATACGTCTTGGTTGATAGCTGCTTGCAGCTCTCTTTAAATTGTTCATGACAGTTGTCCAACCTATGGTGTTATCATTTGCATCCACACCATCGTCCATGCTCATGGCTTCATTAGGCATGATCGCGCCAGCAAAGAACTTTGCGGGATTACTCTCTAGGTTCGGTGATGTAGAAGGTGAGCTGATTGCACCTCTCTTTAAAGCATTGGTTTTATTGTTGCTCTTAATTAAGGGAGAACTACTGTTTACAAGAGAACTACTGTTCGCAAGAGTACTATTGTTTGTAAGGGAACTATTGTTTGCAAGAGCACTATTGTTAGCATAGACACTTATTGTTTGCGAGTCAGTTTTAGTTAAATAAGATTTCTCATTTTTTTGATTCGTAATAAAAGCACATGTATTTGATTGTGATGCACTTTCATCCATTTTTACAGTTTCCAGCAATAATGCTGGAAAATTATTGTTTTTTTTTTCACCAATCTTCACTTGTTTTGTTTTCGAGTCACTGTCTCAAAGTAAATGTAAATGAGGGGCTAAAGCCGTCTCGATTAAAAGTTAAGCACAGAGATTTGTTTCGTCACTATGAATAATAGGTCTACTCGTCACGACGGTCAGCTCCGAACTCCATACTAGAGTAATAAAGTGTGATCAGCTAATAAAAGGTTCGATTTTTCAAGTGTGCATCTCCAGCTGCTTCAATTCTTAAGTCCAAAAGAATTTCAAAAAGGTCGGCAACAAACTATTACCGTTAAAAAGAGTATTCCCTTTTAACGATATTCCGCAAGAAAGTATCAATAACTAGTGCGATCTCCACTCTTGCTCTTTGATAGTGAACAAATTAATGAAATCAAAGGGGATGGATTGATTTAAGCAAGGACATGAATGTAGTCGAAGAGTCCATGTTTTCAATTTAGCTGTTTTACCACATAGCAGTGCAGCAGCAGAAATAGTCTTTTCAGAAATGAATGAAATAAAAATCAAACTTGACGTCAAAACTATAAACAGTCTTATTTTTGCTAAAGAAACGGCAAATAAATCTTTTTTATTCCTTGAGCAGAATTGATTCGCTTTTTTTTTAAATTTTAATTTGTTGATGGTAAGTTTAAAGATACATATATAATATGTTTGTATGTATATAGAACAAAATATCACAACAAATATATTTAGGTACTTAAATCAATGTGTAAAACTTTTTCCTTATAAATGACTTTAAGTGCTCTAAAAATGTGATTTAACGAAATACTTTCTTATTTATTTTTATTTATAATGTATACATATATATAATATTTATTGTAAGCTCTATTCTTTTGGTTTTTTTTTTTTTAATAAATACAAAATATTGAATAAAAAATATATCTCACTTATTGTGCTAATTTTATATAATATCAATAAATATTAACGACCCATTTTGTTAGCATATAATTTAATATGTTTGGATTTTGTCCTTTTCAATTATTTATCATTTGGGAAATTACAAATCTACCACACAAAATCTAAATCTACCACTGTTTTTCGTCGCAATCTACCTCGGGTTTTGAAATGGAAGTGACAACACTGTGTGGGATGCAGTTGCAGTGAACTGGAGAACTGGGCATTGGCACCAGATGCTGGCAGAAGCTGCTGCATCTTTATGGTGATCCATATTTATATAGGTACCTACTCATGAACTCGGCTTATATCTGTGTTGGTATTTTGGAACAAACTCTAAGTACTTACTGCGTACGAATTGGAATGGAAATTGAGTCAAGTGAGCTGAAAATTAATCCTACACTATTATATTATGATAATGCAAATAATGATGGAATGTCTTGGATGCACTCTGGGGAGGGTATTCATTCATTGCATTTGCATTGCATTAACGACGGAGAACGACATCACAATATGGATGACAACGACCCCCACTTCCAAGTACGAGCGTCCACCCCGGCCCGCATATGGCTGACATGGTCTGAATTCTTGTGCAGTTCCCACGAAGTACTAGTACACAGCTGACTGACTGTATAATGAAATTACTCCCAATATTGGGTTGGGGGTTGGTGTGTATCTAGTAGTGCGTGATGTGATTCCGCACTATCGACACCGCAGTGGTTGGTTTTGATTGCTTCTGGGTTGGCGACCGATAATTCTGATGCCATTATGTGTCAATAGTAATTCTGCCCCCAAAAGCCCCATCGTTAAGGTGTTGACAACCGGTATCGAAATTTGTGGCCTCAGAAGATTTGACGTTACATTTCTAGTTCTTGGTCTGGCTGGCACTGGATTAGATAAGGCTGTATAAAGGTCTATATATCCAGACTTAATGGGGCTTTGTTTACGATGTACGATCTCACTTGCACATTATTGCAAGTGGAATAATAAGTAAAGTCACAGTCAGTAAGATTAAATAGCTGATGAAAATCACAATCACTGTTTAATCTCTCATGATTGGTAGTGTTCTTCATTACTGTACATTAGACCCAGTTTATACCTATCAGCAAAAATGTATTCAAATTTAAATATTTGTAATGGTTTTCGTCTCTTTTTCTCTAGAAAATACTTCCCTTCTAAATATAGCAAAATTTATTCGGTGATAACGAGCGGGTACTGGTCTGAGCCAACCGGACTCTTACAAAACGTATAAGTCCGAGTGTTGAACATGGATGAAAAGTTGTCTTAAATTTTGGATGAATTTACCAGAAGGAATATGTCGAATTATCGGCATTGTCAATAATCTGGAAAGCAGAGATCTTACGTAAGCTCCTCGTTCTCGGCCATGCTTGGAGTTAAGTTCAGCACTAGCGAGGCGAAAATTATGAAGGTTGAACCTTCTACGAGCCAAAGATACGCCTAATATGACCGTAGTTTATATCGGGCATGCTGTTCTAGAATAAGCAAGAGCCCTATCACTAAGGTCTGGGGCTTGTATCATCAGGTTAACTTCTCTACCACAAAGGAAAAAAATCGGATATGAGAGAGACACGGGGAATCTAGTATAATAACTACTGTTAAATGGAAACAAGACTTGGAACGTCAAGAGGTAACAATTTGATCGTCTGAAACTCGAGAACACGTTACTCAAAAACTTGGGGCATTATTTATTCAATATAATTATGTAGAACACATATTACAAAATAAAGTTGAAAAGCCGGTAAGGAAGAAATCTGATTTGGGATATTTGGTAACCAGTACCTCTACAAAACGACTAAGTATATACTTTGCAATAGCTTGTAATACGGTGCTAATTATCACTATGTTTCAAAGGCTAATAATCCTCAAAGTAACCTGGGGCTCTTCACACGGTCGAACCGCCACCGAAACTCGAGAAAAAGATTTTGCGAAACATCCCAGCTCAAAACGATTGGATAGTCCCGCGATCAAAACAATACCCAAAAGTTTTATAAGACAGCCAAGCAATTAACTGTTAGTCCAGAACGCGAAAAAGCGCATGTAATCAAACCAACCAATCAACCAAAGGGAAAAGTAGATGTATTCAAGCAGCATTTCCAACAGCTTCTAAATGTATATAATGTTGAGCTGTAAGAGAGTGATGAGACAACTTACATCCAATGAATAAAGAACCAGTTCAAGGACGCAGTATGGAAGAAGTAGAACTAGGTATAAGAAAAAAGCTTAAGAACTACAAAGCCATGAAATCCGATGGCTTACCAGCAAAGCTCTTCGAAGGTGATATTTAGGCAGGGTGCACGCATCAAATAGTCAAACAAAAATGAATGGGAGCGTCCCCAATAACTAAACTAACAGGCCCATATGCACACCATATGCAAACAGGCAATCCTATGTCTGGTAAGAAATATCGAAGCAGGAGCCAGGAGCATGGCGATAGCCGAATTCGAGACTCTGGGAAAATAAATCCAACTGTGTCACGTGTAAATAGTGTAATATAGAAATAGGGTGTAACTTGTACAAACTAATACAAACATGTGAATGTTCTATAATGTGACTTTTTCAACCCCGTTTTAGAACAGATAGTGTCAATAGCGCTAGAGGTAGAATTACCTTAGAAAACGGCTACTAACTCGGTTTGGTAAAACAAAGGAATTCAAAACTCTTCTTAAGGGTTCAATCACGGTGGAAGTTTAAAGTTATCAAGTCCTTAATTAATGCAGGTATGTATCCCTGATGCTACTTTTGTTTTCATGTCTTGTTCCGATATTATACTTCTAAATAAATATCTCAGAAAAAATATCGTTGCGAAAAATCAATACAAAAAAAATACCTACAAATATAAAAATGTCTTCATCAATTTGTCAAACCCTATAGTTTTTGTCTTAAGCAAATGTTTAGCTTTTTAATTTATTAAATGCCAAAGGTTCTCTCAATTACTTAAGCCACGCCAAGGCTCACCGCACCGGTGTAGGCGTGCGTCGTCGTCGTCACTTAATTTAATAAGACAGCAGGATGAAATAAAATAATCATAGCAAGCAAATTGTGTACAAGAACGCGATGTAATCGATAGGACCTCTTTTATGGCTGAGGGAATGCCAAAGATATCTTAATTACGACTTAGTTTTCTGTTGGCATGTCTGCATTTTATGTTCTAATGGCATCTGTTGAAAGGAGTTTCGCCTTTCAAAACATAAGAGCAAGGACAGTCCTCCTCATTTCAGATATCCTTGCTTTTTAAATTACCCTACAGCAACTTACTCGAAATTTGGTTATCTAACGGCGTGATTGATTATGAGGTTAATTAAGCCAATATTCTACGAAAGTGAACACGTACCTGCAAACACAAATAAAACAACAACAAAAACCCTAAATATAAATTTCACAGCCCGTACAAATGCAATTAGTCCTCACAAGCCTTGCGGATATAAAACGTATACCTACATATCAGAATTTCAGAAGCAATTAATATTGTGTCAACACCGGAACATTTATTTGACAAAAAATACAAATTGAAACTTTTCTCGTGCAGTCTTATGTTTTCGGTAGACAGAAAACAAAAAATTAAATAAATGGCTTTTGGGTTTTGCAAAATACACAGAAACAACCATTTATATCCTTTAATTTGTGAATATTCTCACACCACACATATATTTATATTTTTCAACACAAGCCAAAGCCATAACTTTCTAAGGGATACAAATGGCGGTGTTGGCAAAATGTGGGAAGATGGATACTGATATAAATGTATGGGTTGCGGTATTACGGCGATGTGCAAAAGCATTGGAAAGTTAAAAAAACGTTATCTGTAACCTTGTTCTGGCTTATACGATTTTCCCTGCTATCTGATGATCTAATGAGCATTTTTATGTTCAAATAGTTTCTTTCTCGCATGAGATATCATCGGAGAAGTTTTTATTTTGAAAAGCTCGAATCCGAGGGACGTGTGAAATTAATGACAACAAAACTCAATTCTAGAAAGTGGCAAATTATGTTGTTTCTTGTTTTAAAAGTTGCTTTGTAACCCACATTCAATTTTTAGTTTCGCAACTGCTTGGTTCGAGCAACTAAAAAGTTTGTGTTTTGACACAAACTAAACAATTGCCTAAAATGAGATCGCTATTTTGTGTAACATATAATTATATGCACCTGCGCGGACATTCAACCAAATAGTTCATCTGTTTTCTATAAGCAACCAAACAGTTGTGCAACTAAAAATTGAATGTGCGCGCCTAGCCTTAGTGGAGCCGATTGATTGTGATTTTAGTAGTACTAGCCGACCCAGCTCTCGAAATTCGAGTGATAATTTATTTATTTAATTCATTATCATTCAATAAAAGACAGAGAATTCATGTTTTTTTTAATTGTTGAATGCAATGAGAAGTACCTACTAAGCACTCAATCCTGGAGTCCAAAGGAAAACAATTAATGGTAAACAAACTTTCAAACCTATACACATTTTTGACACATTAACAATTTTTGTTTCGATACTTTCATGTCATTGTTTTTCAGCTGTTGTTATGGCCATAATATTGGAATCGAACCCACGTCGCCGGAGTGACGTCAACCTGTGAATTTTGTGTTACATACATGTGAATTTTTTTTTAAATCTCACTCTAATCATTTTTTCATAACGCGCCTAAAAAATATAGCTAACTTCAAAAACATAAATTCAATTTACTTTTGTAAAACTTTTTTTGTTTGGAAATAAATGGAAGTGTTCCGAAAATGATGTAGGTTTGAGCCCATGAAACGCATTCAGCCATGGAGATTTAAATTTGTATCGTAAGTCATGTTCGTCCGCATTTTTGACGACGCGACGCGACGTCTCACGTCTGCGTTTTCTATCTTCTCTCTTTCCCTGACAAATACATTTCGAGTATTTTGTATTCTCTTTTTTTCGCAAATATTTAAAATTCAAATGCAGACAAATGTAAATAAGTTTTGAAAATAATGGACTTATACAAATACGCAGAGCTTACACTTTTGCATGAATACCCCTATTATTGTAAAGCCATACCTGCAATGAACTTGAAAAGTGAAAATGTTAAAAAAAATCTGCTGTCCTTTTCCAACTCAATTTAAAATTTTATCTCCCATCTCAAAAAACTAAAAGTAAATGTTTCACTTTTTGAAAACACTAATACATTGAATAAATTGCTTCTGAAAATGACCGATAGATGTCGCCAAACTGAAAGCAACAGATGTCGCTAGTCTATGTGTGTATTCTTTTTCATTTTTTCACTTAATGTACTTTTTGCAAAAATTGCCAATTGTAGTTAACGCTTGATGGTTTAAATGGTTCTACCTTTTTACTTTTTCACTTTTTAAAAACACTGTTACATGGAATACATTTATCCAGAAAATCAACAAGGATGTTTCCCTCAACAATTGAAATGTGCTGAGGTGATTCCTCTTTTTAAAAAAGGTAATCGTAAAAATATGGCAAATTTCAGACCGATTTTTCTTCTTCCAACCATATCAAAAATTTTTGAAAAATTACTTATAAAAAGAATATCTTCATCAATTTGGCTTTCGTTCAGGGAAATCTACTGAAGATGCGTTTCTTAGGTTATGTAGTCAGCTTTATGAGAGTTTGAATAACAACGAAACCACTTCTGCTCTTTTTATTGATATGACTACAGCTTTCGATATGGTTGACCATGATTTGCTTCTAAGTAAGTTGTACAATATTTTAAAGGCATTATTTTTCAATGGCTTAAGTCATATTTGAAAGACAGAATTCAAGGAGTAATTGTCAATGGACAATTAAGCGGACCTAGTGCTCTTAAAACAGGGGTACCGCAAGGTTCCGTTCTTGGACCCATGTTTTTCCTAATCTACATCAACTCACTCTTTACACTCCCGTTAAATGGTGTATCAACTGCTTTTGCAGATGATATTTCTTTAACATATCAATGTAATTGTGAATTAGCCTGTATCGCGCGCATTGAACATGATCTTAAACTTTTAAGGACCTGGTTTTTTGTACATAAGTTGATCATTAGCGAAAAAAACTAAATTAATGTCATTTAAAAAATCAGGGCTTAACCCTAGTAGTTACGACTTTTATTTCCATGACTCTGATTGTATTAAATTCATTTTTATCCTGTTCATAATTGCGGTAAGCGAAATTTTGTGCATTACGACTTGTGTTCCGATTCTTGTTTTAAAATCGATATGGTTAAAAACTATAAGTACTTAGGAGTAACAATTGATACAAATCTCAATTGGAAAGATCATACTAGAAATATTAGAAATTACCTTTTAGGTGTTACTCGAAAAATGTATCTATTAAAGGATTAAAGCCTTTCTGTTCAAAAAAATTATTAACTTCAATTTACTACGGTCTCGCGCCCTCAAAATAACAATATGGTTTATACCGTAACAGCACCGCGATCTTTTAATAGGTTGCCAATGTCAATTAGATCAACGGCTGATCTTAACTCTTATCTGAATAAAATTAAAAACTGGCTTTTCACAATCGACTTAGAAAATATTGAAAATTGTTACTAAATTTTTGATCTCACTGTATACCTAAAAAAAAAAAAAAAATTGTCTATAATGTTTCTCAAAAAACATTTATTATTAAAAAAAAAAAGAAAATTCTGTAATCATCTTTGTATTATTATTTAAAAGTACATAACTACAAACTGTTGTCACCGCACACCAGTTCCTATAATGTATTCATTGCTAAGTACGAGTAGGTTTCATTCAACTCTAACTACTCGTATATACGTTAATGAATGATAACTATTATTTATTCTCTTGTTATTTCTTTAATTATTATGTTAATATCCTAAATATGTAATGAATAAATAAATAAATGTCTAAACTAAACTATAAACTAAACTTAGGGGGGTTCACATTCAACAACATGTTCATCAACTTTTATCGTGTTGTCGGATTTGTGTAATGTGAATCCACCTTAATGTTTCGGGTTCTGGCTTTGGGTTTTCCCTGAATGCTTTCATTTTTTCATATTCTGGATTTGACATTTTATGTGTCAGTCGATTTGACATTTCTAATTGTTTTTGTTTTCCGGGCATTTTCTTGCAATTTTTATTTATTGTTTTAAACAATTTCCTTGTAGTATTTAAATAATTATGGCATTCTGCACATCTATGCAAAAAATGCTTTCGTTTAATATGTAATTTATGCCCCTTCGGTTTTTGTGGGCCGCGAAAAGTGCACCACAAAAAATACGTTCGCCGTTTTAATATATGATATGGTATGTATTTATGAAGTCAGCCAGTTTTATTTCCGCTGCCCTAAATTTTTAATAATAATTTAATGAACATGATTAAATTTCTGTGAAAACAATTTAATACAATAATTTATTAACGAATCATTCTTGCTGATTCCCATTTTTTTTAAAGATATTTCCGTTGTTTAAAATGAAAACGTGTCACTTAGTATTTAAAGATTTCTATACAGTTTAAACCCTTTAAACCTTTCACTCCTGTTGTAATACAAACAGAAATACAATTAGCTTCGATCCAATATTCAAATAAAATGCACGACTGGGTCGCACGAACTTGCTTCTATGTAATAGACTAGGAATTTTAAAAATGAATGTTATTAGAGAAAACTGTTCATAAGGATAAAATTAATTTTTTAAATTCTTTTAGTAGTACTCGTAAGAGACAAAAGCAGAATGCTATGCAAATATGAATTTATGCAAGAACAAAAATTATAAGTCGTTGTCGTTGAAAAAATTTTGGTACGCCAATTTAAAGTTTTTATTATTCTTCGAATAAAAATTAAATTTACAAAAAAAATACTGAGCCGTTTCTGAGATATCGAATTTTCAAAAAAAGAAAAAATAGTTTTTTTTTTCAAAAATTCAAAAAATATTGATTTTAAAGTTTTGAAATGCAATGTGTTTAAGACTTTTTAGAAGCTTCTCTATAAAAGAATTCATTAAGATCCGTTATGTGGATAACGAGAAATTCAAAATTCGAAAAAATTAAGGATCGTAAAAATTAATTGAAAGGAAAAAAAATTTATCAAAATTCTAGGTGCCGTTTTCGAGAAAAATACGATTTTTGAAAACCATTTTTTTTTAAATTTTTTTAGCATTTGTATGGTACTTTTATTTTTAGGTAAAATAATTTTTCTTTACTTTCATCTTGTAGATTATATTGAGAAAGTTTAAAAGAAATCTAGCATGGGGTTTTGGAAATATTGAGTTTTGAAAAAAAAAAAAATTATAGGTTCGAGTTCGATTTTTTTTACGAATGCATAACTTGCCTTATAGTACCTATAAGTCGCAAGTAAAAATAGACCTATGAAATAATTGAAATAAGTATCATTTTTGAAGTGCGAGTATTGGAGTTGTTATTACAAAATGTGTCGTGTTTATACGATCGCAGTTGTTGGTTGTGTTTCGAGATTTTCGGAAATTTTGTTTCTTTTTTGTATCAGTTTTAAGCTAAATATTCTAAAAAAATTATATGCACGACTGGGTCGCACGAACTTTTTTTTAAATCTGTTGAAGTTTTTGAGGGAAAAAAATATTTATGAAATTTCGTTATTTTTGGTCTTAAAAAAAAAGAAAAAAACGTGTGGGGGGAAAAAATTAAAAATGATATCTACCAAGTTTAAAGCAAATCAGCCGAGCCGTTTAGGCTCTAGTAGAACCGACAGACAGGCAGACAGAATTGCTTTTTTAGTCTTCGCTATCATCGTAATGTCAACTTTGATCAAAATTTCGAGTTAAATTTTTTTACGAATGCATAACTTGCCTTATAGTACCTGTAAGTCGCAAGTAAAAAGGAATGAGACATACATTGAAAGTCATATTTCTTTAACTACATGATTCTAAATTCTCCAAATAGACAGTAAGGTCAAAACCGTAAAGCAACTAAAAAGGATCCTATAGCTTAACCACACCTGCTTACTAGGTGCTAAAGAACATAATGGGGCATATTTATAGAGAATTACTAAAGTTGTGATTGCTATAGATCCTAAGTTTAGGCCTTGTTGGTTAAATAAACACAGCTACTATTCATAGTCGGTTTCCCAGCTGTTTTTAGTAGAACACCAGGTTAAGGCTGTGTTCTATACTACAATTATCCTTCAAATAATGACGGGTCAAAGAAAGTGCAAATTTTGTTTCGTTTGCCTTGGCATAATGGTTATTGCGTTGGACTGTCTTGCAGGAGTTTGATTCTCAGCCACTGCAAAAGTTTTTTCAAGGGTGTACCTACTATCACTTGCGAGGAATTGACAAATCCTCCAAGAGTATCTCTTGTCATGAGAAGTGCTGCTTATTAGCCGTTCGGAATCGACAGAAAATTCTAGGTTGAACAAAATTTAATGAGTGAGAGTTGAAAAACACTAGGTTTAGCATCTCTATTACCAATCATGTTAATTTTTGTGTGGTATTTTTTTGATATTGCAGGTCGAACAAAATTAAGTAAAACAAAATTATTAAATAAAAAAACAAACAAGAAGCTCAAACAAAAATTCTGTAATAATTTTTAAATGAACAACAAAAGCAATGCTGCAATGCAAAGGGCTCTAAGAGTCTCTGGAATTTTTTTGTATCAATCAAATTTAAAATTTGACTTTGATAATAACTACTTAAACTCCTATGCTTAAAGTTAGACCACAGGTCTAGCCCTAAACTTAGGATTAAATTTATTTATGAATACCTAGCCTAAACTCTGGAATTGCTTAGTAACAATTTAGCAAGAGTTTAGCAAATATCTATGAATATGCCCCAATTCGTTTTAAAGATAACCATCTGCAGATTATTCAAAGTTTGTTTTAATTAATTTGAAATATATAGTGTGAATAAATTATAAAATAAAGATCATCAGTGTCACACCCGTTACAATGTTGATCCCCATCTGTGTTCTATTCCATTAATGTTCTCAACTTATAAAATATGTAAATGCAAATTATTATGACACGGCAGATTCTGATTTAATGCTAAAAATATAACAATCAGCACATACCTATTACTAATCGGAACTTATGTAGGTACCTATATTAAATCTTATAACCTTATCTCATTTCCCCATTACATTTATATCATTTTCTGTTATCATTTGACCTGTGTGGGTACCTATATATTTACATTTATGCCAAAATATCAAATAGGCTCATTTAACAAAGCCCTAATTTCATTAAATTACCTTACAAACAATCCAAGATAATCCTTATCTTTGTATATAAAGATAGGTAAGCTATTACCTACCCAAAAACAAAAAGAACAACCTTTCTGAGCTTGATAACGTTACATTTATCTCACCCACCCACCTAAGCACACATTCACCTTACCCAACAAAAATGAACAAATATATGTAATAATCTCTGACTCATTCATTCTCGTAGACCTGAATAAATTTGAATTGTAAGCAAGCAAAAATCTGACCCGCTGTCCTCGGGTTGTGGTCGCTTGTTCATAACCTCCTTAACCTCCCCTCAAACAAACAAAAAATAGATACATAGATACAGATACAGATAGAGATACAAAAATTCACGCATACCTTACTCAATTTAAATTAATAACAAAACAACTTCATCGTCAACATTGTTGGCAGACAACACAAAAACTGTCTGATCCGTTTTTATTATATTTTTTATTTTATTCAACAAAAAAAAAATAAATAAAACTGTATGAATGAAACAATGCCCTGAGAATGACCAACTTTCAAATTAACTTCCATGTTAATTAATTAATTTGTCGCACTTAACATATTCGCCAAACAATCCAAACAAAAAAAAAATTCAACAATGTATCTGTTTTATATGTAGGTAGACATGTATAGCAAAAAAAAAATAATAATGACAGAACTTACATCATTCGGTACAGCATTCGAATTCGAAGTATTTCATCCAACGGATGTGTGCAAGAAAAAAAAACAAAAAATGAAATATTGTTGGTAATCCACAAAATGAGTTCGGGGTTGAAGAGCTCTATGGCAATAGCTTTAACTAGTCGCAGCAGAAGCGCCCTCTACACACCCTCTTTTGTCGAACAAGAGGGTTGTTGTAGTTCGATAATATTTTTGTTGGTTGTGTATGGCCGCGCGCCGAATGTATCTACGCTACGTGTGATGTTGTACTTTTTGCAGCCTTCCTTCTCTCACAGTGAGTGGTGTAGTGTTTGCACTTTATTTTATATTTATTTTTTGTTGTTGTTGTTGTTGTTGTATTTTTATTTTTCCTTTCTCTGCCTTACTAGACCTAGACCACCACCCTTGTTTCACCACTAAAGGATCTCTTACACACACACCCACACACACACACTATGGCACTTACACTTGTACACTTTTTGGGTTGGGGGTGTAAAATCAGGCTTTATGAAAGGACTAGAAGAAAACAGAAAAACTGCACCACAAAAAAATCAAAAAAAAAAAAACACCAGCAGGTTGGTGTTTTATGCAAATGGCATAAATAAGATATTCAATTTATTTCACTTTGAGATACAAAACGGAGAAATGTAGGTATAGGTGTATAACTTTCAAAAAAAAAAAAACTAACACAAATCGATTTTGTTTTGTATTCCTTTTCGAAGTTAAGGATCTATATATAGGTATCTGTGTTAAGATTGATTCGCGACCACAACTTCCATCTTCAATCGTCAACAAAACCAACGCAAAACTCAATTATCGAGCAGAAAAAGCCAGAAATGCCAAGGGAGGAACTTTTTTATATTTTTTATTGGAAAGTCCTTGTTTTGCGGACGAATTTTAATCACACTCACTGTCCAATGAGAGATTTTGTTTGATCAATTTTTATGTTTTTTTTTTAAGTAGATAATAATTTGTTTATAAATGGAAATTCTAGAAGAGCGGACGTTAATCTATCTATCTCTGGGTAAGGGCTTCCCTCTATCGTGAAGGTGAACAAAACTATTCGAAACGCACTTTATCGCGACACTCGGTAAACTGAGGAACTGAAGATGAAGAAACTGACTGGAACTTTGAGTGTGTTGTGAAAAAATTTCAGTGAAAAGTTTAATTTTTCTCTGCGCCTAACCCACCCAAATACGGAGAACACACAACAACCAGAAAAAAATATACAACGAAATATACGAATGTATCTAAGTATCTACAACTTTAAGCAACACTCTCTCCGCAATGTGCGATGCGATAGAGTCTATAACAAAACCAACCTACAGTCAATCTACAGTGTATGCGGAAAGCTTTCCTTCCACCCCCACAACAAAAAGCCAATTGACAGTTATGCGCATGTGCTTCAATTTACCGAGAATTTCCGATTTCGTTGTGTCAGTGAGAGAAGATGTGAATTGACTGCTGCTGCACAACAACCAAAAAAAACCCCTGCTTTCACAACTCAACCAACCCTCTCAAATGGGATTGTGTTGGCGATGAAAACTTACCCTTGGATGCATAAACAAAGTGCAGTACACAAACATTGGCAACTCTGATTCGACTTTGTGGGGATGGTGGTGGTGGATTTGGCCACCCATTTTGGTGACTTGAGAGGATTAAGCACAAGGAATTGATCCTGTTGTTTGCGTCGGTTATATTGGGACACGAAAAAAAATATAATTTGTTTTTATAAACTTCGAATTACAACAAGCAGAGGGCGCTCAACAATCTAATTGACGACATTCAAGCGGAAGCATGGAAGTAAAACTCTGTGCTGTGGAAAAATATACAAAAATTAAACAAAAGAAAATCAGCGTCAGTAAAGAGTCAGCGAAACTTTTGTTTTAATTTATTTTTTGTTGAATATGACCTTGGCATAAGGAAAGCAGAGAGCACAACATGGGTTTTGAATAAATGTCTTGAAATAGTAATGAGATAGAAGGGGAAGGAATATTATGATTATTTTATTAATCAGAAAGTACTTTTCAATTTTGTAATTTAATTTGGTAGCAGCTTATGCATATATTTAGTTGCTTGATTGGGAACTTTGCGACTTAAGATGGAATGTTCGATGAGCTGTGTTTGCAGGGCTCGGTGGTCGGCAGGTTGTTTGAGATACGTTTTTTGAATAATCATGAGAATTTCATTAAAGCAATTACAATTCGGTTTGTTTAGATATAGAAACGAAAGAATACGAGTGGGTATACGCACAGAAAGTCTTAAGTTTGGTAGAGCATAGCTAATTTGAAGTTCAAGTCAGACGTCACTTTTTCATTGCTAAATTGGGTAGGTGGTGGATTATGCGTGTACAAAATTGGAATCTAATCATGGGAATGAAGGGTATTTATGTATAAAGCCTCTTTGTTTGTGTTTTGATTTCTTTGAAACAAATTTGAGTTGAAGGCAAAGTATTTAAGTATAATCCGTTGCGAATCCATTCGAAAAAAAATGGTGCGAGAAAACTGTCAGGTTATGTAACTATCAAGCGAGAAAATTACCATACGAGAAAAATATCATGCGAGGAATATTGTATGTTGTAAAACTACCATGCGAGAAAACTATTATGCGAGAAAACTATCATGCCAGAAATTATTATGAGAGAAAACTATCACGCAAGGATTTTGTCTTGATACAAAACTATCATACGAGAAAACCTTCATATGAGAAAAATATCATGCCTGAAATTTACTATCATGATATTAAACTATCACACAGTTTTATGTTAATTTAACGCTGCCATTAGTATCATGAGTCCTTCCGTAATTGAGCGCGTTAACGATCTTATGAGACAAATCTTCTTTCGGACTCGTACAGTTACAATAGTACTATTATGATTTTCAGGGATTCCTTTAATTTAAGCACCAGAAAAACACTTATGTCGCCGAGAAAAAGAGATGACCAGCAATAATCAGTGCGGAGGGTGTACACAGAGTAGATTTTGTTACAGTTATGAAAAATTTTGATATAAACAAATCCGCTGGCTCGGATAGTATACCTCCCATTGTTCTGAAGAGGTGTTCTTCAAGGCTGGCAAAACAATTGCGTAAGCTTTTTCATCTGTCCTATACCCAGATGGAAAACAGCATTTTTTTTCAGCCTGGCCCTATAAAAAGGCAACTCTTCTTTCCCCTATAACGTCACGTCCCTTCTTTTCAAGGTCATGGATACGCTGATAAGTTATCAGCTGCAGAAATACGGGCGGGTCAATAAGTCCGTGACTTTTTGAATTTCTGACCTCTTAACTGAAACAGCAACACTGCTCCTGTCAACAGGCATCTGTCAGTTGACTCCTGTCAAAATTTAAACTTGCTGCATCAGTTAGTTTGTGTTTGACAGCTATTTTTATCAGACTACTCACTAATTTGAGTAGAAAATGGAAAAAAGTGAATTTCGTGTGCTTATTAAGCAAAAACCATTACCGAGACCAAGGCTAAGCTTGATAAATACTATGGGCACTCTGCACCATCGATTTCAATGGTAAAAAAGTGGTTTACTGAATTTCGTTGTGGCCGTACAAGCACTGAAGATGCCGAACGTCCTGGACGCCCAGTTGAGGTCTCTACACCCGAAACAATCGAAAAAATTCACGATATGGTGTTGGCCGACCGAAGATTGAAAGTGCGAGAGATTGTGGAAGCCGTAGGGATCTCGCATGGCTCAGTGGTTTCAATTTTGAATGATCACTTGGGCATGAGAAAGCTTTCCGCAAGATGGGTGCCGCGTTTGCTCACAGTCGACCACAAACGCAATCGTGTAACAACTTCACAGAAAGGTTTGGCGTTGTTTAATAGCAATATGGAGGAGTTTTTGCGCCGTTTTGTAACCGTGGACGAAACATGGATCCATCACAATACATCAGAGACCAAACAACAGTCAAAACAGTGGGTTTCTAAGGGTGAATCGACACCAAGGAAGGCCAAGGTGGGTTTGTCAGCCAATAAAGTTATGGCGACTGTTTTTTGGGATGCACGCGGGATAATCCACATTGACTACCTTCAAAAGGGAAGAACAATCAATGGGGAATATTATGCCAACTTATTGGACCGATTCAATGACGATTTGAAAAAAAAACCGACCTCATTTGGCCAAGAAAAAAGTTCTTTTCCACCAAGACAATGCAAGGGTGCACACATGTGCAGTTGCCATGGCAAAAATCCATGAATTGGGCTATGAATTGCTCCCTCATCCACCCTATTCTCCAGATTTGGCTCCGAGCGACTACTTCTTGTTCCCAAACCTGAAGAAATGGCTTGGTGGAAAAAGATTTGACTCCAATGAAGTCATCTCGCAAACAAAGGCCTATTTTGAGGACCTCGACAAATCATTTTTTTGGAAGGGATAAAAAAATTGGAGAAGCGTTGGACAAAGTGTATAGAGCTCAAGGGAGACTACGTTGAAAAATAAAATTATTTTTTTATCAAAAAATCTGTGTTTTATTCCAAAAGTCACGGACTTATTGACCCGCCCTCGTATCTGAAAGAACGAAAGTTTTTTAATGACCAGCAGTATGGCTTGGCTTTAGTAGCAATAGGTCCACGGGTAATCTGATATATCTCACCGAACAGTGGAATATAAATCTTTACATCATTCTGGAGAAAGTAAGACTATTGCAGTTGATATTTCAAAAGCTTTTGATAGAGTTTGGTATTAAGCCCTCTCATCGAAAATGCGTGCATTTAGTATTGATGAATCTCTTCCTCGTTGGATAAGAAACTACCTTTGGAACCACCCCATACAAATTGTGTTTGACGGGCTTAAGTCAAAAACTCATAAAATAAACGCTAGTGTGCCTCAGGGTTCTCCGACTGTCTTTCTCAACACTTGTTAACCACTAAATTGTTTTACCCGCGACAGTACTCTCAACTTCCCATATTCGTTTCCAGGTGCACATCCTTCTTCCTCGGATGTAAAACTTGAACGGTAGGGTATGTCAAAGTCATTAAATTCTGACCTCGATGGCATTGTAAAATAGGGAACGAAAAACTGCGTAGAATTTAGTGCTTCAATAACTCAATGCTTTATATTGGCGTTAAAGCGGGACCCATCATCCATTTCCATTGAGAAAACAGAACAGCTTTCAGTTCTCAGTATGTGCATCACAGACCACTTTGTACGGAATGACCACGTATTCCACGTCACCAAATTATTGGTAATTGCTTAGGTTTACTTCGATGATGTAAGGAGTTTTTTACCACTTCTGATCTGACTGTAATCTAAAGGGTTATATATGTACTCGTACGTCCAAAGCTCGTGGACAAGTCCCATATTTGGGCAGGTACTCCAATATCCCACCTGTGTCTCTTGGATATAATCCTAAAATGAGCTTTAAAAATGATAGGTGATAGAAAGAAAAGAAAAATTTAGATCTCAGGAGCACCGCCGCAATATTTATTGTCTTTCATTATATTACCGTTATTTTTACAAACATAATTCTACAGTGAATTAGCCAGTTGCATTCCTTCCCCTAAGCCAGTGCCGGATTAAGCCAGCGCGGGGCCTGTAGCAAATTCTATTAAGGGGCCCTTAGACTGTTTAAGGTTAGGTACTTATCAAGTTTATGGTATTAAATAAAACAAAACTTTTCTTGATTTAATTTGGGAAAATTTATAAATAATGCTGTTGATATCGACTTCTCGGAGTAAATCATGTTCAAAATTCATTAAAGTGAGGTGATTAAGACGTTGTTGGCTCAATTCATTTTTATCACGTTTTAATGTTGAGAAAGATCGTTCACTACTGCAGTTGGTGATCATGAGAGACAAATAAATGCGCAAAGCAATTTCAACGTTCGGGAAATAAGATTGTAAAAAGTTATTTATCAACAGCTTGTAAATCTGCATTTCCAGAGCCTCAAGATTCCTGCTGTCAATAATACCAGCCACATCAGAATTGAGCATTGAAGCGAACTGCACTAATTCGTTGCTCAGACTGTCCTCCATCTGCGTAAGCACTTACTATGGTTGCAGATTTTTTCAAAATTTCTTCTGGTGGAAGAGATTTTATATGAAGGTTTTTATAATACAAATTCTATATACTACTGAAATAAATCAGCCAGGTAGAAGACTTCACTATTAATGGACTTGTTGAATTATTGATTCAAAATAGCAAAATATTCCAACGTTAATGATTATAATTTTAATCTTGGTTGGATATAGTTCACATTGGATTTTTGTCAAAAAATCGATGTAAGATGAACTGAATTTAATAAAAATTGCGTATTGACAAGGTCCTCACAGTCAACTGATGAGTCCATGTGCGATCACCCGGACGAAACGCCAATTTTTGTGGACTGGACTAAAGGCCAAAATAGCTATTTTGAATCAGGAAGAGATTTTAGCTCTCGGAATATTCCGAAAATGCCAGAAATTTTATGATAACTGTTCTGTTCATACGTTTACCTAAAGCAGTGAGTACGTTATCAATGGTGACAATAAACACCTGCATTTCATACCGTTGTCCAATTTGCGTGTAGTGCGGTGCGAAACATGATTTTTGGTATGACCAGCAGATAGAAAAATAAAATTTTAGTTGATAATTTTGGTGCAAATATTTTCTTCTTAGTAATTGTAACTAAATCTAATATATAAATAATACTTTTTTATGGTCAGAAAACGTTGGTGCGCGGGGCCCCTAAATGCGCGGGGCCCGTAGCATTTGCTACTCTTGCTTCGTGGCTAATCCGGCACTGCCCTAAGCAAATCAACTGTTGTACTCGCGCTTCAGGGAATGCCCAACAGTTTACCCTTAAGCTCAACTTTGGACGTTCTGTAAGATTCAGAGATTCTTTTAAGCTGCATTACACGAATGTGGAATATTTTACCCGAATCAGTATTTTCCTCCCATTACAATATTCAGACATTCAAAACCAATGTGAGTTGGTATCTTCTTTAAAATCTTCTCCAATTTTCCTTAACGCTTGCTCAAACACTTTAAGGACAGTCCTTTTAGTGCACCGAAACAATACAAAAAAAAAAATCATGCAGTAAAACTTTATTGCGAGACAATTATCATGCGAGAAATTTGTCAAGTTAGAATTTTATCATAAGAGAAAAAAATTTCATGAGTTGAACTATCATGTGAGAAAACTTGAATTGGAAAAAAATATCATGCGAAAAATAAATTACAGTAAAAAATTAGACTTAAAGAAGACCATCCGCTCGTTTCTACGTTAGACTATTTCAATAGAATTTCGGGGGGAGGACAGAACCCCCATTTTAATACACACATTTTTTTGTATCTATTCGTAATCTTATGGTGGTATAAAATTGTGATCTAGAGATCTATTGTGCCCCCACCTAAATTCGGGTTAGCTTGTGCTTGCTCATCTTACAATTCTTCCTCCAAATATATTGCTCTCAAAAATTTTAGTATTTAGGGCACTTTCAGAGTGGATAGGTCTTTCTCTTTTAGGTGGTACTGTCCCAGATGGGTTTTTCTTTGGTGCATGAGTGGACAACATTTTCCTAGTACGTGGTCTAGTGTTTCCTCATACATGTTGCAGAATCTACCCTTGGGACTACTTACTACACCATGTAAACCTAGGTGTGTTCTAAGTTTGCAGTGTCCAGTAACAATGCCTGTCATTACTCCTAGGTTGTTCCTAAGGGGCCAGTTATAGCAATTATTGAAATGCATATTTTTTTTTGAAGACGATTAAACAAACTGTACTAACTTTAATTGGTACCAAAATGAAGCTAGTAAGCAGTAGAATTTTCTTACACTAAAAAATACAAAATTCTGATTTAAACTTTCTTTTAAATCCACTTTTATTATTTCACTGATAGAAATCAATTTCAATGAACAGCTGATTTTCGTTTCTTTAACTTGGAACACAATCGTTCCACTGGATGTGTTCGATTTTCTTTCTATTCTCAAATGTCAGTTCTGCTTTCAACGATCAACTCTAACCTCAAATACCTACCTATAGAATTGGTTATTATAAGTCACTGACAGGATCTTTTACTGAAACCAATTTTTCAATGATTGCTATAACTGGCTAGTCAAAAAATTGAAGTCAGCATTCCACTGATTTGTTTCAATGCCGGTGTTCACATTGGACTTACTCAACCGATTTATTTTGACGTAAGGCCACCCTGTCCTGTTCAGACACAAAATTAGTATGAACACTTCAGACTAAAGCGCGGAACAGATTGAACCAGCAACAGCACCGTCAACAGCAACAGCGGCCGCCATTAATTTAGAGCCAATGTATTTCAATTGTTCAACACACATAAGAACAGCAACAGCAACACCAACAGCGTCGTTAGGCCAAAGTCCTAAATTTGCTGTTGCTGGTGCTGTGTTGTCAACTTTTCCACTGCAATATTCAGTGGCACCACAATGAAAAACTTTTTTTCGATATGAAATGTCAAACAAATGAAATGACGTTGCTGGTGGCAATGTGTTTGAGAAATGTTTGCTGGTCAGCGTGCTGTTTGCTGTTGACGGTGCTGGTGCTGTTGCTGGTTTAATCTGGGGCCGAATTACCGCTTCAGTGACGAGTGAGTGAGTCCCATCAGTGATCGAATGAAAATGTCAAATTGGAGTAATTTATTGCTCGATAACGTAAGCGGTAATGCCAAACTCACATAATTCAGTCACGTATTACTCGATAACTGATGCGGTAATTTGGCCCCTGTTTCGCGCATAACTTTAACGTCTTGTAGCTGTCATAATTGTTGGCCATTTGCTATGCCACTGCAAATATACAGTGAGTTACAAAAGTAAGTAAACACCTCTTAGATTAAATATCATTTCCTTCAAACAATCGATAGTAATGTTAAAAAAAAAACTTAATATTTTTTTCTATAATTGATATGTATTTCGAACTAAAAAGTAACATTTTAAATTAAAATTTAAAGAAGACTTAAAAAATATCCGACTTAAACTAAAAATAATAACAAATTTATATCACAAAAGTAAGTAAGTTCAAATAAACCTTCAATTTATTATAGTTATTTTGTAAATCTTATCCATTTAGTACTTCTTTAGATACCCTTTGGCTTTTATTACTGCTTTCATACGTCGAGGCATTGAGTTAACCAAATTTTGCGTAACGTTTTGTCCAATTTTAGACCATTCATCCTGAAGAACACGCTTTAAATCATCTTTCGTCCTGATTACATGTTTTCTTACTTGTCGGTCAAGATATTCCTATAAATGCTCAATGACATTTAAGTCGGGCGACTGTGGTGGTGATTTGAGCTGGATTCGGACGTTATAAAGCAGCCATTTTTTGATAACAAGTCAGGTATGTTTAGGATCATTGTCTTGCTGGAAGACCTACCCATACCCAGCTTATTGGCATTTTTCTGAAGATTGTCCTTTAAAATATTCAAATATTCGAACTTATTCGTCAAAGAATCTATAAACACTAAATTGCCGACACCAGATGCTGCCATACACCCCCACACCAAAACGTTTCCACTACCGAGCTTCACGGTTACTGACATGTTCGATGATTCAAACTTTGTGTTTTTTTTTCTCCAAACTTTTCCGCGTCCATCTGAGCTGTAGATATTAAATTAGCTTTCATTGGAGAAAACAACTGTGTTCTAAAATTCTGCTTGTTTAGATTCATGGGTTTTTGCAAAGAAGATCCGCTTTTGGCGATTTATTTTACCTTTGTAAGGTTTCTTTCTAATGTTTCGACCATGATAACCGGATTGGTAGAGCACTCGTCGAATAGTTTGAGGGTTACATGACTTACCTGTTGCTTTGGTTATTTCTGCTGATATCTTTGATGGGATTACTTTAGGATTCCTCTTCACTTTCCTAACAATAATACGGAATTCCTGCTTTTCATTGTCATTGATCGAGGGTCATTTTGCAAACTTCCAATGTTATTTTATTTGGTTATTATTTTGTGTAAATTGTTAACAATTTTAACGCACTCCGATTTATTTTCCAAATAGTGTTTGATTATAATTTTTTTAAATGAGTGCTTACTTTCTTTTGTGATTCACTGTACCTTCGCGTGTCATAATACGAGTATGTCACCAAAACAAATGTCAAAAAAATCCATTAATTTTCAATTTGTTTTAAAAATCTTGCCTCCCTTTTCGTCTCTTTCTTACCATGAAGTGTGAAGGAGAAAAAACACAGGGACGTCAAAATAAATCGGCGGAGTGAGTCCAATGTGAACACCGTTAATGATACATTTCAATGAAAGCTCAGTGCGTAACAGTATGAATGTGTATGAGTTTCAAGTGATTTTCAGATCTTCCGGCAGACGGCGTAAAGAAAAACGGATAAAACGTCGCTGTACGCCTTAAATTCATTGAGAGTGAGTAATATGGTAGGAGAACATACCTAACTTTACTTCAGTGAGTAAAGCTGCGAATTTTGCAGTAAAATTGAAAGATCATACTACACTTCCTGGATTTTATTAAATCAATACCCCCTCTACATGACAAACAAAAAATAAGTGTCGACTTAAACTGTAATTCCCTAAAAGATTATTATTTCAATAAAAGAAATAATGGCGCAAAATTTTAATTGAATTAGTACGATGCTAAAGCTGGTTTAGTATGATACTATAAATTTTAATCGAATATAGCATCATACTTTCTCTACCCTTTTATTAAAGTTAAAATCATCGAATAGGTACCAACTTTATTTTTTTAGTATCGTGCTAGCTTCATATTATAACTCTTTGACATTTGCAAACATCAAAAAAGATTCGTGTACTTACTTTTTTATACGAAATGTCATTGTTTCAGGTGTGTTCAGAAGCAATTTATTAAGAAAATTCTTTTAGTACGATACTAGTTAGAAAATGTTTAACATTAAGAATGAGTTAATAAACTAATATAAAGTTAGCAAATTGTTAAGTAGTATCATACTAATACCTTAATAATAGGCTGTTTAAAATCTTGTGCCAATAATTTTCTGTTCTACTACACCTATTCGGTGTTATTCAATATTTGAATTATTTAAGAAACATATATGTGCATCTTCTAACAATCTACAAGCTTATTCACAATAATAGTTCTTGTCCTTTTTTATTTTTATTTAAAACGCTCCATGTTTCGTTCTATTTACATCGAGAGCTGTCAAAAACTTCAATAATAATCGCCCTTATATAAATTATCTCAACACTTCCTTAACCGTTATCAAAACTGTTTTCATAAAACTTCAAATAAATTGAATGCAATGTTGGGATAACACACATAATAATTGTATGAAAGTCACGTCTTCATAATGAGCACAATATACCTACTCTTTTTATCTATGCCAAAAAGTCCTTTTTTCCTTACAACAACAGTCAGCGATTTTTTCGTGTTCTTCTTAGCAAGGGTGACATTACTGGATCCATCGATTAACATACAGCGAGTCGTGGGCTTGAGGGTGGCAGAAAATGTGTGCTTTGCTTAGTTTGTTTGTTATTGGGTTTGGTCGTTCGAGTGGAAATGTGGCTTAAAATTGAAATGCATACATTACTTTGTTGCCTATCGAACAGCCATCTTAACTACTCGCTGTGAAACTCACAGTTTGCACGTGCAGGCACGACGGGCGAAAGCGTTTGGGGTGGGTGCGACAGCAACAAGGATTTCTCCCTCAGCTCAGTATCAATGTTAGTCCTTATTCAAAGGCAACAATTTTAATTTTGTAAAAACTTTCTTATCAAAGTTGGCTATTCATGCCAAGCATATGATTGGTGGCGTTGGTCTGTCCATAAAATAAAATCAACTAGAAACTCACCGAACGAAAAGTGTCGAAAAGCAGGATGAGTCCTAGGAAAAACCGAGAGCATTTCCTTCTGCGTATCGTCGTAGGTACATATATAGTTAGTATTGTATTGGGCTTGGGAAAGTTTGGGTGGGTTGTTTATGTACGTATAATGACGACAGTAACGACGACGGACGGTATAGATGAGGAATCCTGAAGCTATTTACGACCCTGGTTGTCATGCTAGCGAGGGGTAGAAACGGCAGGGTTGAATTTTAATTGCAAATAAAAAATAAAAGAAACATGTCGCTGTGTTTCCATGTTCCTCCATAAGAGGAGGAAAGTCATCAGCTTTCTTCAGCAGCAAAGCAGTAAGCAGGGTGCTCTCGTGTCTCGTGCTCTGGTGCTTTGTGTGTTGATAATGTTTGTTTTATTATTTTCGAATTGTTGTTGCCATGTAGCTTAGCTGGCTGCTTTTTCGTCCTGCAGTTTTGTTTTGCCTGTGAAAACAAGTTGTTGTTAAAATGTGCTAAAGCCTGAGGCATAAAATACGGCATTGGCGCGGGTTTAACTGTGAAGTTTTAATTTATATTAAGGGCAAGGGGAATCGTTATGGAGGTCAAGTGGATGAAGGTTGTCTTCTTTGTTTTTAGAAATTTTATTTATATTCATCATAAGAGACGAAGCTGTTTTTGGATTTATATATTTTTTTTAATTGAAACAAGGGCATGGCTCGTTATGTTAAGGAAACAATTGCTATTTTTATTACAAATAAATTGAAGTACACCTAACTAAAAAGTTAGTAAAATAATAAAATAAGTTAAAGCAGAGAATTTTTTGTTAGGACATAATGAAATTGAAAAGCTTTCATAATCTTTCTTCGTTTCAATAGGTTACAAACTTTTATTAAAGAAGGCTTTTTAGAATGGAAACAGCTATTTGACGGGAGACTTGCAGCAGCAGTTTTAATTCAGAGCGTTTATTATGCAATATTAGAAATTTGATTTTTATTGTTATGAGCTCAACTAAAATTTAAAATCATAGCAATAAATTTCAGATAAGCACTAGGTTTATCGGAATCCATTAATTTTAAATAATTTGCCCCAATTCACGAATGATTATTAGTTAATTGGTAAGCCAAATGCATATTTGAATTGATTAGTTAAGAATTTCACAAAACACTTTTGGAGTCCTGAATATTGGTTGTTGAATTGAACTTTACGGAAGAGCGTATATAAGTCAATGACTAGGACGATATGGGAACTTAGAGGAACATGTCAATTACATATTGCATTTTTTTCGGTAATGTATCCCTTTTCTTGAAATTACCCTGGCTCATGATATTTCCTGCAACTCGAGATTTCTACTGGGATAAACGCAATAGGCATTCACTTGGGCAAATCTTTAGTAATTAAAACACTGAAGCTTATTTTTTGTTGTGGGTGATTCCATTATAGCGGGTGCAACATTTAGACTCATTTGAAGTACATTTAATAATAGAATAAGCAAAATATTTAATGACATTATTACTGGAAGGGATACATTTTCACCTATTTATTTTTAATCCATTTAGAATTCTAAAATATAATACATAATTTGGCAAAAGAATGGTTTCAAAGTGCGATCGCGGGTGCAACAGAATTGGCCCGAATTTTCTAGATCATAGTACAAAAAACACAAATTCTGTTAATTGTGAAACATTTATCATGCTATTTTTACATATATTGAACGACGTTGATTCAATTAACTAAATAAATAAAAATAAAGATAGAAAACAAAAGTAAGCACCGAAATATTAACTTTTAAATCAATCGCGGGTGCAACATTAAATTGTCGCGGGTGCAACGCGTTTAACTTAAATTAGTAAACTGATTTAAAAAACTGGAAAAAATAAAAAATAAGGCACATATGTAACAAGACAGTACCCTTCTCTATTAATTATAATTTTGTTTTTTTTTTTTCAAATACTTCAATATTTTTTCGAAAATACATACATATATGTATGTTAGAAGTACTCCATCTTTATCGATATCGGTTAATGATAACCCCACATAATGATATTGTGATATTGCAGCCTACCTGTACAAGAACGTACGAACCTGCGGAAATAACTTTTGGAAATACTGCTGCTGTAAAAACAGAACGGTATTTTAGAGCATGGATCTACTGATAATATAGGGGGTTCAAAAGACCCTGTTGGAGATTTAGAATTTAATGCTTCGTCTTCTGACTCAATAAAAACATCGAAAACTTAACTTCATGAATGCTCATGGTCATTGTGCTCTTCTCGGTTCTTGACTTAATCGATTTCACATCTTTTATACCCGGCACTTGTCTCCTAATATTATCCCTTTTATAGAAAACACCTGTTATCCTCTATAGGCATTGCTTTGGTGGAATCAGTTTTTTTTTTTAAATAAATTTTTTACCACTTCAAATACGTTAGTGGGACTCCTTGGGCGATTACGTTTCACTGTGCCTGCCTTTTTTTGTGTTGCCTGCATTTTTTTGTTTTGTCTGATTCTGGTCAAAATTTTAAAATTTGTGTTTGCCTTCATTTTCCCTTTCAATATATCTCTACACATTTAAATTTCTACATTCTTTTTCTGCATGAAGCTCAGCATATTTGTTAATTTTTTGTCAATTTTCTGTAAAGCAGTCTCTTTTTCTTGTTTCACTTCCATTTAACCATATATTTTTATATAAAAAAGAACAACATATTATATTACATAGTTAAAAAAAAACGTGAACAGCAGAAATTATTATTCAAAGCATATTTTATCAATAAAATACAATAAATCACGTTATAATGTTAGTAGTCAATAAGTTGCACCCGCGATCTTAATATTGGGATCGCGGGTGCAACCAATTTAAATCAACGTTTTTTGTCATTCAACGTACAATGTGTTCCTAATAACGACTGATTTAATTTTAGTTTTGTTTTCTTCTTACTTTTAGAAAGTTTCAAATCGCTAGCACTTTATTTCTGCCAAAAGAGTAAACTTTTATATCTTTTATATCGCGGGTGCAACAAACTTACAATGGCTATTTGCAATCAATAATGCTAAAAATATAATAGCAAATTCGTACATGTTCTTATGCAAACGATTAAATGGCATGTTGCTTCATACGTCTATTGAGTAAAGCACAACTTAAAACTGTCGGAAATAGCTATTTTGAGCTTATGTTACCGGTTATAATAATTGCATTTCGTACCGACTCTTCGTATGATAATTTTGCCAAGCGCAAACAAAAATGTTCTCTATAAGTTAGGTCTCAGTTTTTGTTTTTATTATTAAATATCGTCGTCGTTCTATGAAAACTCCCTAAGTCCATTTTTTGTGTTTTGAGATATTTGCATTTAAACTTGGTAATTAATATAAAAAAATCCAAAAATTATCAGAATAGCACGATCTCAGGCTTCAATTGTAGAATGGGTTTGGCGTAGCCATTGTGCAATAAATTTTTTTGCAAATGGTTTATCCAAAATGAATTAAATAAGAATTGAATCACATTTTTTTTTTAAATGGACTTAGGGAGTTTTCATAGAACGACGACGATATGGTATTTCTACTTTGAATATTTATCAAAAAAAGTAAAAAATATTGTAGTTCAAAAATTGATGTCAAAAATCGTCTATAGCGGAATCGCCTTTGTATTGAATCCCAACGAATTCTTTGTCGCAGAATGTTCTGAATGTTCTTTAATTTAATGAAATTTTATGTATTATCCATTACATACATTTAGATCCCTGGATCCAGATCATTTTCCTCTGACCACTTTGTTGTAACGGCTTAAATTTTTCCCTTAGCGAACAGTCCAATCCTTATTCGTTCCGTTTCCGTTTCAAGAGTTCTCAAGCGAAGTAAGATTATTAGACTTAATATTTCAGAAGCATTTGAATTTGGTTGAGAAACGAACTCGAGACCTTCCACATGGCAGTCCAACGCACTAACCGTTATGCCAAGGGGTACTACTCAGCCGCTGCAAGAAAGTTTTTTTCAGGGGTGTACTGCCTCTTGCGAGTATCTCTTGTCATGGAATGTGCTGCTCATTAGCCGTTCGGAATCGCAGAAAATTGTAGGTCCCCTCCGTTCCTGGTAACACGCACACAAGAATGGTTGAGAATTGTAAGTCACTATAGGTCCTGGTTCACTTCGAGCTGTTGCACCACCAAATTTAATTTGAATTTGGCATCAAGCACTTTTATCGAAAACTAAGCCATTTGGTATTGATGAATTTTTTCTTTCCTGGTTTAAAATTTGCAAAAATTTCCGGTCTTTAAAAGACATATTGGATGGTCTCAAGTCTAAATTTCATAAAATAAATGCTGGTGTGCCACAGGGCTCCGCAGGACAGGATTGTCCATTGGGGAATGAAGAACCGCGTAGAATTTAATGCCTCAAAAACTCAATGCTGTCTTCTGTCGTTAAAGCAAAATAAATTTGGTATTGGCTTTTCTATCAGTAAGAGATAGTTTCATAGATGATGTTGAACGAAAGTTCCCGAAAGAATTTATTCATTTTGGAGGTCTTGCTTGATCGAATTTTTAAAAAGAAAATGTCTTTATTGTCCCAGATTTACATGTCATGACATAACCGAGTTGAGGTGTGTTTGCCAAATTTTCATCACCAAATATATTTACCGAAAAGTTGTGCGTTATTTGGCCAAACTGCTTTATTTTCCTTGGCTCTCAAACGGCCATCGATAGTTTCATTATTCACTTACACTTGTACAGCAACATTCTCGTTATGTATCCATACCCATACCAACTGCGTCTGAAACAAACCTATAGACGTTGATATATAAAAGTACATATGCGTATATTGAATGTGCAGGCGCTCCTCCATCAAATGAATCCAATGAATTGACGATTTTCTTTTCATCTTCATTAAATAAAATTTGAGATTGAAGAATCAAAGGCTTACGAGTACATATATATGATAAAAGATAAACCGGAATAAGGGGGAAGAAGCCGTTGGAAAGACTTATTATCACAAAATTATCACAGATTTTGTATACCTTGTTTTTGCTTGTACTGCACACGGAAGGGGTAATATACGTACACGTCCTTACACAAATCTTTGAGGGACCGTTATAACAACTTATTTTGACACTTACCCACACTTTCAATACGGCTTAAGGTTAGTCACACACTGGAAGGCTCTTGGAAATAAGTTGATGATATCACCCCTTAAAATATGTCAACAAAAGGCACGAAATTGTTGTTGCGCTTCAAGGTGCTATAAAATAGCCAAGCATTGAAGTTAAAGGTGTGAAAGGTCAGGTTATTGTATTGTTGGTATTGTTATAAGAAATTCCAAAAAGTGAACAGTTTAATTTTGATTTTTTTCTTGCCAAAAAAGTAGAAGTATCAACCTTTATGCAAAGTAAAACCAAAGTTGGTCAATTTTATAAAAAAAAATCGTCGAAATCTTATATCCGTTATGTGAATTTTTTATCAAAAGACGCAGTCTTATTAAAATCATAGTTAGAGCATTATAGACCCAAAGTTAATTCAAAATCATAAGAATGATTTTCCAGAAAATTTTTAAGCACACAAAATTGTTGTCGTTAACTTGAACACGGACGAAACCAGGTGTGTTCAAGCTATAGGATTGTGCAAGTTATTGGATCAAGTTAAGAAATTGTTGTTTTTATTTAATAATGATTCATTTTTATGATTTTAAAACATACATAAATAATTATATTATTAATAAATAATTTTTATTGAAACGTTTTTCGATTCTTAAATACGCACGTGTTCAAATTAAATTCAGAAATTCACCGATATGAAGAATAAAACCTTATACGGAAATGCTAAAGAAATTTCCTTTGATTCCCCTTTACAAAAACCGTTTGCATTTTGTACCAACATCCCAGGTACCTAGCATGAATTCAAAAATTTAAGAAATTCAATATTAAACTTTGTTTAAGTTACAGAGTTCGTATAAATTTTACTTGTTCAACTTATAGAGTACTTAGGGGAAAAATTCAAGGTATTGAGTCTTAAAAATAGTCCGTTCAAGGAGTAGAATGCGTAAAGGGAAAAAATATTTGTTCAAGTTATTGGAATTGGAATGTTCAAGTTATCGTATGTTCAAGTTAACGAGAGTCTACTGTACACAAAAACTTGAATTTCTCCTCTAGAAAGGCAGATAAAAACGCTCCGTTGCAAATTTTAAGCAAATCTGTTTAGGATCTAGTTCTATTACAGACACACGAACGCATAAACGGTTACGGTAGGTATGACGTAACCCACTTTCCTAGATTTCTACATCGTAATTAAGTTTGATTGAAATCTGGAAAACTAAAACGATACATACAAAAAGTGACAAAATCAGCTTTGATAAACTGACGTATACTCTTACAACATATGAATTGATCTTTAGCACTTATTACCTCTCGAAAGCTCACTGGATGACCTACTTATGGACGCAATGAAAGTCCAATAAAATCTTGACTTTGATAAAATGACTTATTTCTATAGCGCTATCTATATTCAAACCCATCCAATTTGAAGAGCTTATTCAGTTTTGATTTCTCATTTTAGAAAATAAGGAAAATAGTGCGTGATATAAGTTTGTGTTGCAGTTTACAAATTAAATCAAAATCTCTTTTCAACGATCATGAACCTCCTCACAGGAAATGTGTTCAATCTGTATCGAATTCGATTAGGAAATCAGCCGGATGAACTGCAATATCGATCCGCTAATCACCTTGTCATTTTTACAAACTGCCTTGCGGGTGATGTCATACTTGACATAATGGACATCAATTTAAATGTCATTTAAAAAATAAGTAATGTCGATTTCCTTTACACACTACAGAGATTTTGATCCCGGGTCGAAAATGTTTCGTCTGGTGTTTTCCTCTTGAAATAGGAACTTGAAGATTTTGATCACTGTCAAAGAAAATTCGATTTTTTTGTTGTAAATGAAGGTAAAATCTGACGAGGAATCAAAATCCTTACATAGATTTTAATTTTGTATGTGTAAAGGAAATCGTCATAAATAAACAATTCTGAAAGTGAGCTAAAGTTTTTTATAAGAATTAATAGATTTTATTGGGTTTTCCATACATATATGAAACCAAAAGATAAGAATGGAATTTTCGACCTGCCCGGTGCTTTGTAAGCTGAATTTCCTTAAATTTATTTTTGAAATAGATTTTTTTTTAATTCCGATAAATTTGTTCAATGCAGATTCCAAGATATGCAATATGTGTGTAACATTAAAAAATTAAAAAAAATTAAAAAAAAAATCTGCATTCAAGACCGATTGTTTTTACTACTTCTTTGAAATCAAAGTTAGAAAAAGGGGTTGTTTGTTTCTCATAAAAAAACTTGTTTTTACCTCTGTCCGCGCCAATTTTAGTGCGGATTTGAACGTTTGTAACGTTTCCTCTTAATTATTCTTAAGATGATACTATACTATAGGTCCCTACATACTCTATGTAAATCTAAAGTAGGTACTCAAAACCCAAGAGAGTATTAACTTCTAAACCATCTACTAAACAGTTTACCATCAACAAGAGGACCAACTCTCAAATCGAATTTTATTTGACATTCACTCGGCCCTGAAATTAAAGTTTCCATTAAAGAATTTTAAATGTTTCTTGTTCAAATTAATTTTCAGATACCGCTTTAATTTTATAAGAAGTCCGAAAATATTTCAACTTTTACTTCCACATAGAGTTTATTTTTATTTTTGTTTTTCTCCGGTCCAACATAATTATGTATTCTATTGACATTTCAAAGTTGTAACCCCTGTCAGGGACTTTAAATATTTGAAAGGTACTTAGCTATAGATGAAACTTGTACCTACATTTCTTCGAACTAACAAAATTTGAAAGTATATACATACATAGATACATAGATAAATACCGCGATTTTGAGTCTTAGAACTTTTGTCGCATTTTATTTTGTACCAAATCATTAATCCCTGCTTATGAAACCTACAGTAGCTAGATATAATACGCCCACATAGACGTAGGCACTTAGCTTAGGCGTTTACAATATTAGCTATTTCAAACACGTATCCATTACCATTTACCGTCGATTTCATGGCGTGTTAATCAGCGTTAAACTTTTATTCAAATTGACTTTATTAAAGATATATAGTCGAACCAATTATGGCACGCCTGTCCTGCCGAAATGATATGGCCGGAGTAATAAGGTGAAGGGGTAGGTAGGTATTATAAGAGCCATTAAAAAGCCAATCCTAAAAAAAAGTCCAGGCTGAATGAAAAGAAGGCCAGTTTGCAACCTCTGCCATTTGAAGTGAAGATGTCTAATTAAAACAAATTTAATTCAATTGAATAACCTTGGGAAAATGAGGAACAATCGCCGCTGCTTCTGGTTCATTCCAAATAATTTAGTCGAGTTCAAGTTCACATTTTTGATTGTTATACAACTTAATTAGGTGACATTTCAATCGCCCGACACGACATATATGTCTAAATGACATGTACGTCATGTGGTTTGATATTGTTGAGAAATCCTCAAAACACATTACCAATAACCATAACCACCTTCACAATTCACAATCAACCCAACGAAATTGCAGAGCAAGAAGAGAGGAATACATAAATACCGATTACGCTTAAAATGAAAAACTGTTTCCTACCGTTAGTGATGATGGTGACGAAAGCGACGACGACGTTAACGACGACAACGAAAGTGCTTCTGTCAAAATCAGTGTGGCCAATTCATAATTTGAGTTTATGCTAAATTCGGCTATTTAGCATGATTTTTTGTGTACTAAATATGCTAAAAATCATGCTAAATATTTTTTTTAGCCGGAAACCTGCCAAAAACTTTGCATTTTAAAAATAATTCACTCTGGTTAAAACTAAAATATAAATATCAAATCATTAAAAAAAAAGAAAAATGTTGAGCCCCATTCAAAAGCCTCTTCAAAAATATCACGCATATTTTCTTCTTCTTCCTGGGTAACATAAAATTTTGATGCTCCAACCTGTTCATTGACTTTATTAGGAACAGCGAAATTATCACAACATGTTTCAGATAAATTATCCCTAATAAGAAGAATGCTATTCAGCATATTTTTTTTGCATTCTGTTTCGCCGCTGGTCTTTGACGAGATTCATGAAACTAAAAACTCTTTCAACAGCAGCATTGGTAAGACCATAGGTAAGACCATATATGAAATGACAAAGTTTGAGAGGTCTTTATATGGATTTTCATTAGAAGCGTCAGTAAATTTATTTACTTCACACCAAAATTCCACAGTGTTTTCCACATTTTCCCAAGCATTTAAATGTAAATTATTCCACTGTGTTTCTATTTTAGATATAAGCTTGGAATTAATTTGTCTACTTTTAAAAAAATCTGTTAACGGTGGCTTGTGTATTCTCAAACATTTTTGAACCGAAAAAAATTCATTTTCTGTAAAATTCTCAGATTTTCTGGTGTCCTTTTTTGAAGCTCTTTGATAAGCTTCAAAATAAAGTTCTTACAGTTTTTTCTAAATTCATTTTCATCCTCGCATGTTATTAAATCTTGTAACTTGAATTCTTGTAACTTTTCTTCACACTGAAAGCCGAAGTAAGAATTGGGTAATAGTTTGTTGATAGTTATATCTACTTTTAATTCATCTTCAGAAAACACAGCTATCTTTTTAATTAGAGATAAAATGAGGCGAGATAAATCGTTAAAAGCTTTCTGATAGAAGGTGGTTCGTCGAGGAATATATGTTAGTTTTCTAAATTCGTTAAAAGTTAAAAATGGTTCCGTTCAACAACACCTACAATAAATATTACATTGAAGTCGGCACACACTTTCGTAGGTTTTGTTTGAGCTTTTTATAAATTCAATTAATTGCATGGTTCGTGTAAATTTCTGCTAAATTTTCATGCTAAGACCAGATTTAATGCTAAAAAATATGCCGGCATGATTTGAAAAAAAAAAATGCTAAAAAACAATTTTTCCTGCTAGATTTAGCAGGAAAAATGCTAAATTGGCCACACTGGTCAAAATAGTGACTGACCTTATGTGTGCCATTTTCATTCATACACAGCACATCACACTCTCCGTATGGAATTCTCATCCGGCTGGCATGTACGATGTACAATATACATGCCTAGTAGTGGTGGTGTATGTAGGTGGTGGTAAGATTGGATAACGTGGATGGAACTCTACCTAAAAAAAAATTATATATGTATTCACAGGTGCCGTTTAGCTGTCACCCAAGGGAAGCCATTAAAATTTGGTGTCTGAATGACCTGAATTCCGTACCGAAAGTTTGTCAAATTTGAGTTAATTGCTTCCGACCGGTGAGGAGGTATATGTTGTAGGTAGATGGTAGAATTTAGAATGTAGAATGCAACATAAAATGTGCAAGGAAACTGTAGGCTGGGACGTGTTCTCCTTTTGGATGCTTCGAAAGTGATTCATCTGAGCGAGAAAAATGCATTTTGAAGTTTTGACATTTTCTAATTTTGAAAAGTTTAAAATTAATCGTTCAAATATATACCTACCGGTATTTCTCTTGGCATAAAGAGTAAACTTACATGGCATAATAATATACAGATATGCACCACTAACCATATTATGGTAGCCTTTCGAAACAACCGCACTATAATTTTAATGTAGGTACCTCAATAAATGTGATATGTATACCTAATAATTTTATAAGTTATCGTCCTTCAAGATTCAAAATATTTTGTATGCATTCATTTTGAACTTAGAATAAAAGAATTTTTTAATAAGAGCGGTTAGATGTTGAAAAAACAAGCTGTGTGTGAGGAATTAACAAAATTCTTTTTTTTTATTTGAAAGGCCTATGTATGGTATATTATGTATGGGATATGATATCGTTCAAATGTTCGCCTCGACTTTTTACGGTAAAGTGGATCCTAGTGGCCATTTTCAATGACTATTCCCCATAGATCCGGCTGAATTTGAGCGAATTTGTGTTATGTTTACCTTCGGGACATCAGTCGATTGTGATTTATTTTCAAAGACCTGTGACTTTGGAAAACCCCTGCCACCAGAAAAGGCTTAGCGGAGTCAAATTGCATGACCTTGGTTGTCAATTCACATCATCTCTTCAAGAAATATCCTTACCCTCAAAAAATTCATGCAGAATGTCAATTGTGGCGTACCTACGCTGTGTGTCACTTAGCACCGTCCAGCTAGAACCACATTTCGTCTATGTCTATATGGTTCAATTTGGCCCATAAGAAATTGGTTTTCATCATTCTCTAGCGCTCGCCATTACCGATGAACGCCTCACTAACGTCGTTTTCGAAAAAGTAGGGACCAATGGCCAGTGCAAATTCCAGACCAAACCGTAACTTTTTGAGAATGCTTTCTCACCTGGTGAATTTCGTTAGGGTTGGTGTCATCGCATATACGGCAATTTTGTTTGTTAACACAGCCATTTATTAAAAAATACGCCTCGTCGCTAAAGATGACTTTTCGGCCAAAACTAGCGTCTATTTCAAAACGCTCCGAAGGCCAGTCAACAAACAAACGGCGTTGTCTATGGTCATGAACTTTGAACTTCTGGGTAAGTTGGACTTTGTAAGGGTGTAGGCCAAACGCCCGACGCGAAATAAGCCCAGCTCAGTTCTGCGAAAGTCCGAGTTGGTGTAAATGGCAAGGAATTGACTAACTCGGATTCTCTTGCATGCTCTCATGAACATCGGCGGATGGCAGATGGTCGACCGGAATTTATCCACCACATTGCGAATAGTCCCCTCGGAAGGACGACTATAGCGACCGTAAAATGACGGAAGCCCGCTAAAACAATTTAATCATTTTTAAACGCTATAAATATCCATGTTTATTTGACAAGACAGACTAAATAAATGACAACCAATTTGACAGATTTAGGCTGGTATTCATCGAGCGCTCATAACTTAAGAAGCTCATAAACCTATTCACCAAGCAATATTAGTGAAGATCTACGAGCGCTCTTATAAGTTAGAAGTGGTCCTGAGACCACTCCTAAACTTACGAGCGCTCTCTTCGAAAGTTTGTTCGAAAATTCGAAAACTAAACAAACTTAACAAACAACGGTGAGTGCAAAACTAAAACCAGTTATCGTCACCAGCAACGCTCCCCAAGCAAAATACGAAATTGACCGAAGGATTCTCACTGCTAGCTGTCATTCAAGTTCGAAAACAGTTTCATTTCACAGTTTGGGTATGCCTAAACAAGAGAGAGTGGCTCTCATTTTCGAACTTCGAAAACACTTGTGACTGTGAGTGGTTGGTGAATGAATACCCCAAAAAAATTTCAAGTTAAGAGCCTCGTAAAGTTAAGAGCCGTTTAAGAGCGCTCGGTGAATACCAGCCTTAGCTTCAACAATATGGCCACAATCCACTGTCAAAGTTCGAAAACCCTTTACAAATTAAAATATCAAAAAATCAGGTGATTTGTTTGTTTGGTATAAATAAAAATAAATATTTGAAGGAAATACTCGTTTAAAACCAGACTGCAGTGACCTACAACTCTCAACCATTCGTATGTCCTTAGGAATGGAAGAAACCTACATAAAATTTTCTGCGAATCCGAGCAGTTAAGATGAGTGGCACTTTGTCATGACAAGAGATACTCTTGTAGAATTTGTCAGTTCTTTTTTGATTTAAATCATCCGCCAGACTTCTGTTTACCCCTTCTTTTTTCTACTAGGCCTTAGAGTTCTTAACCTCTACCAAAAATTAAAAAAAAAAAATTGATCAAGTAATTACCGTGATGTTGGAGAAAACCCAAAAATATATAACAATTATTTCAAAAAACAACAAAACCTTATTTCCGCTTGGGTATGTTTTTACCAAATTCCTGAAACACAGTTTTATTACAAATTCTCTGTACATAAAAGTTAAGAAATTCAATTCAACCCATTACTATCCGTTTTCGACAAAATTTGAAAAAAAATATGGGAAGTTTGAAAAGCATAGCGTATCAAAACTAAAAAAGTTTTTTTTTCGATTTAAAAAAAATCAAATTTTTATAACTCAGTTATTATTTTTTGAAATTTATTTTTATTTCCACAATATTTAAGACTTAAAATTGAAGTACCAACATTTTTTCCTAAAAATGTTTTACTAAAGGAGTTGCTTAAGCCATTTACAAAATGAATTTTATGCTTATGACAATTTTTCACAAATAACATTGGCGCAAATTTTTAAACAGTTTTATTAGTTGCTAACTTTAAAGTAGTTTACTAACTCATTCTTAATTTTAAACATTTTGTATAACTAGTATCGTACTAAAGCAATTTTTTTAATAAACCACTTCTAAACACATCTAAAACAATAACTGTTCGTGCAAAAAACTAAGTTCGCCGTGGCACGATGGTTGTGTGCTCGCCTGTCAACCTCAGCATCACAGGTTCGATCCCTGCCGTCGTCTATGTCGTTTTAGTTCCATTAAAAACCTTCTAAAAATTGTCATCAATGGGTTGCTGGCTAACAACATGTAATTGAGTTAAACTAGTATGCCCAACAAGGATGAACATGAATAAAAAAAAAATAATGTGAATTATAAACGACATAGTAATAAGACACGGCATTTCTCCGCTTTAGCAAAGCCGCCATCCCTGGAGATAAAAATATCTGAGACAACCACCAACAGTCTCAGAACATCGTGCCACACATCTTTCCAATCCTTCTTTCTCTTCATTAACTTCACCTCCGCGCTGTGTTGAAACATTTAAAGGGTAATCATAATCCGTTGAGCGCGGGTAGATTATATTAAAAAAAAAAAAAAAAAAAAAAGACCTTTTGTGGAAAGTATGATGATATATTCGATTAAAATTTGTAAAATCGTTGTTTTAACTCTGTTTCATACTAAAAGACTTTAACATCGTACTAATTCCACTAAAATTTTGCGCCATTAAAACCCGAAAAACACTTTTATTTTATTATTTAAATTTATCAATCTAAAAAAGGGAAATTTTTGTTAAAATTGAGTTCTCTTAACATTCCAGGAAAAAGAAAATGTATGAGAAAAAATGAGAAAGCGTTATGATATTGCGTTGAAACAAAAATGCCAAGAAATGCAAAAAAAAAAAAAACGAAATGCAAAACAAAACGATTTGGAAAGATCCTGTATCATAAAATCGTGCAGTAATAACCACTTGATTTAATGCACTGACGGGTTTGTTTCGGTTCCAAATGACAATCAAACAAATTCAACAACTGATCCACAGATGCTTTGGAAAGTCGGAACCTCATTTTGTAGTCAATATCGTCATAGTCGGAGAATGGATTCCTGTGAGTCCGGAATATTCTTGCTCGGCGAACAACTATGTGTTACTCTGTATCGTTGGATGAAGTCGATCAATTTTTATTCTAAATAAAAAGCAAATCATTTTAATATTTTTATTAATCTATTCATTTTGTTATCTTCAAAAAGTGAAAACTAAAAAGTGACAAAACAAAAATTTCAGCTGCTATATCCACTTGTTAGCTATACATCTGATGACATTTCAATGACACTTTTTAAATTTAATGAGCCAAAAATGGGAATCTAGTTTAAAAGAGTATTCAAAAGCTTGTTTATTTTAAAAGCACTCGGTGAAACCAAAATATCCTTTTTTGAGGTTTAGAAGCCTCTGTTAAATGTTTAAAAGTCCTTCGTGAAATCGGCCATTTGTTTTTAAAGAATTAGAATAAATTCTTGTGATTTAGTCGTGTATTTTATTTTTGTAGATCTGAGACACAAGAAAAAAATAACATGATTGCCGAAGGTATTGCTAAAATCTTGAAGTTGTAACTTTATTGGCAGTAAAATAAATTAAAAATGATTTAAAAAAATATTACAAGTACTTATTTATTTCAATAATGAGCTTAAATATTATTACCAATAAATAGAATAAAAAGAATATTCCGATACAGGTACCTACCTTCTATTAGGGTAAGTTATTGTATTTTTGAAAAAAAAAAAAAAAAATAAATAAATAAGAATACATAACCTATTTATCATGAGACAGGGTTGTAATAAATAATCAATCAACATATAGGTCTTGTTTTTCAGTAGGCAATAAGTTAACTCCGAATGACCAGAATTGGTAAATTAAAAAACTAACATATCAAAAGTGGCTTTTAAGAGATTTCAGACCAAATATTAGTCTGAATTTATGCTTTGGTCGACCGACGTTCTGTTAGTTTTAAATGACATAAAATAACTTAAAATGCTCTTCAAAATCCTACATCATCAAATACCTACAGATGGACAATAAGTCATTTCTCACCAAAACAAATTGAAGAATTGAACCGAAAATGTTTACTGATTTATTAATTTTTTTTTTTTTAAATTGTATGCTTTGTAAAAAGCGAAACAACTTTTCAAAAGGACTTTCTTGTCTTTAATTTTTACTTGTGACTTATAGGTACTATGTATAAGGCAAGTTATACATTCTTTAAAAAAAAATCAAACTCGAGATTTTGATCAAAGTTGACATTACGATGATAGCGAAGTTCAAAAAAGTGGGTCAAGCAATTCTGTCTGTCTGTCTTTTCGACTACAGCCTAAACGACTGGGCCGATTTTCTTTAAGCTTGGTAGATAGTATTTTTTTCCCCCACACGTTTTTTTCTTTTTTTTTACGATTTTTTTTTCGAAATTTTATAAATATTTTTTTTCTCAAGAACTGCTCGACAGATTTAAGGATTTAAGCTAGATAATGGTTGAAAATTTTTTTCCGAAAAGTGATTATTAATGGTAGTCCCCCTGGAACCATTTTTTTGTTTTTGATTTTCTCAAAACGGTACAACCGATTTTGATCATTTTTTTTATGCGTAGGCTCCCCAAAAATTTGAATAGAATTGTGTATTCAAATTTTCAATTATTATTTTTTTTTAATTGAAATTTTGATTTAAGAAAAATATTTTTTTTAAACCCAATAATTCGAAAACCCCATGCTAGATTTTTTTTTTAATCTTAATTAATAAAAGTTTCTTAATATAATCTTCAAGATGTGAGAAAAAAAATTAATTTACCTAAAAATAGCGGTATCCACCATACAAATGTTAAAAAAATTTTAATGAAATTTTTTGAAAAAAATATTTTTTGAATTTTTGATAAAAAAAATCATTTTTCTTGGAAAATTTGATATCTCACAATACTAATAAAAACTTTAAGTTGGCGTATAAAATTTTTTTCTTAAAAATTGTTGCGGTAAAATTTACCACAACAAGTTTCACTTGCCTTTAATCATTTTTAGTTTCTTTTTCCGTTGCTGCTCCAAAATACTTATAGAGTTAGTAGATACCTGGTAGCCATCAGCCAGAGACCTGCTCTTAAAGTATTTTGGAAAAGTAACAAAAATAGGTTTCGAAGCTGTACTCGTATATGCAAACGGAGTGGAACAGTTGGTTCTAAAATTATAACGAAGACGGGCGGTCTCTTTTCGATGTGCCAGCGGATGAGCTGATGAAGTAATCGAGTCAGGCGGACTCTTACTTAGATCCAAACATGCCGAATTATAAAGATTTTTATCATTATCCAAATTAACGTAATTTAATATTTTTTTTTGTAAGCAAAATGGGTCGTTAACGTGCTTCAAAATTCTTAAAGCGCAATTTTTGTTAGAATAGAAAATCTTTCAGAATTGACAACGAAAGAAAATAACTAGGTAGAGCTTAAAATTTAAAGAATCGTTTTCCTCTCTCACCTCGGTTTTAGTTTCGGAAAGATTGCTTCGCGCTTCGAATTACTCGCGAATAATTAATAGTAACTAGGAGAATGCCTAGTAGAAACTTTTTCTCGATTTTTAATTCTTTTAGATTTTCTCGAAAAAAATAGTTGAAAGGGGTCTGAACTCGGTCATTTGGATTCGGCAAGTTTTGGAAAGACATCCAACAACTTGTTGAATCATTGAATGTGTGTGTGAGAGTAAAGTTTCGATGAGATTCGACTACGGAGGAACGGAGGTTTTCGAGGAGAGCACGTAGCTTTCCAGGAAGCCGTGATCCCGTGACTGAAGATCTCGAAAACGATTGGCTGGACGTATGAATGTGTGAGAGAATGGAATGGCCGAGGAAGACAATAGGTTTAGCTTGGAGAGGCACTCTTTGGAGAACCAGTCAAGCGAAAAGTTGATTTTTTTGTTGAGAAGTCGAGAAAAGTTTGAAAGGAGAAAAATCGAAGAAAAGTTTTTGAAAAAAAAAGTTTTTTTGTCGTTGCGAAAAGGAAAGTTGTCGAGGAAATTTTGAAGAGCAAGAAAATTGTGATTCGAGGCGGAGAACAAGTTTTTGGAAGAAACAGGAGGATAGTCGAGGTGACAGAGGAAAAGCGGCGGATAGGAGATCCGTAGATTTGAAAAAAGAAAGAAGATAAGTAGAGTGTTTTTTTTGAGTGTCAATTTTAGAAGATTTTGTTAGGTTGGTTAATTATTCCGAGTTTATTCCTGTAAATTGAAGGACACGGTTTTTTTTATTCGCTAACGGCCCAATTGCGTTTTTCACTTGCGTTTCATTTACTTGCGGTTTTGTTTTTTTTACAGTTTAAATTTGTGAGACTTCCTTGTACACAAAATTCGGAAAAGATCTTGGGTTTTCATCCTGCTCGTAAGGTTTCCCAAGCAAAGATCGATAGAAATTAAAAATAGTTCAAAACAAATTGTATATTTTTTTTTTCAATTTATTCAAACAAAATTCTGTGGTTCCGCTCCAAAAGGTTTGTAATTTCCTTTAATTCAAAAAAAAAATTACTGGCGCCCATTTTCTTTTATTTTCGTTAATTTTAATTTTCCTATTCTAGGAACACCCTATTCCTATTCTTCCTTATCAAAAATAATTTTTGATAACATTTTGATTCATCAAACGATTAATCAATTTCGCCAATTTAAAATCTCTGAACCCACCCCATCGCTGAGCTAGTGGGTGGCAGTACTCTTGATACTGCTGGTTGCTTATCAAACGCACCCATTTCAATTTGACATAAGTTAGTTTGTCTTGTGTCATCTTCTCGGTTGTTATTGTCGCGGCGCGCGTCGGTTTCGTTAGATTTTGTATATTTATTAAAATACTTAATTCTCTTGTTTTGATATTAAATTTGCAGATTGAAAGTTCTGCCAACATAAAATTAAATCTTCTATTGATACAGTAAAGATCGCGTTTGATAATTTTGTAACAATTGGCGTCCGAAAGTGGGGCTTGTGTTTTTGTGTTTCTGTGCAAAAAGTACCTATAGTTGTAGTTTTTTTTGTGCTGTGATTTTTAGGGAAGTTTTGTCTATATAAACATTTTCTTTTATAAAAAACATTTACTTGGTGTTATTTTCTTTCTTTTTAGTGATAATTGTGCATCAATTGGAGTTAAATCCTTGTGGAAAATTTGTAGTGCATATTCAGACACATATATGTATGTATGTATGGTTGTTCATCAATAGAAGGCTGCAGAGAAATTTAAACAGTGGAAAAAAAAAAGGAGTAAGGTTTTTTTGTCTGTTTTATATTCCATTTATTGTTTTAATTTAAGTGAAATCACTTTTAGATTAACACTCAAAATATTTAGGTTGCTTGTGGTTAAATTTTTACTATTTTTCTTTTGCATCCATTTTGGTTTCATTTTGCATTGAGAGAATATAGTGCGGTCTCGTTCGCACTTATTCATTTATTGGTGGTGCATATAATTTTCGATAGCAGAGGTGTATATCGATTAGTGTTGACACTTCGTCAAAGTACTTTTTGGTTAATACTATTTAAGTTTTCTTAATTTCTTTGAAAATATTTTTGGAAAGTTTTTTTTGTTTTTAATTTATATTAGTATTTTATTGTTTTGGGACGGTACCAAAAAAAAAATAAAAGTCCAATACAATAGAAATTTTTAATCGTGGGTTTTAGTTATTTTTCTTTTGAAAAATTTTGATAAGGTTTTAGTGTTTTTTTTGCTGTGGTTGTGCTTAAATTGTTTTAGTTCTTTTATTATTTTTAGATCATTTCTTTTTAGAAGTTACAGAGTTTTGCACTTTTTTTTTAAATTTTAGTTTGTGTGATTTTTCGACTCAAGATTTTTATTTTTTTTTTAATTTTATAATGGATATAAGTCAGGTTAATAGATTCTCGCAAGACGAAATAATATATGAGGTAGAATGTAGGGGATTAGCAGTAGGGACCGTAGAGGAAATGCGAAAAGCGCTTAGGGTTGCATTGAAACTCGAACGTAGGAGTTCGTTTATACCTCCAGCCTACCCGTTCAGCTTCGAACAGGATCTTTTGGCGGTGGAGAAGAAGTTAGGAGAAATAGTCAAACTTTTAGAAATTCCTCCGAAGTCGGAAACTTCGAAGGAGTATTTGAAAATTGTTACAAAGGTAGAGTGGGGGTTACGTAGGATGGATAGGAGTTTACCAGAAAATGAAGCACAGGATAAGAGCAAGCAGGCTCTTAAAAATAAATTAGTAATGGCTATGGCGGAGTTGGAGGACGATGAGGATGAAGACGAAAGCGAAGATGAAGGAAAAGGGAATCAAAGTGAGGATAGGGAACAGGTTAAGAGGAATGAGGTGGAAAAGCAGCGTTCAGCTGAACCTCTGGATAGCAGGTCGATAAGTACCTCCGCCAGTAATTCGACGGTCTTAGGAGTAGCAGTCAACAATAAAGGGGATAGTTGTAGTCAGGTTAACCCAGTGGTGGAACGGGTTATAGTAAATTCTGAAAAATTCGTTGATATATCGAAATGGGATGTGAAATTCACTGGTGAGCGCTGTGGTGCTTCAGTGAACGCGTTTCTAGAAAGGGTTGAAGAAATGTGTCAGGCTAGAGGTGTTTCAGAAACACAGCTTTTTAGGGCAGCAGTTGAGCTTTTTATGGGAAAAGCTCTAATTTGGTATAGGGCAATTAGGTTGTCGATTAATTCGTGGCCAGAACTCGTCAGAGAGTTGAAGCTGGAGTTCTTGCCACCGAATTACGATGATTCACTTTTAGATGAGATTAGGCGTCGCACACAAGGCAAAGATGAATCCATCGGAGTCTATGTGGCGACAATGCAGAATTTATTCGGTAGGTTAACTGATCCAATATCGGAAGGTAGGAAGTTGTCAATGATTCAAAGGAACTTGACACCTTTCTACCAAACTCAACTTGGTCTGGCGAAACCAAGTTGCGTATCCGATTTGGTGGCTTTAGGTAGGAATTTAGAAGCAGTTAGGGCAAACGTGGAATCTTATGTTCCACCACCTAGTGTTAGGAATAATAGGACTTTGCTAGAACCGGATCTAGCATACGTAGGTGTTGAAACTTCTGCAGTTTCTGTTATTGCGGGGAATAATCAAACTGCTCGTCAGGTCCAATCTTCGAACCAAAGGTCTTCGATTAGGTGTTATAATTGCAATGGATCAGGCCATTTTGCAAATAGGTGTTCCGCTCCTAGGCGTTGTTTTGGTTGTGGGGCTTTAGGGGTCAGTAGACAAAACTGCCGACGGTGTTCGGGAAACGGTCAACGGACTCTTGTGCCAGCAGGGCAAGGGGCTCGAAGACGTTGAAGGTTTTGCCTGCTGAAAACCAGCTGGTGAATCAGGTTCATTTAGGTTTTACTCTCGAGGCAAACGGTGATGATAGGAGACCATTTTTAGGAGTTAGTATTTATGGTACTAGATTTTTAGGTTTATTAGATTCAGGAGCTTCTAGAACCATAATAGGTAGGGATTCTTGGAAAATTCTTCAAAATTTAGGTCTTTCTTTAGGTACAGACACTGTTCACTGCGTTCGGTTAGCAGATGGAACAGGTGTCAAGGTTTTAGGGACACTCTCTCTTCCAATAGTTGTAGAAGACAGGGCAGTGTTGATTGACTGTCTTGTTATACCAACTCTGCCACACACGGTGATCCTAGGTGCAGATTTTTGGGCACTTTCGGGTATTATACCGGATTTAAGGTCACGTGAGTGGAATTTTTCGGAACAGCCGGTTTCGATTTGTTCGATTACAGAACGATCAGAGTTGAGTGATAGGGAAATCAAGAGTTTAGAAGATTTGATTGAGGAATCGTTTAGTAGGATGCCTGAAGGCTTAGGGTGCACAACTATGGTTGCGCATAAAATTAGGACGTCGGCGGAACCGATTAAACAACGGTATTATCCGGTCTCGCCGGCCATGCAGGAACATATTGATAGGGAATTAAAGGAAATGTTAGATGCAGGTGTTATTGAGAGATCGACGAGTGCGTGGTCATCTCCAATACTTTTAGTTAAAAAGAAAGATGGCTCCTTTAGGTTCTGTGTGGACTATAGGAAGCTGAATAAAAATACAGATAGGGATGCTTATCCACTTCCTTACATTAATTCGATTTTAGACAGGCTTCGAGGTGCGAGGTTCTTGTCTTCGCTAGACATCAAGTCAGCGTATTGGCAGATTCCTATGGAGGAGGAATCTAAGCCCTATACTGCCTTTACGGTCCCTGGGAGAGGTCTTTTTCAATTTCGAAGAATGCCTTTCGGGCTTCACAACTCGCCTGCTACTTGGCAGAGGTTTATCGACACAGTTTTGGGTGCCGACCTCGAGCCATTCGTTTTCGTCTATTTAGACGACATCATCATCATTACAGAAAGTTTCGAACAACATCTTGAAATTCTGAATGAGGTGATGAAAAGGTTGAGTGAAGCAGGGTTGAAAGTCAGTAAGGAAAAATGCAACTTTTGCATGCCATCGCTGAAATTCTTGGGATATATAGTGGATCGAAATGGTTTACACGTAGATCCAGAGAAAGTGGAAAGCATGGTTAGGATTCCAGCACCGAGGAATGTAAAAGAAGTTAGGAGTTTTATAGGGACAGTTTCGTGGTACCGTCGTTTTGTACCAAATTTTGCTGAATTACTTCGGCCTTTATCAGATTTACTAAAGAAAAATAGGAAGTTCACTTGGACTGAAGAATGTGAGGATAGTTTTAGGAAGGCAAAAGAGTGTTTGGTGACAGCACCTATACTTACTTGCCCAGATTTTAAACGACCCTTCGTCGTACAAACAGACGCTTCAGATTTTGGTATCGGTGCAGTTCTTTCACAGAACTTTGATGAGGGAGAAAAGGTTGTCTGTTACCTTAGTAGGTCTTTGAATAGGAATGAGAGAAATTATTCTACAACAGAAAAAGAATGCTTGGCTGTATTGTGGGCTATTGAGAAGTTGCGACCGTATATCGAAGGCGTTCGGTTTACTGTTGTAACGGATCATTATTCCTTGGTATGGTTAAGCAATCTTAAAGATCCGCAGGGTAGGTTAGCGCGTTGGGCAGTTAGGCTCCAACAATTCGATTTCGAAATCATTCACCGAAAGGGCAAAGAGCATGTGGTTCCAGATATGCTTTCTCGAGGAGTTCCACAGTTGGGTGGAATCTCAGATGAGGATTTAGACCCTTGGGTGAAGAAAATGATTTCGGAGGTAAATTCGAATCCGCTTAGGTACCCAGCTTGGAGAGTTGAACGTGGTCAGTTGTTCAAACTGGTGAAGAATAATTTCGTAGTAGTTCATGAGAATAACCAGGAGTGGAAGAGAGTGTTAGGTAGGAATGAGAGATTAGGGATTTTACAGGAATTCCATGATGGTCCATTAGCAGGACACATGGGTGTTAGAAAAACTTTTGCTAGGATAGCGGCTAGGTTTTACTGGCCAAAAATGAGGGCGGATATAACCAAATATGTTAGGAGTTGTAAAGTTTGCCAACAGGTAAAGCCGGTGAATGAGAAGCCAGCTGGATTGATGACTGAGAGGCTAGGAATCAAATCACCATGGGAAATGATTTGTGTAGATTTGGTAGGTCCGCTTCCTAAATCGAGTAGGGGTTTTATTTACATTTTGACGGTAGTGGATTATTTTACGAAATTTCCACTACTTTTCGCTTTGAGGTCGGCTACTGCTAGGGCAATCGTTAGGGAATTAGAAGACAACGTTTTCCTCTTATTTGGCATCCCAAAGGTGATCGTGTGTGACAACGGTCCCCAGTTTCGATCTAAGGAACTGAAAACGCTTTGCCAGGCGTACGCGTCACAATTAAAATTTACAGCCCATTATCATCCGCAGGCGAATCCTGCGGAAAGAATAAATCAGATACTGAAGACGACGTTGAGGGCTTACGTCGCAGAAAACCACAGAGTGTGGGACTCACAATTGAGTAAGGTGGCGTGTGCTATTCGCACGTCACAACATGAGATTTTAGGTGTTTCGCCTTACTATGCGAATTTTGGTAGGGATATGGTGACTTCAGGTCGAGAAGTACCATCTGTGGAGGATAGTTCGGGAACCGTTCAGGATCGGGATGAGATCGCTGAACGTTTCAAGGAACTAAGGTCGGATATAGGAAAGAAGTTACAAGCAGCATCTAAGAGATCTGCTCAGGTCTACAATCTTCGACGGCGTGATGTTCAATATCACCCCGGCGAAATTGTCTGGCGTAGGAACTTTTCGTTGTCGGATGCCGCGAATTATTATGCTGCCAAATTAGCGCCGAAGTTTGTCGGTCCGTATGAAATTAAGAAGCGTATGTCACCTTGGACATATGTTTTACAAGATAGTAGTGGTAAAGAACGCGGAACTTGGCATGTTAAAGATTTGAAACCGTATAACGACGCATCCGAGGATTAAAGTAGAGTAACGTAGTTTTTTTTGGTTTTTGATACTTAATGATTTTCATTTTTAATTTTTGCTTTTTGAATTTTTTTTTGATGGAAAACCTTTTTTTTACTTTTTATTTCCTTGGCAAATCTTAGAAAATGTGTTACAGAAATGTAAGCACATTTTCTGGGAGGTAAGGGTGGGATTTGTTGCGGTAAAATTTACCACAACAAGTTTCACTTGCCTTTAATCATTTTTAGTTTCTTTTTCCGTTGCTGCTCCAAAATACTTATAGAGTTAGTAGATACCTGGTAGCCATCAGCCAGAGACCTGCTCTTAAAGTATTTTGGAAAAGTAACAAAAATAGGTTTCGAAGCTGTACTCGTATATGCAAACGGAGTGGAACAGTTGGTTCTAAAATTATAACGAAGACGGGCGGTCTCTTTTCGATGTGCCAGCGGATGAGCTGATGAAGTAATCGAGTCAGGCGGACTCTTACTTAGATCCAAACATGCCGAATTATAAAGATTTTTATCATTATCCAAATTAACGTAATTTAATATTTTTTTTTGTAAGCAAAATGGGTCGTTAACGTGCTTCAAAATTCTTAAAGCGCAATTTTTGTTAGAATAGAAAATCTTTCAGAATTGACAACGAAAGAAAATAACTAGGTAGAGCTTAAAATTTAAAGAATCGTTTTCCTCTCTCACCTCGGTTTTAGTTTCGGAAAGATTGCTTCGCGCTTCGAATTACTCGCGAATAATTAATAGTAACTAGGAGAATGCCTAGTAGAAACTTTTTCTCGATTTTTAATTCTTTTAGATTTTCTCGAAAAAAATAGTTGAAAGGGGTCTGAACTCGGTCATTTGGATTCGGCAAGTTTTGGAAAGACATCCAACAACTTGTTGAATCATTGAATGTGTGTGTGAGAGTAAAGTTTCGATGAGATTCGACTACGGAGGAACGGAGGTTTTCGAGGAGAGCACGTAGCTTTCCAGGAAGCCGTGATCCCGTGACTGAAGATCTCGAAAACGATTGGCTGGACGTATGAATGTGTGAGAGAATGGAATGGCCGAGGAAGACAATAGGTTTAGCTTGGAGAGGCACTCTTTGGAGAACCAGTCAAGCGAAAAGTTGATTTTTTTGTTGAGAAGTCGAGAAAAGTTTGAAAGGAGAAAAATCGAAGAAAAGTTTTTGAAAAAAAAAGTTTTTTTGTCGTTGCGAAAAGGAAAGTTGTCGAGGAAATTTTGAAGAGCAAGAAAATTGTGATTCGAGGCGGAGAACAAGTTTTTGGAAGAAACAGGAGGATAGTCGAGGTGACAGAGGAAAAGCGGCGGATAGGAGATCCGTAGATTTGAAAAAAGAAAGAAGATAAGTAGAGTGTTTTTTTTGAGTGTCAATTTTAGAAGATTTTGTTAGGTTGGTTAATTATTCCGAGTTTATTCCTGTAAATTGAAGGACACGGTTTTTTTTATTCGCTAACGGCCCAATTGCGTTTTTCACTTGCGTTTCATTTACTTGCGGTTTTGTTTTTTTTACAGTTTAAATTTGTGAGACTTCCTTGTACACAAAATTCGGAAAAGATCTTGGGTTTTCATCCTGCTCGTAAGGTTTCCCAAGCAAAGATCGATAGAAATTAAAAATAGTTCAAAACAAATTGTATATTTTTTTTTTCAATTTATTCAAACAAAATTCTGTGGTTCCGCTCCAAAAGGTTTGTAATTTCCTTTAATTCAAAAAAAAAATTACTGGCGCCCATTTTCTTTTATTTTCGTTAATTTTAATTTTCCTATTCTAGGAACACCCTATTCCTATTCTTCCTTATCAAAAATAATTTTTGATAACATTTTGATTCATCAAACGATTAATCAATTTCGCCAATTTAAAATCTCTGAACCCACCCCATCGCTGAGCTAGTGGGTGGCAGTACTCTTGATACTGCTGGTTGCTTATCAAACGCACCCATTTCAATTTGACATAAGTTAGTTTGTCTTGTGTCATCTTCTCGGTTGTTATTGTCGCGGCGCGCGTCGGTTTCGTTAGATTTTGTATATTTATTAAAATACTTAATTCTCTTGTTTTGATATTAAATTTGCAGATTGAAAGTTCTGCCAACATAAAATTAAATCTTCTATTGATACAGTAAAGATCGCGTTTGATAATTTTGTAACAAAATGTTTTAAAAATTTTGTAGGCTTTTTTTTTAAGAAACCGCTACCACGACTTATTTTTTGTTCTTGCATAAATTCACATTTGCATAGCATTTTGTTTTTATCTCTTACTACTAAAAATATATAAAAAAATGTTATCGTTATGAACGGTTTTCTCTAATAACATTCGTTTATAAAATTCCTAGTCTATTACAATGGAGCAAGTTCGTACGAACCAGTCGTGCATTTCATTCAATATTGTGGTGATGTAAAAGAATTTGAAATACGTATGTATGCCAAACGAATTTTCAACATGGAATACCGAAAGCTGAGGTTTTATTTTGAGAATTAGCGATACATATATAATTCTTTTCCCTCTAGAATGATGTAAATAATATTTTAACAATCACAAGCTACGAGGGTGTGCCAATAAGTCCCTGAAAACTAAAACAAATGGCGTCGCTATCTCAAATACATCACTTTGTTCTGTCAAGAAGCGTCTTTCAATAGAACGCATCCAAATTTTCAGACAGATGTTGTCGTCGGCACCACCACACCAAATGAATAGAACGAGCATTTATTCAATATTTGCTGTTTTGCTGTTTATTCTCTAAAATTTCAAAAATCTTATAATAGGTTTACAATAATATATATATTTTATCTTACTTTTTGGTGGCTCCTGGCAGATAACCGGTGGCTGACGAAGTCTAATGCAAAATGGCGAAAGGAAAATGCATGACCGGAAAACGTGACTTTTATTTTGCGCTAATGACAGATGATGGTAGGTACTGTCAAAGTCAAATAAGATCTGTTCGCTCGGTATCTGCCAGAAGTACCAATATAAATGGTGCCAAATAAACTAAGGATACTTCACACTACAAATTATTAAGTGACATCCCACCCCCCGTGAGGCGCCTAAGTCATCCATTCTAAAGCCTCACATCTAACACGGCAAGTTTGACTGCGGGTCTTCGTAACACGCCAGTTGCAGTCCTTACTCTGGCAGAGCGGACTTGTCCATCCGGACCCGGAAATACTTCGATGATTTTGCCTCGTACCCACTGGCTCCTCGGAGCATCATAATCGCATACCAAAACCAGGTTTCCAACTTGCAGCGGCGGCACCTTCTTGAACCATTTACATCTCCTGGATATCACGGGCAGATACTCTCTAATCCATCGCTTCCAAAAACGATCCTTCAGCTGTTGGCTAATCTTCCACTGCTTTCGAAGGCATAATGCACGTTGATCGACCGGGCCAGGAGTTTGAGTGGAATTCGGAACACCCAAGAGAAAATGGTTAGGAGTGAGCGGCTCATCATCCTCAATTGAAATCGGCAAGTGAGTTAGTGGTCGGCTGTTGACAATGTTCTCTGCCTCAATCAGCGCGCTCTGCAAAGTCTCGACTTTCGGCGTCGTGTCCTTCAGCGTGTGTGACAAAGCCCTTTTGACTGACTGCACGAGCGGCTCCCAACATCCTCCGGCGTGAGGATTAGCTGGGCAATTAAACATCCATTCGATCCCAGTCGAGGAGAACTCTGCTTTTATTGCCTCTTTGTCAAAGATTTTGTTAGTCGCTAACTCCTTGCTTGCTCCCACGAAGTTCGTTCCATTATCGCTTCTCACACGCAGCGGCACTCCTCGTCGATTTACAAAATTGCGGATGCATAATATGCACGCGTCTGTAGACATGTCTGCAGCAATTTCCAGGTGCACGGCTCTTATTGTCAGGCATGTGAAAAGCGCAACCCAGCGTTTTTCTATTCGACGGCGTACGAGTACGTTGACTGGTCCGAAGAAATCAAGGCCGGTGTATGTAAACGGCCTGACATAGGGTGTTAGACGATCTTCCGGCAACTGGCCCATTAATGGAGGCTGTGGCTTGGTGTTTCGGTTTCGGCATAACTAACATTCGCTTTTACATGTTTTCACGGCTGAACGCAGACCTGGCACCCAAAATCGTTGGCGAATCTCGTTTACGATAGCATCATCATTTTGATGACACATCCGGCGATGGTAATCCCTGACGAGTAGTTTCGTTACTGCATGACCTTTAGGCATTATAATTGGTCTTCTAGTTTCAAAAGGCACCGTCGTGGCAGCATCTATCCGTCCAAGTGCGCGTACGAGTCCAAAATCGTCTAGATATGGCGTCATATTAAAGAGCTGGCTGCTCTTCTCAATAGGAAAGCCTTGACGTAAGTTCTCTATGTCTTCATTGAAGGCCTCCTTTTGCGTTTGTTGACATACTACATTCTCGGCATTTTTCAATTCTAGGGCGGTTAGCTCTGCGCGGTCTATGGGTTTTCGCTGGCACGCGGTTACGAATCGAATCAACCAGGCCACGGTTCGTTTCAGCTTCAAAAAACTTGAAAATCTGGAAGCGTCGAAAAATGGCTCGTTTGATTGAGAAATATTCAGCAAATACTTGCTTCGGATCTCCTGCCTCTGTTCATGATCGTTTATATCGCTTGGCTGTTGAGGCCAATCCAGTTCCGTCCGCATCAGAAATTTGGGCCCGTTTAGCCATTTGTTGTTGCTCTGAGATTGTTGTATGTAACTGGCACGAGTGGCATCATCCGCCGCATTTAATTTTGAAGGCACCCAACGCCACTGATTCACTCGGGTACTGTGTAGAATTTCTGCCACTCGAAAGGCCACAAACTCTTTATGGCGGCGAGGGTCCACTCGAAGCCAGTGCAGCACGGTTTTCGAGTCGCTCCAAAAAACACAATCAGTAACATGTAGTTCATGACTATCGAGGATGGAGTTGCAAAGCCTTGTCCCAAGAATCGCAGCTGAAAGCTCTAGCCGAGGTATCGACATGAGTTTTTTTGGGCTTACTCTCGTTTTGCCACATATAAATGAAATGTATACCTCATCTTTATACTGGATGCGAAGATACACGACGGCACTGAACGCTTCTTCGCTGGCGTCTACGAATGTATGAAGATCCACTCGGCTAGCTCTTGTTAAATGGCAATAGTGGCATCTAGGAATTTTCAACTGGGCTAAGTTAGGCATTTGTGTCTTCCATTCTCTCCATCTTGAGAAACATTCTTCAGGAATTGGTTCATCCCATCCAGTTCCAAAGCGCCAGATAGATTTCAGTATCAGCTTTAACGGAAGCGTGTAGTTGGCTATCATTCCAAGAGGGTCAAATACAGACATAGCGATGCTTAAGAACTCTCTCTTAGTTGGGCATCTGTCTTCTATCATGACGGCTTTGTTCACTCGAGAAAAGTTCAATTGAAACGTAAGCACATCCTCATCAGTGTTCCAACACAACCCTAGGACCTTCTCATTTGAAGCGGTGGCTTCCATATCCATGCTGATCAGTTCTTTGGAACTTTCTTGCTTGTCGGCTGCTAAACTGCTTATTACTTCTTTCGAATTAGATGCGAAGTTGCGTAACTCAAATCCGCCCTCTCGATGGATTGCAACAACTGCTTTGGTGACGGCGATAGCTTCTGAAACATTCTCAAAACTGTCCACAAAGTCATCAACGTAGTGGTGGCTGATAATGGACTTGGTAGCTCTTGGATACTTCTTCTCAAACCTTGAGGCATTATGGTTCTTCACGTAATTTGCCGAGCAAGGTGAACATGCAGCACCAAACGTCATTGCCTTCATTAGATAAATATCGATAGGTTTTCTTTCATCCTCTCTCCAAAGGAAGCGTTGAGAGTGTTGATCTTCTGGCCGTATCAGCACCTGGTGAAACATCTCTCTTATATCACCTGTCACTGCAATTGATCTCATCCGAAAGTTATATAAAATGTCTACCAAATTCACATAATCATCTGGACCCTTCATTAAAAAGGAATTTAACGATACGCCACCAACTTCCGCTGCCGCATCAAAAACTAGACGTACCTTTCCAGGTTTGTTTGGATTTTGGACCCCAAAATGTGGGAGGTACCAAGTCTTTGGAGTGTGAGTATTAGCCTCAGCAGACGTTAGCTTTACAGCATATCCTTTCTCTAAATAACTGACAATAATGGCTTTGTATCTTGTAGCAAATTCGGGGTCTCTTCGCATTTTGGCTTCAAGACTGAAAAGTCTCTTCTTGGCTAGTTCAAAGCTGTTTGGTAAATTCGGTTCATCTTCTTTCCAGAGTAGACCAGTCTGAAATCGTTTATTTAATCTTATCGTTGTATAATTTAGTAATCGCAACGCCCTTTTATCCTTATCCGATAGTAATTTCTCCGTCGGCTTTCTAACTCCAAAGCTTTCGATGCAAAAGTATTCATCGATGAGTTTATTCAGATTTGAATCTCGTTCCGTAGCAATTCTGTTACAGAGCACACTGTTTTCTTGCATCTCTTCTACTCGTTCCGATCTGAAGCTTCCATAAGCGATCCAACACAGCTTCGTAAGCGCAATAGTTGGTCCTTGTTTCTGGCAGTTGAGGACTTCGACTGGTGCGCCAAGATGACTGTTATCTAGACCTATCAGGATCTCAGGTCTGGCTTCTTTGTAATTAGCTAATTGAACATCAGATCTATTTGTGAGAGTCAGCTCCGAGGCGGTGAAAGTTTGCGTCGGAAGGCAAAGATCTTCAACTGTTTGAACTCCACGAACCTTGTATTTGGTTGCTTCATCTTTATCTGCACTAATGTCTATGTCCACTATGAAAGACTTCTTGGCTTCTGTCGCTTTACCAATCCATCGCAGCTTGAGATCTTTGGGCGTTCCGTTGAGTTTCAGGCGTTTGGCTAGGTTTGAGCACATTATCGTTACGGAAGAACCTTCATCTAATAGAGCGTACGTTCTTATTGCTGTATCACCGTTATAGATCCTAACAGGCAAAACTCTGAACAGAATTTTCGTTTCTCCAATGTCTTCGCAGTTTAATAAGGGTCTATGGACGTCCAAGGATTCATTTCCATCGTTGGTTATTGGTGTTGATTTACATTCCCATTCTGTTTCGTGTAAAGTAGTGTGATGCACCTTTTGGCAATTTGCAACACTACATGGTTTCCTTGAGCGACAAGTTTTGATATTGTGTCCGTACTTCAGGCATCCAAAACACAGTTTGTTACGTTTTACGAATTCCCATCTGGCTGATGTCTGTAGCTTAGTGAAACTTTTGCAATTTGAAACTGGATGTGGCTCTTCTTTGCAATATCGGCATTTTAATTTCTCAGCTTTCGCCTTTGCTTCGATAGTGTGCAACACGTTGCCTCTTCTTGGCCTCGATGGTGAATCGCTACGACTTGATGACGGCAGTGATGTTGACGTTACGAGGCAAACTAATCGTGCTAGTTCACTTAACCAAGTGCTGAAGTGCTTTATGGTTGGATAAGGCAATATGCTGACACTGTGTTGTGCCCATTCTATTCTTTTGTTCATGGGAAGCTTTGCGATTAGTTCTTGTAATAAGGTGGGATTAGCTAAATGTTGGTACATTCCACTCGATTCTAGAAACACGGACAAGTTTTCAACCTTTGTAGCAAATACGACGATGAGCTCTAGCTTGTTATCTGAAATCGGTGGAATTCCTCTTACCTTCTTCAGTTGGCTCTGGATAAGGCACTCCGGACGTCCAAAACGAAACTCCAAATTCGCCATCACTTGTTCCACATTATTTGGATGGATGAGTAAAGATTCGACTACATCTCTCGCTTCTCCTTTCACACTCCTTTGGAGACGAAACATGTTCTCAACTTTACTATATCCGAACATGTTAGTGGATTCTACAAAGGATGTGCAGAACATAGGCCACTCTTCCGGTTTTCCACGAAAATCAGGCAAATCGTGTAACTTTCGGTGAGATCCATACATTATGGATGACGAAGACGGATGTTGCGTTGGTTGAGGCTGTATGCTAGCAGCTGGATGAGCTTGATGTTGCGTTAAATTCTGTAGGCTATTCAACGGTGGTAAAAACGTCGGAACCGTTCGTAAGTTCGATATGTTGTTTGGCGAAAAGTCATTAGAACCCATCGGCAATGTTTCAGCAGAGTTAATAGTAAGCGGGGGTGCTTGTGCCCCAGGATGTACCGCTTGTGACGTAATCGGCATGTATGACATCGTTGTTGTAGCGCGAGCTGAAACAAGGTTACACTGAAAGGCAGGAGCATAAGGAATTGCATAGCTAACGGCTGTTGGTGCGAATGTTACTGTTGGAGCTGTAGATGGCACTGATGAGGAGTTGAAAATTGCACCAGATCCACTGGCAATGGATTCTGTAACAGCTGCTATTCTTGTTGCAGCAGACTCAGGGACATTGGTTGAAGAGCTACTGGCGATGAGATTTGTTAATTTATCTTGCTGTTCACGTAGTAGTTGCTCAACGCGTTGGCGCTCCTGTTTTTCTTCGGTTACGGCTGCTAAAGCAGCTTCTAGTTGTTCATTTAGTCTCTGCAATCGATCCTCCATCGTCGCTTTGTCTAAATCAGCCTGTCTAATGGTGTTGTTTAGATCTACTGGGTGTTCGTTATCATCGGATGATTCATTTGACTCCGCTGCAAGTTTTGAAGTCTGATTTCTAGTTTTCGGCATTGGCTTTTAATTTGCTTATAATAAATCAAAACCCCTAACAAATCGCTAAGGCTAAAAATCAAATTTATATACATATATTTTAAATTGTATTGTTAGAGTTTATAAGCAAAATGATCAAATTATTTGACTTTAAAAACTTCCGATGTTGTCTCTCTTAGATAGTTTTCGACACTTACTGTGCAAATACAAATTTACCGCTTATTGCGGTTATAAAGTAAGATTCTTACCGTTTTTGACACTAATTGTGCAAATACAAATTTACCGCTTATTGCGGTTGAAAAGTAAGATTCTTACCTTGCTCGACACTAACTGTGCAAATATAAATTTACCGCTTATTGCGGTTATAAAGTAAGATTCTTACCTTGCGAACTGCAAATCGTAGATGGCTTTTGTCTTACTTGCTGTTGTTAGATGAGGCACTATATATATTTGCAGATTTTTCTTTTGCCGGAGGAGGTAGGAGCACTTTGTGTTAAGCACTATATTTTCAAATTAAACTGAAATAACTTATTGTTCGTTCTAAATCAATAATTAATTTCTAACTAAACAGAATAGAAAACTTTGGCACACTAAAGTAATTTCTAAGTTATACTACTACATTTGACTCATTGAATTTAATTAAACGAAAAGAACTTGTCACACATGTTGATTGATGATTGATGTATATCTACTTCCAGTGGTGGTGGGTACTTCAAGTCCAGATTATTCAGTCACAACTGTGACAATCGACAAAAGATATATTTTTCTTCCTTCTTTTTACTGGCTGGGGTTTATTTCTCTTCATCGACTATTGCTCTCGAAAATAATATTCTATTGCAATAACCAGGATGCATAAAAGGCAACAGGGTTCTTCCACTGGCTGTGGGAATCCAAAGAAGGCGACAGAGTTCTTCCACTGGCTGTGGAATCCAAAGAAGGCGACAGTTTTTTTTTTTACTGGCTGTGGAATCCAAAGAAGGCAAAGAATTCCTCCACTGGCTGTGGGAATCCAAAAACGGCGACTGAGTTCTTCCACTAGCGGTGGAAGTCCAAGTAAAAGGCGGCAGAGTTCTTCCACTGGCTGTGGGAATCCAAATAAAAGGCGGCAGAGTTCTTTCACTGGCTGTGGGAATCCAAAAGGCAATAGAGTGTTCTTCTTCTGGCAGTGGGAATCCAAAGGGCGACAAAGTGTCCTTCCACTGGCTGTGGGAATCCAAAGGGCGACAAAGTTCTTCCACTGGCAGTGGGAATCCAAAAAGAATAAAGGCAACGAATTGTTCTTCCACTGGTTGTGGGAATACAAAAGGCAACAAGTTGTTCTTCCACTGATTGTGGGAATCCAAAGGGCGACAAGGTTCTTCCACTGGCTGTGGGAATCCAAAAAAGAATAAAGATGTCGTCGGCACCACCACACCAAATGAATAGAACGAGCATTTATTCAATATTTGCTGTTTTGCTGTTTATTCTCTAAAATTTCAAAAATCTTATAATAGGTTTACAATAATATATATATTTTATCTTACTTTTTGGTGGCTCCTGGCAGATGACCGGTGGCTGACGAAGTCTAATGCAAAATGGCGAAAGGAAAATGCATGACCGGAAAACGTGACTTTTATTTTGCGCTAATGACAGATGATGGTAGGTACTGTCAAAGTCAAATAAGATCTGTTCGCTCGGTATCTGCCAGAAGTACCAATATAAATGGTGCCAAATAAACTAAGGATACTTCACACTACAAATTATTAAGTGACAGATGTGTCAAATAGTTTTGCTTTGACAACTATTTTCATATAAACGTCTATGAACTTCAAGTGCTCGTTAAGCACTGTTTTTGACGAGAAAAAACGAAATGCGAATTCATTTCGGATCTGTATTGCGAATTCGCATGACTTATCAGATGAATTATCAGCTACTGGTAAAATCCGATTTGAAATCCAAGTAAATATAAGTTGACTGTTTTAAGTTAATCAGTATTTTCAGAACAAAATTACATTGGAGCAAGTTCGTACGACCCATTCGTGCATTTTGTTCAATATTGTGGTGATGTATGTAAAAGAATTTGAAATATGTATGCCAAACGAATTTTCAACATAGAATACCGAAAGCTGAGTTTTTGTTTTGAGAATTAGCGATACATATATGTATATAATTCTTTTCCCCCTAGAATGATGTATGTATGTAAATAATATTTTAACAATCACAAGCTACTACGAGGGTGTGCCAATAAGTCCCTGAAAATTAAAACAAATGGCGTCGCTATCTCAAAAACATCATTTTGTTCTGTCAAGAAGCGTCTTTCAATAGAACGCATCCAAATTTTGAGACAGATGTGTCAAAGACGGTGTTCACATTGGACTCACTCCGCCGACTTATTTTGATGTCTCTGTGTTTTTTCTCGTTCGCACTTCATGGTAAGAAAGAGACGGCAAAGTGAGGCAGGATTTTTAAAACAAATTGAAAATTAATGGATTTTTTTTTGACATTTGTCTTGGTGACATAATATGACACACGAAGATACAGTGTATCACAAAAGTAAGTAAGCACTCATAAAAAAAAAATATAATCAAAATAAATCGAAGTGCGAGAATGGTAAAATTGTTAACAAAAGTCCATCTACTATACACAAAATAATAACCAAATAAAATAATATTGGAAGTTTGCAAAATGACCCTCGATCAATGACAATGACAAGCAGGAATGCCGTATTATTGTTAGGAAAGTGAAGAGGAATCCCAAAGTAAGCCCATCAAAGATATCAGCAGAAATAACCAAATAAAACAGGTAAGTCATGTAACTCTCAAACTATTCGACGAGTACTCTACCAATCCGGTTATCATGGTCGAAATATTAGAAAGAAACCATACATAAGTAAAATAAATCGCCAAAAGCGGCTCTTCTTTGAAAAAACCCATGAATCTAAACAAGCAGAATTTTAAAACACAGTTGTTTTATTTGAAATGTTACTTTTTAGTTCGAAATACATATCAATTATAGACAAAAATATTAATTTTTTTTAACATTACTATCGATTGTTTGAAGGAAATGATCTTTAAAATAAGAGGTGCTTACTTACTTTTGTAATTCACTGTATATTTGTAGTGGCATAGCAAATGGCCAACAATTATGACAACTACAAGTCGTCAAAGTGAGTCTGGAGTGTTCACACTGCTTTTGTGTCTGAACACGACAGGGTGGCCTTACGTCAAAATAAATCGGTTGAGTAAGTCCAATGTGAACAGCGTCAAATAGTTTTGTTTTGACAACTATATTTTCATATAAACGTCTATGAACTTCAAGTGCTCGTTAAGCACTGTTTTTGACGAGAAAAAACGAAATGCGAATTCATTTCGGATCTGTATTGCGAATTCCCATGACTTATCAGATGAATTATCAGCTAATGGTAAAATCCGATTTGAAATCCAAGTAAATATAAGTTGACTGTTTTAAGTTAATCAGTATCTATATTTTCAGAACAAAGTGGAATCCAGCTGCGCATGTTAATAAAGGGTTTTTCAATTGGCGCGGGTAAATTTTGGGGGATTTTTGGTAGACATGTTGTTTTGGTGACATCTATCAAATCTGTTGTTTATTACTCAGTTATTGATGCAAAATCGCTATGACAAGTTACACGATTAAACAGCACGTCCAAATGATAAAGCTTTATCATCGAAATGAGTGTTCGTGTAAATGTAGAGCGCATTGCACGGATTTTACGGTAGATGTATGATGGCCCTTTACAGTCGAATCTTCAACGTATGGTGGCCAAATTTGAGTACGTCAAAGAAACGCGAGATCGACCGAGAATATCGCCGCGGTCAGTGAAAGTGTACAGCAGAATCCGAGACAGTCGATTCCTGGCCGTGCACAAGAACTCGTCCTTTCGCAGAATTCAGCTTGGCGAATTTTGTCTTGCGACTTGGGTCTACACCCTAATAAGATCCAAATTACGCAGAAGCTCAAAGTTTATAAACGTATACAACGCGGTTTGTTTGTTCACTGCTCTAAGGACCGTTTGGAAATTTTGGCTGAAAAGTCCAGTAGGACGACCTAAGCTACGTTCCGCACAGCGGACGTGACGATTGACATTCGGCATGAACGATTTGTGGGTAGGAAGGTTATCTCTCGCAGAGGTGACGTGAATTGGTCACCAAGGACATGCTATTCCAGCTCACTAGACTTTTTCTAGTGAGTTGCCCTGAAGTCGCAGTGCGAATAAACAACAATCGACCGATGCCCTTAAGGTGTCATGATATCTACAGGAAATTGGCTTAGAATTATTTCGTCGCTTTGAAAAAGCACTTGAATCTCTTATCTTCATTAAAGACAAATCATTAACCTTTCCTTTTCCTTCGGTCTTGGCTCAGTGTATTTGATCTCCATTTTGAGAGCAAATATCCGTACTCAAATGTATACTGAAAACAACAAGTAAATACATGCGACCCTTTCATGTTCCTTATTTATTATGAATCCGGCAATTCCTCATCTTAAACCGCATCTTCCATTAGCAACGAAGTACCGTTATAGCACAAAAAGAGCAAACTCATAATCATAGTTTGTAGTTGTTGGGCTGCTCTCTTTTTGTAGTCACAAGTCACGACAAAAGCAAAGCAACAATTCCTGCAATTTGAGAGTTTTTTTTTATTTATTTTTTTACACAAAGACGGTAGAGATCCACTTCTAGGTCATAAATACAAAATAAATAAGGCGAAGAAGCAAAATTAAATTAAACCGCACAATATAATTGGGCATCAACAACGAGTAGAACAACTTTATAATGGAAAAGAAGAAGAGAAAGACTTAAAGTGATTCCATACCCAGGGCTCTTTAGTACGTTGACGTTACTGGTCCCTCTTACCTTGCTCTCGAGGCCTCTAAATTATAATTTGTATAATATTATTCTTCGTCTTCCATTTGAATAGATGCTAAACGCGTTCGTCGCCAGTCGGCAGTCGTAATCGCCACACAGTTCCAGCTATTTGGGCAATCAACGACCTTGCGATGAGACAGTTTTCTTTTGTCCCCTGGCATTGGGATTCATTCCATCATTTAGCCATCCGCGCCCCATTTTGTCGACAACCACAAGCACTTACCATCAGCCAGAGCATTTCAAGTGGAGACAGCAAAAGCTCGGAGAACAAATTTAAATTTCGAATAAAACGCTTGAGTGGACATCGCCTTGAATGCGGTTTCGACTGCGAAGCTGGGGTTCTGTTGGTGAGAATGTGGATGGGGGTGTCTTTGCACCCGAACTCGACAAGTATAAGGATGACATCTCGTATAGAGTGTCAGTTTATGGTGTAGAGCAGGTTATATAGTGTGGGACATAGAACTCGAATGGAACGATAGCAGGTATTCTTCCTTAGTTCGTGTGTTTGTCCATTAAGAACTCAAGATGCGATGATAACGATGGCTACGTCGACCAGAAGACGACGACGATCTAAAGGAGATTGTGCAAAGAACCAGTATAGGTACGAAGGAAGGCAGAATTTCCTATGAGGATATTTATGAATTTCCTTACATTATCCTGTCTATTTACGAGGGCAAAGCCGCAAGAGCGGCCAGAACCAATTGAGAATCAAAATTGAATGCTGGAAAACTTTATCCACTGGCAATGAGCGACCGCTGTGAAGGAATCTCCGAGATTCAAATTCAAGCAAACCAAGTGGAAGACGTCATTGAACTCCTGTTTATCTGTAATTTCCTATCTTATTTGTTTTCTGTGGTGCACGGAAAGAATTCTGTGAGCAGATCATGTAAAATGAGCTTCAATTCACGAAAAGTTCATCTAGTTTTAGACCTTAGCCCATGTTATGCTAATTTTAAAAATTTTGTTTGCAATTGAGAAAAATGTGCAAATTGATGAAATCAACAGTAAAAAGTCATGAATCAACACTTTTTATCATCAATAACTTGGTTTTCAAAAAATAATATTGAAAAATATTGCAACTAACAAATCGCAATTTGGCAAATATTATGTCAATCTTATGTTATTATTGATTCTAAATCACAAAATTTATTTATAATTTATTATCTATGTTTTGTATTTTACGTCTTTCGTTTTTGTCATTTATCGTTTGCGAGGGTTGATTTGCCAGCTATTTTGCAGTGTTCGTAAGCAGTTTACAACTGTGTAGTCATGATTTAAGAAATACGTATCTTCAATTTACAACTCTAATTTCGTATTTTGCAAATCAAAAAGCGTAGTTTTGCTATCTACGTTTATTAATTTGCGATTTTGTTTTTGCAAATTATGATTCTGAAGGATCGATTTACCAGCTATTTCTTAGAGTTTTCTTGGCAAATTACAAATGGTCGTCGTGATTTAAAGAACCCATATCCCCAATTTACTAACCTAAGATTATGTTTTGCGAACCAATAAGCGTAGATTTACTATCTACTTTTATTAATTTGCAACTTTTTTTTTGTAATTTATGATTCTGAAAGATCGATTTACCAGCAATTTGGCAGCGTTTTCTTTTCAAATTACAAAATGTTCGTCCTGATTTCAGGAATCCATATCATCAATTTACAACCTAAATTTTATATTTTGCGAACCAATAAGCGTAGTTTTGCTATCTACGTGTATGATTTTGCGAATTTCGTATTTTTAATTTATGATTCAAACGTAGCATTTCACAAAATTGTCGCCATAAGCTGAGGAAACAAAATCCTCAATTAATAATTTGAATTTTTGTGTTTTACCCATCAAAAAGCGATTAGTTTTGAAATATGCGTTTGTTAATTTGTAATTTTGTTTGTAAATGATGATTCGTCAAGAGGGCTTTGCAAGGTTTTTATTTCAGATACGAACCTTTTTAAATATTTTAGATGTTTATTTACACCTTAAACATTCCATATTATTGTCGTCTTCTTCCTGTGAAAAACTGTTAAATCAAATAGAAAGGAAATACTAGTTATAAGTTTATAAGATATTTTTATTTTTTTTATTTTTGAACAGATATTATCTGCATAGTATTTAACATTTATAATAGTCTTATAATTAAAAAAAAATAAATTTAATATTTTTGTGTTTACAAAATTTCATAAAAGTTGTATACTTAAGTTTTATTTTACATTATAAAATAAAGTTGACAGTGCTTCAATTTAAAGATTAACAGTTATATAATTATAAAAAAAATCTTTTGCTTACAACAAATAAAAATTTACTCTACAAAAAGAGCCATTGACAAAATTCTCATTTCAATTGTAGATAATTATATTACATATTCATATGTTCAGTAATTTGTTTACAAGACAATTGAAAAAAAAAAACAAGGTTTTATTTATTTGATAGGTGCTTATTGTTATTAAAACTTAAGAAATGTTACTTTTTAATTTTAAATATCAAAAGATTATGGAAAAAATTGTTTTATAAAAAAAGAAAATTACAATCAAGTACCTAGGTATCTTATAATTTTAGATGTTAATTTTTATAACATATTTTTTTTTAATTAGGTATATTGTTGCTTTTTCAGCTACTTAGTCCAATAGTTATTATAATTAAATAAAAACTATAATATACAAGAAGTGCTTCAGTTCATAGGTTCTATATTTAGGAATTCTTAAGTCAAACTATCTCTTGTTCTTACAAACATAACAGGAAAGATGTAATCTAGGCGCGAGCTTAATTCTCGGGAAACTGATGGGAAATTAATATAAAAGGATGCCATTGCTTGAACACCTGAATGACTTCCTAGAGGGTTTCCAGTTTCAAAGTCATCGTAATATAAGTTGTAATTTATACAAAAATCATGTGGATTTTATCCTTTTTGATTTTCCACAACTGGCCTTGCAAAAAATCTGATATTTTAGAATTTTCCCTAAGCTCTAATGATTGAATATGCTCTTTAGCCAATTCAAGAGTATTACAAGTTCCAAATAAACTCCTGAAAAAAACTGGATTGGAAGAATGGTTCCGGAATTTTTTTTTTCAGTAAAGTTAGATATAGCTTTTTCATTAACGAGAGTTATTGACTGGTCTATAACAAATTGTTGCGGCTCTTCAATTAAGTTACATTCTTTTAAATGTGTTTTCAGCTTAAAATCAGTGGAAATTTTTTTGAAAGGTTGGGAACAGAATTCAAATAATTCTGTAAAATTGTGTCTAACAGTGTTATTTATGTGTGGCAGAATCGGTTTCAGCGAATCAAATATAAGATTGAATAGATCGGAAGTATCAAATATTATTTCCTCTATCTGTTTTGTAGTCATATGACTGTAACTATTTAACTTCAGAACAAAGTTAAGACTGAAATTGGAAATATCTTGCATGCTTCTTCGTTGAAATGTCTCATCTGTAAACATGTTAGATTCATGGTAAGAGTCAGGTCTAAATTCGATTTCAGTATTTTTAACAGGAATAACATTTGGTGGATGAAGTTCAGTAAATTCATCGAGACATTCAAAATGTTCTGTTTTGTGCATTTGATCCAAATGCCTCTTTAATTTGTTTATATTGTGGAATTCAGATGCGCAATTAATCTGTGCACATTTGTAATGCTGATTTGGTTTAAACAAATGCAAGCATTTATAATGAACAATCAGGGCTTGAACTGATTTGCAATCAAATTTACAACTAAAGCACTTATACATTTTAAAAAAAGTGATAAAATAATAATGTTAAAAAAGTGATAGAATAATAGTTTTCAAAAAGTTATAAAATAATATAAAAAATAAGTAATAAAATAATAATGTTAACAAATTTTTTCTTTTAATAAAATATTTTTCTTAATCTTTAAGGATGGATAAGAGGGAATTAACATTAGTGGCCGCATTTGGAACATGCATGTCAAAAATATAACATTGTAAAAACTGCCATACATATTGGCACTGTTTTTGATATTCAAGGTCAAACACCCAATGAATTTTGAATGCGCACGATAACGCTTTTATTAAATTGTCAAACTTATATATGATACTATCGTAAATAACTTGAATGCTTTCCAAATTTGAAAAGTCTTCATTAGCAACAATCAATAAAAAAGGTTGCATGCGTAGATTAAATTTTTTATAGTGAGTTAAACGTTTTTGAATTGCTTCGTTAAACAAATTTGCAGAGTCAATTCTTAAAATGAAAGAGGTTTGGCTATCCGCGATACTAAATTTCCATACCTTCTTTGCGGCGTCACTTAAATGACCTCCTGGTGGGAGAAGAGCATGTAGTAAAAGGGAAAAATGTATATCCCGCTGTATTCCCTTGAACGAGTTGAATCGCGACAGCTGGTTGATGTTTAGCTTATCTTTGATTTTGTTTTTCATAACTGGGACTACTTCTCTTATAACGTTTTCCCATTTTTCCAGCAAAATTAGGTCTTTACCTGGATGTTTATGGTCGAAATCGATGTCAACCTAAAAAAATTAGAGAAAAAAGTGATGACTCTATTTCAATTACATACATACATTATAATGTTATTAATAAGAAGCTCGCTAGTTTTAAATCAATTGTAATGGCGCAAAATTTTAAACATTTAAAACCTGCCCTAAATCAATTGTATAATGGGAGTCGACTCTAAATATTGTTTCTAAAACCAGAACCGACTTTTTGTTAATTTTAAAGGACATTAACTATACTTTAACGTTAAAGAGCTCGTCTAACTTTAACAGTAGCAAATAGCTAGTTTATCTTTTATAGGTACACTTTATCCATATTGACAATGGTCATTTCATACCAAATCAAATTGAAGTATAAATGTTTACTGATGTTTTATTAAATTTTGAATTATTCATTATCGACACAGGAATTTTAATGACATAAGAGATGCTTCTAAAAAGTGTTTAAATAACATTGCATTTCAAAACTTAAAAAAAAAATATTTTTCGAATTTTTTAAAAAAAAAAGGCTCAGCATTTTTCTTGGAAATTTTATTTTCATTCCTACAATAATAAAAACTTAAAGTTGGCGTACCAAATTTTTTTCTTAAAAATGTTTCTTTAAATTTTGTATATAAAGCTTAAGAATCCACTACAACGACTCATAATTTTTGTTCTGGCATAAATTCATGTTTGTGTAGCATTCTGTTTTTGTCTCTTACTATTAAAGGAGTCTTAAAAACTAATTTTATCCTTATGAACAGTTTTCTCTAGTAACATTCGTTTTTAAAATTCCTAGTCTATTACATGGGAGCAAGTTCGTGCGACTCAGTCGTGCATTTAATTTTTTTTTGTGTAGTTGTTGAGAACTGTTTAAAATTTTGCGCCAGTGTGTTTTATTTATAGCATGTTTTGTATGTATAAGTGATATATATATAAGTATAAGATCTGAATTTTCGAACTAATAGTCTCAATAAAGTTGTGAGTACAACTATAGACTATTTTAATCCTTATAATTATAAACCAGAAAACTGTAAGCTAGCAGCCATACATAAATAAATATTTAATAAATCTTACTAATCGGGGACCTTCGGGAATTTTGAACGATGGCCACTGTTCGATAATAGTTGAGATGTCGTTGAGTTTTTCTTCAATTATCTTTGCGCGTTCTATTATAGTTGCCTTCCACTTGGCTTCTAAAGTGGAGAATGGAGTTGTGTGGCTTTTGAGCCATTTCTGATCATCAGAACTTATTTCTGGATCTAAAAATAAATACAAAAACATTAAATAAATTAATGAAACACAAAAACAAAAATTTGATTTCGTAAATTAGAAAAAACATAGGTACATTTATTTTTTTTAATATCATGATGCATTAAAATGACTCTCAATCCATATTTTTGTTTACTATAGAAACACCATTGAAATGTTACAGATAAGACAGTCAATGCACCATCAGTTTATTAATGAAACAATATGTTTTGTACAAACCTTCTGTTGTTTTTTGTTTGCTGATTACGTCCACAAGCTTTTTCTTTTTTATAAAGTTAGGAAGCCCGTTTCGACGAAGCCTGGCAAGAACAGTTCTATAGACGGAGTAAATACGGCCTTTTTTGGTATGCTCGTTATAATAAACATTTTTTGGCTCATTCGGAAAAAATAAACAAATTTTGTTTGATATAGAGACAAAGTCGTCATGCCTCATTATATGTTGCGCATCTATATAGTACTTGACGCACTGTTCAATTAAATCCGTTCTCAGATATTCTGGCAAAATATTATTCGCTTCGTATGCAAATTGAAACTTAGTGTTTGCTGCCAAAAAGTTTTCCAAATCCTAAAAAAATATTGTATAATTTAAATATTGATCAAGTAAAAAAATTTAAACGTGAAGTTCCGATATAATCAAATAAAATAAATAAAAACACCTTATTTGAGTTCACAAGCTAATAAAATATGTTGTAATTGAATTCTGCGTCTGCTTCAGATCTATTTTTGTTTTTTTTTTTTATATATAAATTAATTTAAATTTGACGACGTTTCGTACGTGCTTACGTTCTTCTGCAGGTCTAACAGGGTACAGGGTTGCGAATTTTTGAATTAAAAATACACTAAGTTATAAGTCTGTAGATGACTTGTGAATTAAAAAAAATTTAATTCATAAGTTAGTGGCTTATGATTTAAAAAAAATTTAATTCATAAATTCATTTTGTAAATATGAATGTAAGAAATAATTGAATATTTTGTATCTTCATATTGTTTTAATGAATGTTATAATCTCTTTATATAATCATGTATTAAATTTACTAAATTAAACTTTATTGTAGCTTCTGTAAATTAAAAATGCTTCACTATAAATAAGATATTATATCTTACAGTGTAAGCAAATCGTAAATAAAATAAATAAAAAAAATAAATAAAATAAATAAAAAAAATAAATAAAATAAATAAGCTACTAAATGACTTATGAATTAAAAAAATTTGGTTCACTACCTACTAAATGAATTGTGAATTAAAAAAATTAAGTCATGAGCAAGTTAGTGACTAAAGAATTAAAAAAATTAATTCAAAACCTACTTAGTGACTTGAGTTAAGAAAAAATAATTCATAAGTTAGTTGGTTATAGATTGGAAATTTTTAAGCTTGTTTTGACTACATAATTATTAAATATAAAATTATCATGCTAGATTATAAATTTTCCAATTAATAATTTTTTAATCAGAAATCATCCATTAGCTTATGAATTAATTTTTTTTTATTCATAAGTCACTTAGTAGATTGTGAATTAATTTCTTTTAATTAATAATAACTTGCTCCTGACAAGTCGAAAACTTGTTCATGATTTAAATTTTTTAATACAGAAGTCACTTAGTAGGTTGTGAATTAATTTTGTTTTAATTCATAAATCACTAAAAGGCTTATGATTTAATTTTTTTAATTCACACGTCACCAACTGACTTAAGAATTAATTTTTTTTAATTCATAAGTCATTACCTAGCTGCTGAATTAATTTTTTTTTAATACCCACTAGTAACCCACTAGCTTGTGAATTAAATACAAGCTTAAGCTAAAAAGTTACTTAAGCTTTTACTTAAATTATCAACAAAGCTTGATTTTTTAAGAAACTTTCTTTGTATTATTTTTCATTCCTTTAAAACATTATTATTTTTTTTCTAACTTTGGAAAGTCGCCAAAAGATTTTGCAAATAACCAAAAATTTAAATAATTTTAATTTTATCGATATTTTCAATTTCATTTTTTCGACGTGTTGCTGATGATGACAAGTAACTTGTTGAAATGTATTTATTTGAAATTTATTAAATACAAAATTTATTTTTTGCTTGTGAGCTCAATTTAGTTTTTTTTATTCATTTTATTTAATGATTTCATGTTGTTATTTAATTTTCTATTTAGTATTTCACTTACAAAAGATTGGCTATTGTAACCAGTTGTGCCTGATGTTGATGATGGACTTGAAGGACAAGAGGATAATGACTGAGTCCAATTTCGATCCTCGTAGTTGAGGAGAAAAACTGTATCGGCTTTCTATTAATTAATTTGAAAACATAAGTCAATATAGAAGTGAATTTAAGTATATATTTACAATGCCAATTCGCCATTCTGTAATTTTTGCACGTATTTTAGCGCGATTGCCCACATCAGTTGGAAATAATGTTATTGAATCGTTTTCCGATAAAAGTTTTAATGACTCTAGATCGGATATGTTGAAAGCTTAGAAATTGTAAATTCATGATTACTAGTTATTACTACGCCAATAGAAGTTTGTTTAATTGGGCAGATAGAAATTGTTTGAAAAGGTTATACCCTGCACTATAATTACTATTATTTTTCAGGTAAATTTATATTTTTAACACCCTCCCCTGTATTATTTACTGTGTGATATCTTTAACATTTTATTTTAAGAAAAAACTGTCACTTAAAGGGTTGTTAAAGACAACACACGTTTTTTTATAAAGAAATTTAATAAAAAAGTTAGATTATATTAAGTGTTATAATATTTTGTACTTACAAAGCATATGGTTATAAAAAGTTTCAAGTCCCCAACTTTTCAAAATATTATACACTTCTTTTGTATTTCTATTTTAGTCGTCATTAGTCTCATTTACGAAGTCGTCTGACGCATCCAACATTTTGATACTTTTTGTAATTAAAACACTAATTAATTAAAAGAAATAAAATTGTTATAATTATAAATATTATAATTGTTATAATTATTATTAGTATCGGTAGACGATTTTATAAGAAAACACTAATATTAAGTTATTTTACAAACTTTAAACAAGTTATAATCATAGTTCCTGATGTTGTTTTTAACTTACATTCAAAATTTTCGAACAATTAACGATTTAAGAAATCATTAATCTTGATATCGAAGGCCAGTGGTCCATCTCAAACTTAAACTAAAATAAAATGCACGAGTTGGTCGAACGAATTTTCTCTTATGTAAAAGATCAAGAGTTATAAAAACGTATCTTATTAGAGAAAAATATTCATAAACAAAATTAATTTTTAAAATGGCTAAGACTACTACTTTAGTAGTTGAAGTTACAAATAGAATGCTTCGATAAAAAATGTTGACAAGATATTGAGTTTTGAGATATCGAATTTAAAAAGAATTTTTTTATTTATGTTTTGATATTCAATATTTTTTAAACTTATTAGAAGCTCCTGTACAAAAAATTGCATTAAAAGCCATTATACGAGAAATGAGATAGTCAAAATTCGAAAAAATAGTTCTATAGGAGGTACAGCCAGAAATGTTTCAATGGCATTTTTTTTAATATACCTACATACTCGTACATACGTACTCGTATATCGCTCATTTTTTACAAAAGCGTCATAACTCAAAATTGATTGTTTTGGAATGAATGTTATTAAAACTTTTGTTTCTTATAAAAAGTTAAGGAAAAAGAACTGCGGTGCAAAAAAACAAAACTGTTGTGTAAAATAGAAGAGATATATCAAAGTATGATGCTCTAGAAAAGTAAAGTACAAGCAATTTTATTGACATTGTTGCAGCTAGGTCAAAATTTTTAATTTTTGAGTTATGAGATTCTTGTAACAAATGGAATGAAACAAATCTTTAGAATCTTTTTTCTTACATTTTGCAGATATTGAAAAAAACTGTTAATTGTAAATATCCAAAAAATATAGGGAGTGGTTCTCGAAATAGGTATTGAGTTTTAAAAACATAATTTTCGAAAACACAGTTTTCGAGAAAATCGAATCCAAAAATAAGGTTCTATGGGCGTTAGGCGGTACATTTAATTAATAAATTTGTTTTTTTTTTCTTAATAATTTGAGCCGTTTAGGCTGTAGTTGAACACACCGGCAGACAGAATTGCGCAAGCAACTGTTTTTGTCTTCTTTTCATCGTAATTTCAAGTCTGATCAAAATCTCGAGTTAAATTTTTTACAAATTTATAACTTGTCATTTATCTTGAACCAATATATCGCAAGTAAAAACGTAGATACAAATTCACATGAACACAGTAAATTATTCACTTAAGATTTTTTTCTTTTTTGCGCACTAAAATTTGTTTTCAAAAGGAAATATTCTTACCTTTCATTCTTTTGTTGTCCTGTTAGGTAGGTATCAATAATATTGCCTTTTTATAGGTAAAAGTATTAACTTTACGTTTTTATTTTTGCAAATTGTTTTATTATATTTTTTTTAATATTAATTTTTGAAAAGAATAAAACACGAACTGCAAACAACCACCAGCTTCAACGTTGCTAACTAAACTAAAATGAAAATCGCGCACGAAACCAAAGTTATAGCCAACGCGCATACACACACAGCAAACCAACAGTGTAAGACGCGACACGCACGAATTTTATGCGCATTTCCTCCTCACTCATATACATAGGCAAGTCAAGTTGTACTATTTGGCTTATAGAGAGGTCTAACTCAGTGATGGGACTTCAAAAAATTAAAGAAGTTGTTGACAGCCTGAATAGTAAGTAATAAGCAATAATTGGTAGAAATACTACTGAAGTCATAGAAGTCCCATCGCTTTGCGAAACCAGATTGCATACACACACATTTATAGCGTTGTTTGTGGGATTGATATGAGTTGCCAACTTGGTTTCTTATGTAGGTATTTTAAATGCATTGTGGTTTACGTTCGCAACTATGCGTTTTATTAATTTTGTTTCAATTTGCGCATAAAAGCAAGTTGGTAATTATTCCGCAGAGTGTAGTTTGGTAAAAATTGTTTCTGTTTTAAATATTCTTTCTGCTAAATTGACTGATTTTAGGTAACATAAATATTCAATTGAAGGTGGGTGAATGCGATTTTATTCAGTATATTTTCATAAAAATCACTTTAATATTTAGTGTTGTACACGTTAAAACCATTCAACTGAATTAAATTTAGACTAGTATATGGTTGAGAGAGAATGATAAAAAATAATACATTTTATATTTTAAACAGTGTTTTCTTAAAAAATATAATTTAAGTAAAATATAAAATGTATTATTTTTTATCGTTCTTAACCATATTTTAGGTTAAACTTTATGAATTTTGTATTTTTCTCAACAACATTTGAGGTTAAATTTAATTCATTTGAATCGTTATAACGTGTAAAGTACTAAATATTATTTTTATGAAAATTTACTAAATAAATAGCATATTTTGGTTAAAATCAGTCGATTTATCAAAAATAATAAAAAAAAATAAATACATTTTTAAAAAAGTCGATCAATCCTTTAAAATACTACATATATGAATATGAAAGGAAGGTGGCAACACAGCAATTCCAACAGCTAACACGCTATCAATATGTGTGTATGCCATCTGGATTCTGAGAAAAGGAAAGCAAAATAAAAAACTACAAGCTGTAGGTACCTCCTTATAAGTCAAATTTTAGTCATATGCGTTGAATTTTTTTCACGAAAATAAAAAAATGTCTTATAGAAAGGTTCAGTTTACAGTAAGTAGTTTTGTTATTTGCCTAAAACTCCAAAAAATACCAGCTTCAACGTTACGAATAGAACTCATCCAACTACAATTAAAATAAAAATTGCGCGCAAAAGCAAAGTTATAGCCAATGCACACACTTACATCTTACACAAAAACAACAGGCAACGAAACGACGCAACGCACAAATATATGCGCATTGCGCATACATCGTCGTTAACTGTCGGGATTGCTGAGTTGCCAACTTCGTTTCTTATATATGTAGGTAGGTATTTTAAAGGACTGAATACATTGTGGTTTACGTTCGTAACTATGCGTTTTATTGATTTTGTTTCAATTTGCGCATAAAAGCAAGTTGGTAATTATTCCGTAGAGTGTAGTTTGGTAAAAATTGTTCCTGTTTTTGTTATTCTTTCTGCTAAATTGACTGATTTTAGGTAACAAATATTCAATTTAAGGTGGGTGAATGCGATTTTATTCAGTAAATTTTCATAAAAATCACTTTAATATTTAGTGTTGTACACGTTAAAACCATTCAAATGAATTAAATTTAGACTATTATATGGTTGAGGGAGAATGATAAAAAATAATACATTTTATATTTTAAAGTGTTTTCTTGAAAACTATAAATTAAGTAATGCTCGCTTATTGTAAATTGCAAATTCATGTTAAAATTAGTCGATTTAGCAAATTTAGTAAAAAAAACTCAAATTCGCTATAAGTACATATACCTACCAAAAATTCATATCAATGAAGTAAAGTGACTTTTGGAAACAATTTTTTTTTATTTTTATTAAATCGCCTGACCTTAACACAAATTATAGTGGGGGAACTTAAGTTTACAATTTTTGTGGAAACACTGTTTAAAATATAAAATGTATTATTTTTTATCGTTCTTAACCATATTTTAGGTTAAACTTAATGAATTTTCTATCGTTCTCAACAATATTTGAGGTTAAATTTAATTCATTTGAATCGTTATAACGTGTAAAGTACTAAATATTATTTTTATGAAAATTTACTAAATAAATAGCATATTTTGGTTAAAATCAGTCGATTTAACAAAAATAATAAAAAAAAAATAAATACATTTTTAAAAAAGTCGATCAATCCTTTAAATACTACATATATGAATATGAAAGGAAGGTGGCAACACAGCAATTCCAACAGCTAACACGCTATCAATATGTGTGTATGCCATCTGGATTCTGAGAAAAGGAAAGCAAAATAAAAAACTACAAGCTGTAGGTACCTCCTTATAAGTCAAATTTTAGTCATATGCGTTGAATTTTTTTCACGAAAATAAAAAAATGTCTTATAGAAAGGTTCAGTTTACAGTAAGTAGTTTTGTTATTTGCCTAAAACTCCAAAAAATACCAGCTTCAACGTTACGAATAGAACTCATCCAACTACAATTAAAATAAAAATTGCGCGCAAAAGCAAAGTTATAGCCAATGCACACACTTACATCTTACACAAAAACAACAGGCAACGAAACGACGCAACGCACAAATATATGCGCATTGCGCATACATCGTCGTTAACTGTCGGGATTGCTGAGTTGCCAACTTCGTTTCTTATATATGTAGGTAGGTATTTTAAAGGACTGAATACATTGTGGTTTACGTTCGTAACTATGCGTTTTATTGATTTTGTTTCAATTTGCGCATAAAAGCAAGTTGGTAATTATTCCGTAGAGTGTAGTTTGGTAAAAATTGTTCCTGTTTTTGTTATTCTTTCTGCTAAATTGACTGATTTTAGGTAACAAATATTCAATTTAAGGTGGGTGAATGCGATTTTATTCAGTAAATTTTCATAAAAATCACTTTAATATTTAGTGTTGTACACGTTAAAACCATTCAAATGAATTAAATTTAGACTATTATATGGTTGAGGGAGAATGATAAAAAATAATACATTTTATATTTTAAAGTGTTTTCTTGAAAACTATAAATTAAGTAATGCTCGCTTATTGTAAATTGCAAATTCATGTTAAAATTAGTCGATTTAGCAAATTTAGTAAAAAAAACTCAAATTCGCTATAAGTACATATACCTACCAAAAATTCATATCAATGAAGTAAAGTGACTTTTGGAAACAATTTTTTTTTATTTTTATTAAATCGCCTGACCTTAACACAAATTATAGTGGGGGAACTTAAGTTTACAATTTTTGTGGAAACACTGTTTAAAATATAAAATGTATTATTTTTTATCGTTCTTAACCATATTTTAGGTTAAACTTAATGAATTTTCTATCGTTCTCAACAATATTTGAGGTTAAATTTAATTCATTTGAATCGTTATAACGTGTAAAGTACTAAATATTATTTTTATGAAAATTTACTAAATAAATAGCATATTTTGGTTAAAATCAGTCGATTTAACAAAAATAATAAAAAAAAAATAAATACATTTTTAAAAAAGTCGATCAATCCTTTAAATACTACATATATGAATATGAAAGGAAGGTGGCAACACAGCAATTCCAACAGCTAACAACGCTATCAATATGTGTGTATGCCATCTGGATTCTGAGAAAAGGAAAGCAAAATAATAAAAACTAAAAGCTGTACCTCCTTATTGTGTCCTTAAAATTTTGTCATGCGTTGAAATTTTTTCACAAAAATAAAAAAAATTGTATTATCTTCGGTTTACAGTTAGAGGTACCTAGTAGTTTTGTTATTTTTCTTTCATATTTGTTATAGAATCCATATGGCATGCACATATTAATTAATAACTTCATAAAATGTAACGTTTGCTGCGTTTTGCCACTTTGAATTACCAAGTAACAAATCGACTGTAGGTATTGGAACCTACATTATGTACCTAGGTACATATACCTTTCCTATATAAGACACATTTTTTTATTGGCATTGAATATTTTGTTTGCTAGTGCATTAGGTACATAACTAACAAAAAACTATCAGTCTTCTAGGATCAAGAAATATGTGTACCAAATTTGAAGTTTAGCGGAAACGGAGGTAATATATCATCCCGCGTAGCGGAATATGGGTACTGTTTTGAATGGAACTGTGCCAGATTTAAATGCACTGAATTATGAATAAGAAACTTGTAGACAAGATTTCTTAAAAGATTGAAATCTTATCTCAAATAAGGTTGAGACGTAAAAAAATAATACTTTTTTATATTTAATGTACTAGTACGGTCTAGAATGCCGAAAAAACGCACGATTTTTGGGAATTTTTTTCTCGGAAACCTTATTAGATAGTTACATATTTTTTTTTTAAATAATGAAAACATGCATCAAGAGTACACAAAAAAAATAATTTTTTTAAATTTTCGAATTTTGGCCGAATTATAGAGGGCGAAAACATCGACTCATCAAAAAATATACCTATGGTTCCATGGCGGACAGTTAATCTCAGAATTGGCTGGACTGAAACAAAAAAACAAAGTGGATTATTTAAAGGAAGGTGTCTTACGAGACAATTTACCACAATTTGTTTAAAAAATCAAAAAAAAAAAACAAACATTTTTTTTTGGAAATTTTGTTGGCCATTTTTGGGTTGCCATTTTTTTTTTGTTCATAATTTTTTGGACAAATTGTGGTAAATTGTTCTAGAAAACATAAAAACAATCAAGTTGCAAGTTTTTTGAAAATCGGTTCAGTAGATCCGGAGATTAACTGTCCGCCATGGGACCATGTATTTTTTGATGAGTCGACGTTTGCGCCCTCTATAATTCGGCCAAAATTCGAAAATTAAAAAAACTTAATGTTTTTGTACTCTTGACGCATGTATTCAATATTTAAAAAAAAATTATGTTATTACCTAATAAGGCTTCTGAGAAAAAAATTCCCAAAAATCGTGCGTTTTTTTGACATTCTAGACCGTACTAGTACCTTAAACAGTTTCCACAAAAGTTATGAATTAAAGTCATGTTCCTCTGCGCTAATTTCCATATTTTCATTGATTATAAATTTTCAACGAATATGCTCTTAAATTGCAAAATTAAAGTTAAGTTTTACGTAAAAACACATTTTAAATTACGAATTTTGTTCAGTCCGGAAATTAGGCAATCTTTCTCAGTAATTTTAAACGTTACAAAATGGTAAAACAGTATGAAATCTTTGAAAATTACGGTTTCCCAGTGTCATTCCCAAATTGACACACTATTTTAAGATCGCAACTATTACTGCTCTTAAATTGCAAACATTAAAATTTAGTTTTGCGCATTTGTATGGAAGTTTACGATTTATATTTAGGTTTAAAAATCAAACCATCTCTTTAATATTTTATAACCTTGCTTGTTATGGTAAAATACGAAAAATACTTCGCAAATTAAGGTTTCCCATCGTCACTTCCAAATCAGTATTCTGGATAATGAATTGATCTTTCTTTTGTGTTGAATCACACAATATTTTTTGTTAAATTGCAAATAAAAAATGGTGAATTAATAATTTCCGCATTTGATCCCCATATTTTTAGAGTTTATCTTTATATTTTTATGAATTATGAAGCATTTTCTGTATGTTACAAATTATGAGTGGCAAAAAGTAATAAAAACATAAAATTGACAAATTAATTATAAATTTGCTGAAAAATGTCTTTGATTCACCATTTTTACTGAAATTGTAAATTAAGACATTTTTTACTAATTTGGCAGTACACAAATTTTGTGGTTTTTGATGAATTGTGTGCTAAATTGACATATTTTGTATAGTTCTACGAAAAAAGTGCTCTAATCTAAGAAAAAAATGGAGTTCGTGAATTGACACCGTTAAATTCGTAATCGGCGATTTATCAGTTCTCTCCGTGTGGTCGTCGTTGATGTTGTCGTACCTTTATAAACCGTTTCTTCTACCAATAGATAAGCAAATATAGAATGCCAAATATTTTATAGGAGCATTAGGTTAAGCTCTCATTTTCTACGCAAATATGAGCTCTTTAGATATACCCAAGGCATTGAAAGGAAATGAACTTCATTCGGTTTTGTTGAGCTGGGGAGAGAGAGACTTAAAGTGGTTTCGGATTCGTATATCTTGCTTATTGCCTTACCTTAGCTCTATTTGAGAAGTTTAGATACCCAACATATACAATGTTAAGAAATAGAAGATGAGCTCTCTGATTGACTGTGTAAAAGCATGTTTGAATTTCTTTGATGGATCCACCAGGAATACTTTAGTGTTTTATTAAGATTTGGCATTTATTTAGAGGAACATATATTACTCGAGATTCTTGGAAGTTTGCTTTTATGAGGTCAGCAGAAGTGGAAGAGGAGGCTTAAAGTGCATTTAGATACACTAATGTCAGCACTGATGCTGGAGTGCTCTTGATGCTAAAGGAAGTAAGATAGTTTGAGACTTATAATAATAATTGAAGTCCCTGAGAAGTTCATTGCCTTTTCTTCTGATGAAATGGAAAACCATAATGTAAAACCATTGAACTATGTTTTTATTTATATGTATGTTTGATTGAAAAAAGGATTTATTAGGAATTTCAAAATTGTAATGGCTCAATATCCAATCCGAAGCTTCTTCGTTTATAACTTTGTAAATATATCTTCTTTTCAATATTTTTTCTTATTAAAAATTGGGTTATACCTACTTTTTTCGGATCAAATTCTTGAGGCAAATACACTCGTCATCGTTTACCTTATAGAATTATGTAGGTACATATATATTTAGAACTAAAGAGAGTAAAAAAATAAATGAATTTTGTGGTGCAACAGCTCGAAAAAAACCAGGACCTAGTGACTTATAACTCTGAACCATTCCTCTGTGCGTGATACCAATACCAGGAATGGAGGGGACCTACAATATTCTGCCGATTCCGAATGGCTTATGAGCAGCACTATTCATGAGATACACTTAGAACCTTTTTCAATTCCTCGTAAGAGGAAGCACACACCTCAAAAATACTGGGGAAAAAGTATAAGTAACCTACTGAGTACAGAACTCCTTTTCTTTGCAGTGCCCGTTGAACACTCATGCAGAGGGTCTTGAGTTCGATTTTCAGCAGCTGGAAAAAGTTTTTTCAAGGGTGTACTGCCTCTTGCGAGGAAGTAAAAAAGGGTACCTCTTTTCATGAAAAATTGGCCAGCTACATCAACAGCAATCCTTTCAAACGGTGAGCCAACATTATATTGCATCATTTTTCCTTGCAGTTTTCTACCAGGGCCTTTAGTTGCAGCACAAACGTCACAATTTCGGTACCACTTTTTAACGTCGTCTCTTGCATGCAACCAGTAGAATCGTTGGTTGCAGCGCACTGCATGATATAGGATTTACCATCAGCGCATGAAGTGAGTCCCATTGTGCCCAATAGGCCTTTAAAACTGGACTCCTATCGGAAATGTCATTCCATGCGGGTTTTTCTTCATGTTCCTTCCATGCCAGAAGAGGTTCACCCTCGGGGTCTTCTTGTTGAGCAGATCTTACTCGTATTTCTTCAATGCTCCATCCACAAATGGGGTCAGCCCTTATTCGCAGTGTGTTGATGGCGACCATGCGTTTGTTGCCATTTGACGTTGCCTCGACAGTCAGACTTTTATTGTTTCGTTTGGTCTGAGAAACCTGGATGGTGTTTCTACGGCTATCGCTACCATAAACCAGCTTCTGCCCCTCGAAGTTGGTTCTTACTCGTTTCCCTGTTGTGGAAACTCCGTGTCCATAATGTTGACAAGCTCTTCTTGGTGGTAATCGACATTGACGCTGTAAATGTCCAGTCTTGTTGCAATTCCAGCACTTTGCAAGTCCGTTTCGTTGGTTCCTTTGGACATCAGTTCTTCGGCATGAGCATTCTTTGACGATCGCTTCTCTAAGTCAATGTACTCCGTGAGAAGCTTGCTCAGCTGCTTCCATTGTCAAGGCAAACGCTAATGTTTCAGAAAGCGTTCGTTTTCCAGCAGTTCGCACGGCCCTTTGAAGATGTATGTCGGAAATGGCGCGAACAAATGCCTCAACTGCAAACTGGTTACGGATTTCTTCTCCAACATCTGGATATGCAAGATGAACAAGCCTTTCAATGTCCGCTTGTAGCTGTTGTAGAGTTTCACCCCTCTTCTGAACTCTGGAATAGAGTCGTACTTTGAAGACTTCTTTCATATGGCTATTGCCAAAGCGTTCGTCTATAACTTTAACCAAGAAATTAAAGTCGCCGCTCTTATCTGCTGGTATGGTTATCAATAACTCAGCAGCTGCTTCTCTAAGAGCAGGGGTTAGAGCTATACACTTGTCAGCCTCATCCCAGCCATTTGTTGTGGAAGCTGCCTCGAATTGCTTCTTGTATATAGACCAAGAAGTTTGTCCATCAAAGGTTGGAGGTTGCATCTCCTTTTTCCTCATGGTTTCTCCAGAACTTTCCCGAATCTTTATATTTCGAATGCGATCTAGCTCTTTTGAAAACGTCTCCATTTTGTTGTCGACTTGATTCTCCAGCAATGAAACACGTCCATCAAGTGCAGATACATTATTCTCGATGTTAACAAGCTTGCCTTCTAGCATGTTTCTCTGCTCTTCGAGAAGGTCTTTTTGTTCGCTATGTTGTTTCTCAAAGCGTTCGAGAATATTCTTTTGTTCGTTTTTCTGTTCATTTCGTTGCTCTTCGAGACGTTCAAGCAGAAGACTACATATTTGAAACATCTACATTTTTACTTACGTCCACTTCCTCAGCTTCAAAGACGAAAATATCCGGGTCTTCATTTTGTTGTTTCAAATATTCGGCCAAACGCAGAACAAGCTCATTTTTCGATCCTGCTCTATAGAAAGTTCTCGCTTGCCTAATTCACTTTTCAGCTCTTTACAGTTGAGCTCTTTCAGTAACTTGCTCATTTTTTTTTTCCGTACACTTCACTGCACAATAAGTTTTATTCCACTTTTTTGACACCAATGTAATATTTTTTCTAGGTTCTTTAAATAAAACTTATTACTCCTTTTAGAATTTCTACTTTATTTACACTTTTCAAATCAAAACAATAAATCTCAATTTATAATCAACTCCAATACTTTTATTCCCTAGTGCGGATGTTGTATTTGTTATTCATATAAAATCCTACTGTACTACGGATAACTTTTCCAAAAAAACACGGCTATTGCATCGTTTAAAAGCAGTGTATGCCAATTAAAATTGAGAGGAAACTTTTACTAAAACTCACTTTAAGAGAGTACTAAAATGAAGCTTTTCAGCAGAACTTATCCTTGGAATTAGCGGAAGTACATTTTTGGGTTAAATTTTAGAACAAGTTTTATAAGCCCATTTGTTTCTATTGTCCATCTTTTATCCTTCTTTTCTGTTGGAGAACAAACGTGCTGGCAGAGTACAGTGCAAAAATGGAGCATCTGCATCTGTCAGAAGATCAATTTTTTTCCTTATTATTTAATCATTTTAGTGGACGTGCATTTTTATTTTAGTATGGAGCGGCTTGGGACGCGTAAATTTGATTTTTCGTTTCACTTTTAGGAGAAGTGAAATACAACGAAAATGTGCTGAATATGTTCATTGAACTATCCATTGGTAATGATGCCTTTGTTAAAGAGAACCGCACTCAGTGAACTTAAAAAGTAAAATTTAGATGCAACCCCTCGTGGAAAACCAGATTCTAGTGAATTTTAAATTCGCAGCAATTTCTATGTATGTCTTGTCGACAGGAATGGATACGACCTACCAAGTGAAAGATATTCTTATTTTGTTGGTCTTAAGGTGTTTTCGTCAGGGAATCGATCGCAGGCTTTCAGTGTGATATTCATACTTATTAACTAATACGCCACAGGGTACTTTCTCTGTGAACTTGATTTTGTCAAAAAATTTGATATTTAAAAAAGTAATGGACACTATGTCCGAAATGAAAGATGAAAATTTACTGATTAAGAAATTGAAGTCGTGGAATATGAGTATCTCAGAATGAAAATATATTCCAACTTATGTATGAAGAATCATACTACCCAGAATCTTCAGTTAGCAGAATCAGTACTTAATTCCAAATGGAAGTCCTCTACAATAGTACAAGTGTTTAAGTTTTTGAAATAACTCTTTTTATGCCATTTAAGTGAAGAGTTTGCAAACAGTGTGAAAAAGTTGACAACCGTCTAAATGTCCAAACAGGAATTTCATTACTACTTTGTACTAGTTTATTATGGCTTCAAGAAATTGAACTGAAGAACATTAAAGAAAGTAACACAGCTGTAGTGTTATAAACATTTAAGTAAGCTTTTAAATTAATAATGAACAGACGGTGACATCAATCAAGGCTGTCGACGATGCGACGCAACGATCGAAGGGGGCTGACCGAAGCCATTACGTTTTTATGGTGCTCTAAAACTAGTCCCTTTTCCTACAATCGGAATATTGATGCTCGCATTTCTAGCTGAACAGAATAATGAACTGCTGCAACTTGAATTAGGACTGCAGCTGGAAAAGCTGTCAAAAAGTGTTGTAAGTTTTTGTCTTCAACACAATGATGGTGTATGCATATAGCTTGAAGCTCGCTTCGACCCTTTGCATACCTGGTATTGAGTAGAAATGAGCTTCGTTCGACTCGATCCCAGTCGCTCAGCAGTGTCGAGTAGAAATGTGAGACAAAAAACCTGGGTCGAGGAGTTGGTTTGATAAATTGTTTCAGAATCGCTCAACACCATTTCAACTCATCTCCAAATCGAGCTCTTAATCTTAACTTCAATGACGAAAAACTTGCGTCGAAAATCCGACCCTAATCCAATTCGATCCTTCGATACTGTATATAAACTTAGTACTTATGTTAACCTCCATCGTGTGATTTGACTAGTTGGATTTTGAAACGTTAAAAATGTTGCTTGCAAAAGATAAAAGTTGGCCAACTCTTGCATCTGACTGGTGCTCTGCCTGTAACTGCCTTTGCGTTGTGTTCGTAATATTACATTTTTGTGTATCCAAAATTTTGATACCTATTCCCGTTGCAGCTCCGTCTCCATTGTGTTCAACAATGAGTTAAATCGTCGCTTTAACCTAGTTCTATACTAAAACATCTCTAACATCGTACTAATTAAACTTAAATTTTGCGCCAGTTTGTTTAACCCGTTCTAGACGCTCTATAAGAAAAATTCAAATTTAAACCGGAAACCAAGAAAAAATAGGTTCCTCTATTCACTACAAATATTCTCGTAGTTCTGCCATCTTGCTGCGAAAATATAAATGATATGATTTACCTTATACATTCACCAATTTAATGAAGAGAAGATTTTTCTTCATCGCCCCCTATTCACGAAAATGACAAGCAAGGCCCAGGTTCATAACTATGTAGTAACCGTTTCGTTTTGAAACGGTTATTGAAATTGTAGAAACCTTTGATTATTTTTATTTTACTGCATAATTTATTAAAAATCTCATTGAGCTTGAACACTGGAAATAAATAATTAATTGAAATTATAAAATTTCCTTAGCAAAATTTTATAAAAAAAAAACAAGTTCGTTTTGATGACAAGTGACGTCACTAGTGCATGACATTTCTCTCTGCGCATGTTCTTCACAAATGACATTTCACATAAAAGTACCGATTCGATGACAGAAAGTACAGTTGTCGTTGGTATTTTGTTCAGTCAAAAAGAAAACGTCATCGGTACGCTACACAAGTTCAAGAATCAAGAGAATACTCCATCTCCAAGCTGCCAACCGCACACCGAACTTCTGCAATTTGATCAACATTTGCCCTCCCGGTCGACGCCGCATTTATTTCTCGAAATAATAAAATTTATTTTCAATCTTTATTGATTGCTCAGTTGGATTCTACACCTCGTTTAAGTTTGTCACGTTCGGTAAAGTGCAAAAAAAATTATTAATTCCCAAAGATCTCAATCTGTATCAAGAAAGAAAAAAGTCGCAAAGGCAGAACAAAACAAACAGACCGATAAACCTTGAGATTTTGCCAACACGATAAAGTTTATTTCAATTTCTTGTGTTATTTGTCCAAACCGCACGCAAGATTTGAAAACGAAAAAGTAAATTCCTGTGTTTTTGTGCTTGTAGTTCGCCCAGTAGGTTCCCTTGTGCATTAGTCAACCCTGCAATGCAAATGCAATAGAAAAGTCGGAAAATTCGATAAAAAAAAAACGAGTGAAACTGCATTTTTTCTTATCTAAAGAGTGCTACAAGGGAGGGTTGTATACTCTCATCTGTTCCAGATAGAGTTGGTTCTTGTTTTATTTTTCCTTTGGGTCGCTTGGGGCGTCCCTTGTTCGTCGTTTTGACTTGAGTGTGTGTAGTCGTTTTTCGTAGTATAGTTTGTTGTTGACGTAGCCGAGATTTCTGTGTGCAATCTGCAATAATTAATCGTGAATGTCGTCTTCAGGAAGCAGCAGACCTCAGCATCAAGGATACAATCCCCTCTCGACTATGGATAACGCATCGGTAGCAACAGCAGCTTCCGATGATAGTGTCGGGGGCATTCCATCGGCTTATTCTTCACAGAAACTGATGCCAACAGACAGCAATAGCAACAGTTCCGAGGAGAATATGGAACGACCGGCCGGAATTGCAAGTCGATCCACCATCAGCTACAAGGAGTGGTTTACAGTTGGTGTTCTATGCTTTGTTAATTTAATCAATTATATGGATCGTTTCACGATAGCAGGTTTGTTGTATATTTTAAATATTTTATTTTTAGACCTTTTTAATGATAAATTTATTGAAAACTTGTTACAGTCAACTGCATCTCTTGCGAATCTGTCTTATAAGATTAACGACAGAGAAATGATTTTTCGATTTAAGTGGTTCGATTTATATATGTTTAGAATTTAGATGTAATTAAAAATGCTTTTACAGGCATAAGAGTAGTTAACATAATTATTATAAGACATACTTCGCCAAAGATTGTAGAACTGCTGTGTTATTAATTTATTTATCTACTCACTCACTTAGATTCGCCCTAAGAGCTCAGCGTGTCTGCATTGCAACTTCTCTATTTCGAGTTCAAGTTCAAATAAGTGCCCTAAATCAAAAGTAAATGTCATCGCAAAATTATCCGCCAGTCTGCTGGAATCCGGGGTTCGCCAAAACAATTCATTGTTACGCCTGCTTTGGCCTGATATATGACAAAAATAAATAATCATGATCCCTGCTACCCGGTGACTGAGTCCGGAAACTGGAAGTTGTTCTATTTTTCGCACTGAAGCCATACTAACCCGAACCTTCTAACAGCAAGCTCATAAAATCGTACAATCTTCAATATTCACATGGAGGGACCTTCGTATATCGACGTTGCTATTTTGTGGAATCGAATGACTTTTGTTTATCTCTTCCCTATGACCAGAGAAAATTTTACCACCACTAGATGATTTGAAAGATAATCGATTATGAAAATTGAAGGTGCAGATAATAGTGCTATACTCTGTTGCGTTATGGTCCTAGAGAATTCTGTCACTCATGGTTAATTCGACGCTGACGTTTTTTTTTTTTTTTGTCTATTTTATATTTTGGGCTTAAATTTTTTACTCTTAAATTGTTTGAATCCAGTGCGAGCATTATGGAAAGTTGTATAGGATTTAAAAGGAGATACCGATGCTTATTGGCTTTGAATGTCTGAATATCATAATGGGAAGAAAATATTGAGCCGAGTAAAGCATTCTATATCATTCGGGTAGTATGGCTAAAGAAAGATTCTCAAGGGTAAACTAAAGGGCATTCCCTGAAGCGCTAGTAATACGGTTGAAATCTTTAATTGTAAATGCATTTTGAGTCTCAGTTTCCGATCATTAGTTTCTCTAAAAGCATTTTTAGAATGTTCGTAAAAGAATTCGAAGGACTGTCTAAATAGTCGAAAAATTACCATGTCGTATGTGTAGAGCATGCACCTGATGAGTTATTTTTTTCGCCCAGCTGAAGTGACGGCGGTTTCCTGGGGTAATTCTTTGCCGTATCTTCACAAACATATTGCTCGGCGAGGCTTGAAGTTGTTTCTATCGATAGTGGCTTTTTGTCCTAGTGGGTTGACAGATTTTTGTTTATTTTATAGCGTTTTATTGGTCTTGTCCTTCATCATCCTGCACATCATATAGTACAGATTAATGATTATGAGGTCAGGTGATTACGAAGGACAAGTCATAACTTCCAGCACTCTTTTCTGATCCAAGTCCCTCAAATACTTTTTGGACAGTTTGGAAGCGAGTTTGGGGAAATTGTCCTGGTGGAATATGAAGTTTCTACCGATTAAACCACGACCTGAAGATGTTATATTTTCTTCTATAATTTTTGTATGTCCCTTTCTTGAAAAGTCCTGTTATTTTAACTAATTCGACAGTTGAACGTCCTCCAAAGCCCATCAATGATCCTGCTCCGTGTATCATTGTAGGTAGGCTCTATACAAGCATCTTACATCAGATTTTTTGAATTCCTGCGCACAAATATGCGTATTTTCGAACCAAAAATCTCGAATTCAGACTCATAGCTTCACAAGACATTTGTCCACTATTCAATTGTCGAAGTTTTGTGATCCGGAGCCCATTGAAGTCAACCAACAGTCAACAACGCCATTTTAAAATACTCTTTTGTTTTGTATTTTAGCTACAGCTAGTATGAGAGGCACTCCTTATGGAGTTAACAAAAATCAATCAGTGACCAATATGAAAGGCCTCATATTTTTAGTATTTTTAGTATTTATTTGTTTATTTAGCATACTAAAGTATTAAGCTATTATATTACATAATTTAATATCTTAAAAACTATTTTTTACAAATTCTTTAACATGAAGCTTATAATTATTAAAATTTGTTTCTAATTTAACATATTCTGGCATTGAATTAAAAATTTTTTAAAGCCTTTATATATGATACTATTTTGTGTTATTGTATTTCTATAATTTGGGAGTCGCAAATCATTTACATTTCTTAATTGATATGGTTGAACTTCACCTACATACATAATGAGATTACTAAAATAACAAGGCACTTCACCCATTCTCATTTTTTGAATTAACAAAAGAACATCTGTTACCAATTGTTGTTTAACACTTAACCATTTAAGACGATTTAACATATTCAATATACTAGTATAACGATTACATTTTAAAATAATTCTCATAACTTTGTTTTGTAATTTTTGCATCCTATATATGTTACTATCACTTAACAGGAAAAGTACAGATGAACAATATTCAAAATGCGGTTTGATTATAACATTGTATACTCTAACAGATGCATTAAAATCTAGCTTGCTTTTAATTCTTCGAAAAAAATTCACTTTTTTAGATATTTTCTTTACTATATAGTTTACATGTTTATCAAACTTTAAATTTTGGTCAATTATCACACCTAAATACTTTATTTGATCTACTTGCTCTATGTTTTCATTGTCTATTATTAAGTTTATATTGCACTGCGTTTTAAATACCATCGACTTTGTCTTTTGAACATTCGTCTTTAGTTTATTCGCTTTTAACCAGATGCTTAGGTCTTCGAGATCTTCTTGTAGTTGCTGAGTTATCATTGAAACATCCTTCCCCACAATGTATATTAGGGCATCATCGGCAAACAATACTATTTTGCAATATTTTAAACTTTTGCATACGTCGTTTATATACAGTAGAAACAAAACGGGCCCTAGTATCGAGCCTTGAGGTACTCCCAAGAATGTTGATGTTTCCTCCGAACGTATTCCATTTACTGCTGTTTTTTGAGTTCTCTGATCAAGATATGATGTGAACCACTTCAACTCTTTGTCACGAATGCCATATTGCTTCAATTTTTGTATTAATATTCCTCTGTCTATAGTTTCAAATGCTCGCTTAAGGTCCAAGAATACAGCAATAATGGTAGACCCATCTGCTAGATCTTCTTTCCAATTCAACAGGACATAATTTAAAGCAGTCTCACAGGAATGTTGACTTCGAAACCCGAACTGATTATCGATGATGATATTGCAACTGTCTATATAACTTTGTAGTTGTATTTTAACTATCTTTTCAATTATTTTTTCGTACACTGGCAACGCGTTTATTGGTCGATAGTCTTCACATCGTCTTGAACCTTTTACTTTTTGTATTGGTGTTACCAACGATTCTTTCCATGAACTTGGAAAACATCCCGAAAATAATGATTTATTTACAATCTCAGTAAGAACGTTCCCTATTTCTTCAAACGCATCTTAAAACATCTTTGGGCACATATAATTAAAATCTTTCTTTTTTTTCATTGTTCGCAACACTTCATATATATCAGAGGGAGTTACATGACTGAATTTAAAATGTCCCGGGCGTTCATCGATTTGGTTAATATACTGAATAAAGTCAATTGATTGATTTATTTCATTCACACTACCGACAAAAAAATTGTTGAATTCATCCGCAATAACTTTTGAGTTATTAGTTATTAGGCCTCATATCATGTAGTACACCTTGGCATAATGATTAGTGTATTGGACTGCCATGCAGAGGGTCTTGGGTTCAATTCTCAGACGCTGCAAAAGAGTTTTTCAGGGGTGTACTGCCTTCTTGCGAGAAATTGACAAATTCTCTAAGAGTATCACTTGTCATGAAAAGTACTGCTCATAAGTCGTTCTGAATCGGCAAAAAATTGTAGGTCCCCTCCATTTCTACAAAATGATTTTGTCACTTCAGGCTGAGCTAATTTAAAATTTGAGTCCGAAGATCATATAGACGATTAAACGGTAGTTTGTCTCGACTTGAAATTCTCTTGTCTTTTCTAGAAAATTTGTTTCGCTGTTTCTTGTTACAAAAACAAAATTTTTTAGAGAATTTATCGCATACCATGTTTTTCAGTTAAAAAAAAAAACTAAAAATTCTAAATAGGTATTGGCTCAGGTGTAACTTCAAGGTGACCAATGTTATTGTATCAAAAACAATAATTACAATTGTGAACTAAATTAAAGTACTTAAATCATAAATTTCATTAATTTGCCATTGTCTAGAATTTGAGCAATTTTTATATTTAATTTTCGATAGTAAATTAATGATACAGTTAAATTCACTGCAAAATTTCAATTTTATTCTCTAACATGCTTTGAACGAAACTGATATGTACTAGTATAGGTACGTACATAAATAGTCATTTTGTTTTGATTTCTTACGGTTGCATTGCTTTTATTTTTAAACTTCAATTTTATTTATTTACAAACAATCAACAAGTAAACAATCAAATTATTTTAGTATTCGGATATTGTTGATGATGACAATTTCGAATTAACCACAACACTATTTTGCTGACCATAGGCAATACATATGTTGTTTACTTAATTTAAAGATAGATTGGTAAACAATTTACAAGAAAATAAATACAAAATAATAAACATTTTTATTAGTCAGCAACGGAAGGAGTAGTAGCATTAAGTAGTATAGTTGATTCATTTTATCGAAAGTGACTCATAGCCATACTTGTCCATTATTTAAATGTACGCAAAAATAAACTCGTTTTTTTTTTAATGCATATATTCAGTTTCAAACAGGATATTATTTTGGCGAAAAGGCAAAATATCTTAGTGGACTCAAAAACATAAGACTACACTATTAGTCGTTTTATAATTTTACAAATAAATAAAGGCCGATTCGAAAATATGCACTTATGCAGTATTAATCCTAAAGAAACTCATTGTGTCAATTTTTGAAAGTGTGGCTGCTAAATACGAGTATATAAAGTCTAGTCGTTCCAGTGTCCAATGCCTCATTCTAGAGCCTTATCAAGTATCCTCGAAACCTGAGACAAAAATACACACAGAATTGAGATATCATCTTAATGTCGATTTCGATTCTATAAATTATCATATAGTACCTACATACATATGTAGATTATGTAGGTATATGTATGTACATAATATCGCAAGTGGGTTAGCGTGCTTTTCAGCTTGAATGCTTGACACACTTAGAGCATAAGTTGGTCCATTGTGATATCAAATGAATAAAGTAGACTTTTTCACTAGTCGTTGAACCACTTAGACCTCTTTACGATTATGAAGCGTGTGAGACTACTAATGCCTATATTTGCCAGATCGCTAGGATAACTATAGAAGTACTCTCCTATATTGAGCTTACAAATCGATTCTTCCATACGGCTTCTGCAAAAATCGTTTGAGAATCCTCCAAGTCTCGTTGCAGTTCTCATAATCGCACAGTGTTCGGCTATGGCACCTATTACGGAAACGATGTGTAATCTGCTTAGAGATAACAAACACTTAGAGCGCTTCTGATCCAGCTGCGGCCAGATTTGTTTTGTTGCCAAAAAGTAAATATGATACAAACTGAAAATAAGACACTCTGTACCAAAAATTTGCTCATAATAGAAGTTTTTCGAAAATAAAACTAAGGTTTAGAGTAGTACCCCTTGACATAATGGTTAGTGCATTGGACTGTCATGTAGAAGATCTTGGGCTCGATTCTCAGCCGCTCCAAAAAAGTTTTTCAGGAGTGCACAGTGCGAGTGTTTTAGGAAACCTGGAGAGGATTTGAAAGGAGATACCGATGCACATTGATTTTGAATGTCTTAAAATGATAATAGAAGTGCAATTTAGAGTCGGGTTAAGCAAGGGCTCTTGATACCCGCATACCCGGGTAATTACCCGGGTACCCGAGTACCCGCATTTACGGGTATTACCCGGGTACCATAATTTCGGGTACCCGCTTTCTTGCGGGTACTCGGTAAAATCCGGGTACCCAAAACATATTGGTGTATAGTTATAAAAGACTTAAAGAAAGATTGAAGAACATAATTATAATATTTTTCTGCTGCTTACCACTTATAAAGGTTGGTTAAAGAAAGATGCACGATGTTAATTGTAAATACAACAAAAAGTTTTCTGAGAATTATCTTAATATTTTTCATTATGATAGAAGGATCTTTGACAATTATGTGTGAAACAAAATTGCGGCCAAATGCTCGCCACGGCTTCGGTGGCATACCTCTATCCGATGGTCCATATTTTCAATGACTCTGAGACATAATTGATGGTGATTTTTTTGGTCAGCATAATCGACCAAATGTGTCCACAATCGGTAGAATTGTGCGCAAATTTCAGCAAACCGGGTCTGTAGCAAATGATAATCCTCAATGATGATCCACAAAGAGTGACTGGTTGGTGCGGTTTATGGGCTGGCGGCGTCATCGGGCCGTACTTCTTCGAAAATGAGGTTGGCCAAGCAGTAACTGTGAATGGTGTTCGCTTTGGCGAGATGATAACGGACTTCTTGTAGCCAGAAATTGAGGATATGGACATGGTCAATATGTGCTTCCAACAGAATGGTACCACTTGCCACACAGCCAACGAAATTCAATGGCCGTGTTATCCCATATCGTGCGATATTAATTGGCCGCCACGATCATGTGATTTGACACCGTTGGACTTTTTTCTTTGGGGATATTTAAAAGAAAAAGTGTACGTCAATAAGCCAAGAACAATTCAGGAGTTAAAGAATGAGATAATTCGGCACATTTACGACATTGAACCTCAATTATGTCTCAGAGTCATTAAAAATATGGACCATCGGATAGAGGTATGCCACCGAAGCAGTGGCGAGCATTTGGCCGATATTTTGTTTCACACATAATTGTCATATATATCCATCTATTACAATGAAAAATATTAAGATAATTCTTAGAAAATTTTTTGTTTTATTTACAATTAATATCGTGCATCTTTGTTTAACCACCCTTTACAACATACATAGATGAGTAGTCGGATTTTGATTCGACTATGTAGCCCTGGTTAAAAATAAACAGTAAAAATAAATATAAACAGATTCATAACATTATTTTTTATTTAAAAAAGGTAAACGTATTCATAACAAATTTTTTTATTAAAAAAATGTACCTTCATATCAAAAACGTTATGATTTAGGAATGCATTCCCAAACATTATATTTTAAAGTGTGTTTTACATTCGCGTCTAAACTATTTTGTCTCAGAATATTGCTTTATTGTTGGGCAGTAGAGCTGTGTAAATCGTTCATTTCAAATGATTGAATCGTTCAACAATCGATTACGAAAATTATCCGATCATTTCAATCAATCGATCGACAATACTGTTCCAATTCGATTTCGATGATAAGATTGACTTGTGGCTTTGATAGTTCTCACAAAATACTGTTATTGTAAGCCATAAATTGCCAAATAACAGCGAATGATGGCTACTTTGTACATCGAATAAAAAGTGTCAAAAAATTCAAGAAAAAGAGATTTTATTTGGTGCTTCGGAAAAGAGGAATTTTAGGGCTTTCCGCTAACATTTGGTACGAAATACTCTTTGTACATCAGAACTGAATTCGTCCTCTATTCTTTAAGTCATAAACTGGCAAATTACATCAAAGGATGGCTACGATGTCGATGGATTAAGAAACGTCTAAACATACCAAAAAAAAAAGAGATTTTATATTTTGCTCCGGAAAAGATCAATTTTAGGGCTGACATTTTGTACGAAATACATTTTGTACGTCATAACTGAATTCGTCCTCTATTCTTTAAGTCATAAACTGTCAAATTCCATCAAAGGATGGCTACGATTTCGATGGATTAAAAAACGTCCAAAAATCTACATTAAACATACCGGATCCTGATACATCAAATAACATTAGTTCAACCCAACAATTGTTTTTACGGCCTACAACATCAACAACCGACCCGATCCATCATGTTCTTCAATGCCGAGTTCAACCCAGAAATTCTAGTCCACCGTCCGTTTGGCTTTCATAATCCACATTGATTGAATCGGAACAAATGGAATCGAGTAAATCATGATTAATCGAGTCAACTGATATCGAAAATCGAGAATCATTGAAATGATTGAGATTGAAATAGAAAATCGAGAATCCAGAATCGAGAATCATCTAAATGATTGAGATTGAGATCGATTAAAATGATTGATTTAGATCATCAATACTTTTCGATGATCGGATCAAGAAAATCGAATCGATCCTGATTGACACAGCTCTATTGGACAGGGATTATTTAATTAATAATTATTGATAAACCATTTGGATTCTGGATATTTCTTTTTATAGAAAAGAATGTAAAGATGCAGGTCTAACAGCAATGTGAAGGAAATTAGTCAAAATTTATTCACATCAGTTTATTTTCAATAAAATTTAAGTACAACATGATGCTTATCGATATAAAAATCACATTTCATGGCTTCTCTGCTTCCTCTTTCTGTGAAATATTATTTTATAAGCAATTGTAGCATTTTTGAGTACTGGGTACCCGTAACATGACATTGTCGGGTACCCGCCAGTTGACATATCCCGGGTACCCGCAAATTTGGGTAATACCCGCATTACCCGGGTACCCGGGTACCCGGATTTTTGATGAAATGGGTATTACCCGGGTAAAATCAAGAGCCCTATTAAGCATTCTACATTCGTGTAGTGCGGCTAAAGGAATGATCTCTAGATTTAACAGTACGCCCGAAGTTAGAATCAAGGGTAAACTGAGGTCCACTCCCTGAAGCGCGAGTATTACGGTTAAATAGATTAAGGGGTGGAATGCAGTTAGCCATTTTCGTAGAATACTGTTTATAAAAATAACGGTAACACAATGAAAGACAAGAAACATTGCGAGGGTACTCAAGAGATTCAAATGTTTCTGTTATACTTCTATCACCTATCATTTTTAATGCTCTTTTTGGATTCTATACAAGAGACTCAAGTAAGTTATTGGAGCTTTGGACGGATATACATAAGGTGGTCTGTGATGCACATACCGAGAACTGAAAGCTGTTCGATGTCCTCAATGTAAGTGCCGCTCATGAACAGCGGCATGGGGGTGGATTACGGTTATGGTTCCCCATTCGACAATGCTATCGAGATCATATTGTGAATATAACTTAAAATTACTTTTTTATCTATCTGGCAACACTGCACAATCTTGTACTGTGAATGAACTTTTATTAAATCTTTCCTTTTTCCTTTGTCACTCAACAAGTTCGGATCTTTTTTTATTTCTTGTGTTCCGCTCAACTCCGATTTTTTGCTACAGGTTATGGACCCAGATTTCGCATTAGTTTCAGCACAAGAAAGTAGGGAAAGTCGCGAACCGAAAAATATTTTAATAAATTGATAATCACCACGGATTGCCTGGATAATTATAGATAATTCAAGTCATCAATTTTGTTTGATTCCATAAGCTCACAAAATGGCTGCCGCTAACCATTCACTATCTGTTCAAAAACTGAAAGGACGGGATAATTATGACTCGTGGAAATTCGCAGTCAAAAATCTTTTTGAATATGAAGAACTTTGGGACTGTGTCGAAGGTACGTCCGACAATGAAAAACAGATTACGAAGGCGAAATCCAAATTGATCTTGCTAATAGATCCCATCAACTACGTCCATGTCCAAAATGCTACGACCGCCAAAGAAGTTTGGGATAATTTGAAGAAGGCATTTGACGACTCAGGTTTGACGAGAAAAGTTGGATTGTTGAAAACGTTAATCACAACCAAGTTAGAGGACAGTGAATCAATGGAAGATTTCGTGAATAAAATAGTCACGACTGCTCATAAATTACGGGGCACAGGGCTAACGATTAATGATGAATGGGTTGGTACGTTGCTTCTCGCAGGTTTGCCAGAACATTATCAGCCGATGATAATGGGCCTGGATAATTCCGGAGTGGATATAACATCGATCGATCAAGACAAAATTACTTCAAGATGTTACTCATGCACCAGGTAACACAGTAGCTTTGTACAGCAAAAAATCTTTGGTGAAAAATAAAAAGCGTGTACGATGTTTCCAATGCAATCGATTTGGGCATTATGCCAGGGATTGTCCCAATCCGAAATCGCAGCAGCAAAAGTCTAAAGGAAACCAAAATGTGTTGTTTACGTCATTGGTAGTAAACGAAGTCAACACTCAGGCGTGGTTTCTGGACTCCGGGGCGTCAGCCCATATGACCTTGCGGCGAGATTGGCTCAAAAATGTTACGAAACCCAGTAACAATGAAGTCATCATTGCAGATAAAAATCGATTGAAGGTAGAGTGCATGGGTGATGTTGAAATTCGATTGGCGAATGGTGAGACTGCTACTGTGAAAAACGTTCTGATGTCCCGAACCTTTGTGCGAACCTCCTTTCCGTAAGCAGACTAACAAAAGGGGGGAACAATGTTAGGTTTCATGGAAGTCGAGCCGAAATTTTCAGTAAAGTGAATCGTCTGCTTGTCACTGCGTTCCTTGAGTCAGATGTCTACAGGTTGGATCTGCCAACACCGATGTGCGCAAACTTCTCAGTACGTGTCAGTCAGGATATGAATTTGTGGCATCGCCGGATGGGGCATCTCAGTTTTGATAGTTTAAAAAAACTTAAGGATATGACAAATGGCGTAAACTTCACCGTGGCAGATAAAAACATCTCGTGTGTCGTTTGTTGTAAAGGCAAACAAACTAGAATTCCGTTCAAGAACATTGGAACTCGTGCAACTGAGATTCTACAAATAGCTCACTCCGATGTTTGCGGTCCGATGAGTGTAAATTCCATTGGAGGTGCGCGTTATTTTCTAGTTTTGGTAGACGACTACAGCAGAAAAATTTTCTTATACCTGATGAAAGAAAAATACCAAGTAAAATAAAAATTCGAGGAATTCATGCGGCTGGTTGAGAACCAAACTCAAAGAAAAATAAAGATCCTGCGCACCGACAACGGCACTGAATACTGCAATGCGGCATTGCTCTCGTTTTTACGTAAATACGGAATTCAGCACCAGACAACCGCACCGTACACACCGGAGCAGAATGGTCTTGCAGAGAGAACCAACAGGACGATCGTAGAAAAGGCCCGCTGTTTGCTCTTCGATGCAAAATTGGAGACCGAGTTTTGGGGCGAAGCTGTATCGACGGCAGTGCACATAATCAACCGTTCTCCAAGAAGGGGATTGACCGACAAGACTCCTGAAGAAACATGGAGTGGGCAGAAACCAAACTTGGAATTCTTTAAAATCTTTGGTTGCCGTGCAATGGTGCACATACCAAAACAGTTAAGAAAGAAATTTGACCCGAAGTCCAGAGAATGCCTCATGATGGGACATTGTGAAAACTCGAAAGCTTATCGTCTTGTGGACCCCAAGACAAAAAAGTTATATGTAAGCAGGGATGTAGTTTTCTTTGAAAACGAAAGTGATAAGCCAAAAAATAAAAGTTTCGATGGAAATGAAACTGATAATGTCAGTATATGCTATGACGATTCAATGGGGGATGAGTCTGACCCTGTTAACGTAAGCACATCTGAAGAGGAAACAACTAATGAATCACAAGAAACCCATACTCATCATGAAGCAAGTTCCAGATCCATGCTATCCGATTCATCTGAAGAAACTTTTTTCTCTGAAAGTGAAACAACAATTCAACCTGAAGATGAAGACTATTTACCACCAGAAAGTCTCGAAGTTCAAGTCTCAGAAACACGAAGATCACCTCGCGCACCGAAGCCTATACAGAGGCCTGATTTTGTGAGTATGGCAGCCGTAAGCTTGGAATTAAATGATCCAGTCACAGTAAGCGAAGCTATGGCCAAAGCGGATGCCAACTTATGGCGTGCAGCGATGAATGAGGAGTTCGAGGCTTTGAACCAAAATAAGACTTGGACATTGGAGACGCTGCCACCGAACCGAAAACCAATTGACAGCAAGTGGGTGTTTCGGACAAAAAGAGATGCTACAGGTAAAGTTGTGAAATACAAAGCTCGTTTAGTAGTCAAGGGCTGTGCGCAAAGAAAAGGCGTCGATTATGGCGAAACATATTCGCCAGTGGTGCGCTACAGTTCTATAAGAGCACTTTTGGCTTTGGCAGTTCGTTTTGATATGGACATCGACCAGATGGACGCAGTGCCTGCGTTTCTACAAGGGGAACTAAACGAGGAAATCTTCATGATTCCACCAGAAGGTATGAGTGGTGATGGTGATACAACGAAGGTATGCAAGTTACACAAATCGCTGTATGGTCTCAAACAATCGAGTAGGGTTTGGAACATAAAATTGGATTCAGCATTGGCAGCCCTTGGAATGAAAAAATCTTCAGCTGACCCCTGTGTTTACTACAAATTGGTGGGGAATAAAAAATTATTTGTAGCAGTATATGTGGACGATCTGTTGGTGATGGCAAACGCTGTTACGATGAAAACGGATTTGAAATCAAAGCTGATGGAAAGTTTCCAAATGAAGGACCTGGGAGAAGCGCGCTTCATACTAGGTATGCAAATAAAGCGCGATCGAAACAACGGTGCTATCTCTGTTGACCAGGAGCAAAACATTAAGGAGATTCTTCAGCGATTTGGAATGATGGATTCCAATCCAGTTTCAACTCCAGTTGATGTCAACCAGATTATTTCAAAAGAAATGTGTCCAAAAAATGAAGAAGAAACTGCAGAAATGAAGAATGTGCCTTATCAAGAAGCCATCGGGTGCATAATGTTCGCTGCTCAGGTTACTCGTCCAGACTTATCGTTTCCCGTGAGCTGTTTGAGCCGATATAATCAAAATCCCGGTAAGTCACATTGGAATGCTATTAAAAGAATTTTTCGTTACTTAAAGGGTACCATCAATACGAAGCTGGTTTTTACAAAAAATGGTAACAAAGATTTGCTGGGCTACTGTGATGCTGACTGGGCTTCCGATACAGACGAGAGGCGATCAACAACCGGATACGTATTCAAGCTGCAGGGTGCTGCATTTCATGGAGTACCAAAAGGCAACCTACTGTTGCATTGTCGACCACAGAAGCTGAGTATATGTCGATGTCATCAGCGACTCAAGAAGCTTTGTGGCTGCAACGTTTCTTAGGTGAGCTACTTGAAGATGCAGCTTCAACAAAAATCTACTGCGACAACAAAAGTGCATTGGACTTGGCTGTTCTCAATGCGTATAGAGCACGTACAAAACATATAGACGTGCGTCATCATTTCGTTAGAGAGCAGATCAACGCAAATAAAATCATCCCGGAATACATTGATACAGACAGGATGTTAGCAGATGTATTAACGAAAGCAGTTAAAAAATTAAAAATTGAATTTTATTGTAAGGGTATGGGATTAGAAGTACAGGTTGCCAAGTAAGTTTTTTCATTATAATGGGGGTATTGTGAATATAACTTAAAATTACTTTTTTATCTATCTGGCAACACTGCACAATCTTGTACTGTGAATGAACTTTTATTAAATCTTTCCTTTTTCCTTTGTCACTCAACAAGTTCGGATCTTTTTTTATTTCTTGTGTTCCGCTCAACTCCGATTTTTTGCTACAGATCAGAATTTAATGAGTTTATCATACGCTGCCGTTCTAGATCCACATCCGAAGAACAAGGACGGGCATCTGGAAACGAATATGAGAAGCTGAGAGTATTGTCGTCAGCAAAACAATTTAATAGAAAAGAAATTTCAGACAAAAGGTTGTTCAAGAATAAGAGACAAAAGGGAGCCCTGATTTGTTTGAAACGTAGTTTCTAATCATCGAAAAAGAGATTAGTCAATACCAAATGCACACATTTTCGATAAGAGAGCTTGATGCGAAACTTTATCAAATGTAAGGATTTGTGCAACTATTCGGTGAGATATTTATTTGGTCTCGTTTATTTAGTTTCTACCAAAGTTTCACCATTCAGCTTCATAAACTTTATGTTTGGTACATCTACATATATATATGTATATATACTTATGTATATAGGTATATACATACCTTCATACATATACATATATATATATTCTAGTTTCTTGAGCATCTGATGATAATTAAAATTGCTATAAACAAAAATTCTACATCATCCGATCAACCCATACAACACAAATTACAGAGGCTTTCACAAATCGTATGTTTTCGCTGCCTTCAATTTCACAAAATTAAATAAACCAAACAAAAAACAATTATTCTATTTTTAAAATTTACGAATCGCGCGATCGACAAAATCAAACAAAATATCTTGAATGGATGTTTGGCGAAATTCATTCGACATCGAATAAAAATAGATTCTCGCTGAGCGTGAGATCGTCTAAATGCAACTGTAGTGTACCTTAATGGCTGAATATTAAGATGAATTCTGATTGCAGTTTCATTTCAAATAAATATATATTAGACATCATTCTCACATTAAAATCCCAGGCCAAAATAAGCTAAGGTCAGTGGAGGTATAATTTGTATATGAAAATATGTGATTGTGTAGAATTTTCATGGACGTGAAACGTTCGGCGTATCAGACGAACCCCCTTATGGGGGAACTGACGCACCACTTTATTCATGTGATGTGAATGAAATATTCAATTCAGTATATATGTATAACTTAATAGGCTTTTGGAAGTTTGCCGGTATCAAAGATTTATATCGTTTCTTGTAAGTTTAACAACTTTTGAGGCGAGCCCTCAACTCTGTCTCGTCATAATTTATTGTGAGTAGGCAGACAGTTGTGGAATCTGTGATTTGTTCTGTTTTTTGATAAATACATTTTTTGCATTACAAACTTAAAATATTTTTTAATAAAGGTGCATTTTTGATTCGAAATTGTGGCGTGATGTTGATTACGAAATTTAATTACTTACGAAGTACTTAACCGCCTGACTTTATCAACTTTATCAAAAAAGTTATGTACTCATATAACAAATTAGTGTGAATAGACTTGAGTCCACATTTTTCAATAATAATAGATACAAGGGTCGTTAAAGGTGGTATGACAATAACTTTAAATAACTAATTAATTACCAATGGTGTGACTTTAAATATTTAACTAAATACCTTTGAAGTTTATAATTGTTTTGTTATTTTGTGAGAAAGCATATGGATTCAAAGATTTCAATCTATAGCCTAAACAACAAATTTATATGAGAAAATTATTACACAAAGAAGATGATGTTTTTTTATTTTATCTAATCATAACGTGGGGTATCATCATAATGAGGAATCTAAACAAAGATTGAACCTAAAAAAATTGGTTTATGTTAAATAACGGCCTTTGTAAACTTTTGCCTGAAAATGCACAGCCAAGAAGTGAATGGAAATCCAATTCTCTGCAACTTTAATGATGTTGAGTTTTTGTCCTACTTACAGTCGATCTCTGAATTTATTCGCAACTAGAAAATGATCAGAGCTGACTTTTGATACTCGAAATGCGCGAACATATGTATATGATGTCGGATACGTGGCTTGCGTCGACTTAGTTGGTGGTAGAAAATGTTTTCCTTTCTGATTTCATCGGTAGAAGCGTTAGTGTATGGCCTATGTTTGGAAAGTGGATTGGGTTTGGATCACAGCCGGGGAATCACTATTCGGTTGAAAGTCTATGACTTCTCAAAACGAATCCTCATTCTGTACAATCTTTTATTAGAGCTGTAATAAATGTCGCAATTTTTTTCTTTTCATTATACCTGATCCTATTCATGATATCTCCTGGATTGCCGTAATACCTGTCTTATGCAACGCGTGAGAACAGATTCAAGCTTTTTAGTTGGTCCTGGGGTGTAAAGTGTTCTCACGTTCAAGGTAAATACATACTTTTAAGTCTTTGTACTTGACGTCCCGGGTCTTGTTTATATATATGATCATTATCCGGGACTACTCGTATTCAACTCATAACCAAACTTTTTTTACTGCACAATGTTTTTGAATATTTTCAAAACTATTCGAGGCAGAGGAAAAGGTAGTTGGAAAAAGTTGTCTTGATTCTTGAAATTTTTGAAATGGTACACTATATTAGGAAAGGGCATTTATTACAGTAATTCTTAATTTATTTACAAATCAAAACTTACTGGATAACTGAATATGAAGTAGAATATCATTTAAAAGAATTAAAAAGAGAAATGGACTCAGATGGCTTCCTTGAGGAACGCCAGAGGAATCATTGATTTGACGGAAAGTTGTTATATTTATATGGACACACAAGTATGACTGAGACTGACTATGACTAATAAGTTAGAATGAAACCTAAATCCTTTGATTTGTTCAGCCAAATATAATGGTTAACTGCTATGGAAAAAGCTTTGGTAAAATCTTTAAAAATCACATCATATTGTGATGAGCATTCCTAGAAGTACGGGTATGATGGTTGAATTGTTTGAGGGGAGGAATGCAAGTGGCTATTTCACTAGAGCACTGATTATGAAAATAGCAGAAAAATAATGATAGACATGAAATATTAAAGTTTCAGTTAGACAGCGGTCGCCTATCATTTTTAGAGCTGTGTTTTGAATTCTGTCCAAGAGACTCAAGTTGGTTTTTGGAGCGTCTGCCCAGATATGAGAATTGTACTCTAGTTTCAATAGAATATTTTTTATTTATTACAGCCAGATCAGATCAGAGAAAACCTAAACACTTAGGAGCGTTCTTGGCGATGTTAAATATGTGATCACTCCACAAAAGATGGTCTGTGATGCACATACCTAAAACTGAATGCTGTTCAGCCTCTTAAATTCAAGTGCCATCCATGGATAGTGGCATTGAGGGAGGGTTACGCTTGAACTACAGTAAACAGCATTGAGGTTTTGAAGCATTAAATTCTACACGGTTTTTAATTCCCCATTGGATAATGTTGTCAAGATCAGAACTTAATGAGCTTATCATATGCCGCTGTTGGATGTCCACGTCCGAAGTTACAAGGATGTGAATCTAAAAACGAAGATGAAAAGTTGAGAGTTCTGTCGTCAGCGAAACAATTAATTGGATTGAAAGTTCAGACAAAATATCATTTATGAACATAAGGACGAGTGTCGGAGACAAAACGGAGCCTTGGGGCACATATCGCTTATTTTGTGGATATCAGATTTGTAGTATAGTGTAGTCCGAAAGGTTATTTCTAATCCAAATGCATGCATTTTCGATAAGAGAGCTTGATGCTTACTCTCTATCAAATGTTTTTGAAATATAAAGTGCAATAACCTTACTTTCTCCAAAACCATGTAAAGATGTTCCACTGTTCGGTGAGATAAACCATCAGATCAGCAGTGAACCTATTGGTACGAAAGCCATACTGCAGATCAGAAGCTTTCGTTCCTCAAGATATTTCTTAAGCTGAAAGTTGATCAGCGTTTACAGGACCTTGGAAAGAAGGGACCTAAGTGCAATTGGACGATAGTAAGAGGGGGCGGAAAATATTGGCGGATTGACCTGCAACTTATGGAATCCGAGTTAGGTTGTTTAACTCAGCAAAAATCTCGACATATGTACCTCCCTTCGGGTGTTGTCTGACCAGCCACGAAGAATTGTGTACATTAAAATCACCCGTAACAACGATCTCACTGTGCGAAAAACGGAAACAAAATCTCTGGGTAGAGTAGGACAGAGCATCGAATTCATTAGATGTCGAATTACTTCCCAAACTTGGACTGCGAAGATCCATCCTTTATTCCTTAATATTTTGATTTAAATTCAAATCTCAATTTCGTATGAAATCTTTATCTTGAATGAATAATTAATTAGTGCACTGCGACCTAAGGCCCCAGTCTAGAACTGAGTTAGATCGCTCATGCTACAGCGCTTCCTCCAGACTTGCTTTCTTGATAAACTTAAGCGTATGGAGTATTTTCAGAGATTTTAGTTCATTTTCTTCTATCTAGTGACGACCCAGATACTCAATTCTTTTATGCACGAGTGCATCATATCTACCTTAAACGTGGTAATCTGAGTGAAGCACTGGTTACCAAGCTAAAAATTCTAGTTTGCAGCGATTAGTGAGAAAGCCCGTGAATATTCTAAGGTTGTTTGTGCCTTATTCGATACAGGATGTTAAAGCGTTCTTGGTTGTAGCTCCCATGAAGAATTTTGACCAGCCTCAGTTTTGGGAGTTCTGTCCATAAATCTGTATCTTAGAATAATTTATTCATAATTCTCATTTGAAGTTAAGTTTCATTCTTGCTGATCATTACTAATTTATGGTATGAATGCTTTGGAGTGTATACTCTACGTATGAATTTCAAACCACAATTATATTCGGCAGATATTGCAGAATCAATGAATGATTTAACTATTATCATAACTTTTTGTTATTGTTAAAAGAAACGTATTATGATAATTCTATAAAATTAAAAAAAGCTTTCCATTAAAATATATACAAGATTTGATACTCGTATCAGAAGTAAAACGAATTGTCCGTAGAGTCGCAGCTAAATTAAAAAACAAAAATATAATTTTTATATCCCGATTTAGTTAATTGTTTTATAATGTTGTTTAGTTCTCTAAATAAATAGTAAATAGTAATGATGGATTTATTGAAGTTACTTACTTCCTATTTATCTATCATTTTTTTATGGTTTGAACTTTTAAATACCTAATAAAGTATCTTTGATTGGTAGCTCATTTACTTCTTTTTTTTTAAAACTTTATTGAGACGTGATCAGTGTGATTTGTCTAAAAGTTTAATAAATAATTTTGCGGCGTTTGATTATGTCATCATTTCAGTTTTTAGATGTAATTGGTTCTGTCTGCTGTCTGAAGTCATCTTTTTCAAAATGCGATTATTTTTTATGTAGGTAGGTGGTAATATGGGGTGGATATTCATTAATCAATTCAAAAACAACATCCACCACACATCCATACATACACTTATTGACAAAAGTCTGCGTACACCTTAAAACTCACAAGTCTTTTTAAGAACATGCGAACAAAGTTGCTTAAAGAGAAACAGTTATGCATGTTAATTTTTCTTCATGTTTCCAGCTTTACGCTGCGCAGATTTTGTCCCCCAAATTATGCACACTTAAGAATAACGGTTGACTAATTTATCAATTTCTGAGTTTACAAGGTGACAAAAGTCTACGTACACGATTTGTAAGTGTTATCTCTTTCAGCTGTAACAGTCCCAAACTATGTTTTTTAGTAAATTTCATCTCTAGGTGCTTTGGCATATGGTCTAAGAAAAAAGTTTAGTTCGTTTTGAATATTTAGTGATCCGTGTCCAAAATGAGCGAAAAAACAAGGAACTTTCCAAAGCTCTGCCGGAACTTGTAATTAAGTACTATTCGGACGGAAAATCATTGCTTGAAATTGGAAAGCTTATTGGAAGACGACATTCCACAATCCAAACAATACTTAAAAACTATAAAGAAACAGGATAATTGAATTCCAAACGTCGATCAGGACGTCCACGAATATTTACCGCTCGCGAAGAGAGTCTTATGGCACGAAAAATTACCAAAAATCCAAGGTTGACCGCATCAGAACTGAAAGCAGAGATGCTAGAGGACACGGGTAAATCTTTCACGGAATGGCTTTTATATAACACAAAACAATTAAAGACGCCACCACTATCTCCTGACATGAACCCCATAGAGCACCTATGAGACGAACTGAAGAGGCGTCTGAAGAAAAGACACATCACCAACAAGAAGCTCTTAAAGCAAGCACTTGAGGAAGAATGGGCCTTAATTGAGCCTTCTGTCACGAAAAAACTTGTGTAATCCATGCCAAGAAGGATGAAAGCTGTGTTACTGGCAAAAGGAAATAAAACTTCTTATTAATAAGAAGCTTATTTTTAAAATTCAGATAATAATATCTTAATGTACGTAGACTTTTGTCATCTTAGTTTTTTAAGAATTTGTAAAAAGTGAATTTGTTATTTAGTTTTTACTTTTTTTCTTAATGATTTACATAATTTGTTTATTAATTTTTGAATTAAAATTGAGTGAAATATATCATTGTTTTGAATTTAGCAGATGTGAACACAATAAAAAATCCTGTTTTTACCAAAAACTACAAGTGTACGTAGACTTTTGTCAATAAGTGTATATGTACATATGTATGTATAATTAAAGAAATGGCACCTAAATCAATTAGTTTTATTGACGTTACTTTGACGTTTGAGTTTTAAGTTGAGTTTTATTGATCTAGTTAATTAATTCACATTTAGGTATTTCTTTTTCTTAATAAATCAAATTGGAATAAAAAAAATTTACAAAGAGAGTGTTGGGAGTGTTTTTTGTGTTTTTACTCAAAAATACTTTTAATACCTATTCTTTGTTTCGAATTTGAAATTTAAAGTTTTTTTTTTTTTTTTAGTTCAAAATGAAACATGTTTTAATTTTTTAAACAAACAAAATGTTTTATTTTATTTTTTAATTAAATTACAATGTATTAAAATGTCCGCTTTGAACTCGGTTTTCAATGAATACTTCAAGTATACAGCTTTTACTTCCTTCTAAAAAAATAAACAAAATACAATGTCAAATTTTTCCAAAAAATTCGACATCATACATACATCAGCTCAAATTCAATTAAAAATGTCTTCCTGCTAAACAACAACAAAAAAAAAAGACAAGGTAAAACAATCATGAACCTTAAAACAATTTAACCTTTTAATGTATTCTAACTTGTGAAATGATATGCAAAATTGTTTTCTAAATAAGTTCCTTTTGCTATAAAGTTAACTAAACAGACAAAAAAAAAATGAAATTCATCAAAACGTTGAGCAGCGCTGTCGCAAGTCGGAAATAACTGAAACACAAAGTAATTCATTTTGAAAGAGCTTAGAATGATAATATACATAGAACAGATGGAAGCAAAAACTAGTACATGTTTTCAAAGAATGGGATAATGAAACATTTGTAACAACTTAAACAAATTGGCGAACATTTTTAAACATTGTTCGTTTAAGGAATAGATTCGATTTTAGTTAATGCTTACGTTTAGTTGCGAGGTTTTGTCTTACTTTTTCATAACTTTAAACATTTTAAACAACTATTTTAACTGATTTGGGTTTAGCAACTTAATGGTAATCAAATGTAATGGGGTAACTAGTCTTGTATTATTGTAAAAGTCCAACAACAAATTATACTGATTGAAATCTTCAAGATTTTTCATTTTTATTATACTCTAACCCCATTGCTACAGAAAAATACAATAGCCATTTTTCTTTTTTAACTCTGAGCAGAGCTTGAGCATGTCGAGTACGCTCCGAGCAGAGTTTGATCAGAGCTCTCCGAATTTATTTATGAAACAAACTGAACCACTGAACTGTTAAAGGCATCAATCTTCATTTTTATTTATGTTTGTTTCTTTTTTGCCGTCTGTTTCTGGCATATCACTTTTAAAAAAAATGACGTTAGCCGCGGTCAGCATTTTACTCCATCTGCTCGGTCATTTTATTCTGAGCTTATAGAGCGCTCCCCGAGCTAACTTTAATTGAAAAAAGAAACACAACCTGAACGTTCAAATGTGTCTGAGATAAAAAAGAAACACTGATCTTTTTTTGACAGCTCAGTTCTCTTCTCTAAGCTTACAAACGAAAAAATTTTTATTTTTTGTCGATAGCCCACCAAATGTCATTTCATACTGCCAGCTGTTATTCCTTTATATTTTTTTCTTTGTAACTTTAAAGAAATGAAAATAACAAATGTTAAATTTTCACATTTGCTTCATTGTTACTACAGATTACAAAAAGTGCGTTCGCGTTCTATTAACAAATAATGAAACTTCTTCACTAGGGATGTTTTTTTGCAAGAACTAAGCGCTTTACATGAAAATACAACAACTACTTAAGTCTATATGGATTTAGCTAAGTCCAGATAATTTTCGAGACTTAGGCCGGTATTCACCGAGCGCTCATAACCTAAGAAGCTCATAAACCTATTCACCAAGCAATATTAGTGAAGATCTACGAGCGCTCTTAAAGGTTAGGAGTGGTCCTGACCACTCCTAAACTTACGAGCGCTCTCTTCGAAAGTTTGTTCGAAAATTCGAAAACTAAACAAACTAAACAAATGAAAGTGAGTGCAAAACCAAAACCAGTTATCGTCACCAGCAACGCTCCCCAAGCAAAATACGAAATTGACCGAAGGATTCTCACTGCCAGCTGTCATTCAAGTTCGAAAACAGTTTCATTTCAAAGTTTGGGTATGCCTGAACAAGAGAAACACTTGCGAGTGGTTGGTGAATACCCAAAGAAATTTCAAGTTAAGAGCCTAGTAAAGTTAGGAGCCGTTTAAGAGCGCTCGGTGAATACCGGCCTTAATCTAAGTCCTGATAAAAACGGTGATGCCAAAATGATACATATTTATCTATATGTTATCGATAATTTGTTCAGAGAAGTCAAAAGTGACGTTTTTGGATGCCGGTTGATGCTAGTCTCAATACAGCTGACAAATGCCATAGCGTGCAGTGCTTTCTTTTTCAAAGAAGTCCCGATGTCGTTTTTTTGTACAATTCTATATGGACTTGCAAAAAAAAAAAAAACGGCTACTGTTCCACAAGATCGTAAATACACGAAATGTTAACCAAGTCTAAATTTGACAGATGAAAACAAACACAGCTGCACAATATAACAAAATACAAATTGAACACAAACAACCTTAAAAAAAATCATATTTGCTAAGAAAAAAAAATATTTAAATAGATTATGATGGTTTAAATGTTATTTTCTATTATTTTAGATGAGTAAGTAAGGCGTATACGAGTTATCGTTAACAGAGACTGAGAGTAAAAGAAAATCTTTTTTAGCTCAGAGCGTTCAGAACTTCGAATTTGTATTTTTTCTGCCGGTATAAGTTCAGAATAGTAGACGGAGTAAAATGCTGAGCACAATAAAATTTACATTGACTGGCGGGAAATAGAGAAAAAAATACTACCTAAACAAATAAAAATATGACTAATAAGGGTAGTTACTTCCTCTTGCTGAAAGTAAAATAAAAACAAATAATCTAAGTCGTGGTTTTTGAAGTAGTGAATAGCCAGGTCATAAAATTCTAACAAGTAGGTCAGGAATCAAAGCGAACATAAAGTGAATTTTAATTGTTGACATGTTAAGAGTTTAGGTGGCGCTTAAATTCAATTGTTAGCCATATCAATGAAATGCATTTAAAATTGTTGAAATGTTTAGACTTTAGACAGCGGTGCTTAGAAAGAAAAATGTGAAATGTGACCTGTCACATGTGCCATGTGACACTGAATTTTAAATTTAAAAAAATGCGAAGAGTGAACATACATACAAAGTAATTTATTGGGGGTGGCCGTGGCGCGATGGATGTGTGCTCGCCTGTGAACCTCATGATCACAGGTTCGATCCCTGCCGTCGTCTATGTCATTTTAATTCCATTAAAAACCTTCTAAAATTGTCATCAATGAGTTGCTGGTTTACTCATTACATGTTGTTCAGGCATAACACTAACAACATGTAATTGAGTTAAACTAGTATGCCCAGCAAGGATGAACACGAATAAAATAATGTGAATTATAAGCGACGTTCAAATAAGACACGGCATTTCTCCGCTTTAGTTCAGCCGCCATCCCTGGAGATAAAAATATCTGAGACAACCACCAACAGTCTCAGAACATCGTGCCACACATCTTTCCTATCCTTCTTTCTCTTCCTTAACTTCACGCCCGCGCTGTGTTCAAACATTTAAAAGGGTAATCGTAATCCCTTGAGCGCGTGTAGATTATAAAAAAAAAAAAAAAAAAAAAAAACTGCGCTGGTTATTATGTTCACCAAAACAAAGTTATAATAACAATAAATAACATGAAGCTGAAGATCGCTGCATCGAAATTTATGTTTTCATTTAGGATAGCAGATCTCGATAAGTATCAAAGATATTGGAATATTTTAAACGCCAAAATGTTGGGTGCAAATTTTCCTAGGGGCGATGTCCGTTACTTTTTTTAAATTGTATCTTGTTATATTTTATTTTAGTGAGTTTTAAAACTTTTAAGACAAAAAAATTTTTAGGAGAGGATATAGACCGCAATAATTTTTTTATAAATAAAATAAATATGACCCAATGTAGAATATACGTTTCTCTAGGGGCGATGTTTCTCCTTTTTTTTATTTTTTTTTTATTAAGCTTATTTAACCATGATTTAACCATGAAATTAACAAAAAAAAACAAAAAGTTTGGACCCTTATAACTTTGGATTGACTAATCGTAGGTAAAAAATCGGTACATGAAAAAATTAGAATTTCCAAACTCTAGGGGCGATGTTTTTTCTTTTTTTTATTTTTTTGTCTATTAAAGTTTTTTAAACATGAAAGTTAAAAAAAAAAAAAAGTTTAGACCCTTATAACTTTGGATCAACTAAACGTAGGTATAAGAACGGTACATGAAAAAAATAGAATTTCCAAACTCTAAAGGCGATGTTTTTTCTTTTTGTTTTATTTCATGTTCTAGAGTCATTTGTTGTCTAGCAACAAATTACAACAAAAAGGAAAATAGATATCTACGTTTTGTGTTAGTTAGTTAAGATGGTTATTTGTAATATTTTTATATTTTTTATTGCATTATATTAATAATTGTATATTATCAAAATTATAATATTTACTTCATATGAATTTTCATTTTTTCGATTCAAGTTTTAATAATTCTGATAATAATTATACAAAATTGGAATTATATAAAGAAAAGATTAATTGTTATACAAACAAAAACAAAATTTCAGCAAAGACAAAGAAAAAGAAAATTCCAGAATGAATATACTTTATAGAATAACTATTATAATAATTAGATAGATATTATGAGATATGTTTAACAAATTTGAATTGAAAAATATTTATTGCTTTTAGTTTAGCTAAACCAAAAAAGGATGGTGTTGAGCTATTAGTTTAGCACAAACAAAATTATACTAGGTTTAGTTCTAACGATTATTCAAGTTTTATTCGCTTGTAATGCCAGCCATCTAGAACAACAGTCACAACTGAAGAGAAAATATTCATTTTGTAACTCTTCCTCAGTTTTTTTCAAGTAGTTCAGACATCCAAATTCTGCCCACCGTTTACAAGTATGGCACTGGCACCAAGTTTGCTAGAACACAAATGACTCAAGAACATGAAATAAAACAAAAAGAAAAAACATCGCCTTTAGAGTTTGGAAATTTTAATTTTTTCATGTACCGTTCTTATACCTACGATTAGTTGATCCAAAGTTATAAGGGTCTAAACTTTTTTTTTTTTTTAACTTTCATGTTTAAAAAACTTTAATAGACAAAAAAATAAAAAAAATAAAAAACATCGCCCCTAGAGTTTGGAAATTCTAATTTTTTCATGTACCGATTTTTTACCTACGATTAGTCAATCCAAAGTTATAAGGGTCCAAACTTTTTGTTTTTTTTTTGTTAATTTCATGGTTAAATAAGCTTAATAAAAAAAAAATAAAAAAAAGGAGAAACATCGCCCCTAGAGAAACGTATATTCTACATTGGGTCATATTTATTTTATTTATAAAAAAATTATTGCGGTCTATATCCTCTCCTTAAAATTTTTTTGTCTTAAAAGTTTTAAAACTCACTAAAATAAAATATAACGAGATACTATTTAAAAAAAGTAACGGACATCGCCCCTAGGAAAATTTGCACCCAACATTTTGGCGTTTAAAATATTCCAATATCTTTGATACTTATCGAGATCTGCTATCCTAAATGAAAACATAAATTTCGATGCAGCGATCTTCAGCTTCATTAAATAACTAATAACATGATTATTCTCTTTAAAATTATCTTTATTTCAAGATATTTATATTTTCATAGTTAGTTTAGAAGAGTTTCGCATTTTTACATGCGGGCCAACTTATGCAGACATGTATATATTTTTCTCTTCCATATGTTTAGAAACTAGGCAGCCATAATATTCATGAAAATGACGTACTATGTCACGTCCGTGGCTACTTAATGATAGCATTGTGTGTTTTAAAAATAATTCATAGAGCTGAGTGTAGAAAACGTTCAGAGAATACTCGACACGCGCACAATTTTGCTCTTATGTTTAAGGGACTTCGAATTTTAATAGAATACACGACTGGACCGAAGGTACTTGCTCTTATGTGCAAGTACATTGGAATTTAAATATTGTAAATGTACAACCTAAAAACATGGCTGTAATAATAGAAAAATGCAGAAAATTCGTTATCAAAAAATAGGAGGCAGTCTGAATTCTGGAAAAAATATGAATTTATGCAGACAAATTTTAAAAAATCGTTATATTAATTTTTGATATACGAAATTTAAAAACAAAAGAAATTTACTAATTTTAAATATTTAATCAATATATAATTAAATACTTAAGATTGGAAAATTTCTTAAGGAAATAATTTCAAAGGCACCCGTTTTCAAGATATGTATTGGATTTTTCAAAAAGTAGGAAAATCCTTTTTACGACATTTTTGTATACAATATTCTTTTTAATTTAAAGAATCTACTTAATAAAACTCGTTATCGAAATCGTTAGAGCCGTTAATAAGAAAGTCGAAAATCGAAAAATATTCAGTCAGAGCTTTTTTTCGAGATATACATACAAGATTTTTCATATTGCCTTATGCCGGTACCATTAGTTTTCGAGATAAAAACATTCGATTTTTCTTCTCCTTTTCTTTTATATTTCGAAATAGAGCTCTGAACAGATTCCGAGCCTGTCGAGCATGTTCTGAACATCCAAGCGTGCTCTGAGTCGCTTTTGAAACACATCCGAACACTTAGCTGTCACCATTTGTTTTTTATTTCCATCTGTCAAAATGCTTGTAGTAAGGATTTAAGTCTGTGTGCGCAGTTATTTTATTCTGAGCTCATAAAGCGCACACTGAAAATGCTCAGAACGAAAAAAGACACACATATTCAAAGCTGTGAACTAAAAAAGAAACACAATTTATTTTTTGGCAACTCGGGCTATGCTCTGAACTAAAAAAAGAAAACAGGAGACGTCTCTTTAGTAACAAGTTTTAACAAAATCCCTTCAGCGGTTTAGACTGTAGGTCGAGGTACAGACATACAAAAACAAATAGGTGGAATTGCGAGACCTCCATTTTTCGTGTTACATATGTAGGTACCAACGATAACGGTACCTGGTTTACAAATTTTTCGAAATTACATATAAATACAGTCGACTCTCTCTAAGTCGAACTCCCTCTAAATCGAAGTTCCCTCTAACTCGAAATTTTTAGGCGTATTTTTGCATTCCCCTGAATGCTCCATACAAAAACTATCCTCTAAGTCGAACTTCCTCTAAGTCGAAGTTCCCTCTAACTCGAACACATTTTCTTGGTTATTGACCTATTTTTTTTCCCTCTAAGTCGAATTTTTTTTTCTTTTGCCGAAAAAAAATCAAAAAAATTTCTCATATCGCAACTCGTTATTGTTTGTAATTCTTATTAAAACATCAGGCACACAATCGAACACTTTCATTCTCTATGTTGCATCGCCTGCGCCGTCACTGTCGTGGAACGTGGCGGTGAGATTACAAATTAAAATAACAATTTTTCTTAAATAATTAAGTTGAAAAAATATTTTCTTATAATACATAATTATGAATTAAGACGGCGCACAGTGGGGCAAAAGCAGTGGTTTTGTGCGATAAATTATTTTGAAAAGTTTAAAGTGGCTTTTTGTGTTTTAAAGCCTTGTATAAGAGTAAAAATTTGTTCAAATTTAATTTTTATTATGAAAAGAAAAATTTGGAGGGCTGTTTAAGGATAAACTTACGTGTTTACACCAAAAAAATCATTAATTTAACATTTATTATCAGTGATAATGTAGTTTTTTCAAAGACGAATGTGTTGTTAATAATAAATATACAAAGAATTAAATAAATATGAAAACTATTAGTACAATTTTTAATTTTTGAACAAAAAATTTATATTTAAAAATTATTTTGTAATAATCCTCATAATTAACATTAATAATACATTTAATATTTAATAAAATTTTGTTCATTCATTCGCAAAAGTAATATTCTTCTCATCAAACATATTAAAAGCATCGAATGAAAATCTTTTTTACCAACAAAAATGTTTTGAGACTTGATAACAGAGGATCTGACGAAATCATCATTCTATTAAAAATATCTAAAAATGTTTAAATTTTTGTTTCGTGATTCTAAAGTTTCTTCACTTAACTGACCAATCGGTAAGAGGCAAGTAGAAGTAATTGAATGGCCATGAATTAATGCACATTAATGCACTTTTGTACTCATATAGGGATACAGTCTAATGAAATATCGGGCTGTATCTTCACATTAGCTTTTGAATTTTTCGTAGTTTAGCTTAGCCACTTGAAAGGCATTGCAAAATTATATCAACATTTTTAAATTAAAAGTTCATCAATTCCAGTTTGAAATTTTTCAAGGCTTGTGGAAGCTCGCGTACATGAGTTTCGCTACATAACGTCTTACATTGAACGAAAGTCTCAAGTTAAAAAAAATTGGCATCAAAAGTCTTCTTTTCACTGGCGAAAAATACTTCAATCAGTTGTTTTCTTAAACACGAATAATTTTGTGCTTCTAAACCTTTAAAAACCTTAAGTTAAATTACTAAATAAAGAAGAAATTAATTGCTATGAAATGAAAAAAAAAAAAATAATCCTTTATAAAACTATCATAAATATTTTAACTGAGTAAGATATAAGTATTTTTACTCTTTACTTTGTTTTGTTTTATGCTTTGCTTTGCTTTGGTGTGTAAGTTTTTTTTTTTTATTTCGGTAATGCTTTTAATCTTATTGCATTACAATACAGAAAAAAACAACAACCATATTCAAGAAATATTAGAAAAATAACAAGCAGTTATCAATGCTGTTGATCAAAATTGTATCAAAAAAAGGCCGTTATTAAGACATTCGCTAGTGTACGAAGTTGAAAGAAATAATGTTGTGAAATTAAGCTGCATGACCTAACCTTTCTATAAGGAATACAAAATTTAAAAAAAATCGAACAGTTATGTTTTCTGAGATTAATACAACAAGAAAACAACAATCGACACTCTTGAAAAATCCCAAGCACTATTTTTCTAAAATAAAAAAAAAATATTTCCGGCAAAAGTTTAGCACTTCTGCTTTCACATTTATAATAAGGAAATATGTCTTAATTATGCACAATTAATAGATCTGCTAAACTTTTGCCGGAACAGAAGATATTATGCAAAAATTAAAACAAAGTCTAAAAAAAAAACACTCGCACTTCAAACCCCTTAATTAATTATAAGAATATTTTTTTTTCATTTTTGAAATAAACAAATAAAATCAACACATCTTTACCTTCCCCGGACATATTTTATATTTTAAATCGCACAACAAATAACAAAGATATTGACAAAAACAATAGGAACTACTTTGTTTACTTTTTCCGAATTGCAAATTTCACATTGAACTTGTCAACTTTGATCGCTGCGCTAACTTAGTGCAAAACATAAAAACAAAAAAAAAATGCATTTTTCATATCACAAATAAAGTATATTTTGTTAAAATTATCAGTTTTTTCTTGTTTATCAAACATTTCAAAGTAACATTTTGCGCACCGATCTCTATGGAGCTGCCCCAGTGTGCGGCGCGGTTGCTATTCGATGTGAAAACAATGAGGCGCGATCGAAATTGGCTCAAGAAATGAAAGAGAAAATGAGTGAAAAGTATGATGTGCACTTGCCAAGGATGCGTTTGCCTAAAATTTTAATTACTGGATTGAGTGAAAATATGGAAGAAGATAAATTAATACAAGCCATAAAAAAACAAAATAATATAGTGTGCGAAAAAATGAAGTGCCTTAAAATATACAAATCTTTTAAAAACAAGCGGGTTTATAATGCATTAATTGAAATTGACGGTAAAGGTTTTGAAAGTGTAATAAGTTTAGGAAAAATAAATATTGAGTGGGATAAGTGCGCGGTGTATGAAAGCTTGAGCGTACTAAGATGTTTTAAATGTTGGGGATTCAACCATACATCCACTCACTGTAAGGAGAGTTGCCAGGTATGCGCAAAATGCGGAGAAAAAGGACATTCGTTTAAGGATTGTCTCAATGAACACAAAAAGTGTGTTAATTGTATGAAAGCAAAAGAGCGACTTAATTTAAGTGATGTTGACATTTACCATGACAGCAGAGATAATTGCTGTCAAACACTTCAGCGCAAATTAAAAATTGAGAATGAAAGAATAATCTATTAGCAATTAAAATCATCGGTAAAATGTTTGTGTTTAAATATCGGAGGAATTAGAACAAATTTAACTCAATTAGAAGTGATAGCAATAAAGAGCAGGTTTGATTTCATTTGCGCTACTGAAACTCATTTAACAAAAGATATCGAGGACTCTGAATTAAAGTTGTTGAATTATAAGATTGTACGTTGCGATAGTATTTCTAATCATACCGGAGGTGTGCTGTTTTTTATTAAACCTGAATGGCATGTCGAAGAAATTTGTAAAGTCGCGATTGGTAAAATGATTTGGTGGCTTGTAATTAAAGTGAGTTTAAACAACGTAAATATGACTCTAGCTGCGGTTTATAGATCTCCAAATAAACAAACCTCGCCAGAACAGGTTTTTTGTGATTTTTTTGCGAATAAAATAGATGATTTATGTTCATCATATTCGGAAGTTATTATAATGGGTGATTTTAATATAGATTGGTTTTCGAATACTACTCACAAAAGACAAATTTACGAAAGTATAACGGACATATCGCTTAAGCAAATAGTGTCTGAACCAACTAGAATTACCCAAAATTCATCTACGTTAATAGACTATGTCGTTACGAATCATAGAAATATTCAGGCGAAAGTAATAAACGAATATAAAATCAGTGATCATGAGACTTTGGAAATAGTTTTCGAAACGAGCGTGGGTAATAAAGTATGTACTAAAAAAGTGATTAAGTCATTGGCATTTAAAGAGAGCATTTTTCGTAGAGAACTTATAAATAATGAAATATCAAGTATAGGTTCCAATGATGTGAATGAAGCAGCTAAAGTATTCAGTGGTAAATTAAAAAATAGTTTGGGTGCGATGGTGAAATCGAGAACAATTAGTGGAATAAATGGAAATTTCGGCTGGTTTAACGAAAATTTATTCAATATGAGGCGAATGAAAATTCAACTACACCAAAGAGCTGTTTGGTTAAATAATACCAATGATTGGATTAGGTATAGGCTTTGTCGAAATAAGTACGTGAATGAACTTCAACTGGCAAAAAATAATTACGTTGCTAAGAAGATTGACCAATCAACGGATCAAAAAACAATGTGGAGAAATATTAAAACTCTGGTACTTAATGAAGAAAAAAGTGAAGTTAGTAAAATAATCTGTGATGGAATTGTGATAACAAATAAGACTGATATAGCTAATAGCCTTAATATATTTTTTGTGAAAAGTGTTGAGGAAATAAATGATAAAATTCCCTTTGAACATTATACAAATTCAATAAATTTAAGTAATGAAAAAACTTTTAAATTTAATAGAATAAACATGAGTGAGTTAACTATTATATTGAAAAATATGAACAGTAAAAGAGACTTCAACGGTCTTTCAGCTAAAATGATGATATGTGCCTTAAACATAATTGGACCTACGTTTCTTAACTTAATAAATGAATCGCTTAGTAGGGGTATTTTTCCTAGTCATTGGAAAGAATCAGTGGTAGTGCCAATTGAAAAGGTTAAAAAAACTGTAAATCCTGCTGAATTTCGCCCAGTCAATATGCTCATGACAGAAAGTAAAATTATTGAAAAACTAGTACATAAGCAGCTCCAAAATTTCATGGAATCTAATAACTATTTAACGGACTATCAGTCGGAGTTTAGACAACACCACAGCTGTGAGGCACTTCTGAACCTGGTAGTAACGCAGTGGAAAACGGAGGTTCATAACAAGAAAGTTATAGTTGCTGTATTTCTTGACTTTCAAAGAGCATTCGAAACTATTGATCGGGATATACTAATTGAGAAGCTGAAGAGATATGGCATCCGCGGAGTAGAACTTGAATGGTTCAAAAGTTATTTATCTTATCGAACTCAGCGAACAAAGGTGGCGAATATATTCTCAGAAGCTTTGAATGTAACCTTGGGTGTACCTCAAGGAGCAGTTTTGGGAACTTTACTCTTCATTATCTACATCAACGATATTGAAACTGTACTAAGGCATACAAAGGCTAGACTATTCGCAGATGATACGTTGCTATATGTTTCCGGAAGTTCGGCAGATGAATGCGTCAATCAACTGAATGCAGATTTAAAAAACGTAGAAATGTATTTAAAAAAGAATAAGCTTAAACTTAACATTGCTAAAACAAAAGCTATAGTAATTAATGGGGAAAGTGTTCAAAATATTATTATCAATGAAGAAGCAATTGAAAAAGTTGAAGAGATAAAGTACTTAGGTATAATCGTTGATAAAAAATTAAGTTTCGAATCTCACATCAACTATGTATGTAACAAAATTGCTAAAAAAATTGGATTTTTCCAAAGAATAAGGTGTAGGGTATCTATGATTTGTGCAATAAAAATATATAATGTAATGATTAAACCACATTTTGAATATTGTTCAACAATACTATTTTTAGGATCTCGTCAAATGTCCGAAAGGTTACAAAAATTGCAAAATAGAGGTATGAGATGTATTTTAATGTGCGGTAGGTTAACGCATATACAATTAATGCTAGACACTTTAAAATGGCTTAATATTAACCAAAGAACAATAATGAATGTACTTATTTTTATATTTAAAATGAAGAATAATATGTTACCAAGATATCTCTATAATGAAATAATTTATGTGTCAGATGTTCAACCATATAATTTAAGAAATAGAACAGATTTTAGACTACCATTTCTTACAACTAGTAGATCTCAAAATATATTGTACCATAAAGGTTTCAAATTATATAACGATTTGCCAATTGACTTAAAGTCAGAAAATAATTTAATTATATTTAAAAGAAAGTTAATCTCATATGTAAAAACAAAGTATAACTAATAATAAAATTCATTAAGTTTTTTCTTTAATCTATTTTTAAGTTAAATTTTGTAAAAAATAGCTGAAGCTAAATAAAGAATCGAATCAAATCAAAAATCAAATTAATGAGCGATAAAAGCAAGAAGCTTTTTTTATTTTATTTATTTTATTTATTTTATTTATTTTATTTATTTTATTTATTTTATTTATTTTATTTATTTTATTTATTTTATTTATTTCATTTATTTTATTTATTTTATTTATTTTATTTATTTTATTTATTTTATTTATTTTATTTATTTTATTTATTTTATTTATTTTATTTATTTTATTTATTTTATTTATTTTATTTATTTTATTTATTTTATTTATTTTATTTATTTCATTTATTTTATTTATTTTATTTATTTTATTTATTTTATTTATTTTATTTATTTCATTTATTTTATTTATTTTATTTATTTTATTTATTTTATTTATTTTATTTATTTTATTTATTTTATTTATTTTATTTATTTAATTTATTTTATTTATTTTACTTATTTTATTTATTTTATTTATTTTATTTATTTTATTTATTTTATTTATTTTATTTATTTTATTTATTTTATTTATTTTATTTATTTCATTTATTTTATTTATTTTATTTATTTTATTTATTTTATTTATTTTATTTATTTATTTATTTTATTTATTTTATTTATTTTTTTTATTTTATTTATTTTATTTATTTTATTTATTTTATTTATTTTATTTATTTTATTTATTTTATTTATTTATTTTATTTATTTTATTTATTAATTTAATTTGTTGTTTAATTCAATTAATCATTAAATAAAAACTCTCTCTAACTCGAATTTGTCTAAAACTCTCTCTAACTCGAACTAGTTTTGATATCCCGTGAAAGTTCGACTTAGAGGGAGTCGACTGTATATTGTTTTTCTCAAAAAATATATTTCTATATTAAAAAAAAAGTCGAAAAATTTCATACTTAAGGTTAAAAATTAATTTTGTGAAAATTTGTTACAAATTATTTAATTATATCGATTTTTTTTATTAAAAAACAGTACAACTTATTTTGATGAATATTTGGAAAATGTTCCTTGTATCATGTCACATGCTCATAATTTCAAATGAATCATATACTTTATTGACTGTATTCTTTTACAGTGCAGCTCCGTAAAACAAATACGTTTTCCCAAAAATCCTGGAAAGCTTTGACTTGGAACAGGAAAATATTGTTCCATTTTATTTGCAATTTCAATCCGCATTCAAGAAGTTACAAGGTCCACCATGTAAATCATCCCTTTTGAACTTCCATATCCATATTTTTTGGATTCTTATAATTTTGGAGTTTTGGAGACTTTCGCAGTACCCTTTGGCGTAATGGTTAGTGCATTGGACTGTCACTCCAGAGATCTGTATTCGTTTTCCAGACAGTGCCACCTAAAAAATAAAAAATAATTTTTAAGACAGTCCCTTGTCCTTCCCAGTCTATTAGCCGGACTCGGCAGAAATTGTGTGTCCCATCGATTCCTGTCGACAGGATTGATCGAGACTTGTAAGTCTCTAGGCTCTGATTCTCTATGAGCTGTTGCGTCGGAAATTTATTTGTTTATATTTCGGAGAGTTTCATTCATTCGGCACGCAGAGTTGTTTGGCCAGAAGAACACAAATCAATAAATTTCAGTCAATTCAGGTGATAAGTAGTATTTTTGTACGAGTAACTCATGGAAGAAAACTCCCCAAAAGCATCAGGTAAAATCATAAACCATGAAGGATAGTGCGGAAGTTTACTAGTTTGGGGATGATTTAGGGGTTTTCGGTCTTAGGATCGGAGTAGAAGGTATAGAGTGAAAAAAGGAGCAATGTCTCTCTAGTCCACATGATAACTGACTTTTACATCACTCTTCAGTGAGAGAATAAATATAGCTTCTTATTGAAGACTTCAAAAAAATTTCAATTAAAAATTTATATTTCGAATCAAAAGTTCAATACAAATAATACGTTCTCTCTTTAGCCTCTTGATTTATTTTTGTAGTAAACATTTCAACGACAGCACTGTGTCCGAGTGCTCAGGTTCAGGTTGCATTACGATAGAAAAAGCTGAAAGGTAAGTCGAAAACTTCCTGTGAATATGTACACAGCTTTGTTCATGTACGCAACTTTATGATCACATTCCTCTTCCTGTCCAAAAAAACGAACTCTTTAGCCAAATATAAGAAACATTCAAATTTATTCAAATTAAGTATCTTCCCCAGACGAGTTGGTTTCGTTCAACCAGCAGCACGTTTTTGCACGGATTTTCTGATACGCATTTTATTGTAAAGTTAATAGGTACACAAATAAATTTGTTTCTTCTTGATGTCTGTATATAGAATTATACATACATATACTTATATGTTTTTTGTTTTGAATTATATTTGTTTTTGTGAACATTGAAAACATTATTAATATCCAAACCGAGCCATCATATATTTAATAGTAGACCCGAATAAACCAGTCCAACGTTCGATGTCTATTTGAAGAAGTGGTCTAATGTTTGTTTTTTTTTATATAAAATTAATTTGCGACGAAGTAGTTTTTTATTTATTTGCATCAGCAATTTTTAAATTATATCACTGCAAAAATATCTAAATAAGGATTGCAAAATAAATTACAAAAAAATAAGTTAAAGATCAAAGGTAGAAGTTAGATATTGTATACGAGTATGTACCAAAGTATGAATATGGATGTTCATATTTATAGATGAATTGATTTTTCGTTATAGAATCAATAGTTTTGTCCATTTAACTAAGAATAATTTACAAAATTCGAATAAATAAAAAAATAAAATAAAAATGTTTCGACTATCTACAAGATGGCTCAAACGTTGACACCCGATATTTTTTTTTCTGTCGAGAAAATTATATCGGCTAAGTGTTGAGATGAATTGGGGACCGTTCGGAGCCGTTTTATGGTATTTCCGCGATAGGTTCTCGCATTATTGACGGATATTCTCTATGAGTGCTTCAAGAGCCTGAGAATTGTTGAGTTACAGCTGTGCCAGTGGTTCATTTTGAAAGATCGAATCAAGCGATGGTTCAAGAATTCAATCTTTCAATCAATCGTTCATTCAATGAAAATTATGATCACATTTTTTACCAGCCGATACGAAATGTTAACAATCGTTCATTCAACTAAAATATTTTTTTTTCCAATCGTTTCGTTCTGACCGAGACCCAAAGAATGTGAAAATGAACTAAAGTTTTCGCCTTCATTACCGCCATCTTCCATTGTTAGGGGCCAGTTATACCTATCATTGAAATGCATCATTGAAAATTTTCATTCCCATTTTTAATACAAATAAACAAACTGCAATGGCTTTAATTGGTACCAAAATGAAGGTAATGAGTCGTAGATTTTTTTTACTTTATAGAATACAAAATTCTGATGTAAACTTTCTCTTAAATCCACTTTTATTATTTCACTGATAGAAATCAATTTCAATGAACAGTTGATTTTCGTTTCTTTAATATGGAACACAATCCTTTCACTGAATGTGTTCGAATCTCTTTCTGTTCTCAGATGTCAGTTTTTCTTTCAATGATCAACTCTAACCTCAAATGCATATAATTGGTGGTAATCAGCCACTGACAGGATCTATTACTGAAACCAATTTTTCAATGATGGCTATAACTGGCTTGTCAAAAAAATGAAGTCAGCATTCCACTGATTTGTTCCAATGATGCATTTCAATGAAAGCTATAACTGGGGCCTAAATAAAGGATGGTTAAATTTTAAGGGCCGATGTTGATTTTGAATAAAACACAAATTATTTAGAAAATTATTGTCATTTCTTTTTATTATGATAATATTGGTATGGTTCAATTATGTATGGAACAAAATATCCGCCAAAAAGCCGCCGCGACCTCGGCGGCACACCTCCATCCGATGGTCCGAATTTTCGATGACGCTGAGGCATAATTAAGGTTCTATGCCGTTAATGTGCCGAATTATCTCATCTTTTAGTTCTTGAATTGTTGCTGGCTTATCGACGTACCCCTTTTCTTTCAAATAACCCCAAAGAAAGAAGTCCAACGGTGTCAAATCACATGATCTTGGCGGCCAATTGACATCGCCACCACGTGAGATAACACGGCCATTGAATTTGTCGCGCAAAGGAGCCATTGTTTCGTTAGCTGTGTGGCAAGTGGCACCGTCCTGTTGAAACCACATATCATCCACATCCATTTCTTCCAATTCGGGCCATAGAAAGTTCGTTATCATCTCACGATAGCGAACACCATTCACAGCACAAAACAGTTACTCTTTGTGGGTGCATTTGTTTTTCGACAATTACTCTTGGACGAATCCAAACTGAGGTGAAAATGTGCCTCATCCCTGAAGATGATTTTCTTCGAAAATTGATCATCCACTGTTGCCATTTCTTGCCACCATTCTGACCATTGACGACGCTTAAAATGGTCGAGAGGCTTTATTTCTTGAGTCAATTGCACCTTGCAAGCGTGTAAATGCAAGTCTTTATGCATAATGTTCATCAACGACGAGCGTGAGAGGTGCAATTGTTGGGCACGATGACGAGTTGAGGTGGACGGCTCTTCAGCCACACTATCGTGAACAGCAGCAATATTTTCTGCAGTACGAGCATGCACTGGTGTTTTCGCATCTTCTACAGACCCGGTTTGCTCAAATTTTTGCACGATTTTTCCGATTGTACGCGCATTTAGACGATTAAATTGACCGAAAAAATCCGAAATGCACGATATGCATTTTGATTTGAACGCCTATTTTCATAATAAGCATGAATAACTTTAAGCCGTTGCTCGATTGAAATGTCAAATGAAATGCAGAAAAAAACTTGACGTTTAGGTGTGGTTCACATTCAACATCGGCCCTTAAAATTTAACCACCCTTTATGACCCAGTTGTGAATTTTATATCTTAAAATTTTATAACTTAAAATTATTCCACACATACATCAACGTCTTCTGCTTATAACACGCTACCGTACTACGATTTCTCCAAAAAATAATCCGAGATTTAAGGTAAGAGGAAAAGAAGATTAACGTTGACAGCGCCCATCAAAATGCTCTTGGTGTCTCATGTTTTCTTATAAAGTGGAAGTGAGAGAAAGAAAGTTTCATCGAGATACTTTAGCACGGTATGGATGAAGGTCAGTTCGAATTATGAAATCCAATTAAGATTTAACAAAATTAATTTCGAATCTACTAAATTAACGAAATAACTATACATGGTAAATCTTCGAAATTTGAAGAAGATTTATGGTAAATCTACTTTATTCCAGAATTATCTTTTGGTGAAAACATAGTAGGTACTAAACTAGTATGGGCCATACATATGTATCTACATATATCAATAAAATATTTTGAAATCCGTGCAATAAAGATTTCAAATCAATCCCAATCAAAATCCTTATCGATCACGGAATATAAATTCACCATTTTGTATGCTTTAACATGCTCCATTTTTAACAAGTCGAACAATATGATGAGATTTGTAAGTTTTGCATTTCTGGATTGTTCTTTTGTTCCATGAGCCCAATTCTTTAGGGAAAAAAGTTGGTCATATGCTTATATTTCTAATTTAAATGTTTAACAAAATAATCTTTGTATGTTAGATGACTTATAGTTAAACAGAAACTTGAAAACAATGTGACTCATTGTCAAATTTATGATCCCAACCTAAAAACAAGGGTAGCTAATTCCTGGAATAAAGTTCGGATGATCTATTTAAGTGCAGTGTTTTTTGTTATTTCATTTGAAAAGTGTACTTTCTAAATATTGAATTTATAAGATAACCGTAAATAAGAAATACAAACTTCTTCAATTTTTTTTTATTTTTATCTTCACTGTTTAAAGCCAATAAACTACCCACTTGAATGTACGTAATCAACCTTTTACAATTCTTATGCCAATAGTGAAGTTATTTTATTTGAGCTTTGTAAACAAGTTCAAAAGTAATTTAAAGTACTTTGTCAAATAAATGCATCAGGGTATTCCCAATTTTAAAAACCAATGATATTTGGCGCCAAAAAAAAATGTATATAAACTCATTTCATTATAATGTAGGAGTTCTAGGGAAATGTCTGGAATTATGGTATAAAAGCTTCTATCGCTTTGATATGTAAATAAATGTACAATTATACCAAGGTACATTGCCCTAAACAAATAAATAAATAAAAACACCTAAGAGCTTCTGAAAGAAAGAAGCCTAAAAATTCGTGGAAAAGAAGTAAGAAAGCAACGAGGAAATGAAAAATAAATACAAGCTAACTTACTTAGGTAGCTTACTTCCGCAAAGTATTTCGAAATGCAAAGAAGAGAAAGTTCATTGCTTTTAGTTATTACATATTACATATTCATTCTGCATGAATTCATTGCAATATAACGGTGCTATGTTTATGATGCATATTATGATGTTACCGTACGTCTCCATAAGCAATAATTCATTTTAGAAATTCGGGTATGCAATGGAAGTTTCCAATTCCGACCACAAATTTCATGAAATAAAATATTTTTTAAAATCAATTTCAGAATTTTTTTCTTACCATTTCTGCGAAGAAATAATCTGATTTCTAATGTCAGTTCTACTGGAATATTTACTGTACCTTTACATGCAAATTGAAATGTTGAGTTGCAATTCCAGGCGAGGAATTTTATCTGTCGATTGGGGCTGGTAGATTTTGATGGCCATGTTGTTTTGGTGACACCTGTCAAATCTATTGCTTATGCAAAGTCATCATTCAAGTAAAACGATTGAACAGCACGTCTAAATGAAAACTTTGCTATCAAAATGATCGTTAGTTAGTTATGGTCGACGTGGTGGACCTTCACAGTCGACTCTTGAACGGTTGTTGGCCAAATTTGAGACGGTTCTGTCGCTGTGATACGTGGAAGTGTACTTCAGAACCCAAGGCAGTCGATTCCTCGCCGTGCACAAGAACTCGGCCTTTCGCAGATTTCAACATGGCGAATTTTGCGTTGAGACTCGGGTCTACAACAGAACAAAATCAAAATGAACCAGGAGCTCAAAGTATATGACCAATAGACAATTCCGTTTTTTCGCTGACTGTACTTCGGAGCGTTTGTAAGAGGACCTAAATTTTCTCCGAAAAATCATATTTGACACTTTTATAATAATCGTTTAACCATTGCAAGTATCTAGAGCACTCAAAAAAAACTAGTTCATTCAGCTCAACGTCTGAAAGCCTTTCGAATTACACAAGTATTATCTAGGCCAAAATATTATAAATGTCATCTTAAAATACGATTTTTCTCTGTATATGTGTACGTCACTCGTTTTGTAAATCTCAAAAAATATTTAAATTCATTTCAGTCGCGCGACTCATGCAATACTAACAGAATTGAAATTTCTATTTCCACAAAGTGGGTGTGGCGTTTCCGACTATATTTAGAAATATTCATAATAATTTTGTTTTGTTTATTGCAACTGTTTTGCACATAAAACAATATACCTAGAAAAGGATGCCGAATTATATTTTTGTTTTTCAAAAATAAAAGTCTTGAGTTAGATTGATTTAAAATTAGAAAATAAAAAAAGCAGGGTTTGTTTGACTTGCATTATCTTCTAAGTGTCTTTTTTTCTCTTGCTTCAATAAAGAATCGGTGTGAGAATATCGATTACTTTTTTACTTTTATCTTTTGAAAGTACCTAACTTCTTTTGTCAATTTACTTGTGACATAAATTATCAACTTCTCTCGAACTGTCAGTTAGTCATCAACGAAATTCTCCAACTGTCAATCATATGACATTTTTTGTGTAAGTACAAATAGGTATGTCATTTCCCGTTTTTTTTTTTTGTAAATAATCAAAGCCTGCAACAGTATATCCCAACCATTAAATAAATAAAAAAAATATTCTACATTCCAATTCTTTATTTTATTTCAGTTGCATGCCTTGCGCCAAGAATTTGTTGCATTTGGCAAAAGTAGGTATTGCCCCACCGCTACCGGCAGCAATGGCGTGATGGCGACAGTGGCGGCCGGTAGCAGCGGCGTCTGGTTCAGTAATACCTATATTTATGTGGAAAATTCCGTTTTCTCTTTTAGACATTAACTTTATCGTCGGTCTCTGCTTTGCTTTCACATTCTTTAACCTGCTTAAAACACGACAAGTTGGATAGATAAGATAGGTAGCATAGCCCAGCCGGCATAAATAACTGGTTTTTTGTGATGACAGAGTCAAGAGACGGTGTTACCCATTAGTTCACCACCATCTCCCAAACCTACCTTCACAATCAACATCTAACTTCTATAGGTATACTTATCGACCCCTACCACATGTTGTATTAAGATACTACAGCACAACTTATCGTTAAAAAAAAAATATATATAAACCTCAATCGATGTGTCTGGTATAAGAGCTAGCATGACTAAAAGGCTAAAACAACAACAATAAGAAGATAACAGAAACCCATTTCAGCTGCACAAACTACGAGAATACAAACTGACGTTGGCAAATCCGTATTTTAACGTTACGTCATTTTTGTACCAACAAAATCTGATTGGCTAAAAATAATCGTACGATAAATTCCACAGTCAGTGAATCAGATGGGCAACTGCTCAGATACTTATGCATTATGTAGCTGAAGAACAGGCGCGTAACTTAGGGCATGCTAGGGGGGCTAGAGCCGTCGTCGTTCCCGAAATTACATACTTAAATAGATTCATTGAGTAAAAAATGAAGCAACATTTAAAAGCTGTGTAGAGTTTTTGTATGTCAAAATTCAATCTTAATAGTGTAGAGACAGAGAGTGTTATTCCCAATTTATTTGCCAGCTATTTGGATAACCCCGCATAGATAATATTTATATTATTCATTAAATTTAGTTGCGTTTCTATTGAATTTTTTCTAGAGAAGCTTTAAAAATTAAAGTTTCTTATCATCTTGTCTTTACTTGAATTTAGCACAGCAAGAGTACTGCCTCTTGCCAGAAATTGCGAGAACTCCTTGAGGATTGTGTCTTGTCATGCAAAAGTACCTCATCTTAGGATTTGGTAGAAAATTGCAGGAACCGTTGAGATTTGTAATTCTCCACTTAGTCTCGCAAATTTATTTGATTTTATTTATCTACTAAAAGTAGTAGAAGTTGAAAGGTTTTATATACAACTGGTTAAGTATTTATTTGAAAATTTTTGAGTCTTGATGTGTCGCAGCATTTCTCATGCCGTTTACCCCAAAACTTCTATAAAGAAATTAGACTCAAGAAAGAATGATGCTGATACGTTATCAATATCTTAAAACCAGTTTTTAAGTGCCAGATTATCTTAGTTAAATTAACTGAACGAAGCTAAGTGAACTAACTTTGAAGTAACTGAACATATGTATATTTCTGATAAATCCATATCAAAATAATATGGTGAAAAAGCTATTTCCATTGTATCGCACTTCGAATTTGATAGATTTTCGATAACTAAAAGTTAAAGTTAATCCTGCACTAAGAACCTGCTTCTCGATTCTAATTTATTAATAGGATTAACTAACTTTGATTTAACTCAAAATAAACTTAGCACTGAAATACTAGCCCTTAAAATACTAAAAAAGACATACATATAGTCTCCCACAGACACATGCTTTTTGGTCCGTTAACTCTGAAAGTACGAGTATAAAGAGTGGACCAGATACAAGTATAATATTGAAATATTAGAAATAGTGTCGAACTAAAAGCCAAAAAAAAAAACATTTTGACAAAATGACATAACCAACTCACTGTTGTCAAAAACTTATGGAAAATTATAGTAAGTAAATAAGAGTTTCCAGCCGTGATAAGGACTCGAAAGATATCACAAATCAAAAACATGTTTATTAATAAGAAACGTCATCAAACGAACAAGCTCTCTGTCCGTGTAACAACTAACACGAGATTTTCTGGCAACGGTTGCAGCAACACAAAATTAATTGGCAACATAGCTACACATGAAGCAACGGTTGCTTCAACATGGCTGTGTTCAACGGTGCCTCGTGTGTAGCTAGAATTAGGGCTGTAAAACTTAAAATGATTTATGTTGAAATACAAAACACGTAAGATGAATATCGTTTTAGGTTAAATTTGCTTAATAAGATAACAAGCTTATGAAGCTTCAAGACTAAAAAATGCGTCATTCCCATTATACATAACTCATAATACCCCTTTCCAAATAAAATAAGAACTGCGGCCTAGTGTGGATATATCAGTACTCCGAAACAAGCTATAACAACTTTATAAGCAAGCAAAAGATAGGTTGGTGTTGAAAAAGAAACAACGAGAAGTTAGCGCTTCAAGAGAAAACTTATACCAACAGATCTTTTGGTATTTCGGATGTGAATATTTAGACATTATTTTTTCTTGCAAAAAGCATTGGCCGCACATTTTTTTTTTTCATTTTTAATTTTGCAATTTTGTTGGCTATTGTGCGGAACTTCAGCTGAAGGTTGAGATTTGTGCCAGTAAAATAGTGTGTATATGTGCAATGTGTGCAATCTCTTTTGTTTACTTTTTTTAATCAAGTCTTATAACTTTGGCAACAATATATCTCGTATACATCGGCATTGTTAGCTTTCACCTTGTTTTTGTGCGGAAAGCATGTATCTTATTATTTTGTATTGCCTGAAATGAAAATTTTTAGGTAAATAAATTAAGTGAATTCTGATGTACACGGTTTTGAGTATAGGTGACAGGGTCACTTGCTTCTGCCTTTTTCCTCTTGTTCGCTTTTTATCTATAGGTACGAGGTGAAAGTGGTATAGGTAGCCAAACTCAACACTTTATCATTAATTTTTCGTTGCATTCAACACCTAGAAGAACATTTTAATTCCACGTTTTATTTGGATCTATCAAACAAAAAATCACTCCATTGGTTCTTATGAGCCAGCAACACAACAAAGCACCCGAAACAAATCACAATTTCTGTAGGCTTTCTTGCCTAATGACTCAAAATTTTACTGTGTTTTTATGGGAAATTCCCATAAAAACACCTAGGTTAGGTTAGGTTAGGTTAAAGTGGCTGCTGACCAGAAAAAGGTCAACACACTTAGACTAATATTTGGTCCGTTGTGATACCACAAGGATTTCAAAAATCACCCTTACTCGCTAAACCATTTTGAGCTAATAATGAAGCGTTTGAGACAGTGAATGTCGGAATTATTTAGATCACTAGGATCGTTATAGTAGTAGTCTCCCAAGTGGAGTCTACGTCTTTGCGCTAGGGCAGGACAAGAACATAGAAGGTGAGAACTGACTCTTCTTCTTCATCCATGCAGCTTCTGCAAAAATCATTTGCAGGAACTCCAAGACGAGAAGCATGTCTTCCTATTAGGCAGTGTCCAGTAAGGACACCTATAACGGAGCTAATATGCAATCTACCAATAGAAATTAGTTGTTTGGAGCGTTTAGCATCAAACAATGGCCAAATCAGTTTAGTAGACCGGCAAGTTGGGGTGCTGGTCCATCTGAGGTTAGCTTTCTTCATGGTATCATGCTTTAGCATAAGTTTACAAGTAGCTAGGGGTATACCGATGTTAGATTTGCTATCCAACAAAGGTAAGATTGTTCCGTTTTTTGCAAGTTCGTCAGCTTTACAGTTTCCTGGAATGTCTCTATGCCCCGGCACCCATGTAAGGTGAATGTTAAACTGTTTTAACATCTCCACCAGGGATGATCGACAGTTTTGGGCTGTTTGTGAGTTAGTGGAGACAGAGTCCAGTGACTTTAAGGCAGCTTGACTGTCTGTGAAGATACGTATATCAGTAGTCGATATAACGTTTTCTTTTAGCTAAGAGAGGACTTCTTGGAACACGCTACAGTGATTGGGAAGACGAAAAGATAGACAGAGATTTAATCTATCAGAGTATACGCCTCCACCAACCCCGTCATCGGTTTTAGATCCATCTGTATAGAAATGAATTGCTTCGTCTGTCAAAAACGACTCATTTTCCCAGAAGACACCTACGTTCTTATTAAAAATAACTGGGAATTAGTGATCAGAAATTTTTAATTAATTAAGTCAATATTTTGTAGAGCCACCAGTTGCTCTTACGACCGATATCATTCGCCTCGGCATTGATTCCACAAGCTTTTCCAGTTCCGCGGTTGTAATCGCGCCCCATTGTTCAATTATTGCGTCTCGAAGCTCTTGAACGTTGTTAAATTTGCGCCCGTTGGCATAAACACGCCTGGCTAGTATTCCCCAGAGATTTTCTATGGGATTTAAATCGGGACTTCGAGACGGCCAATCGAGTAATGTTATTTGTTTCTCCTCAAACCAGTCTCTCATCCTTCGAGAGACGTGGATAGGAGCGTTATCCTGCTGGAATATGAAGTCAGTTCCGCACAACTCTTCAGCTCTCTCAACCATAACTTCTTCTAACAACTCAGCATAACTTTCTGAGTTCATCCTTCCAGGCACAAATGCGTCTTTCTATTTGCAGAAAAAGCTGCCCAAACCATTACGCTGTCGCCACCTAAGTTTCGACTCATTCTCACTTCTGTTTGAAGACGTTTGTCATGCCAATATGACTGAAATCCATCTGGACCATCAAATTGAATTTTTTTTTTCATAACTAAACACAAATTTTCTCCACTCTTCGGTCCTGCTTATGTGACTTTCAGCAAAATGCACCCTTGCTGACTTATGGGCTGCATCTAAAGGTGGCTTTTTGGATCTTTTTTTGTAAAAAAGGTTGGAGTTGGCTTTTAAAATTTGTCTAACGCGTCGGGTTGAAACAGGCAAGTCAAATTTCGCCTTAATTTGTGAAGCCAACAGCTTATTTCTAATGGCTTCACGCGATATCATTCCAACTTGACGTGTTGTAAGGTTTTTTATTTTGCGCGTTGTTGGCAATTTTTCTATAACTTTCACCTAACCTTAAAAAGTTATGAATAACTGTATTGGATCTCCCTATTTTTCTAGCAATTTCACGATCAGAAAGGCCACAACCTTTGTATGCACTGATTTTTTACCTTTCCTTCGCGCTTAAAATTCTTCCACGCTGCATGATGAGATTCTGTAAAAAAATTCTACTTGAACATTTTCAAAGGCACACAAAATGGTTTTCTACCACTTTCAATGAAAAATTCAAACAACTTTATGAAATAACCACTTTTAATTAGACTGTTTTTATACGAATTTCCGCCTTTAAATTTCACTTTTTAGATTTTATTTCACAAACAAAGACGAATAACGTTCCAAGGTGATAAAAATAGGTTGAAAAAATAACGGTTGCCTTCATATTGGTTTGACAGATCATTTTGGATCCAAAAATAAAAAGTGCTGCAGTCGGTGCAATGAGTTAGGTATGGAAAGTTGCAGTGTTCTTATGGGAACTTCCTCTACTGTATTTAGAAATATATTAGACGATTTGAATAAGATTTTTATAATTATTTAATTAATTAGTTTTTGGTAATTTTTAAAATAATTAAAAACAGAAAATAATTTTGGAGTTTTTATGATAGAAATATGATGACAAAAAGAGAATAAATTTAGTCTTCTACGTATTGGTTTCTAGACGTTAGGCCATCAGCTATATATGTAGTTGCAGAATTGCACCTTTTCTTAAGAGAGTTGATATACTGAAGTAAACTCTTCTCGTCTCTTGAAGAACAGGGCATTTTCCCATTTTTCTTCTCTTGATTATCTGCCAGTGTTTTTTGCAAATACCATTATTTTGTACTGGAAGGTATTTACAACAAGATTTCATTGCTTAAATTATCTACTCGTCAAGCCCGTTGATCATTAACTGCAACATTTTTGGCGTTTCTATGAGTAATAGCTTTATAATATGCCTTTTACTTTTAAGTCGTCGAATTCCATGCCACCTGGGAGACTCGTAAGAAAGAAAACTTAGCTGGTAACCCTGTTTAACTCCTGAGGAAGTTTTAAACCATACTGACATTGAATTTTCATCCCAAACCGCTGATTTGTTATTCGAGTGCATACTCTCCAACAGAGCTGTAAAAAATGCATTCTTTTTTGTATTGCAGTAAAATGATGAAAAAGACTTATTTTTTTGAATATTTTGACTTCATGTTAGTACTTAACTTTAAACAAAAATTCCCAGTTAATTTTGAAGTCTTAGTAATAAAATCGTTTAGAGCAGTCAAAAGACTTGAAGTCAAAAGATTGCAATACTTTTGGAGTCTTTTGACTGCTTGAATTCTTTTTTACTGCTTGGAGTCTTTTAACTGCATGAAGTCTTTTAACTGCTTGAAGTCTTTTAACGATTGGTTTATTAAGGATTTCAAAATTAACTGGATTTTTTTTTTAAGTTGAAGCATTGTGATAAGGAATGTGAATGCATTCCGAATATTCAGGTAAATGAATGGGACTTTTTGCAATGCATTACCAAATGAATGCATTCTCTGCTCTCCAAAACCGGAAACATTTTGTAAAAAATCCCCTTGTTACTTAGTTTCAGAAAAAGTACTTTTCTATTTATAGTTTTTTTCCTTTTTGTAGTTACAATTTTCCAATATTTGTGACAACATAAATATTGTCAACCGTAGAGTAGTTGGCCTCAGAGCCGGGTAGGTATTCACTTATAAGTTTATTAAATTGCACCCAAATTGTTGAACATATACTAAAAGTAGTTTAGTAGTAGTAGTTTAGACCCCGTTCATTGAACATGTATCATCAACACCTTAGTCACCAAAGAAATCATAACAAAAACTCTCATTTTGTTCCGCCGCCTCTGGTGTGCGTTGACTATTAAGAATTAATGAACTCAATGTTATTTGATAGGTCCAAATAAAACCTTCTGACTTACTTCTACTGGTTATATTTTGTATTTAATTATTAATTATTATAAAATTTGTTTTTTTCATGAAGTTTTTATGAACTTTAAGGAAAGATCTGACACAAGAAATGTTCAGTCTTAAGGTGAGTATTTTGTATGTTGCCGAACAAAAGTAATCCAAAAAACTGTAACTGTAATTGTTTATCATAATTGTAATGTAACTGTATTTGAAAAATGATGGTGTGTTTTATAAACATGGAAGACCAATGAAATAATAAAGTAGATAATCGAATAAACCGTAATACTCGTGCTCCAGAGGAGTACCCTTCAGTTTACCCTTGAGCCCAACTTCGGACGTACTGTCAAGTCCAGAGATTCTTTCTTTTGCCACACTACACGCACGTAGAATTCTCAACCCGACTCTAAGTTTCCCTTCAATTATGATATTCAGACATCCAAATCAATATGCATCGATATCTCCTTTTAAATCCTATCCAACTTCCCTAAAACGCTCGCACTGTGCTCAAACATTTTGAGGGTACTCATAATCCCTTTAGTGTGCGTTAAATAAAAATAAATGTGTTTTCTTCGTTACCTTGTTCTAAAATTCTAGTTTCTTACATACATATGTACATATACATATAAGAATAATGAAGATCTCTTTACAATCTCCTAGCTGTCCCTAGCACTATCGGAACCCTTAACCCGGTTGAGTGTAATTTTATTGCGAAATCAAAAAAAAAATTAATAGAGAATTTATTAACTCCAGTTTGTGTCTCCTATTTTGACCTTCCACTGCATTTTCGAATACCAACACGAAGACATTATAATGACATACCTATACCGATTCGTCTAGCCTATACAATACACATCTACCGATTTTAATGTTGCAGTATAAATGAGAAGTTGAATTAAAAAAAAAAGACTTGATAACTTTTGTTCACACATGACTAAAAATAAACTTTTCATTCCTCTCGATCTTTTTCGTGTTGTGAATGCTTATGAATTCATTGTAGAATTTCATGTTTGTAGAAGCGTCTGTGAATACTTCTTCTTTCGGTGGTTATCTGCGTAAGTTGAAACCCGCATGTATAATCATAATTTTTGCAGACGCATTCGATTTACAAACAAGGTTTTCATTAACAAAAAAACAATTATAATAAATACACACTTTCAATAATAAAGGCACATGTGGTGAATTCAGTTACTTATGACAAAAATATTATAATGCATTTTAGCACGCCCATATTTGCTTAGATAATATATCTACGAATACATAAATTTTAATAATTTGTATTGTAAATCATTTTATTATCTCAGAAATAAAAAATCACAAACAAATTATAAGAAGAAAGAAATGTTAATGTGAAAGTGTTTTTCTAACATCAATTACATAGCAATGGAAAGTTTTTTTTTTAAATAATTAATTTAAGTCTTTGAACTGATATTGTTAGTTACATAAGTACTTAAACTGAAGACATTACCAGGATTAATAAGTTATTATACTACAAAACGTTACTACTATACTACAAAATGGCTCGGCCGATTTTCGTTAAACTTGGTAAATGTCGTTTTGAATTCCCCCCCCCCCCCCACACTTTTTTTTTAAGACCAAAAATAACGGTTACTGCCATACGATTTTTTTTCGAAATTTTTTAAGAATTATAATTTTGTTCTTGCATAAACTAATTTTTGCTTAAAAGTTAAAACATATGGCTTCCTGCTTAGCTCCAACTGCTAAAGGAGTTGTTTTAGTTATTTAAAAAAAATGAATTTTATCCTTAAGAACAGTTTTCTCTCTACGTAAGAAAGTTTTTCCTTAAAACTTTATTCATTATTTTACTTACTTTCTTACGTTTAAGTTAGTTTCTCGAAAATGGTTGAACCGATTTCTATGAATAGAAATAAGAAGTTTCTAATAAGCTATATCAAAATAAAAAAAAAACGCTTTGAAAATTCCATATTTTCAAAAAAATTATTGTTTCATTTGGTTTTGAAAATCTATTTTCTTTATAGTGTATGTATACATTTCTTACTATTTATTAACACTGAACTTAACTTTATCCCTTATCCTATCAGTAAGTGTTCATAGTATCTGATCGCAGGTTGTAGCACTACGCTCTCTTCGACAAAAGATATAATGATATACAAATTTCATCATCTTGTTGACCGTGTTTTAAGGAAACTCAGACCACTATCAAAATAATGGTCTTATATAAAAGTGTCTGTTTTTTGTACCTACTACAACCCTATTACTCTTACATTTTAGAATATCTTTTTAGATATCAAAAATACTTGTATTATGTACCTATGAGTTGCTCAGTTTTTGGTGAGTTCATTAGCTATAAAGTTTTCTGGAATATTTCACACGTTACATAATCTTTTAACTCAAACTCTTCACAATACAACAAAAGTTATTTTATGGAGCATTTATGTTATGTGACAGTAAGTCTTTACAAACTTTTGTAAAGATAAATTTAAATTTTTGAAATTAAACTTACCCTTTTTTGTTTGTTGTTTTATTAAGACATAGTTGTAAAGATATTAAAACCTTCCATAAAATGTTGACAAAGTAATGCAGTTCAACTGTCAAATATATTGAGCAATAAAATTATGAAATGATTATAGAACTTTCTAGTATTATTTAACTATTTGATCTTTAAATAAAATATTTTTAGAAAACATATAAGCTTTCATAAAAAACAAACTAGAAGATTGTTGATGCATTTTTTAGTGTTTTTTTTTAGAAGTCAAATAAGTCTATAATTTGTCATTTCTCGTTTGTTGGTTTTTTCATCATCTTTAGATTAGATTTTGTTTGTTTATTTTGTGATAACTATTAACTGAATAGGATGATTGGAACAATACAATACAGTTGACAATTATCTAGGCGTAACTTGTTTTCCAAAGTCACTCAAAGTGATGCAACATTTTTTTCAAAATATCCAACGGTCTTAGATACAAGATTATGGTGTCTTGCACCATTGTCAAAAATTATGTACGTTTCGTTATCATATCGCTGCAAAATGTTTAACGACTGATTTATACGTATTAAGTTAAATTTTTTTTTGAGGGAACTAGCAAAATTCGAAAACCTGGACGACTTGAGTTTATGCTCTTACATCAGTATATAAACGTCAAAACTCAATTCGAGGATTTGACAGCACTCCGCAAGCCGCGATGACGTTACCATCTCATTTCCATTATTGTCAGAAAGAAGTCAAACCATCTTCGAAAGATTACGAAAAACTGTTTTAGAAACCTCTCAACCAAACATCCACGGACATTCAAAAAGGTCCTGCTATAGAACGATCGCTTAAAGCTGTTCAAGAGTGGGACTGTCAAGTACAGAGATTCTTTTTTTAGCCACTCTACACGAATGTGGAATTTTTTACCCGGCTCAATGTTTCCCACTCATTGCCATGTACAGACATTCAAAACAGACATTCTCCTTTCTAATCCTTTCCTACTTTCCTAATTGCTCGTACTGTGCCTAACATTATAAGGGTATTCATAACCCCTTGAGTGCGCGTATAATATAAAAAAGCCCTTTTCCAGTAAATGAGTCGCGTGCTTTGATCAATGATAGAGTCTTAAGTCCTTACTTAAGTACAGCGGTTACTTAGAATGATGCCTCCTAATGTGCTGATGTGCAAATAGCATAAAAAAGTTTTTCAAAACATTACCCCGTTTTCCAGTATTTATAACTAGACTAGGTTCAACACATACTCGTATAATATTTGAGTTATGAGCCTCATAAACTTAAGAACCCTCGAGAACTACCGCCTTTAAACTTTTTTGCCTAAATAACAATGACCGCTGGGATTTTCGGTAAATAGCAGTTAAAAATATTTGGTCTGGTTTTTGATGCTTTGAAACGGTATGGTGTTGGGTCTCATCTCTGGAAAACGGGACTGGTTCTAGTTTTTTTTCAAAAGTTCTCAATTTTGGTTTGCCCATTAGATACAACTATAAATCAGATATTGCATTTTACTCTCATCTCTTAGACCAAGCAGTTATTCTTGTGAATTATGTTTTTTTTTCGATTTGTATGTTCACCAAACTAAGCCCCTTAGGTTATTGTCAACTATACAAATCGTTCTCCTTACACCTATTTTCTTTCGAACTCCAACCAAGCCCTGAAGTTCAATAAACCATAAAGATCTATAGATTTAAAAAAAAAGAGTTAAAAATAAAAATCTTTTATTTCTTCTTCCAGGTGTGCTCACGGACATACAATCGGACTTCAAGATCGGCGACGATGATGGAGGCCTATTGCAAACCGCCTTCGTCCTTTCGTACATGATCTGCGCACCACTCTTTGGATATCTTGGGGATCGGTATTCGCGCAAATGGATTATGGCAATTGGTGTATTGCTTTGGAGTACAACGACGTTCCTGGGATCTTTTATGAATAGCTTTGGATGGTTTATCACGTTTCGGGCTTTGGTGGGCATCGGTGAAGCGTCCTACAGTACCATTGCACCAACATTGATATCTGATTTATTTGTGAATGAATGGCGATCCAAAATGCTGGTGCTGTTTTATTTTGCTATTCCAGTTGGATCTGGACTTGGGTAAGTAAATAAAATTTCTAATTTATAATAATGAAGTGCATAAAGATTCCATCTACTGCCTTAATGACATTTGAATACATCGCGGACTTTTGAACTCTATCCGATGCGTACAAATTTAACTATTGCTCATTATCGGATCAATCATTTGAACGAGTGAGCAACAAATTAAAAAATTTTGTTTTTAGTCCCAAATATTTGGTATTTGTTAAAAGTTTAAATTCGTATCCAAGCATGAATGTGCAATTGTTTTGTGTATTGATAAATTATTCGGTATAAAATATCAGCACTCCTAAAGCGATTCTAATTTATCAACTATCAATTAATAAATTATAACTATTGAAAAATCCAATTTTGATCATTATGATTGATACAGACTGCTGTAAATTATAACAAGATTGATAAATTCTCGATGAAAAACATTACTTGTTTTTTTTTAATAAATTTATCTCAATATTTATAAATTATCAATTGATATTTGACAATCGTAATATTATGTAATAAGGGTATTAAGTGAGTGTAAAACTAATTCTAGTAGAACATTGAAAAAGTTCCCCATGGCATAATGGAAAGTGCGTTGCATTGTCTTGCCGGAAGTGTGGGTTTGTTCTTCAGTCGGTATTACCTCTTGCGACGAAGAGGCAAACACTGCAGAAGTATCTCTTGTCATGAAAAAAAAATTATAGGCCCCCTTCATTCCTGCCGACAACGCGCACACAAAAATAGTTAAAAGCTGTAAGTCGATTATTTGTAGTCAATAAAGGAATTTTGTCAATCATTTCATATTCAAACACTCATTGATAAAAATCTCAATCAACCATCTTTTACGATCAAAATGGCGTCCTTTAGGTTGGTTATCGGGATGTGTTTAAAAAGTGAAGTCTGAATGTTCCCAAAAGAATATATAATACAGATACAAAGATGAAAAAAAAATAGTTTGGACAATTATTTCTGCAATAATTTATTAAATTAGTTTTAAGGAGGGATAGGGCCCTCCATGACCAATCTGATGTGATAAATTGACACAGCTGATGCGATACTGTATTTTTAGCTAGATTTAAACGGACTGGCACACATGCTAGAACGACTTTTTATTTCGCTTTCCTGAGACAAGCCTTCGAAAAACTAAAATTTGGTTTCGGAACGAAAAACTGTGCCAATTCAACCTTATTTATTAGAAATTGCTAAACAGATGAATAGTTGATACTTGATAGTATAATAGCATACTAATAATAGAAAGTTATGCACTGTTAAATTTTTTACAAAAGTATGTAACTTATATACAACTTTGCATAAATCTGTATTTATAAATATTTAGTCATACCCGACATTTGGCAAACAAAGTACCAAAAAGGGGAAATCTATTACGTTTTACTTCCATATCTGTCAAATAAACCTCAGCTGTTGGTAGATATAACTTCATATTTCGCAGAAATATAGTTTATTTGTCTATATATTGTAATATTTTTATTAGGTTCGTTAAATAAACTCAAGTTGGTTGTTCTCGAAACCAATTCGCGAAGGTTCTCGTCTTAGAATGTTCTAGATGGTTGGAATAAGGGGAAATACATATGACATTGGAAAAGAGCTTTTTGTTCCTTCCATAAAGTTGATACGCAATTTTCCAACAGATGGAGGAGTATAAAGCTCTGTGTCGGTGTTGTGCGTAACAATATGAAGATTTACTGTTTCTCCACTCGTCAATTTAATTGAACTATAAAATACAAATAGTAATTTATTTCTATTTGTATTTTTTGTCTTTTATCTTACATATGACACTATTTATACATTTCTTGCTTAAGCAATTCGTTTCTGCTGTTTTTTTTAGACTTTCTGAACATACCCATTAACTCATAAAATTTCATAAATAAACGACAATACCGTAATGGAAATCATGAAGTTGCACTAGTGTGCAGGTTTTGACGTTACCTAGTGAAAATCCACCACGGCTGTTTCTTCAGATTGTAATCGATGAAAACATAATAAGGTCTATCATTAAATCCGTTCTGGAAATCTTACGATCTCAGAAAAGTTCTGTTTGGAGAAAAGTTCCGATCGGAGAATATATTCTGGCATAGTATAACAGATTCGTGAAACAAATGTTTACTTACTCTTCTTTTCGCTTTTTTACATTTAATATTTTTCTTCTACTTCTTTTCGGAAAACTTTAACTTTAAAATTTTCAACGCACATGAAATTTGTTTCGTACACTTATCCGATTTGTCCATCAGCATGCTTACAATGATACAAAATTCGTAAATTTTGTTGAAATCTGACAGAATTCCAATCGGTTACGATGATAGACCTGAATATTTTAAACTATAAGTTCATGAAGGCTTTGTTCTCATTTAGAAGAACACTCAAATACGATTTCGTAGAATTTTCCTTCCAAAACATTCATATTTCCAGTAGAAAGGGTCCCCTTTAATATCATAGGATATTTCAACTATTTGGTGTCAAAAATGTTAAATCTAATTTTTTCTCTGCAATATAATATCAGAGTTATAAAAGTTATAAATTATCTTGTCTAGAGATAACTTAAGTTAAATACAAAGCAAAACAAAGCTACCGAAGTCGTAAGTGGCTCGTGCTATCTGGGACGCAACCAAAATTAGCATGGCTTATCTTTTTAATATGATATTTTTTGCGAAACCTGTGTAATGTTTTATTAATAATTTAGTATAAAGATAGAGAATATTATTGCTAATTTGTATACAGTTTTGTTTTTGTTTATTATAGATAGTGAAATTGATAAAATTGTTTGGTATTTTTTTTTATTATCCTACATAATTGGATTTATTATTAAAATGGTTGACCTGTGTTCATTATTGATTTTTGTCTGTTCAAACGCTTGACAACAATAGCTTGCAATATTTTCAATTCATCAGAGGAACCTCAAAAATATATTTTAGTCCAGTTTTGGTTCGCTATATAAGAAAATGACACCAATTTTTTTTGTGATTTTTACTTGCGACTTATAGGTACTATAAGGCAAGTTATGCATTCGTAAAAAAAACGAACTCGAGATTTTGATCAAAGTTGACATTACGATGATAGCGAAGACTAAAAAAGTAGGTGTGGCAATTCTGTCTGTCTGTCGGTTCGATTACAGCCTAAACGGCTCGGCCGATTTTCTTCAAACTTGGTAGATATGGGTTTTGATTTTTTCCCCCCACATATTTTTTTCTTTTTTTTTTTTAAGACCAAAAATAACGGTACCTGCCATACGAATTTTTTTCGAAATGTTATAAATATTTTTTTTTCTCAAAAACTGTTCGACAGACTTAAAAAATAAAAACACAAAAAAATTTCATTTAGTTAAAGCTAGGTAATGGTTGAAAAAAATTTCCGAAAAATGGTTCCATGAGGGTACCCCTCATGGAACCATTTTTTTTGTTTTTGATTTTCTCAAAAACGGTACCACCGATTTTGATTATTTTTTTTTGCTAGGGCTACCCAAAAATTTAAATAGAGTTGCCTATTCAAATTTAAAAAAAAAAATGTTTTGAATTTTTAAAAAAACTTCAAAATTTTTTTTTCAAAACACAATATTTCGAAAACCCCAAGCTAGATTTTTTTAAAACTTGATAAATAAAAGTTTCTTAATATAATCTACAAGATGTGAGAAAAAAAATTGTATTTTACCTAAAAATTAAGGTACCCACCATACAAATGTTAAAAAATTAAAAAAAAAATGGTTTTCAAAAATCGTATTTTTCTCGAAAACGGCACCTAGAATTTTGATAAAATTTTTTTTCATTCAATTAATTTTTATGATCTTTAATTTATTAAAAAAAATGAAATTAAGATATTACAGCATGTTCCTACCATAGAACCATTTTTTTTGAATTTTGAATTTCTCATTATCCACATAACGGATCTTAATGAAATTTTTTATAGAGAAGCTTCTAAAAAGTCTAAAACACATTGCATTTCAAAACTTTAAAATAAATATTTTTTGAATTTTTGAAAAAAAAATCTATTTTTTCTTTTTTTGAAATTTCGATATCTCAGAAACGGGTCAATATTTTTTTTTGTAAATTTGATTTTTATTCGAACAATAATAAAAACTTTAAATTGGCGTACCAAACTTTTTTCTTAAAAATCTTTTAAAAATTTTGTATATATGTAATAGCTTTTTTTAAGAAACCACTAAAACGACTTATAATTTTTGTTTTTGCATAAATTCATAATTGCATAGCATTCTGTTTTTGTCTCTTACTACTAAAAGAATTTGAAAAATTAATTTTATCCTTATGAACAGTTTTCTCTAACAACAATCGTTTTTAAAATTCCTAGTCTATTACATAGGAGCAAGTTCATGCAACCCAGTCGTGCATTTTATTTAAATATGTCTTACGGTGGCAAGGTACCGCTGCCGCCGCCGTTGACACAATACAAAAAAGTTCCTGTTATTTTACCGACATATATTTAAAATCAAACGTGTCTTTATTTCTGTAAGAAAAAGCAAATTAACAGAGTTTAATAAAATTAACCTTTCTTTATTGTAAGATTTTGTAAATATAATTAAATTTGAGACCAAATTCCATGAACTTTATTAAAATTATCACGCATTCAGTTAAGGCTATTAAGAAAATTCACTTCATGTCTGAACTTTACTCACGAATTTATTATAACAAATATCCTCTTTTGATTGAATGAATTCCAATTTCTTAAATGTTAAACTTATTGAATTACCGTGAGACATTGATTTATCATAATAAAAAAAAAACACATCTAACCACCCATCATTGTAGATAGGTATAATCAAAAATATTGATTTCTTTGATTGCCTGCCAATTAAAAGCATATTCAATTGAAATTTTATTATCCCCTTGCTTTTACAAATAGTTATACATCTGTGTTTAACTCTCGCACGCTCACGAATATTTTTTAAGATATTAAATTCACTTAAATACCTACGAGAAATTTTGATGTGGGCAAAGCCCACTACTGTTGTATAGGTTGTGGGTCACTGTCATCATCACACGATATCAAATTTATTTTATTTTCATTGCTTACTCATGATGCTGAGAGAGAAGAGTCATCTTGATCACACCACCATATTTTTTTGGTTGGCAATGCGCTGAATGCGGTCATCTCTGCACCAAAATGAATCAATAAAATTATTATAAACATTTTTTAGCCAAACGATGTACTAATTGAAGATTTAATTAACACGAAAATTTAATTAACACGAAAAATTATTAAAATACCAAACCAACAACAGTTCAAATTTATATTAATCGCATTTGAGGATTTATATTATACTTTCCATGTACAATATATGAAAAAACATCAGTGGCGTATCAATAAAAATGAGAAGTCGAAGAAATAAATAATCTAATTAATGACATTTTCAGAAACATATTAAATTTGAAGTAAGCATCATAACAGAAGGAATGCCGCACAGCAGCATAACCATTATACAATAATAATGTTTAAACTATTTAATTTTTACAATCTCAAATATAACAATTTGTTTGATAAAACAATAATTTTGTAAAACTAGCAATTTAGTTATGTAAATAAATAACTATATGGTTTTTGTCGATAGGATTTCCTGCATCCTTAATGCATCCAAAAAAAAACGCCTATTTCTACATGTTAGCCTTCGAAACTGCCCAACCGATCGCAATGAAATTTTTGTCAATGTCTATGGTTGATTCTAGTTTGGAAGATATGGAAAGTTTTTGCCATTTTAATTTTTAACATTTTGTTCAAAAAGTTTATTTATTTTTTAAACAATATTCCAATGCTTCAAGTAATATTTATTTTTTACAAATATTAAAAACGGACAAAGTATTCGATAGTGTTATGTTATTGCAACAACTATCGACTGTAAATTATTTCCTTAAGATGATTAAGCAGTTGCTGTAAAAGAGTTACATCTCTACGCTGATGATGCTCAAATTTATCTTTCGGCACCTTTTAACTTATTGGAAGATCAAACTTGCAGAATAAACTTTCTTCAGTTCTACTAAATATTCTAGTACTTTTTTCATTATTGAAAGCCGGCATGACATCTCAGTCATACAAAATAATTTTTGTTGTCAAACAAATTCTAAATGGTTATTTATCTTTTGTGTCAAAGTTCAAATAAATTTGTAAAAAAATGGATATACCAGGAAAGAAAAAAAAAAGGACTGAAAATTAGAGATAAGTTATCATCTCATTGTCAAACGTCATTTAAGACTAACACACATTTATTATTAAAAATTATAAGTTTAAATACGTGTTAAAATTGTTTCGCCTTTATATCAGTCATGTTACGGTCTATCCTAATGACTCGCAGTGTACGGTCCAGCGTTTTTTTTATTCTTCGAGTTCGATTTTCCTTTCGAAATCTAATAAAAAAATCCTAAGATGAGTGGAATCGATTTGAAACCTTTCCAAATTCCAAAAATTAATTTTTCAACTCAGAGCTATTCACAATTAACCATACTACTTTACCGAATAAAAATCACAGAAGCAATGATGTTTAATGGACGAATTCTCAATATTCATATTGTTGTGTTCTCTTTTTAACTCTCGGGCACTGGCGCAATGTATCTTTCTTGTCTTTCATTATATTACCGTTATTTTTAAAAACATAATCCCTTTAGTGTGTGCAAAATTATAAAAACAAAAAAAAACTCCTTATTAATTTTATGTGGTAGATTTCTTTCTAAAATACTTCCATTTTCCAAAATTTTAGTCAAATTAGTACGATCACTTGGTTAAAACAACGATTTCGTAAATTTTAATTGAGCTTAGCATCATACGAGTACTTTCTCTGACATTTTATTAAAGTTAAAATCATCAAATAGCTATTTTATTTTTTTAGTGTCGTGCTAGCTTTATATGACTCTTTGACATTTACAAACGTCAAAAAGGCCTGTTTACTTTGTTTTTTGCACGAACTGACATTGTTATAGGTGTGCTCGGAAGAAATTTATTATAAAAATAGCCTTGGCACGAAACTAGTTACAAAATATTTTAAATCAAGAAAGAGTTGGAAAACTACTTTAAAGTTAGCAACAAATTTTTGAGGAGTATTATCATACTAATACCTTAACACTAGTCTGTTAAAAATTTTGTGCCAGGATAGGTGTTCAGGATAAGTGAGCCAAGAAACGAACATATCTAATTTCCTTAAACCTAGTTTTAGAATATATTTCACAACTCGTTTTTACAAATGATAAGGGAGCCCTGTCTCTATCTATCTATCTAATTTCAAAATTACATAACTTATCACACATTTACGCGAGAGATAAATTGCGATATTTTTTGTTTATATTCTGGTTTAGTAAGAGCTATGCAGCTCTTTTCATTACCAGAGATACTTTTGGAGGATTTGTCACTTCTTCGGATGAAGAACACTATTTATTTATATTTTAAGGTTGCAACGACATGACCGTTCTTAATGACCGTTTTCGAAAACGTCAAATCAACGTGAATTTAATCGTCAAATGATTGTCATTTTTTAACGCAGATATTCTCATCGTCAAATATGCAATCGTCCTACTTGTTTAAAATTTGTTTGATTAACGTCTGTCAATTTTCTTGCAAACGCATTTGTCGCTTACGAACACGCTCTCTGGCTTATTAATGTTTTTGGGTAAATTTAACTTTTTTTACTGCGGAGTTGCGCCGCATTTGATTTCATCGAACATATGACTTTAACAAACTTCGTTTTCGAAAATAATGCCTTTGCATAGAAAATGCGTGTTGGTTTTTCGAACAGTTGACTTTTGCAGTTTGCGTTTGAGAAAATCTGGAAACTGAAATGACATACAAACAGTGAGCCATCAAAATCAAAATTTCCATTTAACAACAAACCCAAGAAAACAACCTAAGAAAGCTCAATTTTACTACATAGATATTTTTTTTGCACTTTTATATATCGTTCTAATTTTTACAAGAAATATGAATATAGGTCGGTAATTTAAGTCCTTTTCGTTTTCACTCGAATAATAAAAATCATCGACCATCACATTTTTTTTTGAGTAAGTAATCCGTTAAAAAATGTTAATGATATCGGAAGCCGAAAAAATCATTCCTGAAAGTGTTGGCAAAATGATATATGTATACATATTTTCTAAAGTAAAGTGATATTTGGAAAGTAATCTACCAATTTTTTTTCAAAAACTTCAGAAAGTGAAAAATTTTATTTCTGTATCGTTATGCATATTGTGCGTCACACAGTTTCGGTTGACAAACCCAGATTAAACTTTTCCAAAGGTTTTTAATCTTCTGAACTGGTAAAAGAATTTCAGAAATGTTCAAATAATTCTAGTTTTCGAGATATTCGAAACTGAAAGTTTTTTTATTTAAAATTAAATTCGAATGCTTTCTATACTTTCTTTCTTTTTCAAAAAAAAACACTATTTAATTGTTAGTTTTCGCCTGCTTTAATTAACTCCTGAAAACCCAACTATAATAAAAAAAAACTTATATTAAAAATACAATTAAGAGTGTTATAAATATATTGGAACAAATTAAATTTGATTTTGAACGGGATAAAAGTACTTTCAGTTGACATAACTAGTTTTTTGCCAAATAATCAATTCTTGACATAACCTTAAAAAAAATTTTGTTTTTAAAGTTTTATATTCCAATATTTTGAAAACCAGAACTAATTGAGGTATTCCCAGTTCGGAGTCGAATAAATAATCTTCTAACACGTATATTTTAGTCTTCGTAATAACAAAACAATTGATTTTATTTTGTATCTGTATAATCTTTGTAAAATAATATACATATGTACATACATACATTACATATGTATATATGTATCTTCTCTTTCAATCAACTATGAAAATTTCGAGATCTTCACAACTCATTCGACGAGCAATGCTGTTCTGGCGAACTTTCGTTTTAAATGCAATAGTGACTCACAAATAACAGCGTTTAATACAATCAATAGCTTTAAACACCAATTATTATTGCAAAATTCCCCGGCGCACCGTTGGTATTTCCACTTGTAGTCAATCAATTTAAGTCACAATGAACGTCTTTATATAGTCATTCTGATCTGAAAGAAATTCTGGTTCATGTCTGGGTCTTTTAAGTTAATTCTTTCAAAATTGTGTACATTTATCAACAAATCCGAGAACATACGTTATTAACAGAAAAATTTAAAATGACAAATCGTAGCATTTTCTAAAGAAATCTTGACTTACATATTTTATCTATTTTTTGTTTCAGTTATATTGTCGGTGCAGAAACAGCTGCCTTTGCTGGATCATGGCGATGGGCACTACGCGTCACTCCATTCCTGGGAATTGTCGCTGTTGTGCTATTAATGCTCATCGTAGAACCCGAACGTGGTGAAAGTGAAGGATCCCAAAATCTCGAGCCTACAACATACACAGAAGACATCAAGGATCTAGTCAGAAATCGTTCCTTTATGCTGTCAACTATTGGTTTCACTTGTGTTACCTTTGTTGCCGGTGCTCTAGCATGGTGGGGCCCAAAATATATTTATCTAGGACTTCGTATGCAACCTGGAAATGAAGGATTAACACAAAAAGAGTAAGTTTATGTTTTGCTATAAACGAATTCCCTTTTAGATTTCAGGATTAATAAATTAAAATTATAAAAAAAAAACACAAACTAGCGTTTCGTACAAGTTCGGGCTAATAGCAATGACAGCTGGAATAGCTGGTGTGCCTTTTGGATCATTTCTATCTCAACGTTTCCGACGTACTATTCCGAACTGTGATCCCTATATATGCGCCTGTGGATTACTGCTGTCATCGCCGATGGTGTTCTTAGCACTTTTGCTGCCAAGGACCAGCTCATTCTTGTGTTATATGTTTGTATGGCTCGCACAAATTACTCTGAACCTAACATGGTCCATTGTTGCCGATATACTTTTGGTAAGAAGAATAACATCAATAACCCCCGGAAAAGTGCGCTTAGAATGATAAATGATCTCTCAAGAGCTGGTCAATTGATTTTCGATACGAACGTTACCATCAATGTGATTTTTTTTTATTTGGAAGATTTCTCAAGTTTCCTAGTTCAGTCAATTTTAAAAGATTACTAATTTTTCCCAACAATCTTTATTTCAGCGTCGCGTTCAAATTTGGTGCACTCACAATGGTATCTGGTATCATTGGGGTTCCATTAGGAGCTTATCTTTCAAGGGCTCTAGTCAAACGACTACCAACTGCAGATCCATTGATATGTGCCTTTGGGCTGTTTTTCAGTATACCACTTATGGCTGGTGCCATGATAGTTGTTTCGAAAAACAGCACAGCTGCGTATACGATGGTATTTTTTGGTGAATTAGCTTTAAATTTAAACTGGGCAATTGTTGCTGATATGCTGCTGGTAAGAATAAAATAATGCGTGTTGTAATTAAACGCGAAACTAGTTCCTTTTTTTTTTCTAAATAAACAAAATCCTAATTTTTGTTTCTATCGCTTTAAAATCCATTAAGTATCTTGTTGATTATTTTATATTATTATTTTTTTTTTAAATTTAAATTTATAATTTTTAAGATAACTTAATTCATTGATAACATTATCTAACTACAAACGCAGTTAATTTTTGTTGTTGGCAGGTGGTGGATATTGTTTTCTTTTTTTTTGTAAAGCACATTATTTTTGTAACTAATTTCACACTCAAACACAATATTTGTACACAAAACTAAACCTGTAAACTTGAAGCACAAGTATTTTCCGTCTTACATAAGATTTTTTAATGCCAAGTACAGAATTTAAGAGCGAGTACTTGTACTTCTTTTTATAGTTCCTGAAAAAAAAACATTTAAATATGAGGTGTTGACTGCTTTAGTACTTGAAAGAATAACTTAAGTAAATACATTTAAATTCCCTTAATACATGCTTTGAAACGTATTTGAGTATAACCTTGATGATAAATCATAACAAAATCTATATATCAATACAAATATAAGGCAGGATCTTCGTGAAAAGAACAATGTCCTTTTTGTATTCGGCAGGGCATTTCATTTTTAATAACCCCATTGTCATTGTTAAAAACAACATTATCTTTAGTTAAATAGTTGTTAAGCTTATTGTTTAATCTCAGTATTATTTATGAATTTGATGAACTGACCCCAGAAATCATTCCATCTACAGCTTTTCCACTCAGCTCATGGGTTGACAAATATTCGAGGAAGCTTTTTAATTAATTTCAACAATCAACAGAAATGTTGCTTTTTTGTATTAGGAATGTTTTTGTTGCTTCTACTAGAAGTGAGATAGCATTTTCTAAACACAATTTTTCTACCAATATACTTGAAATCCAATTACTTTAATTCACTATCTAATTTTTGATCTAATCCATTGTCTTCTAGTTAATACTTTCTCAATATTTTAAGTGAATTTAGGTAAAAGTAAGAAATCACGCATATAAAACACTTTCCACTTGAAGTGAAATGTATAATATCAAAAGTCAAAACTCCTACTAAATACCACAAATGCACATTTGACCTACCTACACAGTTCCGAAATATGTTAAGCTATTGTAAAACCTCCGAAGGAATAAATTTCATCCAAAGAAAAAATTCTATGAAATAACATCCACATTCTCCTATTCACTTTATCAAAATATTCGGAAGGATACTCTCGAGCACCGTTCATGTTTTCAGGTTTTGAATGTGGGAAACATTTCCTGCAGAATTTTACTAGAGATATTTATTGTATTGAGACTTGATTTTGTAAATGTAACTTATTTCTTTCTAATAAAGCTATTAGATAGTGTTTAAATTATGATAAATAGCAAAGTCTTGATTTAGAATTTAGAAGCCATGATAGCTCGTAGAGAGCCTAAACGTAGTGACCTTACAACTCTCAACCATTTCTGTGTGATTATTTAGAGAAATGCAGGGGACCTATAATCTTCTGCCGATTCCAACCGGCTAATGAGCAACACTTTTCATGATAAGAGATACTCTTGGAGAATTTGTCAATTCCTCACAAGAGATAGTACACCCCATTTTTACAGCGGCTGAAATCGAACCCAAGACCCTCTGCATGACATTCCAATGCACTAACCATTATGTTAATGGGTTGTACCTAAAAATCACTTACAACTTCAAAATAAGCGCCATCTAATTTTTAATTTCGCTTTTTTAATATTCACCATTCAAACATATCGATTGCACTAAAACTAAAATGCCAGTCTTAAAAAATCACATATCTTTTTCACTTTAAAGAAACAACCTTTTTTCTAGATATTTTTGTAGATTTCACACGACTTTCTGTAGCGTTCTGTAAAAACTCCCTACACTTCAACTCTTCCGAAAACTGAACTGAACAAGCAATATTTAACCAAATAATAAAACAAAAATTGTCTGAAAAATTTCCCTATGTTTTAGGTTCCTCTATTTCCAAATTAAAAACAGCTGAAACAAATGGAACTTCGCAATGAATACATGAGGCCAGAGACTTCAGGCTTTCCATCCCCTATAATCTCGTTTATTCTGTTTACAGTCATCCTGCCGAAGACTCTGTTATTATCTGAGTTTGGACTGCATCTATATAGTTATACTACTCGCTCGCCCTCCTCGTACACATCACTAAATATCGGTCAAAAAAATTTTCTTTTGGAAGAGCCCAGTATCAGTATTTGTTGAAAATACATACTTGGTGTTATCCTAGTTTACTAATATACTAAACACATTCGCCTGTTATTCAATTGTCTTGTTTGAATCTATAGTACGACACGTTGAGAGAGCCTTATGATGTGGGTACATTTCTTAACAAATTTTCTCTCCGTATAAGCCCTTTCCCTTTACTCAATATCTATAAATTACATGAAAACGCATCTTCTTGCCGAAATCATAAGGAAGTTTGGAATATTTCGGAAGAGACATTCGATAATTGCGCATTGCAATGCGTATGATGTCAAGTGGCACACCTGGATCAGTTTTCTCGAAATTTCGAGATCGGCCATCGCTATATAGAACTCGAATTGTATCATATGCGGCTTAGCAGTCGTTGAAAACATGGCGCGCTTAAAATTGAAAATCGTTTCCCTTTTCGAAGAATTGTTTCAGTGTGAAGATTTGGTCTATGGTCGATATATGTCCGGGGCACTGGTATTTTACTAATTAAAATACGCAACATTAAGACGCTGTTACATTGGATATGCGACGTTAACTATAAATTAATAGTTTAAAAAATTACCAGGATGTACTTTAAAATTATTTATTTTATCGAGCCAATAGCCTTTCACTACACATTCATATACAACAGACTGTTTTTGATAAAACGCTAGATTTCCCCTTCTTACCCAAATGTGTTGGTTATAACAATAATTTTTTTTTTCATAAAACCTTTTGTTTCAGTTACAAAATAAATTTCAATATTGAACTTACATTAAATCAGTAGAATCGAGTAACCTGTTTAGATTGGGAAGATCGGGTTTCATCGTATTTACATTATCAGGAAACAAAACAAATTCAACAATTCGCACATTGAAGCAACAGCAAGTGAGACTCATGAGTCAGTTTTTTGGGTTTTCTTTGTCCCTCGCGACAGTTCGCACCCTTCACTTTTCTTTCCGACAAGCTGACGTGATACCGTACTCACTTTTCCCAATCTAAACAGCGTGATATTTATTTGAAAGCTTATATTCACTATGCAATTTAATTCTATTTTTAGTCAGTCATATGTAGATGGTATAAAAGTAAGTACAACACGAATACGTTTTTCAAGTTCAAATAGCTTCTGTTTGCTTTCAACTACAATATTTTCTCTTGATAGAGAAAATACCATTTATTGTTAATCAATAGATAAGCTTACTCAAATTATTACTTGATTTCATATGACTTTATGTAACTTCAAGCAAATAATAGGATCTTACTATAATTAATTTAGATACCACTATTTAATGATGCAATAAAGTTTAATGAAACTAAAACTACGTTATAAAATACAAAACTTTAAGTTTCTCAGCACGCAAGTTTATTGACAAAAGTCAATCTTCTCACGGAGCCTTACACGATTCTTAACATTTTTATTTCGTCGTTCAGATCTTTGCCAAGAAATTAAAACTTGATTTGTTTTTATATGTGTTTAAGAGTCGCAACATAGTTACACATTTTTTTTTAGTGTAGCAAGATTTCATTAATATTTTGTTGAAATACAGAGATTTAGTCGAAATCTCCATGAAATCTTGAACAAGCCAAACAAGCCAAAAACCGAGAAGAAAGGATGTTACGTACTTTTTCACTGCTCAAGAGAAGCTATTTAGAAACAGAAGTCTAATATAATTGAAGGAGAGCTGAACTTCATTTAAATAAAAGGTTAATTTTCAGAGATTATCCGTTTTTTATTTGTTTAATATCGAGTTGCCTTAAAATCTCGAACTATAGTTGGTTGCAAAAAGTCGATTTTTACTGTAGTACTGTAGTTTACTGTGTACTTTTTCCATTATGTATTTTTCTTTTTTTCCATATAGACTGTTGACCAAACACAATAATTAACTGCCAGTAGATAGATTTGTTCAAAAAAATGCTTTATTTTGTTCGTTAAATTGAAAATCGCTTTTAAACTTTTGCTTGCTTATTTTTTTTTTCTCATAAATACAAAAAACATCAACACCAAGGAAACATTCAAATCAATCTACACTCATACTCCTCCCGGGCAAGAGTGGTTTTGTTAAGTAAATAAAATTAAAAATAAATTCAAATCCGAAAATTTGAACCGTTCACCCGAATTAATATTTAAATTATGCACTCAAAAACATTGCCCGGTATTAATTTAAACTGATTCGCCTAAAAGTATGCTTTTCCTTTTACTATCTCTCTCCACTAATAGGGAGCAAGTATCCAAACCTTTAATTGTTTAGAATTTATAATTTCCTCATACACCAACCATTTCGTAAAGTGGAGTATGTTTAATTTTTTCCACAAATCAGCACCATCTCTTGAGAGCTTTATGTATGTAAATAACAATGCTTTTGTTCTAATATTTGATGTCGTTTCTTTTTTGAATGAATATTCAAAAAACAAATATTTAAAATAAACCGTTAAGTCACTTCATTCTGTACACTTCTCATTCTTTTTTATCACTTATGTTCTGCTTGATATCATTAATACCACTGTAAACTAATTAAAAATTACCTTCAGTATGTTGTGGTGCCAACAAGACGATCAACTGCAGAAGCATTCCAAATTCTTATATCGCATGCATTCGGCGATGCTGGAAGTCCATATCTAGTCGGTGTGGTAAGTTATACATTTCTTAAATATATAAAAAATGAAATCATCAACTAAATCAAATTATTATTCGTTGATTGTAGTTATCTGAGGCAATCAAGAAGCACCTGAGGAATACTGTCCCCGCAACCAATGAATTTGTGAGAAGCGGATTGGAGAGTCTGTCACTTTCGATAGAAAATGTTACAACAACAGAAGTTGCAACGCTTGCAAGTCCTCTGATTGGAAATGAGGTAGTGTACTTAATTGTGCATGCGGTTGAGATGCAACTAAATATTTTTTTCTCTTTAAAGGATACAAATCTAACAAAATTCGAAGCATTGCAGTATTCTCTATTTTCAACTTGTTTTGTAGAAGTAATTGGTGGTATTTTCTTCCTATTAACGGCCGCTTTTATTATTAAGGACAAAACGAAAGCTAGTCAAGCTGTTAGAGGTAAGTTTTTTTTTTTAAATTATGTATACATAGTCAAAGAAATAGGGCACATATTGGTTCAATTCGATCTTTTATTAAAGTTGAATATAGCAAACAGTTAAGGTGTTACTTCATCATGTTTTTAGGAAAATAACAAATTTTGAGATCTATAAAAAATAAGTTTTTATATTTCAGTAATTTCAATATAATTATGAAAATTCAATACACAATTTAAATTTGAATCGGGGACACCATTAAAATTTAACACCAAAGTTATGGTTTCGTTGCAAATCTCTTGTTGTATTCACAACTTGATATCTTCTTGATAAATTGTCCCTAAATTTTTTACATACTCGTACTATTGTTAAATAAAAATCACTTTTGATGTTTTTTATAATTCATCTAAGTTTGTGGGGTTTTTGCCCTCCATTTAGCGTTCATACTTCTTTCACTGTTCATTTCAATGTGAAGCCAGAAACAGAATTCACCAAAGGAGAATATAAATGGTTCGGATCACTCATCACTCTATAGCACAATTTTCCAAAAACGTATATGCTTTCGGTTGTGCTCTTTAGAAAAATTAATGATGCTATTCAAATTATTTATTTTTTTTTTTTCGAAACAAACGGGTTTTCGATTCATTTTAATTCAACTGTATTATTATTGTAAGAAAGATAGAGAAATAGATGATTTACTCTAAGCTTAACTTGCTCATTGCCAATACATAAAAAGTATTTTATCCTATCCTGGGGCCAAATTACCGCTTTAGTGACCGCGTAAGTGAGTCCCATCAGTGATCGAATGAAAATGTCAAATTAGGGTAATCGATTGCTCGATGACGTAAGCGGTAATGTCAAACTCACATAATTCAGTCACGTATTACTCGAAAAGTACCACTAGGCACCCCGTGGCATAATGGTTAGTGCGTTTGACTATCATGCAGAAGGTCTTGGGTTCGATTCTCAGCCGCTGCAAATAAGTTTTTTTCAGGGGTGTATCTACTGCCTCTTACGAGACATTGACAAATCCTCTGAGAGTATCTCTTGTCATGAAATGTGCTGCTCGTTAGCCGTTCGGAATCGGCAGAAAATTGTAGGTCCCCTCCATTCATGGTAATATGCACACAGGAATGGTTGAGAGTTGTATGTAAGTCACTAGGTCCTGGTTCTCTTCGAGCTGTTGCACCACAATATTTATTTATTTATTATTACTCGAAAACTGATGCGGTAATTTGGCCCCTGGCCAACAAATTTAATCACATTTTTCCAAAACCAGAGGCCGGATTATGGAATTGGAAGTGAATTCTGACTTATGTATCAATCATTGTTGGATCAGTTCTTAAAACTAATTACATACTTCAAACACTCGAAGCATTGCAATTCTAGAGTTCAATTTTGAAGAAAAAAAAAAGTTTTCTTACAAATGCAAATACAAGTTGTCGTTTAAAAGTTAGAACCCTCTGTGATTTTAAATACGCAAATTCCCAGTTTCATAAAAGACTGCAAAATATTTTACATCCTATAAACCTTAAATTGACGTTATTTGCTTCTAACCAGTGCTCTTAAATTATTCATTCAATTCAATCGGCCCGATAAACATAAAGTTCATTTTCGCTTGTGAAAATGGTACAACCTAATTTTGTATCCTAGAATATTGATTCATATCCCTCTGAATTTTAAATAAAACGTTTCTTAATTTCCATTTTCCTATTTAAGGGTCTGATAAAATTTAAAAGGATTTTGAATAAATGTCCCTTGCCTTGTTCTAGAAGGTAGGCTGGAGTGGAAATTTTATTTCGTGAATGTGAAACTTACACACGTATAAACTCGTTTTTTTCGGAACGCTTTACTAACATGAATAAAACTGTCTATAAAACTTTTTAAATTAATTTTCTATAATTTAGTCTCCTCGATCTTAATTAAAATATTTAACCAATTTTTTGTTATGTTTTCTATTTTCAGATAGCCAAATTGCTGCACAAAACCAAACGCCTATGAATATTGAACAGATATCATAAGTTACTCTAATCCATCCTAAATTACTTTAAGATGCGTTAAAAACGTGCCTATGCATATACAGTAGATATATATATGCATCTAAGAACTAAAACGTAGATTAGATAGAAGTTATCAAAAATTCACTCTCTTACTGAATCTATAACTCATTCTGAATTATTTAAAAGAGATTTTCCTTAGCTACGGTATAAAGTTACCATAATAATTGTTTTGATTAATAATCGTATTTTACGGGCTGCGTTCTAATAGTAATAATATAATTTAGTCTTAACAAAAAAAAACGCATTCACATTTTGTAAATATGGTCCATTATGAAATCATTTAAATGTTATTTAAGGTAAGACCACAATCAAGACCATCACCATGGTGATGAAATGGGAACAAATAGAGAATCAACAGCATATAAACGATCTGTAACATCATCTAATGATTAGCTTGTTTGTGGTAAGATAAAAATAAAATCATTGCTCAATTAAAGAAAACAATTATTCCAATCTGCATAGATTACCTGCGTACATTTCATTATGTACGTCGGCATAGCCGAATAATAAATCAACTTTGTTTCGCTTTTTAGTTAGAATTTAAATAAATGTTAAGTGAATTTTCTAGAGTTATATTAAAAGACAATATACATATATAAATGCTACCACTATACTTATATATTAAAATGTAAAATTAATTTAAATTAAATTAAAAACTAAAATTGTTGCATTGATTAAAAATGAAAATCCTTTCTAGAAAACCCATGAGTAATAAAATAGGAATAGGAAAAGACTGCTGGTAATGAAAATAATTATCATTATAATTAAAACTAACAACTGTATTTATTTTTTCGTAATTAATGGATTTTAGAATAAAATAATAAAATAAAAGTAATCAAAGGCGGTTAAGTAATTTTATTTTACTTTCTTTGTTGTCGGTTTTCTTTTAACAACCGCCTCATTTGTTTTGGAATTGTTTAAATTTGTAATATTGAAAAAAAAACAATAATTTACTTTGTAAATACATCTGTATAGGTTTTTCTAAATGATTTTGAATATGTTATATAAGTTTATTATTAATAAAAATTTTCGACAGTAAAATTTGTTTTTATTTGTATCGGCCATCAACTCTCAACCACTCTTTTATGCGTGTTATCGGCAGGAAAGAAGAGGATATATAATTTTCCGTCTTGACGCAATACGTCGCTTGTAAGCCTCCGTCCGGTTTCTCTGCATGACATATATTTTCAGTTCGAGTACATTATCTGTTCATGAAATCAGACATCTTGTCTACATAAAGTATAATTTTTTCAAAGTTCACCAAACCCATTGAAATATACACCAAACGAAAGGTCTATTCAACACTAATGCACACATGTAAGCCAAAACGTTCTGGGTAGTCTGGTTATCGAAATATGGGTAAAATGGTCAATCAAAGTGATTTTTCCGATTTTCGACATAAAGCTGCCCAGCTATGTCTTTGGGGGGCGATATTTCGGAAACCAGGCCTTGTAATAGGTTGCGGTTTTCAAAACCCCTGGGCCCGTATTACGAATTACGATTATCGTTTAAAATCCATCGTTATCGGTAAGTTGCGATTACGTTTTACGATACTCGTTTTTTTAAAACGATAATCGTTTTCTCTTACGACTGCTTTTGGCACTCGTATTTCATTGTTTTGACACATGTACTATTTTTGACAGAAATGAAGTTGGATGCGCTTAAAAAAAAATAGATTTTTTTTATTTTATCAGGCAATATTTTGATGCATCCATTATCGTAAACCATAATCCGTCCATGTGTTGACTATCGTTTTCTGGGGTATCGTTTTTTTGCCTTTCGTTTCGTAATCTGTAGTACGGGCCCTGGTTAACTTTTCAAGAGCTATTCAAGGGTGAAAACCAGAAGGTTATGCGGGGCCTGGTTATCGAAATATGGCCATTCAAATTCATTTTACTGAAAATTGACCCAAATCTAAAAAAGTCATCGGATGCGGATGGAGATATTTTCGAATTTTTCGAATATTTTCGAAACCAAGGCTCGTAAGGGGTTGCGGTTTTTAATTCTGTTCTCGATTGTGGCATGAGCTGTGTGGCATGACGCGCCATTCTGCATGAACCAGAGTTCGTCCAAATCCATGTTTTCAGTTTCAGTAAAAAAAAAAGTCTGTTAACAAGGCTCTATAACGTCCATAGTTGACCGAACCGTTGTTCCTAGCCTCATTTTCGAAGAAAAATGGTCCAATGATGCCCCTACTCCACAATCCGCACCAAACTGTCACTCTCTGTGGAGACATTAGCTTCTGGACAATAACGTGCGGGTTTTCCGAACCCCAGATGCGCCTCTTCAGAAAAGATAATTTTTCACCCAAAATTGTTGTTCAATTCAAGCTGCTCTAAGGTTCAAACTCATAAGATTCCTCCAACTTCAATAAGGAGAGTAACATATATGAATTGTTCTAAATATTGTCACGAAATCCAAATGCAATACTTAGGAATAACGTATGGAATGATCATATATTCGACGTAGCCAAAAACGCAGCGAAATGCTTAGGAGACACGTCCATTACGGAAAATTTTGTTTCTCTTGAACACCGTCGTAAAGTTTCCTGTCTTTCATTGAGTTATCACTTTTTCTATTAATTGAAATAGCCAGTTACATTTCTCCTCTAAAACTATTCAGCCGTAATACTAATCTAGCTCGGAATGCTCATACCCTTTAGCCTAACTGCAGACGTACTGTCAAATGAAGAGGTTTAAAACCAATGGGCATCGAGATCTCCTTTTAAAAATCCCTCGACTTAAGCTAAACGCACGCACTTTGTTACACCATAACATTATAAGGGTAGTCATAAATCATAATCCCTTGAGTGTTTGCAAATTATAAAATAAAAAACGCTCATCACAATACACAATCTTTTAAAGCTCCAATTCACAGAAACAATTCAACTCTTACTCGATTACTTGGACTAAGGTTGTACATACTGAAGACAAGAAGTTTATCCGGGAAGCAATTTAAGCTTCCGCAGTTGAAAAGCCCAAGACAGGATTAGATAGGAACTCCAGTGGCCCGTTATAATGTCGTAAAGAAAATAATAAAAAAAAAGCCTAGGAAGTATGGCCAGTGAATTAATGGAGTCAGTGAGGTTTCCGCCATGTCCAAAAGTAATACCTCAAATATGTAAATGATGCAAATTGGGTCATGTTCGAGTTTAGCTGAAATACATTTCCTCTTAAACAGGATTCTTCAACTCACAAATATAAGAGTCTGCAAGAGAAACCAATAGGAAGTACCATGCGGCTAAATCATTTTGAGCGATAAGTTGCCCGCTATATGTCCACATCTATGTAGGTAATACCGTTTAGGAACTGTGTCATGAAGTGAGTTACATTCGGTTTCCGTAGTTTCCAAAAAAGACTGAAGCTACGGTACTAGGTTTTTTTACCAACAAGTCCAAAAGTAGTGAAGCTCTTAAAAGGCCAAGACCACATTTTGTTTTTTTTTTTTCATTCGGAAGCATACATGTTTCAACAGAGCGCAAAGTAGTAACGAGGATAGTTTAATAAGGTTGCTTATTTATTGAATATAAAATCAAGTTTATAGATGATTCGTACGGCATCTCTGCATATTACAATCAGGTGACAGATCAGCACTCAAAAACTAAAACTAAACAGTGGAAGCCAGTTATGAATGAAATGCATTAGGGACGTGATTTTGCCAATGACAACAATTTGCAAGAAGCAAATAAAAAATGATGCTTTCTTGGTACGCTCATGTAAGCTTGAAACCCATCGGCGCTCAAGACTAAAATAATGGAGGCTATGAGTGCAATAGTGTTGTAATGCATTCTTTTGGTAAAATCGATACTTTTGTTTCCTGTTTATACATTTATACTAGTCGGTATAAATATTTTGACGAAACCTCTTTGTGACTATTGAAACTATACTTTGCTTAGTATAGTTAAATAACGGTGCGAAAATAATGCGCAAAACAAAGAAGCTGTTTTAGCTCTATGCATGCCAAATTTTATATTGTTTAGGTACCTCTGTCATTCTCTTTCTGCTGATAAGAATGCATGTAGGCAACACATTTTTGGGTGGCATAAGGATTTTGACGGAATCTTTGTGTAAATGTTTTTACACTTCGAAGGTGAAAACCAAGCAACTTTTGTAGTATTTAACTTTAATTGATATTAAATGTTCATACAAAGATAACAATTGATTAAAAGTTATTCAAAACCATGGTTAAAACGGTTGAGGTGAGTTTTGTTATCAGATCTTCAATGGTAGCAAAGTGTAATAAAAAAAATTGCAAATAAGTTTAATGTGTCGCCACGTCAAACCGTGCATTATCAAATTAATAAGTTTAAAAAGCATAATGACATAAGGAATTTAACTAGATCAGGTGCTAAGCGCAAAACAACGCCCACTGAAGACTGAGATCTTTTACGGGAATCTAAAAAAAATATTTTTTTGAAGATGAATGGAATTTGACCAAGAATCCAATCAGTGAGCGCACCGGCTCGATGAACAAACGTTAATACATATGTTAGTACCCTAAATCATAATGCCTTTCCTTCTGTAGATAGCCTTATTGGGGAATCATTTATCCTGGAACAGGATAATGCTCCATGCCAAAAAGCCCGGGTGGTAAATAACTTTTTGAAGAATGTGTTAGCACTTTGGATTGGCAACCTCAAAGACCAGATTTTAATATTATAGAAAACGTCTGGTCTCCTTTGAAACGGAAAAGAACAGTTTCGACAATTCTGAGGTCACTTTCCTTTGAACAGAGATTCTTCAAAATTTAGTGGACTCAGTACCGAGACGCCTTCAAAAAGTTATTGAAGCCAAAGGAGGTTATATAATTTCTTCTTCATCATTATTTTTGTTAAGTTTGAACTTTGTTTTCTTAGTACGAGTATTACCTTTGTATATAGTTATAACCTACAGTATTATCATGGAGTGTGATTTTGTGGTACCAACGCTATTCTGGTGGTGGCGCTGAAATTAGCTCAAGATTTTACAGTGGAGAGTAGGATAAGATGCAAAACAAGTACATAGTAAAAAAGAGAATATTTTATTATTAAATTTAGCAGAGACGAATCTAACAAGTACTATCGCTATATGCTTAAGATGTCGCTCCAATAGTTCTTATTCATGAGAGTACTATAAATTTTATATACAAAAGTATTAGATTACATATGCTGCTGATAAATAACAACTTTCCTATTATTATCTAATCTTTATTAAAAATGTCTTAGTTTTAAATTTCAAATAATTTTCTTAAATATTTTCTCAAATTAATTTATTATTATTGCAAAACTGGAGCTGAATAGAAGTCGAGAAGAAAAAGACTATTTTAATTTTTATGTAATTTCTTTTCTTTTTAATTTTCTTGTATTAGATATTAATTTGTACCTTTTTCAATAAAGTTGTCTATATTCAAACCTAACGGAACGAATTTTTCTTAAAAAATTGTCTGCCTCGACTATCGTTAAGCAATAACATACTTGTCAAAATACATACATACTTATGCCAAGACGAGAAATTACTAATTAATTTATATCTTTAAATTTTCCTTTTTTTGCATATTTTTAAGTTTGTATTATATATTATATATTAAAAGGAAAAAATAAAAAAAAAATCTTTAAAAAACCATTTAAAAGTTAAACTCAAAAATGCACGATTTTTTCCGTCAAAATAAAAGCTATAATTTGATTTTAAATTAAATAACCAGCCAGCCTATTAAAAAATATCCTTGCGCCACTTCATAATTCTCAGCCTTAATTATAAAAGCATAGACAATCCTCAATAATTGGTAGACTAAAATTAAGTTTTTAGAATTTAAGTAACTACATTTTGAAGATTAAGTGAAAACAGATAAGAAGATTTAATTCATATAAATTGCCCAACCGCGTCTCCTGTTTGACAAATAGTTGTATTTTGACTGAAAATGTTTAAGAGGGTTAGGGCACCAACTTTTTAGATAATAGTTTTTGAAAATTTTGAAATTAGTAAACTATTACTTTTTTATTTAGAGTAGGTACCTCTAAATAATCAAATTCACTATCTCTTCTCAAGTTACCTTTTAAATGATTTTGACACCAAAATCAAGCCTTTTATTTCTTCTCAATTTTAATAAGCTTGAATATCCGAATAATACGTCTTAAAATTAACAGCTTACAAACAGAGTTATATTGATTTTTGAAAAAAAAAAAACGATAAATTTCGCAATAAAACGTCATTTGAGTGAGAAATGCCATTGCAAGATGTCATTACATGCAAACTGGAAAGCTCAACTGTTCGAAAACCCTAAACGAAATTTGTATGCAAAGCCCTTATATTCGATAAAGGAATTTGTTAAAGTCATCAATTCGATAACATCATTTGCGGCGCTACTCTGCAGTTAAAAAATTGATTTTACGACAAAAATATTGATAAGCCTGGGAGTGTGTTCAAAAACATCAAATGCGTTTGCATGAAAATTGACTGACATTGATCAATTAGATTTTGTGGAAGCAAGACGATTGAATATTTGTCCTAGCAAAAGTCAACTACATATTTGACTTTTTAGAAAACGGCCAATTTGTCGTTTGCAAAAATTTCCATAAAATTTTAGTAAAACTATAAAACTTAGATTTTCAGGAATCCAAATATCGAATATCGATTTATTTTTTAAATTGTCTAGAATTTCAACTCTTTTCGTAAAAAAACTAATTTAACTTTGTTCTTTTTTTCAGCTGCATATGTATACCCGAAATTTAAGAAAATACACATTTCTCTCAAGTTTTTTTTAAATTTAACTTTATTTTATAGCCACGTATGTATGTAAGAGTATTTACATAATGTGTGTAAGTTTGTTAATATAAAACGTCCTTCCTTTTACTTTTTATTTACCATGGCAACATGGAGCCGGTTGACAGCAAGCAGGTTGGGGTGGAGGATGTCGTGGTGGAGGATGTTGTGGTGGAGGATGTCGTGGTGGCGCTGGTGGTGGTCGGGGAGCGGGTGCTGGAATATACACCGGATGTGGCACAAAAACAACTGGTCTTGGAGGGGGTGGTGGTGGTCGTGGTGGTGGAGCTGGAGCGGGAACGAAGACTGGCTTTGGAATTGGAATGTAAATTGGTTGTGGAGGCGGATGAGCCGGTGCTTGAACATAAACAGGTGCCGGAGCTGGATGAGCTGGTGCTGATACAAATACCACACCACCCCCTCCCCTTCCTCCACCACCCCCACCACCTTTCTTTTTCTTAAATGTTGGATCACTTGTTACAGGAGTAAGCGTCAACACCGCTAGGGTTACGAGCAATACAATATTGTACAACATGTTTTCGAATCAATATTCACGTCTTTACTAGCGACTCACAGTTGAAGCTCAAGCTTTTATAAGATATACATACATACATACGTAGATTTAAAAGAATACATAACTATCAATTATATCAGAATTAAAATATTAAAGGATAATTAGCTTCCTCGAATACATTGACCCAATCAATTTGTATTAAGACTCAAACCTACTTTAATAACTTAAGGTACATCTTTATACGTATACCTTACGTTTTCCACAAATCAATGATTAAAATGAAACTATCTATCTATCTAACTTATACCTAGTTATTTAATTTTTTTTACTTACAGAATAAGGAAATATTTAAAACAAATAGACATGTAATTGATAAATTGGCGCTATGAAAATAATATATTAATTGCAATCTTGAGGTAAAGTTAAGTCTTAAAATTACTAACAAACCACACATAATCTTAAATTAAAAGCGAAAGTGAAGATGAGATCTGTGGTTTTTACTGTGATGCAATATTTGATGATGAATCTGGTTAATTGATTTTGGAGAAATAATTTTACTGATTAGATTGTATTTTTTTTTTTTTGGTTACACAAACGTATATCTATGCTCCTTAAATAAAATTGTATTTTTTTAAAATTCCGCATACTTGAACCTAAGAGCCTTTTTCGAGTATATTTAAAATTTGTATGACTAAATTCTATTTCTTAACATTAAATGCAAGTACCAAAATCGTCTGTCTTGAAAATATGGTCAAAGGGAAAGCAACCAGGAAAACCGTTATAAAGTTCCTAATATTTACTGAGTTTTTTAATCGAAATTTGAATTCATTTGCTTAATGAAACACTTCATATAAAATTGTATAAATATACGAAGATGGCATCGCTGTCACCATAACTCCTTCGATAATAATTACCAAATTTCTTTTGTTTCAAATTAAATAGTATGTACTTATGAATGTGACTACAAGTGGTTCTAACAGGTCGGTGGCTGCGCATAGGCATGGTTATTTCACGTGGAAGTGTCATGAACTGGCTTCAGAAATTATGCGATTTGCTGATTCTACTTAAATTTATGCTTACTAAAAAAATAAATCCATTGACAAATATAACTGAAGATAAAAAACGTAGTCTTGGGGAGTGTCCATAGAGGAATGCAAATGAAAGTCGCCGTTTCTATTGCGTCGCACTTCTACTTCAATAATCCCAGAATTGACTCGCCAAATTTGTTGAAATAACTCGGGATCTAAATTGACTGACATGTTTCAGCAGTAACTCGAATTTAACCACAAAAGTAGGATTATCTCTCTCTGAAAAACTGGATCTAAAAAGATTATCTCGGATGTTGAGATAAAAAAATGTTTTGTGAAATCAATGGCGCAAAATTTTGATTGAATTAGTACGATGCTAAAGCTGTTTTAGTATGATACTAGGTTAAAACAACGAATTTGCAAATTTTAATCGAATATAGCATCATACTTTCTCTACCCTTTATTATACTTGAACAAAGCACAAATTACATTTTCAAGTCATACAGACTCAACTTCATTCTTTGAAGTGCTTATTTAACTTTTAATCGTAATATAAATGTTTTGACTATTTTCTTAATTTGTCTAATACCCCTGAAGAAGGCAGCAACCCCTGCCGAAACGTTGGGAAAGCTAATGTAACTTGATTGTTTCATTGCGAAAATTACAGCGACCAAAAAAGCCGAAGGAAAACTACATTTCCACTTTGCAGTACTATAAATCCACAAATTGGTCAAAAAATCAACTTTATTATGAGTTAGTAAACTACTATAAAGTTAGCAAATTGTTAAGTAGTATCATACTTATACCTTAATAATAGGCTGTTTAAAATTTTGCGCCAATGACGTTAAATTTTAATCTATTCCAATAAGTACGAAATTAAAACTATTTAATAATAGTTTTATTTATTAATAGTTTAAAAAAAGAAACGATTCAAATGACAAATTGGTATTCATATGCCATTTTGACATTTTTAACTTTCAAAAAAAGTCTGTTTGATTAGTTGTTTCCACAAACTGTCATTGTTTAAGGTGTGTTTACCTTAAAGCAATCTATTAGCCGTGTGTTTTTTTTAAAGAGTGAATAGCTATATAAACAATAATATAATATGTAGCTAAGAGTGAATATAATTTAGGTCCGCTATCAGAATAAATTTAAATTGAGAGTTTAGATTGCGCTTAATTCAATCATACCAATAATCAGAGTGAACATAAAATGCGTTTAAATTGTTGATTTTTAGAGATTTTAAATTCGGCATGTGGTGCCATTGCATTCTTATAAATAGAATCTTATAAATATTTATTTAATATTAATTGAATATTATCTTTCTTATTACTCGTCCTTTACTCCATATCCACTGTCAAAACTGTGTTAAATTCATCGCTATCACAGCATAGCAGCGGTCATCTACAGAGAGGTCATCTAGAAAGTGTAGCTGCCATACAACGCTTTCGATTTATTTTTTATTCAATTTCTCTCGAAAATAGTTTTAAGGATTTTGAGTATATTTCGTATATGCAATGTCTTAAGCATTTGCAATAAATCCGAATTTCCCTTAGAAAATTCCCTTAGGGGAAATAAGTTTTTGACGTTTGTTTGCATTATGTTTTAAGTTCTTTTTAATGACTAATGTCGTTTTTATTTGGCAATCCGGAAGCCTTCCGGACTCTTCTGAAAGTGTTCAATTGAGAAAAAATGACAGTTCTGATTCTGTAAAGAAGAGAAATTTGCTTCTGGATTTTAAATCAGAAGCAAAACCAGAAGCACTCACACATTCATATACTTAAACGTCAACCTCAACAACTGTGATTTTTGGTATCCAAATTGTGCGAACCAGGGTTGGCCGAATTAACTACACTACATTTTCTACATGATTTACTTAGTTTATATGAGGTGTTAAAGCGAGCTTGAAGCTCGCTTCGAACCTTTATATACCTGTATTGAGTTGAAATGAGCTTCGTTCGACTCGATCCCAATCGCTCAGCGGTGTCGAGTAGAAATGTGGGTCCAAAATCCGACCCTAATCCAACTCGATCTTTCGATACTGCATATAAACGTAGTATTTAACTACGCGTAGTTTATTGAAGAAACTACATGCCTAATTTACTCGTACTACAATTTGTTACATCTGCTACATATGTATGTAGTTAATTCATAAAAAATCAATATAATAAAGGAAAAAAAAAACAATTTTGCACTTTTATGATCTAATGAAGGTTTGTAAAAATAAAGTTTCATTTACCATAAATGTGATGAATTGTAGGAATAACTGAACGTTTAATTTAAAAATTCAAATTTCAAATGCACAACTGACAGTTAATTGACAGCAATGCTACAATTTGTTACATTAACTACAATTAACTACATTTAACAACATTAACTACATAAACTACGTAGCAGACGTAACAAATGTAGTTGTTTATAAAAAGTGACAATTCGGCCAACCCTGCTTTCAACAAACATTTTTCTTGATTTTGATTATTGTACGCATTTGATGTTTCACATATACAATCAAACAAAACTTCAGAATCATCAGAAGCAAACAAGTGTTCAGTTGGGATTCCGGATCGGAGAGAGATTCCGGATTGCCAAATAAAAACGACATAAATAAAAAAAATTGATATTCCATTTGACAGTTCTGGTGTGACATAACAAAAAAAATCGACATTCAGTTTGGCGGTTCTGCTGTCACAAACATTTAATTTATTTCACTTTGTGGTTTACTTCTTTAGACAAAACACCACACCACTAACACCACAGTAAGGAATCCAAATATCGGTTGGCAAAACGTGCAGCGCAAACCAACTAAATGATCACAATAGGTTTTTGCTTGTTGTTCACAATTGATCAAAAAATTATCAATTTGGATTGATTTATCATTTCATTGATGCTTTTTTGAATACTATCAATGTATCAATCTTTGACAGTCCTAATAAAGGTTTTTGTCAATCTTTGCAATGATTTAAGCCGCAAGGATTATATTGCGCGAGTTTAAACTACCACAATTGACACCGCCACTTACTACGTTTATATGCAGTATCGAAAGATCGAGTTGGATTAGGGTCGGATTTTCGACCCAGGTTTTTCGTCATTTGAGTTGAGAGCTCGATTTGGAGTTGAGTTGAAATGGTGTTGAGCGATTCTGAAACATTTTGTTAAGCCAACTCCTCGACCCAGGTTTTTCGTCTCATATTTCGACTCGACACAGCTAAGCGAGTGAGATCGAGTCGAACGAATCTCACTTCAACTCAATACCCGTTTACAAAGGGTTAAAGCGAGCTTCAAGCTCGCTTCAATACCTCATATAAACGTAGTAACTGGTAGCATTGCTTTCTGGGTAAGAACACCGACCGTAGCATTTCTTGCAGAATATACAAAAATTACAACGATTCTTTCTAAATGACGTCATTCGGAGGTACTATTATCGGAGAACGATATTGTGCCCAGTATCCGGTTCCTGTTTATAGACTTTAAGGCCGCCTATGATAGCATAGCCAGGGTAGAACTTTACAAAGCCATGAGAGAATTCGGCATCCCAAATAAATTGACACGACTATGTAGGTTGACCATGACCAACGTAACAAGCCAAGTAAAAATAGCCGGATTGCTATCCAGACCAATCAACATCTTTAATGGACTCCGACAAGGGGACGGTTTGGCCTGCCTCCTCTTCAACCTGGCGTTGGAGAAAGCAATCCGTGACTGTGGCACGGCAACAAGAGGGACCATCGTCAACAGGTCCAGCCAGTTACTAGCTTACGCAGACGACATTGACATCATCGGAAGAACCGAACAAGCTGTACACGATTCCTTCATCCAGATTGAGCAGGCGGCACTAAATCTGGGGCTGCACATTAGTGAAGGTAAAACAAAGTACATGGTGGCGTCGAATGCGAGAGGAACAGTTGGTCAAACAATCAAGGTAGCGGAGCACGAATTTGAAGTGGTGCAATCCTTTAAATACCTTGGGTCAATAGTAGCAGCCGATAACAATATAGAAGAAGAAATACGCGGGCGGCTTCTCAAATCCAACAGAGCCTACTATAGTCTGTCAAAGCTCTTCAAATCCAGAAATCTCACCATAACTTCAAAACTGCTGCTGTATAGGACCATGGTCCTGCCAGTACTCACATATGGATCCGAGACTTGGGTGCTTAGCAAAAGGCACTCCGACCTCTTAGCTGCGTTCGTATGTGAGGAAGGACGATTCCGGAGACGGTACAATCATGAACTGTACGCAATCTACCTTGAAGCAGATATCGTGACAAAAATTAAGCTCGGTAGACTCCGGTGGGCAGGGCACCTAGCTCGCATGAGCGAAGAGGAACCTGCTCGGAAAGTTCTTTGTGGTACATTCTATGGTAGACGACAGCGTGGTAGACCATGCTTGCGCTGGAGAGATGGCGTAGACCAGGAAGCCCGAAGCCTTGGGGTGCGCAACTGGATGGCGTCGGCTAGAGACCGGGATAGGTGGAGAGACTTGTTGAAAGAGGCCAGGACCGGAACCCGGTTGTCGAGCCGATGATTATTATTATGATTATTATCCGGTTCCCCTTGCATCCACAATAAAGAAAACTTTGCAGCCTGCATTGCTCAAATCTTCTTCAACTATACACACATACATAATTCATAAACAAAAACAAACTCTTGAAAATAGTTTTTAAAGTGCAAGTACATTGCATATTTATTAAGTAGGCAACACATCAAGAAATACAAATATAAGTAAGATAATATGTTACAAAGCTAGATTTTTCGCGTCAAAATAAACTTTTTTACTTAAATGAATGTGACCATAAAATTCTATAATAATATTGACTTGTTATTCAAAAACACATTTAGAGTGAAATTTAAATTAACTTCGGTTGCTTAAACTATCCGTGTTTCTTCCCGCTGCTTTTCTTCTTAACAACTCTACTAACCAGAGTAGCTTTGCCATGTCCATGTCCACGTCCTGCTCTACTGCCGCTCGCTCGTTGTACACTCTTTTTCTTAGTTGCCTCGGCCAAGCCAATTTCTCCAAGGATACAAGACAGTACGACGATAAACAAAAGGACAAAAGATAACTTCATGGTGTTTGTTGGTTTCTTGAATGCGTTTGACACTTTGAAACTTAATAATGTTGATATTCGTCGATTGGCAAGTCTTTTATATACCTGTTGCATTAATTTCCCCAATCGCGATTTGGAATATCTACTTAATTTTTTTATTTGCTTTTACTCATGTTCCCACTCGTATCTGTCCTGCGATCGCATGCACAGATTTAAAGTTTAAGTTTTAATAAGAGCTTAGGCGATTTCTTACGACTTAAACAATGGCAGTTAAGTGATAGCGTTGGGAAAGTGAGCATCACATATCGCAAAACTGTCTCGATACAATTAAAAAATTTGTCGGTATTTTCCTCAATCCAAAAAAATTAAGCCAATAAGAATTTTAACACCAAATGAGTAAGCTGTATTAGACAGACATGTATCTTGTTGTTATGACGAATTTATGCAATTAGTAAAGTGATATAATTATAGACTTGGAGGGTGCAGTTATAGGATATAATTGAAAACAATCAGTGAAAATTTTACTTTGTGATTCTGCGATAATTAAAAAAAGGTTGTTGGGTGATTATTTGATTCGAAAATGATGCGCTTTATGAATTATAAATTATATTGTTGCATTTTTTCCTATGAATTCACTTTTATTGAACAACAATTTTTACAGACACCATATTCTTTTAATTTTCACTTTTAATCAGAATTTCTTTCAATGAGCACAATATTTTTATTTTTGATTTATTTTTGGGCCAAAGGATTTACTGTGAAATTAGCAAGGTATGCCGTTAATTTAACCTTCTACTTCACAGTAAAGTTGGCAAAACATTTGATTATACCAACTGATTAATGAATTCCAGAATAGAAATAGAAATTTAAGGCAAAAAAGTCACATGATTTTACTATAACCCTGGTTCATGCGCATATGTGGCCCGCCCAATGACGAAATGAACAAAAAAGCCTTTAGACTTGAGGAGGTACTTTATAGAGAGGCTTTGATTCCAGACTTTAAAATAGTGACCGCTATAAATACTCCCAAAAATAAAAGAAATTTCGTTAATAATTTAGGTTTATTTCTACAGCCCTACAACTGGAATAATAAAGAGATCAAATCAGACGTTTGAAATCTTGAGACATAAACGTCGGATCATGTTCCTCTAACTTATGGATTTAGTATTCAAAAGGTAAAAAAAATCTAACTTTTAAGAGTCTAGCTCAATTATTTCCTCGTCTCTCTGAAGTCTGTAAATAAGAACTGTTTGGGCTACACAGCACTCACTTTAGAAATAAGTTATCAATATTTCCCAACGTTGTTTATGATACTGACTTTTTTTCAAGATTTCGAGCGGGAAACAGCTTTCGGAGTCAAAATTAATTTAATATATTATAATAATGGCGCAAAATTTTAGTTGAATTAGTACGATGCTAAAGCTGTTTTAGTATGATACTAGGTTAAAACAACGAATTTGTAAATTTTAATCAAATATAGCATCATACTTTCTCTACCCTTTTACGAGTATTAAAGTTAAAATCATCGAATACATACTTTATTTTTTTAGTATCGTGCTAGCTTCATTTATGACTCTTTGACATTTTTGCAGACATTAAAAAAGGTTCGTGTACTTTTGTACACGAAATGTCATTGTTTTAGGTGTGTTCAGAACAGCGTTGCCGCGAAGGAAAAAGCACAGAGGGCCATTTCGAAATTTTTCGAGGGCCATTTGACAAAAGTTGGGGCCAAATATTTTACTTACAAATCCGTCCTTAAAACATTAAACTACAATATTTATTTATTTAATATGTATTTATTCTTTGTTATTTATTTAATCTTAAAATATCTTTAAAAAATACAATTTATAATAGATACGAGTAGATCACACCAGTAATATTATTAAAATATTTATATTACTTTTCCTTATTTTAATTCAATATATGAATGAACAACGAACGAACAAACAATAAACGGCAAAAAAAAAAAAAAAAACAAATGCCTATTTATTTATTTATTTTTATTTCATCAAGCAGATTTATAAAATCTATTATATAATCTTACTACAGAATACAATTTTTTATTGAAAAATAGAAAAACAAAATGAACTTAATCTAAAAGAATAACTTAATAGACCACCAGATTACGAATTAGATATAAGCAATATGTGCTTCTTAAAAGATTCTCGACTCAACATGATTGCATATACTGCTGGCTTCTCTAATGCATCGAGTTAAAGGTTCATTTAGATTATAATTTACTCGATGATGAGGTTGAGGGATATCATTGATCAGCAGCAAGAATATAAGAGGGCCCAAGTGACTTCCTTGCGGTACTCCTGCTGTGACCTCATATTAGTATATGGTGGTCTACTCTATCGAACCCCTTAGCTTATCAGAGACAATTTTTTCCAAAATTTTTGGTACATTATATGTATGTGCTAATGGAGCGATAATTAGAAACATCTTGCTTAGATCTTGATTTATGAATAGGAATAACGTACGAGATTTTCCAATCATCAAGAAAATAACCCTTTTTAAGAGAACTATTAAACAAAAAAGTTAATGGTCCCGATAGAGCAGCTGACCAGTTTTTCAAAATGATCGGAGGAATACCATCGGGTCCTGGTTGTTTATCATCATTTAGTCCAATTAAGGCTAATTCAACATGTTTGTCACTGAAGTTTAAGTGACCGATATTGATTGAATTTTAACATGAAATTGCAGAAAGGTTAGAGGGAATACTTTGGGGATTATAAACGGAGTGAAAAAAGTCTGCAAAAAGTTGCAAATTGTTGAAATGTTAGTAGATGTATTTCCAGAATATTGCATGCAATTGGGATACCATTTGAACATTTTGTATCATTGCTAAATGACCAAAAAAAATTTACTGTTAAGTTTTAGACTAAATTCAGTTCGAATTAAGTAGTCCTTATATAAAAATTTGTTTAAAAAATAAAATTCTTTTTGCAAACGCAAATGTTTTATCAGAAGATCTTCTTTACTGGGAAATTTACGATATAATTTGTAAGATTTATTTTTTTATTATTTAAGTTACATAAACGCTGTGGTAGATGACGAAAGTAAATGACGTGAGAAAAAAGTCAAATCTTAAACGAGATAAATGAATGAATTAAGTTCCGTTTTAAGTATAGTTATTTGTATGTTGTGGAAACACATTGTAGTGGCGATGAATCGCGATGGTTTATATTTAATTTTGTAAAGCATTTTAATTATTATTAAGCACGATATATAGATTTAGGGGCCATTTATAATTGGCCCGGGCAAAGGGCCAAAATGTAAAACAGGGGGCCAAATGGCCCGATCGGGCACTTTGTGGCAACGCTGGTTCAGAAGCAATTTATTAAGGAAATTCTTTTAGTACGATACTAGTGAGAAAATGTTTAAAATTAAGAATGAGTTAGTAAACTACTATAAACTTAGCAAATTGTTAAGTAGTATCATACTAATACCTTAATAAGAAATGTCATTGTTTTAGGTGTGTTCAGAAGCAATTTATTAAGGAAATTCTTTTAGTACGATACTAGTGAGAAAATGTTTAAAATTAAGAATGAGTTAGTAAACTACTATAAACTTAGCAAATTGTTAAGTAGTGTCATACTAATACCTTAATAATAGGCTGTTTAAAATTTTGCGCCAATAATTTTAATAATTTAAAAAAGAAACCACTAGATGGCCCTCCGTGTGCAGTAAAATGTTGTCTCTTTCAGGCTTATGTACAAAAACAAAGCGACTGGACTATAATACTTTTTATGAAAAAAAAAATGCTAAACTGGACCGCACGATCTGGCTCTGGAAGTTACATATGGATAAGGGAATGTGACTGATATCGTGTCCAGGTAGGTAGAAAGAAATAGCGACCACTGACAATCTAGCCCTGTAGCCCAATTAGCGCTAAAATGCACCGCGCCATTTGAATCTGTGGATGGAATTGATATTGAGAATTATGGACATATTCTCACGGAGTCGTGAGTCGGAGTCAGGACCACCACACGCATCCGAAACCATTTACATTGTGCCAAACTACAAACTATGCAACTTATGGACTGGTGCAGAGGCACTAACTAATCCGATTGAGTGATCATCCGGCCATTGCGCACCTTAAACTGCCTTCAAAGCTCTCAATCAGCTAGCTCGCAGTCTAGCAGTCCTGCTTCTGCATAACAGTCTAAGGAATGAAACGGATGGCACTGAACAGAAATATCCGTAATTCTTCTTAGAATCATTTCGTCGCGTTAAGAAAAAAATCAACTCTCAAATTAAGAAATTTCGTCAATGTCATCAAAAAATGCCCTTCATAATGATTTTCCTCTATAGTAACTGTTGTAGGGAATGAATAGCCTCACTGCATGCTCTCTTATCGGGCGGAATCCGCTACAGGTAGCAACGGTTCTGTCAAGTGTTTGGGGTTTAATTAAATGTGAGCGAAATCTTCGTAGGCATAATTCAAATAGTTAAACTGTTCCACCTATAGTTTGATTCATTAAGAAAAATTGGGAGAATATTTTCCTTCATAACTTCGAGCGGAATATTGACCCTATCAGTATAAGTGAGTCATAAGGACTGATCCTTGCCTGAACATCTGCCCGCAAATTCCTATCAATACAACTCTTAGCAGGAACTCTGATAACAGTGACAGTGAGGTTAATACCCAGGCTCACAAGTTCATTCCGACATTGCTGGATCAGTTTGGTGGATAATATATAGAATTGATGCCTACCGCCTAACTATCTATGATAATAGCCATATTCCGGTTCTTGGTTTGGATCTTGTTTGAATTAGTAGCTCTTCCATGCTTTTCTAATGGTCAGTAATTCACATTGAAAAACACTATCAAAGTCGGGTAAACGAAAGGACCAAGATATATTTGGAGGGTCAGAAATAATTCATACTTTAAGATCTTTACTGATGTATATCCATTTGTTAGCAATAAAGAAACGAGTGACCAACGCCTAACGTCTGTAAAAACAGGGTCCTTTGTTTCCTGTAAATTCAAGTTCAACTAAAAAAAAATACCCGCAATATCTCTTCATCGAACAGTAAAGTCCTTTATTTTCAAACAAAAAGAATGTTTTACAACAATTGTAGGTAAATTTAAAAAATCCATTTATCTAGCGTCGTTCAGCGCCATTGTCATCCGAGGTTTGAGGACGTTTAGTGGTGGCCGGACGTCCTCTTGGACTTGGCATCGGTTCTGCCATAGTTACACTGCCCATTGTGGAGATTAACGCCAAAAATCCAATAATAAAGAACAAGCTTAGCCACTTCATGATATCTAGTAAGTCTAATGACGATATTATAGGTAGAGCTTTTTGGTTTCTGTAATGTTTCAAGCTTAAACGATGATTGCTTTTTGACTCAAATTGAATCAAACACAGCTGTTTTATACTTAACCAATATCTCGACCATTTCCTGTCGGTATAAATTCTTCTAGAATCAAAAAAGAAAATATCATGAAAATTGCTTTAAATTTGGAAAATATGTCAAAAGCAATCGATCAGTTAAGATTTCAGACTTAAGACATAAAGTTCTAAAGCTGAAAGCAACACAGACATCAACGCCAACCGCACGCGAGACAAGGTAAAGAATGGAATAATTTCACTATCACAATGCTGTTGATTTGCGGCTGATGAAAGATCACGAAATGTTTACCGCTGAGTTATTACATCAATTACACGATCATTTACAGATTTACACGATAAGGTGGTGAATTTTTTTTAATTCGATTTCGTATATGCATGCTGGTTGTTTAGAGTTGAATTGTTTATGGGAATCCCGGCTCAATAAACTGTTGTGATTTTCTCGAAATGCTAAGACGTAACTCTAATGGGATATGTCCGCATTTGAGTAACACACACATAATCCGGGTAGATTGAGAAGTTTTCCGCTTGAAGAAATCAATGTGCATTTAGTTTGAATTTTAAGAAAATTTTAGTTTTCATTTTCTAATTGCAGGTTCATAGGGCTTTTTTTGGACCATAATCTTTAATGTACATATATTGGTTATATGAGAAAGGCTATGAAACCATTTGAGATTAGCAATGTTTTGTAGAGGTTTTATACTCGACGTTTATTGGCATTGAACAAATATAATAGATTTAGGCATTTTGGGGTGTATCCAATCAAAATGAAAATTTTGTCTTTTCATTATATTATTTCTAATATCTTTTGCCAAAAATACATAATACTATATAGGCTAAAAATGCCGAATTTATTATTTAACTTTAACTCCTTTTTACACTGATGGAAATTGTAAGTAGGTACTCAAAACATGAATGTATTTAGGCACTCATCGCATAGATTTCTCGACACATAGAGTATGAACTTCTTGCATTTATCAGCAGTGATGTAGCCACTACAGAATTCTGGGTAACCATTACACAAATATCTGATGGTTATCTGTGATAAATACATGATTTTATAGTGAGTATAAATATAGTTATGGAGCACTTGTATGTGCTCATTACATAAATATTAATATTCTGTAGACTTAAAGTATAAATACTCGTATGTAGCCAGAACATAGATGCTGTACTCATTACAAATGCTATTTATAATTGTATGTAATAGGTACAGCTTCTTTTACTAGGATCTTTTCACTTACAAAAAACCCAAACACTAAAACCATTAAAGACACCATGATATTGTTTCATAAAACTTAAGATATTTATTTAATTCTGTTGATAAAGTAGTTTGTTCAAATGAGAAGTGTGCTCAGTATTGTATCCATTACATTACTTGCTATAAATAATACATTTCAATATTTAAGTGGCGGCTTAGAGTGCAGTACGATGTAATTCCTATTTACATTGCTATTAAAGAATGCTCCTCCAAAGATGCTCTTAAAAATACTATAGTAGAACATTTCTCTATAAGGAATCAACGGTGGTGTCTCCAGTTCCAGTTAGGCTGAACTCTAATCTGCCAGCTACTATGAAATATTTAGAGTTGAGGAGATTAATAAAGATTTTGAGTTCTAAACAGAATACTAAGAAAAATAGTGACGAATTATCTTGTTCTTGGACAAAGGCAGATCTTATATCCTCGTAGTAAGTTAGTAGCATCAAAAGGTAAAGCAACGACACTATACTCTGGATCTGATTATTGTGTCGTCAGGTAAACTCCGCCTTCAAATTCATTACAAATTCATTTCGAGAGAAACCAGAGTAGCCGAGTAATGATTAACCTCAAATGGGAGCAAGATCAAGAGGCACACACAGGGACATAACCCCCAATCTTTATTTATGACTCACTTAAATGGGACATACATGTCAAATATTTTCCTCTGAAAACAGATTAATCCCAATTTGTTGGATATAAATAGAGAAAAACTATTTTGATTTACAGAAACCCTTTTTAACTTTTCCCATATATAGTGTCATTTTGGTATTATTTCACTTTAAAATTTTTCTCCTGTATGTTCATTCACAGACACCAATGCCAACAGTCTTCTATTAAAACAGCATTTTCGGTTGAATCTTGGGTAGTATTGTTTGCCTTAGAATACTTAGAATACTTCCAAGAAAAATGTTAAAATTGACGCTTAAATGACGACTGAACATAAACTTTCTCCACTCAAAGCGAATAATAACCTCTAGATTAAATTTTTGGGATTTAAGTACCATTAGGTGAGACATAAGTCTTAAATTCTTATGTATGTTCCACTTTTGTCCACTTGGCCCACTTGTCGTAGGCACAGCGGCACGAGAATTATCCCATTTTTCAGGTGTGGTTCTGATTATGTTTCATTGTAAGTCTTTTGGCTCACAGTGACAAGTCTGGACTTCGAGGCCTACTTTTCGAACGGAATACTGACCTAACTCGAAAAGACGATTTTTGGGAAGTTGCAAGTAAAGATGTTCCTATGAGGATTTATCCTACTTGTTGACTGATAAAATTAAAACTAATTCATTGAATAAATCATGAATACTGGTATTCTTAAAGTATGATAAACTATTCATGAGATCTAAAACTTGCAAAACCCTGTATTTGTACGTACCTCAATTTTGACCTATCTCCTAACGGGTCAGTATTCCATTAAGCATGCGATATGTTCTTTGATCCAGCAAACCTAGCAAATCATCTTAAAACAAATTTTTTAAGATAACCTTCGCTTCAGTTCTTACAAGTTAGCACGAACGAGTATGTCTAACATGCGCTTGTCTAAAATGTGCTCCTCCTAAACATTCCAGAGGGTGAAATTATTTTCTTCAATGCACTACATACCAGACACTAACCCCTGAGAAATGCATCAAAAACTTTGAATTCTGTGGGGCTTACAATTTCGTCAGCTGGTCCACGCTGCACCACACAGTGGCCTTGAGTGGACAAAATGGCTTTTCGTGCGTGAAAATGCGCCTCGTCGCTCATGATGATTTTGATGATTTTTGACACAAAATCATCCTCTTCGTTGTTGAGATTGAGTATGGCTTGATAGTAATTCACACGGGACGAACGGCCAGCAAACATTATGCAAATCTTTCACTCAATTTCGCTGTAGGTTCCGTCAAGTTATTTCCAACTGCGTGGCCCGTGTTCTGGTTGATGTTTCTTCGTTCTTAGCAAGATTTACAGATTACAGCCGCAGTCGTGGTATTCTCGGCCGAACGACAGGGCCAAATTGTAGAGCCAAACACCCTGATTGCAAATATCGAGGTCCAAAATGCCGGCAGCCGCGATAAGAATATGGTATGTCTCGCACGAAAAAGGCCGCCCGCAATTGGTCTTGGACCTCAATATTTGCAATCAGGGTGTTTGGCTCTATATTTGGAGTTATGGCAAAGTTGTTATGACCATTATTTGGACTTTGGAAAAAACTGCATATTTGATGCAGTATTATGCTCCCACTAGAGCATGCAAGACGCTCACATTTGTAAATTGTAAATAACTACTCGTACCTAAGGACTATCTAATTACGAGTATACTAATTTGTTATCAATCGCACCCTAAAATTGCTGTGGGCTCTCGGTCTATATGTATAAAGCTATCAAATTACACATTGGCATCAGATCAGTGGTTTGGTTTTGGATTTCAAGTAAAAAAAAAATAAAAAACAAACTCTGGGCTTTTTTTGGAGGTGAAATTTTGAATCTGGTGTAATATAAACATCATTTTGAATTGAATTCAAGATTGTCTCTTGAGACTTAATTCTGTTGTAACATTAGGTGCGTTTTATTATTCACAAATCTATCTGGATCCGGAACTTTTTATGGTAAGGTAGTGTAAGCTATAGTGTAAAGAAAAAAGACAAGAAATAATTTAAAATTTACAAACCCAAGGATATAAAGAGACGGACTTATAACACTGCTGTCACTAATGGCGATTTCCTTTACACACTAGGGATTTTAGGGATTTCGATCCCTTGTCAGGGATTTTACGACAGATTTTACGTTCCTTCACACCAAAAACATCGATTTTTTTTTTTTGACAGAGATCAAATCCTTCGAATCCGTATTTGGAGAGGGATTTACATGTATACGAAATACGCACACTAGAAGACAAAATTTGACAAGGGATCGAAATCCCTAGTGTGTAAAGGAAATCGACATAAGATCCGTATCGTTTTACTTTCAAGCAAGGGAAGATCCAGATCCGGATCCAGAGAGAATTGTGAATAATAAAACGCACCTATTATTACTTGCGAATGTAGAAGGTATCAGCTCTTCTCCAATAAAAAATTTTTACTGACGGTTTACAAAAGTATGAGGGTATATAACCTGAGGTAAAACCCAGATTATCATTTATACAAAATAAAAATATGACATCCACACTTCGTTTCTTCAAAATCATGCCAAATGTCATTTTTGAAATACTCGATGAACGAACATTCAAATATAAGTCCAGCAACTTAGATGCATTTAAATAATATTTAATTAAAGTCTATAGTAAATAAAACAGCTTTTATTGAATAGAACGGGAAACTACGAGTAGATAACAATTATTATTAAGTCAAATAAAAGTCAAAATCTTAAAGCAATTAATAGTTTTGTTCAGTGAATAAAAGTTCAGAGTAGAGCAGAACAGAACAGAGCAGAACAGAGCAGAGCAGAACAGTTTCCATGAGAAATGTCAGACAAGTTAGAACAGTCAGTTATCTGTTCTACCTTTCTCTAACTAAAAAGCAAGGGCAAGAAATCTTGTTCTAAACTGTTCCAAACTGTTCCAGACAGACTCATTGAACAGCAAATCAGAACAGTTTAGAACAGAAAATTTCTCATTGAACAGCAAAAAGGTGTACTTTTCTGTTCCAAACTGCTCTAAACTGTTCGGAACAGCGTCACTGAACAAACCTAATATAAATAATTAAATGAACACATCGTGATTCTTAAGAAAATAAAATGAAAGTTAATTAAAAAAAAAATATTAGTCCATCAGAAGAGTATCAGAGTGAGTAGCCATTTCAGGGTTGGTTGCCAGCCTTAGATGAGTAATCCTGGTCTCTTGACCAATAGTGGAGAACGTCCGACCAACACAGGACGAGACACCAAGACAGCTGGACGACGAGATAGGATTCCAGCCGGTTCAGCAGTGCCAAAATTAATTGCACTGCACAACATCATTGCGAAAATAAAGACAATTTTGATGAAGTTCATTTTGATTTTAATTCTTCCTTTGGATTCCTTAGGAAGATATAGTTGGAGATAGAGAAGGTAATCCTAAGGTAAGTTGCTGTTGCCTTTGAAGTGAAACCGGCTACTGAAGATTAAGAACTTGGATAGCTGGTTTTATAGCGATTTGCATAGATCACAAAAGACGACTTCAACCGTGAACCTAAAAGATGTGGCTAGTTATAGTAGGTAGTTGAAGTATCTTTGAATGAAATTCAATCCACTAGGCCCTAGATCTATGAAGGCAAGAGCCAAAGAGAAGATACATTTTTGTGAATCATTATTTTACTCCACATGATGCTGTGCCAATACGGGTTTCAATGGAAACTTGAGATAAGACTAGCGTAACTCAAGGTGGTCTATGATATGTGAGATTTGTGCACTGAATCTGTGTTTACTTAAGTGTTTGCCATTGTAGATTAATCATTACTTAAATGTTCCAGAATAATCAAGACAAGCTTTTAACTCATGAATGAATATAAACACAAATTCAAAAATATGATACCAACATTTTTTTTACCGCAAATCTTAAATGGCGAGTTTATTGATTTTTAGTTGGTTAGGAATAGACATTTAATTCTTACTTAACCTAAAACACAAATTTCGTCTTTGAAACAAAATTCTTACTATGCGAAGTAACTTTTCTTATGGATTTTAATGCGGTGAATATGAAAATGATCATAAACAAAATTTAAAACCTAAAAGTTTTTCTGTATCAAAATCAGATTACCTATTTTCGAAGATTCTTGACGTTATTAAATGTTCAAAAAACCGATTTTTGTTAGCTTCTATGTTTATTTGAGGTTATCCGGATATAATATGTATTCAAATGGATCTTATATGTATGTATTTAGGGATCTAAGACTTCTACTTTTCTCCTTCAAATCCAATTTATAGTTTTTGCAATATTTTTATTAGACTCGGAGCAATCCTTACTTGTAATAAATGATTTTTGCATTTTAGTAGGTATTTAGTAATTAAGCAGGCTGATGTAAAGTCTATCAACTAAGCTAAGATTTCTCGAAAATGAAAGTAAATGTTTACTGATTGTCCCAATAGCTTTAGATAACATAGAAAGTAATGTATGGACTACAATGTCCATTCGTGGCTCTTTAATCGAAATTTTCCATAAAATTTTGATAAAACGTCACTTTAAATCTTGGCTTCAAATTAATGAATTTGTCTTGGCATGCCTTTCAATCTTGTTGCTAAAAGTTCAGTTTCAAATTTTCTTTCGTTTCTTTTTCATTTCCTTTATAATTTTCTTTCATCTATTTTTTGTCAGTATATCGTGTAAATCGCAGATGATTTGCAGCTTGTGTTCCCGAAATGCATTCGGTATATTTTTTGTTATTTGACGAATAAAATTTAAAATTTGTTGTATAGACAGTTATTTTTAGTCTTTTAGAAAAATTATTAATAAATGTTCTGGTCATTAAAGGAACTTTTAAGTTAAAAAATATTTATACGTCTTTCCTTTCACAAACCCCAAAAAATAAAATCCAAATTGCCTCAAAATTGATCTGAGAGAATTTGAATTTCGAACCGTAAACGTCTGTCTCCACAAAAATCTACAGTTCATAGTTCTTCATATGCATTGAACGTTCGTTTTATTCTCACATATGAAAACTGTGATGACACAATACAACACAACACTGTATATAGCCACGATGGATTGAAAGATTGAATTCAAATGGAATCGAAGTGATAGTCTGGCGGTGTTGTGGGTATCGTTCAAAATGGCAACACTAATGGAAAAAAATTATTTGTTTATATCTTGAAAATTATGTAAATTTGATGCAAACTTAAATTGCACAACGTAAGCGATTATTTAGAAAACGAGAAACAAGAGAAAAAATCCAAGCAAAATGGAAACGGAAAACGGAAAAATCCACGCGAGAAAACTAACGTGCGTGAAAATAGTCATTCTGGAAAACTATTATTTGATATTATTATTATTAATTTTAGGTCGAAAAATCAAATGAAAAATTACGAAAACAAGACTTTTCAAATCAATCTTGTTCTTGATATTGAGTAATTTAAAAACAGAGCTACATATTTTGTATTAAATTTTGTTTCCTAAAAGTCTAAAACATTAAATAGGCAAGCATCTTCTCTCGTTAATGCCTCACCACACTTTTAAATTTGTATACAAAAGTGTATTTATTTCATTTCTTATAAATGGGAAGATGCTCGTTAACTGTAAAGCATAGAGTAACTATGTTATTTATAGAACCAAGGTACTCCCCTTGCCTGAAATTGTACCAAATTTTATTCATTTTTTTCTCTCTGTGAATACTTTTTAACGGTGGTCGGTGGATAAGGCAACAAAATGGCGTCTTTAGTTAAAAAAGAAGTGCGTTCTTTTTCTCTTAAAATTAAACAATAGATAACTTTCATTGTTCCTTTATTCCAAAAAAGTAACTTTGATTAACATTTTGACGTTATCATTTTTATCACTTTTCCAACCCATCTTTCTGAGGTGAGAGAGAACAACTCAACTTCAACTTGACTTGACTTGACTTGACTTGACTATCCATTGCTAAGAAATATATATTTAAAAAAAAAACTAACACTTCAAACCGTAATGAATATTAAGTAACATTTTACTCGTATAATCTTCTAAGGTCCCATTGTGCATACGTTTCTATTTTGAATTGTTGATCACCTATTGCCTAAGCATTAAACTCAGCTTTACAGGCACAGACTCGCCAAACTACTGCCTCGATTAAATCAAAACGCAAGTCAAACATTATAATCACCGTTGGTTTCGGGAACCATGTTAAACAAATATGGAAACTAAAAGCAAGGACAGTCCAACTTAATTTTTCCAAAAATCCAAATGAGAACCACCCTAATGAACTGTATTATGCTAGTTGAAAATCCCATGTAATATTGCGGAAGACAAGATGAGCTTCAAGACAAGCTTAAAAGCTTTAAAGGAAATTATTGTAATTTCAAAGTCTAATCATAAGCACGAACCAAGTCATCTAAGTTATAATTTGTTTCGTTAAGTTGTAAGATTGTTTTTTTTTTTTTTTTAATTATGAGATTCCTTTTTGCAGTGCAATGCTTAGTTATTTTTGAATAATTCAGAACAAAAATTCTACTGCGTTGCGTTGCACTAAGATCATTGAAGACTTTATATACCTTTATCTTAATTAACACAATATCGAGTACATTGTTAATGAAAATGTGTTAAAAAATAGCTTAGCTATATTTTCCTTTTATAGTTTTTGTTGATGCAATTTTTTTGTGAAACTTTAGAATTTAATATTATATTTACTTATTTACGAGTCCATTTAAAAAAATGTAATGATTGAGGACACGAAAAAAAAAGATAAGACATAAAAATTAGTTTTTCCTATATGATCTATGTGACGGCATAGCAAAAACTACTTTTTGAAATCCGTCATCGTAATAATTTTAAACTTGAATACAAATTTAAAAACTCTATTTCTCAGAAACCAACGCTTGACCTATCTGAGAACATGGAAAAATCATGTCTGCAAACTGTACGGACACCTGTGATGATAAATCGAATCGCGGTGTCAAGCAGATTGTTCCATTCTGTCTAGACGAACGCAGATAAAGAATTCAGACCTCAGCCTCAAAGATCCGATCTCAATAATGTGAAGATAGCTACATCCATATATCTAAACTTATCGAGTCTATTGACATTGGTTCCGAGCTGTTCAAATTGGCAAAGCGATGACTTGGTTAGAACTACCTACCAGCTTATGTACAAAATTTTTATCCTCTAGAAAAGAGACCATCTGAACAGATCAACAAGGTCATTTATACCATTTTTCGTTAATGGCCTTAAAGGTCCATATCAGTGTGGCTTTACATAAGCGAGAAAATTCAACCAACATTAGAGGCACAACCATAAAAAAAATCCTTCCAGTTACTCGCATACCTTGACAATATTGAGAGTGGTGTTTTTGGGAGTATTGAAAATAAAAGGGGTTTAAATTTCAATCAGGGTAATACCAAGTTATATTATCATCAAGAAAGAGATCCCAGCACCGACCGACATCTCGGTAAAATTTTATACTGAACAGCTGTAACTTTGAGGAAGTTATAGAAACTTTGTGTACCTTTGTCAATCTGCTATCGACTCAGATATGGTTACCAACGCGCTGGTTTCAAATGAAAAACATCTCTTTTCAATTGCTGCTTCTTTGGGTTAAGAAAGAAATTGAGTAATAAAGTCCTTTTTTGAAAAAAAAAACTATAGTGTTCTTTATAAGACACTTATCATCCCGATCGTGATAGAGAATAGATCGCGGTAGAGAAAGGTCGCGACTCAGGTAGAGCACATGAAACTGGTCTCACTTGCTAAGGTTCGAGATTGGTTCAGTCTCCTGTCCACTACAGATTGTAGCGCCACTTTTATTTAGTAACGTAGTATCCATTCTTAATCGTCCGATACTATTTTTTCTAAGACCATCAATCAGGAAGCAATTTTTAAGGTATTGATCATTAACTTGGTAACGCCTTATAGGTATGTAGGTGTTTATGTTATGTACACAACATCTTTCTGTTGTTTTAAATTCGTTCCAACAAAGATATTTAAATTTTGTTTTTCTCACATTTAAATATAAATGTGTGCAGGTTCAAACCAATTTTAGAAGTAGTTAAATCTATTCCCTGCAGATAAATTAACCCTAAAACTAACTACCGTGATTCTTACAAAAAAAAAATAATCTTCTGCAGAAATTTCTCTTTTAGCCACTTAATCATCCATTCTCACCATATAATTATAACATTATAAGCTTTTTTCCAGACCTTTTTACCACTTGCCTCAAAGTTATTATGTTGGAGTTTATATGCTTTCGTCTCAAAGTATTAATATCACCATTAAACACACGGTCACCAGTCTCATTAACCCTTTAAACTTAAGACAGAAGATGTTATAACAAGTGACGTGCAAGCGGTATTTTGGCTGGCGCATTACCAATGACAACTTATCCTAAATGACGTCACAAATGGAAACGTATTTGAAAAACGCACCGCCAACTTACACACCAACCAAACCAATACAATACAAGAAATAAAGCTTTCAATAGAATTGAGTGTAACTCCAGTCTCAAAATCAGCTGTGAAACTATTTGATATTACGTCATTGTTCCATGTGCTTTGCATGAGATACATTTTTGCCGAAATGCTTTTTCAACAGTATTGCCAGACTCTTGATTTAAAAAGCAAAATATTTTATTTATTTGAATTTTAGTAAAGAAAACGTTTTGATTTTGTTAAAACAGTTTTAAATATTTTATTTTAAATTTTACAACATTTATTTAATAAATATACAAAAGCGACGCGTTTCGGAAGTTTACTCCATCATCGGGCTTTTTTACAAGTTTATTCGTTAAGCGTCTTGTTGTGTTGCTTGCTGCGTTGTCATTAAGTTTTGTTGTGGTTATATTTGTCCTTACAAAATAATAAACTTGTAAAAAAGCCCGATGATGGAGTAAACTTCCGAAACGCGTCGCTTTTGTATATTTATTAAATAAATGTTGTAAAATTTAAAATAAAATATTTAAAACTGTTTTAACAAAATCAAAACGTTTTCTTTACTAAAATTCAAATAAATAAATATATACAACATGGAGACAAATTCACAAACACAAAATATTTTAGCCTACTCAAGCATTATTATTTCGCGTTAACTTTGTGCTCATTAAGAGAATCATTTATATACTTCAACTGATTTCTAAGTTAATTTAAGTTCAATTGCAGTTTAATTGGTAAGCATTAACCAATCTATGGTCGTTTAAGCTTCATAAACGTGGTTTCTTAAGAGTTGGTCAAACAATCAGAGTGGAAATTGCATTAACTTGAAGTAGAGCATTCCTTTAGCTAGATTGGGGAATACTTGTAATCGGTAATGACGGAATAAATTTACGAAATTAATCCACGCATAAATACTTAAATCTAAATCTAACAGAGCCTACAAATTGTTATCAAGGATATTCTAAACCTGGAATTTAACCAAAACTTATAACTTCTAAATAAATGATGCGAAACTTTGGAGATTATATTTGGAATATTGCCTAAAGAAAAAGAAGTATGGTTGGCTCCAAAAAAGTTTTGTTGTGGTTATATTTGTCCTTTTTTTGCATTATAATTAATTGCAGTGTCGAATAATGTGTTTGCTTTTATTGTCAGCTTAATTATAATGCAAAAAAAGGACAAAAAAAAAAGGACAAATATAACCACAACAAAACTTAATGACAACGCAGCAAGCAACACAACAAGACGCTTAACGAATAAACTTGTAAAAAAGCCCGATGATGGAGTAAACTTCCGAAACGCGTCGCTTTTGTATATTTATTAAATAAATGTTGTAAAATTTAAAATAAAATATTTAAAACTGTTTTAACAAAATCAAAACGTTTTCTTTACTAAAATTCAAATAAATAAATATATACAACATGGAGACAAATTCACAAACACAAAATATTTTAGCCTACTCAAGCATTATTATTTCGCGTTAACTTTGTGCTCATTAAGAGAATCATTTATATACTTCAACTGATTTCTAAGTTAATTTAAGTTCAATTGCAGTTTAATTGGTAAGCATTAACCAATCTATGGTCGTTTAAGCTTCATAAACGTGGTTTCTTAAGAGTTGGTCAAACAATCAGAGTGGAAATTGCATTAACTTGAAGTAGAGCATTCCTTTAGCTAGATTGGGGAATACTTGTAATCGGTAATGACGGAATAAATTTACGAAATTAATCCACGCATAAATACTTAAATCTAAATCTAACAGAGCCTACAAATTGTTATCAAGGATATTCTAAACCTGGAATTTAACCAAAACTTATAACTTCTCAATAAATGATGCGAAACTTTGGAGATTACATATATTTGGAATATTGCCTAAAGAAAAAGAAGTATGGTTGGCTCCAAAATCAGGTGGATCGTTTCCGGAGAAGCTACAAGCAAGAAACAGTAGCTAATGAGGAAAATATATGTTAAATAAATATTTATATATTCCGATAGGTTCGGTATCTAGCTCCTATAAGTCAAGAGGGCCTACTTCGGTTATAGCACTAAAACCCATCAATTTCATGGGATATCAAATATTTTTTGACAATCTTCAGAGTTTTCATTTTCATCTTATCTGGCAATAATTTTATTCCTTATTTCTTTTTTTTATTATTCCCAACCACCCCCAAAGGAGAACGAAAAAGCCCTTATGATATATGCGTGGCCACGAAAATCCAAGGTATTTGGTCTCAATTTGACTTCTAAAACATCCATTACCATTTAGTTAGTTGTCTGAAGTGACGGGAGGTGTTTGTTTCGAAAATTAAATTACATCATAGAATACATATTTTATTTGTTCATAGTGTCACATAGTAAATCAATCAGAGAAATTATTCAAGATAACACCAGGAAGTTAAAAGATTCTGTCAAAGTAGCACCTACTCGTTAAATAAATTACATAATATTCCTGGAGATAATATTCTATATTCTGTCGTACCTGTCAAAATCAATTAGAAAGAAAATATACATAAACTTCATAATGAACAAGAATCCTATTATGAGGTTGTGGTTGCTAAGAAACTCTCATCCCTGCTTAGCTTTGCATAATGGATCGAATACGAACACTTTGTTGAGAACTCTTGATAAGAAATGGTTCAGCTGTAATGGAACAACTCTTGTCAAGGAAAACGAAATCTTACATCAAAAGGCAGCAACAAAATCACCAGCAACAGGATTTCGAAATAAGAGATTGTTCAGCCATACCGGGAAGGATTTGACAGAACTTTTATCACATCAGGTATGTTTGTGGATGGGTGATGGGGAAAGGGGTTTTTTTTTTAAATGGAAGGGTATGTAATCTACTCTGTGGGGTAGATGATAAGATGTCGTTTGATTGAAAATTTAAAAAAGGTTCATGTAAATGTGTTCGAATTAGGGTGTTTCAAAAAAAAAAAGTTCCTTCCACAGCAGTTGAAAAGTTTAGTTTTACTGATGCCGCCTGTTTAATTTTGAGACTTTAAATAAAAGTTGTTTTTTCCTTTTTTCCTAGAAAATGTCTAGGTCAATATGATTTAATTTGGTTCAAAAGAAATTGGATATTATAGTTCTGTAATGCTTGCCATTGAAATTGACCGACTCACCAAAGTCGTTTTCGAAAAAGTACGGACCAATGACTGTTTGGGGGACTGTTGAATTGGGATCTTCTACCAATCAGCGATTGGTAGATACTGCGTTATCTGTGTTCTTGAAGTTTGAGCTCCTGGGTCAATTGGATCTTCTACGAGTGTAGAAGTCAAGTTGAAGTCTGCGAGAGGCCGAGTTCTTGTGCACGCCGAGGAATCGACTCCGTCGGGTTCTGTTGTACAATTCCACAGACCGCGTTAATGTTCGTCTCAAATTTGGTCCTCAAACGTTAAACAGTCGACTCTGAAAACCCACCACGTCTACCGTAAAATGGGTACAATTCTCGCTACGTTTGCACTAACCAACACTCATTTCGATAATAGAGTTTTTATCATTTGGACGTGCTGTTCAATCATGTTACTTGCATTGGCGTTTTTCTGTCAACAACTAAATAACCAACATAACATTTGACAGATGTCACCAAAACAACACGGCCGCCACAAGATGCCAAAATCTACCAACGCCAATTGAAAAACCTTTAATAATTGTACTGTCATAAATCGACTGCCTAAGTTTGACAGTTTGTAATCAAGTGCCTTTTCGCCTCAGACTTGAAGAACAATAAGGAAACTTTATTAATATTAACTTATCAAATTTTAAAACAGGTCTTTTCTCACTTAACTTAAACTTTACTTTTAAACATGGTTGAAAAAAAATAACGAAACATCCTAATGTATACAATACAATCATATACATTCATACATATGTATATAAATATGTATCTGTATCGATTTCATTAAAAGCATATGAACCTTTTAGAATCTTGAATATCTACATTCGAAGCTAAACTCAGCGGTTTTTGTTTGTCAATGAATCAATTGAAGGTCATTTGGCTTTATTTGAGGATTAGGATTGTAGTAAGTGACAATGCCAATTCTGGGTTTTCTTAATGTTGATTTTAGCTTATTTTACAAAATGATGATGATGATGATGATGACATTTTCTGTTTCTAAGAAAAATTTCAAAAGCCAATATCGATAATGGGGGTCAGCAACGTGTAGACCGAATTTTGCATGAGATAATTCACCTAGACCAATCTACCACATTAATTTCAAGTTTGTTTTTCTTTTATATCCTGGAATTTGAAGTACATAAATTAATGGGCATAATCAAGTGTACTGCTAACTTTGCAGGAAATTGTGGATGGCCACGTGTTTGAATTTGCTCATTTTCTATAAGGTTAATAGTAGCTTTGATTGATTACATCATTATTTTATGAACTACAACTTTAAATTCATTCTTGTGATGGTGATTTTCTCAGACTAGTTGAATTTCTGTATATCAACAGCAAAACTGGCCATCTTTGTGATAATTTGTGACGCAAACTTTTTGAGTTGATTTGAGCTAATTAAAATTAAAAAATACGTTTCAAAAAATAATAAAAATAATAAAAATAAATTTCACTTAGAACTTTTGGTAAGGTCAATATATATTTAACTAATTTTTGTATCCTTCATCAACATGACTATTCTATTTTTTTTTTTTTTTTCAGAAAGTTCAAAACAGATCTTTACCGTTATTGAACTCAGCCTTTGCCAAAAGAAGATTTAGAAAAATGACTTTTTATGATACTCACAACAGCTTAGAGAACAGCTATGAGGATATGAGGTAAGTTTTTTTGTGAAATATCTAAACGAAAGTCTCAAAAAGTTAACTTAATTTAAATATAAACCGGATCTAAAAAAAAAAAACTAGAGGCCAACGGCTCGTAGAGAGCCTTAACCTAGTGACTTACAACATGCATTCAACCATTTCTGAGTATGCTGTTAGAAATGGAGGAGAATTTTTTGACGAGTCCGAATAGATGAGAAGGACTTTTCATAAATAGAGATATTCTTGGAGGAGTTACCACTTCCTTGCAAGATGCTGTACACCACTGGAAAATACTTTGGTAGCGGCTGGAAATCTAACCTAGACTTTCTTCATTGTAGTCGAACACACTAATTTATACAATGGGATACTACCTATTTAGTCTCTTAATATTATTAAACTTTCTAATAATTTAGTGAATTAAGAAAGGTAGAACATTCTTACCAAATAGTGACCAAAATAGCCCTAAAGTGCGCCGTCGTTTTGATACCATAAGCTCGTTTGTAGATTGAATGGGATATGAGAGACATTCATTAGCTCCGGTCTACCTGAAATTCACAAACTAACAATTTATTTATTTTTTAAACAAACCTTTCCTCCTGAAACCAATATTATTTCTTAAATAAAGTTCTTCTCTCAATAGTTATGAAACTTAATAAATATTTCATATAACATAGACAAATATTTAAATATATATGTAAATACGGTGCACCCTTGCACCAAGTACCAATTTTAAAGTTCATTAGTCAATGTCATCTTTCTGAAAATATCAATAACAAATTTGTATGTACATAGAAAATCTAATTAAAGATTATACTGAAATAGATCATTTAGCAGTAATTACTGATAAATTAATAAGTGCTTTAGAAAACATTGCAAGAGAAATGAGCTATTTTTACTTGCGATATAGGTACTATAAGGCAGGTTCTGCAATTGGAAAAAAAATAGAACTAAAGATTTTGATCAAAGTTGACATTACGATGATATAGAACGCGAAAAAAATGGGTCCGGTAATTCCGTCTGTCTATGTGTATGTCTGTACCTCTCCGTACACCCTAAACTACTGGAGATATTTTTTTTGAAACTTTGTACTTCGATGATTCCCTAAAGCTGTTATACAGCTGTTACACAAAATCATATTTATCTAGAAAGCGGCTCTAACGATTTTGATAACAAAAAAAACTAAGTGTGTTAATATGGACTCGGACTACATTTTGGGAACAAATGTTATTAACTGTACCTGTGATTAATGGCTTTAACGATTTTGACCAAAATTTTTTAACAGGAGCTCTTTGGAATTTAAAATGATATAGTACACAAAATATTCGAATTTTTGTGTTTTTGAAAAAAAAAAATTCCATACTATTTTTTGAAAAATCAATATCTTCAAACGTGTGAACGTTTATTTCTTGGAACTTTCTCCTAAAATCTATATTACTAAATACTTAAAATTAACGTCCCAAATTTTTTATAGAAATTTGTTATACACAAAATAATAAAATGATTTTTAAACTTTGTTTGTCTAAATTCATGCTTTTCTAAAAATCAGATGGCATTTTAATGTATTTGAACATTTTTATCTCATTGAATCCATGTTTTATATTTATTTATAAACAATTTTGAAATTTCAAAATGCAATTGAATTCAACCAACAGATTGAATTCTGCAACAAGTTTGAACCAAATCGGTCCACAAGTGAAATTTACAGTGAAATACATATGTATGAATAAATATTGAGGGAATCTATTCAACTGCTACCTAAAGTTTTTGGTAATCCCATCCATCCAAAACTAGAAGAGTTGTTAACTTTACATTTCTTCCTCCAAGTTTATGCGTTTAAGAAAATTGACTATCTGAAATATCTTCAGAGAGGATAAGTCACTCTTTTCTAGCTGGTATCGTCCCGCAGGTATACTTGTTTCTTTGATGCATTAGTGCTAAGCATCTGCCTTGTGTTTTGTCCGACGTTTCCTCATGACTATTGGAGAATGTTCTTGGTCTACAATGGCCCGTAAGGAGATCCGTTAATATCTTATGTTGTTCCTACTTGACCTGATACAGTTCATGAAATGATCATGGTTCTAGTTCCCAAGTAATAGTTTAGCCTACCTCAGATTTCTTTGAATTCTTTAATCTCATGTTCTGTTTTCGTTCTTAATCCTGTTTTCTCCTATTCTTCAGTAAGGCTCCGGTCCAGGGATAGAGTCCTAGCGCCTATTAGACAATATTTTTGTTTACCAAGTTTGTTTTAGTTCGTAGACATGATGGCGTATGAGCTTAGTGCTTTGATTGGGACTGGGCTATCTGACATAATGGCAATGTTTTGGTTTCGGTATTTCCTTTCGAGATTTTGACCTGCATATTCCGATATGGCATTAACTTCCACCTGGAAAATGCTAGTCGATTGTCCCATCGGTATCGAAAATTTGGTTTCAGGACAAAAATTCCAGAACCAGTCACTTCTATCGTTCTCGAACCATCCGTGTACCACGTAATGGCAATTTGCTTTGATTGTGTAATTTTCTGCTTCGCCTGCCCACTCTTTTTTGCAACTGAACACATGACATATGACAAAAATCACTTTATTTGATTTCTCCACCATCTGAGTCTTGAGTTTGATTAAAATCTCGATACTCGCATCTGCGCAGTTGAACAAGTAAGTAAATTTGATTCAAAATATTTACAGACTATTGAGATATGTACATAAGTGACAAACAGGAGTTGAAATATTTAACATTGTTTCTGGGCGAAATTGAAGACGAGTGACAAATGGAAAGTCGTGCTATACCTTATATCCAAGCGATACCAAAATCTTACAAAAAGTACTGGGTGCAGTTTCAGATTCAAGTATTTACACAAAATGAATAGACTCAATTCAAAATGTGTTAATTGATTAGGGTTAGCTTAAAGGGAATGTGGCCTTCAAACAAATATTCTTAGAGTAAATTTTGAATTCATATATGACTGAAAAATATCATTTGACATTGTACAATTGTCAACAGGTGTCTGAAGAATAATATTTACTTTAAAATATATGAACGAAATAGATTCAAAAATATTATTGCTTATTAAAGAAATGCACAATACGATAATACGTATTTTCTCTTGCTTTTCTTCTACGTTCATTGATAAATAAACAACAGAGGAATAAACAAATTATTTACAATTGCTTGTGCTATATTTATTTCTTAAGATTTTTATGTTATGAGTACATAATATATTTTTATTTTAGTACAAGAAGCTTTTATCAATGAAAGATAAGTACATAAAGAGTATTTACAAAACCAATTTGATGTTATAATTTTCTGAAAAAAACATCACCAAACAAAACAAAAATTTAAATGAACTTTTAAATAATTCTGGTTTACATCGTTCAATATTTATTATTAATAATAGACACAAGGATATGTTATTTAAAATATTTGTCTACTGCCAATTTTTTTTTTTTGTTTTTGAAAATATATTTTTATGTATTTCCAATACAATCGTTTACTATTTTGTGGTTTTATATTTATAAATATTAAACCAAAAATATTATGAACTACACTCGCGTGTGAATATTCAGTTTTAAGAGTTCGTAAAGTATTATTGATTTGTAAAAATGAGTAACACAGTTGGAGAAAAGGGTTTGAAGTCTTTGATAAATGAAGACGGTAAAAGTTTAGTTACAAAAAGTGTGGAAGACGAACAAAGTGAAGTTTGCCTTAAAGAAATTCTTCATGGAATTTCAATAAAACGCAGAGATAAATTTGTGAAAATCATAACAACGTTTATAAGGTATGAGTGGACAATCATATATGTACATATATGTACTACTATTTTATACCTAAACCATTTTGTATCTGAAAAACGAGCTGTTCGATATAAAAACTTAATTTATACAACTTTAGAAAACCATTATTCGGTTGCTGTGCTTAAATATTCTAGTGGAAAATCTTGTAAACGGGGTTATTTTGAACTAGTTTTTATTCAGTTTAATTATGTTATTTGTTTTTGAAAATGAGTTGATGTGGTACAATGTTTATTTTATAACTAACATAAATATGAAAATTATTATTACAGTTAAGTTGTTAAGTTCATATTTTTGTAAGGATTTCATTGTTTATGATATGGAAGATCTTCACCAGTTTTACCTTGTGATAGGACTGCTTCTCGTGCATAATTTGATACATCAGTTGCTTAGATAAATAGGCATCAAAATTTCGATATTGTAATATATATCTGTTTTTTCTATAAAGTATCAAATGCTAGTTGACAATTTGTAAATCAATGGAATTCCGTATTTTCTTCTATTTCATCTGCTTTTTTTGAAATCGGATACTCTTTAATCGTTTTGTGTTTTGCGTTTTTACGCCAGGAAAAAGAAAATTGAATTTTTCTAGATTTAGTTTAAGGTTGTAGTGTTTGAGTTGTTCTATAATAAGTTCTTTTCGCTGTGATGTTTAAGACTGTTACCTTATATTATAATGTCGTGTACGCGTAAAAATAGCTTCGGATTCTATTCAGTCTTTCAAAACTATTGGATAAAATTTTAAGTCCAAATGGGTGTCTCTTAAATTAGTGTTGTCTGTTGTTGGTGGAAAATGCTGTAAGTGGTCTTGATTACATATGTATGCCACTTTCGAAGAAGCACAGTTACCAGTTTTGAAAGTAATTATTAAGACTATCCGAATTGGCTTTCTTATATTGCCAAACGATACTCACATTGAATTGAAACTAACACGTAACTTATTTTGCTAAGCTTTGATTAAAATAAAATAAGTCAGTATATGTGTAAGTTGGGCATCATTAACGGAGGATTGAATAAAAGGCTAACTTTGGTTAATTATATCAATGCAAATAACTCTGTTAATACGAACGGAATAAACTATGTTTTTCGAAGAAATACTATTCTCCTAATAGCTACATTTCAACTGGTGTTAAATAAAATTTGTATCTTGTCTAAGTTTAACTAACTAACTATTCTGTTGGTAACATCATGAAACTAGTTGAATCAGTGCAATGTCTTCCAATAGATTTGGCCAATTGTTTTATAAAAACTCAAGATAGTTTGTAGAATTTAGCCAAGGTTATATAGTTTAAAGAGGCCGATTAACTTGTTTTCATTTACACATCCTCACCTGATTCTATCTCTGGTAAAATGATATTTATCCGTTCAAAGAATTCGAATGTGTGGAAACATTAAACTACAAAGTTAAGCGTCTTTAACTTGTTGGTGGATCAGTTGTAACAGCTTCAAATATTCTTTATCCTCGAATGGGCCACCTTGTAGAAGGGTTGATGCCATGTCCTGGGATAGCTTTAATCTCAGGTTTTAGTCCGCACATCAAATGATAGTTGGCCATTGATGGCAATATGTGTCTAAACGATGCCTACTCATTGTTTGAATAGAAGTCATTTAGTAAAGACAAATGTAGTTCGTACAATACTTTCGCTTTATCGGTTTCCATTTCCAGCCGTTGGGTTAGCGCTGATTGGTAAGAAATTAAACCATTATTGACAAGACGCTTTCGTAATGAATAAGCTTTCAGTTTAAATAAGTTTAATCACCTTTTACCAGAATTAATTTTAAATTTATCTTGACTATATAAAAATTTAATTTTGGAAGAAATGTGTAGTATTCACCTTCCTCTTAGGTGCTTGATCTTTCTGATAGGCTATTGGCCGCAAAAATCGCTTAGTAGTTCCTTATGTGATATATCTATGATTTGCATAATGATCACCACACAGCTGGAATCACAGTGGTTACGAGAAGCTGGAGGCTGGAACACTCAGAACATAGGGCTTTTAAGGAACATTTAAGGCAGTCAAATAAACGAAGGAGATTCTGCAAGCTAAATAAACGATAAAACCTCGAAATCATCTTATAGCTGTGTGATATAATACAAAAATGGAAAACTAAATAATATTTGGAGATCTTCTCCTCCAAATATCATACATAGATATTTGGGAAATCTTATTAGTTAGTTTTTTATATTACCGTAACGTTTGTAAGAAAAAAATAGAAATTAGAATGACTAGAAGAAGACTAAAATAAGGTTCCAATTTTATTTAAACGGCAGTTTAAAATTTGAGTATTTCTTCAAAAAATAAAGCCCTAAGCGAAGTTTCTTTCATTAGTTATTTCCTATAACATGGATCAGGGTACACTTATAGGCTACCAAGCCAATTTAAATCACTACTAAACGCATTACCTAGTTTTAAAAATAAAATGCATCTCCATTAAATAGAGCATGGCAACAAAATTAACACATTGCATATGTTAATTTAAATATACACACCGGTGCAGGTGCTACTATTAATTTGTTTTCTAATTTCAAATTATTTACCTACTAGATAACAAATATTTGCTAATAAAATCGATAACTTTGCTAAATCTTTTATAAGGACTAATGTTTGAAATCGAAGTATCTCATTTAGTGAATGACTTAAGTTGCGTTTACATTAAAGTGATTGTGATTCTCTACATCTAATATAAAAAAAAAACGATAATATTACTCATACGCCATGGGTGCCGATGATAGTAATAGATCAGATTCGATTTCTTTTGAGGGCAGTGATGCTGCTTTGATTATAGAACAACTTCTACAAGGAATAACATTGAAAAGAAGAGGAACAATTGTCAAGACGATTGCAACAATAATAACGTAAATTTTAAATATGATAAATTTATTTTAAATAATATATTTCCATCATCGAAAAGAGTTTTTCTTTAAATAAAAAGTGGTTCTTCATTACATTATAAAATTTTTACCTTACGTTGATGAAGTTAATTGTGGAATATAAAATTTCATTTGAGTTAATTTACGTTTTTTAGTTTGTGAAATAAAAATTACAAAAAATCAAGACTTTGTCAATATTATTCTCAGAATTAAAAAAATAACAATGTTTTCATCCTGCTATACATTTAATGAGAGGACAAATATTATATTTCTTTTCAAAGCCTGGAAAGTAAATTTTATTATTTTTATTTAAGAAAATAAACCTAAATATTTTCATTAAGTGCTTAAAATTATTGTAGTTTTTTTGAGAATAAGAAAGTTATGAATTAAAGTAAAACTAGCTTAGCTAGATTATTTTTGCCGATCTGATTCTTGTGGAAGTATTAAAGCAAAAGCTTAACATTATTATTTAAATCATTAAAAATTATGACTTAAAGTAGTAAACCTTATTTAATAAGCCTTAATCAATATTAAATAAATTAAGAACAGTTTTCATTTATTTTAAACTGGATTTCACTGATATTTCTAAGATAAAATATTAAATCATTTAAAATTATTTTTATCTAGATATAAGAATTACAACAAAAAACATAAATGTTAAAAAATAGCCAAGTTTTCATATGTACAAAAACTCTGTGTGTAACAAACCAGCCGTGAAAAAAAGTGAGATATAAAAGTACACCAAGTTCTAAGTACAATATCAAATTTCATTTCTAAAAAGTGTTCTAGTGATATAGCCATCTGCATTCCCCCTCTTAAACTATATAACGTTAATACTCGCGCTTTAGGGAGTGCCCATCAGTTTACCATTATTTATTCATTTATCTACGATATATTCTTAATCAACAGATTCGAAATTACATTTTCTTAAATACTAGAATTATATTTGTGGGTTAAATAGGCCAACAATAAATTTTTAAATATATTTCTTTTTAAACTTATATCTAGGTTGTAATATGATTCATTAAAAAATCTACAACAAAGGCTTAAAGGCTCACGTAATCCATAACAAGTTCCATGCGCAACCTCAAATAGTAACGGCCTATGTCTTAAAGATCTTGATGGAGCGTATATGTTCAATAAAGCAAGTAAATTTTCACAGTCAACAAAACTGCAAAGAATATCTCGAACAAACATTACACTATACATTTCCCTGCGTGAATGGAGAGCTTGCATTCCTAACAACAAACATTTAGACATTAAGTCCAACTTCGGATGTAATGTTAAATGCAGAGATTCTTTCTTTAGCCACACTACACGAACGTGGAGTGCTTTAAACGATTTTATATTTCCCTCCCATTATAATATTCAGACATTCAAAACAATGCTCATCGGTATCTCTTTTTAAATCCTCTCCAACTTTCCTAAATCGCTCGTAATATGCTCAAACATTTTAAGGGTAATCATAATCCCTATAGTGTGTGCAAAATTATAATGAAAAAGTGAATGTTATAAGTAATAAGAGAAAACTTTTTGCCAGGTAAACCCTGCAGATTTTAGTAAGTAATAAAAAAACAAAATATTCCCTCATAATTTAGAGTTGCTTGCACATTACTCTACTTAAAATTTAACTTCATAATCCATGAACTTGACGTACTTTTAGATTTTACTTGTTTTCACTGCTGACTTATTACACACAGAGTTTTTTGTACATATGGAACATATGTAAATGTATTTCCTTTTATAAATTTTGTTTTTTGTTGCGATTTCGCTCCTTTTCTCAAAGATTTTATTTTGTAAGGTGAACATTTTGAAAGACATCAGTGAAGCTAGTTTTGTGGAATTCATAATCGGCCCTAGCGAGGTATCCGTTCGGAGCGGAAAATTGTTCGCATTGCATACTTTGTGGGAGGTTCAAATTGCTTTCGAGGTATACGAGTACTATCGGAAAGAATAATAATACATAAATGCGTTGGCGTAATTTTTTCCGCGAAGAATTTGTGTCGGATGAAATCGGAAAAATAATTGCGTTAAGCTGTCAGAAATTTCGCAAATAATGCACTTGATCGCACTTCAACGCAGTTCACCGGGTGCGTTAAAAAAATGTCGAAGCAAAAATCCTCCGAATCATACGAAATCGGAGAATTTTCCGCTCCGAACGGATATCTCGCTATGGCCGAATATAAACAAAGATAATTTTTGAATGCATTTTTGTGTATAGAATATAGATGAGACAATGAACAACGGACATGTGCCATGACTGTACAAGATTTCATCTACAACAATAAATTATAAGAATTTATAATGAGAAGTGGTTGGATGCCATGCCCCTGAACGGAAAATCTCAAATTTTCGATTTTTTTCCTTGTATATACTTGAAACTCTACTGCTCCACCACTCTTCTTCTCCATAAGAATTTTGAGAAAGTACGTGGATGCCACAACCCCTGATTGGAAAATTCCAATTTTGAATATGATATCTGTGTCGGTTTTAGGATTGGCTATAGGCTGTACCTTTGTATATAAAATTTATAGTACTATCAAGAAGACGAAAGATTGTGGCGACATATTAAAGCTAGGGACTGCAATTGCTAGATTTGTCTTTGCTAAATTTAATATAATAAAATATTCTCTTTTTTACTACTTGTTTTGTATGTTATCCTACTCTTCACTATAAAAGCGTGCGCTAATTTCTGCGCCACCACCAGGCTAGCGTTCGCAATACAAAATCACGCTTCATGATAATACTATAGGTTATAAAGACTGTAGTACTGACAGACTATCTTACTGACAGACTATCTTATACTTAGTCGCTTTTCTGTCATATCATATGTGCGATAAACTGTTTTTTTTTTTTGACAAATTGATTCCTAATTCCTGATGGTACAAAAAATGTCTCATTTAAATAGAACAGAAATGCCACGGTAGTTATCTAGGAAAAAGCCATATGACAGATTTTAGCAAATAAATATGATTCGTGCATTTTAAAAGTTAAAATATTTCATTTCTAAATGGGTTTTCCTGGCAACACTACTAACTGAATTACTCTTAATTTAACTTTAAAAATTTAAGAGAAACTGCAAACAGAATTGAATATACATATTGCAATTCTCGATGTCTAAAAAGATAAAATGCATCTCATCAAATAAATCAAAACAAAGACTTGATAACAAAATTAACATGTTTCTCGTATATAAGTGATAATCTTAAAATACATAATATGCGATATCTAGGTACTCTCAAATTGTTTACTCAATGACAACATTTTACTATAATTGCATTTGAGTAGTAAGTTTATAAGAACTTGTCTTTTTGATTCTGGTACTTCATTTTGTAAATAATTTTTAACGTGGTAACATTAAATTTATTGGAAAAAAAAGAAACATATATCACTCATACGCCATGGATGCCGAAACAGCAAAAGATGCAAAAAGATCAAATTCGTTCGATGGCAGTGATGCTGCTCTGATTATTGAACAACTTTTACAAGGAATGACTTTGAAAAGGAGAGGAACAATTGTTAAAACGATTACATCAATAATAACGTAATGTTATCCAGTTAAATAATTCATCTAGCTTTTGATTTATGATTTGAAAAAGGAATGGAAAATGTCAATAATTCTGGCGCGTATGTTTGTGTTTGTGAATGAAGATCTTTTAAAGAATTGATTACCCACATTTGTGCAAGAAAAAGTTTAACTTGTAGCATATTTCTGTCATTCGATTAAATTAAAAGACATTTATCGAAATAGTGTTATTAAGTTATTCTAGTGCGTGCTTAGTAAAATTTGTTAATTTTGTACTGTTTTCAAATTCACATGGTTAATTAAATACAAAAACTACGACGTAAAAAAATTTTATCCAAAAAGAAAAAAATAGAATATCATTTTCATATTAAATAGTAAACTTTTCGAAAATAAGAAGACAGATAACTGAACAACCCAACTCGCAATCAAACTTCGGTAAGGTTTATTTTTCAATTCTGTCCAGTTATTTCTTCTATAGTGCTTCCATTAAATAAATAAAAATAAAAAAATAAATTTGGTGGTGCAACAGCTCGGAGTGAACCAGGACCTAGGACCTAGTGACTTACAACTCTCAACCATTCCTGTGTGCGTGTTACCAGGAACGGAGGGGACCTACAGTTTTGTGCCGATTCCGAACGGCTAATGAGCAGCACTTTCCATGACAAGAGATATACTCTATTTGTATTGAATTTGAATTTGTCAATTCCTCGCAAGAGGCAGTACACCCCTGAAAAACTTTTTTGCAGCGCCTGAGAATCGAACACAAGACCTTCCGCATGACAGTCCAACGCACTAACCATTATGCCAAGGGGTACAACTAGTGCTAGTGCTTCCATTAAGTTTGTGAAAAGGAACTTTATTTTCCTATTTTGATAGCGTTCTTAAAGCCTTTATAAATGAAATTTAAAGCAAATATTATGATTGATAAAAGCCGAACTGGATATTAACTTAAATAGATGCTTCCAGTAGCTAAATTATTACTGGCTAAAAAAAATTTCATATTTCAACTTACATTTTGACAAGGCTCTGAAAAATATTCTGTGATCAACTAAATGTGACCTAAACTTCAAAATGAGTTTTTCTTTTAGGTACCACAGTGGGCTTATCTGTTAGAAACTGTCGTACCCTTCTAAAGACGCTAATATTTTTAATATTTTCTTTCCACATTTAGCGACTATTGTAAGAATCACAGCATTTAAACACTTTTATATTTCTAGTGGAATTCGTTCAAATTTAGGAAACTAGAATATACATAAATATCTATGGTCACGATGAGCGCTCTATCTTTCTTGAATGAAACATATTTTTTTAGTTAAGGTCACTTGACTTTCAATTAATTTGTATTCAATCATATTTTAATAAAGTGGCTGCTGACCGGAAAAGGTCAGCACACTTAGACCAATATTTGGTCCGTTGTGACACCACAAGGATTTCAAAAATCCCCCTTCGTAAGTCACTTCGTACCTTATTTTTATTAAACTTTAGTATGCGTAGTTATTTTTAAATTATAATGTATCAACTCATCTCTTCATTTTATGACCGAGTTCGACTATATTGAGATATGATTTTTTGAAAGCCGACAAAGATAATGATGTTTTCGAGCTTTACAATTTTTCCTGACTTAGGTTCTCATTCATCTATCTATGAGTTTTGCAAGTAAATAAAACAATATTAATTTCTGTTATACCTCTGTATTTCTCGTCAACTATAATAAAATCAATTTTGTTGAAATTTCAATGGCAAATACTTTTAAGTTTCCCAATTAATATTACATAGCAATATATTCCTTTTGCAAACCAGTTTTTTTAACCAAACAAACTTAAATTTTTTTTCTCCTTAACTATGTTTATTATTTTATTGCCTTACCAATATTTTAGGAGTTGAACTACTTACAATGAAATGTGAATAAATCCATAGCTTCTTGATGAAAGTTTAAAATCAATATTATTAAAAATATACATAATTTGTAGACTGATTTTGAAAAATAAGTTTTAAATCATAAATATATATACATTTTTTAACACAGCTTACAAAGGAAATTTATGTCAATGTTACCGTGAGTAAAATCTAAGACCCAACATCGTAGTTTTAATATATCACCTTCAGTAGATATTTAGATTAGATAATCATCCCAAAGAAACATTTAAAAGTATGAACTATTTAAATAAATGTTTCAAATTATTTATAAAAAAAGGACACAACAACACTTTTTTCACAATGTTTTTGAAATTTATTTTGACTTGATATAATTTTTTATAAAACTTTGTTTTAAATTAATTTTATGTTTAATAAATTTATGTTTAGATTCAATTTTTAAAATTAAAATAAAAAATAAAAAAGAGTATCCTATATTTTTTTGAATACTAATTTAGTTACCACACTTGATTCCAGAAACAAAAATATATTCCCCCTGAAACTGAATTCTGAATTTGAACCTAATTTTCCAAAATTTTTCAAAAATCTAAATAAAAGGGTTAATTATATTGTGAATACAGCCTTAGGATTTATTCATGTAAATACTATTTATTTATAGATGCTTAATATTTGGATGAAATTGATGTTTTAAAACATTAACATTTTAAAATTTTTGTCGAATAATTTCTTAATGGTTTTTAAAAAGAACTTGATATCAAATTATATAGAAATGTTAAACTTTGTTTTTTTGTATAACATTTTAGCCAAAGAGAACAAGAACAAAAGAATGCCGAAGATGTCCTCTTCGACATGTTCTACAATGAAGAAACCGGTCTGTTGTCAATGGGTAAATTCTTAGCGGTAAGAATACAATTTTTTTTCTTTAACCCGAGCCCACACGGGCTAGTCCTTATTGGTAATACAGTTGGAAGATGTACTTAATCAAGGAACTTACTTGCCAACAGGCATCCAGCTTCCGACGACAGTAGAGAACTAGTCGTGTAGACAAGAATTTGGAATGATTGAAAACATTTTTGAGTACAAAGTGTGGCCTCGGAAAAGATATTGTCTTTATATTTAAAAATATGTTAATTCTTTTTGTTGTTTTTTATTCAAGGCCCTAAAAACAACCGGTATTCGTAAGACTGATCCCCGAATCAAGGAACTTATGGAAAACTTAAAAAAAGTACATAAACTTTCCAACTATGAGTCTGGTTCATCAGCAGAAACACAAAACCTTAATCGAGAAACTTTTAAAGGGTAAGTAGCTACTTAACTTTTATATAAATTAAAAAATCAAAACAAAAATTATCTGTCAACAAGGAGACACATGAAGACGCAAAGGAAGATTCTAACATAATATGCGGTTTATCAAAATTATGAATGAAGATTTTGATTTTTAGAAAAAATCGTTGTTGTTTCTTGTGAAAATTCAAACACTCGCTTCTGACATTTTTTTTTTTTTTAAAGATTGAACAGTCACTTGATAGAATATTATTTTTCTTAATTCTAAAATGTTTCATCAATTTTCACGTTTTGAAATATTTTGATAGTATTCGGGAATTTTCCATAAATAACCAACTCTCTCCGCTGAAGCAGATGTGTGTAAGGTGTTCAAATTTTATATTTTTTCAATAGAATATCAGCATTAAAATGAAGTTACATATATTTGTTTTTCCCAACACATAGTTATTGAAAAAATCGATTAAAAGAAATGGGGAAAAAAGAATGTTATATTCAAAATCGCAAAATTATTTTTTGAACATATGTAAAATTGACCACACTTAGAAATATTTTTTGTTTGTATTTTTGAAATTTATTTTTCGATATTTACTTACAATATTAACATTTATATATGTATGTATATGACAAGATATGAAATTGTAAACAGAATTAACTCCAGATTTTTGTTTTAATTATGTAAAATTCAATAACATAAAAATAAACTATTGTTGTGAACAGAGCTTTATACTACTACAGCGCCATCTGTTGGAAAATTGCATATCTAATTTATGGAAGAAACAAAAAGCTCTTTTCCAATGTCAAATGTATTTCCCCTTATTCCAACCATCTAGAACATTCCAAGACGAGAAGCTTCGCGAATTTTCGAGAACAACTAACATGAGTATATAAGGGAGTGTTCGCGGTGAGAACAACACAGTTGATTTTTGATTACGTAAGTGTGCAAAACTCTGCTTATTGGATTGTGTAAAACAAGTGTGATTTTAATTTGAATAAAGTATTTGAGTTGATTATAAATTGAGATTTATTGTTGTGATTTGAAAAGTAAAAATAAAGAAGAAATATTAGAAAGAGTAATAAGTTTTATTTAACGAACCTTGGAAAAATATTACATTGGTGTCAGAAAAGTGGAATAAAACTTATTGTGCAGTGAAGTGTGCGAAAAAAAAAAAAATAATAATGAGCAAGTTGCTGAAAGAGCTCAACTGTAATGAGCTGAAAAGTGAATTGGGCAAGCGAGAACTTTCTAGAGCAGGATCGAAAAATGAGCTTGTTCTGCGTTTGGCCGAATATTTGAAACAACAAAATGAAGACCCGGACATTTTCGTCTTTGAAGCTGACGCTGAGGAAGCAGACGTAAGTAAAAATGTAGATGTTTCAAATATGATTAGTCTTCTGCTTCAACGTTTCGAAGAGCAACGAAATGAACAAAACGAACGTTTCAATGAACAGAAAAACGAACAAAAGAATGTTCTCGAACGTCTCGAAGAGCAACGAAATGAACAAACCGAACGTTTCAATGAGCAGAAAAATGAACAAAAGAATATTCTCGAACGCCTTGAGAAACAGCATAGCGAACAAAAAGACCTTCTCGAAGAGCAGAAAAACATGCTAGAAGGCAAGCTTGTTAACATCGAGAATAATGTATCTGCACTTGATGAACGTGTTTCATTGCTGGAGGATAAAGTCGACAACAAAATGGAGACGTTTTCAAAAGAGTTAGATGAACGTGTTTCATTGCTAGGGAATCAAGTTGAAAACAAAATGGAGACGTTTTCAAAAGAGTTAGACCGTGTTCGAAACATAAAGATTCGGGAAAGTTCTGGGGAAACTTTGAGGAAAAAAGAAATGCAACCTCCTACCTTTGATGGACAAACTTCTTGGTCAATATACAAGAAGCAATTTGAGGCAGCTTCCACAACAAATGGCTGGGATGAGGCTGACAAGTATATAGCCTTAACCCTTGCTCTTAGAGGAGCAGCTGCCGAGTTGTTGCAAACCATACCAGCAGATAAGAGCGGCGACTTCAATTCCTTGGTTTTGGCTATAGACAAACGCTTTGGTAAGAGCCACATGAAAGAAGTCTTCAAAGTGCAACTCAATTCCAGAGTTCAGAAGAGGGGCGAAACTCTACAACAACTGCAAGCGGACATTGAAAGGCTTGTTCATCTTGCGTATCCAGATGTTGGAGAGGAAATTTGTAACCAGTTCGCAGTTGAGGCCTTTGTTCGCGCCATTTCTGACATACATCTTCAAAGGGCCGTGCGAACTGCTGGAAAACGAACTCTTTCGGAAACATTAGCGTTTGCCTTGACAATGGAAGCAGCTGAGCAAGCTTCTCACGGAGTACATCGACTTAGAGAAGCCATCGTCGAAGAATGCTCATGCCAAAGAACTGATGTCCAAAGGAACCAACGAAACGGACTTGCAAAGTGCTGGAATTGCAACAAGACCGGACATTTACAGCGTCAATGTCGATTACCACCAAGAAGAGCTTGTCAACATTGTGGGCACGGAGTTTCAAACTCAGAACAAGGTAACAATAACACCAGTGTTACTTCCCGAACAGTTTCCCAGCAGGGAAACGAGTAAGAACCAACTTCGAGGGGCAGAAGCTGGTTTCTGGTATCGATGGCCCCAGAAACACCATCCAGGTCTCTCAGACTAAACGAGACAATAAAAGTCTGTCTGTCGAGGCAACTTTAAATGGCAACAAACGTGTGGTCACAATCGACACCGGTGCCACAGCCTCCATTGTGCGTCAAGACCTAGTACACCTGAATTGGCTACACAACACCAATAGCTACCGTCTAAGAACTGCTACAGGAGAAGCAGCTAGGGTTTATGGTGAGGTCCGACTTGGAATTCGAATAGCAGATCTAGAATTCTCACACAAATTTTTGGTGGCAGATATATGTGACGAGTGCATCATCGGAATGGACTTCATGAAAGAACATCGAGTAGTTTTGGATATCGGCAACCAGGTACTCAAATACCAGAATACAGAGATTCCAATGATCTATGGGCACGAAGGAATAACAACTCTAAGGACTGTCATCAAAGAAGATGTGGTTATTCCTAGTTCTTCTGAGGTATTCGTTTGGACAAAAGTAGAAGGTGAGTGTGGACGCCATCGATACCTAATGGTGGAACCAGGCCCAGATTGTTCTTCCCAAAACGTCATCATTGGGAAGACACTTGTGGCTCCAAAGAACAATATGGTCCCCGTACGGATACTCAACACCAAACCGTACGATGTAAAGTTAGCAAAAGGAGAAGTTATCGGTAAGTGCGAATCTGTCGCAGCCATTACACGAATTGACGCTGAAACACCGAGAACGACATTAAACCCTAAGGAGCTCAATAGCATCAAGGCAAAGATACTCAATTCATCTAACCTAGACCAACATCAGGTTAAAACGGCAGAAAGCCTTCTGAACGAGTATGCTGACATTTTCGCTTCACCAAACGGAAAATATGGAAGGACACAAATGGTGCAGCATCGAATAAATACAGGAGATGCAAGGCCCATTCGTCAGCCCGCAAGACGTCTTCCACTGGCCAAACAAGGTGAAGCTGAGGAAATGATTACCACCATGAAGAAGGATGGTTTGATTGAGAACTCCAAAAGTCCTTGGGCGTCACCAGTGGTCCTAGTCAAAAAGAAGGACGGAAGTACACGGTTTTGTGTTGACTACCGAAGGTTGAATGACGTAACCAAGAAAGACAGCTACCCCCTGCCAAGAATTAGTGACACCTTAGATGCGATGGAAGGAGCGCACTGGTTTTCAACACTGGACTTGAAAAGTGGATATTGGCAAGTTGAAATTCATCCTGAAGATCGAGAGAAGACAGCGTTCTCCACAGGTAATGGGCTGTGGCAGTTCAAGGTGATGCCATTTGGTCTTTGCAACGCTCCGGCAACATTTGAGCGTTTGATGGAGTGCGTCCTTCAAGGCCTGACGTGGAAAACTTGTCTTGTCTACTTGGATGATGTTATCGTTTATGGAAAGACATACGACCAACACTGTAAGAACCTAAAGGGTGTGTTCCAGAGACTTCGAGAGGCTAACCTTAAACTGAACCCAGAAAAATGTGCACTGTTCCAGACTGAAGTAAAGTATTTGGGACATATCATCTCGTCCCAAGGAGTCAAGACGGATCCTGAAAAAGTTGACACCGTCAAAAATTGGCCAACACCACAGGACAAACATCAACTACGAAGTTTTCTTGGTCTTGCTACTTATTATAGACGTTTTGTTAAGGACTTTGCCGGAATTGCGAAGAGTTTGCATCAGCTTACGGAAAAGAACAAGTAGTTAAGACGGTCAGGTGAGTGTGAAAAAGCCTTCCAAGAACTGAAATACCGTCTATGCAATGCTCCGGTGCTGATCTATCCGACTCCAGGCAAGCCTTTTATCATCGATGCTGATGCAAGCAACGTAGGAGTCGGCGCTGTTCTGTCACAAGTGCACAATGGCGAAGAAAAGGTTGTCGCCTATTTCAGCAAAGTACTGTCGAAGACCGAAAGAAACTACTGTGTGACCAGAAGAGAACTCTTGGCACTCATCTTGGCAACGAAACACTTCCACAAATACATCTATGGACAGAGGTTTCTTCTACGAACCGATCATGGTGCTCTTAACTGGTTGTTGAACTTCAAGAACCCAGAAGGAAAAGTCGCAAGGTGGATAGAAAGACTGCAGACTTACGATTACGAAATTCAACACCGAAGGGGAAAGCTGCATTCAAATGCCGACGCTCTATCCCGAAGGCCTTGTAAAATAGACTGCAAGCATTGTAGGCAACAAGAAGAAAAGGAATCCATCAACATTCTGCGAATAAGGGCTGACCCCATTTGTGGATGGAGCAATGAGGAAATAAGATCTGCTCAACAAAAAGACCCCGACATTGAACCTCTTCTCGCATGGAAGGAACATGATGAAAAACCCGCATGGAATGACATTTCCGATAGGAGTCCAGTTTTAAAGGCCTATTGGGCACAATGGGACTCACTTCATGTGCGGGAAGGTGTTCTTCGGCGAAAATGGGAGTCCGCTAATGGTAAATCCTATGTGATGCAGCTTGTGTTACCACAATCGAAAATCAAAGAGGTGCTTCGAGAGATGCATGATGGACCTTCAGGAGGCCATTTGGGAGTCAATAAGACGTTAGAAAAGGTGAGGCAACGATTTTACTGGTTGCATGCAAGAGACGACGTTGAAAAGTGGTGCCGAAATTGTGACGTTTGTGCTGCAACCAAAGGACCTGGTAGAAAACTGCAAGGAAAAATGATGCAATATAATGTCGGCGCACCGTTCGAAAGGATTGCTGTTGATGTAGCTGGCCCATTTCCGGAAACGAATGATGGAAACAAATACATTCTGGTGGTAATGGATTACTTCAGCAAATGGCCTTAGGCATACGCTATCCCGAACCAAGAAGCCAAGACCGTGGCCGACCAGATTGTGTCTAACTGGGTAAGCAGGTTCGGTGTGCCTATGGAGCTCCATTCTGACCAAGGAAGGAACTTTGAGTCGAACATATTCCAAGAGGTGTGCGCGTTCCTTGGCATTAAGAAAACGAGAACCACACCACTTCATCCGCAATCTGATGGAATGGTCGAGAGATTCAACAGGACCTTAAAAGAGCACCTCACTAAAGTCGTAGGCGACTACCAAAGAAACTGGGATAGACACATACCACTATTTTTGATGGCCTACCGAAGTGCAATACATAGCTCAACAGGACAAACATCATCTGAAATCCTGTTCGGAAGAAGCATACGGCTGCCAAGTGAGATAAAGTTTGTACACCCATCACAAGAGTCTCAGGAAACTGGGGATTACGTGAGTGACCTAAAAGAGAAGCTAATCGACATCCACGAAAGGACCAGGACTAGAATGAGCACTTACAGCGATCGAATGAAGACAAGGTACGACACAAGAGCAAACACGACAGGATTCCAAGTAGGAGATCGTGTATGGCTGTATAATCCACACCGTCAAAAGGGATTGTCGCCGAAACTTCAACAAAACTAGGAAGGCCCTTATACTGTCGTCACGAAAATCAATGATGTAGTTTACCGAATTCAAAGAGGGTCACGAGGAAAGTTAAAAGTTGTGCATAGTGATCGACTGCACCGATACAGTGGCGAAGCTGCAGATGGAATTGTTCGGGACGAACAATCTTAAGAAGGGAGCAATGTTGTGAAAAGAGCTTTATACTACTACAGCGCCATCTGTTGGAAAATTGCATATCTAATTTATGGAAGAAACAAAAAGCTCTTTTCCAATGTCAAATGTATTTCCCCTTATTCCAACCATCTAGAACATTCCAAGACGAGAAGCTTCGCGAATTTTCGAGAACAACTAACATGAGTATATAAGGGAGTGTTCGCGGTGAGAACAACACAGTTGATTTTTGATTACGTAAGTGTGCAAAACTCTGCTTATTGGATTGTGTAAAACAAGTGTGATTTTAATTTGAATAAAGTATTTGAGTTGATTATAAATTGAGATTTATTGTTGTGATTTGAAAAGTAAAAATAAAAAAGAAATATTAGAAAGAGTAATAAGTTTTATTTAACGAACCTTGGAAAAATATTACACTATTATAAAGGTTACCGTATACTTAAAACTGCTTAACTGCTTACTTTTGTAAATTTTCAAGTCCCCAAGTCATTTCTAAGTAAAGATCAAAAGATCATAGGCTTTTTCTGAGCCGGTATAAAAAAACCTTTGAGTTAAATATGAAAGAATACGATGATTTTTTTAAGGAAGGTGAGATTTTAATACCGCCATTTCTTTAAAAAAAATAATTTTTACTTAATATATAAGCCGAGTTTTTCTTCCTTTCTTTTGAATCTTCGACATTTTGTCATCCTTTAATCTTAAGAATTTAAATGAAACCTCATCCTAGAGCAAATGTCTGATCCTCTGAGATCTTGGTAGAATCAGATTCATAATTCCAAAAAAAAAAATAGATTTAGCATCTCGAAATGAAAACTTGAAACATTTTAAAAGTTTAAACGAACTTTTCCTTAATTTTAATATCAAAAAAAAACTTTTAATATTTTTCTATTTCCTCAGTGTCATCGCACAAAATATTGTCCTAATTGCAAAAGCTTTTCGCCAACAATTTATTATTCCCGATTTTACGGGCTTCGTTAAGGATATCGAAGAGATTTATTGGAAGTGCAAAACTAACACCGATGGCAAAGTAGCAAACTACATACCCCAGTTGGCTCGCTATAGTGCTAATTCTTGGGGTGTTAGTATTTGCACCATTGACGGACAACGGTATTCAATTGGAGATGTCGATGTGCCATTCACCCTTCAGAGTTGCAGGTAAATTACTAGAACTTATTTTCTGATATCAATTCAATTTTTATTTAAAAACATTTGCCTTTTTTAGCAAACCACTCACATATGCTATTGCGTTGGAAAAATTGGGCCCGAAAATTGTGCACAATTACGTTGGGCAGGAGCCAAGTGGGCGAAATTTCAATGAAATTATTTTAGATCACAATAGTAGGTTGAATAAATATTCAATTTATTTTCTCGTTCAATTTTAATCATATGATTTTTCATGCAGATAAACCTCACAATCCAATGATTAATGCTGGAGCTATAATCACCTGTTCCTTAATGCAAACACTTGTAAAACCTGAAATGACAATGGCTGAAAAATTTGACTACACATTGCAGTGGTTTAAGGTAAGTGCTTTCTACTAGCAATATTTTTATTTAGTTAACAAAATTTCCCAGCTATTGTTTGAGAAACATTACAATAATATACATGCCTAATTTAAAATAAGTTGCTTTAATCTATGAACTAACTCCTAAAAGAGTTAACTTCCAAATAACTGATTCCCACCAAAAATGGGACTGGATTCACTGGGCTAACTCCTATTTTTTAGGAAATAAATTACAAACGTAAGACGTACTACGTCCCTATCTAATTCCCAAATGAACAAACTGTCAATTTGGTTTACATAAGCCAATTGGCATCATTTCTATATTCCAACCTTCCAACTATAAGGCAAGATGTCTTTTTTGAGGTATTAAGTCTCTTGAATAAAGAAGAAAAATTCATGGTATAATGCTTGTGAGGGATATTTTATGTTATCACGTACGTTGTTCATCTTTGCTTTTAATTATACCAATTTATGTTCCGTCAAGAGCCTTGCGTGGTAGAAAATTTCTATTTGAATCTTTTCACAGAACAAGCTACGGTAGTAATGAGCCGATTTGTAGATCTATAAGGCAATTCAATGAATTTTGTCAATCTATTGAATTAAGTAATTCTGGGGATATGTTTAAGGCCAATTTATTCTTATTTTTTACTTTTTAATATAATTTTGTAATACTTAAATTTTTAAGATCAAATCTGTTAGCTTTAAGCTTGTAGATAAATAAATAAATAAAAAAACAACCGTAAAAAAAAAAAATTTCAGTACCAACAGTTTTCTTGGTCAAACTTCGTCAAATTTGCTAGTGGGACCTAGTTTATAAATCTGCGAGTTTAGTGGGGGTTAGTTCATTTATATTTTTTGACGAAGCAACAAATTAGGTAAAAGTGAAAGTTAGTCCGTTTGCCAAAAAATTATTAAAAAAAAAAACAGATAATCCTCAGTTTTCAAACAGACCCTTATATCAAAAGTTTTTCGGACAACAGTACCTTAAGTAGCACACTTCGCGTGTTCCAAAGATTTTACCTCCCTCTTTGAATCCTCTAAGACGCTATCCAACTCCGTTATTCCGCTTAGAGTTTGCTTAGTCATCAGGCTGAAGTTGACAACCAAAGTATTTTTGTCTATAAAAACTATTTAAATATGCAGAAGCATACGAGTGCATGACAATTGAACATAAGGGGCCAAAAAAGTTGTGTGAGCGGAATAGAGAACCCAAAAAGGGAGTTAAAATTCTGAGACTCCCGCGAAGTATGCTACTCAAGGTACTGTTGTCCAATAAACTTTTGTTTCTGTTTGAAGACTGAGGTTTTGAAATTTTTTAGCAAAAAGGACTTATTCACACTTTTATCTAATGTTTTGCTTCGTCCAAAAAAATGAACTAATTCCAACTTAACTCGTAGATTTATGAACTAAAGCCCACTAGCAAACTTCGTGGGAGTTGGTTCATTTTGACTATTGGGAGTTAAACTATACCAAGCATAGAAGTCAGAAAGTATAAGATAATTAATCCTGTCGGATTTTGATTGTTTAAACTCTATTAAAATTCAAGGAGCCGTTTTCTAGAAAACAATATTTTAGAAAACGATTTTTAGCAATTCAATTCAATAAAAGATAATTTTTAAATCAGACATTTAATAAATGTACTTGTCATAGAACCATTTTTATATCCGGCTATAGGGCTCTAAGTAATTTTTTTTTATACGGAAGCTTATAAAAAGTATAATGTCGATTTCCTTTACTCACTAGGGATTTCGATCCCTTGTCAAATTTTTTCTTTTGGTGTGCGTATTTCGTATACATGTAAATCCCTCTTCAAATACGGATTCGAGGGATTTGATCTCTGTCCAAAAAAAATCGATTTTTTTGGTGTAAAGGAACGTGAAATCTGTCGAGAGGTCGAAATCTTCACACAGAAATTGATTTCTCATGTGTAAAGGAAATCAACATAAAAAAAAACGATCTACTAAAACCCAAATAACGTCAAAACTAAAAAAAAAACATTTTTTTCCATTTTTCGAAAACGGATAAATGATTTTTTTTTTAATTTAATTTTCATTTTGACAATAATAAGATTCTAAATCCTTTTGATTTTTAAATGTGTTGTCACCAATAAACAACAAATTAAAAAAAAAATATACTATATAATTCGATTTTTGTTAAAAGTTACATATATAAATTTTTTTTTTTTTTTCAGAAAATGTCTGGTGACGAAAATATCAGTTTCAATAATGCTGTGTTTTTGTCTGAACGAGAAGCTGCTGATAGAAACTATGCACTTGGATTTTATATGAGAGAAAATGGATGTTTTCCTAAAAAGGCGAACTTAAAGGAAGTTATGGATTATTACTTTCAGGTAAATAACTGATAATTCAATACGACGAACTGCGCGAAAATGTATGCTTCGTACACCTAATTTTTTTTGAAAAAAGAGCTTTCTTTTTTAAATTGTAACTCCAGTAATGTTTGTAAGTTCCTCTCTTTAGTCGTCATGTAAACTCTTTTTGTGGGGTTCAACTTTTTTACTTAACGTACACATTTCATAAAAAAATGATTCAAATATGAAAGTTCTAAGCGAACCTTTTTGATAAACACAAAACTTGGATATCTTCGAAATTACAAACTGAAAGGTGACGCTGAACTTGACTTTACATTTGAAATTTAACTATTGCAGTTTCACAGTATAATCTGAAAATCAGTTCAATTGAACGTAGTTGCACAGCACACATGGCACAAGTGCCATAATGTGAACAGGTTGCAGGTTGCAGCTCTCTTTTTCTCTCTCTATCTCTCTCTATCTCTCTCTATCTCTCTCTATCTCTTTCTCTCTCTTTTGCCATTATTGTTTCATTTATAGGAATCCAAATCTTGACAGCGATTTAACTCTTAATAAGTTTGATGTGTTGTCTGATCGCATTTCCCGACTTGTTTCCCTGTGCCCTTACACTGAAGTTGTTATTGCGGGTGACTTCAATATACACAATTCAAATTGGCTCCACTATTTAGGACATACAGTACCCGAAGCAAGATATGTTGAGATCTTTGCTGAGATGCACCAACTTACTCACCTTTTAGATGAGCCTACTCCAATACAGAATGCTTCTGCGCAAAACGCAAAACAGAATTAAGAGTATAAAAGCTAACGAAAAGTCTTGATTCGATACGAGCTGTGAAGAAGCTGTCAGGTTGAAAGAAGTAAGTTTTCGCTCTTACAAAGCCAACCCAACTGCGGAAAAAGCATAAACAAATCAGAAACCATTGCAACCATGAATCAAAAAGAATCAAATACTTACATGACCATAAATTAAAGCAAAAAATACTGGAATGTCCCAAAGGCAGTAGAAATTTCTGGTCATTTGTCAAGAATGTAAAAAATTCAAGATTATCTTTGGCAATCCGATAACTAGCTCTTCAGATAAGGCAAATGTATTCGCAGCTCATTTTGCTACTAGCTCTACGTTACTTGACAGCAACACTGCCCATTGGAAAACAGCATTTGTCAAGCATATTCCTAAAAAAGGAAATCCTTGCTTCGCATTATTTTCGCTGATTAATTATCAATTCAAGAAATATCTCTAAGACCGAAAGCTCTCTTATCGGAAATGCGTAGGTACGTTTGGTATCATTGAAGCTTTTATTTTTTGGATTAAAAATTACCTTCTGGATCGTTGAATACCTTGTATTAGACGGTTTCAGGTCTGATCTTCACAACATAAATGCTGATCTTCACCAGGGTTCCGTTTTGTTTTCAACCCTATTCCTCAATTTTATAAATGATCTCTTATCTGAAACTTCAAATCCACTTAAACTTCAGAATGAACTCAGTTCAATGTTTAAACAAAACTGTGCAACCGAATCAATTGTTCAATTGAAGTTTAAACTTGTAAAACTGGGTGTCAATGGGAAAACAAATTGCTCTCGAAAATTACTTATCGAATATCAAAGGGAACCCATCGAACATCAGAAATATTCTTCGAAAATGGATGAGAGAAGAATTAGACAGTAACCACCTATAAGCAAACAAAACATTATGAAAAGTAAGCAGTTTGCCAAAGATCTTCAAAACCAGAATTTTTCGCTCTAGAAACTGTCGAAAGCATATTCAGTATTTGATTCTAATTGCAAACCATATTATGTGTGGAGAAGAAATATTGAAAGGCTCTTTTCGAAGAATACTCGTATGAAACTTACTGCTAAAAATGGCGATGAACCCAACTTTCGAGATTCGAGTTGAGCAAAACTGGTAATTCTAATAGTTTGTACATAATTTGTCTACGTTTGTAAAATGGTTTTCAACCAACGCGCACAGATTTTGAAATAAAATATGACATCGTTCAAATGCTTGTCTCGGCTTATTACGGAGGAACGGATCTGAGTGTTCCAATTTTCAATGACTTCCTCATAGATCCGGCTAAATTTGAGCGATGACTTGTGTTATGTTCACATCGGTCGAATGTGGTTTATTTGCATAAGCCTGCGACTTCAGGAAATCTCACAAGAAAAAGTCTAGCAAGGCCAAATCGCACAACCTTGGTGGCCAATTCACGTCATCCCTGCGAGATAACCTTGTCCTCAAATCGCCAAATTAACACATGTCACTTTTAGAAGTGATATTTTCTGGTTCTCCAAGTTTGGCCAGCGCATTATTTTTTTTTATATTTTTATGTTTTGTGTTTATTTCTTTTTAAGTTTGTGAATTTGAATAAAAAAGTAGAAAATTAGAAAAACACTTCCTTTTAAGTGAAGTGATTGAATATGATTCAGCTTTCAACTTTGCGAATTTATCAAGCATAAAAGTGACAGCAAATATTTAAAAAAAAACAGACGGTTTAAAGATGCAACAGATCCATTTAATTAAAACCCGAAAAAAGATTCATGAACATATCAACTTTAAGTTAACACTTGCTTCCCTTTTTTTCCAGTGCTGTTCCATGGAGGCAACATGCGAAATAATGTCAGTAATTGCAGCTACTCTAGCAAATGGTGGAATCTGCCCAACGACCGAAGAGAAAGTTCTCCAGCCCGAAGTTGTTCGTGATGTTTTGTCAATTATGCATTCCTGCGGTACATATGATTATTCTGGTCAATTTGCCTTCAAAGTTGGCCTACCAGCCAAATCCGGGGTGTGCGGTGGTATGATGCTAGTCATTCCCAATGTTATGGGTATATTCACATGGTCTCCACCACTGGATATGCTCGGCAATAGTTGCCGAAGTGTGCAGTTTTGTGAGGTAAGATCAATTTTGAAATAAGTTACTTCGACTTTTTGTGATACTAATATCTGATGCAATAGGAATTGGTAAACACTTTTAACTTCCATCGATACGATAACCTGAAGCATGCTTCCAACAAAAAAGATCCACGAAAACATCGTTATGAAACTAAGGGTCTTTCCATAGTCAATCTCCTCTTTTCGGCAGCAAGTGGTGATGTAACGGCTTTGCGTCGACATCGATTGTCCGGCATGGACATAACCTTAGCCGACTACGATGGACGTACAGCATTGCATTTAGCTGCATCTGAAGGACACTTGGATTGTGTTAAATTCCTTCTCGAACATTGCCATGTACCACATAATCCAAAAGATCGATGGGGTAACTACCCCATTGATGAGGCTGAAAACTTTGGTCATCATGCAATTGTTGACTATTTAAAAGAATATGCCGAGAGAGTTGGTAGCGAAGAGGTTCCATCGACAGTTTGTAAAAAGAACACCGATGCAGATGAGGTATTTTATTTACTAGTTCCATATTTAAGTTTTTTTGATATTTTTTTCCTTTTGGTTTACAGGAAATTAATCCTCTCGGTGAATATGATCGAAGTTCCACAGCCAGTCCCGTACCCACCGATGGAAGTGACAACACCAGACCAGGCCTCTAAGGTTCTACTTTCCTTTATTATGTGTCAACGTGCTATGAAGTTGGTCTTAAAGGCCATCTTACCATAATATTTATTGCAAAAAAAAACATGGAAATATGTATGTGCTGTGTTCTTTGACTAAGGTTTGTGTCTCGGAAAAAATACATACACTCATGTTTTTCCAGCCCATAAATCCATAAATGAATATGACAATAACTAATAATTATATTTAGGAGGCAATCAGTCAATTTTACAATAGCAAATTATTTTGGAGCATAGCAAAAGATGCTCATAAATGATTTATTCTGGTAGGCATTTAAATTTATAACATATATACATATATGTAAAAAAACAACGTTTTGACTTTCTGTGATTTTCTTTTTAATTAAGTTAATTAAGATTTTTTTGAAAGCTACATATGAATGGTTTTATAACCAAACATCTCTTAAGTTTATATCTTTTTATGCTTTGCAGCTAAAACCATATATTAAAACTATAAACTTTATTTCATTTCTTGTAAGAGTTTGGAACTACCTTATTGTTAATGAAATGTAAACATTAATTTGTGTGTTTTAAAATTCTAATAAAACTATTATTTTTGAATTTGTTTTTCATTTATCACGTTGAAATGTTTGATCTTTGTTTCGTACAAAATGCGCCAAAAAGTTTGAACGTGTAGATTGGTTTAAAACGAAAAGTAAATTTTATGCCAAGAGATCTATTTACTCTTTTTATGGATGGGTGCAGTTTTCTAAAAAAAAATATGTTTGCGTATGCTGCTTATGGCCGTTTTTGAAAATGTCAAGTCAATGTCCATTTAATCATAATTTTTCGACGCAGGTATTGCTTTCGTTAAATATCCAAACGTCCCGCTTGCACAAAATCTATTTGATCGTTTACAATCACGCCCTCTGGATAAACAATCATGCTTATTTTGACATTCTCATGAATAGTCTATTCGTTAGAATGATTCTATTCCTTCGAATGAACTTTCTTAATTTTGAGATTCGAACGAATAAAATTCATTTGCGAAAGATAGCATAAAATGAACTTCAAAAAAGATTCCTTTTCATTATCAGCTGTTTGAAATTTACTATATTTCTATTTGAATTAGTATGACCGTTTTACTTTTTTTTTTGTTTCTAAACATTTTATAGATGTTGGATAAAGAATCAAGAAACAAAATAAATAATACACTTTTTCATTATAAAGTAAAGTTTAACCATAAAGAACTACATATTCATTACATTTTTTGTGTAAACTCAGCTGTTTTGAAACTATTCTTAAAAAAAATAAGTTGTTCATGACGCGTTCTAAATTTTTTTTTTTTTTTTTCGTATACACTTGGTCACACTAAAATATCAAAAACAAAAGAGAAGTGTTTGTGAAATGTCAAAAGCAAAAAGTGAAATCTTTGTTTATTTGTAATTGTTTTGTTTATTGTTTAATAATTTAAATTTCTTTGATAAAAACAAAATAATAAATAAAAAATAAAAATATGGCATTTGTGTTGTTAATAAAGAAGAAGGATAGTGGATGCTTTCCGTATCAACGAGGGTGGTAAAAAAAACCTTTGCTACCTCCGGGTTTTCTTCCATTATTTTGATTAACTTTTCCTTTTGTTCGCGGTTTGTCCAGTTGGAATGCGACTTTTAAACATAAAACAACAACAAAATTAATAAAAGTAATTTATTTTCCATGAAATAATTAAAAAATTACATGTTTTGCTGCTTACTCGACAGAAAAATTCAACGACACAAAAATGACATTTAATTCTATTCTTTCGAATGTCAAAATTGAATTAGCTTTCGCAAATGAATGAACTTTCTATGGATTGGGTGAACTTTCGATTTGTTCGATTAACATTCTAATCGCCGAGTCTCAAAATTAAGTTTTATCGAATTCGACTCACTTTCGAACGAAACAGAATGTCAAAATAAGCACCAATATTTTTGTCGTCAACTCGATTTTATTCCTACAGAGTTGCGCCGCAAATGATGTAATCATACACAAACTGCCTTATCGAAAATAATAAATTTGCATACAAAACTGCCTTTAAGAACATCTTGCAATTGCATTTTTGACGGAATTGACGTTTCTTAAAACGGCCATTTATAAAAGTTCAAAGGAAATCGACCCAGCTGTTTAGACTGTGTCAAACAGACAAACAGAAAAAATTGGCAGATCCAAAAAATAAACTGATTCTGCCTACTGACACGAGCCCTATTTTGTATTACGAAATGAGCGACAAGTCAACAATATTGAGGAATACGATAGTCACGACAAAGAGCGATTAAATAAAATGAAAACGAAAAATAAATAAATTAATTAAAGTATTAATTTTCACTCAAAAATGTATTATTTATATTTTTATTTACATTTTTGAAGCTCCATCCATCTTCATACCGGCAGACACAATTTTATTTTGACAGCTAAACGAAAACGAAAGTTAAACGATAGGTATGTGTCAGTCGTTAGAACTAACGAGTATCGTTAAAATTAAACGATTCTCGTTAAACATAATCGCATTTCAACGATAACGAAGTAATTTCAACGACAATCGTTTTACAAAATAGGGCCCAGCTTAAGCTATATATTCAACCTCGCTTCAACAACTCATATAAACGTAGTAAAGCTAAGTGTACACGATTGTAGATCTTACAATATTGTAAGATCTTACAATGTCTGACAATTATCTACCAATGAGCTGACAAATAAGTTGTGTGTGTACACGGTTGGTACAAAATCTACCAATCTCTTACAATTAATTGTCAGAAGTTGGCTGACAATTCATTTTCAGATAGCCGGCTTAATACCTACCAATTAATTGTAAGAGATTGGTAGATTTTCTACCAACCGTGTACACACACAATTAATTGTCAGTTTTTGTTGGTTATGGAAACTGACAATTGAACCTTGGCTGCTAATTGTATGACAATGAAAAAATTGTATGATGCTAAAAAACGAACATCTTACAATTTCTTCATTGTCAGAAACGTCAGAAAACGATAAAAATTGGCAGGCCTGACAATAAATTGTGTGTGTACACGATTATCAAATACCTTACAATCTACCGTCTTACAATTAATTGTCAGATACATTTTCTGACAATTAATGGGAAGATAACACGATTGTCAGCTAGCGTACACATGATTGTCAGATTTCTTACAATTAATTGTCAGACGATGATCTAACAATTAATTGTCAGACAAATTTTCTGACAATTAATTGTAAGACTACACGGTTGTAAGACATTGGCCCTGAGTAATAGATCCGAATCTAGCCTAAGTTCGATTTTAACCAAACATTCGTAGAAATAAAACAAATTTCAAGTATAAATACTTAAAAGCGACTTTCCTGTAACTAAGTTACATTTAAAATGATAGAATCACAATAGAACTTTACGAATCTGGTTAATAGAAATCTGTTTGTGTATCAGTTCACAATAACGAAATTATGAAAATGAGTCACAATTATTGGTATAAATAAGACTGTTGTTAAATTTGATCTGTTACTACGAAATTTTAAAAGCAACTTTTCTACATCTAACAAAAAGTGACTTTAAAACCGATTCTATGAATGTCTATTACTAAGGGCCATTGTAAGCATGTTTTTCACTGACAGATCTGACAATATTGTAAGATCTACCAATCGTGTACACTCAATTTTCAATTTTTTCAATTTTTTTAAGATCAACAATTTGGTGCCATTTTTCATAAGGAAATTTAGTTCCAAAATTCAAATGAAAAAACGACCCCACAAAAATGAAAGACCACCCCAATTCAACAGAATTTTATCGATTTTTGTTGTTTTTGTTTTACATACAAAATTTTGTTTTCATTTTTGCTTAAGGACCAATTTTCATTGAACTAGTATAGCAATTTCAGTGAGAGCGGTGGAAATATTTTGGTTTAATATTTTTTACAAAACCCGAACCATCCATTAGCCTACAGATATTGTCACTGGTCTAATAACTATCACTTTAAAATGTTTTATACGTGCCACATTAATATTAATAATGCAATTATTAAAATCTTCATTCATGTCGCACTTAAAAAAAATTAATAAAATAAGCCTTGTTTATTCAGAAAAAACAAGTGCAATTTTCCTATTTTGTAAAAAATTTGCCTTTTTGGAGAAAATTGAAATTTATAAAAAAAAATTACTTAGATTGAACTGTGACATACGATATTAATTTTTTGTCGAACAGAACTTCCCTGATCGGTTTTTGATCAAATCTTAAATCGTCTATTTTTAACTCACGAACAATAACATATCACATATGTTTTCATTTCACTTCGCATTTCGAAATACAAAAGTAAATAGCATTTAGCCAGCTGCTTAATGGATTTATGAATGCTATGAACGCTAACGCAATTTTCTAATCTGTACGATCATTAAAACAAATTTACTTAATTTCGCAAACCAACTGATAGTAAGAATGATATTTGGCGAACTATTAAAAGAACAAATTTTTTGCAATGTACATAGTTTACAAATTTTCCAATTTTTTTGTATAAAAGAAAAATACCAACATTTTAAATGATTTTTAAAATTAAAGAGAACAAATTTTAATCAGCCTATTTATAAAGTATTTATTTTACAATTTGCTAAATTTAAATAAGTTTACTAACTCTTTGTTTGTTTTGAACATTTTTTAACTAAATAGCTAAGGCTATTTCTTTACAGTAGTGTACAGTTTGTACACTGTTTGTTACTTTTCATAGTTTCTTGTCTTTTTTCTTTACACTGTAGCATACCATAAAAAGCTATCTCCCCGCCAGAGTAAGAACTAATTTTTGGATCTTTATCCGCGTTTTGTCAGTCGCGTTTTACTATCGCCAATGATCCATATAGATTAACCATTGACATACTAGATATGGACTGCTAGTAGCTGATTACAGAATGGTCCAACGGATTACCAAACGACACTAGCCCTCGTGCCGACACTGACGGAAAATTTGAATACTATGAAATGGAACCAGTGCTAAAGGGGCTAATGTGCAAATAGTCCAATTGCCAAATCTGAAAATTTCCCTTTTTAATTTTCCCTTTTTCATTTTTGTTTTCAACGTATACTGCTACACAGTTTTCGTTGCATTTACTTGTATTATCTATTAACAAATATTATTATTGTTTGTAAAAATACTTTTATTAAAGCAATTAGTTTCACTTTTACAAATAATTTTAATTTTTATACTAGAAATCAAGAGATAAGCTAAGATCTTTTTGGCTAGAGCGAAAATATTTGCAAAAAAATTAGTTATACAAATAAATCCTAATTTTGATTTAAATTAACAACTCACTTTAGAGAAAAAACCAATCCTACAAATTGTAGGAAATTTACAAAAAACTTTCTTTAGGTGCTTTTTATTATTCACAAATCTATCTGAATCCGGATCTGGATCTTCCTCTGAAAATAAAATTGTAAATTTTAAATTATGTCTTGTCTTTTTTCTTTACACTATAGCTTACACTACCTTGCCATAAAAAGCCATCTACTCGCCAGTGTAATAACTGATTTTTGGATCTTTGAAATAGATATCGATAGAAAACAGGATCCCAAATTGTTTTTGTAATACATGTTAAAACTTAATCCAGATCCGGATCCAGATAGATTTGTGAATAATAAAACGCACCTTATTTTAAACTAGAACTGTAAGGCTAGGCGCGCACATTCAATTTTTAGTTTCTCAACTGCTTGGTTCGAGCAACTAAAAAGTTTGTGTTTTGACACAAACTAAACGATTGCCTTAAATGAGTTCGCTATTTTGTGTAACATTTAATTATATGCACCTGCGCGGACATAAAATCATTAAGTAAACCAAAATGATTCATAAAATATTTTAAAGGGGATTTTTTTTCGAGATCCCTTAGCACTATTCTCAGCCGTTTATCTCTCTAACCATAGACTAGCACCGTTTCTTCAAAGCAATGTCAATAGATGTCCTTATTTTCTATGAGTAAACATTTCTGTTGGCACTAGTAGAACAAGAGATGGCGTTAAATATGTTGTTTATTTTTGCCACTAGTGTCGGCACGAGGGCTAGTTTCGATTGTATCCGTTGGACCATTTTGGTTGCAAATTTTGTATGAGAATTATACACAATTAGCAGTCCATATATAATAAGTCAATGAGATTAACGCTCGAAAATAAAACGATACGGATCATAGTGACAGTTGTGATGTGTGCTCATCTCCTTTGCTTATGAATGTTGATTTTCAAATGTGTCTTGTCTTTTTTCTTTACACTGTAGTTTACAGTACCTTACCATAAAAAGCCAGACCTACTCGCCAGAAAAAGAACTAATTTCTGGATCTTAAAAATAGATCTAGATAGAGAACATGATCCCAAATTTGTTTTTTGTAATACATGTTAAAAATGAATCCAGATCCGGATCCACATAGATCCGTAGATAAAAAAACGCACCTATTATCGCCAATGATCCATATACGAGTAGATTAACTCTTGAAAATAAAACGATACAGATCATAGTGACAGTTGTATTGTATGCACATCTTTCTTATGCTTATGTTTGTTGGTTTTCAAATGTTTTTTGTCCTTTTTCTTTACACTGTAGTTTACACTACCTTACCATAAAAAGCCATCTACTCGCCAGAGGAAGAACTAATTTTTGGATCTTTGAAAAAAATCCAGATAGAGAACATGATCCCAAATTGTTTTTGTAATACATGTTAAAAATTAATCCAGATCTGGATCCATATAGAACCGTAGATAATAAATCGCGCCTTTTAACTAGACTCTTATATCTTTGTCAACATCAACATGTACAAGAAATTTATTGTCATTATTTGTATTAGTTTTAGTTTTGCACTCTATTCATCCCCTTCTATTTTTGGTTTCTCCGGATATAAGTTTTGTCTTTTCTATTAGTTTTCAGAAATAAATTAAGGAACATGGTATATTAACAGATCAAATAGGTACAGCTTAATTTTACGTTATCATTTCATTGGGCCTGGACACACGGGATGAACAATTTTTGGACTAAAACCGGTTTTAGTCTTTAGTCCAAGCACACACGAGATTTCTGCCTGAGCGAAGAAATGTATACATGAACTTCTTTTATATGTGTTAGTATCTCTATGTGTATGTGTTGTTGTTGTATGTTGTGTATGTGTTAGTTTCAGTCTTCGTTCATCCACGAAATTTCGGGCTGAAATTTTAGTCCGTTTCATACTGCACACTTCGCTTCCCCTGCCCACAAAAACCGGTTTTAGTCCGGATGAAATAGTCTCGTGTGTGCAGGCCGGCCCATTCGCCATAATATGTATATGAAGAAATAGTATGTTTGACCTATCAATTATTTTGCTCCGACAAGTATTTATCATCCACCGTTTTGTGCCTTATTTTCGTAAAAGTAATACAATTGTCCACAAGCCACAACAGACAACATATCGTACAAATCTCCGACAGACTATTTTTTTACTATACTAATGCTGATGTCGTTTCATGTGCCACAAACCACAATACAATTCGCGTAACTTGCCCATACATAGATGTGTAGATTTCAACTCATTTTATTTGTATCATTGTATATACATACACAGCTCGGCAGCAAGCAAACTTGAACGACACTACTACCACAGTTATCTGAACAACTTCGAAGGGAGAATATCTGCTACGATTTTTCTCTCCGGCAGCTTTTAGTGAATTTTAAATGGATTTATCGCGTGAATATAAATATTCTGTAATAAAACTTATTGAAGCCGTTAAGGTTCGTCCAATACTTTGGGATAGTTCACGTGCTGAATTTAGAAGTCATAAAAATAAAGATCAAGTATGGAAAGATGTATTCGAAGAATTGGACGATAATTATCGTTTTCTGAATAAAAAAGAACAATCTGTAATAGGTAAGTTTTTATGTTCAATAAAAATCGTACTTTGCTACCTATTGCAAGATATCGTGTACTTTTACCTACCCTACTACTCGTACATATTGAGCGCTGAGCTTAGTGCTACGGTTTTGTTTTTGAGAATAGAGAGGAAAAACGTTTTAATTAATTTTTATTTTTGCTCAACTAAAAGAGCAGTTCGTTTGACATTTCAAATGTAAATGCAGTAAATAAATAAGTAAATACTAAGGATGGTTTTTATCGCGCGTTTGTTATTAAAGCTTTTTACTCAAATATTTTTTGTGATTTACTTAGATTATCTCAAAAGATTTTGAACAAAGTTTTTGAACGGTGCCCTTTTTTTGTAAAGCCTTTTTAAAAGTGCATGTACCTATTTTCAAAAATGTGTGTTATACCGTTATACGTGTTTTTCTCTACTACAGCCATTAATAATTAAGAAGTGCATTATTAAAAAAATATGTCATGTTTCAAGATTTTAAAAGCAGTGGCGCAAAATTTTAGTCGAATAGGTAGTACGATGTTAAAACTGTTTTAGTATGATACTTAGTTAATATTAAAGACGATTTTGAAAATTTTATTTTCATACTTTCTCTTACATTTTATTATTTAAAATCATCAAATATGTACATATGTAGCTATTTTATTTTTTAAGTATTGTAGTAACTTCATAAAACACTTTGACGTTTACAAATGTCAAAAAAGTCTATTTACTTTCGTTTTTGCACGAACTGACATTGTTTCAGATGTGTTCAGAAGAAATTTAATAAAAGAAATCACCGTAGAAGGATACTAGTAAGAAAATATTTAAAATTAAGAAAGAGTCAATTTAAAGTTAGAAAATCGTTAAGTAGTATCATACTAACACCTTAACACAAGAATATTCAAAATTTTGTGCCAGTCTTTATTGATTAACGAAAGAAATTGAATCTAGCCTTAATACGAGTGGCAATGGCGTAGTTGGAAAATGGTCTCAAAAATTCATAAATAACTAAAAATAAAATGGATATATGGGTCGCATGAAATAGCTCTTATGTAATAGAAATAAAGGCGCAAAATTTTAATTGAATTAGTACGATGCTAAAGCTGTTTTAGTATGATACTATGTTAAAACAACGAATTTGCAAATTTTAATCATACTTTCTCTACCCTTTTATTAAAGTTAAAATCATCGAACACCTATTTTATTTTTTAAGTATCGAGCTAGCTTCATATGACTCTGACATTTGCAAACATCAAAAAAGGTTCGTGTACTTACGTTTTTACATGAAATGTCATTGTTTTAGGTGTGTTCAGAAGCAATTTATTAAGAAAATTCTTTTAGTACGATACAAGAAAATGTTTAAAATTAAGAATGAGTTAGTAAACTACTATAAAGTTAGCAAATTGTTAAGTAGTATCATACTAATACCTTAATAATAGGCTGTTAAAAATTTTGCGCCAAAGTTATTAACGAAAAAATATTTATAAACACTAAATTCCTTTTATTAAAAAAATATATTTTGCATAGACTTTTTATAGAATTTAGGTCTGAAGATTGTGATGGCCATTGCAAACCGATACTTTAAGATTTAAGTTTCTCAAACCACAAGTAGTGACTACTTAATCCGTGTTTGAAATCATTATATTGCTTAAAGGTCTACACTATTGTTAATTTTTAATTATTTATTGTTATTCTAACTAATAACCATTAACTCTACCTTTCAGCAATGAAAATAACAACAAAATGGAGAAATATTCGAGATGTTTTTATAAGATCTGTAAAAAAAAGAGCAACAGACACGAAAATGAAAAAGTATATGTACCACGATCGGCTTTCATTCATGCTTAAACTTTACAGGTCATACATAAGACCCGAGAGCCCCGGTCCACTACAATTCAATAAGTCATACAATACATATTTGAAGTCGTATCATGCACATAAAGCGCAACGAAGTATCTCTTTTGACAACATCCCAGAGAACTCATTAGACGAAAACCCAAAGACTTCTAATTCCGTCGAAGATGAATCAGTTAGCGTTAAAACTGAACCTGACGATAATGATGAAGAAGAACTCACAAATGATGGTACAGAAGTATGCTCAAGTTCAAAGAATATAGTAACAGATTTTGATGACGAATTCGAGAGGACGAGTTGCTCAGAAAACCAGGCGGCAGAAAGCGAAAATGAAACTGTTCAACTTCACAGCCGTCAAGACAATAAACCGCTTGAACTTGGTTTAAATCAATCAAGTTCTGGAAGAACTTTGGAAAATGTAGCCATTCTGCAACCTGATGAGGATGAAGCTTTCTTGACTTCAATATTGTCTTCATTGCGAGACATGAGTCTTGACGAAAAACTAGAATTCCGCATGGCAGTATTACAAAAAATAAGTGATATAAGGTCCAAACGACTTAATTCTTAATGTCATTTAAAACTACAAAAACAGAAAGAAAAGCTCATATTATTTACATACATATGTACATACTTAAATCTTTCTGATGAAAAACAAATATATTTCTTCGGATTCTTGTTTAACTTTACTTTTTTACTTAATTTTAAGCAACATGTACTTCCATATATTCAAAGGTTTTGCTGATACAGACGGAAATGAGAAAGTCGAAAATTCCAAAGAATGTCTTTCTTATATCAGAGATTGAATCGGCCTAATTGATAGTTGATTGTCATCTTTTGATTGTCGTTTTGACGATACCTGCCTATCATATACATATGTATATAGGGAAAGATAGAGCGCAATCACCAAGACAACATTCAAGTTATAGCTTTAGTCTTAGGTAATTGTCTAGTGAAGAACGATAACTCTGCAATTTTTCGGACTCCAGCAATTTTGTGTACCACTGCACCACCACTCACCATCAATGGGCTTAAAAATCGCAAGGTAATATTGCATCGTTTAAAAGCAGTCTATGTGGGTAAAAAAGTGCGAAGAGATGTCTCCTTTTCAGTTCAACAAACCTAACTTTAAATGAAAACTCACAGTATTTAAAAGCATCCATGGAATCAAAAGTAAGCCAAAAGAGAAACAAACATATCGTATAAAAGAAGTCTTTTGGCTTTTTCGGTTTGCAATCCATAAGTGTTCGGAATTAGTGTAAACTCTTCTGAAAGTATTATATTGGCAATCAGAATGGCAGTTTTCCTCCTAAATTACTCACACGGTTACACTGAGCCTCCACATGAAATAAATGATTGCAAGAAATGTGTCATGTAGCCAATATTTCTTGTGGAGCCCCCTTATGTCTCGATTTTTGTTATTTTTAGACATAATTTTTTCTATTTATTTCTTGTCTTCGTAGAAGAAATAAATGCAGATATAAATTTTGACGTTTCGTGACACCCCAACTTCACTAGACACAAATTTCTCACAAGACGTCGAGTCTTGACACCAATTCCCACATTTTCATGTAGCATTCCTTCATTTCATTGACAAACTCACGTTATATATTTACTTCGTACAGAAATTATGTCCTGTGAAGCCAAGACGTAATTTTTCTACCATTTACTGTCTGTTGAAGTACATACATAATGTTGTTTGGTTGTTTACAGGCCAAAATAAACATTAAAAGAATTAAACATTGAAGATAGTATTTTGATTATTTTTTTTAAAATTAGTTAGGGCATTCAGAGACTTTTCATGCTTGTGGGACTACTCAATTATGTCTTGGAGAAAATTTTCTTCAAGGTCGTGCAAATCTCTTTTGCTCAAAAATGGATTGACCCAAAACCTGTGCTTCCTTTTGTATTCTTCCCGTTTTGCATCTTCCAGTTTTTCCACTGCGTTTATCGCTAAAATCAAACGACGTGATTTACCTGGTGAGATTATGGCGAGTAATGAATAATCACGACATAATTTGCCCTCAGAGTTATACGCTATTCACACCAAATCAAAATCTAGATTTCGAGCAAAATTCTCAAAATCTCATCCAAATCTACTAGATTTCCCATACATTTTCAGATTTCCAAATCTACTAGATTACGACAAAATCTCCTCAAAATCTACTTTCAAACACAAGATTGTCAAAACAAACAAACCTTTAGAAATGTTCTGCTTTGTCAGCAAATTGTCAGCAAGAGAAGAGGTAGATAAAAAGCAGATAATGGAGTCGAGTCTCGAGTGACTATTTGAAATTTGAATTGTGGGGAGAGAAGGCTTCTATCCTTAAATTATATCCTTATCCTTAAATTATATATATATATTATATCAGGATAAATGGACAGAAACGTTAAATGAAATCCTGGTTCTGTTCAGTGTGAACGCTTCGATGAGATTTCGTAATCTTGTTGCTCAAATCCGAGATTTTAATTCGGTGTGAAAAGCCTATTAAAGAAATATAATCTTCAGATATAATGTCTGACATAATAGCAGAAATAAATAATGCTAATAGAGATGCGGCCTTATCCAAGTTGTGAAACGTCATTGTAGATAAACACAATAAATAAATAAATTTGAAATTTGAGATAACTGGCAATTAATGTCGTTTTTATTTGGCAATCCGGAATCTCTCTCCAATCCGGAATTCCAATTGAACACTTTTGTTTGCTTCTGATGATTCTGAAGTTTTGTTTGAATGCATATGTGAAACATCAAATGCGTACAATAATCAAAATCAAGAAAAATGTTTGTTGAAAGCAGGGTTGGCCGAATTGTCACTTTGTAGAAATAACTACATTTGTTACGTCTGCTACGTAGTTTATGTAGTTAATGTAGTTAAATGTAGTTAATTGTAGTTACAGCCCGATTCTCCCCCTTGTGAGGAGTCACAAGTCACAAGCTCTTGTGACTATTCCTTGTGAGGATTGTTGTGATTCGATAACATTTTGGTATTCTCCCCCTAATCGTCACAAGAAAACTCACAACGAAACTCACCACAGCATGTTGAGATTTGTAAGTGTCAATATTTGAATAGCTGATTATTCAAAACGAAGAAATTACTTTATAAATGTATTATTTTGGAGAGCGAATGGATCATCTGTATCTCTCAAAGTTTTTAAAAGCCATCGGCGCTGCAAACTTCTTGATACGATTAGTTTCTTAAAAAAAATTTTGTTTATGTAAAAATGTTACTTTTCATTTTCGTGGGAAAGATCCACAAAAATATTGATTAGAACAAAGTCCACTTCCGTTTTTGTGTACTCAAAATTATTCACAAATCTAGAAGATTTTCTTATAAAATATACTGAATGTCAATCCAAGAAACATTGAAAATTTATAAGTTGTGACCTGCTCTGAAGGAGATCACAGTTTCGATTGTTTTTGTGACTCTCACAAGTTGTGACTGAGCGGCAGAATTCGAAAAAGTCACAAAATCAATTTCACCTCTTCTTGTGACTTGTGAGGCATCACTGACTTTGGGGAGAATCGGGCTGTTAATGTAACAAATTGTAGCATTGCTGTCAATTAACTGTCAGTTGTGCATTTGAAATTTGAATTTTTAAATTAAACGTTCAGTTATTCCTACAATTCTTCATCCTTATGGTAAATGAAACTTTTTTTTTACAAACCTTCATTAGATCATAAAAGTGCAAAATTGTTGTTTTTTCCTTTATTATATTGATTTTGTATGAATTAACTACATACATATGTAGCAGACGTAACAAATTGTAGTAAATTAGGCATGTAGTTTCTTCAATAAACTACGCGTAGTTAAATACTACGTTTATATGCAGTATCGAAAGATCGAGTTGGATTAGGGTCGGATTTTCGACCCACATTTCTACTCGACACCGCTGAGCGATTGGGATCGAGTCGAACGAAGCTCATTTCAACTCAATACAGGTATATAAAGGTTCGAAGCGAGCTTCAAGCTCGCTTTAACACCTCATATAAACGTAGTAAATCATGTAGAAAATGTAGTGTAGTTAATTCGGCCAACCCTGGTTCGCACAATTTGGATACCAAAAATCACAGCTGTTGGGGTTGACGTTTAAGTATATGAATGTGTGAGTGCTTCTGGTTTTGCTTCTGATTTCAAATCCAGAAGCAAATTTCTCTTCTTTTCAGAATCAGAACTGTCATTTTTTCCACATTGAACACTTTCAGAAGAGTCCGGAAAGGCTTCCGGATTGCCAAATAAAAACGACATAAGTAGCAATAATTACAAATATATTAAAAAAAAGCTAAAAGTTAAAACAAAATGTTAATCTGAACACAGAAATCATGTCTGCCAGTGATTTTCTGTCGTGATCTTCATCAAAACATGGTGATGTTTGGATGTGAAGTTCCACAAGCTCAACTATACGATAACTTCAGAATCAAATTTGCTCTATTTGCTTTATTGGCATCCCGAATCAGAAAGTTTTTCCGAATCGCCAATCAAAAATATCGTTAAGAAGTCGCAATCTGATCCATAGAGTATACTCTAGGATCTAAACATGATCTAAATATAAAATATGTTTTCTAACTATAATACGCTACTCGTATGAAATTTCAACATCTGATTTTCAGACACTTAGGCCGGTATTCACCGAGCGCTCATAACTTAAGAAGCTCCTAAACCTATTCACCAAGCAATATTAGTGAAGATCTACGAGCGCTCTTAAAAGTTAGGAGTGGTCCCGACGAAGAGTATCCATTTGCTGTCAAGACCAACATTCCACAACATTTCACAGTTTGGGTATGCCTGAACAAGAGAGTGGCTCTCATTTTCGAACTTCGAAAAACACTTGCGAGTGGTTGGTGAATACCCCACAGAAATTTCAAGTTAAGAGCCTCGTAAAGTTAAGAGCCTAAGGCTCGTATTCACCGAGCGCTCCTAAACGGCTCTTAACTTTACGAGGCTCTTAACTTGAAATTTCTGTGGGGTATTCACCAACCACTCGCAAGTGTTTTTCGAAGTTCGAAAATGAGAGCCACTCTCTCTTGTTCAGGCATACCCAAACTGTGAAATGTTTGTCTTGACAGCAAATGGATACTCTTCTACTTGGCATTGCTCACATGGATTCGAGTCAAATGCGTGCGTGGCACACGCACAAGCGAACAAACTTTCGAAGAGAGCGCTCGTAAGTTAGGAGTGGTCGGGACCACTCCTAACTTTTAAAAGCGCTCGTAGATCTTCACTAATATTTTGCTTGGTGAATAGGTTTATGAGCTTCTTAAGTTATGAGCGCTCGGTGAATACCGGCCTTAGGCTCGTATTCACCGAGCGCTCCTAAACGGCTCTTAACTTTACGAGGCTCTTAACTTGAAATTTCTGTGGGGTATTCACCAACCACTCGCAAGTGTTTTTCGAAGTTCGAAAATGAGAGCCACTCTCTCTTGTTCAGGCATACCAAAACTGTGAAATGTTGTGGAATGTTGGTCTTGACAGCAAATGTATACTATTCTACTTGGCATTGCTCACATGGATTCCAGCCTAAGGCCGGTATTCACCGAGCGCTCATAACTTAAGAAGCTCATAAACCTATTCACCAAGCAATATTAGTGAAGATCTACGAGCGCTCTCAAAAGTTAGGAGTGGTCCCGACCACTCCTGACTTACGAGCGCTCTCTTCGAAAGTTTGTTCGCTTAGACGTGTGCCACGCACGCATTTGACTCGAAACCATGTGAGCAATGCCAAGTAGAAGAGTATCCATTTGCTGTCAAGACCATACATTCCACAACATTTCACAGTTTGGGTATGCCTGAACAAGAGAGAGTGGCTCTCATTTTCGAACTTCGAAAAAACACTTGTGAGTGGTTGGTGAATACCCCGAAGAAATTTCAAGTTAAGAGCCTCGTAAAGTTAAGAGCCGTTTAAGAGCGCTCGGTGAATACCAGCCTTAGTTGGTTAACGTGCATACAAAAAGTATGGTGGCAGGGTAGATGAAATTGAAAAGGTTTGTAAAGCTTTTGCTCTCTTTTTGTCGTTGTGGAATATGGACACCGTTCGCTCAGCGAGATGATTCCTTTTCACTTAAGCGGTCCCTAGACTATCAATATTATTGAACAATATATTGCACAATATTATTGACGGGTACCCTACACTAAACAATATTTCGCACAATAAATTATTTGACAGTTCTTTATTTGTGCTTCAACATCGTGCTCGATGATATGGATTATTGTTGTGTGGCAATTGCTCTTGCTATTTCATTAAAAAAAAAAAAGAAAAAAACAAACGCAGATGGAAATTCTTTTTAGTTCTTTCCTGTAATTGGTTCGCAGAGTTCAGTTTTTGGATCAGCGTCGGGATATTTTTCGCGGTATTTTGCAAGCATTTTTTCGTTTTGATCACTTTTAACATTTCTGTTGGAATATTCTTTACACTTCACATTCCACAAAGCAGGCAAAGTTTCATACACTTCGATTAATTCCACTATGAATTTGCGTTCCTCTTTTTTATTGTTATTGTTTGCCATTTCGACATTTAATTCCGAGAGATGTTATCACTACGAAAATTCAAAACAAATGACAAAATATTGTGCAAACACATCCACAGACTATACAATAAATTTGGTTGCACAATAAATATCAAAAGGATTTTGATTTTGTACAATATATTGCACAACCCTTCAATATGAGCCCTAGACTCTCAATAATATTGTGCAATATCAAATATTGCACAATAATATTGATAGTCTAGGGGCCGCTTTACACAAAGTTCATATTTTCTTAAAGTTGCAGCGTTTAAAATCATCCATGAAACCGGAAGGAATCAAAAATTAAAAATCGCTTTCATAAAATGCAGCAAATGTGAACAACCCTACTACAAATCTCTGAAAAATTATTTCAAAGGTTGAATATGAATGAATAAATGCAACCGTTTTTTTCGCCAGCAGCAGTAAATACAAAGCTTTTCTTTTTATAAATAATTTCAATGGATTCATTTTCATCTCCTGAAAGTAATTGTTCAGTATTTAAACTTATTGAAGCCGTTAAATTTCGACCAGCACTTTGGGATAGTACATATGGTAAATTTAAAAAGAAAATAAGTATAAGGGATAAAGTATGGCAAGGTGTTTTCAAAGAATTGGACCCTAATTATCGACTTCGGAGTGAAAAAGAACAATTGGCAATTGGTAAGTTTTTTGTTGGTATCTTGTACTTTTAGGTGCTTGATTGAGTAGAAGAATTAGTAATCTGTTTTCAAGCTTACGGCAATTCTGAAACGAAGAATGTTTCGTAAAACCATAGGGCACCTATGTATATTATCTACAGACCCTATTTAAGGAACTCCTTCTCTTTCACCCTATAAGCTGAGGTGAGAAGAAAAAGCACAGTATTATGCATAAAAACGTTGTCCCGTGCATTTTAAATGGGACCAATACAGCCTTGTTACCAACTTATGGACATTTGCTCAAACTTTTTTGTTTGTGCATATAGCATATTGCATATTGGGAGCTCAAGTTCAATATTCTTTGATTTTCTTTTATAAATATCCTAATCATATTTATTTACACACGAGTATTAAATTCATATATTTATTAATAAATAATAATCATTAACTATACCTTTCAGCGATAAAAATAACCACAAAATGGAGAAATATTCGAGATGCTTTTATAAGATCAATAAAAAAAAGAGCAACAGATCCGAAAATGAAAAAATACATGTACCACGATCACCTTTCATTCATGCTTAAACTTTACAAATCATACGTAAGATCCGAAAGCCCTGGTCCACTAAAATTGGATAATTCTTTCAATAAAAACTTTATGTCTTACCATGAACACAAAACGCAGCCGAGTATTTCTTTTAACAACATCGCAGAAAACTCATTTGACAAAAAACCAAAGATTTTTGTTGCAATCGAAGAAGAATCACTTGACGACAATGATGCAGAAGAACTTGCAAACGATGGAAAAGAAGAATACCCGAGTTCAAAAAATATGATAGTCACAGATTTATGTGATGCATACAATATGACGAATTGCTTAAAAAACCAAGCCGAAGAAATCGAAAATGAAACCACTCAGCTTCAGAACTCTCAAGACAATAATCCAATTGAAATTGGTATAAATCAATCAAATTCTGAAAGACATTTAGAAAATGTAGCTATTCTCCTACCTGACGAAGATGAAGCTTTCGTGTCTTCAATATTGTCTTTATTGCGAGACATGAGCCTTGATGAAAAACTAGAATTCCGCATAGCGGTTTTACAAAAAATAAGTCATATAAGGTCCAAACGACACAATAAATTTTAATATAAAGCTAACAAAAAATAAATAATTGAGATTTTGATGGTGTTTCCTTGTTTACCTTACCTTCTGTAGTAATCATTTGCAGATAATGCAGGGAAGGCATTATCTACTAAAGGTCTGGATCATCTGCCACAAACTATAATTTTTAGTTGAAACCTTTATTTTTAGTATTTATTTCTTATTAAGTATTTCAAATAAAGTATTTTTAAAGCACTATTACAACTTTCCGTCTTGGAGTTCCTGCAAATGATTTTTGCAGAAGCTGCATGGATGAAGAAGAAGAGGAGTCAGTTCCTAAGATCTATGTTCTTATCCAGCCCTAGCGCAAAGACGTAGACTCCACTTGGGAGACTACTACTATAACGATCCTAGTCATCTAAATAATTCCGACATTCACTGACTCAAACGCTTCATTGTTAGCTCAAAATGGTTTAACGAGTAAGGGTGATTTTTGAAATCATGTGCTATCACAACGGACCAAATATTGGGGCAAATTCCTAAACGCATATCTTGCGCAAATTCTGCTAAGCAAACAGTTCCAAAATGCAAATACAAAAATCTCTGCTAAGCAGAGTGTCCCAAAATGCAATCGATGCTACTTTCTTGCGCAAATGCAGAGGCATTTGTGCAAATGTCAAACATTTCTTGCGCAATTCTCTTACATATGCGTATTCTGATTTTCTATATCTGCTTTGCAAGTGTTTTGCTTTGCAAATCTTGCGTTTAGGAATTTGGCCTTGGTTTAAGTGTGTTGGCCTTTTCCCGTCAGCAGCCACCTTAACCGAACCTAACCTAACCATTACAACTATTTAAAAAAAAAAGTATCAAAGGGTGAATATGGTGGTCTAAATCAAAACATCCATAATACCTCCAAAGCTTCTACTTTATTAACCTCCTCCTTTGTAAGAATAGGCGAATGGATGAAGTGCAGAGCTCTATCGATAACCGTTTCAATTCTTCCAACCGTAGGGGATGAAAAACATCTGATAGCACCTTCATCTATCTGTTAAGCTTAAGGTAAACGGCAACATGATCAGTACCAGGATAGTCTAAATAAACATCCACCTACCGAAGGTGGCATGAACTATTTACAAGGATTTGTATACAAAAATGAAATAACAACGTTCGTATGTCTTTCAAAAAGATAACGCGGGATGTGGTTTTGATATACCCCTCAATTACTGTATTTAAATGTATGGTAATAGTAACAGACTACTATCTCCAGTGACGAGGCAAACATTCTACTTTCCTTGGCCTGTGAATTTCTGCAGTCACGGAAAGCGCTCATTATAGGTTACATGCGAAGCTAAAGCTCACCATACAAAATGGGGTAGCACCAACATAAACCTACGGAGGTAATTTAGACTATAACGTTGAAAAATTTAAAAGTAGGTTTGTTCGTTGAGCCCTGAAGTCACCCTGGGGTCGCCCTCAATCCTTTTTCGAAAAACCTGAACGCACCCTGGTGAATAAATTCTGTTTTTTGAGCCTGGAGTCGCCCTGAAGTAGATAGTATTTTGCTGTGGCGAGTTCGTCGATAAACTTCCATCATTTATACAAAAAAATTTAGAAAAACAATCGTCAGTTTCATAAGATTAGAAATGCTTGTAAATAGATCTTAACGTTAGTGTTATACGCGTAGATTAAACTAAAATAAATTTTTCAGGCAAAAATCAAACTGTAACCAAGTTTCATGAGTGTAAGAATTTTTTTTCAAGGGTTTTTTGTAATATTTTACTTCTATTACTCTGTTTCGTTAGTAAAAAAATTATTTTATTTTATTTTACAAATCACTTAATAAGGTTAAAAACAGTTTTTTTTTATTAAACAAAATTTAAATTATCGAAACAAGATAGAAAATTTATCCAAACAAACTAAAACTAATCACTTTGACAAATTACAGTAAACAAATTAGACATAAAGTGCAAATAATCCTCCTCTACCATTTGTACATATGACAGTGGACTGTATTTTGGTTCTTCAGCAGGATAATATTCAATTTCTTCTTCGATTTCATCTTCAAAACAAACCTTTTTGGCACCTTCATCAACATGCATATCACTTGATCTGCGAATTGGAGGACGACTCAGATTGGGTGTTGATGAAATAGCAGCTGGTTGATTTGAGTGTTGAACATCTGAATGCGATGTAATTGGACTGATCATTTGGGACATCTCAAATGTCCTCCGTTCGGGATCTGGAGTTCGCTGTTGTTGCTGTTGCTGCAGGTGAAGTCGTCTAACAACATTAACTCGCATTGAGTTCTTATGATCAATTCCTTTTTTGGCTCCGTTGTCAGATTGTGTTTTTGAAGATCTACTAGCACTCGCAGCTGATTCGTTATCATCGATTTCAGGCTTCATCATGAGTGCGATTCCATGCTTCCGCCGGTGCCAAATCTCTTTGTGCTCACGAAAATCGATAAGAACCTTTTTGCGGATGAATTCATGATATGTTATCAACTCTGTACTGATTTCTCTCCGAATAAGCTGTTTCTCTCGTGATGGCAGATTGCAATTCTTAAAGGCTAAAAGACTTTGCGAAGCTGCAAGCATCAGAACATGCTCCAAGGCCATAAGACAAAGCTCACCATCAAGGTTCGAAAGAAGTTCGTTAGGTGGTGCTGATGCTGAAGAAGCAGACGTAATCGAAACTGACTTCGAAAAGCCACGTTGACTCGGTGATTTAGCAAGATTGTTATTATTGGCGGCGTTACGCTTGGGTGAATCAGTACTATCTGTTTGACCTTCAAGCTCTGTATTCTCCGGCAAGATGTTAAAAGGAACTTCATTAAAGCCATAATTTTGCTATATATCAAAATAGAATTTTTGTATATATGTATACGATTATAAACGAAAATCTTACCAAGTTGAGTACTTTTGTGAAAACACCTATTACGCTGAGCACAGTTCCAAAAGTGAGTTGCATACTCGTGTCATTGAGTTTTGGTGCCCCGAAGTGAATCTCAAACAGGGGCTCCCATTTGCAGGCCAAAAACTCTGGTTCACAAATCAAATCGATTAAGGGTGGGCTAAAGCGCAGCAAACATTTCACACACAATGTTATAATTTCCGTCAAACTGCAAACAACAGAAACTAAGAAGCGGAAAAAACAAGAGATTTCCTGGCACAAACATACTCATTGAAAGCTGTAATCACTTCATCAACAAGTCCCCCACTTTCACTTTCCTTGATTATATCCAACTGCGTTCGTCTTCCCATAACAAGACTCTTTAGATTCTTGGGTTGATTGAACATCGATATCGAATGACCCAAAAGCATTTGAACACATCGCTGTCGTTAGAAAGGAAAAGATAAATATTCATAAAGTAGTTAGGTACTGCAAATTTAAACATACCATCAAGCTAAACAAGCTATGTGAATGCTCCAATCGCCATTCCTTTTCATAGTCAACTAATTTTGCAACTAGTAAAACAGAATTCTTAATCAACACCATCGCACTGGGTTCCAATGATTGTTTGCCCAAGAGCAATGAATCCATCAAATACTCTTCGTGAATTCCGACAAAAGTCAAAACATTCTTTAAAAATTGATAGCCATGTTTTTGAAAGAGAATCGTTACAAGTTCTATGCCACGGGAGTAAATGGGCCACCATTTTTGCACAGCCCAGTCATTTTCTCCTGGTTGCTTCATTGCGTAGTTCGCCTGCAGGAGTTCTTTTGGTGGCAAGAGCTTTAACCATAGATAATCGCCAACATCACAATAAAGAAACTCCTGTGAACAATTTCCCTTGGCAAAGACAATCAGGACATCCAAAAGTTCGACAGATAATTTTTGTTTAGAACTTAGTTGTAAAATCCAACCTGTGCAGCTTAATAAGCGATTGAACACCTTGTTGGCGATAAATGGCATATCCCATTTGCCAGGACCATCATTGTGAAAAATGGCAGCTATGGTCTTGAGAAGATTCAAGCTCAGAACTAATGAGTTCGATGAAGAGGAGAAAACCGAAGATTTCGAAGCGAGTTTCATCTCAACCTTAACTTCAGTTTCCAGGTTGCTAAGCTCTCGACAAATAATACTCACCACCGAGTAGAGAAAGCTAAGGGCAACAGTTGAATCTTTAAGCAGCTCCACGGCAAGCAGATCAGCACACTTAATTGTTATCGATAGACATGCTTCCTTGGCACGAATATGCAGATCCTCATAGCAGCTAGCAACACCACTGAGGAGCTTAATCAGTTGTTTTAGCATATGCTTGTCTTCATCTGCTGTCTCAGTGTACGAATGCTTATAGCTTTGAATAATAAAGATGTATAGTTCGGAGAGTATAATGAATGGCCTTAGATCCTCGGTGTATTCGGAACGCTCGACCAGGACCTGAAGACATTTCTCGGCGAGTAGTTTGAATTTTTTGTGCGGAATCTCTATTCCGGGTGGATTCTTCTTAAGATAGATTAACATGAACCCTTTAAAAGCTTGTAATCGGTTCAACCACTCTGGTGTCTCATCGACAGCTTGCGATGCTCGAGGAACATTGGGCAATTCGAAAACATACTCCAGCCAAACATCAAAGTGAGAACTCTCAAAGAATCGATTGAGAACTTTCTTCAGTTCGGTGTCTGTCTTATTGCTCGTGCAGAACACCTCGATTCCAAGAATGTTGAAAAGCTGGCTGTATGCCTTGACATTCGGAGAAACCTCTCCGAACAATGGATTGCAAAGTAAAGACCAGAAAGTTGGTTTCTGAACCAGATCCTCGACCAAACTCTGCATATTGTTTTTCCAAAGAGAATGAAACAGGGTCATGATGCGACTTGGTAGCGGATTTTCTACGGCATTTGGTACTTTGGCTACAGCGTCGAGGTAGTCCTCCATAAATGTGACGATGCTATCACCTAAATTCGATTTCTTATCTTTCATACTATCTCTGGAAAAGTTGACATTGAAGAAAGCCTCTGTGACTCCAGGTTGTTTCTCTATGCAGGCCTCAACAAGCTCAAGGATGGCAATTTTTAAATTATCGCTCTCCAAATCGTCAGGCAGTTTGTTCAGGAAAGTCAAACGTATTTGATCTGGTTCCATATCCAGACAAGCCAGCAGTGACATGTTAAACTCAAGAGCGATTCGTTTCAGAAGTCGGCACGACAAAAGTGGAAGCCAGCGGTCGAAGATGTTATTCATGTAGCTAGTGACAACTGGAATAATTCTTAAAGTGTCCCTCTGCTTAGGTTGAGTATAGATAAGTGCTTCCAGGGGTGATAGTTCGGAGCTCGAAAAGACCGATGTCTTGAGGCGAAGTAGCTGCATTAAAATCCGCATTGACAAGCGAACTAGCAGGATGAGACCGTTCGACGAGAGAACCATCCAATTAGATTCCATTTCCATTGAGAGTTGCAAGTATGGATTGCCAATGGCTATGAAACTACACAAAAAGTATTCCAATGCATAGAAAAAAAAATTACCATAAATGTTGAACTTACCGTAGAAGAACTAAACCATTTTCAAGATTAAGTAAACTATATACGCAGATGTTTCGTAAAAGTTGCTTCGATGGATTCTTAGATCCCTTTTCGGTTGTTACCATGTCGAGAATGTCGCATATGAAGCCCATGATTTCTGAATAGATTTTGTTTTTATCATGTTGCGACTCAAACCGCCAAGCATGCATATGAGGAAAGACTTCACGAAGAAGGAATATCAAGCCAGGAATCTCCAATTGAAACAGACGATCACGTCCCATCTGAAAATTATAAAATTGTAGATCAATTTAGTAAGGGCTATAATGTATAAATAAATCTATATATATAAAAACGAGTTTAACTTTTGTGTGTGACCTTATAACTAGAATACGGCTGGATGGATTTTTATAATTTTTTTTTTAAATGAAAGGGGACTATTTGGAGATGGTTTAGAAACAAACTTTTTGAAAATTGGTCCAGCCGAAGTTTTGTAATCCGAGCTACATTTAACATTTAAAATAATACCTCAATCGTGAAGATTAGATAATTATAAACGAAGTTATTAGCAGACGTAATCTAAATACCTTTCGATTTCGTACAACTATCTAAAATGAGCGAAACTCTATCAAAATACACCAACACAACCCACACTATAAAATAAATTAAATATATAAGACTTTCGAATTGATTTTTCGACACTTTGACTGTGGAAAAAATTATTTAATTATAAATATTTTTTAAGGCATATAATGTCTGTTTGTAATTTGTTTTTCTTTCGTGAAAGTGAGACTCCGAAAAAACTTTCTTTTTAATTGGTGCAATGTTCTAGCAGCAAGTGTTTTTTCGTTAAGTTTTTTTAAGTTTTAATTTTCAGCTTGATTAGATTTGTTTAAGGTAAGTAAAATGGTTTTCTAAATTATTTTTAAAAATCGTGAATTGTGAATTTTTCTTTAGTAGGTTATTGCATTTATTTTTTAAGTTGTGTAGATATATCCAATAATTTAAATATTTAATATGTATTTGATTTAGTATAGCGAAGAATGGAAGGCAAAAAAAGTTATTATAAGGAAGAATCAGATGGAGTTATCAAGCAATGGCAGTGCAAAAAAGAACAGCTTAAAAAAGAAATAAAGAACTAAAAGGAACAGTTCGAGAAGCATCACATAGAACAAAAAAAATACTTGAAACAATCGAAAAAAGAATGGAAGACCATATTAAAGAAATTGTTATAAAGTTAGTTAAAGTGAGGGTTGCTTTGAAAAAAATATTGAATCAAAAGATGGTGGTAGTGTACTGCCTTCAACTGATAAACCATCTACATCTAAAGGTCAATTTAAGAAAGTTGATGATGATCGTAAAGAAATGCCCAAAAGTGAAATTTATAAAATTGTTGGCATTGAAACTGCTTCTAGGACATCAATCAAAACATTTTCGCAAATAAAAAAAAGTGACACCGCTGTGCTTGGTGTATATATATATTTTATATGCCAGTGATTTAAAAAAGTTAACGGGAGTTTTTAAATGTATAGATTGGGATGAAGATAATTTGGATTTAAGTTTGATATCTGATTAAATATGACTTAAAAAAATGAGAAAGAGAAAAATGATTCTGCTTCGTCATTTAACAAAATCAAAGACACAAATTCTATTTCGATAGGTACAATTAATGTTTGGCTTAAATGATTCGATCGATTACATTATTCTTTGAATTCGATGTATTTCATTTGCAGATTTGTCAAATGAACCATATTCAAATGTCAGTGCTTCTCTTTTAAAGGATCCATCATCAAATCAATCATTGGCTCTCGCAATAATAATTTCAACATTTTCACCTTGAAATTCGCTTGAATTATGGCACAACCATCAAGATGAATTGTCAGATGATATTTTACGTAGATTACGTACCATTAATTCAAATCCAAATTTGCTAATTAATCCGGAAATCCACAACGAAGCTCTTATTTTGATTGAAGATATTTGTATGTGAACTATTGCAAATAAAGCTTTATCTCAGTTGGGAATGATAGCACCTAATCGTTCGGCGCAAGATTTATTCAACATGGAAATGCGACGTGAATTATGTTATGATTGTGTTGAATTGGAGGCATTTGTGCGGTCAAATGTTCCAAAATTAAATATTGAACAGAAGCATGTATATGATACAATCTTTGCTGTTCGTAATGAAAGAGGTGCAATGTTTATTTTAGATGCACTTGGTGGAACTGGAAAAACATTTTTGATTTCATTACTTCCCAAATTGGATTGGCACTCGCTTCTTCTGGAATTGCAGCAACTTTATTGGAAGGCGGTCGAACTGCACATTCTGCACTTAAATTGCCATTGAACATGCATGCTACTGAAACACCTACATGTAAAATTTCTAAGAATTCAGGCATGGCAAAAGTTTTGCAGAAATGTAGTATAATCGTTTGGGATGAATGTACGATGGCTCACAAAAAGTCTTTGGAAGCGTTAGATAGAACGTTGCAAGATTTACGTGGGAATCAACGGGTTTTTGGTGGTGCCTTGATATTGTTAGCAGGTGATTTTCGCCAAATATTGTCTGTTATTCCTCGATCTACAGCTGTTGACGAATTGAAAGCGTGTCTGAAATCATCGTATTTGTGAAGGCATGTAAAAAAAACTAAACCTAACTAAAAATATTCGCGTTGAATTAGAGAATGATCAAACAGCAGCCGAATTTTCTAAACAGTTATTTGATATTGGAGATGGAAAATTACATGTTGATAATTCAACTGGCTTAGTAACACTACCAACCAATTTCTGTCGAATGACTCAATCAAAACAAGAATTGATTAATAGTGTATTTCCAAATATAACACAACAACTCAATAATCATATTGATTGAGTGAAAGGGCAATTTTGGCTGGAAAAAATAAAGACGTAAATGATATCAATGCAGACATTCTGAATAAAATACTAACTCAATTTTTTGCATACAAGTCCATCGACACAGTTATGAATCAAGATGATGTTGTGAATTATCCCACTGAATTTTTAAATTCTCTTGATTTGCCTGGTTTTCCACCACATTATCTACCATTAAAAGTTGGCTCGCCGATAATAATGCTACGCAATATTAATCAATCTCAACTTTGCAATGGTACGAGTACAAGACTTACAGTAAAAAGGTTGTTTAACAATGTGATGGAAGCAACAATTTTAAAAGGGAAACACAAAGGTGAAGTTGTCTTAATTCCGAGAATTCCAATGATTCCAACCGATTTATCATTCGATTTCAAACGTCTGCAGTTTCCTATACGACTTGCTTTTGCCATTACGATTAATAAGGCACAATGCCAATCTTTGGGAATATGCGGTATTAACTATATGTTGCATCTTCACGTGCAGGCAAGCCATCTGCCTTAATAATTTTAACAGATGGAAAAACGAAAAATATAGTATATCAAAAAGCACTAGAATAAAATGTATAAAAAATTGAACACAATACAAATAAAATTTTTTTGTATGTTGTATTGAATTAGTTATTTTATAGCACCCGGCGAAGCGGGTGTATTTAAGCTAGTAGTAAATAAAAGGCGAAAGTTTATGAAGATAGAAGAAGGGAATATGAAAACCAAACATCTTTATCTACTTCAAAATTCTAGGAGAACACCAAAGATACGAAGGGCAAAGTAAACTTCAGGAGTCTCGCATCGAAGTTGTTCTTGTTCTTACTTTTTTCTCAAACAAAAACTGAAGCATCTATTTAGCTTAAGAAGTGTATCATTGGTTTAACAAAATGTCTAAGAAAAAATTTAACAAACTTACTTTTGCATAAGTCCTTAAAAATCCAAGATAAGCCAGTAAAAATTCATAGCGTTCTGACTTTTTCTCCACATCAACCAAATACGTCCCAACCAGATTCGAATCAAAACACACTCCGTGTGCGTATTTCTTGTAATCCAACATTTCATTACTCAAAGCCGGAAAAATGCTCAAATTAATGACTCTATTGAAAATCTCCTTATCCACCAGAGGCAATAATGCAGTGCAAACATTCAAACAATTCGCCAAGAGTTCTATCGGTGGGTTTTGCATCAATTTAAATTTATTTAACACATCGATGCACAACTCTGTGGGATGAACCATTTCGGCGGAAATCTCATTCAAAGATTTGACACGAAGAATAGCCGATTGCAGATACTTCAAACCGAAGTTGATGCGTGTTAGTCGATCATTATTGAATTCAGTATAACGGGTGGCGTCATTGAGTAAGCAGTTAATCTCATAGTGGAGAACATTGAAGTAATTAACACTCGTACGGAAGTGCACGCAACAAGCCTTGGATCGTTCTATTATCACTGCTGAAGTTCCTGATCGAATTGTATAATCGATGTGGGGAAATGGCGAGAAGTCCCGAACGAGAATGTATTCATCTTCAACATCCGGGGAAGATTGGAGCAGAAACTTCGATTCATCGTAGATTTCGGTGTAGATTGGAAGAAATTCCAATTGAGATTTAATCTATGAAGAAAAAATATTTAATATTAATTCGCCTGTTGATTATTTGATTTGTCTGCTTACATAGGCTCCCATTCCGCCTTTAGTCAATGCATTCGCTATCATCGAGATGTGAATAGAATTTAAAGGAAAACTCTCCAAAGCTGTATTGTAGAGAGATCGAACTCCTCCATCTTAAAAGAAGAATTAATTACAAGTGAAAACTTTTGTTTGCTTTTCTGTACAAACCTTCAAGGGAGCAGAAATCTTTGGCTAATGTTGGCCAAGAAATAAGCTCACATAACAACTCGTACACAAAAGGATGACGACTAACAGATCCATCGGCATCAAATAGGTCACATAAATAAGTCAACTGATTGTAAACGGTTTTCCGCACAACTTTCGATACAACACTGTCGTCCTGGAATTATTAAGGAAAACAAATTAAAAAAAAAAATAACAAAAAAGTGTTTAATCTACAACAACAATATTCAACTAAAATTACGCTAATGAAATCTACTTTACTGAAACCAAGAATTTTTAATACTTCGAAATCGAATCCAAACTCTTAGTTGTTATTAAAAATCAGGTTTTCTAGATATTCTAATATTTTATTTTGGATGAAACCCAATTGAAGGCTTAGTAAGAAGATATATATTTCTTTGACTCAATTATAGTATCTTCCATAAATTTGTATGATTTAACAGTTTTCACAGAGATACTCAATTAATGTTAACTTTTAGGTCTTAACATATATTATTAAGCCGATTCTAAAGTGCCGATTTAAAAAAAATACAATTAGAGGATTATTTAATTCACAAAACTTCCCATATACTTTTTTAAGTACAAGTAGCAAAACACGTATCGTCAACCAATGGAATCAACGCTGGAATCCCTCAAGGATCAAAACTTGGCCCGCTTGCTGATCAACCAGACAACAAAACAGAGACAAAGACAAAGCTTTATGCAGACGACTCGATCACATACGCCACCGCTTTTTCATCAGAGGTTTCTGCTAGGAGAGTGCAGAGGCACATTCAAAATCTACGGGAATACTATTTCAAATGGCGAATTAAGTTTTTTTTTTATAATCTACCCGCGCTCAACGGATTATGATTACCCTTTAAATGTTTCAACACAGCGCGGGTGTAAAGTTAATGAAGAGAAATGAGGATAGGAAAGATGTGTGGCACGATGTTCTGAGACTGAAGGTGGTTGTCTCAGATTTTTTATCTCCAGGGATGGCGGCTGAACTAAAGCGGAGAAATGCCGTGTCTTATTTCTATGTCACTTATGTTATAATTCACATTATTTTATTCCTATTCATCCTTGTTGGGCATACTAGTTTAACTCATATGCTTCTGAACACCAATGAGTGTCATTCGAAGACGAGCGTTACCAGACAACACTGAAGTAAAAATTAAATCATACACGAAGTACTTGGGAATCTATTTTTCAAACAAACTGAAATTCAAGAAAAATGCAGACTTGTAGTTGAACAGAGCCAAATATTCTCTGCACTTGGTCCATGCGCTACTCAGCACGCGAAATTGACTTAGTAAGAAGACCGAGCTGCTTGCCTACAAACAACTTATCCGACCCGTTCTGGTCCTAGCCTTTCCCATCTGGTTTACTATGTCACCTACAGCAATGAAGAAGACGAAGCGTTTTGAAAGACAGATGCACCGCATTTGCACTGCACTACACCAAAACTCACTGACGAACTAAGTAGCTGTAATCCTCCTTCTTCTCGGGCCAACAAAAAAGAAAGTCAGTACAGACCTGAAAAAGTATCATATCGTCAAAGCTTTCAGCCCGCCAGCTCGGGATCTAAGGATTCAAACGGAAGTTCGTCCTAGAGCTATTTCGTCGCATTGAGAAAAGAGATTAAGTCTTTGATTTACATTTCCAAAAGTTGATCAGTGGCATCAAAAAATGGCCTTTTTAATGATTGTGCTCAAAATTTGGCCAGAACAGGGCATTTGTAAATGGAGGACTGTTTCCTTTTCCCGCTGCTCTCCAAAGGTGTGAAAGTTAGTGTTTTAAATAATGCCAGTGTCCGCTACAGGTAGCTACGCTCCTGGCTAAGTCTTGCATAGGTCTGCATATCTGTCTTTGGGATTTATTATAGGTTGGCCAAATCTTTCTAGATACAATGCAGTTAGTTAAACTGCTCCATTTACGGTTTGATTCGCTAAGCAAAAATGTGAGAAATTTGCCCTTCATTACTCCGAGCGAAATATTGACTCTTTCCGCAAGTGAGTTATGAAGGAATGATTCTTGCCTGGACAGCTCGTCCGCCCGTTCATTCCCAACAATGCTACAAATGACCCGGAACCCATATAAAAGTGATATTATGGTTAATATTTAGGATAGGAGGCTCATCCCGGCATTGCTGGACAAATTTGGAGTACGTTTGTTGTACTAGAACTAATGACTTTAACATCCTGTCAGTTATATAAGTCGATTTCGGGTTCCGGTTCGGATCTTGTTTGAGTACCTTGCATGCTTCCATGATAATCAGTAATTCAGCTTGAAAAATAGTAGAAAAAATGTGCTTAACGCTGACACCAAATTTTAAGAGTGGATGTATAAACAAAACATAAATATGGGGGTTTTATACAAAGCAAAAATCAACACAAAAGTCTCCAGAAAAACTCGATATAGGGCCGTTTAAAAACTTATACATTGAGTTCTCTTAATTGAATCATCAATACAAAAAGATTTCGGCTCAGGGAAATGGCAGTGATTTGAATTTTATATGGCTTTGAAACAGATATTCAGCCCTATTTTGCTATTCACGTTAATCGTCGATTCAATTCACCTTCACGCTGATTTTACGTAATGCTATGAATCAGGTGAACTATATTATTTTCGACCAATTTGACATTTACCTTAACATCTGTTCATGTGAAAATCTAAATTAGTTTGAATAGATAATAGAGAAACAGACTGGCGTTGACCTTTTTTCTACTTTCAAACATTGGAATAACAGAATTTTCAAACAGAAAAGGAAGAAACGTTAAATGATTAACCTACATTTTTAATAGATGATAAACCAATACCATGGGTTTGTCATAAGCTTTCGCCTACTATTCTTCTATTCGTATTAGCAGATCAAATTTCGTTAACATGGGCCAGGGTAGACCAAAGTAGGCCTTTTCTTAAATCCCTGAAAAATGATGACAACATTGGACCCGTACTGTAGAACGATTTTGTTTGTGTCATATCCCAAATTAACCTTGACGAATTAGGATACACCATGTATATTATAGTGGACATATTTATCATTCGAACCAAGTTCAATGAATTTAAATTCAAGCAAAAAATAAAACAAATATACCTTAAACATCTCATGGCTAACGAGCTCCTTGAGGAATCCAAAGACATTCAAATGCACGGCTCGAACTCCAAATTGTCCATACTTCGCCATAACACTGTCTTCCTGGTTGGGGCTACTACTTCTCAAATTCAAAAGCATCCACGACAGTAGCAGTGGACCGTTCTCTTCGTTGTGATACATACTGGCAATGTCCTTATCCAGAAGTTTTATAGTTTCATCTACTCCGGCGGTTTTTCCTGGATTCGGGAAGTCAATGCTCTTTAGAAACAAAGCCACTTCGCTGAAGGCGATTTTTCTTATCAATTGCTGGTGCAACTCATTCATGGGATCGATGTAACGTTGTTGCCTTCCAAATGAATGTTTCTTAAAGCAATCGAACAGTTTTTGTAACTGTTTCGGTTCCACGCCTACATGATCAAAGATCAACAAAAGGATGTGCAGAGTTTCGTTGATTTCACGGCAGTTCCGTTCCGCCCATGAATTCAATTTGTTGTGATAGTTCAAGAACTCGCCGGCGGTTAGTTTTGTCGGGGGATTTTCATTGATCAAGAATTCCAATTGCTTCAGATAGGAATCCCTCAGCTTGGTCATCGAGAGTTTGTCCACAATAAGTCTGTACTCGTTGTGATATGGATGCCCGGGTATTTTGTAGAAAATCAAAAGATTCTTCATCACTTTGAGGACAATCATACGTTCGAGAGAGTAGTAGCCCCAGATGTCATCGAGCAGCTTGGCCATATTTCCCTCAGATGATATGAAGGCAGTCAAGGAACTCGCTGATCCACGATACTCATTAGACAAGTAGTAGCAAAGAATTTGCCAGCATTGATTGGATTCCAGATCCTAGTGAAAAAAACATGTTTTAAAAGTCTTTAGCAGATTTTTGCTTTACTTACCAGTAACTCCTGCAACTTTTTGGTAAATGGATACAGCTTTTCTTGTTTCTTTTCCTTGAGAAGTGTTTCCAAGTTTGTGTTTGATGAATTGGAACTTTTAAATTGCAGCAGACCATCTTGCAGCTCCTTGGATACGTTGAGTAATTTCTCCTTGACTGTGTCCTCGGGTGTTTCGTAGTGAATCCCTGATATCAATTGCCAGAGACGCTTCCAATCGGTGCTAGTTTTTAGAAAGAGGAGTTTTATCGAAATAAATATGAACGGTGTTAGTTTGTAAAACTTACATTTCACCATTAGAAGAAGACATTCTTAAAATTTATTTAATAATTTTTATATAAATTCCTAACAAAAACGCGGGAATATTATTAAATTTATAGAAAAATACACAAAATAAACCGGTGTACCACTTTTAAGAAGACAGCTGTCAATGTCAACGAACGTGCTTATCCACTGTCACTTTTTGTTTAGAATTACGGTTTACATTTGAAAGACCTATACACACGTAGAGATTTTGGCTCACACAATTTTTGATTATAGTTGTGTTCAACCAAGAAAAGGCCAATGTAGAGTAGTGTAATGCAGGTTCATGAAAACTGTCAGAGCAAACTCAAGCAAAAACGTCATACGTCAGATGTTAAAAAGAAGAAAACAAATTAAATTCGGCGCAAGTAAAATACCTTTTGCCTGCGCTGAAGTCGATGGCAAAGGGAAGAAACTCATTCCCAGTGCCTGCGGCGACGTTGTTGGCTTTTTAGGCACAAAATCTCTTCCTCTTCTTCACATTTTTTCATCGAACTTTGAAACACTTGCGTTCTGAATTCTTCATGCAAATATACATACATATGTAGATTTAATTAAGATATTATTGGCTTAATTGGAGAACACTGAATCACCGGACATTGGCCTTCACTCGAAGTTGGCTCTAATCTATTATTTAAAAACTTTAATCAAAAATACAAAGCGCGGAAAAAATCAACTTTCTTCGTTAACAAAATATAATCGAATAATGACATCAAATGATTTTGACAGTTTTCACCAACCTGCACTAGCTCAAAAGGGAGTGTAAAATGAACGCTAATCAGGGTAAGTCAGTGCAGAAATTTTCTCAATGAACACAAAAAAGCTAAACTTTTCTGTCCAGTGCAGCTGGTTCAACTCTGAAACTCATAAAATAAATGCTGGTGTACCCCAGGGCTCCGTTTTGTCTCCGACTCTCTTCCTCATGTTTATCAACGATCTCTTATCTGAAACTTCTAATCCATTAAATTGTTTTGCTGATGATAGTACCCTCAGCTTTTCATATTCGTTTAAAGATTCACTTCCTTGTTCTTCGGAAGTGGAACTTGAACGGCAGCGTATGATAAAATTCTGATCTTAACAGCATTGTCCATTGGGGAATAAAAAACCGTGTAGAATTTAATGCTTCAAAAACCCAATGCTGTTTTCTATCGTTAAAGCGAAACCCTCCCCTTTTGCCGCTATCCATGAGCGGCACTTGCATTGAGGAAACTGAACAACTCTCTGTGCTCGGTATGTGCATCACAGACCACCTTGTGTGGAATGACCACATATTCGACGTTGCCAAAAACGCTGCCAAGTGTTTAGGTTTCCTTCGACGTTGCAAGAAATTTTTTACCCCTTCTGATCTGGCTGTAATCTATAAGGCTTATATTCGTCCAAAGCTCGAGTACAATTCCCATATTTGGGCAGGTGCTCCAATAACACACTTGAGTCTCTTGGATAAAATCCAAAAAAGAGCTTTAAAAATGATAGGTGATAGAAGTATAACAGAAACATTTGAATCTCTCGAGCACCGTCGCAATGTTTCTCGTCTTTCATTATTTTATCGTTACTTCTATAAGCAGTGTTCTAGCGAAATAGCCAGTTGCATTCCTCCCCTTAAACAATTTAACCGTAATACTCGCGCTTTTAGGAATGCTCATCAGTTTACCCTTGAGCCCAATTTCGGACGTACTGTTAAATACAGAGATTCTTTCTTCAGCCGGACTACACGCATGTGGAATGCTCTACCCAGCTCTATTTTTCCTTCCCATTGTAATCTTCAAAAATTTAAAACTAATGTACATCGGTATCTCCTTTTAAACCCTTCCTTGTTTTCCTAACGCTCGCACTGTGTTAATCATTTTAAGGGTAGTAATAACCCCTTGAGTGCGCGCTAATTATAAAAAAAAAAACAAAAAAAAAAAAAAATAGGAGATATGTATATATAATAGCCGTGTTTTTTTCGCAAGTCCATATAGAATTGTAAAAAGAAAACGGCATCGGAATTTAGGAGCTTTTTTTCCCAAATAGCTGGGAGCACTGTGTACGCTATGACATTTGTCAGCTGTTTTGACGACTAGCATCAACCAGCATTAATTGACTTCTCTGAACAAATTATCGATAACATATAGATAATACTATTTTGGCATCAACCGTTTTTATCGGGTTTTAGATTATGTCTCGAAAATTATCTAGTCTTAGCTAACTCTGTATAGATTTAAGTAGTTGTTGCATTTGCATGTCAAGCGCTTAGTCCCGATGTTGTTTTTTCTACAATTCTATATGGACTTGCGAAAAAAACACGCCCAATAGCTGTGTTTTTTGCTACTTGTCAGCTATATTGAGACTATAGCATCAACCAGTCTCGAAAACTATCTGGACTTAACTAAGTCAGTATAGACCTAAGTAATTGTTGTATTTAAATGTAAAAACGCCTAATGAAATATGAGCTGTTGTCGTTTTCTTTTAGACAAAACTGTCATAAATGTCAGATTGTAAGCACATGTGTTCCGGGTTCACCGATGGGCGTAGACATGCTGCACATGTGATTTAGCCTATTTATAGGTTGAAATGCGTTCGCATGCTCTACAAATTAATATAACACATTTTAATATAACAGTCCACGTACAGGTCAGTTCTCCCTAAGCCTAAAATAAATTTCAATCTGACAATGCTTCTTTTCTAAACAATTTTCCCATCCTCTGTTACATTCTTTTTGAAGTTTTCTTTTGATTCTATGAAAAAACAAAACAACAGAATGGGATAAAACATAAAAGTAAACAACAACAAAAATCAACGCAACCTGTTTTTTATTGTTTTTAAGAACATACAAAGCAAAATGCTAGAAAGAACAAGCCTGAAGCGTGATTAGTAAAAAGTAAAGGATTAACAATAAACGGTCTGCGAGGACTTGGCTGCTTAACCTAAAAACAAACCGGTTTAATTATTTTCGCTGAAATAAAAATAAAACTAAATTTAGCATCACAAAGATAACTCGCACATAGTTTTTTGACTAACTTCTGTGGTTAGCCTGATGCTAAGGAAAGGTGTTCGTCCTAGCCAGTACCTAGTGCTTGACAACGATTTTTTCCTTCGCTCGAAGTTTTTTCCCATCCACACTTTTATGAAGAAGGAGAGGAGGTTGTCAAGGGTTTATACCTTTCGTTAGATACAAGCAAATCGAGGTCTGTAACGCGCAACCTCAAAACGTTTCTAGGTAAATCAGCAGCAGGAGCAGAAAAGGCAGAGCTACTACTTTTGACTGCTAAAACTTCTTGTCAGGAAGTTTGGCCTCTTAGTATTGTCAAACTATCGATACAAGGCACAGATCTGAAATATTCTCCTGCTGCTGCATCACAATCTTAAATTGAAGAAAAAAGAAATAAAAAAAAAACAGAAGGACCACCCACCCTCGTTCTCCGTCGACCAACAACACAGAACACACATAGGGGTGGACATCGCCTTTTACCCACCCCTAGTAGTATTTTAAGAAGGATTTTTGCTACTGCTGCTGCTGCTGCTGCTACTTGAAGAAGAAAAATCTATCTTTTGGAACTATATACGCAAGGAGATTAAATTGATTTTTCTCGAATCTCGGCATCGAACAGCATCAACAAGAGACGAAGCTGAGCTAAATTATTTAGTTAGTTTTCTTCACTTGGACTTGGAATACAAAATTCAGCCTCAAAATGGATGAAAGGAAATATAACACACCTGCCGAAGGATGCGAAAGTAAGTCTTACACTCGCTATCATTGCAGTTTGTTTATTATTATTTTGTTTAAATTCTGTTGTCAAAGTTGATTTATTGCTGTTTTGTCCCATATACTCGTATTAAGTAGGTTTCTTTTCTAAATTTAAATAAGAGGTGAGAACCGATTGCATATTTTTGTTTTACTCGTTCTTAGTTTTTTTTCTTCAAGATAAAGATAAAATCTTATTTGTGTACCTATTGCTAAAGAAAGGGTGGTGGGATAAGTAGCAGGCGGAGGCTGGATGATTGAGGGTGGCTAGAAAGTGCGATGTATCTATAATAGTTTGAACTTTGCAACTAAGGGCTAGAATGTACCAAAGTTTTTTTTCTATGTATTTTGTGTGTACATAAATAATTATATACGAGTATCTATCTGCTATCTGAAGAAGAAAAAGTTTAAGGAATTAGAGAAGTTTTCTTGTATTGAGGGGTTCGGATCGATGGTGGATTATCCTTAAGATGTTATAGAAGGTAGGTATATAGCTTCTCGTTTTTAGGGATTATGAAATAAATGTATTAAGCGTTGGAATGAAACAAAAACAAAAAAAAAAACATTGAAGATTATTTAGGATGGGAATTTCCATTCAACATGATTCTGATTTATTTGATTTTTGCAAAAGTGTTATAATTATATTTGAAATATGTATCTTACACCGAATGCATGAACTTACGCAACTGCATTTTAACATTTTACAAAACCATTTTGAGAAGCGTTGCTTAACTCTTTGACCACAACGTGGGACATAGGACGTGAACTACCGCTACACGACGTCCGTTGTCCTGTCAATGGAAAAGTGTTTGAGATCTCCTCAACCTATTCCCAGCTTCTAAGATTCCAATTCGACTGTTCTGCGCCTAGTTTTCCTCTTGCCCACAGGTCTTCGGCTGAGTTCTTGGTTGGAGATGGTATTATTTCAATAAATCCTAAGACATCGAAGACATCTATTTACAAAAGTTTGCAGTTTTTTTTTTGTGATAGTGGCGGTTACCCATAAAGTTGTACGACCTTTGATTTTCTAAACTTTTGATAGGATGCCGAAAGCAGTTTTTGGTTTGCTAATACGGTAGTTTACATCTTCATCTGTAACCCACGATCTTTCGAGACAACACTTCCAAAGTTAGAAAGTTGAGAAAGTGATTCACCATTTCAACCGAACAACGTCGATTTGAGCAGAACTACTAGAAATGTGTAGGGTTTTCGTTTTCCCTGTGCTGATTCAAAACCCGAATTTATTCACTTCGCTTTCCAGATTGCTCAACATCTGGTGCAGAACCGTAATGTTGTGTTAAAGCAAACACGAAGTCGAGATGTTGCAGAAAGGAAAACATCATCTATTGGATTCCTCGTACTTGTTCGGTTAGGGCAGCATTGAGGACATCTCCAAAATTCACCGTTAATTTGTTTCTCAGTGTTTTGTTAAAGAAAAAAGAAAGGACATTTTTCAGGCCCTTTCATTGAAGATGTTCGACAAAGACCCAACAGACTAGTTTTTTTATTTGAATTAATTTTTCAGCTTTTTTTTGAGTATCATTTATTTATATAAAACTTATAGTACCCTCATGAAGATGAAATATTGGGGCGACATCCTAAGCATAGCGTTGGTATTTGTTAGATTTGTCTGTGCTAAATTTAATAATAAAATATTCTCTTTTTTACTACTTGTTTTGTATCTTAGTCTACTCTCCACTGTAAAATCGTGCGCTAATTCCATCGCCACGACCAGCATAGCGTTGGCAACACAAAATCACGCTCCATGATAATACTATAGGTTATATGTATATACAAAGGTATCATTTGCTTTAAAAAAAAAAAAATCAAAATAAAAAAAAACCCAAAAAGTGATTTCAGACCTTAAATTGTCCCCTCTCCAAAGGGAGAAAGGGAAAGCCAGGTCTTCTGCGTAAACCGATATAAACTTTTTGAAACAAATAAGAATTTTTTTAAGTTTCCCGTCAATTACACATTCCTGACATGTTTTCCTAAGGCCGGCCACACATCGAATATAAATTTGTATCGTACGTTTTTCTCAGTCAAATACGCATTGTCTTGGTGATATCATTTCGTGATGTCTCCTTGGTTGCGTGATGAATAAGTTGTATCTTTAAAATAATTGTATTCTAACTCTAAGACTGCGGCCGGTGGTGTCGTCGCTGTCGTACAACCAACTTCGGTAAAATTCATTATATTGTATCCGTAAAAATAGTTAACATTTTTCTACATTACATACATTTTAAACGTTTCAACGCACGACAGTGTTTAAAAATTTCAACAAGTTCGTATCGTTTTCGGACGTTGGAAATACACGTACGACGAACGTTTATATATATATTCCTTAGCAATTGCATATAATGTGCCTGCCAGCAAAACTTACTTTAAGTGAAAAAAAATCTTTTTGAGAAAATTGGTAAGTATCGATAGTTATCATCGCCAAAAATGGAAGCTATAACGGACGTATTATGTACAAGAAAGACCCAGGTGGCGGTGGGAAACTCTTACCAATTGTTTATTTTTTGATAATACCTTTTGTTTTAATAGGGCAAAAACAAATTATAAGGGGCACAATTAGAAAGGCTTTTCCAATTGATAAGCGAGAAGCTGGGTAGGTATAGCACAGATATGCCAAAAGAATTGGCACTGTTTTTTTTAAATTCCAAATGCGATCTAAATGAAATTTAATTCATTACAAATTACACACATAATGTTAACTCATGTTAATCAAATGCATATCACAAGTGTCTAGAAAGCTTTCGCTTATAGGAATCTATTCGATCAGCAATAATGGAAAAGGCAATAAAAATCCATTTGTAAACAATGTCCTCTTGCCTGAAACTTTTAATTCACTTAATTGTTTCGCCGCCGAATCTACTCTCAACTTCTCATACTCGTTCACAAATTCACGTCCATCTCGTTCAGAAGTGGAATTGCAACGGTATCATATGATAAGTTCATTAAAATCCAATATTTACAGCATTTTTAAATGGGTCACAAAAAACCCTTATGCCATTGTGCTTGAATGTACTCGGTATGTGTTTCAACGACGTTGGAATGACCACATTCTCTAGACCGCCAAAAATGCTGCTTGCTAAATGTTTAGAATTTCTATATCGATGATATCATTCGGATTTTGTGAAGCAAATATTTAGGAGGATTTTTTTTAGAATAAATTCTGTGATAGGGCTGTTTATCTCTCATTCCTTACTGGTGAGTTTCAATTGAAAATTTGAAATATTTGGTTTAGAGATACTTTTCTTTTTATGATTGTTATACCTGGAGGCCTTAAACGTATGTATTATCAAAATTCCAGTGTTTAGCTTCCTTTTTGTTTTTTGCAGCTAGCATATTACATCATATGAAGGGAATTAACATACACATTTATTTCCTTATATTCCTGCTTAAGGCCATCTCTTGTGCCCCAAAAAAGATATCCCAGATATGACATAACAGATATGAAAAAAAATCAGTTCATAAATAATGTTTAGTCTTTATAACAGATTAAGCTGCCTTATTTTTGGAACTGTGTGCATTTTTAAGGCCGCAAACAGTGTTTGAATCCTAACGGGTCACAAGAAAATGCGAACCCACATGATCTGATTGGGTATCAGCACTTTACTTTTACAGATCATGTCAGGATCAGCCACGTTTTTCCTCCCTATACCTCCTCACTTTTTGGGAAGCATCGTGTATCCATTGAATATCAATTATTTAAATATTCCAAATTATACAAGTCGGGAATTTCCAATTAATTCTTAATCGGAGTTGACATTTTCTCAAATAGCATAAAAGATCTAATTAAGCCTTCATTCCATAACTTGGGCATTTTCTTTAACATTAACTTTTTAGTCTGTTTACCGCATCTATAATAATAACGTCCAGAAAAATTAATACATTTTAGAAGACATACTAAGGAATGTTAAATTAGACAAGCCTTAATTTCAAATGGATCCTTAATCTCAACTTATATTTTTTTCTATTTGTCATGGAATTTATAAAATAATTATTTTTTTTTTTAGATTATTATCAAATCAGTGATGATGACATTGAGGATAATGATGAAAATGGTGACGAATCCGTTCTTGAAGATCCCTCAACAATTGATGGAAGAAATCCATACGAACGAGCTTGGTCCACCGAAGCAACTCGTGCACTGATTCACATTCGTGGGCCGATGGAAGAAAAATTCACAGAAGGTCGACAAAAGCGCACTGCCCTCTGGCTAAGTGTAACAAGACATTTACAAAAACTAGGCTTTCGCTACAACGCTGCTAAAGTGCAAAAGAAATGGCACAATATCCTCATTACCTATAACAAGAATCTCAACAAGAAGTTCCTTGCTGGATATGTGCATTGGGAGTTCTTCGAGGAGATGTTCAAATACTTGCAGGGCAAAAAAGCCGAATGCGACACAATAGTAAGTGGTGCACAATTCCAAGATGAAAGCCAGTACCCGACCGACAACTCAATGCTACAACCACAAATTCAAATGGATGGAAAATCTGCTGATGAATTCGAAGAGAGCAGTGGCAGCCCGGAGAGAAAAAAAAGTAAGTTCGAATACAACAACGACCACCACGAAGAACTTCCTCTTGAGATAACGCATGAAAATGGCAACGATGATTATGCACACGGCTCAATGCAAGGTCAATGGTGGAAGGAGTACTTCGAGCGAAAACTAACGATGGAAAGAGAAAAAATAGATTTACAACGCGAAATGCATCGAGATGTAATGCATTTCAATAAAATGTCTCTCATTCAGCAGGAAAAAATTGAAAGAATTAAAATCGATGCAATTAATAGTCTAACTTCTACGCTGCAGAAATTCGTCGAGGTGAAGAGTCGAAAGAACTAAATGCACTTAGTTCACGAAAATGCATGTAATTTTAATTTATGAGTTTAAAAATCGTCTTAATGTTCCCTATTTGTGATTTTATTATGTGTTTCAGTTGGTTTACTGAATCAGTATTATATATATGCTTTTTAGCGTTTCGGATACATTTTAAGGACAAATACATCAAGTACAAAAATTTCAAGAAAATTTATATTTTGTTTCAGTTTAAACTTAATTCAGCCAGTGACAAATTTTTTACGTTGTAAGTATGAAAGAGCCAAAGTACTTAAATCAAAACTGTTTTAAATCTTTTATTGATTGAAATGATTTTGAATAATGAGATTTGAAAAATGAGATAGCAATAAAATGAAATAGTTTCTTTCGATTTTAGCAACAAGCTGAAATTTAAGAAATTATATGACTATTACTGCAGTGAGGTAAGTAACGCAAAGAAAACTGTTGAATAAAATAATCCTTTGAAAAAACCTGAACAAATAAATTGTTGAATAAATGAATTTATATTAGGATTAAAGTATCAACCCTATACTGAGGGACCCCAATCTAATCTAAAACTATTTAACTTTTTGTATTAATATTCACAAAACAAAAACGTTTTTATGAGATTTAAATTCCGGCGACATATATTTTCATTTGAAAGACGGTTTCTTCTTAACTTTCCCTCTTTAATTTCATGTTTATATTCTTTTTCTTTATAAATTTTGAAATTATTAATTTTGCATTATGATGTATTCGTCTTAAATTAATCATTCACCCCTGTTACAAAATTCGGCGAACGAGCTAAAGTGACAGTTTCAATTAATTTCCAAACGTTTGCTATTACAGAATCCGACGAATGAAAGTTGAACGAATGTCGGTAACAATCCCTGCACCACCGACATTTTGTTCAACTTATATGGTATTACTGAATTCGCACTCTATACAATTTCTATCATTTTATATTCGCACCAATTTCGAGACGAATCTGAAGTGAATTTTTGATTAAACGAAAAATATACAATGGAAAGCACAAAAATGTAAGTCAAAAGCTTATCATACTGAATGTTTAAGTGTTTGTTTAAAAAATTTTAATAGAAAACGCACAACTAACAACGCAACCGGAGAGCCATAAATCTAAAACAAAAGAAAAAAGAAAGCACGGTTGGTATTGAACGGTCCTCCATCCAAGCACTAACCACGCACAACAATGCTTGATTTCGTTGATCGATAGCGATGCTATTATCAAAGTCTACGCCGTTAACTAAATGTCGGTAGCTGACAGTTTCGATACGAAAGTTCATAAATGATAAGGTAATTTTAGGAATAGACAGTGTAGTTCATCCGGCGAATTTCATAATTCAGTTTACCAGCGAATGCGAAAGGTCAACGGATCGAGTCAACTCACCGGGAGTAAAATTCTGCGAATTCTGTAATAGACATGATTATATTTGTATCTCCTGATAGTATCCCTTCCCTTGACATAATGGTTAGTGCGTTGAACTGTCATGCATAAGGTCTTGGGTTCGATTTTAAGCCGCTGCAAAAAAGTTTTTCACGGGTGTACTGCCTCTTGCGAGGAATTGACGAATCCTCTAAGAGTATCTCTTGTCATCAAAAGTTCTGCACATTAGCCGTTCGGAATCGGCAGAAAATTGTAGTTTCTCTCCATTCCTGGTTTGTGTGCTTTTGGATATGACTGTTCCTTCCTCTCCTCTATCTGGTGAAGTTCAAATGATTATTTTTTGGTGCACAAGTGCATCACATCTACCCAATATGTGATATGGTGTTTCCTTACGTGCATTGCAGAATATGCATGTAGCACTGCACACCCGGCCAAGAATACTGAAGTGTGTTCTCAGATTATAGTGAACAGTAAGAAGTCTCGTTATTGATATGAGATTGTGTCTTCTTGAGTTGATACGATAAGGAATTTTAAACCGACCAGATTTATTCCGATATCCGATCATTCTCAGAGACCGTTTGAAGACACAACACGTGTTCTTAAGTCGTTGGGTACCAGAAGTTAAGCGCATTTGGAAAAAGTGTGAGGAAAAGGTTAAGCACTCCTCATGGTACCAGTAAAATCATGGACATAGGGAAAAGGGGCTTAGCTCCTTTGACTTTACTAGTGAGCGATGAAATACACGTATCCAAAATAATTGTTTGGAGACGATTCGGCGATTTATGGCAAATAAAATTTCCCTGGGGAAACTTCCTAGACGCATGTAACACTAATGTTTCTACCTACCGACCGACCTATTATTACTGACTAAAACTTGAGGGTTTACTTGGCATATTTTCTTACAATTAAAAAGGTTATGAAAACTTAACTAGTAAACCAAATAAATTGTAGTCAGTATTTAATTATAATAACAAGATTTTCTCTCATAATTTGAATTACTCTACTTAAGAAATTTGATATTCGGCCCCATCGGGGTAACCGTCGGCGAATCTGCTGAATTGCAAAAATTTACACCAAAAGGACACCAGAAATTGTGGCTGTGTTTTGGGAAGATCTGGCGAATCAACTGAATTCATTGGGACCAAGGCAAAGGAATGTTGTTGGATGGAAAAAAGTATCCGTTTCCATTGTGATTAAGGTATAAGTCAAATAAATAAATAATATTGTGTTTCAAAAGTTTTTTTTTCAATTTATTCTTTTTTTGACACTTCAAATGGAAACAAAAAACATTCGGCCCTAGCGAGGTATCCGTTCGGAGCGGAAAATGTTCCGATTTTATACGATTCGGAGGATTTTTGCTTGGAGGTATTCTTCCGAACAGCTGTTCGGAATTTTTCTCCGACATTATTTTAACGCACCCTGTGAACTGCGTTGAAGCGCAATCAAGTGCTTTATTTGTGAAATTTCTGACAGCTAAATGCAATTGTTTTTTCGATTTCGTCCGACACAAATTCTTCGCGGAACAAATTGCGCCAACGAATTTGTTTGAGTAATACTTTTCTTTCCAAAAGGATACCTCGAAAGCAATTTGAACCTCCGACAAAGTATGCGTTGCGGACAATTTTCCGCTCCGAACGGATACCTTGCTAGGGCCGATTATGTTTTGAAATAGGCAGGGGACATTATTCGATAGTTTTGATTTAAAAATCGGTGCTTCTAATTACATTTCTTAAAAACGCTAGCGCATTATAATTGAAAAAAAATACTTTTTATAAACAATAAATTACACTCTAACCGATTTTTCATGGTTTAAAACGTTTATGGTGTTTATTTTATAAAAAATTATCGACAATATATCGCATTTTCAATATTTCGGTTAATTTGCACATCTCTGCCTAAAATTTATATCCATCGCAATGCGTCGTCGCATTTCTGTAACATTTCTTCCGATGAAAGCTACTTCGAACCTAAATTGAATTTCCGACGATGGATGCGTTGCGGAGAAAGTTCCGCTCGGACGGTTACCTTGATAGGGCCGATTAATCTTTCTATTATATAGAACGGTAAAGCTTAAATTACCGCTCCACTAATTTTCATCCTTCTACAACAATCAGAAGTGCTCCGTAATTTATAATAATTTTTGAGAAAGTGAGTGGTTGCCACGCCCCCAGAATTAGAACTTCCAAATTCTTAATTTTTTCCTTCGTATGCACCACAATACTTACCGTTGTGCGAAATTAATAGCTTCTACGGTGTCGGAATGCCCTCCACAATTTTGGTGGTCTGTCAGTGAGTTAGTCATTTACGATTTTAGTTTTGGAGTCCGATATCCCAAAAACTACTTACGCTAAGGAGTTTAAATTTGGTGAAGAGTCTGTGTTTGATTAGCTCAGCAAATGCTGTGAATTTCAAGCTTTTGACTTAATTGGTACTGAAGTGAAGAGGGTAGAAAATCTCATGAGTTTGTTCCTAAAATAAGGGTGAATTGCCCGAAATCGCCTGTGCACTACTGTGCCCTTTGATATGGTCGTTTTTTCGGGCCAGGTTAAAGAGCATTTAGCTATTATTATAGACAAACATACATAATTAAATACAACAAATCGACTTGACTTCATGACCAAAAATTATTTCATTTATTTTCATTATCTATATATCTTAAATTATAAATTAAATACTAAAATCTAAATAAAAAATAATATATGATTATTACATTTATATTCTAAAAAGTCTTCAAGTTATTGTGTTATTTCTTTTTTTTTTATGCATTTGATGTAAAACACATTACATTAAAGCTCATTAAGTTTTAAACATTTGCCTTATATTTATTTAAAGAAAACTATATAATATGTATGTATTTATATAAATCTATAATTTATTTTTTGTTTTCTTTATGTATCAATGAAATCTAAAATGATGTTCAGTATCGAAATTCGAGTATGTATTTCTATAAACTTTGGTATAATTTTACATAGTTTACGAAAAATTATGTTAAAAAAGGCAACATCGGTATATTTATTGTTTAAAAACAATATATTTGTGTTTATAAATATTTATTTGAAATTGAATTTTATTTAAATTTACCTATTGTCCAGCGATTTTAGTTTTTAATTTTTTTTTCGCAAGAAAAACACAATGGAAGTATTGTTTGTGATATTTGTAAACACTTTGACAGTCATGTGCATATGTCATGTGCATATGGCGGTCTTTTTTTGAAAAAAAAAAGTTCATTTTAACCGAGTTAATAACAAATTCCCTAAATAACGTTCAAGATTCGACCAGTAGAACCTAATTTGAAAAGTACGTGAAATCTGCGGTGGAATTTATAGTGGAGTTGAAGCTTATCATAAATTTCTCAAAAAATTTATGAAAGTGAAAAAGTGACAGTCAATTGGATAATCAGCTTGCGTGGAGCAAAATCATTTATTTTTATGATCAAATATCAACTATCGACTTACGGGATTCTGCCCCTGTTTGATTATCGTCAGTCAGTTTTCTTGCAAATGCAATGGCCGTTTACGAACATTAGAGACGCAATAACAATTAGAAACAATCACAACTTAAACTTGAAATTGAAACCCTCATTAGAAGAAAAGGCATAAGCATAATAGGCTCATTTTCTTATCTACGGATCTATATGGATCCGGATCTGGATTAATTTTTAACACGTATTACAAAAACAATTTGGGATCTTGTTCTCTATCTGGATCTATTTCAAAGATCCAAAAATGTATTCTTAATCTGTTGGGTAGTGGGCTTTTATGGTAAGTTATTATAAACTAAGGTGTTAAGAAAAAAGACAACAAATAATTGAATATCAAAAAACATAAAGATAAAAGAGATGTCAACGATATGGATCATATATCGTTTTATTTTCAAGGGAGAATCTATATGGATCTTTGGCGATAATAAAACATGGCTATTATCTAATTTGTCTAGCTAGCTAGCTTGAGCCTTTGAAGGAATTCATTCATTCATAACTACATAATAGTTCTCTTATCCTTAAGCTCATACTACTTCTTCTAATTTACTTCATTTGTATTGAAGGTAAAGAGCATTAACAAACGTCCAAAAAACATAGAGGCAATCAATTAGTTATATCTTTTTTTAAAATATGTAATTTTGAAGACGGAATATAAAGTCCGTTCCTCTTATTTGAATGTGTGTAAATTTCATTACAATTCTGTTTCCTTACTTAAAAAAAATTATAGTTCCTCTTCTTACAAAGAGAACCATCAAGAGAGAGTAAAAAAAATAATATATAATAATGAAATTCACAGATGTCTAAATATCTGTGAATTTCATTCCTATTTATTGGAGGACAGAAATACACAGCTCAGCCAAATGTCAATATGATATTAAAAGAGTGAAATTGAAACAGGTAATAAGGAATACCGGGATTTTTTTTTGTCAATCTGAGCCCTGAAGTCACCCTGGGGTCGCCCTAAATTGTTTTTTGAAAAACATGAAGTCACCCTGGTGAGAAAATTCTGTGTTTTTTGAGACCTGGGGTCGCCCTGAACTCGCCATGAAGTAGAACTAGGTATAATAAAAAGGATACGAACGGAGTTAATGTTAAAATATTCATTGATGCCTTTGAAATATGTGGAGAAATGTTGCTTAAGATTGTGAATTTATCTTTAATAAGTGGTACGTTTCCAAATTGCTGTAAAGAGTCCCTTATTGTTCCTATTCCTAAAATAAAAAACTCAACAAAAGTGGAAGATTTCAGACCTGTCAATATGATGAAACTTGAAAGTAAAATTATTGAAAAAATTGTATACAATCAATTACAAATTTACTTAGAATCTTTTAATTTAATATCGTGTTATCAATCCGGTTTTAGAAAAAATCATAACTGCGAGTCCCTTCTTAATCTAGTTATCACTAAATGGAAAATTGACATTCATGACAATAAAGTTGTAGTGGCCGTATTTTTAGACTTAAAACGAGCTTTCGAAACAGTGGACAAATTAATTCTAATTGAAAAGCTAAAAATGTATGGTGTAAGAAATACAGAACTGCAATGGTTTAAGTCATATCTCGAAAATAGAACTCAAAAAACTAAATTAAACGATAATATTTCAAATCCTATCTCGGTGCTTTATGGTGTCCCACAAGGATCTTTACTGGGTGTGTTGCTGTTTTTGATTTATATCAACGATATGGAGAATGTGGTCCGTTTTTCAAAAATTGTGTTGTTTGCTGATGATGCCTTATTATTTATATCTGGTAGTAATATTGATGAGTGTATTGATAAAATTAATATGGATTTACAAAATTTGCAAGAATGGTTTGACAGTAACATGTTAAAATTGAATGTAAATAAAACTAAAGCAATGATTTTAAATGGTTGTACCAATAGAAACATTAATATTAACAATCAGAATATTGAAACAGTAAACGAAATAAAATATTTGGGTGTTGTAATTGACGAAAATTTAAACCTTGATGCTCATGTAAATTATATTTGTAAAAAGATATCTAAAAAAATTTACTTTTTGAGTAGAATTAGAAATAAAATGTCAACAAAGACATCAATTAATGTATATACTACTATGATAAAACCCCACTTTGAATATTGTTCAACTGTTTTGTTTATAAGTAATAATCAGATGATGAACAGATTGCAAAAACTTCAGAATAGAGCTATGAGAATTCTCTTAAAATGTAATGTATTAACTCCAATAAGAGAAATGTTACTAAAGTTATCATGGATGAGTGTCAACCAAAGAATAATGTATAACGCTATACTATTTGTGTTTAAAATTAAGTTTAATATATTGCCAAATTATTTAAATGATTATATAGTTTATGTAAGAGAAGCACAATCTTTTGCGTTGCGTAACATTGGTGATTTTCGCTTGCCAATGTATAGAAACTCGAAAACAAAAAATATGGTTCTTCATAGAGGATTAGATATTTATAATAATTTAACGAATGAATTGAAAATTGAAAATAATTTAAGAAAATTCAAAAAACTTTTAATTGGTTATGTCAAGAATAGATTTATTTAATATATGTAGATAAAGAATGTAAGTAATGAATTTTTTAAATGGCAAATTATTGCCAAATAAACGTAAATAAATAAATAAAAAAAAAATTTTGCTGGGGCGAGTTCAGGTAACGATCAAACTGTCAAAAGTCATATGAGATTTCATATGTATTTCTTTTGTTGTCCTTTGGCGATTTGAATGTTGCATGTTATTACTTGTATTTGCAATTAAATGTTTGTTGTACTCATCGGATGAAACATTCAGCAACAACGCGAAATTGTTTTCGTTCATTTTTAAAACTAATTTATAACAAACTTAAAGTTTTATCAGATCACAAAATTATTTTGTCTTGCTTGTAGTTGTCAAAAAAACAGTTGAAAGCCCTTGGGTGTTTTTTGAAAACTGAAAACCCCAGTTTTTGTTGACAACTCTGAGGGTTCTCAAGAAAACCTGGGTCAACCCTGGATAAAGTTCAACGAACGAACCTAATAACATGCGACATGCGAATCGACAAAGGATAACAAAAGAAATAGATATAAAATCTCATGTGATTTTTGACAGTTTGGTCGTTACCTGAACTCGCCACAGCGAGTTACCTAGGTCTACTTCAGGTCGAGTTCAGGGCGGACACAAGTCTTGAAAAACAAAGAATTTACTCACCTGGGTGACTTCAGGTTTTTCAAAAAACGATTTAGTTCGACCACAGGGTGACTTTAGGGCTCAACGAACAAACCTTCCATGTGTCTCGTGGTAGGTATTTTCTTTGAAAAACTACAATTTTTCTAAACACGTGAAAGTCGGACTAACTCACATTCGCACAAAAATCAGAAATTCAAGGTGCGGGAAGGGATCTATTGGACATTTTTAGGAATTCTTTATTATTCTGTCGAAATATACGTCTCTGATATCTTTTTGGCATGTTTGACGTTTGCTGAAAATACTCCACGTACACATGCTACTTTAGGACCGTAAAAGTGTTTAACGTTTTAAAAACTTACAACTTTTGTATAGTTTCTCAAACCATTTAAATTAATTACTTGCTAAATTTAGTTAAACAGAAAAAAAAGTTGGACGGATTTCCCAACACAAAATGCTTCTTAAAAGGATAAAACAATCTACTTAGTTAAGGAGTCTTAAAGCTAACAAATTTATATTTACATGGTAGTCTCCGAATCTGGAGGCGTGTGATAGTTTAAATTATATGCAGGTGGGCCGCTGTTCAAAAATGCCATCGATCGTATACTCTCTCTCGATGCTGTTCGCTTCGAAAACGGTATATTTTGAGGTGGAGTGCTAGAAAAACTAGGCGAATGTTGTTGTTGTTGATGATGATGGTGATGTGAATGTTGATGTTGTTGTTGTTGCTGAAACTGATGTTGCTGTTGTTCTTGCTGCTGTTGTTGTTGTTGTTGTTGTTGTTGTTGTTGTTGCTGCTGCTGTTGCTGTTGCTGCTGACCAGTTATTCCAACAAATACATTCTCGGCTACAGTTGGATTGTACGAACTCAAGGGTCGCGCACCATGAAAGTTTGAATAGCTCGATCGTACCGATGGAGGACGGTTATTGTACAACTCATCGACATGCTCCCCATCATTCAAGTTCGGAGTAGAATGTTGATACGTCGGATTATATAGACCCGTCGAAGTATTTCCCGAGGCCCAAGACTGCTGTAACTGCAGTGTACTGCCACTCGTGTTATAATAAATTGGATCTGGAGGTACGTTCTTAGTGAAGCTGCTATACTTTTTCGGTGGCTTAGTTAAACTACTGACAATCTCATTGTTTAATGATTGCAAATTCGAAGCTGTCAGCGCTGGGTTATCGACATGCTGAAAGCTGGCTAATGATTTTCCAGCTGAGTTTTGTTGCATTTGCTGTTGCTGCTGGTCCATTAGCTTAGTCACGGGATTTTGTTGATATTTCCGACGTGAAGTTCGCATGCTATTGCGATTGCTTGAGCTGGCATGACTACGTCGACTGGTGGTACTATGGCGGCTATTCGATCCACGTGTCATTACCGAGCGTCGTTTTACTCGGCGTGGCGTCATTGGTTTGGGGCTTAGCTGTCCATTGCGATCTTCGACTTGGTCATCGTAATCTAATATCGTATCGGTTCGAGTTCGTATCGTATCCATGGATGAGGGACCAAATTCAATTGAATACAAGGATTGACGGTGTTTGGCTTTTTTACTACCATGCTTCACTGATTGAAATAAAAGAATTATTATTAAGTAATTTAAAATAAGAACAAAGAAGAGAGGTTAAAGCAAGCCGAAAGTTATTTGAGTTACCTTTGAAATCAGTGTTGGAGGATGGAAAAAGTAGTGAAATCTATATGTATTAGTTAGCTTTAAATTTAAGAATACACTTGCTTTGATAGAATTAACAAATAATGATGTAAGATTAATAATATTAAAAAGCATCAAATAGTGTTAATATTAGATAAAGTTGTAGATATTTTCTATTCGAAAAAATGCTAAATATTTTCCGATAAATTATTTTGATTTAATCACAAATCTCACCATTACCAGGCCACGTGAAATAATAATAAGAATTCTAATATTTTTACTTTAAGTTTAAGGTCAGAACTACAATGAAATAATTCTGTAAAATATGTGTTCTTTTTTTAAGTTTTGAAAGGCAAATTTTGTATCTTTCAAAATACATAAATGTATTATTTATATACGAAATATAGATTTTATAAGAGAACATCTCAAAAAGCATGAAACTCGATCTTTAAATTAATTAGATTTATAAAAATTCTTAAAAATTAATTTATTTTTAAAAATTCTTTAATATTTTAAAAAAAATTAATTTGGTATGCCAAGTTCAAGTGTTTATACTTAAAAACTTAATTTGAAAAGTATCAAACCATTTTTGAGATATTTAAAAATTGGAATATTTTTTTTAAGAATCGAATTTTTTTTTTAATAATTTTGATATGTAATCGCTTTGAATAAGTTCTACATTTAACGCTTTTTGCTTGTGATATAGCACATGAATAACTCTTTAGTTAAGAAAAAGGAAACGTTTCGGTCGAATTTCTATAAACTTGGTAGCTAGCGTTTTTTGATTATTCCCCCGATACGTTTTTTTCTATTTTTAAGACCAAAAATGGTACGTGTCATATTTTCTTCGAAAGTATTTAAAATATTTTTTTTTCTGCTTCACAAAAAAACAAATTCTTTAAGTAAAATCTAGTTAAACGTTGAAAGAAAATTTAAGAAAAATGATATTTAATGTTAATTCCTATAGATTCATTAGTTAAGGGGAGGCTCTCCTTTTTCTGCGACCAAAAAAGCATTCTAGTAAAATATGTGAAGAATATGTAGCTAAAACCGTTTGCCCGAATGCTTTTTTTTTAATTTATAGAGCAAAAACGAGACCTAGATTTTTGTCTCGAAAATTGACATTTAGCGGTATTTTGAGCGTAGCATGTTTTACATAAATATTTTTGAATTTGGCGCCTAAATATCCATACCATGGTAAACAGCGGTACCATATGGGACACCAGGTGTCGACCCATGAGCCATGACTCGAAAAAAAACTTTAAACGCGTTTTTCTCGAAACCACGTTTTTCCAACTGTTGGCCACGATTACTTTAAAACTACTTGACGGATCGTCATAATTTTTTTATAATAAGCACAGACTCAAGGGGTTATGAATACCCTTATAATGTTATAATAACACAGCGCGAGCAGTTAGGAAATGAGGAGGGGATTTAAAAGCGTATTAAATTTATTGGAATCTTGACCAAAATCAGGCTGATATATCAAAAACTTTTTTTTTGTACAGCCCTCAGAAGAGCGAAAAAAAAGTGGAAAAAACGAACACTAAAATTCAAGCCATTTTTATAATTTTAGATTTTGGGCAATTATTTTGGTCCAGACTCCAAATACACATTTATATTTTATAAAAAATTTAGTTTTTTAATTTTCGATCATTTTTGCAGGAGCTAGAGTGGCCAACAGCGAACAACTTTTTTTGAAGGTGGTCTTGTTCCAAGGCGCATTGTTTTTTAACGGCCCGGTATTTTTTGATGAAAAAATAATTTTTTGCACTTAATATGATAATAAACAAGTAAAAAAAATTTGAATTGATTATATCATTCCTTCCATGAAAAAAAATTCATGAAAAAGTGTCATTTTTAACACTGAACCTCCCCTTAATTTTCGATATGTTAAAAACACTACATTGATTTTAATGATACTTTATGCAGAATTTTCTAAAAAGTTTGAATAGTAATATCAGAAGCCTATTTTGGCATTTCTTTTACATATTTTACATAATTATCTTGTACGAGAAAGCGAATTTGAACTGTCGAAAATTATTAAATCATGTTAAATTCAAACGAATTTTGTAGTCGATAGTTTGTGGAAAACGTCCTGATGAAGTGGATTACAAATTTACTTTTGACAGCATGAAAATTGATATACTTGATTAGAGAAACCAACAACCGAAAAATGAATGAACATTTATCCATTTTAACATTTCGTTCACATAGCATTTGATAACCAATCACAAAAAAAAAGAAAACACGAATGGTTTTGAGGTTAATTAGAATGACAAATATTTTTTTTCAAATTTCTCTTTTTTTAGCAATTAAAAGACAAATTTAAGTATCTTATTAATTAATTTCAATTGGTTTTCTACTGTTTTTTAGAGAGTTTGGGATTATAAATGTTTTAAATCTCATTTTGTTCTTTTATTCGTCGATCGCTCTCATCTGAATAATAGACCGTAAGTTAGTCCATTGTGATATCATATTAAATCTTGGGGACGACGTTTGACAGTTCACAGAAAATAACTTGTTGAATGAGATTGACAGTTCAAGGAAAATATTTTGTTGATCGCTATAAAACAATAAAATGCAAACATTTGTAATTGAAACTAATTTTACGCAAAGTTTTATGTTTAAATTTGTAGATGGGATTACCAATTGCCTTCGCGGAAAATAAAACAAAAATGTTCCTTACATGCTCCAGAAATTGCTTTAACATATTTTATTCGTATTCACTGTTGGAGATATCTTTTGGCTGAAACAAATGTGCAGCATTTTTTATGCAGCGAAATTGACTTACTTCTTGGTTCTTATGTGAGCTGATTCATTCTAGGACTGCATGCAGCCCATCGCTGTACGATGCTTCTATTTCTAATTTGGTTGCGGCGCAGCTTCATTGCAGCCACAATACCAAACCCGAAAATCTAAAATAACTTTTATCGTGCATTACCAAAATTGACAGTATACTTAAAAAAAGTGAAATGTTAACTAGTGTCGTTTTCTGTAAAGCCAGATATACACTGTTCAAATGCATGACAAACACGTGCAAGTGATTAGTGAAAAAATCACACGTATAGATTGGGTCTAGGCTTGATGCAAAATCAAAATTTTTTGATTTTCCTTCAAAAAAGGGTATACTGCATTGAAACCTCAAGCAGAATTTACTAATACACTTGCACATGCTTGTCATGCATTTGAACAGTGTATCTGGCTTTATACTACGTTTTCATCAAGAGTAAATCCGCTAGAGATTTAAAATAAATCTTCAAGTGTTTTCACCAAAGAAACTGAGATTTATTTGACGTTTTCACTTTGTCTTGTCATTCAATTGTCAATTTGGACAAGAGAAAAAAAAAGCAATTGGGTAGTAAACAGGAAAAAACAGATATTTCTATTTTGTGTTGATTGTCAATGAAGAAAGTGGATTTACATAGGTGCGTTCTACAAAATAAGGTTTGTTTGTTTTGCAAATCTTCTGATTGCGAGAAGATTTCAATGAGATTTATTTTAAATCTTCATTTGAGGTGATTTATATTTGTATGGTAAATCTACGAGATTTAAAGGAGATTTATGGTAAATCCACTTAAATCCCGGATTTACCTTTGGTGAAAACGTAGTATAAAAGACAGAACTATGTATCATAAATATCAGAGTGTATGCACATGTGTTCCGGGTACAGTGCTGTATGCATCGATGCTACAAAAATGTTGCACATCTATTTTAGCCATTGCTCTGCACTTCATTTCCAAAAATTCATAAAAAATAGTTTGGCCAACAGAAGGTTAAAAATAATAACAAAATAAACAAACACCGAATTTGAAAGCAAATTATAAACTAAGAATACATAAATAAACAAGAAAGATTAGAATTAATGAAAAGAAATATAAAACAAGGCATACATTTTTAAAAACAAATTAAACTAAAATACACAACACTTTACAAAATATTAAAACAAAGCTTTTGTATACACAAACGTTTTTATTGGAAAATAAAAAAAAAAGAAACTTAAATTTATATTAATTCAGTTAAGTGTTAAAATTACAATAATTTTTTAGATTAATTTTATTTTTTAATAATAATAGTTATATGTATTTATATAATTTAAATTGTATTCATTTATTTTATTTTTTTTTTCAAAGGCAACATTTAAATATATTACTAACGATTAACACACATGTCTATGATTTATTACTTTTTGTTTCTTTTAACATTATTCAATTATTTAAAATTATGTATTTTCATTTAAATTCTTTTCATCTTTTAATAATATTTATCTCGTATTTTCTAAAAGGCAATTACAATCTTTTTTGGTGATTCATTCTTCATTTCAATTAAATTTTTATCACAGTTGACAAACTCCTGCTTTATTTTTTATTATTTTTTTTAATTTTAAGTTTAAATTTAATATTTTATTTTGTCGTATTTTGTTAAAATTTGTTTTTAGTTAAAAAAGAAAACTGTGTCTCATAATAATTTTTAATTTTCTTACATTTTTAACATAATTATATGTATATATTTCATTAATTTATTTATATTGATTTAACTTATATTAAAAAAATAACAAACAAAATATTTCTATTATAGTGGCGGGATGGACAGTAACATTTTTCTTTGTGCTTTGATGTATTTTTTTAGAAGAAAGACTTAAGGAAGAGTTAACATAGTTACTAAATGAATGAGGAATGTTCAAAAGGTATTAAGAATTTGACTTTATTTATAATACAAAAATAGTTACCAAGCAGATTAAAAACAAATCAGGAACTTTAATTTGATCGTTCAGCGATTTAAAATTATTTATAGTTGACTGATAATAATTTTAATGTTGACCAGGAGGTGACAGCCTTTTCATTTTATATTAAACTATAATAATAATCCAAAGGAGTTGGAAAACTGTTGGTTTGGTAAATTTGAGTAGATTCGATGGAAATGAAAATATCGAATTAGAAGAAACAAAAAAAGGAGAATGCGATTGTTTTGTGGTGCACATGAAATATGTATTATTTTGTGGAGTTTCTTTTTTAATTTTGCGTTTGTGTAGTGCTAAGCGAAATAATGATTTGTGTATTAATTGATCTCATGAATTTTGTTTTCACATTTAAAAACATTCAGAAATATATAAAAATAAGATTTTTAAGCCTAGTACTTTTTTAAAATAAAAATACTGTTAATGTTGTTATTGGGTTTGAAAAAATGTAGATATGCAAATATTTCATAATTGAAACAAAATCGAACAACGGCAACAATTTCGACTATGATTAAAAATTATTATCTTATTCCGTTTATTCAATTTAATGTGGAAGTGATACAATCGGTATGTTTGAAAACATGTTACATATAACCAATAAAGTAATGACTTATCAACTTTTAACCAAATAGAGGTTAATGTTTATTTTGTGTTCAGACCAAAACGAAACAGTTTAGATTTAGTTTAGAGAAAGAATCCGAACTAAATTATACCTTCTGTGTTTGCATGGTGCAACCAGTAGTCTGCATACAAGTGACAAAAGAAATGTGTAAAATTGAAAAACGGATATGTCTAAGGGCGATAACTAACTAGTACTAATAAAGTTAATAGTTGACCTTGAACCCACTTTAAGACAAACATCATTTTTATAATTAGGGAAAGGTCACGTAGAAAGGAAGCATTTTATAAAGTTAAGAGGCTTTCAAAGATATTCACCATGATATAAAAGATATTGTGATATATGAGCTCTCATCAAGACTTATGATGATCGCTACCATTTCTTAAGTTAAGTTATGATAAAAATCTCTCAAAAATTTTTGAAATAAACTTCGTATAACACAAGAAATATTTGATTTATAAGCTTCATTTTCAGAGGGCTATATAATTATCGTTTTGATTCCCCTAACTTTCGTAAGTAGAGAAAAGCATATCGCCGGAAGAAAACTCACAACCACTCAGGAAATCTAAATTTTTCGGTGAGGCAAAATAAAATAAAATAAAATTGTGAATTTCCCTTCGGGTTAATAATTGGCAACACCGTTCTCCAGTGAAAGCAAATTTCACATCTTTTTATGTGACACCCCGACTCCACAAGAAACAAGATATCTGTCTCTCCAACTCAATGTCTGACATCTCTATCTCTACATTTTCTTATTGCTTCGCTGGGAAAATTATGTCATGGTATTTCGTTTCTATCCCTACTGCACGGGATGTGTTTCGTGCGGAGAACAGAAATTAGCAAAACGTAAAACTAACAAAAATTATATATATTTGCAAAGAAAAGAATGCGCATCTAAACATAACTTAACGCACGAACAAATGAATAGCATGACATGTTAATGTATTTACTTACAAAATAAAAAAAAAATATTTGCCGACGGAATACTTGACAAGAACCAACCAAATGAGAAGACACGAAATAATGAGAATAAAATGTCATTTCACGACAAACAGTACGAAAAAAAACCATCTGTCAAATTTCTTATCAGACATCTATATCAAATAAAACCGAAGACATAGATCGCTGACGTCATATCATAAGAGGAAATATCGCGAGATTTCATATCATGATGAACATCCTGAGAGAATTTATCTCCTGTGGAGTCGGGGTGTGAGGAATTGAAGAAAGCTTAAAGCTTACTTCAACCTTATGTAAACCTGCATCGAGTGGTTTGTCTGTTTTGATTATGGAACGTCAAAAGTGCTGCACGAGAAAGTTAAAAGTTGGGCAACTCTTGCAGCTACGACTGCAGCTCCGTCTCCCTTAGGAATTTTTCTTTTTTAGTTCAGCCAGTTACAATTAGTACAAAATGGTTTTTCAATAGAGCCGGCGCTGGTATCGTTAAAAAGAATGTATATACAATGGTGTTATACAGCTTATTTCATAAAATCTTTTTTTAACATAAGTTTAGTCATGACAACTCATAATTCTTATGCCTGCTTTTGAATATTGAATTTACTAGTTTGGTGAATAGATTTATTCAATGTCTTAATTTAAGCAGCTTTCAACAAATATTACAGGAATATTTGAGGTCCATGCCAGTAGAAACTTGGGAAAACCTGGAGTCAAATTATTCGAAAATTATTGATTGTGATCATTTTGAATAAATATTGTTGTTTTTATTAAATACTAAGTAAAGAGAGATAGTGACATCTTTTAATATTTAAAACGATCATTTCTGTGTTAGGTAATTTGGACCTTAGGCTCTTCGATGAAATGTTGTTGTTGTTTTCCTGTTATTTCAAATCGGATGCTAGGTAACTAAATATAAGTTTAAATTTAAAACATTAATGTTCGATGAACCTTGCCAGTTTATAATATTTAAAGATGGTTGTTCAACGTACTACTATTTTGCTTGGCTGCTCTGTTTCGAATACATTTTTGGAGAATGAAAACTATTGATTGGAATTGACATTCGAAATATGTAGGTCCGTTCAGGTTTTAGAGATCTCCGCATTCTCATGCATAAAATGTTTCCAGCTAAATCTCTTCTCTTTCTGATGTCTCTCAGAATTTTCTAACTCAATCCCTGAGAAAGGTTATGATTCGCAAAGAAAAAACGTATAGTATAGATTTTTGAAAAATGGACGAGCAAGATCAAATTTCTACTGATTAATAGTGTTTTTCTTTGGTCTCGTGGGTATATTTAGGGGACAAAAACTATTTTCAAAAAACTAACAATATTCCTAAGCCAGTTCAACAGATACATATTTGGAAGCTGTTTATAAATTCATTGAGGTGGCACTGGACTCCAACCCTAATATTAAATCAAGTTCATTGAAGCATTTTAATGCGTAAGTTAACTTTCAATAATGAAGTGACTTCAAGTTAAGATGAGTTATTAATTTTTCACTTATCAGAGACAAAAATCTTGCCTTGCCTTGAACTACATTATGTACGAAACGTACCTAGTTTTAAGATTATTTCTGTAACTACTTTCCTTATTTCCTCCAAAAATGTCAAATAATTAAAAAAAAAAAAAACATTTTTCTATAGAAAATGAAAATTTTTAAAATTAAATTATTTTTACTGAAAATATTTTAACAATTTTTTCTTCTTTAAAAGGCAACTCAGATCAACATTAAAATGAAAGAAAATTAATTAAAAAAAAATATGAAACTTAAAACTAAAGAACACACACAGGTTAACCCTTTCAGCACATATGACCATCACCGCCTTCACCTTCGCCTCCGTTGTTACTGTCATAACTTACATTACTAGGATTACAATATGACCTAGGGCGTGGCTTATTGTTACGTTCACTGCCATTGCTTATACGTGAGTGACGATTATTACTGCCGTTAGTGTCATTAGCATATTGCATTTGTATTAGTTGCGGTGGTGGATGCGGCATTTGACTTTGATATCCAGCATAACCAACACCACCCATCCCACCGCTTCCGTTGATACCACCGCGACTAGAAAGTCGGTCATGAGATTTAGCTCGACTTATAGCGAAGCCAGTGTCAGCATAGCCGGGCGGTGCGTCACGAATTTGATCGCAGAAATTCGCTACGTGAGATCTGTCCTGACGGCGACGGGCCGCTATACGGCTCGCGACCGGCGAACGTGGTACATACTGGTAAGGCATGGAGTACTTCTCCGTTACGTCGGGAGATAGATCCGGATAAGGATACTGACCGGACCGTTGAAACTGTCGTGGTATTTGCTGAATTGGTGGTGTTGCATTATTATACGCCCGGTTTTCGAAAGCGTTGCTAACGGGGGGACAGTTGAAAAACTGGGAATTGTCACGGGTGAACTGCCCCGGAGCAGGACCATCTTCGGGAATAGTATTATTATTGTTGTTGGTCGGACTGAAGACGTGAGACGTGGGCAGAATGTTATTGTTGTCATTCGTTATAGAGCCCGGAGTTGAGGCAACAAACAGAGCACTCGGCACAGGCTTCTGAAACGGAACATATGTCATACCGTGCTTATCAGCTGAATTGAAAGTCTGCAAAGCAATTATGTCCTCAATGGACGCATCAAAGTTAGTCGCTTTGACAAGTTGTTCCGTTGACATTTGAGTGTATTTGATGTCGGGCCGATTGCTGTTTATAAAACTGCTATAACTGCTGGAAGTCTTACATTTCTTGCCACCGCTGTTGTTCTTTGCAGCAGACTTTTCTCCTCTTTGGCTTAGATTATTTAGATTGCGATCGAAGGACGCCGACATAGTCGATAGGACACTGTTATTCGGAGTCGGAGCCGTCAATTCAGCACCGATATCTCTGTTTAGCGAAGTATAGGAAGTCGAAGATTGTGTGTTAATAGTCGTGGACGGTGGCGGAGGCTGTGTTTGTGGCTGCGACTGCGGCTGGGATGGATGGTGGTGTTGCGCTTGTAGCTGATGCTGATGATGTGCATTGAATTTATTTTTTGCATTATTGCTGCTATTAGTAAACAATTGATCAGCTGTAGCTGTACTATCGTCATAATATTGATTATTAATTATTGTATGATTATGCAAATTACTAAGGATACTATTACTATGCGATTTGTTGTTATTGCTATTGTGAAGATATTGTTTGTGTTTGTTAAATGATAGCATTGTTGCGCTAGCCGATGTCGGTATGCTAGTATAGCTCACGTACATTGGATGCACAACGGTATGTTGTGGACTTTTGGCGTCGCCATTCATGAAATCGACTGCAACAAAAATGAAGGACATACAAAAAATAACATTTTAGAATTTTGTCGTGATATTCGGATTTTGTTTTTAGTATTTTTTTTTTTTGTTTTTATTTTAAAATATCTTCATTTCTTAAAAGGTTATGCTCTTAAATATGCCAGGGAATAAGTAATATGTAAGTAATAAATTGTCTCGTTGTTTTCAATACCAAACCAAAACCTTATAAGAATAAGAATAGACTCAGTCAGTTTAAGTCCGAAGATCATAACAATTAACTAATAGAGTATTCCATTGGTAAAATAAATAAATATACTTTTGATTTGGATCTGTCAAAATGACCTTTTAATTATTAAATATTTTTTTGTTTACGTATTTTTTTCAGATTCAACTTTCAAAAACTTGGGAAATTTATGATGGAAAGACTCAGCGCAGAACAAATAATAAAAGTTGTTCAATTTTATTTTGATATTCGTCACTCAATTGTTCAGACACAAAAAGAGAATATCGAAATTTCTTTCATGTTCCAAATGCGCTCAGTACTCCGGATTCAATTGGTTCACGAAATGAATCCAAAAGTAAGAAATGATCCAAAAGTACGCTTTTAGTACGTTCGGCGTTTTCAAGAATTATTCCGAAAGAACAACGAGTTTATTCACAAACTCATAATGTGCGATGAGACCTATTTTCACTTCAAGGGTAAATTGAATTCTTTAAATCGCAGAATATAGAGCATCGAAATTCCAAATATAATTATTGAACGTCAAACGCACCCAATTAGATCCACAGTTTGGTCTGAAATAACCTCAAAAGGGATTATTGGACCATATTTTTTCAAAAACAACAAACAAGTTGCGGTTAATGTGGATGGTTATTGTACAATTTTAGGGTCCTACTAGTATCACATGCCCGTATGACAGGATAGCGCTCCTGCCTGGACGGTAATAAGATGAATATTTTCCAAGAAATATTTCCAGGGCGAATAATTTATACAAATTGAAATTTTTTGACTTGTTCTGAAACATTACAGTTTAAGCCCCTTTTAGACGATCATTTCAGTTTCAGTTGAGCTATCAGTTAAACTGATGTCTAAATACAAAAACTGAAGCATTTAACTGAGACTGAAACTGAAACTGATGAAATTCCCATAAGTTTTCAGTTCAGTTAAACTGATGTGTAAATACTTTTCAGTTCAGTTGTCAGTTCAGTCGTCATTTCAATTTTAGTTTGCGGTGATTTATTAAGCGACAAAACTATAGCTATTGCAACATCATCCATTACGCAATGTACCTATTTCCTCTGATTTTCGACTGCTCAAAAGTAAAATGAAAGCTCAACTGAACACTGGACTCACGTCTAAATACACTGCCTTTTTTAACTGAACTGATAACTGAAGGAACAACTGATCGTCTAAATACACTGCCTTTTTTAACTGAACTGGGCAACTGAACTGATAACTGAAGGAACAACTGATCGTCTAAATACACTGTCTTTTTTAACTGAACTGACAACTGAACTGATAACTGAACGAACAAATGATCGTCTAAAAGGGGCTTTATGTTTCTTCCTATGGTGACAAATGTATGAATAGGAAGACTTGAGAAAATAAGAATGCAGAGTCTAGACTTTAAGAGCAACTTTCTAGAAATATATATACATAGTCGATACATATGCAAATACTATTTTTGTGAAGAGAAAGTTTAAAAAAGTTCATTATTTTGTCAAATGCCTTCAAAAATGAATGTTTACCTTTTCATATGTTTGCCAGAGAATTACAGTGTAAACGGTGAGTGGTTTCTTTTTAAATCATAGGTTATTTCGACACCGACAGCTGTTTCCCGTTCGAATACAAATATCGAATATAATACCTCCGCGGAACGAAATAAGTCACATTACGCTTGTCGTCGTACGGTGCCGAGCGGGGAGTGTGAGACTCAATTCACGAACATCAACTCGCCATCGATCTTAAAAGCTTATTATTTTACGCACTAGCCTGAGGAGAATTCTGCACAAAGATCTTTCATTATTCGCTTACAAGGTCCAATTGGCTCAGCAATTAAAGGCGTACGATCATCCGCCGGGGCGTCCACTCTAACGACGTTGTGTTCCATAAATAATGGGATTGTTTGCTCTAACTAATAAGAACATAATATATGGAAAAATTTAATTTTGTTAATTTTACTGCACTTTTTAAAAGAAACTTGTATTTGGCCCACTTCGTATAGTTCTTTCGCCGATCATGTGAAGGGATAATTCGGCAGAGGGTCTTGGGTTCAATTCTTAACCGCTGCAAAAGAGTTTTTCATTTTCAGGGGTGTACTGCCTCTTGCGAGGAAATGACAAATCCTCCAAGAGTACCTCTTGTCATTAGAAGTTAGCCGTTCGGAATCGGCAGAAAAATGTCGGTCCTTCCTGTTAACACGCACACAGCAATTGTTGAGATTTGTAAGTCACTAGGTTTAGGCCCTCTATCAGCCTACAAGTTTAAAGTCTAATGACATCATGCTTCATGCCCTTTAAATTATTTTCCTTATTGTGGTCCGGAAGGCTACTACATGTCTCATCTCAGCTTTTGAGTAAGTGAGCACAAACCGATAGTTTTACTCAAAATATTTACAAAACTGTTAGTTTAAAAAGCTTTCTCAAGTTGGTTTGCCCAGAAAACGGAAACTTAATTTGCCAGCGATGAATTTCTACAAATGTAAGTTTACACTTTTATCTTTACAAAACTAGTAGTCGGTAGTGAAAGGGGTTTCTGTTGGTTGGTGTCACAAGTTTTCTTTTATAAAAACAGATGTTTTTATACTTTGGGCTATAAATGTTGAAAATTATATAACGATATGAGCAGAACTCCATGAAATGAAAGTCGCTCAGGAAAAGATCACGCCGCCGACATTAGAAAGGGCTAAGAACAGTCAACTTGTATGAAAGATGAGAAAAAATTAGTCTGACATCTATAATATATGTTTAGACTTTTTACGGAACTTAATAGTTCTGTTCAGTGACGCTGTTCCGAACAGTTTAGAGCAGTTCGGAACAGAAAAGTACACCTTTTGCTGTTCAATGAGAAATTTTCTGTTCTAAACTGATTTGCTGTTCAATGAGTCTGTCTGGAACAGTTTGGAACAGCTTAGAACAAGATTTCTTGCCCTCGCTTTTTAGTTAGAGAAAGGTAGAACAGATAACTGACTGTTCTAACTTGTCTGACATTTCTCATGGAAACTGTTCTGCTCTGCTCTGTTCTGCTCTATTCTGCTCTGTTCTACTCTGAACTTTTATTCACTGAACAAAACTAATGTGATTTTCGATTGGTAAAATAAATTAATTTGTTTTCGATTTAAATGTGTCAAAATGCAACATTTTTTTCTGATTTCTAATCAATTTTGCAAATCTAAATTGCTCGATTGTTTCCCTGTAATAATACCAAAACAATTTCAATGTTTTCGATTTGGGTCGAAGCTATTCGGACGATTGTATCGGATATTCGTCTGCGTATATTCCATCCGTTCTGGGACGATGCCAGCCTTGAATGTGTAGCTCGACAGTAGTTGTTATGTAACGACCATCCTTTCTCCAATCAACAATCTACAATCAACACTATTTTTATTTTTCAATACTATAATTCTTTTATACAATAATCTAAACATAACAAAGTGGCAACATTGTTAAAAGCTTTAAGGTTTTTATTTTTTAAATGAAATATTTGAAAAGATGTACATTCTTGAAAATTCTTACCGTAATTTAATTCGCCAACGTCGACGGCAGCATGGTGTGTGGGTGAACGAAATATTCATATATATATTCATATAAAGAAATATATATGATAATATCACATCATATGCCAATGTCAACTAACGAAATGCTACACCAAAATACTGAATTGTATTGGCCAAAGTGAATGCTTTGGTAGTTTGTATAGCAAACATGTTCGTTAATTTCTTCTAATTCCTGCAGTAAGTATTGTGTTTTAACAATAAGAAATTTTTCTATTACATATCTAACAAGTTGTTGAAAGTTCAAATTATATTATATTATATGTATTTATTGAGGTAGGAGCTTATGGCAAACAAAGCGATGGCGGTGCGTTTGCTTCTTCGACGTTGTTTGGGAATATTTACCAAATGCAAATACTGTTTTTCCATTGGTACTACTAGCTGATGAAGCCTATGTTCTTAAACGGTACTTTATGAGGCACTATCCAAAACTTAGCCTCGGAAAAGATGAAACTATTTTAAATTAACGTTTGTCAAACGTTCGAATAGTAATTGAGTGTTCTTTTGGTATAACAACACAAAAGTGGAGAATTTTTACCAAATTTTTAGAAACCAGAACAAATTATGGTCACTCCGTATCATCTTCTTGGCTGTGAATTTCTATTTCAGGTAGATTTCCGTTTAATCGCATTTATTGTCGATTTGTTTTGCCAAAAATCAAAGCGAGTCGTAGTAAGACCAACAAGATGATTTAAATTCGGCCGCTTGTATTTATTAAACACGTCGACTACATTGATTGAGCGAATGCTCCAGGTAAGAGTCTTCGAATCCCAGCCCCCATAGCCCATGATAGACCGAACCTCCGGTTTAAAGACCAACCGATCGCGGATGCTAGAACGCTTGGCCTGGATTACTAGCAGAAGCGTCCTCAAGATCGTAGAGGAAAGCTTCCGTGTCTCTGGCAGAGACGATTCAAGGATCGGCAACCGGTTAAGTAAAAAATGGTAGCAGTTTAAAATGATTTGGTAAATTTACCAGGCTCATATTTCTCTATTGCAAGTAATTTATGGATGAAGATTTTTTCAAAATAATGAAACACACACTAATATAATAAAAAAAAAACAAATCAATTTGAAATCGCATTCCATTCAAATCAATTTTTGATTAAAATCTGAATTTGCCAATGGAAAACCCCATAAGTGTTCATTTGTTGAAGCCGATTTTCACCTCGACACTGGATTACCTAAGAGGCATAACAAGTTCAAGTTAAACTTTAATCAAATTCTAGGTTTCGCATTAAATTGTTTGTATTATTTATACAATTTGTCAATTAAAATCTTAGCAATAATTTTTTATTCACTGGCATATGTAATTCTTGTTCTATTTGTCGTACATTTTAAATATTTATAACTTTCATATAATTTAAAACAATACAATAATATTAAGGGGACAATGACAAATACAAAAAACAAACACATTGACACATCAATATTACAAAAAAATATATAATCATAAGATAACGAGTATAAATAAATAAATATTAAATATAATAAACATAAATAATTATGTAATAATTTCCGATTCATGATATATGTACACAGTGATGACGATTAATTTATAAATAATTACAATTTTATTTAATTTGATTTTAATTGTTACATTTGTTTTTAATAAATTGTTTAAACATTTTTGTTTTAGTTACGTTTTTGTTGTAATTTAAATAAATTAATCTGATGAACAAGGACTACAGTTCTTGTGTTGTTAATGAGTGAATGAAAACATAATAATTAATGAGATCCTCTTCCGAAAAAGAAATAAAATTTTATTATGCGAGACTACAACTACTTCTACTATTACTATTCACCAAAGGAGAAATAGAAGAAGAGTTACACATGCAAGGAAAGGGACAGGATTTTATTACAGTACTATAACTAACTGCCTGTAGACATTTAGATTTTCAACCGAAATTAAAGGATGTAGTTTGGGGCGGAGTGTCCATGAATGTTGATATAGTAAGTATCTCGTTGTGTATCTCGATTTTGTTTTGATTTCTTACAATTTCTGTTCAGTCAGAGGTACACATTCAAATATTTGTGCCTGGCGAATTTAAGCAGGATATTATGAGGCTCTCAACTATGTATATAACATATGTTTGCAATGCAACTAGGTCAAGGATCATTTATCGAATAAAGTTTGCATGCAATCGTAAAAAGATACAAATAATGTTGAGGAATAGAGGAGCCCGCCTTTGGTTTGTGTGTCGGCTGATGTTTTGGTTTGCAAGGTAAAACTCTATGAGGATTTTCTTTAACTGGTAATTGCTAGCAAATAAACGTTTGAGACATGCAATTGGAAAGCAATTTAAAATGAATACGTTATGGGGACACTGAATTGAACGAGAAGAGAAGTTTTGGTTTTTTGTGTATGTGTTTGAGTCTTTTTATTTACTCACAAGGAATTTTATACAAATCGAAATACACAACAAGGACACTAATTAATAAACTAATCTTTAGAAAGGAATACGACACATAAAAGATAGAAAACAAGAATAGATAAATAAAACTTGTCAACTTACATCGATCGTCTTCATCTAGGAATATGTAACTTATCATAATAGAGCCTATAATGGCAAGCGTCTGTGAGAGAAAGAGAAATTCAAATTTAATAACAGGATTTCGACAGTGAATTATTTAACTTACTGCTAAAAAGCATTGTACACCCGAATGGACTACTTCAATCAAATGATATTCCAAAAGGCAATCATCAACACGTTCTGGCCGTATAGGACGGTAAGGATCATCGGAGGTTATATTGGTTGGATATGTTGGCTTACAGCCATATCCATTAACTTCAAACCATGAGACGCTACCGGTTCCGAGGTTTAATATGTCGCTGTCCTGAAAGTAAAACAATATGTGTTAATATTTCTTTATCTTTACTTTTTTAAGGTAAACTTACTCTGTCTAGCTCTCCGACATTTAAATAGAAACATATTAGGAACGAATTCCATCCGATCCATATAATACTCCATATTAAATACTGAGGGGAAGATAAGAAAAGATAAAAAGCAGTTGTTAATAAAGTGGTCGAAACAAATTCAGAAGCTACTCGTAAATTAGACATTAAGACATTATTTTTCGGTTATTTTTGTGCCCTAGAGATAGTTGGCAGTTAATTAAAAACTTTTTATATTAAGATAGAAGAAAAGAAAACTATTATGGAACTAATGGAACCTTAGAACTAATGTTGTGGTCATTAGTGCAGTAAACAGGCGCTTTAGTTTATAAGAAGTCGAGTAGTTCCAAATGCTCGCTTTTTTAATTTTAGGCGTACTGAAGGGAATGTAGGTACCCTTAAAATGTGTAAGCACAGTGCGATCGTTTAGAAAAGTTGGAGGATTTAAAAGAAGTAACCGATCCACATTGGTTTTAAATGTTATGAATATCGCAACGGGAAGGAAATACTGAGCCGAGTAAAGCGTTTCACATTCGTTAAGGGCGGCTAAAGAAAGAATTTCCATATTTGAGGTACGTATAGAGTTACGAGTAGTTTGAAGGGTTAAGTGATGAGCATTCATAACCAATCAAAATTGCGGCATAATTATTTGAGAGTAGGAGTGCACCCTACACGGATTACATTTTGTAGCTCACAAGCTTTTGCCAAGAGTCCAAGTACCTTTTCTTACCAATCACTAAATTATACAATCGAATTTACGTTTATTCCTCGAAAAATCTATTTCAATGGTCCTTGTATCAAGCTGAAGCTGGTATCAGACATTTTTCAAGGGTCGCTTTAACAACAGGAGACAGCATTGAGTTTTTGAAGTAGTAAATTCTACGCGGGTTTTGGTTCCATATTTGATAATGCTATCGAGGTCAGAATTCAATTAGCTTATCATACACTGCGGTTCAAATAATTACCTAAAGGACAGGGAATCTGGTGAAATGAATATGATAAGATGAGAGTACTGTCGTCAGCAAAACATTTTAATGAATTAGAAATTTCAGAAAAAAAGATCATTGAATATGAGAAACAGAGCCGTAGACAAAATGGAGCCCTGTGGCACGACAGCGTTTATATAACTTGTGTTGAGCGTTTGGAAAGAAAAGAGATTCATCGATACTAAAGCTAAGTGAAAACGATTGGTAGATCTTACAATATTGTCAGATCTGTCAGTGAAAAACATGCTTATAATGTCTTACAATTAATTGTTAGATCATTGTCTGACAATTAATTGTAAGAAATCTGACTATCATGTGTAGGCTAGCTGACAATCGTGTAATCTTGCAATTAATTGTCAGAAAATGTATCTGACAATTAATTGCAAGACGGTTAATTGTAACGTATTTGATAATCGTGTACACACACAATTTATTGTCAATTCTGACAATTTTTATCGTTGTCTGACGTTTCTGACAATGAAGAAATTGTAAGCTGTACGATTTTTAGCATTATAGAATTTTTTCATTGTCAGACAATTTGTAGCCAAGGTTAAAATCAAGCAGTTTCCATAACCAACAAAACTGACAATTTGTTGTGTGTGTACACGGTTGGTAAAAAATCGACCAATCTTTTACAATTAATTGGTAGGTATTTAGCCAGCTATCTGAAAATAAATTGTCGCCAACTTCTGACAATAAATTGTAAGAGATTAGAAGATTTTCTACCAATCGTGTACACACACAACTTAATTTTCAGCTTATTGGTAGACATTGTCAGGTCTGGCAATATTGTAAGATCTACCAATCGTGTACACTTAGCTTAAGAGAAGTGTCTCTTTCTTAAAAAATCGTCAATTAAAATGAAGAAAAATAAGACCATAAGTCATGCAAAAAGTGAGAGCAGGATAAAAGTATTATTTTTAACTCTTTCTTACTATTGGTAATTATAAACGGATCCTAAATATTATGTGTTACCAATAAGTAAAATTAAATTTAGGGACTGTTCGTAGTTAAATATATCAATAGGTACACTGTGGTGGAAATTTAATGCGTCATCTGATATTTTAGAAAGCGTAGTACTTCTGGGCGTAATGGTAAGTGTATTTGACTGCCGCGGTGAAGCTTTGATTCTTAGCCACTGCTACCTAAGAACAAACAATGTTTTTATCAGGGGTACTGTCTCTTGCCAGGAAGTGACAATTACTCTTAAAGTATCTGTTATCATGAAAATTGCTTCTCATCTTAGCAGTTCAAAATAAAAAACAATAAGATTTTAGGCCCCTCCATTCTTACAGATAGATAACACGAACCAAAAGAATGACTGAGAGCAGTTGCGCACCGACTTTTTTAACTGCATTAAATGTTCATTGAAAATAATACTTTGTTTCCAAAAACCAGGCAGACTTAGGGTTGCTGCACTTTCTTTTACTTTGTTGTTACCTTTCAACTTGTGGTGGAGTTTAGTGTAAGAAACTAGTGTTTTTTCAATTTTGACGATACGGCTAATAGTCAAAATTAGTCAAGTCATTTATGATATACATAGATATCTGGAGAAAATAAAATAAAAAAGAATGTACAACTCTTTTTTTCACTCAATTGCACATTTTCTTGTATCAATCTTTGATTTTTTTTTGTCGTCAGTCGATCTTGTACTGTGAAGGTGTGCAGACGTTTTCGGCTTTCACAGTGTTAATAAATAAAATCGCGATTTAATTTTAACATACAAGAAAAGTCGGAGCATTTTCAATATAGAGAATAGCTCAACGGAAGTAGTGGCGGACCGCAGTGTGAGGGATCGCCGGTTCGAGTCCCAGTCGGGCACAAAACTTTTGGAAGCTTTTTTTCATAATCGGGAGGTTGTAGACTTCATCGAGTGGGAAGAAAGGCGTATGGGTGACAAAAACATTGCGGGGACATCGAAAGATGTCCCAGCAACAATATCCAAGCCGGCAACGGCAACAGCAGCAGGCACATCGAAAGATGCCCTTCGACCAATTAGGAAGCAGGTAGCATCAGCCGACACTGGAATAGCTATAAGAGAAGGAAGAAGATAAAGTGTGCGCCGAACCTAGTAAAGCGCCGATCCACCACCACTCCGGCCAAGCTGCCAGCTGGAGTGAAGGAGAAGGCGCGCTCAGACAGGGCGTCAGCGGCAGCAAAATTACAAAATCAATTGGACTCTTCGACATCAGACGAAGAGATTACATAGATGTCTGAGGGTAGTGAGGGCATGTATGCGACAGGCGACAGCAACCTGTTCGTCGACCTAACATCACCAAGGTCGTCGTCAGACGAAAAAGAGTGCCAGGAAGAGGAGCAAATACTGGCCAAGAAGATAAGTGCTTTCGAGGAAGAAATTGCACTTCTTAAATCAAAATTGGAGCCGCTGGTACAGGCTCTTAAAACAAAACAAGAGGCAAGGCGAGATATGATGCGTCAAGAGCAACAAAAGGCGCTACAACAAAAAAAAGTAGCTCAGGACCAGGCCAAAGCTATAGAGCTCACACAGCAGCAGCAGCCAAAAGAACAACGGCCTAAACAGCCTAAACAACAACAACAACAAAAACAAACCAAACAACAACCACAGCAGCAAACAACAACAAAGAAACAAAAGCAACAACAACAGCAACAACCATCGCAACAACAACAGCAACAATTATTGCAAAAACAACAGCAGCAGACTCAACAGCAGCAGCCTCAACAGCAGCAGCCTCAGCAGCAGCAGATTCAACAGCAGCAGTCTCAACAGAAGCAGACACAGAAGGAACACCAGCAGCAGTCACAGCCGCTTCCAAAGAAGAAAGAGAAGGTGCCACCGATTAACACATATAAGATTGAACTAAAGGAAACCATAAATCTATGTAAGTCGGCCATAGGCAACAGTTTTACTATAAAAAGATTAAATGTAGACAGGCACACAATTCAGTGCACAACTATTAAAGACTATAAGATAATTAAAGATCTATTGAAAGCATCTACAACTGAATTCTTCAGTTTCACCCCAAAACAGGATAAACTCCAAACGGTTTTGCTGAAAGGCATAGATTCCTGCACGGAACCACAGGCGCTCTTAAATGAGCTCCGTCAACAAGCGAGCGATGATCTCGAATTTATCGGAGTAAAGCCATTTTCCACGGTTAAGGCAAGACGGGAGACACGGAAATTACCGTTCTTCCTGGTACAGCTTTCGCCCAGCAGCAAACTGGATAGTCTGAGGAAAATCTCCGTCCTTGACTACCAGGTTGTCACTTGGGATAGATTAAAAAGACGCGGCGACATGCTACAATGCATGCGCTGTCAAAGGTTTGGCCACGCTGCAGCAAACTGCGAAATGCAGTCACGCTGCGTTAAGTGCGGTGAGAACCACAAAATAGGAGAGTGTAGGCTCGGACAGGAACGGGTCGAAGATAGGACCCAGCTTAAATGTATACTTTGCCGAGGCGAAGGGCACCCTGCAAATTATCGGGGCTGTCCTAAGTTTCAGGAAATCAAGCAAAAAAAAGCGAAGCAAACAGTTGTGCAAGAAAAACGCCCGCAAACGCGGCTCCCCACAATAACACCCGTCAATTCCCAGATTTCCTACGCCCAAATGGCCGCAGGAAAGGGAAGCACGGTACAACCTGTGCAAAAGGCAGCCCCAAAGGCCCTTCTGCCAAAAGCTCCTGATGCACAGGCAGAAATAAGAGGCATGTTATTGGCTATTCAAGGCCAGTTAACAGGACTTCAAAACCAGATACGGGAGCAGGCGAATAGGGTAGACCATCTCTACTCTGTTTTGCCGAGCTTAACGCTTATAGGTTAAGGGCGCGCTGCCGGAGAGGCCCTTTAAGATCCTTGCTGTGAATGTAAATTCACTGATTAGGACCGAACGAAGAGCTAATCTTTCCCAATTACTGAAAGACCTAAGTCCAGATGTGTTTATGGCCAGCGAAACTAAGTTGAACCAGAAACATAAACTGACTCACAACAATTACAATATCGTAAGAAGGGATCGGCCCAACTCGACTCAAGGAGGTGGCGTTGCAATCTTCATACGAAAAGGTATCGATCATAAAGTTATTTATAATAGTGATGTGCGTAGATTTCGATTGCTAGAGGCATGCATCATTTGCATCCCTCTCCAACAGGGGAAACGGATGTATGTGATCGCTGCTTATGCACCGGTATCTCCTCAACCCATTGATTTTATAACAGAGCTTGAAAAACTTTTTGAATGTTTACGATTAGATTCGGAAGAGATTTATTACCTCATGGCCGGTGATTTGAATGCCAAACACACGAGTTGGGGAAATCAAATACAAAATCCTAGAGGTAACCATCTATACAATTGGATGAGTCAGCGCAGCGTTGAATACGGGATCGACCTTCTTGCTACAGAAAGGCCATCGTTTCCAAGAAGTGGTGCCTTTCTGGATTTATTACTAATAGACACACGACTGACAATAACAGACACTGTGGGTCAACAATCAAGAAACTGCTTACGAACGATCGAGTACGACAGTGACCACTGCGGACTTGCAGCCGCAATACAGCTTCCGAACGAACTTGTGGAGTTGGGGGAATATGTGCCTGTTCATTCTTACAATTATAGTAAGATGCGATGGCCACGCTTCACCAACGCCTTAGCAAGAGAACTACGTACGAACAATATATCCCCACCAAATAACAGGAATTTGACAAACACAGAGATCGACGAATACCTAGAACAAATGGACGTTACAATCAAACGAACAATGAACAGAACAATACCCAAATACAAAGAACATGACTCTACCGACATGTACCGTAACGCGACCATTGACGCCCTGCACAGACAAAAAAGCGGACTATTGACAAGACTTAAACGCCTATACAGACGGTTTACTAACACACACGATCTGGAGATTAGGACACTGAAGTCGTCAATTAAAAACATCAATCAATTAATCAAGGAGAACTATCGGTTGTCCATTAATTTATTTTGGAATAACAGAATTCGGGCTGTTAATTCTAGCGACCCGAGTATGTTTCCACAAATTAATAAGATCTTTAGGAAGAATGATCAAAACGATCTTCAGTGTCTTAAGCTTCAGAGGACGACAGAAAACAGAGACATACTTCTGACAGCAGGGATAGATCCGGAGGACGCCGTCTTGGACGACGAACTCTTTATTGTCGAAGATCCGCGGGATAGAGTGGAGACGGTGGGGGCTGCTTTTCAGCAAGTGTACAAGGTGAATGCTAGCATTCGCCCGAATCACGACCTGGAAAACAGAGCTCTGCTGCACCATTTCTACCTTCGTAACGAAATGACGCAATGGCGATCGGAGAACCACGGTTTTGCCGGGTTCAATGATGATCATCTGGCAAACGCCATCATCGCCGAGCGAAACGGGCCCAGTTCCCTATTAGTTTCGAAGGTGGAGCTCCAGCTCATCTTCGACTCATTAAAGAAAAAGAAGTCAGCAGGAATCGATGGTGTATCCAACGTTGTGCTACGACATTTACCTTCGGAGGCAGTGGACATTTATACCACACTGTTTAACAACGCATTGAATAATGCATATGATCCGGTGCGATGGAAGACAGCTGTGGTACATCCTCTCCCAAAAAAGGGAAAGGACAACTCCAATCCGGCGAATCTCCGGTCGATAAGTCTTCTACCGAGTATCAGTAAGGTATTCGAAAAAGTTATTAATAGAGCGCTGTCCAAGTGGGCGCACAGTGTGTGATTTCGCTAATCTAGCGGAATTAAATTAATGGCGCTTATATTTTATTTTTTTTCGTCATTTTCTTTTTGCAGGATTAATAATAAATTACTAAGAAATGAAATTTAACAGTAAATATGTATATTCATAAATCATATTTTTTTTAACCGAGCTTTGAAAGTACCCATTTTTTTTACTAAGGTAGGTCCATTTTCAAAATTGAATAACATGCACGAAAAAACAAACTTTTTGATATTTTTTTGTGTAGTATTCATTACAAAAAAACTACAAAATAATTGAAAACATCAATTATTTTTATAGTTTGTCAATTTAAAAAAAAAAAACGAGCTCTAAAAACATACCTGTTTTTGCACTGTAGTGGGACATTTGAAAACTTAATATAACTATAAACATTAATAATAATTATTAATAAAAGATCTAGTTACCTTATTTAAAACATAAAATGAATATTTTATTATAATTTTGTGAAATTTTTACAAAATATCCGCTTTTTTAATTTATTTTTGTCCCAAAAATATAAAACATCGTTTTTAGGACCAAACTGTTAAATTTAACTACTCTTTATTCATTATAATATTAAATTAGCTGTACGCGCAGTTTGTCCTTCTAATTGTTCTCATGCTTTAAACTAAAGACAATTATATATACAAACATATATATTATATAAACAGCCTAGACTTCCAAGATAAACGTCCATTCTAAATATATATGAATAAATTTTTGATTAGTTTTGGATATGACATCTTTTATCTAAGCTTAAAAACTTTACATCTTTAAAATATTTTTGTAGTTTTATATGAGAATTATATCATTATGTATTTATTTGTTTAATAATTTATATTTCGTCTACAGCATCGTCATCATCATTGTCATTATTACTGTCATCAGATACATTGGAACTTGAAAAGGACATTTCTGAATCCAATAAAATCTTTCGCTGGTCGTCCTATACTGCGCGGTCTAGGATTCGTCGACCTTTTAGATCCTAGCAACTTATTCAATTTATCTGAAAGGGATAATTACTTTTCAAGCCATGTTTCATTTGCAGCTAGAAATCTTGGAAGCCTTCGGTAGCTACTCTTCCATTTTATATGTCTATTTTTTTGATTAAACAAAAATTTTTAGACTTCTAAGGCTTTGATCTTCCACCTCAACATTGTGTTTTTCTATTATATATTTATAAATGACGTTATTTCCATTCCGCATTCTATTATGATGCCAAATTTCAAAAATTTTACGATTTTTCATACTGTACATATCATTGAAAATTAAATTAAAATGTATGAGTGCCGCAAATATTCAAAGCCAAATTTCACACAATTTGATAGATAGTTATAAAAAAAATTATTTCACGAAAGATACACGACGATACATTTTTAAAACTCAACTTAAAAAAAAAAAAGTTCAAATTAAGACTTCTCAAATTGTGTTTTCAAAATGACTTGCTTACATTTTAAGTTATGCATTAATTCTTACCTTGCAAGATGCTCAGGACTCTAAAAAATAAATTTCCAAACTTTGATACTTTATAACTTTTATCACTGAGACACACGTTTAATTGCAAGATCAAAGAAATACTCAGTGATTTTTTCGAATATAAACAAAGGCTTCACTTTCAGCGAGGTACCTCTTTGTTAATATATGGATGATTAAAAATTTTAACGCCATATTAAAAACCGGTTTTCTATGAATCGTATTGCTAACTTTAATTATATATTTGAAGCAAAAAAAAAATTAATTAAGTTCCGCTAGATTTGTCATTTTCCACACTGTGGGGCGGAGGACAACAATATCATACCGGATATTCAGTTCGGTTTTAAGGCAGGACATGATACAATTCATGCCGCGTCTAAACTCGTTTCCGATATCCAATGGAACAAAACTAAAAGGCAATGTACTGGTGCTTGCCTGGTTGATTTGGAGAAGGCTTTCGACACCGTATGGTTAGAAGGTCTCTATCTAAAATTGACTAGACTCGGCATAAGTAAACCACTATTGTATATACTTTATGACATGCTCAATGGTAGAACGTTTGTTGTCAAGAGTGGCAATGTAACTTCTACCGCAATCTTCGATATTAAGAATGGTCTTCAGCAGGGAGCGGTGAACTCGCCGATTCTATTCAGCATTTACACCAGCGATCTGATAGGTAGTCTAACTCAGGCAATTGCGTATGCCGATGATCTAATAGCGTACAGAACAGCTCCAAAAGTTGAGGTCATCAGAATTCTCTTGCAGCGTGACTTCGACAAGATTCAGCGATATTGTGATGACTGGAAGTTGAAAATCAACTTTCAGAAATGTGAAACTATTCTGTTCAGGACTCCGCTGGCTAGAGCCCCTAGGGATACTAGAAAGAACTGGCGCAAGCTGGTGATCGTTGGGCCACATAGACAGCCACTGGCGAGTAAAAGTGTAGTAAAGTACCTTGGCATCTGGTTGGATCAGTATTTGTATTTCGACAGACATATAAATGCTGCTCTGAACAGGGCTAGGGGAGCCTTTGCCTTGACGAAACGGTTGTTTTACAGCAGCCGGCTTGACAGCAGGGTGAAGGTGATTTGCTACATGGCCCTCATCCGGCCGATGATTGCCTATGGGTGTCCGGTGTGGTTCAACGTTGCCCCATCTCAAATGGAAAAGATTCGGGTGTTTGAGAGGCAGTGTCTAAGACGTTGCCTTGGATTACACAGAACACCAGAGTCGGAGTACAAACATTATTATTCCAACGAGGTTCTATACAACGGAGCCAATATAAACAGAATTGATAATTTTTTGATAAAGCTGATTCGGGGTCACATTGCAAGAGCGATGTCCTCGACCAACAGCCTAATTTTTGGGGCTTACTACCCTAACAACGATTATTATGAGAGTGTACGTATAAGCGGCTTTATCCCACCCGATGCATTTCTCTACTTAGACAGTCGAGGGCTGATCCAGGATAGTATGGCGATTCCGCTAATCTACCACGTCAGCCGGAGGACTGTGGATAGGCGGCTCCTTTATAATCGAGACTCCCTCGCACAAGATGGAGCAGAGCGCCTTCGGTTCAGTAGGACTGTGTCCGATCGGGACCGGAGGGACAGGGAGAGACAGGAGAACCAGTTTTGGTGGTTGTGTAATAATGATAGGGAAAGTTGACGAGGATTTCTTGTATGTCTTGGCCGACTTACATAGATTTAAGTGTACTTTTTAGGTAGGGACAGTCGGGGTGGCACCAAAAAAAAAAAAAAAAAAAAAAACAATGCTGCTGTGGCTGTTCTAGTTTTAAGTAGTTTTAGTTTATTTTAAGTAGTTTTAGATAGTTTTAATTAGTCTACTTTAGTTTTAGATAGTTTTATTTAGTCTACTTTAGTTTTAAGTTTTATATATAAAATTAAAAAAAAAGTTAAAGAATCCGAGTTTTTTTACATTTTCTCGAGAAAACAAAAAAAAGATATAGTTTAAATAAAATATAGTTTTTAGGCCGAAAGGTATTACAATTAAGATAAAGTTTAGTTATTGGATAATTAGGCTAGTTTTTATGAATTTTTGTCTAGCTTTAAGATAGTTTTAAGATGAATGAAAATAAAAATGAATTAAAAAAAAAAAAAAAAAAAATCTTTGATTTTGACGTTCTATGACCAAACTTCTTTAGTAAAGAGAAAAACCAGAAATTGAGTTTTTGTGCATTTCAAGAAAATTGTGAGGTTATTCCGTCAAAAACTATTAAATAAAGGGTTTTCCAATAGGGATTTTCAAACTTCGACAACTATGTAATTGCCGACATATTGTTGAACAATTGAAAGCTCAATTGACCTCAACTTTCAATTGAATTAAATTCAATCACTCCACTTAAACCGAAATAATTTTCGTATTTCATTATCTTCATTTATTGTTGAAGCTTCATTTGTCAAATTGGCTGTCAGTTACTGAGTCTGGCTGTCAAAATGAGCATGGAGAGTTACATCGTTTAACAACATGTGCAAGTGATTAATTTTTTTGTTTGTGGTGCGACTTCTGTTCTAGCATTGTCCTTCAGAGAGAACTATTACAAGGCAGTGAATTCCACGCCGCTCACACGAACTCGGCCTTTCGCAGACTACAACTTGGCGAATATTAGGTCATGACCTTTGGCTTATACTCGTACAAACTTCAACTGACGTAAGAGCTTAAAGTTAACGACCATACCCAAAGACGTGTGTTAACTGGGCTTTCGAGTAATTGGAAGTTGATCCCAATTTTGGTCCAAATATCATATTACATATGTACATTTACATATGTTTAAAATTGTGGAATTGGGGACGATCAAAATCTTCACGAGATCCACCTTATTGCAATGTATCCAGAGAAAACACTGTTTGGTTTGGATTCTGGGTTGACGGCATTATCGGTCTATACTTTTTTGAGAACGACATTAACAGTCCATCACCGTCAACGGCGAGCGCCTTTGGCCGATGATAACCAATTTCTTTTTCCTGAATTGGATGATATGGACAGTGACGTCAGGTGGTTCCAACAGGACGGCGCGCTACGTACTACACTGCATGTGCCACAACTGGTATTTTGCACGAGCCAACTTCGAACATGGTTATCTCACACGGAGGCGATTTGAATTGGCAATTGAGATCTTGCGATTTGACAACGTTAGACTTCTTTTTGTGTAAGACAAAGGTCTATGCCAATAATTATTGTTTAATATTTCAATGCTACAACTCTTTTTTTTTTAAGTTTATTTTTTTTGCTCTCCTTGCAGCATGGTATACTTTCGGTATATTTGTTGAGTCAGATAGCCATATGGAACCAAAAACAAGAAGTGATTCTGAAGTGATTCATGTCGAGGTTTAATATGACATTGTCAATTCTAGACACACTTCTCAAATAGTATTTTGGTGGAAACATAGTGCCAAAAGTCGGAAGGTGCACTTCGGTTCATCTGCGTACAAGATCTATAAGACATTTGCGAACCTCGAACCCTCGATCAAATATGAAGACTTATGTTCCACTATACTGAAAATTCTAAAAAAGTGTAACGTCCTTAATGCTCATTGTATTTTGACCCCAATATTACACAACTATTAGATTTTCAACCCGATTCTGGATCGCAAATTTGAGATTCGTGATCTTGGAATCATTTTTGATTCTAAGTTGTCATTTTCTTTACACACAAATTACATTACTGCGAAGGCCTGGTTGGTGCTTGATTTTGAGAAGGAAAACTGTAGTGGGTTTATAAACTCGTATGCTCTAAAATTACTTTTTATTCTTGAATATTTTTCCACTGTTTGGTGTTCTTATTCTTTTAATTTAATAAATAGAATTGAAAGAGTCAAAAAAAACTTTCATAGTTTCACTATCACATATTTCGAAGTGTGCTTTAATTAGCCTCGATTACTTAGAAAAAAGACGTTCTTTTCAGTGCTTATTGTTTTTTTCTTATAAAGTTTTGCAACTGTTAATTTTTTTTTAAATATAATATGTTAGAAATAAAAATGTATCAACGTCAATTTTTAAATAACCCCTGATATACATGAGATGTATAAAACTTTTAGTTCTTTTTGTCATGAAATTGATTTATAAATGAATCGTTTTATATATAACTTAAATACTTTTTATATTTAATGAATAAACTTAAGTTTTTTTTTCTCGAAATTGTTAGTAGTATTTAGGATACGAAATCTGTAATTGAATAAAAGAACTTATCCAAATGACTACCTAAATACTTTACAACTGTTTTGAATTCCATTTCAATATTTCCAGTTTCATCTCAAATCTGGATTGGAGTGTTATTGACATACAGAACCGTATGGTTCATTAATTTTGAGCTTTCATTCTGAGCAGAAAGCTTGAAACTTAACAAATTTTTATGAAGCTGTGTTTGAATGTCCTCGATTTTGCAGCCACTTTCAGACAGAGTTGCGTCGTGAGCCAATGCAAGTAAGTCAGCAAGCTCCCTAAGTATTTCAGAAATGTAAATATTGAAAAAGATGTGGTGCAGTTACTGTGTCTCACAGAAGACAGTTTGGACACTAAAAACTTTAGTAGTTGTGTATTCTCTTTTACGACAAATTTCTTTACGTACATATATCATGAATATCACCCTTGAGAGATGAGGTAGAAATTCATTTGCGATAAGTTTATAAATTAAACCGTCGGCGTCGTTTCAGACCGTGGCAAAGGCTTTTTCGATATCTACTAGAATGCGCCTCTTTTTGCATTCCAGTTAATGCGTTGAAGCCAATTTTGGGGAGAGTACGATAACTTGGCCGCCAAGATTTGATAACGGGTTTTTGTAGGGGGGTCAAAAATAAGCACTTTTTACTATGGGAGGGGGGGGTCTATCTCCCCCCGTTTAGGAGGTAGGGGCACTTTTAGAAAAAATGGTTTAAATTGAAAAAAAAATATTAAAAAACAACGGCAACACCTACAATAAAGTGCTATACTGCGTTTGAAAGCCAGAAGATTGTTCTATAATCCTGCATTTAAATTAAATTACTCATATCAATTGTTTTTGAGAAATTCGCATTTAAAGTCCAAATTTTGATAAAAAAACGTGAAAAAAAATGTTTAGACCGGTTGTTTTCAAAATTGTGAAATGAAATTGTAAATTAGCTGATATGTGTTTCATGTACCTATCAGTTCTTAATCGAACACAAAAAACCGCATGGTTCTATGTCTTCTAGTTTTTGAGAAAATCGAAAATTACCAAAACTACTTTTTTTGATTTTTGGTGGTGACGGTGATTCCATTTTAAGGATTAATGTTAATAAACATAATGAATCTTTGTTAGTTCAGTACCGCAATTCATTTAGCGTTACCCAGAATGCACCATGAGGAGGTAGAATTGCATCTGGGTCAGTTATTTTATCAGTTAGTCAGGAGTTAGTCAGTCATAGTTAGTTAAAAATGATCAAAATGTATTAAAAAGGTGTGTAAGTCTCGTCAATAAAGCCATCGTCCGTACTATAACAGTCGAGTTCGTTGAGTTACTCTTTTATCGTGGGAAGCCGAGGATGTTTTGGCGGTAAAACACTTTCTAAATTTTCGCTCTGAAGGGTGGGAGGATCGATGTCTTTTAACTGTAAACCCTCACATATATCACCATCGGTATAACAAGGGTAAACTTTTTTACATCTGATAAAAACTCTATTATTTGCGAAGCCCAGTCGTCCTTATACATATTTCCTTTCTAGGCAATATTTTCGATAGAAAAATAGTGCCATGTATTGGTGAACATGGTCAGAAGTTTGTTTTGGTTTTCAAGATCGTTTATTGTATTTTATATGTATTTAGTGGACATTGGATAAATAGAATAAATTTGAATTTTTTTAAATACAGATTCTGTGAATGCAAAAGAAACTTTGCATACACCCAACCTCGCACCTACCCCAAATCCTATAGTGTGCCCAAGCAGGGGGGTTGCAGGGGGGCAGCATGCCCCCCCATACATACTTTACTGTTTATATATTGTAATGTTGGAAGCTAGCACTGATTTATTTATGTAAGGAAGCAAAAAATATCAAACATTTTGTAGAAAAGTAGTTTTAGTTATTTTCGATTTTCTCAAAAACCAGAAGACATAGAAACATGCGGTTTTTTGTGTTCGATTAAGAACTGATAGATACATGAAACACATATAAGTTAATTTACAATTTCATTTCACAATTTTGAAAACAACCGGTCTAAACTTTTTTTTTCACGTTTTTTTATCAAAATTTGGACTTTAAATGCGAATTTCTCAAAAACAATTGATATGAGTAATTTAATTTAAATGCAGGATTATAGAACAATCTTCTGGCTTTCAAACGCAGTATAGCACTTTATTGTAGGTGTTGCCGTTGTTTTTTAATTTTTTGTTTTTCAATTTAAACCATTTTTTCTAAAAGTGCCCCTACCTCCTAAACGGGGGGAGATAGACCCCCCCCTCCCATAGTAAAAAGTGCTTATTTTTGACCCCTCTAAAAAAATCCGTCATCAAATCTTGGCGGCCAAGTTATCGTACTCGTGCCCCAATTTTTTGGTTGCGTGGGGTTCTAAGCTATGACTCGGGTATAGTCGTTTGAATGTATACCTAATCTAAAAGCCTTTGCCACGTGTCTGAAAAACTGATAAGCAAAAAATATATGTATATGGACTTGCCCATCTGAAGTACCTACATATACATACATACATATATACAAACAAAGTCGTATATTTGCATAATATGCGCTAACATCAAACCTCATTGTTATTAAAACCAACGATATATCAAATTTCAAAATTGTTTATCAAAAGCCATAATAACTATTCGGTATACGTATGTACATATAGTATATTAATAACAGTCCCCTCTGTCCAAACAAAGTTGGCCTCATTTTTTTTTACAAAAAGCCTCTCTATATTAAGGCACCACAAGAAGATTATACTTTATATATAAAAAATATTGTTTATCCCATGTCAAATCAAATTCGAACCAGCCATGATAGGAGCGCGGGTTGAAAGCTAATAACGAAAATTATCTATGCATTCCCTGTTATCGATTTCTGATTAGATAAAGATTTCAATTTTGTTTGTGTGTGTGTTTGAAGTACGATTAAAATATTCAACAACTTTACATTCATATTGTTACGATCGATTGCAGATAAGGGTATGCTACAAAATCGTTAAAATAAGGGCCAAGTGAAATTAATGTTAATTTTTACACAGTTCGTAGTTGACAAAAAAGTACAGTGGGGCAAAGAAGTTTTTAAACTTGAGATTGTAAGATAATCACGATTATGGCAAATTTAGAAAGACCAATTCACTGAAACGAAACTTAGATACGAGTACTTAAGTTCATCATAAGCACTCATATTGCAGTTCACTTAGAAATAAAATGCACGACTGGATCGCACGAACTTGCTCTTATGTAAAAATACTTTAATTTAAAATACATTTTATAAATATAAAACATGGATTTAATGATATAAAAATGTTCAAATGAATGGAATTGCCCTCTGATTTCCGGAAAAGTATGAAATTATGCAAACAAAGTTTAAAAAACTGTACAAAATTACAAGTAAAGATCAGCCGTGTGTAACACCCGCTCCCGTATTTTATCATTTTAAAGCCGACTTAACTTCGCTATTAATCTTCAACCTGTGTGATTCTTCAAGCCTAACTCCCTTGCATTAATTCTTGACATTTTTAATTGTGCTACCAATAACTTTAAAGTGTTTTTTTGACAAAATAAAAAAAGTAACTTGAAAAGAATTTAGTGATTATTACATTATATAATATTCATATAATTTCTCTCATTGAGAAAAGAGTTTACATTCATTGTGTTGTTCTCTCAAACATTATATTTGCGCCCGTTAATTCTTTTTGTTTCCTTCTTTCCCGGTGAGTGAAACATTTTTTATATATGTTCTGCCTATGAGGCTTAATGGAAGCTACATTGTATCCCAATTTCTGCCTACAATTTCATATATAAAATTCTGCAACATTTATGAGTGCCTGTGCAAAGATAATTTACATACATTAAGCCGCAAATTACGCATACCTGCGCTTCAACCTTCAACTTGCGTACTGAAAAACTGCAACCCACTCAACCTACTACCAGCGTTATAATCAACAATTAACTCGCAACAAGCTGAATGTGACTGAATTGCAATTGCAAATATTCATCTTTAAACGGCTAACTACTTTATTTGCTTGCTTTCAGTCTTGCCCTACGGGTGAGTCATTTTAGTATAGTTCTGCCTGGCAGTCCATAATTAGATTCCACACTTAAATTCTCGTTTTGGATTCTGTTTTTATTTACATATTTTCAACATTATTACGTCAACACAACACGTCATCAATCTGCACACGTCAGCTGATACTTCCGACAATCTGCAATCTTGGTTTGTGTATCGGATTAGCAAAAAAATTAACCAGTCGGTTCGTGAAAAATTTTTCCCGGACACTAATAACAAACTTTTTTTAAAGTTCTCAATCCTTTTACTCTTTAATAATAACTTTTATTTTTAATATTAAAAAAAAAAAAAAATATCGAAACAATGGAAAATAACCCTTGTGATTCCGTCAGTTGCCTTCTCGACAGCAAATACCCCCAGCGAATTACGTGCCGTGGCTTATGCGGTAAATCATTTCATCCTCTTTGTATTGGACTGAGTAAAAAATCATGTGCTCATCTCAAAGAATTCCTAAATCATTTTGTTTATCTCTGTGACGAATGTAAAAACATATCACTTTCCCACGTTCTTCTTGCTATTAAATGTGTGAGTGACTCTACTTCTTCGTTTATTGCTGACAACAATCGTTTTCATAAGAACGTTCTCGCGCAATTTCATCACTTTGATGATTTCTCCAAAAGTATCGAAACCCTTGAAAGTTCCATCGAAACTCTTGCCAAACGCTTTTTCTCCAACCAATCTATTTTAGAAAATCATCTTTCGTCCATAGTGAAGACGCTCAACTCGCGGGTTTCTGAACACACGCATTGCCGTTTCGAAAATATAAATAGTGAAATACGCTCTTCGCTCACTTCTGCCTTAAAATCGTTACCTTTTGAAAACATTTTCGATCAAATTAAGAGCATCCGGTCCGTCCTTGATACTTCTTTACAATCCACGTCGAATTCCGTATCTTCTGCATCCTGCCAACTTAATGCAATTCTTCTTGATCTTGTCTCCAAAATTAATGACATTAACTCCGAAATAACAGTATCACGCTCCTCATTTAATGATATTATCGACGAATTAAAAATTACTTCGAGCAAAATTGATGGAATTCCCATGAACATTCAACCAATCGCACCTAATAACACGTCAATTTTCGCAGAAATAACTGAGTCCCTCAGCGCCACAATATCTCGACCATTACCTCCCCCATCAGCCAGAGAAAATGCTGTACCGATCTCACTTACGGATAATGATCAGCCTATTTCTTCTCCTAACAATAATGGCCTTTCTACTCCGCCCGAGCCTACTATTATTCGTCTTGGCAATGTCTGGACTATAAATGACTGGAATTCAAGGCTCAATAAATTAAAAAATCTCAACGAATTTGACCCATATTATGTAACAAATATTCCTGCCAATGTTAATAGTTCCTGGATCCAAAATCTCTTCATGAGCAAACTCAAGATCGTCATAGGAGAATGCTACAAGATCAATACCTCTAGCTTTAAAGTATTTATTCCTTCTAAATATCGATGGCTGTTTTGTTCCACTAATAAACCAATTTACCTTCAAAATGATGTTAAGATTTCAAAAAATTTTCATAATAATCATATTAGAACACATCCTAAAACTTCAATCTCAAATGTTTCTAAATATATAAAACAAAATGTAAATAGATCTAAGAATAAAGTACCCCCTCCTAAACCTTTGCCTCCTCCGAACGCAACTAAAACTTCCAAAAATTCCTTCTCTGCACGTAGAAACCAAATCTTCTTTAACTTGCATTCAAATCATACTGTATCACCTAAATCTACTGGCAATGTAAACAATAAATCTTCCACTAAACCCTACTCTAATTTTATCCATTCCCATACCATAAATAATTCTCCTAAATCTTCTAACAACCACCTTCCTCCTTCCCCAGTTTTCGACCCAATGTTTTCACCTGTCGTTAAACTAACTTCTAATTTTGCCACCTCTAAGTCCAACAGTGATGAATTTGACGGTCGATACCTGATGGCTCGACTTCGCGACAGCAAACTTTACGATAATGTTCGTCTCTACCTTGCCTACCTTTATAATAAGTCTGATACTGTTTGTGTTAATGGCAAAACTAAAATGAATGTCATAGTTTCTATTCAAAAAGAAGGCCTTCCAACTGATCTTTTTACTCTCAATAAAATTTACACCCGCTTCCATGAATCTTTAGGGATTTCTCCTTCCACAGTTTCCAAAGATCTGGCTACATACGCCTCACATTTAAATTCCAAACGTTTACCCTTCGCTCGTCCCAATCAGGAACATAGTCTTTAACAACAATTCTGTTTTACAGCCTGTAACCACAAATATTTTAACCCTCTATTATCAGAATGTTAGAGGTCTCCGAACCAAAACTTCTAACGTTTATCTTAACTCCCAAAATCTCCCTTACGATATCTTTGCCCTAACGGAAACTAACCTTTGCTCAGATTTCACAGAAAGTGAACTTTTTACTTCTGATTTTACTGTCTTTCGTGCGGATGGCCAAATTAACGATCTTACTCCCAATGGACGCGGTGTTCTTTTCGCTGTGCACAATCGTCTCAATGCATCTCTTATCGAAATATCTAAATCACCACTTTTCGAGTTTGTCTGCATTAAATTAACTATCTCTAAACGATTTTTCTATCTTCTCTGTTGCTACATTCGTCCTTCCCAACCTAGTCTTGTCTATCAACAATTTACTGAATCTGTTAGCTCCTTGATCGAGAGATCTACCTCCAATGATGAATTTATCATACTCGGTGACTTTAACTTACCGGATTTGAAATGGTCATTATCCGATGATGAAACTTGTTTTATTCCCTCTAATCCATCCTCTGAAAAAGAAATAATTTTTACAGATAGATTACTTGAATCTGGTCTTTTCCAAATAAGTGGTATCCACAATAAGTTAGGGAGACAACTTGACCTCGCCTTCTCCTCAGATCCCTTTAATTCTTCCGTTTCCGAAAGCTCTCATCTTCTCTCTGTTCTTGATCATCATCATCCTCCTCTATCTTTCTTGTTCAGTCTCGATGATAATATTCCAACTATTGAGTCTGAAAACTCTTTTACATTCAACTTTCGCAAAGCCGATTTTCATCAGCTTATTATTCATCTCAACAGCATTGATTTTCACCACTTTATTAACCCCTCTACTCCTATCGACATAGCTCTTTCTTTCTTCTATACCTCAATATTCGATTGTCTCGTCCAATGCGTTCCTTTAACACTACAAAAGAACTGTGTTTCATCTCCCCCCTGGTACACAAGAGAGCTGCGTAGTATCCGGAATGTCAGAAATAGGTTATGGAAAATTTATCTCAAATTTCAGACGCCTCTAAACTATTTTTACTATCAACAAGCTTCTTCTTCCTTTTCGACTTTATGCCTATCCCTTTACCAGTCGTATCTTAATCAAATGCAGACTTCGCTCATCACTGAACCTAAGCGCTTTTACCAATTCATTAACGTCAAGAGAAAATCCGACGGCCTTCCTTCAACGCTCAACTTTCTTGGTACATCTTCATCTGATCCCAAAATCATAGTTAATCTCTTTGCTACCTTTTTCAGCCAATCCTATAGCAATATTTCAAATGAACCTGATCTGGAATATCACAGTTTTCTATCCAATTTACCGCAAACGTCTCTTGTCTCAATTACAATTACATCCCCCTCCGTGTATGATAAGCTGAACTCATTGAAAGATGATTTTTCTCCTGGCCCTGATGGAATCCCTGCAATTTTTCTTAAAAAATGTGCTAATGTACTTTGCGAACCCCTTACCAAACTTTTCCAATTATCACTTTCACAAGCTGTGTTCCCCTCTCTTTGGAAAGAGTCTTTTATCTTTCCCGTTTTCAAAAAGGGTTGTAAGAATGATATCTCTAATTACCGACCGATCGCTAAACTTTCTTCGTTACCCAAGCTCTTTGAAAGTATGGTTTACGATTCTCTTTACTTCTATTGTAAATCTATTGTTACCCCATTTCAACACGGATTCTTAAAGGGTAGGTCCACCACAACTAACCTTATCCAATTTGTCTCCAAAACACTAATATCTTTAGAAAAAAGTCTCGAAGTTGATGTTATAACTACTGATTTTAGTAAAGCCTTTGACAAGATCAGTCACCAAATTATCTATATAAAACTGAAAGCTCTTGGTTTTCCAACATGGTTTATTGAGTGGACTAAATCATACCTAGTGAACCGAACATATAGAGTTGTTTTTAGAAACGCGGTGTCTGATCCAATCTTTGCATCCTCAGGGGTTCCTCAAGGCAGCCATCTCGGCCCAATCCTATTTGTTCTTGCCATCAATGACGTGAGTAACATCATTTCCTTCTCTGATATCTCCATCTATGCTGACGACATTAAAATAATCAAAACAATCGCATCTTCTCGAGACTCTTCGCTTCTCCAACATGACCTAAATACTTTTTTTACTTGGTGCAATAAAAACTTTCTTGAACTCAATATAAAAAAATGTCAGTTTATGACTTTCTCCCGTAAACGTTTACCTTCAATTTCTCGATCCTATCATTTCCATAATGTACCTGTCCCTATTGTTTCCTCAATTACAGACCTTGGGGTAATATGTGATAAAGAGCTAAATTTTCGCTCTCATATTGATCATATACTTGCGAGAGCTAATTCTTCTCTTGGCCTTATCAAGCGTTGGTCTAAGGAATTTAACGATCCATTTGTTACTAGATCTTTATATGTCACATTTGTCAGACCCATCCTTGAATATGCTAGTCAGATTTGGTCACCATACCTCATCACTCACTCACATAGAATTGAAGCAGTACAACGAAGATTTCTTCGTTTTGCTTTGCGCAATTTGAATTGGTCCGATCCCTTTATCTTACCCCCGTATGAAGACCGTCTACAATTCATCAACCTACATACCCTTGCTCAACGTCGTCATATCGCCGATATAGTATTCGTCCACCAACTTGTCACTGGTATCATTGACTCTCCGGCCTTGCTTGAATTAATAATTATCAATACAAATCCACGTCATTTACGTTCTGTCCCCTTTTTCCACCTCCCTACACACCGCACCAACTACGGACACTTCAACCCAATCTCCAGATTGTTACGTTCAGCCAACTCTGTTCAAGATATTTTTGATTTTTCCCTCAATTCTGCATCCCTTAGAAGAATTCTGTCCCAAACCCCTCACTAAACCTTCTTCCCATTTTAGTTTTAAGCTATTATTAAGCCTAAATTTTACTATAATAATTAATAATACACTAATTCTATTGTTTCGTATCAAGCCAAAAAACAAATTAATAATGAATTGTACTCCCTTTATTATGTTAAAGTATAGATTTAAGTTTATTATGTCTAGTTTTAAGTTCTGCTTGTATTAAGCATATAATAAAATATAAAAACAAAATTTGGGATGCCAATTTTAAGTGCTTAGTTATATAGATATTGATTTTCCAAAAAATAAATTGGATTTTTTTTTTAAACAAAAAAAAATATTATTTTCGAATATTTTTATATACAATATTATTTTAAACTTAAGGGGGCTCCTGCTTGGTTAAAATCGTTAGAGCCGTTAGTGAGAAATTCGAAAATAAAAAAAACGGTTCTATGACAGGTACCATTAATAACATTTTGCCCCAACATTTTTTTTACAAAAATGTAGTCCATATCCATAATATCACACCTTATTTTTTTTTTTTATCAAAATCGTTAGAGCCGTTTTCGAGATAAATAAGATTATGCATAACGGGTGTATGGGGGGTACCGTTAGTTTTAGAGCTAAAAAATAAATTTCAATTTCCCTTCTAGGGAATCACCGAAGACCCTTAAGTACCGAGTTTGAAGAAAATAGGTCCAGTGGCTTAGGCTCTAGATCGAGGTACAGACATACAGACAGAAAGACGGAATTACCGGACACACTTTTTTAGTCTTTGATCAAAATCTCGAGTTCGATTTTTTTCCCAAATGCAGAACTTGCCCTATAGTACCTACATATATCGCAAGTAAAAAAAAATACCTACAAATCAAAAATCCACAATCGAATAAGGTCAGGAATGTGTTGCAAAACTATAAGTTATTGTATGCCAAGTTGAAATAGAGTTAAAATTAATCGTTATATGTAGATAAAAAATACAATTCTTATAAATTCTTTTGATTAAATTGTCAAAATTTTCAATTCACTCTTGACAAGAGAATATGGTTTATGCTAGATAAAAACCACTAAAGTGCGGTGTAAGAAAAATTTAGCAAGATCATTCGTCTTTACATTATGTCAGAGCTTGAAATATGGTGCCGATACAATATTAGGTGAGTTTGGTAAATTGAAATTTCTCACAAATTTTCGCAATTTCATGTCAAAACCGTATGCAAAAACCACTTTAACTAGGAGAATTACCTTACATTAATACGACGCCTTCATAGTCAGAATGAAACGTCATTTGGACTTTTCAGTTGCTTATGACTCGATGAAGTATTAATTAAATGGAAACAATTATAACAACTTGTAAGTCGTCTTTGTCCGGCACTATAGTGTTTTCGTGACATCTCCATTATTTCTATGGAAAACCATTTATTTTGACAGTAATTTGACAGAAGTGCAGTAACTCCTCCAGCAACAACTAGAACCTAGTGACAGGTTTCTATACGCTAGGGTGTGTCACTTTTGTATAGCCTCAAAAAAGTAGTCTAATTTTTAAATGTAATAGTGCTCAAAAGTTGTATTTGAGTCTGAGGTTTAAGAACATGTAAAAAAAACAAGATATCGTTCGTCTTTGGCCCGCTCAAATCGGTTGAAGTTGGAAAAGAAATTAATTTACAGTAAATTTTTTTTTTGTATTTTTTACGTATACTAAAAAAAAACTAAACAAAATACAGAAAGAATTTTTGTCTTTACAAAAAGATATACCATGATATTGTAGGTGGTTCCGTCGATTTTTAAGAATTTTTTCTTGTAAAAAAAAAACGGTTTTACATAAAAAAATGATTTTTCTTCCTTCTTTTATTATTTTATAGCTTCTTTATCAAGTGTTCAATTTAAACAAATATAAGCTCAAAAGTGTTTCCTTGCAATTATCTTTCATTTGAAAGCCCACAAAGCAGGATTTAATTTTGATAAGCAATGCAACTTTTAAAAGCTATTACATTTGAAAATACCATAGTTGAGCACTTTGACACACCCTACTATACGCCAAAACCTTCACTGACGATTAATTTCAAGAAATCGTCCATATCCACGAGGCACCCATCTATGTATGTGAAGAACATAAATTAGCAGTAATAGTGCATTCGAAGTCAGAAACGTTAAAACTTTGACACATATTACACGCCAACCCATTTAGAGACAACATTGTGAGTATTGATAATTTTTAATGACGTCAATAGTCAATGCGTTGACTATTTACGTATTGTTACGCACAACACCGACACAGAGCTTTATACTCCTACAGCGCCATCTGTTGGGAAATTGCATGTCTACTTTATGGAAGGAACAAAAAGCTCTTTGCCAATGTCATATGTATTTCCCTTTCTTCCAACCATCTAGAACATTCCAAGAGGAGAACCTTCGCGAATTAGTTTCGAGAACAACCAGCTTGAGTATATAAGGGAGTGTTCACGGTGAGCACAGTACAGCTGATTTTGGATTATGAAAGAGTGCAAAAGCTTTGCTTATTGGATTGTGGAAAGATTAAACAAGTGTGATTTAAATTTGAATAAAAGTATTTGAGTTGATTATAAATTGAGATTTATTGTTTTGATTTGGAAAGTGTAAATAAAGAAGAAATACTAAAAAGAGTAATAAGTTTTATTTAACGAACCTAGTAAAAATATTACAGTACATATATTAATATTTCAAATCAACAAATATCCTCACTTAAAATAATATTTGTCTGGCCCCATTTGAGTGTCATTCTATTCCAGACGTACTAAAACTTTATCCGCAATATTCTTACTGGCTTATTTATCCGCAGTATTCCTTCGTTGTTGCATAAAATTTTTTTGCGCTGCCTTTACATTTACTAAAATAAAAAAAACCACTAAAATAAAACACATTAAGAATGAAATTAAAGGACATTTGTGATTGCATTGAATTTATTGTATTTAAGTATTAGAACTGAGAAATGCATAGAATTTTCAAAAGTCCAAATCTAGAACAAAAATTTTTATAATTCTAAATAACGGGTGATTTTTTTGAGGTTAGGATTTTCATGCATTAGTATTTGACAGATCACGCGGGATTTCAGACATGGTGTCAAAGAGAAAGATGCTCAGTATGCTTTGACATTTTATCATGAATAGACTTACTAACGAGCAACGCTTGCAAATCATTGAATTTTATTACCAAAATCAGTGTTCGGTTCGAAATGTGTTTCGCGCTTTACGTCCGATTTATGGTCTACATAATCGACCAAGTGAGCAAACAATTAATGCGATTGTGACCAAGTTTCGCACTCAGTTTACTTTATTGGACATTAAACCAACCACACGAATGCGTACAGTGCGTACAGAAGAGAATATTGCGTCTGTTTCTGAGAGTGTTGCTGAAGACCGTGAAATGTCGATTCGTCGCCGTTCGCAGCAATTGGGTTTGTGTTATTCGACCACATGGAAGATTTTACGCAAAGATCTTGGTGTAAAACCGTATAAAATACAGCTCGTGCAAGAACTGAAGCCGAACGATCTGCCACAACGTCGAATTTTCAGTGAATGGGCCCTAGAAAAGTTGGCAGAAAATCCGCTTTTTTATCGACAAATTTTGTTCAGCGATGAGGCTCATTTCTGGTTGAATGGCTACGTAAATAAGCAAAATTGCCGCATTTGGAGTGAAGAGCAACCAGAAGCCGTTCAAGAACTGCCCATGCATCCCGAAAAATGCACTGTTTGGTGTGGTTTGTACGCTGGTGGAATCATTGGACCGTATTTTTTCAAAGATGCTGTTGGACGCAACGTTACGGTGAATGGCGATCGCTATCGTTCAATGCTAACAAACTTTTTGTTGCCAAAAATGGAAGAACTGAACTTGGTTGACATGTGGTTTCAACAAGATGGCGCTACATGCCACACAGCTCGCGATTCTATGGCCATTTTGAGGGAAAACTTCGGAGAACAATTCATCTCAAGGAATGGACCGGTAAGTTGGCCACCAAGATCATGCGATTTGACGCCTTTAGACTATTTTTTGTTGGGCTACGTCAAGTCTAAAGTCTACACAAATAAGCCAGCAACTATTCCAGCTTTGGAAGACAACATTTCCGAAGAAATTCGGGCTATTCCGGCCGAAATGCTCGAAAAAGTTACCCAAAATTGGACTTTCCGAATGGACCACCTAAGACGCAGCCGCGGTCAACATTTAAATGAAATTATCTTCAAAAAGTAAATGTCATGGACCAATCTAACGTTTCAAATAAAGAATCGATGAGATTTTGCAAATTTTATGCGTTTTTTTTTAAAAAAAGTTCTCAAGCTCTTAAAAAATCACCCGTTACATAGAAAGAACGAAAAGTATATTAAAAAACAACCACAAAATTAAAACTTTTTCAATTGCAGTAATTTTTGACAGATGAACCTTTCAAAACTTATCAAGGGAAGATGAGTTGGAAAAAGTTATCAAAAGTACCAGTTTTTTGTTTTATGCTATTGCATTTGTACAATATTCATACTTCCTGCTTATTAAGTCAATGTTTGAGAAGACACATGTCATAATGTCAACACCTTTATTGAGGCAATCGTCATAAAAAATATTTACTTCATTTTCTTCCAAACCGATAATTAGAACTTAAAAGAAATTTTTCATTTATTTTCCAATTTATTTCACCAGAGTTCCACTGTATGACGATTAAAAAAAAAATCAATTGTTCTTGTCCATATGGGTATGTAGTTATTATTTAGGGAATAATGCAACAAATAATTTATGTGGCTACATGCTTATTAACGACAGACTTACTGTAATTATGTATTTCACTCGAAAATGATATGCTCCATAGAATCCAAATATTACAAATATTATGTGCAAGAAATTAGCGAATATGGGTGCCCACATGTATCCGAGAAAGTCGAACACTTGGCGCTCGATTATGGTTATCTGAAAAAGAAGTAAAAAAAAAAAACAATAAATTGGCTGTTTGTATTGTTTTTAAACAAAACTTATTATAATTAACTAAACGATAAGATTGCGATTGATAAGGTGAGAATTGTTTTAGTCTTGTTATCAATTACTTAACTAACTAGATACGTTAGTATGCGGGAGCGTTTCAAAATTATTGTTAATATATTCAATTTCAATGTGGTTTTATAAGTAACATTTTCTGTCAAATTTCGGCCCCGCTATAAACGTTTGCCTTCGACTTTTTGGCAAAAAAAGACAACAAAATAAAGCTCTTCATCCAAATTTAGCTTTGTAGAAATTTTTTGAAGTTTGGGATCATTTTGGCAAAATTTTCTTCCTGGTCTTAACATAATATTCCCATCCACTTATTTTCGATATAGATCTTAAAAATCGATAAATATTGAAAGACATCACTCTTGAAATGAGATTTCGAATAAGATTTTTCATCAAATTATCTATCCAATAGAAAGGTTCCGATATTAAAAAGCCAACCCTACTGAGGAAAACCGGAATAAGTTCGAGCATTATAGAAAGACCTGTAATGATCATATTCGACGAACCAAACTTTTACATGACGGACAATTCAGGGGCTCTATTTTGTAAAACAATAATTATCATTGAAATTCCTTCGTTATTGTTGAAATGCGATTATGTTTAACGAGAATTGTTTAATTTTAACGATACTCGTTAGTTCTAACGACTGACATATACCTATCGTTTAACTTTCGTTTTCGTTTAGCTGTCAAAATAAAATTGGGTCTGCCGGTGTGAAGATGGATGGAGCATTCCTAATAGTCGAGAAGTTGGTTGCGCTTCAAAAAAAAAATGATTTTTTCGGTTAAGCTTGGCAACATCTTTTGTACGCCTTTTTTCGTTTTACTTAATCGCTCTTTGTCGTGACTATCGTATTCCTCAGTATCGTTGACTTGCCGCTCGTTTCGTAATACAAAATAGGGCCCCAGGCTAAAATACTATACAATGTCCCAAATCGAATTCAAGATTTTGGCCAATTGTTAAAAAAACAATTAAGAAAAACTACTTCGTCTTCGGTTTCAACGCTGGTCTTCAATTTTTGTTTAGCTTTTTTTTTATACAACAATACAATAACGAAGTCTGAGAATTCTATTTCTTAATCGCAGTTACTAAACGTCACTTAGCAGAAATTTTGTTTTAAATAAAATTTTGCCCTTAATCCAGGACTTAAAGATATACCGCTACTAAATATTTTTCAAGAAAAGTCAAATTAAATGATCCTTTTTTCTAAAGCTGTAGGTGTTTCCACCAAATAGAACCATGAATTCTACCATCATATGGTAATTTAAGTAAAGCATATTAGTCGACTTCTTAAATCAAAAAAAAAAAAAAAAAACATTCTGTCCAATTTCTCAATCAACATATTCAAGAGATAAAACTCACTCAACAATGAACACTATTTTTATTACGAAAACATTTCCCTGATTTGCTTCCAACATACAATCGCGCCGACTGCAGATTATGCACACATAATTTTTATTAATATCCCAGTCCCACAAAATGAGATACCCTTCTTCACAAGACGTCCGTCGTTGTGTTCAATTAGAAACATCTGGCCATGTACCGAACTGAGAACCACCAAAGCTGCAAAATTTACCGGCGGCGGCATTCGGTGCCGGCCAGCACGCCATCCGCGCCGCCAACCTGCATATCAATTAAAAGCAACATCAACACACAAAAATCTTGAATATTTCCTGGCAATTTGTATCTGCAGTCTTTTAATCTCTCAGTTGTTCCTTGAGATACTCGTATCATCGTCCAAGTTAAATCAGCATTTGAATGCGTGTATCTTTTATTCTGCATCAAAAGCCAACAAGTAGTGATGATGACCTCAATTTGCACGTTTTAAATAATATACATTTTGCACTTAGACCATTTCATCAAGTAGCGCCTGCTTCTTAGCAGAAAAAAAAATAATAATAATAAGTCGAGTGCGCTGTATTTTTAATGAAAAATAATTCCACTCTAGGTCAATGGTTAGATCTGACAACATAAAGATCTTTAAACTCTCAAGGAATTAGACCAATCGAATTGACATAGATCTTTTATTTTGATCGCACGCGCGTAATTTTCTACTTCAGTTGCACTTCAAACCCAAGAAATTCAAAACAAATGAAGAAAATTGTTTTAAAATTACATCAATATATTTTAGAACAATTTTCGTCTCAGAATTAATTCTTTTTTTATTGTAATCTCTCGAAATTGATGATTGCACAAAATTGATGTTTATAAAACTGAAATGCTCATCTGGCGAAATGTGTGTCAGGCAATTTCAAAACAAAATTAATTGAGAGTAAATAAAATAGTCGAGTAAAGGCGTGTAATTCCGTCACACAATCTGCGACGTCATCTCTTTGCGGATATAGCGTTACACTACTTTTAGGAAGTACATTTAATGCAATTGAATTAATTCGACTTTAATCAATTGATTATGTATCGCTGATAAGGAAAAAATCGTCTATCAATATTTTCAACCATTATCGATTACTGGCCATATCTATAAAGGAAGTTTTCCGATTGTTAAGTAAAATGCACGACTGGATCGCACGTATGTAATTGTTCTTAAGTACTAGTACTTTGGAATTTTAAAACTATATGTTTAAAAAAATTAATATAATTAGATCAAAATGTTCAAATGCATTTAATTCACTGTTTAAATTGTGAAAACAACTTCTTTAAAAAGTTTGAGCTCAAAAGTTTTGATTTCTATCAAAATGTCAATGCACACAAAATTTAAAAGAAAAATTGTTAGAGGCGTTTAATTAAGAAATTAATTAAATTTCTTTAAATCAAAACAAAAAAATCAATCAAAAAAATCGTTCATCCGTTTTCAAGATATTGAATCTAAAAAAAATATTGTTCGAAAATTATTTCAAAATTGAAGAAGTTCCTGCATAAAAATTTTGATTGAAATCGGCTTGGCATCCATGAAATAGTTATAACTCCAGTCAATACTCGTACTACACCTTTGGTGGTAGTAGTAGGTAGTAGGTTTCAAACCTTCAGGAGTTCCTGAAAAAGAATTCCAACAGCGACAAATCGCACCATCTTGGTGGTCAGTTCACATCACCAAAATGCGGAATAATTCTAGTCAAGGAAATTTTTCTGGCAATAAATGTAAAACCGTTCGTGTTGTGTCAGATGTGGAACCGACTTCGTAAAACCAAGCCTTCCACATCTATAATTTCCATTTCAGGCCAACAAAATTCGGTTAACATTTGGCTATAATCAATAAGAAATGACGGTGACAGTAACGCCATACTCGTTTTCGAAGAATTATGAACTGATGTACTCTAAGGTTTGCTATATTATAAAATGGCCGACGTTAAATTAAATCAGACCAAAAACATAAATGTTAAAAAAAGAGCCAAGTTCTTCTATACAAAAACCTTTGTGTAACAACTCAGCCGTGAAAAGTACTGAGATCTAAAAGTACGCCAAGTTCTTACTTCATTAAGATTTAATACCGAATATTTAAAGTAGAATAATATTGAAACAGCTACAATGTAATAGAGAAATTTTATTATTTAATGATTGCTGACTAAAATTTGATGGGCTTACTTGGCAAGTTTTTTTTTATGCCCAATTCAAAAGGTTTTGAAAACTTGACCAGTAAGCCCATCAAATTTTAGTCAGTAATCATTAAATAATAAAATTTCTCTATTACATTGTAGCTGTTTCAATATTATTCTACTTTAAATATTCGGTATTAAACCTTAATGAAGTAAGAACTTGGCGTACTTTTAGATCTCAGTACTTTTCACGGTTGACTTGTTACACAAAGGTTTTTGTATAGAAGAACTTGGCTCTTTTTTTAACATTTATGTTTTTGATCTGATCTCCTTTTTGCAAAGATTTTAATATTTTGCCATGTCAAAATCTCGAAAGATACGAAAATATAGAAGGATGTACTCAACTTAGTTTAAAGCTTCCTATTTCTTTTGGTATATTTTCTTTTTGTTATTGGTTGTTTTGATTTGCGCTTCAATTGTTTCTTCTTGTCCTGGCAAGATACCTAACACTAACATACCTACCTTAATTACGGCAATCAGAAGTGCTCCATATAAATTAAACATTTTCTCAGAAAGTGGGTGGATACCACGCCCCCCGAATAGAAAACCCCAATTTTTATGTTTGGTCCTTTATATGCGATTTGAGCCCTACCGTTCTATCAAATTTCATTGTTCTACTACAATCGGAAGTGCGCCATGTATAATTTACATCAGTTCTGGGGAAGTGGGCGGATACCACGCCCCTGAATGGAAAACTTCAAATTTTATATTTCTTTCTTTGTATGCAATTTAATTCCTACCACTTTACCAAATTTCATCGTTTTACAGCACTTAGAAGTGCTCCATTCAACCAACACCAATTTGGAGAAAGTGGGCGGATTCCACGCCCCCTGAATGGAAAACCTCGATTTTTATTCTTGGTCCTTTATATGCAATTTGAGCCCTACGGTTCTACCAAATTTCATTATTCTACTGCAATCGGAAGTGCGCCATGTATAATTTACATCAGTTCTGAGGAAGTGGGCAGATACCACGCCCCTGAATGGAAAATTTCAAATTTTATATTTTTTTCTTTGTATGCAATTTAAGTCCTACCACTCTACCAAATTTCATCGTTTTACAGCAGTCGGAAGTGCTCCATTCAACCAACACCAATTCGGATAAAGTGGGCGGATACCACGCCCCCTGAACGGAAAACCTCAATTTTTATTCTTGGTCCTTTATATGCAATTTGAGCCCTACCGTTCTACCAAATTTCATTGTTCTACTGCAATCGGAAGTGCGCCATGTATAATTTTCATCAGTTCTGAGGAAGTGGGCGGATACCACGCCCCTGAATGGAAAACTTAAAATTTTATATTATTTTCTTTGAATGCAATTTAAGTCCTACTACTTTACCAAATTTCATCGGTTTACAGCAGTCGGAAGCGCTCCATTCAACTATCACCAATTCGAAGAAAGTGGGCGGATACCACGCCCCCTGAATGGAAAACCTCAAATTTTATTTTTGTCACTTTATATGCAATTTAAGCCCTACCGGTTCACCAAATTTCATCGTTTTACAACAGTCGGAAGTGCTCCATTCAACCAACACTAATTCCGAGAAAGTGGGCGGATACCACATCCCCTGAATGGAAAACTTCAAATTTTCGATTTTTTCCTCTGCTTGCATGACAAGACGTACCGTTGTGCAAAATTACAAGATTCTACGATGTCGGGAAGTGCTCCATAATTTTGATGATCTGTCTGTCAGTGAGTGAGTGAGTGAGTCAGTTACGGTTTTGTGATTTTTGAGGCCTTATACGAGTATCTCAGGACCGCTTACGCTAGAAAATTGAAATTTGGCGCCTGTGCCTGACTAGCTTAGCAAATATTAGGAATTTTAAGTTTCTGACTTCATTTGTACTGAAGATAGGGAGGGGTCAAAAGTCGCCTGAGTTTGTTCCTGTAGAAAGGGTGTAGTGCCAGAACTTGGCTGGGCACTAACGTGCCCTTTGATATATAAAATCTGGAATGATATTTCAGTTTGACGTAGGGGAAGGTGGCATTAAATGGCACCCCCTAAGGAAAATGTGTCATATCTCACAAAAATGTGACATATAAACTTAAATGTTATATCCTTTTCATAGCTTAATCAATATTGCTTACATTGTTTTGCTTTACGAGTTTAAATAGTTTCAAAAAGTATTTAAAGTTTTTAATTTTCAAAAACTCTTCAAATTCCAACGATCAAAATTGTCCGGGTAAAATAGCATACTGGTATGTCATTTTACACTTGCAAGTAAACCAACTAGGCAAGTAAACTAAAAACCATTTTCAATTTAATTTAAACTTTATTTTAAACAAATCATAGTTCAAAGTAAAATAAACATAAACAATACTCAATAAAAAAAAATAAAAACAACAATTCATTTAAAACAACTTCACTTAAAACAAAATAAGGAAAAGTAGAAATTATAATAATTCGCAATTATTGCAAGTACTTTTTTTTTGGACGGCATTCAGAGCTTTTGTTAATGCATTTATCAGTCCAGGACTGCCTCTTTGTACATCGTTTATATTTTCCAACCATTTTCACTATAAAGAAAATGAAAATGTAAGGGAAAGTATAAAATGGCACACTATGCCATTTTAGGCGAGTGCTTAGTAGGCCATTTTGCCCATTTAGGGTTCTTTTATTTAAGTTTTAATTCCGAACACACTGAAATAGTTATAGGCCAACTAATTTCAGTAAATTAATAAGAAATACTTAATATTAACATGCATTTACTGTTTTCTCCAAAATTTAATGTTTTTTATAATTTTGTGTGTCTACAAACGTTTTATAACATTTTATTGATTCTACTTTTGTAGATGGCTAGAGACAGTTTGATCTGTAAAATTTCAAACAATAACTTGAAGCTGCTAACATTTCGTTTATGTCAGTGATGCCAGATAAACTAAAGAATTGTGTTACCAAAACCTTCTAATTCTGTTCGATTCTACAATTACTAGCAAGGGGGCCATTTTACCTTGGTGGGCCATTTTAGGCCATCTTCCCCTATGTGATTGAAACACGGATTTCAGAATTAAACGTCGAATTGGATGATCCCATATATAGATAATTCCTTAGAAAATACAATTTGGCCTCAAACCTTAATGAATGTGGCAACTGTTTCGTTAGGACTTAACTTCAATAGAAACAGAAAATTATTAGAATTATGCTGAAGTAAAGTCTGGTATATAACTGCACCAATTTTTGGCACTTATAATAATTTATAACTCATTTACAGAATTGGCAGTTTGAATTCAACAATAAATTATCGAGATTTCAATTTAGTAATCATTAAAATCATTTGAGTTTTATTTTTGTATCGGGCTTGTTTGACTGGAACAAAAAAAAAAGTACGAATCGTTCGTATTTTATAAACGGAACCCAAAATCATAATAACTCCGAAACAAAGTGAAAAGGAGAACATTACCTCATACGACTTAATACTACGTTTTCACAAAGAGTAAATCCGCTAGAGATTTAAAATAAATCTTGAGGTGTTTTCACCAAAGAAACTGAGATTTATTTGACGTTTTCACTCCGTCTTGTCATTCAATTGTCAATTTGGACAAGAGAAAAAAAAAATTGCAATTGGATAGTAAACAGGAAAAAACAGATATTTCTATTTTGTGTTGATTGTCAATGAAGAAAGTGGGTTTACATAGGTGCGTTCTACAAAATAAGGTTTGTTTGTTTTGCAAATCTTCTGATTGCGAGAAGATTTCAAGGAGATTTATTATAAATCTTAATTTGAGGTGATTTATATTTGTATGGTAAATCTACGAGATTTAAAGGAGATTTATGGTAAATCCACTTAAATCCCGGATTTACCTTTGGTGAAAACGTAGTATAGTGTTTTTTTTTCGAGCAATGTCGCAATTATAAAATGGTGCCTATATTCGTATTTTAACCATCTTCAACCATCACTGTTTCAAAAGCTCAAGCACAAATCTTTCAATGAGTTTGATGGCAACTCATTTATAAACATTATCCGGTGTAAAAACAAAAACGCTTTTTCACTTCCAATGATGTCTGCCAGACTATTTTCCAAAGTTAATCAAGAACCAAATTGACAACTTAAGCAATTTTAATTATAATTTTATAATAGTATGTATTTGTATTCGTGAACGAATATCAGAATGCAGAATACCTTTCGAGGCAGACTTTATTGGATTTGAAGATACGAGTATACGAGTATAAAGAAACATAACAAAATGCTTACGTTTTCGATTCAAATGATTCATGGATTAAAATATGGTTCCGTGTCGGTACCGTTGGTCATCGTCAACGACCTACTATTGGATTTCATTTCCTATTAATTGAGTAATAGATTTTTAATTGAAGTATTATACGAAAACATGAATAGTGTTTTTGTTGTTGTCGAGTGTTGATTTGATAAGATTGAAGTTGTTATTTATAAAAAAACGTGCATTTAGCCATACATAATTATATGAGTATTTATGTATTATAAATATGTATGAATGTAAATATCAATTTAATAACAAGTGTCGAAATACAGACAATTTCATGCCTTAAGATTTTATTTTCAATCATAAATAATTAGTTAGTTCAATATCATTGTGCATTAAATACTTCTTGTATCTTGCATGGAAATGTTTAAGAAATGATTATAAATGAACTGATTATTCTATTACAATTTCTTAACAATAACAATTATTTATTTAAAGTAAAGGCTTTAATAAAAGGCGAATAACCTTTTTTTTTTTAATAATTGGACTGTCAGTGATACAAACAACAAGTATAAGTGACAATGGCTAAGTAACATGGATCTAATGAACAAGAATACTCACAAGACTATCTCCCAGGCAGTCTTCGAATCGCAGCCTCCAAGTTCGAGACGACATAGAAGTCTAAAAAAAACAGGTTTAAAGACCAAGCCATTGCAATTGCCAGAGCGCTAGCTTTTTGTGCAAGGAGCATGCTCGGAATCATAATGGGTGGAAAGCCGCAGTAAATCAAGCATCGACGTTTCATGAATCGGGCTTCCCGCATTGATACAAATATTGATTACTTTACAATTTTCTGCTTTCGTCTAATTCTTTAATCACTGATTTTGATTTGCTTGATCTGTAAAAACGAAACGGCAAAATTAGACCATCTAAAATTTGAGAAATAAAGAATTTTCCAACGGGGATTTCAGAACTTTGACAGATGGTTGCGGCCATATTATTTTTTTTCGTGTATATATTTTGCAGCCCTAAAGGAAATACCGATGGACATTGGTTTTCAAAGCTGAATATCGCAATGGGAAGAAAATATAGTGCCGGGTAAAGCATTCCACAGAATCTCTAAATTTAACAGTACGTCCAAAGTTGGACGCTCCCTGAAGCGCGAGTATTACGGTTAAATTATTTAGAGAAAGGAATGCAAATGGCTATGTCACTAGAACACTGTTTATGAAAATAACGGTAAAATAATGAAAGACAGGAAACATTATTGAAGTTACATCTGTCAAATAAGCTGTCATTTTTTAAGTCTGTTTTGCTAAGTAAACAGCATGTGCAAATGATTAAATTGTTTTATGAAAGTGGGTCTTCTGCTGGAGCATAATTCATTCAAAATCATATTCAGCGACGAGGCCCATTTCTGGATAAACTGGTTCGTCAACAAGCAAAATTGGCGAATTTGTGACGATCATAATCCACACGAGATCCACTAAATTGCAATGCATCCAGAGAAAATCACTGTTTGCTGTGGATTTTTGGCTGGCGGCATCATAGGTCCATACTTCTTTGAGAACGACGTTGGCCATGCCATGACCGTCAACAGCGAGCGCTGTAACCACGATGAATGATGATAACAAATTTGTTTGGTTCTAATTGGATGTTATTGACAACCGAAGACATGTGGTTTCAACAGGCCGTGCCACAATGGATATTTTACATGAGCGAGTCCCAAACATAGTTATCTCAAGTGGAGCCGATGTGAATTGGCCACCGAGATCGTGTGATTTGATCCTGTTAGACTTTTTCTTATGGGGGTTTTCTTAAGTCACAGGTATATGTCAATAAACCACAAACAACTATTGCTTTGAAAGCCAACATAATCAATGCCATTGGTCAAATTCAGTCTGATTTATGCGCCAGAGTTATGGAATATTGGACATTTTGGATACGTGTCACGCAAAGAAGTCGTGACGGACATTTGAATGTTAAAAAATGTTTAAATTTAAAGATAGGAAACTCTTAATGGAAAACCCTTTACTTCCATCATCTTAAACTGGAATCTTTCTCATTCCTCGAACAAAAATGAAACACTTTTCGAATTATATCCAGCAAATGACTCTCGACCACCATTGCCACCGTGCCAAAACGAATTTCGAGGAGAAATGATTGCGTCACTGTAGGCAGCATCGCACTCGAATAGCATCTCGATATTTTTTGAAAATTTATGATAGATGTGTTTTATTGAATGCACACAGTGAGAGCTTGCTTTCATATAATTGAGCTAGTAATATTAATTATATTCAAGTGAGTTTCCCTGAGATAAAAAAAAAGAAAATCTGTAGGCACCTGTTTACCCACAGCTTATCTGCACTACCTTTTTAGTTGATTCAGTATCAAAAGCAGCTTTAATCTAAATTATTCGTGCATTAATACCAACTGAATTGGACATTGATTGATTGATGTCATTCCCCATTGGCTGAACAAAACAAATCTTCAATTCTGTACCTCTGATGATTCAGAGTGTGATCACATCATACGATTAAAACACTTAAAGTATCTTATTTTTATTTTCTGTGTGACAAACAAACATATCGTTAGCATCAAGTCTACACCCAGCGAACGTACGAAACTATGTACTCATCGCGTTCAAATGAACAAATGGAGAGAAAAAAGAAGGAAATGCAGTCTGTACCTGACTTTACTTAACTATCGTGCCAATTAAGCGTGCGTCAATATACGTTCAATGGTTTCGATGACTTCGATTTTATTGTGCATTTAGTCTTGTCGATATACCTATCTATACGTATACGAGTATGTATTTTCACCGACAGTTGATTAAATACATAAATTTACTTAAAAACTTTCCAAGTGAATCATTCCCGTAGAGGAATATACTGTAGACCTTATATGTTACCTACTATACGTGTAATTAATTAGAATCTGATAGGAAGGTGGAGTCATTGCCCTCTAAGCAAATAAGTATTTTCATTTGGATTCATTCAACGAAAATGAAATAATAATTATAAGTATCTCATTTTTTTTAATTGGTAAGATGTAATATTATCGTGACGTTGCTTGTTAAGAATTGTGGAAAAATTTTCATTTTTATTCTTCAAAATTTTCCCACACTTGAAATATTAGAGATGCACACCTTCGAGCGTTGAAAAGACAAAGAATTATTTTTACTTACTTCACGACTCATAGTTAAAGGGCCAGTTGTGCATCCGTGAAACTATCTATAAATCAAACTAAAAATTGAACTCAATTCTGTCGTCCCTTTTTGTTTTAACGGCCACATGTTTTCATAAGTTTTTGTTTGTTGAAAAGTATAGACGGTTCCTCTGCTACAATTTAATTTGTATGTTTATATGATATCGTTAAGAGAGGTATGTAAATAGAGGTTACTACTCGTATAATCAAGGCTGCCGTTCCAGCGACTTTGTCACGAGATCTAGCCGAATTTCAACTCATTCAGCTCCTTGTGAGTTATGACGTGCAAATACTATACATTTTTTCTTTAACTGCCCTGGTAATGTTACATCCCTGGAATTCAAATATTAATTTGACATTTGCTGTTCTAAAATTCACCACATTACACGCCGTCTCCACTAGCGATAAATCCATCGCAATCGCAATAGCCAAAGCAGAAAGCAGAGAGCAGAAGAACTGTCAATTTTTTTTTGGCTGGGCATTTCATCGCATACTTATTTAGTATAGTGAAACGTAAGTCTCAAGCAAAATATTTCTTCGCACGCAAAACTCAAACTCACTCAAATTAAATTTGAGTACGCCAGAACAATATGACGCAAGCTATGGAAATATAGCTGTGATGGCGGTCTCTACTTGCGATAATGAACGCATGCTTTAAAGCATGCTCTGGATTCATCGCTAGTGGAGACCGCATGTTAAAGCATAGTGCGCTTCTGATGTGAAACGAAAAATCCCATACAAAAAAGACACGAGGTAATAATAAACGGAAAATTTAACACATCTAACCGTATGCGAAATGTTAGCTTCTTCTTTCTATATTTCAGGGAATCTAGCGACTGTTATTCTGGAGTGACTTTCAATTTAATCTTGCGGAAACTCTGTCACGTGTTCTTCCCATGCATACAACATTTTCAAAGATCAATTTTTATAAGGATAAATTAAGAGATAAATTAAAATATCCGAGTGGTTGTTAGTTAGTTTTATTTCTCTTTTGCTTTTGCTCTTTTAACAAAAGCAGACAAATTTCAACAAATTCAGAAAAAAAAAAAACGCGTGCATCACTGTACGAGTGAAGTGAAACTTCTTAGAAAACAGCAAGATTTTATTAAACTACACTAATGAGTCGAATCAAGCCCTTTTCAACTCGATCCAAGTATACAAATGGGTAGAATACGCAGTTCAAGCTGGCTTTAACCCTGGATATTAATGTATTTTGACCAAAAATAGATTTCACTCGAATGCCAGATTTTGCTGGGCAAAACGACCACACTCTCGACTTTGTCGACGTGGTAACCTCTCTATTCATCACTTCAGAACATTGTGTAATATCAGCCAATTTCTGGTGTCCAATAAACCCAGTTAAAGAGAAACATCCTACTAGGACTGTTTGGCAGTAGAAAAGAAACCCAACTGTGACGGTCTTAATAACTGTTTTTGAATCTTTAACTGGCCACTATGTTTCGTCAATAGTTACGTCGATGCCAGTTTCGATATGATCACATAAATCATTCGCTGTTATAACCAAAATTTTACATGAAAAGAAGTTTAGGGAAATAATCCTGCAATGTCCCAAAGCCGGAAGTTATTTGTAAAGAACGTAAAAAATTCATCAACATCTTCGGTTTCTACGCTCATCTATAACTAAAAGCCGATAACAAGCGTTTCAGATAAGGCAAATGTACTTGCAGCTCATTTTGCTGCTAGATCTACTTTTACAGACAGCAACATTGTCCCTTCTGTACTTGTGAACGCTAATCATACAATAAGACAGAATACTTCGAGATCATTCTTCTGAAGAAGTGTTCTTTTTCGCTGGCAAAACCATTCCGGAAGCTTTTTCATCGCTCCTACTGTTATGGAATCTTCCCTCCTAGAAGATAAAAAACAGCGTTTGTCCAGTTTGTTTCTAAAATAGGCAACTCTTCCTCGCCCTCCGCCTACCGACCAATTGCACTTACGTCCCTTTTATCCAAGGTCATGAAATTGATTATCAATCATCAGCTCAAGAAATATCTCAAAGATCAAAAGCTTCTGATTTGACATGTCTCACATAAAAGTGGAACAGATCTTTTCATTGTTTTGGAGATTTTAAGGCATTTGATAGACTTTGGCACCAGGCTCTTTTGTAAAAAGGAGTGCGTTCGGTATCAATGAAACCCTTATTCTGTGGATTAGAACGTTCTTCTATATCGTTCAATACATTTTGTATTGGACAGTTTGAAGTCTGATCTTCTCTAAATAAATGCTGGTGTTCCCAGGGCTCCATTTTGCCTTCGACTTTCTTAATCATTTTTATCAATAATGATCTCTTGTCTGAAACTTTATTGTTTTACCAACGATTCTGCCCTCAGCTTTCTATACTTGTTCCCAAATTCACGTTGATCTCCTTCGGAAGTGGAATTGCAACGATACCGTAAGATAAGTACAATAAACTGCGATCTTTACAGCATTGTTAAAGGGGTATACAAATCTTGTGGAATCTAATGTCGTACTGTCTATTGTCGTACCCCTTATGCCATTGTCCTTAAATGGAAAAAAACCGTTGGAATGAACAAATTCTCGAGACCGCCAAAAACGCTGCTAAATGCTTAAGATTTCTCTATCGGTGAAATTAAATTTGTCACCCCCTCGATCTGGCTACAATTTTTAAGGCGTTTATACGTCTAACACTCGAGTACAATTAAAATCTTTGGGAAAGTGCAACCCAAACTTCTCTTCATTTATTGGATAGAATCCAGAACAGTGTTAGAACTGATAGGAAACAGAGCTATTACTACTATAAAACAACCGTTTCGTCAGAGTAAAAGTACTGGTCTAAGCAGCGTTTGTAAGTCTGTCGAAATACAAGAATTGATCCAACCAAATTCCAAGGTACTTTACTACACTTTTTCTCGCCAGTATATGTCTATGTGGCCCTAGGATCACAAACATGGCCCCACATTGTTTTTTTTTCGTATTTCTTAAAAGTCAAAAACAGAAAAGTTTCTGATTTCTGGAAGAAGATTTTCAACTTCATTGAGATAGCAAAATCGGTAAATCGTCGAAATCACGCTTCAAAATAATTTTTATGACCTAGAATTATGTGAGGCTCCTTACACACTGCGCTATTACCACGCATTTCCCAACAGATGTCACCTCTGTCGCTTAAACTATCAACTTTTTTCTATAAACAGTCGCTACATGTTTTATATTTTGCAACAAAGGTGATAATATTGGTTTATTGCCCTACCGCGTAACCAAGTAAGCAGCAGCGGAGAGTCTGACTTTTTGGGCTTCGATTTGGTAAATTCAAAGTTGAGCTTAATAAGTTATAGGTATGGAAGGGAAGTTCTATTTTCGTTCCTTTTCCATTTATTGACTTAATTTTTTCTTCTTCGAACAAACTCCTGAAACTTTATTAGCCTCACAAAAATTTAATAAAAACCTGCCCTAGTACGACCTTGCACCGTCAAAATGGAAATATAAATGCTTCAAAAATGGTGTCAGCCACAAGAGCAACTACTTGCAATCAAGTAGTAACTTTTATTTTCATATGAGATCCGCGTAATTTGTTCCACCATTTACTCGAGAATCCACCCTGTCTGAGGGAAAGGAATCCCTTAAGACGAATGCATTGAATATCTATGCATGCACGGTTGCATGCTTGATGCGCCATAATAAAAGTACTTATACACATACACGTACCTACCTGCCTCATATGTATTTTAATATTTAAATTCATTTTCTTTTTCCCATGAAGGTTTGATAAAAACACCGACTTTTAAAGTACACCTTCATATGTAGGTATTAAGCCTTGGGAAATACATTTTTATATATTCAACGAGAAGAAAAATTGTCTGTGAAAATTTCAATCAAAGCGAAATTAAGTACACTCTTCATAAAAAATTAAATTAGTTTTATCATTTTAATACGGGGGGAGTAGACTAACAGAACCGACGACAAGACGCACCACGTCACATATTAAGGTACCTACTTTTGCTGTTCCCGAATATAAAAATTGTTTTATGTTATGAGGGCGACCCTTTTGCCTTTCTATTTCGCAGAAATAAAAGCAATCGGGATCATTTGACACTCTCCTTTTGTATGACAAAGTGAATTAAGTGAAATGTGAGTTTTTATTGTGTGAGTGTAGCTTTTGCTTGGATAATTTCAAGTGAGTGATATGAGAAGGAGGACTTTGGTGTGATACATATAGTAGATTCAACCCGGCGTCACTTTTTGATTTACCCTTTATTTGGTGTCATTGTTAATGCGGGATTTTATTTGTTGTATTTTCTTTTATAAACACTTTTTGTAACTGCACTGAGAGAAAAGAGCATCCTAAATCTCCAGGTTTCAAAGAAGTTTATTTGTTGTTTACACTATTCCAAAACTTTTCTTCAATAATATTTTTATACTGTATGGAAAAAACTTGTAAGTGTGTTAAAATTAAACTGCTCCGGCGTGGGTATATTGATGATGAATTTTCTCAATCAAACTTACCTCAAAACAACAAAAAACTTTCGAAATCCGCTGTCACAGAAAACATTGTTCTTACGACTCCCCCCCGACGGGTTTCACCTTGTCGTGGTGGGGGGGCTTAAGTCTATCCTCCAGCTGTTGAGCTTCAGCAGGTGGAATTAGGCAACTAAGAAAACCCAAGAGTCAGGGAGATGGTGGACAGTCAGGATTGAGACGATATGGGATGGTTAGGTTTCTGGTGACATGCCTAAGCCGGAATCTTAATGCATCCCGTAGTAGCGATCTTGGTTGGTAATGGTAGGGTGGGACCGTAGGGTCTCTGGCTGCTTAGGCGGCTGGGGGTCTGAAAGTCCTACCAAAAATGGTGTATGTGTGTGTTTGGAATTTGAGTTAAATTGGCATGGTTCTCTTTGGGGTACACGACCAATGAGAACCTTTTGATTGATCTTGATGGTAGTTGGGTGGAACTGTGGATTCTTGACTGGGCATGCAGTTGGGGGTCCTAGGTCTCATCCGTTGGTCTGGGGACTGAGTTCTGGTGTGACGTGTGTCATATTAGTGCAAGAGGTGTCAGAATGGTTTCCGGCATGTTTGATTGCTGGACTGCTGTTCAAGGTTGCTCACTATATACATGAGGCTTGGTGGCATGTCTCCCGTGTGTACCATGCGTAATTCCCAAGCGATCGTGTGGTGAGTGATTTTTGATGGTGGTCTGGTGGTTGGATGTGTCGGTTTGTCTTGCATGTTTGATTGCTGGACTGCTGTTGGAGGCTGCTTACTATATACATGAGGCTTGGTGGCATGTCTCCCGTGTGTACCATGCGTAATTCCCAAGCGATCGTGTGGTAAGTAGCTTTTGATGGTAGATCTGGTGATTAGATGTGACGGATGTGGGAAGTTCTTCGGCTGATCGTAACCAGCTGGAGTTCTTCAAAGACAAGGACTGTATTTAGGTACATGATGTGTTTTTAGGTTCAGAGGTGTCAGAGACTTGGGGTTCTGGGTACTTGTACCTGGCGTCCTACGTTAATAGCGTGAAGTGGACCGTCATCCAGAGTTCTTCGGAACAAAGACCGGGGCGTCACCCGTGTGAACCGCAAGGGGATCAAAAGACAGGAGCGTCTCTCCTTGCTCACCAACTGGTGGCTAAAGAGCGGGGTGTCACCCGTGTGAACCGCAAGGGGATCAGAAGACCAGGATTCACATGAGTTGTTTGTTGACCGCCCTCAACTTACTCTCTCAATATGTGTTTCCTGGGGTTGCTAGGCCCGGGGTTTTGCAGAACCTATCTGGAAGTGACGGAATCTTATCCATTAACTCCGAAGCTGAGTTATCGCTTAGGGGGGATTTGATGAAGTTGCGAGGCTCCACCGGTAGCTTTAGCTATAGCTTTAGTTATAGCTTTAAAACTGGTACCACGGGTGATAGTGCCCAGGATTTTGAGTTCAATAGTGCACACATTAGTGTGTCAGTTCTCCTTATTCTGCTATCTTGAGGTCGGCCCCCTAGTGGGAGATCGTGGTGGCGTGGTTTACTCCAAATGCGGAAACGAATGGGACTCAGGATTCTTTTCTTGGGTTCAAGAGGCGTTGGTAGGTCTCGACTTTTAACAAGAGGTGTGCATATGCTGCAACATACCACAACTTTGTTACCGAAGTAGCTTGCTACGGAGGGGTTAATGGCTAGGACTAAATCTGGCTCCAATGGTGGTAGGCCACTCGTGGGGTTATGGTGTAATAACTAGGAATCCACGTTAAACAAGGAACACTACTGTTCTTACGACTAAAAGTTATCTTAAAAATGATACCCCGGTATATTAGCGTTTGTTATTCTTAAGAGATCTGATACATCGGCTTCCACTCCGCTCCTGGTGGAACTCAAAGCAGCATGCTAAAAGGTCAGGTAAATAAACAGGTACTGGCACTCTGGTGACACTAATAAGAACTATTATACATCGGAATCTCCAAAATTGCAAGCTTTAACTCTCCGAAGCATCAGAAGCTAGGTACTTCTCCCTTAATTCCACTCAAAACAGTTGGCCAAACTCTCTGCCACATCAGCTGATATTACGCTCCTGATGGCAGTCAAAACGACTGACTAAACTACCTGGTCTATCAAGCTGCACTACACCTCCAGTTGCACTTAAAACAGCAAACATAGAGCCTTAGCAAAAAATTGTTGTCGCCCCACCAAACTTAAAGAAAACGAACAGCTCTTGTAGAGCAGAAGGTCTTGGAGCCCTTGATGGCAATTATAACGTCTGACTTCCCAGGTATGTTAGACTTTTAAGCCTAGTACGCAGATCGCGCTAAATTATCTCCCATACAATATTCTCTCCAATATTTAGCCAAGCTAAAATTATGTTAAGCATTTTAGCCGAGAGGTACGATGCTCCAGCTAACAAAATCAAAATTTCTCTTCCAACTGTACATAACTTATCTGTCAAAATTTAGCTCACGAAATAATTGTCTGGCACATTTATTCTCGAGCTAAATTTCAATTTCAATTTGAAATGGACTAATATATGAATAATATTTAGAAGAATATTTGGTGGCGGGAGTCATACAAGATTTTCCACAACAAAAATAACTCATAATTCATAACTTTGAACCAAATTCTTTTAAATTTTTGAAAAAATTTCATTTAGAAAACAGCTGTTTTCTGTGACATATTCTCCACAAAGTTCTTATGTCAAAATTTAGGTTGGATTTTAGCTGTTGTTTGGAGAAAAATTTGGGAGATAAAATTTATCGCGATCTGCGTACTAGGCTTTAGCAAGAAATTGCTGGACAATCTCGTTCACTCAAAGCTGCGAGAAAGCAAAATAAACTAAGTGACCGAATCGACATGACTCATCTATCACATATGTTCGGGAGACCCCAAAAGTCGGGACTAAGATTTTATTTTTATGGGTGCCTCATTTTGCATCATAGTTAGTAAATAAGTGTGTAAAACTAGCACTACTCTTTTTAACAGTTTTGGAGCCAGTGTTTCATAGAATCTTTCAAACTTCGTTCCCCTAAAATAAATTTCAAAACTAACTAGATTTAGAATTTACGAGGATTTAAAATTAAATCTCCAAATTATCTGGATTTTTTTTCATTTGGCTGACAGCTGTCAGCTGTCATAGAATTGCCTTTCAAATTGCTTCTGATCTTTGAAAAATTTTTGTTATATCGTCCAATTTGTTAATGGATTTTTAATCTAATTAAGAATTTCATTTGTGCATTGAGCATTTCAAACAGAAACAAAGGTGTGCGTGTAGTTTTTCCCTGAGTGTATGATGGAAAACAACAATAAGTGACGATGACAGCAATTTAATCCATACCCCCAACAAAAGTTGAATGGCTAGTTTTTGTATAGTGAAATCACCATCTTAATTGAGTAATTCAATTTAATTTGAATATTTATATAGTGATAGTTATAACGAGTTTATTTTGGCATCAAAATGCTTTTTTTCTGTTCAATTAAGCAAGCAAACGATGATGGAAGAGTGTTTAATGAGTGACACTTGAAAATTTAAGGGGGGACATACGCATTGAGTCAAGAGCAATCTACAGAAGTAAATTTTTGTTTTTTTTTTTTTTTGCAAAATTGATTTGAATTTTAAATGGTTTTCGGAAATAACCTGAACAATGTCTCCGAAAGTGAAATTGACTAAAACAAATGTAATCAATTTGAAGTCGAGAGAATTGAATAACTAATTACTAAATCAAATTTTTGAGCGCCATTCTCACATTTTTTTAAGATTTTGATTTTCTTCCGATCATGATTTTTAAGAATTCTCAATTTCTATAGTTTAATCCTAGTCACGTATGTATGGGTTAAAAATTATTTACGTAGTCAGTTTAAAAACCACCACCACAGCGGTCGCGTCTTTTGTAAATATTTGGCATTTTGAAAATGCAGAAGTGTCTTCTTAGAAGCTAGGGCGGACATTCTAAATGATTTCACCACAAAGTTATATTCTATTACTCGTGTTGCACGAGAAAAGAAGTTAACACTTTGTTCACATTTAAGGCAAATACAAACTGACAACGAATTTCTTGTTGGTTTCATTGGACTGTTTGTTTACCATTTCGGATAACTTGCAGAGCTACGTATGACCAATTGTGAAATTTAGAAGAAGATTTCGAAAAATATTTCTAAATAAAAAGAAAAAGGATCTTCCGATTCATTCGGTTTCTCCAATTTTGTTCACTTAATCGAACTTAAGGGACAATTATAATAGGCATTACCCAAAATTAAAAAAAAAAACAAAAGTTTCCTATCCGCTTTTTACCCAATTTCGGTTTTAAACTTTGTGTTTTGTTCCGTATTTGTTAATACATTTGGAAATGTGACAATAATGTAACATATACAAACAAATTCAAAACAGCTGTGAAAACTGTGAAATGTGTAGTCCCTTGTTATGTTTTTAATCATGAACAAAGCGACCGAAACTCATCTCAACAACTATACTTCGCACGTTCGCACAAGTAAACGAACGAGAACAAGCAATTCCTTTTCAATAACTGTAGTTGGAACTTAATTTGTTATAATTTGTATAACAACTTCTATCCGTCTGTTTGGCTCCAAGAAAATATTACAACGATTTCCGAAGGGTTAAACACTTTGAATGAACCGGTTAATATTCCCTCAGAATAATACCGAACCGATACTTTATCTTGGGCTTTCATCATACAACCTAACGGAATATAATTTGTCCATGATATAGCATATTTTCATAAGTTTGTTAAGCAAAGCAATGTCACTCTCTGGTCGTTTGTCTCTCTCGTTATCGTTGGCAGAAGTTTGAGAGCGACTGAAAACTTTTTCGTGTACTTACTTTTTTACATGAAATGTCATTGTTTTAGGTGTTCAGAAGCAATTTATTAAGAAAATTCTTTTAGTACGATACTAGTTAGAAAATGTTTAAAATTAAGAATTAGTTAGTAAACTACTATAAAGTTAGCAAATTGTTAGGTAGTATCATACTAATACCTTAATAATAGGCTGTTTAAAATTTTGCGCCATTGAGTTTACAAGCAAATTCGATATTTAGTCAAGTTCGGTTGAAAAAGAAAAGGCCAAGAACTCTGCAGTTGTGTCGAGCTTTTTACAACTTGAAACTGTTGTGCGGAAAAAATGCATGCGTCACTAGTGAAAATATTCAAATCCTTTATTATAAATTACACGATAGATACGTGTGGTTTTTTTTTTTTTTTTAATACAATAAAAGTATGTATGAATGTATGTACATGCCAAAGGTTTCGAAAAGTTACTCGTAAGTGAATTGATTGATGCTTAACATTTTCGTAAATATTCATAGCTTTGGGCTTATACTCGTAATTATAGGTGAGCTCAATTTTTTTACTGAGTACTGAGTTCAATTTTTATTGCTCTCTAAAAATTCTTACATTAACTAACACTATGACTGTATAGAGTACACGTGTCATAGGTTAGGTTAGGTTAGGTTTAGGTGGCTGCTGGCAGGAAAAGCCAACACACTTAGACCAATTACACGTGTCATAGTCATATAAATAAATTATTAAAATACTTAATAAAAGTGTTAGATTGTGATGCATGAAAGCACAGTCAAATCTCTCATAAGCGGACATTCAATTAAAAATTATTTAAGTAGAAAATATAGAAATTTAGAACTAACAATTTCGGATAGAGAATAAAAATAATTCCACAAATTACATACATAGATATTTCATTTGTGTGTAGTCTTTTCTCAAGAAATACAAAATTCAGAAAGTATTATAGCTATCTAGCTATAAAGTACTATATCAAAATTTACCTCGATAATTAACAACAAAATAAAAGAATATTAATAAATCATCCAACACTCAAGTGAATAACTATTGGGTTTCGCTCTTGCTTTACGAGGATTTACTGTGCTTAGTATTACAAAACCTCTTTAAACATTAAATTTTCAAATAAAATCAATGATTATCAACTAGGGAGAGGATACCCCGAGATTTATTTACGTCATAGATTTCGAACTAAATGCAAATTCGATTATATTTTTAGACTTCTTATACATACTTAGTGTGGTCTGGTTATCGAAATATGGGAAATATAGTCAGTGAAAGTGATTTTATCGATTTTCGACTCCCAACTACCTTATTGTGTCTTTGGGTGAACAGATTTTCAAAACCAGGCTTTGTAAGAGGTTGGTTGGTTAACTTTTCGACTTTTCGGCGTGTTGCCAGGAATTGAGGGGACATACAATTTTTACCGATTACGAACTGCTAATGCGTAGCACTCCTGGTTCTCTTTGAGCTGTTGCACCATGCACCAAATTTTTTTTTTTTTTGTTTTGTTAATAAATAGAATAGCCGCATTGGGGCACTGAAAACTCGATTGATACATCAAAAAATACTACACCCTGCCTCGTAGAGTAACCTTGTATGGGAGAACGAACAAAACTCCATAAAAATTAAACCACTGCTGCGGCGGCGCGCGCCTCATTGGGCTATATTTCTTTGAGGTTACCCATATAGGCAATTCAGTAACAGTTACTGGTAACCGCTATCGGGACAGATTGGAAAACTTTCTTGTGCCAGAATTGGATCAATTAGGCCTCAGCTCGTGATAAGATGCAAGTTTTACGAGACATTTTTCTCGGACGAATAATGTCAAAAAAGTGGTGATATCGACTGGCCCGCAAGATCCCTTAATTTTACACCTGCCGATTTCTTCTTATGGGGATACTTGAAGAAGAAAAGGTGTTTATCAACAAACCAACCACAGACCTCGATGCGAAATTGTTATCGCCTAGGCACCGCGGCCAGATGCACCCACTTGCTCGAAATCATATTCCATGCATAACGTTAGTTACCATATAATCAATCAAAAAAATATAAATTATACAATTGTATTTCATTTTTAAGTTATTGGAGAGAAAAATCGACCTGGAACATAAGACGCACCCTGTATATTCCGACTGGGGTTGTAATCTTAGACGTAAAAATTGTTTGAATGTCCAGTTTCAAGGCATTTAGAAGTAGTTAATACTAATCGGAGCCATTCATGAGGAAAGCTTTTACTACATAATGCTCGTAAAAGATACACAAACAAATTCTACAACCATTTACTACTTAATAGTAATTATAGAATTTTTATTTCGGGACATTGCTCACAAATGGCCTTGATTGCCCAAAGCTTCGCAAAACATCTAATCACTCATAAGTCTAATAAGTTTATGTCTTAAGTCATTAATCGTAGCAAGTCGCCTAGAATATTTATGATGTCATTAACAAAAAAGCAAACAAAAACAAGAGTGTGATCATTTAATTATAATTAATTTAAAAAAAAAAAGAAAAACACTCATTTGGAAACGAAAATTGATTGGAAGCAATTAATTTATTTAATTAAATTTCATGTTCAATCCAAGTTGCGTAAAGCATAACGAAATAATTTTGCAAGAGCAAACTAATGCACTTTATGTTCTTTGTTCGATGTTTTAATGGTTAGTTATGTTCGTTTCTTCTGCTTCTGTCCCTCCGGTCACTGGTTTCCCCATCGACTTCGAGTCATCTTCATCGTCGTCGTTGTCTCTTCGATTTCTCTTTATTATGCAAAAGTTGGAATTTATTGCAAGTGATTAATTTTATTCGATTCAGGGCATTTCCGGCATCCTCATGAGTTGGGTCAGTTTAGAAGGAAATTTCGGACTTTGGGTCAAGGTTTTCTCTCTTGCTTTTAAAATCGATATTAACAGACATTTAAAGGAGACAATGGAACCACGCACGACGACGACGGATAAGGATGCATTAAAATGGGAAAGCACGTAAATATTGTTCGGGCAAGTTGTGTCCGCGTTTGAACTTTTTTTTTTGATGAAGGGACTTTTTGAGGAAAAATGTTATTGCGGTTTCTTTAATTGGATTTGTTGGTGAAGAGGGATTAGCGAAAAATGTTTTTGATAGAATTTTTGGAAAATATATTATATTTCTAGAGATAATTTAAAATGTGTGTTTGATTTAGAAAATTGAAGAAATTTCGATTTTTTATAATAGTTATTAGTTTTTTGTTTTAAAATTCTACTTTTCCATAATTTCCTTCGGTTCGAAGACTATTGCCATTTTCAAAACAGTCATTGGCGTCAAAAATGCAATTGCAACATGTTCTTAAACTTAAACTGTAAAAGTCGACAGTTCGAAAATCCTTAACGAAATAATAATGCAAAAATGCGTTTACGATAACGCAGTTTGCTTCAGTCATTTGATCGATAACATCATTTGCGGCGCAACTCTACATTAAAAGAAATCGAGTTAACGACAAAAATATTGATAAGCCAGAGAAGGTGTTCGTAAAAATCAAATGCGTCTGCAAGAAAAATGGCTGATGTTGATCAAACGAATTTTGTGCCAGAAAGACGATTGCTTATTTGACGATAGCAATATCTACGTGTAAATAGGACGATAAAATTGACGTTGATTTGACGTTTTCAAAAACTGTCAAAACCCCTTGATTTAAATGACAGAAAACTTCACACTGATAAAAGGGTAGTGCTATCAATGGGATGGAAGAAGGTGTGATCAAGAAAAAGGAAAACTCCAATCTCTGGCTTATAAATTCCCTTATATAGTAGGTGTTGCCAAGTTATTTTTAAGGTGCTGCTAGGACTAGTACTGAAAATAAAATCTAGGTAGGTATATATGACAAAAATGTAGGTTGATCTGATAAAAAATTTGTCAATATACATACGTCCAACAAAAAGTTTTGTCAAATTGATAAAAATTACAGAATTTTGTTGAGGTAACAAAAAACATTTTGTTGTATTCACAAAATTATTTTGTTATGCTAACAGATTAATTTGTTAAAATAACAAAAATATTTTGTCAATATGACAAAATTTCGTAGAATTTACAAAATTAATTTGTCAAATTAACAATTGTTTTGTTGTATTAACAATTTTTTTTGTTAGTGTTACTGTTTTTTTTTATTATTATCGGATTAACAAAATTTGTTTGTTAAATTAACAAAATTGTTTTGTTAAATTAACAAAATTTTTTTGTTAAATTAACAAAAATGTTTTGTTAAATTAACAAAATTGTTTTGTTACATTAACAAAATATTTTGTTAAATTAACAAAAATTAACAAAAAAAAATACCAAAACTTTGTGATATTGACAAACATTTACAAAACAGATTTTTTGTAGAAACAACAAACATTTTGTTAACATCACAAAAAAGTTTGTCGATGTGACAAAAATCTCTGCTTTATTTTGTTATATTAACAAAACTTGGTTTGTTAAACTGACAATATTATTTGCAGTGCATATTTTGTTAAAATCATGCTGAATTATAAAAATTTTGTGAAATCGACAAAATCATTCTTTCGTATTGACAAAAATGTTATCAAAACGATAAAATTGTTTTGTTAAAGGTCAACATTAGCTAGGAATTTATTTTCAGTGTAATTACTCCTAGTAAACTTACGGATTGAAGTAAGAACATAGAGCAATTTCTAAAAGTTGATTCTGATGAAATGTCATTTTTAAAACTAAGGTAGACAATTTTAATATGCTAAAACGACTTCTTGCGGACCTAGTTGAAGTTAAAAACAAAATACCATGTGATTTTATAAGCATATAAGATTTTATGCAAGAAAAAAATTTAAAGTCATTGTAGAGGTTTTGTTTTTTTTTAAATGTTTTTGAAATAAAATTTTTAAAACATTTTTAAGAAAAACTTTTTGAAAACATTATCATATTCGAGGAACCAAATTTTAGCATGGCCAAAAATTAAGGCAAACAAATACTACAATGTAGCAAAAGATTTTATGGACAAATCATCTTTCACACTCGTACAGTTGCTAGAGCACTGGAGGATCTCGATGTACACAAATCTACTTGCCCCGATAGTTCTGAGGAGGTGTTCTTCAACGCTGGCAAAACAATTGATTAAGCTTTTCCATTTGTCCTATTCTACTGGTCCGATTGGATTGAAAACAGCAGCGTGTCCCTAAAAAAAGAGAATCTTCATTTCCTTCTAATTAAAGTCCTATTCTTCTTCTTTTTAAGATCATGCAAACGCTGATAAACTATCAGCTAAAGAATCAAAAGATCAAGATCAAAATTTTCTTAATGACCGGCAGTATGGCTTTCATAGCAATAGTTCCACTGGCGATCTGATGGTATATCTCACCGAAAGGTCTTTAGGTCGTTTTGGATAAAAGTAAGATTGCACTTGATACTTCTCTAATCGAAAATGCTTGCTGTCTGAAGTTTATAAAATAAATGCTGGTGTGCCACAGGGCTCCGTTTTGTCTCCCACTCTCTTTCTCACATTCATCAATGATCTTTTGTCTGAAACTTCTTATCCATTAAATTGTTTTGCTGATGACGGTACCCTCATCTTCTCATATTCGTTTCCAGATTGACGGTCTTGCTTTCGGATGTGGATATACAAACTACACCGTATGGTAAGCTCATTAAAATACGTAATGTAATTGTAAGAGCTTCAAAAATGATAAGTGATAAGTGAAATAGAACAGGCACATTTGCATCTCTTGAGCACCGCCGGCCGCAATGTTTCTTGTCTTTCATTATTTTACTGTTATTTTTATAAAGAGTATTATAGTGAAATATTCAATTGCATTCCTCCTCTTAACCAATTTAAGCATCAAACTCGTGCTTCAGGGAAAGCCCATTTGTTTACCCTTGAGACCAACTTTGGACGCACTCTTAAATTGAATAATTCTTTCTTTAAGCGCACTACACGAATGTGGAATGGCTTACCTGGCTCAATATTCCTCTCTCAATACGATATTCAGAAATTCAAAACCAATGTGCATCGTTATATCCTTTTCAATCCTCTCCAACTTTCCTAAACGCTCGCACTGCGCTCAAACATTGTAAGGGTTCCTTTAGTGCGCGCAAAATGTGTCAAAATTTCGTCAACCATTAGCTAGCTTTTACAAAATTAGATTAAGTATTGGAAGCAAATATATTTATAATTCGTCAATGGCTAGACCATTATTTACAAGTTTTTTGAGTGACAACCATTCTGAAGCTAAGACTTTAATATCAACACCAGAAATTTCTTTTAGTTATCCTTGGGTGCCGATTCAAATACTGATCATCTCGTTATTACCATCGAATCCGCTTTGGCAGCCTTGCTTGGCTTTATTTGAATACAATGTCAGTGAAGCAGTAGCGTAGCGTAGGGGGGGCGGGGGGGGGGCGGTCCGCCCCGGGCGGCAGGCCTAGGGGGGCGGCAAAATGTCGCCGGTGATACGGGTAGAGTAGAAATCATATGTTTCATGACAGATCGTTTGACAAGTCAACAAACAACAATGATGTAAATTTGAAATTTGCCACTCTATCTGTGGTTCGTCGTTGACCGCTTTCGTGAATTTGTAGACGGTGAGTAGGGCCGTAAGAGTGCATTCCTTATTGTCGCGCTGATCGCGAAACTAAAACAAAACGTTCAGAAACTTTCGCGAAACTGAAAGGGAGTGTTCCGAAACATATGATATGCATATGCGAGATATGATAAGATAACTAGGATTCGACGGAAACGTTATTCTAGTCTCAGCCAGCTCAATGTTTTTGCTCCCTCCCGCATCACAGAAAGTTATTTCGATTGTGTTGTTTATAGTTTAAATACTGTTGAATCTTCTAAAACTAAGCACTTAGTACTTCACTCAACCTTTGAACTAGTTTTTGAAAATGAAAAGAGTTAAAGGAAGCGGCGCGGAATACCGCAAGAAAAAGGCTAAGAAAGAAGCAGACGCGAAGACGCGAAATATTTCAGTTCTAGTTCTGGTTCAAAAGCTACGTTAACGTCTTCGGCGGCATCCAGCAGCAGCGGAAGTGATTCCAATGTAAGTAAGATTCCTCCATCTACAATCGTGAGTGGCCTAGAATTGTCCTCCGGCCAATATTCATGGGAATGCATAACTTATTTTACGGGCAGAAGAAGAAGACGTGCCTGCCGTCGAAGTTGGAAGTCGTTCTGATCCCATCACAGAGCAGGGCCAAGACGAAGTCGACTCACCAGAAGTATCTTAAGTATCTAGTCACAAGCCTGCAGAAAAAATGAACCTCGTGAAGCTGTAAAGACGCTTAAAAATAAGTTTGTGGAAGCTCTTGAGGTACTGGAAGAATTGACGGATCGGTAGCCAGTCTTCTTCTGACAGTCATGCAGTCATTCAACTTCCTCACTTTTCTTGGCTTTTGAGCTGCAGAGCTACCTGAAGAAGATGACGCACAGATTTACCTGCAGCAATGTGGACTGAGTGTGGATAAGTGTGCTCAGAAACTCTGCGTTTTAAAAGCTCTCCTGGTGGAGAGCAGAGACCGTTTCGTCCAAGCCGCAATCAACTTTTCTAAGACTTTTTGAAAAAAACTCGGAATCGATCTCAAAACGAGTACAATTCGCAGGAAAAAACGCATGCATGGAGATGAATCCGCAGATGCAGCTTTGTCTCACGAGCCTCATTCGTAAGGCTCGTAAAATCCGTTTATGAAACCGCTAATTCTATTTTACTTTCAATAAAAGATACTTCATTGACTGTGAAATGATGTCTCGAAATTTAATTTTAATTTAGTATTGAATGGGGGCGGCAAAATGGGTCTCCCGCCCCGGGCGCCGAGATGGTACGCTACGCCACTGCAGTGAAGGTAATATAGAATGACTAATTAATTTAAGATGTTAAGGGATCTGTTTACCATGTTTTGTTACAGCAAATACATTCATCCCTGATTTCAGGTAACAACGTACAATTTGGAATCTGTGCCTTAGAAGACATTTATCCAGTTTTTTTTTGTATTCAAAAACAAACATTTTCTTAACGAGGTTGACAGAATAGCTTTATATGTAAGTTTTTCTTTTTTGGAATGAGTTGGAATTCATTATACATCAGCTAATTTCCATATTGAATTTGATGACAAATCATAATACTCGCACTCATATATCCCGCCATATTGCATCACCGCGCTCATATAATTATTCAGCTTTAAAATATCGAAGGAACGTGTTCGAATCTTATAGCTAAAGACTTTTATTACATTGTCAACAAAGCTACATAAGAGTAAACATGATAAGAAAGAGTACCTTATAGAGGTACACTTACAAATATACCTTCCATTGGAATATGAACCTATTCTACTTCAGCTCATAAAATCCCAGAAACGTGTTTTGTGTGCCTTTTTCGTCAAAAAAAACAAAAAGAACTCATCCAAAAGGGCTATTCTTGAACATAAAACTTCATTCCAATCACGTATGATGGCATCTGAATCTTTTATCGAGTAGGTAAAGTGAATACTCGTTTATATAGGGTAAATGGGTCAGTTGTTGGGATTTTTTAAATGAATACATTTAACAAGGAAGTGTTGTTTTAGATCGTACTTTTTCTAAATTTGTATGAAATTCACATTATATATTTTAATTCGTTAGATCCTAAGATCAATATATTAAGCGGTTAATTAGCGTAGGAAATTACCTTGAGCTAAGGGTAATACTAAAAAATAAAAAATTGTGAAGTGATTGTGATCACCCCCGTGTTTTGTTTGTGTTTATTTGTCTATGTTTTTTTTTTTTGCAGGTTATTTGTGACATATGGGGGTGGCCGTGGCGCGATGGATGTGTGCTCGCCTGTCAACCTCATGATGACAGGTTCGATCCCTGCCGTCGTCTATGTCGCTTTAATTCCATTAGAAACCTTCTAAAAATTGTCATCAATGGGTTGCTGGTTTACTCATTACATGTTGTTCAGGCATAACACTAACAACATGTAATTGAGTTAAACTAGTATGCCCAACAAGGATGAACACAAATAAAATAATGTGAATTATAAGCGACATAGAAATAAGACACGGCATTTCTCCGCTTTAGCTCAGCCGCCATCCCTGGAGATAAAAATATCTGAGACAACCACCAACAGTCTCAGAACATCGTGCCACACATCTTTCCTATCCTTCTTTCTCTTCATTAACTTCACGCCCGCGCTGTGTTGAAACATTTAAAGGGTAATCATAATCCCTTGAGCGCGGGTAGATTATAAAAAAAAAATATAATTGACCTATTTAAACGTTACCTTTGGTTTGCGTTATAATGCCAGTTAAGTATGATAACTCCAGTTTTACTATTTTGCCTGTTTCTGCAGATTAAGTTCCTTGTGACAAAATATGCAACATGCAATTTCACCCCCACTGCATCGGTTCCAATAGGAATACTTAAACATTCCTCCCTGAGTTCCCGAAATATTATTGTGACGAGTGCAAATCTCGGCCAATTTCTTCCTCATACCATTGACATATTTATCATCGAAAAAAAGATATAATCAACTAAATCATCTTAATGATGGGTTTATTCCTGGCTCAGATGGTATCCCAATGGTATTTCTCAAAAAATGCTTTCCATCTCTCAAAAGTCTTCAGTGTATCCCACTCCCAAGAAAAAAGTCCCTAACTTATGGAAAACCTCTTTCATAACCCCTAAAACATCAAAAGAGTCCCCAGTGTGAAGTTACAAATTATCGTTCAATTCTTTGACTTTCACATATTCCACCCAAAATCTTTTTATGTTTTCGTTGTAAGTCTCTTATTTTCCCTAGCCTCGACAATACGGCTTTGTCAAAGGTAGGTCCAAAACGACTAAGCTCGTTGATATCATATCCTTAAGTCTCTCAGCCTTAGAGAACGCAAAGGAAGTAGACGTTTTCTTAACCGATTGCGCTAAGGTCATCGACAAAATTTCACATAAGCTAATTCTATTCAAATTGTCCACCCATGGGCTTGAACCCATCTTCTTAATATGTATTTCTTCTTAGCTGCAAAAACCGTCACTATAAATTTTCGATTCAGATTTACCTTCTCTGATGATTTCTTAGCTGGTGCCTGAAAAATTGCTTAGAGCTAAATATTGCCAAATGTCATTCACGAAAACACATCCCATTTTTTACCCGTCTCTACCTACTCTATTATCAACCCATATCCATCGTGGAGTCAATTCGTGACCTTGAAACGTGACCTTCTTAAAAACAAACTCAGTCAGCACTAGACTTTGCAAGTCGATGGTCCACAGAATTCTCTGACTCCTCCATGACACTTCATAGTATTATGATTTAATATTAACTTTACACTAGCTTATAAGAAGTATATTCTTAACCCATTACCGCCTACTGTACTTGCGCGAGTACACCTGTACAATCAACGTTTTATTACTGTTTGTGTATTATTTCCAGGAAAGTAGTACTTTGAATTTTAAATAAATACCGGTTGATGTGTTTTATGAAAAAAAGTTGACCGTTGATGCGGAAATTGATGTCTATTTTTGTAGTTACAAATTAGAATAAATAAAATAAAGTTAAAAAATAATTTAAATATTTTCAATCTATAAACTTTTTTTAATTGAAAAAAAGTCAAGTCCTATTTTATTCTATTCTATTCTATTCTATTCTATTCTATTCTATTATATTCTATTATATTCTATTCTATTCTATTCTATTCTATTCTATTCTATTCTATTCTATTCTATTCTATTCTATTCTATTCTATTCTATTCTATTCTATTCTATTCTATTCTATTCTATTCTATTCTATTCTATTCTATTCTATTCTATTCTATTCTATTCTATTCTATTCTATTCTATTCTATTCTATTCTATTCTATTCTATTCTATTCTATTCTATTCTATTCTATTCTATTCTATTCTATTCTATTCTATTCTATTCTATTCTATTCTATTCTATTCTATTCTATTCTATTCTATTCTATTCTATTCTATTCTATTCTATTCTATTCTATTCTATTCTATTCTATTCTATTCTATTCTATTCTATTCTATTCTATTCTATTCTATTCTATTCTATTCTATTCTATTCTATTCTATTCTATTCTATTCTATTCTATTCTATTCTATTCTATTCTATTCTATTCTATTCTATTCTATTCTATTCTATTCTATTCTATTCTATTCTATTCTATTCTATTCTATTCTATTCTATTCTATTCTATTCTATTCTATTCTATTCTATTCTATTCTATTCTATTCTATTCTATTCAATTCTATTCTATTCTATTCTATTCTATTCTATTCTATTTTATTCCATTATATTCATCAACCTCTGTTTCAACTTTAACCTCAGTTCACCCTACCTAAAACTCCGTCTTCTTAACCATCCTTCAAATTCACTCCGATCCTAGATTGAACTATATTTGAGTTAGATTAAGAATTAAGCCTAATAAGTAGAAGAAATGGCCGACCAAAATTAACTTGAAATTTTTGCCATTTCATGTCTAATGTTCTACTCTCATCTAGATAGTTTTCAAAAAAATAAATTCCGAAGATTAGTTTACAAAATTTTTATTTTATTCTAATGCAAGATTTCACCCAATCCAAGCTACATCAAAAGCTTGATAAAGAAATACCATTTCAAAGGCTTTTCTTTTTTATGAATTATTTCAAACTTTGCAAATGCCAACTTTTTCAAATACACATTTTTTTCGAAAAGATTATACCGAATACTTTCAACAAACGGATGATTTACCCTATTTTCGAATGTACTTGCGGGTGCACAAGACAATTCCTGTCGGTTAAATGACATAGTACATTCAAAAAACAGCGGGCCAAAACAAAACAACGACACTTCCATAAGATCGACAACATCGAGAACTGGAGTACTCATTGTTATCAATTCCATTGCACTTTGTATCTCAACAACAATATTGAACTACGGAATACAACAACAGATTCAAAAGAAAAATGAAAAATGAGATTTGATGTTTTAAGTTTCTTGTTTCGTCATGTAAAACGGTTACGAAACACACGTTTGTTTGTTTTTTCTTTTTTTTTGACGAGACTATCTCCATCTTGAACTTGAAACTATTTACACATAACCGTTCTTATCGTTTATTGAATTAGATGTGACAATTATTAATAGATGTGGTGTGCTGCGAGTGGTCGTGATGGCAATATATGTATGTATGTTTATGAAGCTACTGGAATATTTTATTAAATCGATACGAAATAAAAATAAAACAAAAAGTTCCTAAAAGTAAATTTATTTGATGATAAGAAGCAAATCTATTTTGGTAAATATTTATAGTTCTGGCTGATAGAACGTAAGGAATCATAAATTAAACAATATGCCCTATACCATCAAGGACACACAATAACTCACACTTACAGGGTAACAAATACAAATTGGCAAAAATATCAAATTCAGTCCTATCTGAGTGAAACAAGGACAAAGAAGCCATGTTAAAGTAAAATGCATACGACTGTGTCGCAGGTGTTTGCTTTTGGATATATTAGCTGTATTTTATTTTCCCCCACATCTGATCCAGATTGGATCTTCATTCAAAATTACATGTGTAACAAAAACAACACAAGGCCCAGTTTTGTTTGTATTTGTTGTTTTACATGTTATTTTGAAAACAAAATCCAATCCGGATCAGATCTGGGGGGAAAATAATATTATGTACGCATGTACTTGTAGCTTTCAATTTTTGCAATATATATCTTTGACAGGATTTTTCTTGGATGAACCTTGTTTATTCTATTCATAGCCTTGATGGATGCGATTTGATTGAAAAGAGACTTAAAAGTAATAAAAATTAAGTATTCAAAAGTATACATATGTAAGTATGTATGTTTAAGTATACATAAGTGATGTGCACTCAAGGGGTTATGGCTACCCTTTAAAAATTTTAACACAGTGTGAGCGTTTAGGAAAAATTGAGTTGAAGATAAGGGTGTAACTGTACAGTTGTCCTAAATGTCTGGATATTGAAATGGGAAGGGAAACCATAGTTGGGTAGGGAATTCCACATTCGTGTAGTACGGCTTAAGAAGACATATCTTTAATAAACAATATATTCGAAGTTCAGCTCTCAAGGGTATACTGGTGGGTTTTCTGACGGAGCAGTTACTACGGTTACTACACTAAAATTACCCAAGGGGATGAATGCAGCCGACTATTTCTTTAGAAAAATGTTTGGAGAAGTAGTGAAAGCAAGTTATATTTCTATACAATGTTCCACCTAGCAGTTTTAAAATTCTATTCTCGATTCTATCCAAAAGGTGCAGTGATGTTTTGGATGCGCCTGCCCAGGTATGGAAGTTATGCTCTAGTTTTGGGCCTATGTAAATAGATGCAAAATCAGAAGAGGAACAAATTTATAACGTCTAAGAAAACCTAGGCATTTCGCAGAATTTTTAGCAATATCTATGTCAGTAACGCACATACCAAGAATTAAAATATTTTTACTATAAGTTTTATACTTATATAAATTTAGTATGTATGTATTTTTTTTTTCGTTGCAATTCCTTTTTTCACAACCTTAACGATCAGTCTGAAACTTCTGGTAAATTATATTATTTGTAACAAGAAGTTTAGAAATAATTTACAACTTTTACCTATTTTGTTTCGGTATCCTTTTTTATTTGTAATTTATTTATAAAAATTTAAATTTTGTTCTATTTGTTTTCTGTAAAATACTACGGATACTAAAAGTGCATAAAGAGTATAGTTAAGCTTTATTATGACTAGATTGATGCGCTAGCTATTCATTCGGAATTAAAAGCAACACCTACTGTCAGCAAAAACCATCAAATATTTTCACTAATACAATACTTGCCCTCAAAAAATAAAACCCAAACCAAAAGTTTAAAAATTAAGTTCATTTCATTTCAATGTCCTATCACAAAATTTGAATCGAATCCAATTAAGGAAGGAACAACCTGGAGCAGGAGGAGTCCACTCCACATGGGCCTAAGGCCCAGGGGGATTATAGACAATAAAGCGATTTACGGTAATATTTTGGCTTAAGTTCTTCATAGTCTCGTCTTCTTCCGATATTTTGTCTCGCACTTTGTAGCTACCAACCTACCCAATTGCTGCATTTTTCAATATTAAATTTGTTTTTTGTTCAGTGTCGGCAATGAAGTCATGAGCGAACATTTCGGGCGGAGTGATAGTTCAAGACCCTTAATAGCACAAGCAGCAGCAGCAGAAGAACATAATCATCAACTTCCTTTGGATGGTTTTACATTGGAATCGTTCAAAGAGGGAAGCCAATTCAAAAATGAAAGACACAAAAAAAAACTGCCACAGACAAATTGATAATAACAAAATTTTGGATACACAGGGTGAGGAAAATTTATGTAGAATGGAAAATATTTTCCTAAAGACTTTTTTGTGCGAAGTCGAATGTCAATTATTTAGGAGATCATTCTTTGGACATTGCCAAAAAGTAACAGAAGCATTTCCTCTATTCAAAAGAAATCTTGGGTATTCACTAAAGATCGCATTCTTTTACAACCCTGCTGATAAGGACAGTTTTGTCGAAACGATATTTTTCGATTGTTTTACGTACAGGGTCTAATTCCCGGACATCTTTGTTTTGGGTCACAAAATTCATCCGAGGCAGTATTGAGTATATGCTTAGTTTAAGGTTTGTTATTTAACAACACATCATTTTCTTTAGTGGTGAGGTTCATTTTGTAGTCGGTGGATACGTTAACAAAAAAAAATGATTTCATATGGGTAAGTGAAAAATGATGAAGATGTATTCGTCACCGTCAATTATCAGTGCTATAGCCATTCCTTGTAACACGCACACAGGAATGGTTGAGAGTTGTAAGTCAGTAGATCCTGGTTCTCTTCGTGCTGTTGCGTCACCAAAATAATTTTTTGTTTTGTATAGTTTGGTATGAAATAGAAGTAATGGAAAACATGTGGTTTAAATAAGAACATGCCATATCTCAACTTGGCTAGGTATACCGACATACTAGATGCACTCGAAAGAAGATTCTACATTCCAGTATATCTCCTGAGGATGATGAAGGACTATCTCAGGGATCGAGAGTTGATCTACGAAACCTCAAAAGGTCAATGAAGAAAGAAAATAACATCAGGAGCAGCTCAGTGATCGAACTTAGAACCAGACCTCTGGAACATCCCTTATGATGACATTATCCACATGGAGATGCCTGAAGACACCTTTCTGGTCGGATACACAGACGACATCGCCGCGGTGATAACGGCAAGAGACACCGAAAACGCGCAAAGAAAAGTGAACCAGGTCATGCGACGAGCAAACTCATGCATGGATGAGCATGGCCTCAGTCTGGCAACAGAGAAAACTGAGATAGTCCTCCTGACAAAAAAGAGAATTTCCACTCAAATCGATTACCAAATCGGGACGGAAGTGATAACAAGCACCGCCGCAGTGAAGTATTTGGGACTGAGGCTGGACACGAAGCTAACCTTCTGGACACGAATTCCGGCAGCAGCAGAAAGAGCGTCAAAAACAACAGCATCACTGAGCAGATTAATGGCGAATGTAGGTGGACCAACAGCCAGTAAGCGCAAACTACTCATGTCGACGACGCACGCTATGCTCTTATACGAAAGCGAAATCTTAGCCGACGCACTTAAGCAACAGAAGTACCGCAAACTTATGGCGGCAGTACAAAGAAGAGGAGCTCTACGGTGTCAGAACCAGCCGTCCTTGTAGTCGCAGGAGTGACACCCATCGACCTCTTAGCAGCAGAAAAGAAGTACGTCTACCACAAGAGACGGAAATTGGATTGGAAGCGGCATCCGAAAGAGGCAAGCAACTTACAATTCAGAGCGGTGGAGCTCAGAAAGCAGAGGAAGATGGACAGCGAGGCTGATCAGGAACGTGGCTGAGTGGAACGACCGGAAACACGGTGAGTTTAACTACTACGTCATTCAGTTACTCACCGGACACGGTTATTTCAACGCCTTCCTCCACAAGATCGGAAAAACAAACCTTCTTCGCGTGAAAAAGATGGGAGTCCCTCCGTCAAGATTTGCAAGGAAGTACTGACACATGCTTCGACTTTAACCTCAGCTCATCCTGCCTGAAACTCCGTCTTAATCATCCTTACAATTCCCAACCCTAGATTTAAGGGCTATACCTAAGTTAGATTAAGAATTAGCTTGTATTGAGCCTAATAAATGGGGGTATTGCCCCCACCAAAATTAAAATTAGATCAGCCCAGAGAACATAGTCCAGAAGATGCTACAAAGGTATGAAAACTGGCAAAACATCTGTAGCTTCGCAGTGTATATTCTCAGAAGAAAAAAAAAAAAGAGAAGAAGAATATGATCGGGAAACAGTTGATCCCGCTAGGGAAACATGACAACCCCCCTGAAGTAATGCAAAGAGCGGTCCCGCGGGGGTAGGTCAGACGCCAATAAGGGTTTTAGAGGAGTTTTAGTCGGTAAGTAGCGAGTCCGAAACACGGGGATGGTCAACGGGTCAACGCCGAGACATCCGTCCTTACTGTGCATCAAGCATTTCTTCTCGCTTTTCCTTAAGGTTAACAAAAAAAAAAAAAAAACGACGCATTCAAGTGATCCAATTGTCAATGGTTCTGGCTCATAGATCAGACTTGCGGCTTATTGACATAACCCTGCTACTTAATGAAACCCAACAAGAAAAATCTAACGGTTTCAAACTGTCATGATACCGCTGACCTATTTACGTCACCTCAGGGTGAGAAAACTATGATCCGAATCCTTGTTGCGGCATGTCCATTTAGACCTCAGCTGTGTGGCCGTAACGTCGGACCAAATAGTCGTTCACCCCTATTAAATCCGATTTGGACCAAAAGCAATTGGTTACCATCGATTGGTATAGCAGCAGTTTGTACCAAAATTCAGATTTTTAGTACTCGTGAAAATTAACTTCTGGTCATCTTGGATTTTATTAAATATCTCAGTTCCTGGCAGTGCCACACTTGTTCAGCAGAATTTTGGAGAACATTAAGTTCAACACCATTTTCATAAGTTTTTTTTTTGTTATTTCGATGTAAATTTTCAAAAATTATTCCAATTTTAAATTTCTTTTCACTTTGTGAACCTTTTCAATATAAAATAAAATTTCGAAAAACTGTTCTTAACACAAATTAATTTCCTTACGCATTTTTTCCTTGCAAACTTTTTTGTAAAAATAAGAGCAATCGAGATATTTAAAAAAAATTAAAAAATATTATATAATTAAATCCAACATCAAAAAAATCAGTAAAATCAAAATCCGGCCTAATCACCTTCTTCCAATTCATCTGAATGCCTAGAAACAGATGAACAAACAATTTCAATTTAATTCTTATCATGGAACTGTTCGGCTCACAAATTTCTATGTATCGAACTTTTGAAGGAATTTTCAATTTGGCTAAAAACATGCCTATGTAAGCCTGTAAGGAAAACTCAGATAAAAGATTTTAATTTGAAATACTTGAAAATGCTGTCCTAAACTATGTCACCCTATCCCAGTCTGACTGACAGACACATTGATGCCTTTTAACCTCCTCTGAACAAAGTTGAGAAAAAGAAGAAAAGAAAAAAAAAACTACTGCATCAAGTCGTAATATGATGAAACCCTTTAAAATATGCAAGCATATGTATTATTCTCAACTTTCAAGCTGACTTTTGAGTTCTGAGTTCAAAGTATTTGGCTTTCTGCCGAAATCTGCACAAACACTATAAAATTCTATTTAATAATGTACATGCACAAACATAAGCTGTTGTTCTAACTTTATGCACACATCTATCTACAAGTATATATGCATTTTCTTAAATTGTAAATACTACCTATACATTTCTCTATATTTACCTAGTTATGCTAACTGAAAAGTAAAGCCATTTATAAGAAAAATGATAAGATAAGCATAAATGCTCACTATAGATGTATAATAAGCTTGTGTTTGATTTAAAAATTTGTATTTTATATCTCTGAAATCCGAGCGGAGACTAGGTATGTAGATTCTTTTTTCGGCTGACTTGACTTCTTGTGCACACAAAAGAATGATATTCTCTTGTTAAAATGCAGTTTTATGTTGCTGTCTTAATGGAAGGAAATAAATATTTAAGTAGTTATAGGCCTTAGTGTGCATAAGGACCGTCGGTCGTCGCATCGTGTTTCATTTTCATTTTCATAGTTTAGTGAAATGCTTAAAGGCCGCCACAGAGGTTTAATGAATGTGTGCAGTAACTATATCTATCAAGTGTAGGAAGCTTTAAAACATACACCCGACTAACAAATGCCTAATCTCTGTTTATCTTTACATTTTTTAATTATTCAATTTAACCTACATCAAACTATTAATGCAAATTTAAGTTTTAAAACAGCTGAAAGTAAAATAAAAGAACTTTAAAAAGAAGGCTTTCAAGTGAGAAATTGTTTAGTTGAAGATTTCTCAAAACAATTTACATACTCGTATATGTAGATGCTAATTTGTCTTAAAGGGTTATTAGGTTAAGATCTTTGTGGCAAAACATTTCAAATTGTAATTTTTGGGTATGGTTTATATGTAGTAATGAAAATGCACCCTCTCATTTTCCCATGGTTTTAAGATCCTATTCTTGAAAATCCGACTCCTAGAAATGAAGTTATAAGCTTCTAACTCTAACCAAATCACTTTATTCCGAAAATTTTTCGGGAGCTTCTTTATAGAAACGTTGGTCAAATTCGGTAAAGCCGGCAACTAAGAAGTCGAAAGTAAAATAGAGGTTTTGTAGCAGTTTTCTTATTTGTAAAAATTTTTGATGAAAATTTGTTTACCAAAATGTACCTATTATGAATGACAGCTCATTTTAGTTGAGTTGTATTTAGGTCAACTAAACCAAATAAATTATTCGTATTATGAAAGACAACTGTTTTCAGTTGAGTTAACAAAAATGATGAATGATCACGATTTAGGAGAGGAAGAAATGGAGAAAACAGATTAAATCGATTCTACAAGAACTTTTCAAAATATTGCAATCCTTAAGCAAGCCAAAACCTCCAGTAATGGAAAAATTCTAATTTATAAATTCTAAGACTTTGATTCCATCAAAAGTTGTACTGCACAACTGAAAAGTAGCAATTGGCTGATTAAGATACATTTGACAATTAGTACAGATTTCGACTGACGTCCACAATACCCAAACATAATTGAAAATGTAGTAATTTTGTTACTTGTCTCTTGGTTGACTGATGGTTGGCTTTTACGAGTAGCAAACAATTATTATTTATGATCGATAACTTCGATTGGTGGACTCAACTTCGATCGTTAATATCTTCCATGATTGAGGATTAAGACCTAAGAACTTTTTGTGTCAAAATCGTTAGAGTCTTTTAGAAATTAGAGGCTTATGTCACAAAATTGTATTTTTAGATATTTGGTTTAAGATGAAGCCTTTTTTTCATTATGGATATCAAAAACATAAATCTAGAACAACCGTTTCTGATGGAAAAAAATGGATCAAATGGCAAAAAGATATCAATACTTAAACTTTAAGATTAGGAGCTGCCTCGATGTATTTGCAAGACACCAAGTTCTTTACCAAATTCAACCAGAATAATATTTGACAATATTGGGATGGTCTCAACAATATCTTCAGAAACTTTAAGTGGTGCTCCAGTGCAGGAATAATTGCAACAGAAATAAGTTTCAACAAACCAAATTTCTACATGATCAAAAATTAATGTAAAACATTCTAGAGTTTTTGATCATTACTAAAAAACACTACTCCATCTTTAAAGTTTGTCTTCAATTTAACTCTTGCCGTTAGCTAACTAGACAAAGCCAATTCGTTTCTAGCACAGTTTCTAAATCAACGCTACACGTAAGGGTTATGACTTGCAAGAGTACTGGAAAATCTCAATATACATCTTGTCATCTAGTCCCCAAAAAAGACGTTATATATTGTTCTTCATACTATCGTCCAATTGCAGTAGGGAAAGGTGGCCTAAAATGGCACCCACTAAGGAAAATGTATCATATCTCGCAAAAATGTGACATTTAAACTTAAATGTTATATTCTTTTCAAAGCTAAATCAATAACGCTTACATTTGTTTGCTTTACGAGTTTAAAAAGTTTCAAAAAGTATTTAAAGTATTTAATTTTCAAAAATCTTCAAATTCCAACGATCAAAATTGTCCGGGTAAAATGGCATACTGGTATGCCATTCACTTAAAACAAAATAAGAAAAGTAGAAATTAAAATAATACTCAATTATTGCAAGTACTTTTTTTTGGACGGCATTCAGGGCTTTTGTTAATGCATTATCAGTCCAGGACTGCCTCTTTGTACATCGTTTATATTTTCCAACCATTTTCTCTATAAAGAAAATGAAAATGTAAGGGAAAGTATAAAATGGCACACTATGCCACTTTAGGCGAGTGCTTAGTAGGCCATTTTGCGCATTTATTATTATCATCGGCTCGACAACCGGGTTCCGGTCCTGGCCTCTTTCAACAAGTCTCTCCACCTATCCCGGTCTCTAGCCGACGCCATCCAGTTGCGCACCCCAAGGCTTCGGGCGTCCTGGTCTACGCCATCTCTCCAGCGCAAGCATGGTCTACCACGCTGTCGTCTACCATAGAATGTACCACAAAGAACTTTCCGAGCAGGTTCCTCTTCGCTCATGCGAGCTAGGTGCCCTGCCCACCGGAGTCTAGCGAGCTTAATTTTTGTCACGATATCTGCTTCAAGGTAGATTGCGTACAGTTCATGATTGTACCGTCTCCGGAATCGCGCATTTAGGGTTCTTTTATTTAAGTCTTAATTCCGAACACACTGAAATAGTTATAGGCCAACTAATTTCAGTAAATTAATAAGAAATACTTAATACTTACATTCATTTACAGTTTTCTCAAAATTTTAATTTTTTTTATATTTTTTTTGTCAACAAACTTTTTACAACATTTTATTGGTTCTACTTTTGTAGATGGCTAGGGACAGTTTGACCTGTAAAATTTCAAACAATAGCTTGAAGCTGCTAATATTTCGTTTATATCAGTGATGCCAGATAAACTAAAGAATTGTGTTACCAAAACCTTCTAGTTCTGTTCGATTCTACAATTTTTAGCAAGGGGGCCATTTTACCTTGGTGGGCCATTTTAGGCCATCTCCCCCTACATTCCCTCTTAAGAGTTCTTGATGAAAGAAACCTTCTAAATGACCGGCAATATGGCTCACGTAGCAACAAGCCTACTGGTAATGATTAAATGGCACATCTCACCAATTCATTTCGAGTGCCTCAGGGTTCTGTTTTGTCTTCAACACTCTTTCTTGTATTCATATAATGATCTTTTGTTTAAAACTTCTTCTGATCTATATCAGCTTTTCATTTTCGTTTCTAGATCTAAATCGTTCTCTTTAGGATGTCGAACTAGAACAGCAGCATAAATTCTGATCTCGCCAGCAATATCCAAAAAAAAGAGTTCTTCAAAAATGCTGTCTTCTGTCTGAAAACTTCAACTCTATGGTTTATATTAAGAAAAATTATGGGCTTTTTGCTCACTCTATTCGTACCTACATATTTACATAGGTTCATTCCTACACAATGGGTTTATAACTACCCTAAAATTATATTAATTGCACATTCTATTTCCTTGTAATTTGACGAAATTAACTCCATTTGCCGTTCACTTGAGCCAACACGGAATTCAACCATAAAATCTTATCTTTAACATAATTGCAGTATTTTTTAAAGGATAAAAAAGGTATAGGGTAGGGCAGATATGTGAATATATTCTTTATTCATCCACACCCACTAATGCAGTTTTTGTCGTTTTTTCAAGAGGACGACACATAAGGCCTGTTTTTTTTTGACATTAGAAATTTAATAAATAGTTTTTAACACATGAAGTGATCCATGGAACATAAATTAATAAAATAGTTGTTATGGTCTTGTGAATGCACTTTATTTATTCAAAAAACATAAAGAATATAGTATAATTGTCTAACATTTGCCTACATACGAAACTACTGCAGTTAAGTTACTGAAATCGATTTCCGACATTTAGGCAAATTGGTTCCATTCGAAAGGAAACGCATGGCACTTTGTTTGGATGTCCATCGTGGCCTCACCCAGGGTCAGGGCCGGCCCAAGAAGAAATCATGTCATTTGGGCCAATTCTTTGTGATTGGAGTTTAAAAGTTTTAAAACAAAATATTTTATTTTTGCAAACTTCAATGAAGTAAGTAAGGAATATAAAAACATAAAGTTAAAAACGATAAACTTTGTAACGTAAACATACATTTTTGCAACACATTTTATATAATATCTGTTACTCGTATCACCAGGCAAAATTTTCCAATTTTTAAATATTTTCCTCAATAATCTTCGAAATTGCACAGTTTTCCATTTAACATTGATGCAATTTCAATGAAATTGCTTGCAAAATTCTGTTTTATAACAGTTTATACCAGTTTTCAAATAAAACGTGTTTTCTTTTTTTGATCAAGGAGAGAGATCTTAACAAACCTCAGACATGTAGAGAATGTTCTGAACATCCCCTATACTCAGAAAACTCAGGTATACATTTGGAAGCAGTAGCTGTCAACCTGATCCGCCATTTCTATTCTGTCTGCATATTTGTTACTCCTTTTTCTCTTCAAACTTGTTCAGTGTTCTTACTTAGCAAGTTTCGTCTGTCATATTTCTCCTGTGTGACGTTTGCCGTGCTTAACTTACTCAGACTGATCAGAGTGCTCGAAGAATGCAAACAACAATTGCTCTACTTTGTACTGAAAAAGAATAACGCCTAAAGTAAACAAACAGAACTAACAAAACTGACAGAAAATTAGTTGTTTTTTGATTCTGAAACGGAGTTCCCGAAAATTTGCTCAGTTCGGATATACTCATGATAAAAAATCTTATTTTTGAACTTCACAATTGGATTCATTCTCAAACTGACACGCGACGGCCATGGTTTCCAATGTTTTCTCTACACCGAGTGTAAACATGCGACCTGCCATGGAAGTCTCTATTCAATTTGCCCTCCTCTTTCGTCCCTGCGGACTGGATGCAAATTCAACATTTAATGGCTATTTTCTGGGGAATCTACCCTTTGTCACGGATCACAAGGCTACGACTCGAGTGCTTGTAATTTGAATCACAAAATCGCATTAAAACCAGCCGGTCGACCATATTTTTTCGTTTTTGTTGTTTTTTTATGTTCACAATATCCATAAGTTGACAGTTGCGTTTATTTTTTTTTTTTGTTAGCCATTACTTCTCAGAGAATGGGAACGGGGATGTATTAAGTAAATGCAATAACGAAAACAAACTGAACTGCATGTTGTCAGTGTCTCATCTAATTATGCAGAGAAATACTTGCAGGTTCTGTTAGACTTTGCGACTTTACTTTATTGACTTTTAATAATAATAATTGTTAGAACTACCAACCTATGGAAAAGCACAGAGTATGTACATACATGTGTATTTCTAAGGCAGACTTGGTCTGGTTAGCTGTACATTTGATGACACCTTTAAATAATGTCGTTTCTATTTCATTCACCCAGGAAGTACAATTCTATGCCGGTGGTGTCGCATTTCCAAGTAAAATAAGCTATTTAACAGTTACTTTTTATTACCTATTTTCTTTAGTTGGCTTGTGTTTGATGCGAATTTTCTTTCATGCGTCAAAGTAATGGAAGGTTCATAAGGGAAGGTACGTTGCACATTCACATGAAAATGAAGCCAAGTTAATGTTTGTATATTTTTTGTTAACGGGTTCGAACTACACTATAAAAATAATGAAATTGGTTCCAAGTAAATAGACGACGAAGAAATTAACTTGTTAAAATCACATATAGGTACTATACTTACAAAAAGGAATACAAAAAAAAAATTACGTAAAAGGTAAGTTAGAATGGGGCCCCGTAAAATTTATAGATAGGTTGAATTTCGGTATAAGTTTCTGAAACTTGGGGATAGTAAAGTTGTGACATTTAAAGTGTTGTCAATTTGTCTATGTAGGTTAGATAGGGAATTTTTGATGAACAAATAACAGTCTTCAAGCTAAACGAATGTTAAAATTTTCAGCTACTCAGTTTTTCAGCACGAGATCATAGAAGTTTCGCATTTAAGCCCGAAGTAAGTCTACAAATTCATTGAATTAACTTTTGCTTCATTTTAATCTCGCCCTAAAATCTCGATTCAAAAACTAATTTTTTTTAACCCTAAAATTTAGGAAACAAAGGATGTGAAACCACATGCCTGGAACATCAATGCTTTCCAGATGAGCCACGAAAAAGTTAATAATCATGTCGCCGTTCCGCTCAACTTAACGAAACCATTGACCATCATCATTTTTTTTAGATATATGATGATAATTCCAGTGATTCTATTGAGCCATAAAGAGCACCAAACGGTAGTAACTTTTTCTAGATGTAGCCATTTTTGTTATTGACGTTAGCCATTTAACCAAAAATGTGCTCAAATTGAATTTGAACAATTTGCAAGGTTTTGCATCGGCATAAATCTATTCATTATGAATTGCCAAACTAAACAAACCTCAAAACAACCGAGAACTGTCATATCACTTGTCACAGAAAAAGTGTTGCCAATTTGAAGTTTTCCGCTTCTTAAAAAAGCATCCTTTATTTAACTGTTTGAATTATTAAATACGTGTAGATAATATTTTTATTTAAATAACTCATGCATTGTATTATGTGAAAAAAAAAAACATAAAACCATCCTACATCATTCGGGAGCATGTCCTACTCAGATCCCTAATCCTATAAATATTTAAAATGATAATCATCCATCTTTTCAAATTATGGAACTAAAACAAACCCAAAACTGACCTATAAACCTGAAAATCTTACAAATTATAAATTTCATAGTGAATTTATGTGTTTATATATTCTCATAGCAAAGTGTTTCACATCCAGAATCGGGTTTCATTTGTAGATACATAATATTCGTATACTTGAAAACGAGTGCCAATTTTGAATGCAGCACAGCAGCAACAACAGAAAGAGCAAAATGCTATGTAGAACACACTAACAATTATTGGATTGGGGAAAAGCATTTTGATGTATTGACTCCGCGGTTCTGTTGCCAATTTATTGAAATCACAAATTCTAGTTTAGTGGTTTTATTGGCCTTTTCTTTTGAATAATTACTCTATAGCCTATATGTCATGGATATGTGGCATACCTACAGGATTTTTATTTTATTTTCGGTATTCGGTAGTTATGTAATTTGAGAAATTATTTTATTTAACTCAATCGATATTCCAATTATATATATTCTTTTAAAATTTGAAGGGTGTACGATGACAGTCAAGATGGAAAACATCAAAGTTTCGGGATCTAACAATCATTCTGCTCTAAAGACAAATGAATCAGTAAAGTGTTTTTCAATAGAGACGTTTAAATTTTGACAGTTCATGGCGGCCATGTTGTGTTGTCTGTTCTAATTTTGTTGGCTTTTTTTTCAGATAATAAACCCAAAGAACCCTTTCACCTGACATAATCGTGTGTTTGAATATCATGCCCAGTCCACTCTGTATATGCAGCTACCTAATAAACAAAATAATTTTCAGATGTTCGAGTATACAGTAAGGGTATTCATGTAACGAGATAATTTTCCGCTTTGTAGAAAGATATAACTTTCCGCAGCATGTTTTCATGAACACCCCCTAAGAAATACTTGCGTAAATGTGGGAAATATTTTGTGAAATGTCAAATTAAAAGTCAGAATCCAAACTTCTTTAGTTTACGAGGTTTATTTCTGCACTTTCCGCAGCAAATTTGTGAGATAATTTTATGCGATTTGCAGAAACTTTTTCCAGAAACTTTTTCCCATACAAATTTTGACAGCTCGTTTCTGCGGAGATAAAATTATCTGGTTTACGAGGTTTACGAGGGTTTTCCGCGCTTACATGAATACCCCTAGTATTTTGCGAGGAAGTGATGAATGATGAGTGCTTTTCATAATATCCGTTCGGATTTAAATGAAAATTGTAGGTCACCTCCATTCCTGCGGACAAGACATATCAAGAATTAGCTGTACAGCACAAGGTTCATGATCTCAAAGAGTTGTTTTGTTAGCCCCTAAGACAAGATAAATAAGCATGGCAAGTTAGAGCGTTCAGCAAGATGTGCAAATTATAAAACTATATTACTGATGGTAACCGCATCACGGACGTCGTTTTCAAAAAACTACGTACCAATAACGTCGGCCCAAAATCCACTCCGAACGGTAACTTTTTGAAAAAACATTGTCATCTATAGCAATTATGCTTGTAAATACAGCCATTAGTCCAAAAATGCGTCTTGTCGCTAAAGATGATTTTTCATCCCAAATTGGGGTCTTCTTCCAAACACTCCGATGCCTAGACAGCGAACAAACGGCGCAGCGTTGTCTATGGTCATCAACTTTGAGCTTCTGGATGAGTTTGATCTTGTACGGGTGTAGGCCTTAGACCCAACTCAAAATTCACCAAGTTCTGCTGCACATTTTCACGGAACATGGCGATTTTCTCGGCCGATCTTGGGTTTTTTTCACGTGCTAATGTTGACTGATTGATTACCGAACCGGTGGCAACCAAACGTTGAAGAATCGACTATTAAAAAAAAATTAGAAGTGCTGTGCAATCGTGTAACTTGCCAATTGCCATGTTGATTTGGCATCAGTATCTGGTTAATAACAAAAGATTTGACAGATGTAACCAAAACAACATGACCGCCACAGGCCGTCAAAATCTACCGGCGCTAATTGAAAAACTCTTTATTTTTTTGAATAATGCCTAGCAAATAATTTATAGGCTTCTTAATTACCTTTAATAGCTGCTTCATTGTCATCGAACTCCAAAGTTCATACTGTCAGAGCAGAAATACTTGCAAAAACAGATTTTTTTGTTGCACTTTTGTTTCTAACTTCTGGTTTCCAATGCAAACGAAATAAAAGCAAAACTGGATCGCACGGACTTACTCTTATGTAAAAGACTATACTCTGTCCAACAAAAATTGTCAGTACAGGGAAGATAGGACGTTTGTCTCTCATTCTGGTTGCATTGCCATGCATAAGTGTGTCGCCTTTTAAAGCTCTCACAGGGATTCCGTAGTTTACATTATAAATCGCCGCAAATGAGAGTAAAAAACGCGTAGGGCTACCGTCTGCAGATTCAAAACGACTGAAAACAATATTCAATTTACCTTTTCCCACAACACCAAGCGGTAAGAGAATATGCGCGTTTTTTTTTAAGTTGAAAAGCAATACGACAACACTCAACATACTCATCTTCTTAAAATGTGTTCTCAAAAGCTTCAAATCCCAAAAGCTCTTTAATAAAAACCACTGAAAAAGCTCCTTGCTTGCAATTGAGAATGATACTGGTAACTCTGTTTTGATGTAGATAAAGAGCGCACGATCGTATTGAGTTTTGAGTGACACTTGACACTGACACTCTTGACATGACAGTATCTCATCAGCAGTGGGATACGACGGTCGTGTTGGGGTGTACAAATTTTTGCAAAGAATTACAACAACAATTCCTTAAGAAAAGTCAGTGGCTTGCTCTTTTTTAGTGGCATTTTTCCTAACGTATTGTAGTGAGGGTGCATCAGGCGCCACTGCTTTAGAAAAAGCTCTCCCATAAGGCCTGTACTGACAATTTTTGTTGGACAGAGTATAACAATTTTGAAAATGAATGTTACTAGAGAAAAATGTTCATAATAAATAACCATAAATTTCATTTTTAAAAACTAAAGCAACTCCTTTTAGAGCTAAAAACATGTGGTTTCTCGAGCAAATATGAATTTATGCTAGAACAAAAATTTGCGTTTTTTTTTTAAAGAAATAAGCTTTTATATTTATTTTTTTTAATGTTTAAGAAAAAAATTTGGAACCTCAAATTTAAATTTTTATTACTCTCCGAATCAAAATTTAATAAAAAAAAAATAATATTGTGAGAAATCTAATTTTCAAAAAACAATTATAGATTTTTTTATGAAAAATTCAAAACAAAATTTGTTTAGGTTTTAAAATGCAATGATTTTAAAATTTCTTAGAAGCTTCACTATACAAAATTTCACTAAAACCCATTATGCCGAAAATGAGGAATTCAAAAAATGGTTCTATAGTAATTTTCAAATTGTTTTTTATTTCATTATCGTTATCATTAGATCGTTAAATATAATCAAAAAAAAATCGAGGTGTCGTTTTTAAGAAAAATATGATTTTCGAAAACCATTTTTAAGATTTATTTTTAAGATAAAAAAGAATTTTTTTCTCACTTCTTGTAGATTGTATTGAAAAATTTTTAAGTTTTCAAGAAAATCGGCCATGCATTTTTTTGAAATATTGAAAATAAAATGCAGGACTGGGTCGCACGAACTTGCTCCTATGTAAAAGACTAAGAATTTCAAAAATGAATGTTATTAGAGAAACTGTTCATAAGCATAAAATTCATTTTTTAAATGATTAAAAAAAATTTCTTTGGTAGTTAAAGGTCAGAATAGGATGCCATGTGATTCAAGCAAATATAGATTTATGCAAGAACAAAAATAATAAGTCTTTGTAGTGGTTTCTTAAAAAATAAGGTTTTATATAAGAAAATTTTAAAACATTTTTAAGAAAAAATGTTGGTACGCCAATTTGAAGTTTTTATTATTGTATGAATAAAAATTAAATTTACAAAAAAAAGTATTGAGCCGTTTTCGAGATATTGAATTTTCAAAAAACAAAAAATTGATTTTTTTTTTCTAAATTCAGAAAAAATATTTTTCTTAAAGTTTTGAAATGCAATGTTTTTTAAACTTTTTAGAAGTTTCTCTCTACGAAATTTCATTAAAATCTGTTGTGCTGATAATGAGAAATTCAAAATTTTAAAAAATCGTTTTATGGTAGGTACTTTCAAATTTTTTTTATTAAATTATAGATATTAAAAAATAATAGAAAGAAAAAAAAATTAAGCGAAATTCTCGGAACCGTTTTCGAGAAAAATACGATTTTCGAAAACCATTTTTTAACATTTGTATGGAGAATACCGTTATTTTTAGGTAAAATTAATTTATTTTTCTCATATCTTGTAGATTATTTTTCCAAACTTTTATTTATCAAGTTTTGAAAAAGCGAGCATGGGGTTTTCGAAATATTGTATTTTCAAAAAAAAATTTGAAAGTTTTTTTAAAAATCCAAAAAAAATTGTTTGCAAAATTTGAATACACAATAATATTCAAACTGCTGGAAAGCTTTAAGCCTAGTACGCAGATCGCGCTAAATTTTATCTCCCATACGAAATTCTCTCCAAAATTTAGCCAAGCTAAAATAATGTCAAGCATTTTAGCAGAGAGGTACGCTGCTCCAGCTAAAAAATCAAAATTTCTCTTCGAAATAATTGTCTGGCGCATTTTTCTCGGGCTAAATTTCAATTGAAATGTAATAATATTTGAATAATATTTAAAAGAATACTTTGTGACGGAGGTCTTACAAGATTTTCCACAGCAAAATCTATCATAATTATCATTCGTTCTCATTCATAATTCTTAAAAAATCGTGCTTTAAAAAAAATTCTTTTAAATCTTTGAAAAAATTTCATTTAGAGAACAGCTGTTTTCTGTGACATATTCTCCACAAAGTTCTTGTGTCAAAATTTAGCTGGATTTTAGCTGATGTTTGGAGAAAAATGTGGGAGATAAAATTTAGCGCGATCTACGTACTAGGCTTTAGCATAAAAAAATGATCAAAATCGGTGGTATCGTTTTTGAGAAAATCAAAAACAAAAAAAAATGGTCCCAAGGGGTGTACCAAAACTACTCATTTTTTGGAAATTTTTTTTCAACTATTACCTAGGTTTAACTAAATTAAATTTTTTGAATTTTTTTTTAAATTTCGAAAAAATAATCGTATGGCAGGTACCGTTATTTTTGGTCTTAAAAAATCAAATCAAAAAACATCGGGGGGTAAAAAATTAAAACCCATACCTACCAAGTTTGAAGAAAATCGGCCGAGCCGTTTAGCTGTAATCGAACAGACAGGCAGAATTGCCAGAACCACTTTTTTCGTCTTCGCTATCATCGTAATGCATAACTTGCCTTATAGTACCTATAAGTCGCAAGTAAAAAATATTTTTTTTTTATTTGAGTTTTTATATTTGAGAATAGTATCCAAACTTTAGGAGAGCTTTAGTATAAAAAACTGATTAACATCTGCTTTAAAGTTTTTGAGAAAATATTAACATACCTATAGATAAATTAAAATATTAAATTAATATTTCTTTTAAAAACATCTGTGGATCAGTTTTTGAGACAAAAAAAAATATTTTATAAAATTTAGAAAAAAAAATCGTATGGCAGGTACCGTTATTTTGGTCTTAAAAAAGATAAAAACGTGTTGAGGGCAAAATTTAAAAATGCTGTCTTTCAAGAAAATTGGCCGAGCCGTTTAGACAGAGGTCGAACAGACTGACAGACAATCAGAATTGCGAGACCCACTTTTTTTGCTCTTCCAAATCATAGTAATTCCAAGTTTGATCAAAATCTCGAGTTCCATCATAACAAGTACCTACGTATTTATCGCAAATAAAAAATAAAATTAATTTAAGTCAACTCATTCGGGAATAAAATGCATTTGCCTTTCCATTGTGATTTCAATTAACCATTATTTTTGCGAATGTTACTATCTAGCTATTCAGTTAAAAGTTTTATACTGATCGCATTGGATGTGGTATAGACGAATTTTGGCTAACTATAGCTCTAAGACGAATCAACTTAGAGAGCTCGTTAGTAAATAATTTTGGTTTCTAATTTGGTAGATCATTTTGTTACATAAAATTCGAAAATTAAAACAAAAACACCTTCTTTTTCAAAATGGCGGCCTTTTTCTTACACCTAACAACACATTACTTTGATTACTGAGGAGGAAAACATATTATTAAAACCAACGAAAAATGGAATTCTATTACATTTTTTTGATTAACATTTAATTTAATTGATCACATTTAATTATTTATTAACTTCATATCAACTATGTACATTTAAGATATAGGCTTTTGTTCATATACAGGATTTACCAAAGGTTTAACAAAAATATGCTACTTAACTTCTAAGGACAATAAGTATATTAATCTATAGAGCAAAGGATAGGATAAAGGAGTTGGGAAGAAAAAGGGATTTTAGTTGCTGATGTTTGCAAAAAGTTGCTCTTTAAATTGACCCATTATGATTATTCTTCGCATGCTATGAGGGAGCTGATTCCATAAGCGTATAGCATGAACATCCGGTTATTTACTTGACAAAATTCAATACAAGCTGCCCAAGAAGTGGACAGATTTCATAGAATAAAACACCTTGCAGTAACTTTAAATACAAGAAACAGTTTGAAATTTCAACCACTTTTAGTTAAAAATCGCAGCGATGAGAGCGGAGAAATCAAGCATGTTTGAAATCGCCGATTTTCTCTCTTGATGACTCTTTGCTCCATCTTTGAACGACGCTGCACTCTGTGTGCTACCCTTTACCTACACGTGTTTGATTTCTCCGCTTTGCTCTTTGCCTTTGCTCTTGCTCTTGCTCTGGCTCACTCTCAGCTCCACTCTGTTTGTACACTTAGAAGGGTACGACAGCATCTAACTGATGAGCTCACTGTCGTACCTGGCCGAAACGCACTTTGGGAGTTGAGGTCACTTGAGTTTTTTTCAAAAATCTAAATTTTTGAGGAATTTTCAAAAAACTGAATTTCACGCTTTTTAAAATTTTACTCCAGTCCAAAATAAGAGTACATACTTAAAAAAAAAATGCTTAAGAAATCAAATAAAGCTCTACCCTTAAATTCAGTTTTTCCAGAATATTTTCGAAGTTTGATAATTGTTTGTCTAATTTTCCTAAGTAACCTAGAGAGTGGTACAATACTAGAGTTGGTTCATTCTGCCATCCTGCAGACTCTATACGAATCTGTAGTAATAAAATTACATTGCAAATAGTATAAAATTCTAAAATTATAACGATCTAATGGCACTTAAAAAATTTAGAGCTTTACTACCCAAATCCAAAGCAAAAAAAGGTTTTTTTCTTCTTTTGTAAATGGATTGCAATAACACCCTAGAAAAACCAACCCTTTAGGACGTGCAATAGGTACTTGGAGTGAGGTTAATTGGATTTGCTTTCATTTGGCAAAAGCTTAGGGAATAAAAAAAAATCAGTGTTTGACAAGTTAAATTTGTCATTTCATTTTACTGGTGTGTAGGCTATTTGTCGTGTTTGAGTTTGGGTCAATCAATCAATTGAATCGATTCAGAAAAGGTAAGCGAATTCACAAGCTGTTATAATGTCCTTCTACTACATTTCAATCAGTTTCAGCAATCAGTTGTCGGATTGTAATGTTATTTTTTTGTTGTTCTTGACATAAAACTTGTGTGGGCATTTAAGATTTAAGTTCATTGCCAACAGTCATCATCATCTGTGAATCGTGAGGTTTTTATTAATGAAGTACTTTTTTTTTATTTCCATTTAATGTCGGAAATAGGTTGCGGTTATCGGAACCAATCACACACGCAAAAATTCATTTCAATAAAATTAATTATAATAATTGTGGTTAAAAAACGAAAGTGCGTACTATGTATTAATTCATCGATAACCATCGTATAGCTTATGGGTATTTTTTTCAGCTCCACAGACTGTGTCTTTTATGATTTTTTTTATTGATAATGCCAAAAAAAAAACTTTCATTGATTCATTTTTCACATCATGAGTTTAAATGTGGCATAATGTGGTTAAAAATTTAACAGCTTCTTTTATTGCTTCATTTTTTTTTTTGTGAATTTACTGGCGTTATTAAACGCCAATAACACCTTTATTTGGTTTGGCTTTCTCGCAGGTTATGTTAATGATACTTTTGAAAAATCCATTAGCATACTCAATTTTTATATTCTGGGTTTAAATTATAAAGATATTACTTGAATTAATATCATTCGAGAAAATAGTTTTTTCCTTTAAGGTTGCGATGAAGAAGTTGGCAAGTTACTGGGATTTGCTTTGTTAAACTTTTACTTCAAACTTTTAATTCGTAAACTCTTCGATCTTGATCAGTAGATTCACAAGATCAGATCCCAACGTCTGCAATTTCTTTGTTTTTGTTGATTTTCCAATTTTACACAGTCATTCGAAAACTGTTGATTTCTACCACTTTAATGTTTTGCTACAATTTTTGATAGTCGCTGATCTGGGAGTTCCAGTACTATCAGAACATGAAGAAAGTGCAATTTCAATGTGAAAATATAAAGCGGTGGTAATCCAGTTTCCAAATGCATCATAAACATGAAGGAGAACTTTCGCGTAGACTAAGGATTCTCATGAGAAACTAAAGTAGCAACTTTTCTACATTCTCGTTCTGAAAAATACCCCATATCTCAACTGCAAAGCATAAGATCGATCTGACAATCGCTCGAAAAACTTCTACTTGTTACTTTTGGCGAAATTTGTTTGGCCTAGAATACTCTTCCAGCTAAAACTAATTGCTTTTTTAGCTCCTTATAGATTTTTTAAGGTGTTTTCTTAATGAAAATTTTGGTGTGATGATAACTCTCAGATATCAATATTCTATGCCCTTTTCGATTCCCTCATTTTCCAAAGTTTACCTTCCATCACGCGCGAACCTTCCAGTACCATTTCGAATCACAATGATTTTTTGGCTTGTTCATGTATACGTTCTCTGAAAGCGAAAGGAAAGAGGATGTCAAATGAGAAGTCAGTTTGAGGTTCAATTTAAGAGGCAAGGGTCACGAAGTTCAAGGCCGTAGTCAAGCAAAATGGGATTTAGAGACCCCCATTCTACCGAGCTTATGTTGTCACCCTTAGTTTACATACAAGAACTATCATCACAATATATTTCAGGAAAATGAGACTTTCACTTTGTGTAGTACTGATAAAGCTTGTTTAACATCATTTGCATCATGGAAGAAGTCTGATACCTGCTTGAGCTTGATACCGATACTATTGAAGTCAATTCCTCCAGGAAGAAACGTATATTTAAGTGTAAAGAAAAACTAGCTTTTAGGATTGGAACCTATTCAGAGGAACATTGGGACTCTTAGAGAAAGTCTGTGAGCTACAAAATGTAATTTGTATTAAGTGAATTTCTTCCCCTTAATAATAATTGATCCGTTATACTCGTCCAGAAAAGTCCACCATCGATCAAATATTCACATTACGGCAGATCTTTGAAAAAAACCCAGGAGCTACAAATCGACACCGACCACCTTTTCATCGATTTCAAAGCCGCGTTTCTATAGGAACAAACTATATAGAGCAATGTGCAGTTTTGGCATCCCTGACAAACTTGTCCGTTTGTGTAGGATGACGATGGAGAACGCACGCTGCTCCATCACCGATGCATTTGATGTTAAAAAAGGTTTTAGGCAAGGCGATGCTCTGTCGTGCGACTTCTTCAACATCGCTCTTGAAAGAATAGTGCAAAACTCAAGCGTTAACACAAGAGGCACAATCTTTCAAAAGTCCGCCCAATTACTCGGATACGCTGACGACATTGACATTATGACAATGCGCGATGTCAGTGGCGCATTTGTGAGCATTGAAACAGAAGCGAAGATGATGGGTTTAGCGGCAAGACCAAGTATATGCTATCATCAAGAAAGGACACACAACATCGACGTCTTGGACGGAACGTCATTATAGACATCTATAACTTTGAGGTAGTTAAGGACTTCATATACCTAGGCGCCGCCGCAATAAATTCAGATAATAACACCAGCGCTGAAATCAAACGGAGAATAACTCTTGCCGATCGCTGCTTCTTTGGACTAAGAAGGCAATTGAGTAGCAAAGTCCTCTCTCGAGCAACTAAAGTGTCCCTCTATAAGACCCTCATCATTCCCGCCCTTATCTATGGTGCAGAGACATGGACTTTCTCGAAAGTGGATGAGAGCGCTTTAGGATGTTTCGAGAGGAAAATTCTTCGTGCGATCTTTGGTCCTGTCTGCATAGACGGGGAGTGGAGGAGAAGATATAACCACGAACTGCTCGGGCTGTACAGCGAAACTGACCTAATCAAACGAAACAAAGTCCAACGACTGAGATGGCTAGGTCATGTAGAGCAAATGGAACCGAATGCTCCCGCCCGGAAAGTCTTCGAGTTTAAACCCGAGGGACGGCGCAGTAGAGGAAGACCGCGACTCAAGTGGCGCACATAAGTGAGAGAGGACCTCAACCAACTTACCGTGCGAAACTGAAGACAGCTAGCTATAGGGACCGAGCTAGCTGATGAAGCTTGTTAGTTGAGGTCCTGCGGTCCACCCCGGACTGTAGAGCCGCCTTAAGTAAGTCAGTAAGTTATACTCGTCTGGTTATTGAAGGTCATAAGTTAAACCTTCAACCTAACTTCAGACGTACCTTCAAATTTTGGTGATGCAACAACTCGAAGAGAACCAGGACCTAGTGACTTACAATTCTCAACCATTCTAGTGTGCCTGTTAGAAGGAATGGGGGGATATGTAACTTTCTTCCGATTCCGAACCGCTAAATGAGCAGCACTTTTCATGACAATAGATGCTCTTAAAGGATTTTTCAATTCCTGGCAAGATGCAGTACACGCCTTTTTTTGCAGCGGCTGAGAATCGAATCTAAGAGCTTCTGCATTACAGTCCAACGCACTAACCATTATGCTAAGCGGTACTACAATCCTTTGATGTACGTACGAAAAACCGACATCAACCCCATCCAGGCCGTCGCACTACGCCATAAGCCATCGTCTAAAGGAGCCATAAGCTTTAATGATCAATGTGCATCGACATCGACTGTTCAAATCTCTCCACCACAACATTACATTATAGGGCTATTCATAATCCCTTGAATGAGTGAAAATTAAAAAAAAAAACTAGGATATGCAGATGAGGGCAGGATAAGATCAGCTAAAATCGATATTCTGGTAAGTAGTAAATTCTGTGTGATGAAAAAATGAGTTCATACCTCTCCTATAAGTAAACTAATACAATAATTTATTAATTTCAATCGTCGAAACACAAAACGATTACTGCGGCAAAAATAAAATCCCATAACTTCATGCCTAGGGATGAAGTATTAAAACCCGATATATCCATTTAGAAGTAATTTTCCTTCTTTATTCACTCCTGCAAGTTCTCATTTCTTTAGTCGAAGGCATGAAAATACTCAACAAACCAACCAAGGATAAAACTTTAAAAACCCGCCTTTACTTAGCGTCTGCACCATTAACTTATCCAAGGAACAAAAAACGCATTCTATTAGCACATCATGCAAGTTTTTAAATTACAAGTAGTTCGCTACTACTTTTTTTTTATGGAAATAGCATAATAGCAATCTCGTTAGCTAGAACAAACATGAATTTCCATAAATTCATTTTGCATAATGCAAAGTATACAGATTGCAAGTTCCTTTAGTGCAGTGAAAAACGATAAATTTTAAAGGGTTTAATTTTCTAGAAACACAAAAACAGACGACAAAAAAGTCACTCTTTTTGTTTTTTAGGTTGTCCAAATTGCATGACATCCATCAAGCAATGTCCAGTTCACGAACAATTCCTTTGTTACTTTTGTTGCACTTTCCTTGGTATTTATCTCCATTACAACAACAATAATTGTGCCCCTGGCTGTTTTGAGATTTTGAGACTTGAAAGTTGCAACTATGTAGGTAGATGTAGATATGTAAGTACCTAACTACTTGCCTCAAGGCAAAGTGGCATTTTGCTCGTAAAGACAAATCTTTATGTTTCTGACATAATAAGTGAACAAAGTATCCTTGGGTGAATTCAATTTAAAATGTGACTGCCACAGCTAAAGGTGTTTCCCTATGAATGTAAAGTGCATCGTAAAAAATAATTTACTCCTCGACAAGACTACAAAATCAACACTTTCATTAAAACACGAAACAACAAAAAAAAATACACAAGACGAAGGAAGAGCTGTTTGCATCAAGCGCAAATGCATACGAAACGAGGCCATCACTTTGTAACTTTTATTTCGTATCATATGCTTTCTCTGACAGCGAAAGGAAAGAGGATGTCGAATGAGAAGTCAGTTTGAGGTTCAATTTAAGATGCAAGGGTCACGAAGTTCAAGGCCGTAGTCAAGCAAAAGGGGATTTAGAGACCCCCATTCTAACGGGCTTATGTTGTCACCGTTAGTTTACATACAAGAACTATCATCACAGTATATTCCAGGAAATTAGACTTTCGCTTTGAAAAATTTCGAGAAACCTGCATTTTGGTGGAGAACTTTAAACCCAAATTTGGAGTTGGATATAGTTTTTTATCGACCGAAGGGGTGAAATTCAGGTTTTTCGCTTTTGAGAATTTCTCGAAAACTGATTTTTTTAAAGGTGAAGGTAAAAATTACATCATTTGAACGGTTTTTGCGACCTATAGTCCAAATGTCAGCTCTACGTTGAAAAGAGAAGGGATGAAAACCGCTTGCTCAGTAAAAAGAAAAGAAACCATGAGCAGCGTGAAGTCAAGGAAATAGAGGGCTGTTTAGGCAGAAAACAGGTGCGGAGTTTCTACAAAAGAGTCAAAAAGAAAACAACAGGATTCACTAGTCGCCATGGTGCCTGCAAGGATGAGGAAGGAAACACCATAGTGGAAACGCAGTCGATGTTGAAAATCTGAAGAGATCATTTTAACCAGCTGCTTAATGGAGATGATGACCAAAATTCCGCCAGCAAACAGCCACGACAAGCAAATTTGGTTGATGATCTGGAGTTCCAACCACCCTACCCGAGATCTAGTTAGCCATCGCCAGGTTAAAAATGAACAAAGCAGCCGGTTCTGATGGTCTACAGGCGGAACTTTTTAAGTACGCTGGAGATGATCTGGTTAGGAGCATACACCAACTTTTCAACAGCAACTATAGAGGCATTAGCCTTTTAAACATCGCTTATAAGATACTGTCTAGCGTATTATGTGAACGCCTGAAGCCATTTACTGATGAACTGATTGGCCCCTATCAGTGTGGTTTCAGGCCTGGAAAGTCTACCATCGACCAGATCTTCACACTACGCCAAATCCTGGAGAAGATCCAAGAATTTAATATCGATACACACCACCTATTCATCGATTTTAAAGCAGCTTATGACAGCGTTAATAGAGAAGAGCTGTACCGTGCCATGTCGAGTTTTGGTATCCCTGCAAAACTGATACGCCTTATCAGGATGAAGTTGGAAAATGCCCGTTGCTCCGTCAAAATTGGGAGAGATTCAACCGAAACTTTCGAAACCACCAGAGGTCTTTGACAAGGTGACGCGCTTTCATGTAGCTGTTTTAATATTGTCCTTGAGAGAGTAGTGCGCAATACTCGGGCCAACACCAATGGCACTATCTTTCAAAAGTCCACTCAATATCTTGGATACGCGGATGACTTCGAAATAATGGGAAGATCCAAGCGAGCAGTTACGGGTACCTTTTCTAGTATGGAGTCAGAAACGTATAAAATGGGTCTTGTGATCAATGAGGAGAAGACGAAGTATCTGCTGTAATCAAATAAAGCCGATTCCCACCTTGGTCAGAACGTGACTATTGATAGATATAACTTCGAGGTGGTCAGAGAATTTGTCTACCTGGGTACCGCTGTGAACTCTGCAAATGCCATCAGTGCTGAAATCAAACGTAGATTAACTCTTGCTAATCGCTGTTTCTTTGCGCTAAATAAGCATTTGAGGAATAAAGCCCTATCGAGAAATACCGAGGAGACGCTATACAAAACCCTGATCATCCCGGTCTTGCTATATGGTGTTGAAGCATGGACCCTTCCACGCACGATTTATGGTCCGGTTTGTGTCGATAGGCAAAATAACATCTGGCGAAGACGATACAATCATGAATTGTACGAGATGTACAGCGACGTGTCCCTAGTCAAGAAAATACGTATTCAGCGGTTAAGATGGCTAGGGCATGTAGAGCGGATGAACATCGAGGCTCCATCCTGTAAGGTATTCAACGCTATGCCAGAGGGTACGAGAAACAGAGGCAGACCTCATCTCCGGTGGCGTGATCAAGTTGAAGAAGATTTAAGGCAACTTGGGACTCGAAACTGGAGGCAGCAAGCTAGAGATCGAGACTGCTGGCGGGGTCTGCTAGGCCCAGGCGCACCCCGCGCTGTAGCGCCAACTCAAGTAAGTAAGTATAGTCCAATTTCAAACAAAAACTAATCGTTCACAATTTTTCAAGATATTTAAACAGCCAAGTATTAAGATACTAGTATGATACTACTTTGCAATTTGCTAACTTTAAAATAGATTACTAACTCTTTCTTAATTTTAAACATTTTCTAACTAGTATAATGCTAGGGCTATGTTTTAGGTTTTGAAATGCAATGTTTTTAAAATTTTTAAAAAGAAACTCTCTATCAAAAATTTCGTTATGCCGATAATGAGAAATCCAAAATTCAAAAAAAATTAAAGAATTAAAGAGCCTAAAAATGCATCGAAATAAGAATTTTTATAAAAATTCTAGGCACAATTTTCGAGAAAAATGTGATTTTCGAAAACCATTTTTTTCCTTGCATCTTGTAGATTGTATTAAACAACTTTTAACTATCAAGTCTTAAAAAAAATCGAGCATGCATTTTTCGAAATATTGTGATAAAAAAAAAACATATTTTTATTTAAAAATCAAAAAAAAAATTTAAATATGAATACACAACACTAACCAAATTTATGGGGGCCCTTAGCATAAAAAACTATGAAAATCGGTTGTACCGGTTTGAGAAAATCAAAAAAAAATTGTTCTAATTTTTATATTTTATAAAATAAAAAAAAACTCTTATGGCAGGTACCGTTATTTTTGGTCTCAAAAAAAAAATAAAATGCACGACTGGGTCGCACGAACTTGCTCTTATGTAAACGTCTAAGAATTTCAAAAATGAATGTTATTAGAGAAACACTGTTAATAAGCATAAAATTAATTTTTTAATAGACTAAAACAACTCCTTTAGTAGTTGTAGCTAAAAACTGGATGCCCTGTGATTCAAGCAAATATTAGCTTGTGCAAGAACAAAAATTATAAGTATGCACTGGTTTCTTAAAAAAATAAGCTTTTATATAAAAAATTTTTAAAAATTAAATTAACAAAAAAAAAATATTGAGCCGTTTGTGAGATATCGAATTTTCCAAAAAAAAAATATTTTTTTTTTTTTTTTCAAAATTCAAAAAATATTTTTTTTTTAAGTTTTGAAATACGATGTTTCTCAAACCTTTAAGGAGCTTCTCTATAAAAATTTCATTAAAATCCGTTATGTTGATAAATTTGAAAAAAAAAAATGGTTTTATGGTAGGTACAGTCACTAATAACTTCATATCAACTTTTTTTTATTTAATTATAGATCGTAAAAATTAATCAAAAAAAATTGAGCAAAATTTTTCGAACCGTTTTCGAGAAAAATACGATTTTCGAAAACCATTTTTTAACATTTTTATGGAGGGTACCGTTATTTTTAGGTAAAATAATTTTGTTTCTTACATCTTGTAATTTACGTTAAGAAACTTTTATTTTTCAAGTTTTAAAAAAGTTTAAAAAAAAAATAAATTTTTTTTTAAAAATTCAAATTTTTTTTTTTGGAAATTTAAAAACCCAATAATATGTAAACTGTTGGGGAGCTTAAGCGTAAAAAATATTATCAAATAGATTGAACCGTTTTTGAGAAAATCAAAAACCAAAAAGATGGTTCCAAGGGGGTACCAAAAATAACCATTTTTTGAAAAAAATTGTTCAAACATTTCCTAGCTTTAACTAAATGAAATTTTTTGAATTTTTTTTTTAAATCTGTGGGACAGTTTTTGAGAAAAAAAATATTTATAAAATTTCGAAAAAAAAAAATCGTATGGCAGGTACAGTTATTTTCGGTCTTAAACAAAAAACATATGGGGGGAAAAATTAAAAATACCTACTATCTACCAAGTTTAAAGCAAATCGGCCGAGCCGTTTAGGCAGTAGTCAAAAGATAGACAGACAGACAGAATTTTTTAGTCTTCGCTATCATCGTAATGTCAACTTTGATCAAAATCTCGAGTTCGATTTTTTTTACGAATGCATAACTTTCCTTATAGTACCTATGTATAAGTCGCAAGTAAAAATATGGGGATATTCTTCAAAATTGGTAATTAATTTCCTTAGTGATTCCCTAGAGGAGAAATTGTAATTTATTTAGCTTCAAAACTAAAGGTATTTGCCGTACAGCCGCTAATCAGAATCATTTTTATCTGGAAAACGTGTCTAACAATTTTGATAAACAAAAATTAGGTGTGGTATTTATTATAACCATGGACTACATTTCGCTCCAAAAAAAATACGACTTCCTCATTAATGATTTGGATCAAAATATTTATAGAGGGACTCCTTTGAATTTGAAATAACATTGTATATAAAAATGTTTGAAAAAATATTCTTTGGATTTTCGAAAAACCAATATCTTGAAAATGAGTGAACAATTAGTTTTTGGAATTATTTCCTAAAATGTATGTTATTGTATTAAATATTTTTTTTTTAGAAAAATACAAAAATTGTATTTACAAAAACTTATTAATAAAACAATTTAAGCTTGAACTGCATAAAGTCATACTTTTCTATACACTACAAATCTTATATTTATCTTCTTATATCCTATCCAACTTTCCTAAGCATTTAAGACTAATCACCGTAGGAAACTACAATGTCGAGCAACATGCCACCCTGCGTTGCCTGAGTTCTGGAGTAGTTGCATTCCGATTTCAGAAAACCAAAATCATCTTCAGCAATGAGGCCAATGTTTTGTATTCTGAGGAACGGGTATGTCAACTAGCAGAATTGTCAAATTTAGGAGGATGTCAGTTCACACCAGTGGAAATGCATCTTAAGTCACAATTTAATGTGGATTGTCGTCCATTGGCATCATCACGCCGTATGTAGATGCGAATGACATGTGGCTCCGACACGGACGGCGCTACTTGCCTCACAGCTGATTATCAAACAGAAACCCTGCATCTACATGAGCGATTTGAGACTATTAAATTATATCTCACAGAGGCGACGTGAACAGACCACCGAGCTCGTACAAAATGACCCCGTTAGACATTCTTTTTGTTCGATTTCTTTAATGTGAAATTCTAAACCTATAAGCCCCAACAACGATCGGTACCCTGAAAGTCAACATAGTCCATCTCATCACTCAACTTAAGCCTGCTCTATCCCCCAGAGTTATCGATCATTAACTATGGTTTGAAATTTAATCTACATAATCCCAAAACATTCTATTTTATTAAACTAAATAAATTAAATTTTATTTTAAAAGTGCATTTGTTTAAATCTTACTCCATCTAGCTAGCAACAGTCTCGTCCATTACTTAAATTAAATTTCTCTTAATTAAATTTGACAAATGCAATCACATGCCATAAATCCTCAAATGCCTGTCTGTGAGAAAATAAAATGATAAACAAAATATTAAACAATAATAATAATTTCACTTCCTGTGTTTTCGTATAAACATTCAAATCTCTCAAGAATTTAATATAAATATATATAAATTCTCTCAAGTGAAGGTGCGCATTCTTATAAAATAAAAAAAAATAAAAATAACTACACGAAAATATTTTGTTTAAGTTTAAAAAAATAAAAGTCGTTTCCATGATTTAATGGATGCGATTAATTTTTTTTTGTTCTTGTTTGTTGGATTTTTTGTTTCTCCTTGATATTCAAGAAAATTTAAATTCTTAAAATATACACCGTGTAGACACTTAATTATCTTAGCAATTCAAAAAATCTCATGGGAATTATTTTAGCAGAAATCGCGCACAATGGGATGGGCTGTTTTGTAAAGCTGGACAAAAATGGAAAATCAATCGAAATATATTTAACAAATGATAATTTGTTTTGTTTAAGTGCACATTCAATGGTCAAGGCATTAGCATTTACAAAACAACATTATGACTTAAGACCTTGATGCACGCATTGTGTTGGGATGAATAAGTCACGCAAAAAATGATTCAACGTGATGGAAAGAATTTTTAATGAGTAGGAAAGAAATGGGAAGAAAATAATGGCATAACCAAAGATGATTAAGAACAGTTTACAAAATCGGTGTTGACTTCACCCTTTTTTGATCTTTAAAAAATAAAATGCACGACTGGGTCGCACGAACTTGCTCCTATGTAATAGACTAGGAATTTTAAAAACGAAAGTCATTAAAGAAAACTATTCATAAGGATAAAATGAATTTTTTAAATTTTTAAAATTAAAATTTTTTAAAGAGATAAAAAGTGGTTCCTTAAAAAAATAAGCTTTTATGTACAAAATTTTTAAAACATTTTTAAGAAAAAATTTTGGTACGCCAACCTTAAGTTTTTATTACTATACGAATAACGGTTAAACTTCCAAGAAAAATACCAAGCCGTTCTTGAGATATCAAATTTTCCAAAAAAAAAACCGACTTTTTTTCGAAAAATTGAAAAATATTTTTTTTTAAGTTTTGAAATGCAATGTTTTTTAAACTTTTAAGGAGATTCTTTATAAAAAAAATTCATTAAAATCCGTTATGTCGATAATGAGAAATTCAAAATTCGAAAAAATCGTTATGTGGTAGGTACAGTCAGTAATATCTAGATTTCAAATTTTTGCTTGCGACTTATAGGTACTATGTATAAGGCAAGTTATGCATTCGTAAAAAAAATCTAACTCGTGATTTTGATCAAAGTTGACATTACGATGATAGCGAAGACTAAAAAAGTGGGTTTCGCAATTCTGTCTGTCTGTCTGTCTGTTCGACTACAGCCTAAACAGCTCGGCCGATTTTTGTCAAACTTGGTAGATATCACTTTTAATTTTTCCCCCCTCACACATTTTTTTCTTTATTTTTAAGACCAAAAATAACGGTACCTGCCATACGAATTTTTTTCAAAATTTTATAAATATTTTTTTTTTTTCTCAAAAACTGTTCGACAGATTTTAAAAATAAAAATAGAAAAAAATTCATTTAAAGCTAGGTAACGGTTAAAAAAAATTTCCGAAAAATGGTTATTGAGGGTACCCCCCATGGAACCATTTTTTTTGTTTTTGATTTTCTCAAAAACGGTAAAACCGATTTCGATAATTTTTTTTAAAGCTCCCCAAAAACATAAATAGAATTGTGTACTCAAATTTTCAAAAACTTTTTTTGGATTTTTAAAAAAAACTTCAAAGTTTTTTTTTCAAAACTCAATATTTCGAAAACCCCATGCTAGATTTTTTTGAAACTTGATAAATAAAAGTTTCCTAATTTAATCTATAAGATGTAATAAAAAAAATTTATTTTACCTAAAAATAAAGGTATGTACCTACTATACAAATGCTAAAAAATTAAAAAAAATGGTTTTCAAAAATCATATTTTTCTTGAAAACAGCGCCTAGAATTTTGATAACATTTTTTTTCTTTCAATTAATTTTTACGATCTTTAATTTAATAGAAAAAAATTTGAAATTAAGATATTACAGCTTGTACCTACCATAGAACCATTTTTTCGAATTTTGAATTTCTCATCATCCACATAACGAATCTTAATGAAATTTTTTATAGAGAAGCTTCTAAAAAGTCTAAAACACATCGCATTTCAAAACTTTAAAATAAATATTTTTTAAATTTTTGAAAAATAAATCTATTTTTTCTTTTTTTGAAAATTCGATATCTCAGAAACGGCTCAATATTTTTTTTGTAAAATTAATTTTTATTCGAACAATAATAAAAACTTTAAATTGGCGTACCAAAATTTTTTCTTAAAAGTTTTTTAAAAATTTTGTACATAAAAGCTTTTTTTTAAGAAACCACTACAACGACTTATATTTGTTCTTGCATAAATTCATATTTGCATAGCATTCTGTTTTTGTCTCTTACTACTAATAGAATTTAAAAAAATTTATCCTTATGAACAGTTTTCTCTAATAACATTCGTTTTTAAAATTCCTAGTCTATTACATAGGAGCAAGTTCGTGCGACCCAGTCGTGCATTTTATTTCAAATTGTTTCAAGGTCACGAAAGATGCTTGGCACCTCATTTATGTAGGTAATTTAAAAAATATAGTTAGCCATTTTAAGGACCACTTTAAGGGTCGTAAAATGTCAGCCACAGATTTTTGTTTGTGAATTTTCGGTTTTTTTTTTTTTTCAAAAGTATAAGAGAATGTAAGCAGCTCATTTTGAACATAAAGGCTATGACTAGTTAACGAACCTCTAGAAAATCTTATACTGAAGCTAATATTATCTAGTCTGTGCTATACTATATGAAACGAAAACTTTAAAAATTCATAAAAGAATTTATGGTTGACCAATAGATAAAATTAGTTGATCTTTTATTAGGATCTAGTAATCTTTCGGATGGTAAATAATTTTTGCGAATATCCCACAAATGAGCTGTCGAAAATCGCGCATGATTTTGCTTGACCTCGAAAAAGTTTAAGCCTTCAGTACAAATTTTCTATGGCTGACCAATTTCAAAAACTAGTTGATCTTTTTTGTACCAATTAGGTGGCATACTTTTTTTAAGAATATCCCATATATGGTTTGCCAATATCCGGTAGTCGACAATGTTCTCCAAAAACGTCGAAATTATATCTTACAACTAAAAGAGGAGTTGTATAACTTAGGACATCACAGGTACGAAAGTTTAGTCAAAATCGTTCAAGACACTTTCGAGGAAATTTAAAACAAAATTCGATTTTCTCTTCACATACACATTTTTTGTATTAAATTGGAAGACATCGACTCAGTTCAATATACAGGTGACGTACGAGTACATATGCACGAACGTGGATCTATGCCACGTTATGGAGAGTATGGCGAAAACCACTTTGTAAGACTTCTCGATCCTTGATTAAAACTTCACTATTAGTCTGTACACGAAGCAAATACTTCTCATATAGAGCAAGGATCGATAATCTACTCGCAAAAAATTGTGTATTATTTGATTTAATTCCCATTTTAAATTCACTGTGTTCTACTGTATTTGAGGTCGAAATGTAATCTTCTTGGTATGAAATTAGTTTGGGGCACCCATTGAGACGGTTTTTCACTCACTCACTATCCAAACAATTTTGCACTTCAGGAGCTGTGAAAATTTTGCCAAAAAAATCTGAAATTTTACTTAAAATACGTATTTCGTGAATAAATTGTTAAAAGAATAAAACAAAAAAAATTATACATTATTTCATTCTATTCGCAACGTGCTTGCTGTAAATGCATGATAACTCATTTAAAATTTATATCTGTTTTTTTTTTTGTATTTCCTAGCCCCAAGATAGCCAAATTACATTGAGAAAAAGCCAGAATTTCAATCATCTCACGTCTGGGAGAGTAAGTTTTTGCCTTTGATTTAGCGGGGCCTAGGTATCATACATACATACATACATACATTTTTATATGAACATGATACGTGGTAGCCTTGCCTTTGCTGCTTTGCGGTCATCGTCTATACGTTTACACACACCAAAAAGTCTTGGAAAATCGTTCGATATTTTTATCAAATCAACAAAAAAAAATAAAATATTAACTCAAAGGAATCAAAAGGCAGAAAAAAACAATTTAAAAATCCAATACAAAACAGAGCAAAGGAAAGGAATTCGAAAACGACAGGTGCAATCAAGTCTATCAACATCAATTCTATCTATACGGTCTATATCTTTGTATACGTATGAGTTCAGGTAGGCATACTATAGTTACGTGTCCAAGGACTGTTGTTGTTCTCCAGGTAACCGGCCGTTTTTATCGTACGTCGTGTGTCGGTTCGGTTTGGTCATCTGTGGAAGCAACACTTGTTTTACCTCCTAACATGAATAAACATTCACAATCACAAAGAAATACAGTGTGTGTTACAAGTTTTTTTAGTTTTCACTTAATTTGGAAATTGAATATTAGGAAATGAGGCAAATTCGCATATGTTTGGAATATAAGTTCATTAAAAAATAAAACTATGGTTTTCATGCTTCAACTTTGAACTTCCACTGTGAATGCACGCTTGAAGCAATTACCAAACTGTCAATGTCAAAACATACAGTAAAATCAATATTTTCATCATAGCGCAGCTCTTTCACTGATAGTGAGACAACAGACTAATCGAAATGCCGAAAGTAATGCTGCCGTTCAAGGGTCCATCGCAAACGATCCAAAACAGTCGATTCCACGGTTTTCTCAAGAACTAGGCATCGCTAAGACCACTCTATAGCAAATTTTGCGAAAGGATTTTGTCCTTCACCATTTGAAGATGAAGTTTACTCAAGAACCTAAGCGACTCGATCATATATAAAGCCATACAAGTTTTGGAAGAAGAAGACCAATTTCATCTCAAATCATCTTCAGTGATGACAAAGTATTTTTGGCCAAGCGACTTCGTCAACAAACAGAATATACATTATTGGTCAGATGAAACTCGTTGAAACTCGTAATACCAAATTTTGACGGTCACAATTGAAGGAGAAGAGTCACCGTACACAGCATCCATAGCGCTCTTTGATTTCGCTGCGCAAATTCCCTTCCAAATAAAATGCACGACTGGATCGCACGAACTTGCTCTTATGTAAAAGTACTTTGGAATTTAAAATACATTTTATAAATATAAAACATGGATTTCATGAGATAAAAATGTTCGAATGCATGGAATTGCCGTCTTATTTACGGAAAAGTATGAATTTACGCAAATAAAGTTTAAAAATCGCTTTATTTAAGTAATTTTTTATATAACAAATTTCTTTCAATTTTTTTCTAGAACAAAATTTGGGATGCCAATTTTAAGTGCTTAGTAATATAGATTTTAGGAAATAATTTCAAAAAATAATCGTTCACACGTTTTCAAGATATTGATTTTTCAAAAAATAAATTGTAATTTTTTTTTTTTTAAACAAAAAAATAATTTTTTTTTCGAATGTTTTTATATACAATATTATTTTAAACTTAAGGGGGCTCCTGGTGAAAATTTTCGGTTAATATCGTTAGAGCCGTTAATGAGAAAGTCAAAAATCAAAAAAACGGTTGTATGACAGGTACCATTAATAACATTTTGCCGCTAAATTTGTTTTTACCAAAATGTAGTCAATATCCATAATATCTAACTCAATTTTTCTTATCAAAATCGTTAGAGCCGTTTTCGAGATAATAAGATTTTGTAATGCGGGGTATAGGGGGGTGCCTTTAATTTTGGAGCTAAAAAAAACTTTCAATTTCCCCTCTAAAGAAGACTCTTAAGTACGAAGTTTGAAGAAAATAGCTCCAGTAGCTTAGGCTCTAGATCGAGGTTCAGACATACAGACAGACAGACGAAATTTTCGGACCCACTTTATTGGTCTTCGCTATCATCGTAATGTCAACTTTGATCAAAATTTCGAGTTCGATTTTTTTTTCCAAATGCAAAACTTGTCCTATATAGTACTTATATCGCAAGTAAAAATAGAATCGAATCACCGACCGATATTCCACTTTTTCCATTTTTCTAAAATTCGCGGACAAGCTGTCTTCCACACGTGGTCAAAACAAAACTACGAGTCCGATTCGGCTGACAGTAGCCGTCTAAGAGAATGTACAAGATGATAGTAAATCTCTCTTGCGATACTGGCACCATCGGGCGGTGAAGCTAAGTACTTATCGGACCGCCCTTGTATATAGAAAAGGCGACCAGATACTGAATAATTCTTCAGTGCTTTTTTTGTAAATTTTTTCGCGCACTTAAAGAATTATGTCTACTTTTAAAGTCATGAAAGCGAGGAGAAGATACAACCGCGAACTCTGTGAGCTCTACTAAGATGTGGATATATAGTTCAGAAAGTCAAAACACAACTGCTTCATTGACTCGGCCACATCGAGCGAATGGGCAATAATTCTCCAGCCAAAAAAGAATCTTAGAACGCCAGACCTCAGGTTCGGCGAAACAAAAAAGACCGAGCCTTCACTTATGAGATCAAGTCATCAGGTATGCCAGAGCGCTTGATCTAGATGACTGGAAACTACGTGCTCGGGATCGTTGAGGATGTAAGTCCAAAGAATCTAATGCAGCCTTTATGGACCGGGAACTGGTAAAGTAAATTAGTAGACCATGCCTACAACAGTATGTTTTATTTTTATCAAAATCAGCAGGCGGACAGGCAGCGCATTGCAGAACCCAATTTTGTTGACGTTGTATATTATCGTACTGTTAATTAAAAGCTTTATTTTGTATAAATTAACTTCTTTCTCTCTCTCTCTCTCTATCTCTATCTCTCTTTCTCTATCTCTCTCTTTCTCTCTCTTTCTCTATCTCTCTCTTTCTCTATCTCTCTCTTGATCTCTATCTGCCTCTCTCTCTCTGTTTGATTGTTCGGTACAAATTAAATAAAATGCACGACTGGGTCGCACAAACTTGCTCCTATGTAATAGACTAGGAATTTTAAAAACGAATGTTATTAGAGAAAACTGTTCATAAGGATAAAATAAATTTTTTAAATTCTTTTAGTAGTAAGAGATAAAAACAGAATGCTATGCAAATATGAATTTATGCAGGAACAAAAATTATAAGTCGTTGTAGTGGTTCCTTAAAAAAATAAGCTTTTATGTACAAAATTTTTAAAATATTTTTAAGAAAAAACTTTGGCACGCCAACCTTAAGTTTTTATTATTGTACGAATAAAAGTCTAATTTCCAAAAAAAATACTAAGCCGTTCTTGAGATATCGAATTTTTCAAAAAAAAAAAAATACTTTTTTTTTCTAAAAATTGCAAAAATATTTTTTTTTTAGTTTTGAAATGCAATGTTTTTTAAACCTTTTAGGAGCTTCTTTATAAAAAATTTCATCAAAATCCGTTATGCCGATAATGAGAAATTCAAAATTCGAAAAAATCGTTCTATGGTAGGTACAGTCAGTAATATCTAGATTTCAATTTTTTTATTAAGTTATAGATCGTAAAAATTTATAAAAAGACAAAAAAATTTGAGCAAAATTCTCGGAACCGTTTTCGAGAAAAATACGATTTTCGAAAACCATTTTTTAAATTTGTATGGAAGTTACCGTTAGTTTTAGATAAAACAAAATTTTTTTTCTCAAATCTTGTAGATTATGTTAAGAAACTTTTATTTTCCAAGTTTGAAAAAAATTGAGCATGGGGTTTTCGAAATATTGAGTTTCCAAAAAAAATTTGAATTTTTTTTTTAAATCCAAAAAATTAAAAATTGGAAATTTGAATATGTAATAATATTTAAACTTTGGAGGAGCTTTGGCATAAAAAAAATTATTTAAATCGGCTGTACCGTTTTCGATAAAATCAAAAACAAAAAAAAAGGACCCAGGGGGTCTACCAAAAATAACAATTTTTTGTAAATTTTTTTTCAACCATTAGCTAGTTTTAACCAAATGAAATTTTTCAATTTTTTTTTTTTAAATTCTGTGGGACAGTTTTTGAGAAAAAAAAAATATTTATAAAATTTCGAAAAAAAAAATTGTATGGCAGGTACCGTTATTTTTGGTCTTAAAAAAAAAACAGAAAAAAAAGTCCGGGGGGAAAAAATTTAAATCCATATCTACCAAGTTTGAAGAAAATCGGCCGATCCGTTTAGGCTGCAGTCGAACCGACAGATAGACAGACAGACAGACAGACAGAATTGCGAGACCCAATTTTTTGGTCTTCGCTATCATCGTAATGTCAACTTTGATCAAAATCTCGAGTTCGATTTTTTTTACGAATGCATAACTTGCCTTATAGTACCTATAAGTCGCAAGTAAAAATCATGACTTGAAACTTTAAACAATTTTCAGAACTGGTTGAGATTTTCGTTAGTTCACAGCCAGGAAGAGAAGAACTTTTCATGATATGAGATACACTTAGAGGATTTGTCAATTCCCTCCCAGAGGCATTACCCCTAAAAAAGCATTTTTAGTTTTTTTTTTTTTTAATTTAGAACTAACCTTTCAAAATACAAAATGTTTAAATTTCATGACCTTTTGACGGATTGTTTTCGATTTTGGTTCTACATTTTGTTTGACATTCAACAAATGGAATTTTTGAACTTTTCTTTTCGTGGACATTAATGATTTTTATAAGTCTAATCGCGAGACCATGAACAGTGTAATTTCTTTGAAACTTGTCGGTAAAAATAAATTTATAAAATTTATAAATATTTCTTGTAAAATTAACTCAAAATAGATTTGATACGAATAATGAAGTCATTATCGAATTGGATCATCACAAAAACTCCAATAGCGCATGAAATGTTCACACATGACTTATAAGGGTTTGTTCTAACTGGGCTTGGTATGAGCTTTCTATTATTGGCGCCATCTGTAGTAAATCTCAGGACTTTTTATTTCTTTATTTATTATAAGTTGCTTAACAAATTTATATTTATATTTATAATGTAGGCAAACTTTTGCCTCTCACTGTAGAAATACAACTTCGAAGATAGAAGATATTTTTTTTTGTTGTTCATTTTTTTTGTTTATCTTTATTATGAAGGAATTGACTTAAGAAATATTTTTCTTTATTTATTATTCGATTATGGTTTTGCTAAGAACGAAAACTGAGGGCATAGTTCTTCTTCTTCTTCCACACGATTCCACCATCCACTTTGTTGTTCTCATTACGTCGCGTCGTCGCTCAAATTATATGGAATTTCTTGACTCACATCAGACCACTCTAGTATACTACGTACCTATAGATAGATAATAATGCAGTCCTTATCCCAGGTGATGCAGAAAATTTCGTTCACAATACGATTATGCGTGGCATTTAAAGAATTCGAATATTGAATCAATTCACATCAGGAAAGTTGTTATATTAACAATTTAGTGGAATGGAATTTTGTATAGACAATAATGTTAGTATGTTATTATGTTATTGTTTCCGGCTTGGATGAAAAATCGACTTACACATCATTCAATGTGTCGTGCATGAGTCAGGTATGAAATCCAGCGGCGGAATTATACGGAAATACACTCTTTCGAGAATTGCCTGATAAATTAGTCTAGATTATAATCAGCCCCTTTGGTCACTTATACTATAACTATTAAGATAATGATTTCTTACTATGTAGGAACTACCTAGGTAACAATAAATCTGATCTGACGTGAATCAAGGAAATTTGTCAACATTGAGATGTTTGTATTATTTACTAACACTTTACTGTGATAATTACATATAGCTTGCTGTATATGGATCTTTTCGGTTCATTTGAAAGACCACGATAATAAACCTAAAAACTATTGGTCAATTCAATCAATTTCTGTTCAGGAATTGTTTTTTTACGATGTTGTTCTATGTGAAAAACTTAGGCACTATTTTGGGTTTTCTGAGCTGGCTGTCTCCTTAGTAAAGAGCTATTTATATAACAGGACTCAACGTGTTGTGGTTGGGGATGATTGGTCACGGCCTAGTTTCTTGAGAACAGGTGTTCCACAGGGCTCTATACTGGGCCCAATTCTCTTCTGTCTATTTATAAATGACCTGCCTTCTGTTTGTGAAAATGTCTCCTTTCATCTTTATGCAGATGATATACAGATCTATCTTTCAAGGAGAATTGGTTTAATTGATGACCTTATTTTTTGCATCAACGAGGATCTTATATCCATCTGTAAGTGGGCTGAGGAAAATGGTTTAACGCTTAACCCTAAAAAAACCCAGGCTTTGTTGGTATCTAAGAAGGAGTACAATACGGAACACCTCCCCACGATATCCTTATATAACTCGAGTGTCTCTTATGTAAAATCTGTGACCAGTCTTGGCTTCAAAGTGACGAATGATTTATCTTGTAGGGATCAAATAAACTTTGTAGTGGGACGAATATATGGAACTCTAAGGAAACTTTGGATATCAAGTAGTTTTACACCTACTGACACACGACTACGCTTGGTTAAAACGCTTCTTGTGCCGATTATTTCATTTTCTGAACTTGTTTATCCTAAACTGGATTCTATGTCCGAGCACAAGCTGAATGTGGCATTTAATGATATGACAAGGTATGTATACGGTCTACGTAGATACGACCACATATCTCCCTATAGTACCAAAATTCTAAATTGCACACTATCCAAATATACAAATTATCGAAACTGTATATTCTTGCATAAAGTGATTCACACAAAAACGCCTCTGTATCTTTACGAAAGAATTAGCTTGTGCCATTCTTCTAGAACAGGTAATATATTAACACCGTCTTTTAAGTACCTTAACTCCTCACGGTTGTTCTTTGTTAATAGCATTCGCCTATGGAATTCTCTGCCAATAAGGATTAAACAAATCAGGGAAATTGCAAACTTCAAAACTGAAGCATTTAAACACTTTTCAAATGTGCATTTATAGATTTAAAATTTTTAAAGAAGAAGGTGAAGAATTAAAGAAGAATGGGTAGAATTTTGCAGAATTTTGTTCTATAATAAATTGATATATTATATTAAAAAAAAAAAAAAAAAAAACAAAAAAAAAAAAATTGTTATAAAAATGTTATTAATTTTGAATAACTTTATTTGATTTTATTTTAATTAGTATTTGTAAGCTTAAATTTTAATCTAACCACTCTGTAAAAAATACTATAAAAGACTTAGTCTTACTGTATTATCCAATAAAAATTGAATTGAATTGAATTGAATTGATTAAATTATTCTAACGATGTTTTTTTTTATAAACATGCGAATACAATATAAGCGAAATTTTTCTTTTTTGTTAAATTGTGAAATGAGCCCTACCCTGATTTTCAAATATTCACTGGGTATTCACCGCTGAGGTGCTTCTTTGGGGATAGTATTAGGTGCTTGTCCAGGAGCTTCACAATAGAGTTCCTCGTTCTTGAAAAAATTTAATTAAGAACATTGCATGTGTCACTAATAGGGAGGTTGTTCTTTCGAAAAATATATTCGCCGGAATTCATGACAAATGGGACATTTACCAAAGTATAGGAAGTGACTGATGTCTTTTTTTCTTTTTTCGTTGAGATTGCATGACTACAATTAACTTGCAGGACTGAGCTAGCCAGTGTTGGAAATTTAGGTTTAGCAATTTCTTGTTCGAAAGACATATTGAACTAATTTTTTCGTTTGATATTTTCATTTAAAACAAAAACTTCCAGCAGCTTAGTAGGTTTTCGTAAGTTTCATGTGTTCAGGATAAGCCATTTCTGGATCGATTACACCATCGTCCATTGAACTGAGCTTCCATAGTTTTTAAGGAAGATGTTCCCTCTCTCAAAAATTTTCAGCCTTTCCCTAAATAAAGGAGTTTCCTGAGATATGGAAATTATCTTTCATAACCCCTATTCACAAAAAGGGTCCGAAGAGCGATGTTAATAATTATCGTCTCATTGCCAAACTTTCACACATACCCAAACTCTTTGAAAGTATTTTGTATGAAACCTTAAGTTTCCACTGCAGATCTCTCATCTCCCCCTCACAACATGGTTTTCTCAAATGCCGGTCTACAACCACAAACCTTGTTGAATTTGTATCCGTCACCCTTTCAGCCTTAGAAAAAGGCTACGAAGTCGATGTAATCTCAACCGATTTCATCAAGGCCTTCGACAAAATTTCCCATAAGCTTATTCTTTTCAAATTGTCCACTCTCGGCTTTGAACCCTCTTTGTTACAGTGGATCTCTTCTTACCTTGAAAACCCTTATTACAGCGTTCGATTTAGATCTGCCACCTCATGCCCTTTCTTAGCTACCTCCGGTGTCCCCCAAGGCAGCCACCTCGGCGAACTTTTGTTTATTCTTGATATTAATGATATTGATAGGGTCATCAAACATTCTTCTGTTTCTCTGTACGCCGATGATACCAAGTTTTTCAAGACCATGACTCTTCCCTTATTCAAAAGGATCTAGACAGTTTTTCAGTTTGGTGTTTAAAAAATTGCATGGAGCTTAATGTCGTCAAATGCCAATCAATTACTTTTTCACGCAAACGTAACATATCTCGTCCCCGTCTCTACCTGCTCCATAATCAACCCATACCCACAGTTGATAATATTCGTGACCTTGGCATTTTATGTGACCCAGAGCTTAATTTTCTCACTCACATAGACGATATCATTCTCAAAGCAAACTCAGTGCTCGGTTTCGTCAAAAGATGGTCCAAAGAATTCTCCAACCCCTATGTAACCCGGTCCTTATACATATCGTTTGTTCGTCCACTGCTGGAATACGCCTCTCAAGTTTGGAGCACTTACCAACTTACAGAATCGAAAGCATCCAACGGCGATTCCTACGCTTTGCTCTTCGAGGTCTATCATGGAACAATCCTCTAATTCTGCCTCCCTATCTAGATCGACTTAAACTAATCAACCTGAATTCGTTAGAAGAACGAAGAGAGATATCAGACATTCTCTTCATTCATCGACTACTCTCCGGTTCCGTTGACTGCATGTCGCTCTACAACTCCATCTCTCTCAATACTAATCCCCTTCCCCGTAATACACGTAACCCTCGTCTCTTTTATATACCCACCCACCGAACCTCTTACGGCTCCAACGAACCTGTCTCTCGCATGCTATGGGCTGTTAATTTAAACATACGAGTATTTATGCTTCTTCGACTTTAACCTGAGCACTCCTTCCTTAAAACTCCGGCTTCTGAACCGTCCTCCTCTCACTAACCTTAGCTTAAGTTCTTAGTTTTTAAGTTAGATTAAGAAAAAGCTTGTATTAAGCCGAATAAATGGGGGTTTTGCCCCCACCAAAATTAAAAATTAAATTAATTCTCAGAACTTTCGAAAAATCCTTTTTTTTCGTTTAAGATATGATTATATATACAAATCACCAAATCTTAAACAGTTTTCCAGTTTATCAATACCCGCAAAGCATTCGGAGATTTCGAAACAAGGACAGTTGGTTACCCATGCTTTGTGGTAATCCCGCAGTGTATGATTGATATCTGTGATTTTTTGGGTTCTTTATAAAGTTTTCAATATGTACATATATTCATTGAGGGATTTCAGTAAATACTAAACACCTGCACAAGATTTTTCTCAAAGTACCATAGACGTCAGCTCTATATTAGGTTATTCTGTATTTTATCGAAGGCTTGAGTCAATTAAAACTGCGTAGAGTTTTTACTTAAACAACTATATTTCTAGCTGCACAGGTCAACGCAGAAATGTATGTCGGGATTTTCTTCAAGTTTTTCAAGGTCAAATCGGATACGGATGACAGCTGAAGAAGCCCCGCGCTGGTTTTTTTTGGCAAATGAGATGGACTTTTGCACAATTTACGCTATAAATGGTCTCTGGTAAATTTAGCAGATGCATTCATTTGATTTCCTATTGAGGATTCCCATTTATTTTTAGAGGATGTCACATTTTCCTTGTGGATCGGTCAATTTCTTGCTACGGGCAGACTGGCTAACGCCTGTGATGGTAGTGTTATGAGTTCATCAGGAACTCTGTGTTGTGTATGTTATTCTTCGTAGCTACTTCTTTAAGGACCAACTTAGGTAAAGGACCTGAATCTCTTAACCTAAAAATCACGCCCATTCCTTTGTAAGTGTTGGGGGCAGGAATGGAGGATACACATAATTGTCTTCGGATTCCGAATGTTCAAAATGAGAAGTACTTTTTATTACAACAAATACTGAGTGATTTGTAATTTTTTCGCATCAGGCGGTAACTATGACAAAATATTTATTTTTTTTTTTTAGGAGGTAGCTGTTGTAGAGCGAACCTATGCCTCCGGCATGACAGTCCAACGCAGTAACCATTAAATCAGGGATACTAAAAAGTCTTAAACTACGTCGCCTTAAAGTAGTACCTAAATCGCTGGTCGAGAATTTGAGATCAATATAAATCCTACCAAAAAGTGCGATATACCTATTAGTATTGTTATTGTTACTTCAAATTTGCACAAAAATCTTATTTGACAGTTGAAACATCAATCTGGTACTTTCCATCAGTTACTAACTGTCATTCCATTATTGTGTTGGAAGTTGTCCTTATACGGGAATTTTTAAAATCAAATAAGATAGATGACGCTCCCATCGCCTGTACATTGAATAAGGCGGATTTTTGGAACGCAGAGCACTGTGAGGATTGCAAGATTAAAACTGTCACTGATTCAATGTTTTTGATGGACTACCAGTTCTTCGTCTTGTCACACACGGTTTTTCTGGAAAAAGTCACTCTTGTAACAATTGTTATCCGGTCCAGGATGGTGGCGCCCAATGCAATTTCATTGAAACAATATCTGAAAGTTTACTTGGTTGCAATCACAGAGAATTTGTTCAAAATAGTTCTCGACGATAAACACAGATTGCCCACTGTTTCACTATTAAAGTGTTTGAACTAGACATGAATACAAATTTCGCAATGAAGACACAAAACAATCAAACGGTCAATAACGTTTTTACGAGTATTTGTTTCCCAACATAAAAAAACAAAAATTATGATATGTTTAAACTTTGAAATATGGCCACGAAATATATTGGTCACTCATTAGCATATCGACCTCCGCAACTAAATTTACAGAATCATCGGTGTATGTGGGTATTCTCGTTCGAGCATTTAAGAGCTCTAATCAAATTTTAAGTGCAAGTGTAAGCCCACACTAGAGTTTGATAAGATTTTGAAGGCGGCTATGTTAATAAATAAAGCTAGTTTGCGTGGGTTATATCTTAATTTCGTTTGAGAGCTTACTCGAGATGACCGTGTAATCTATAAAAAGGTAAAGTTGGGTTCTTAAAAATAGATTTTAAAATCCCCTACAAAGCTATAATCATTTTATTTGAATAAACACACTTTAACTGATTTAACTTACAACATAAATATTCATATTACAATATATATTATAACTATAGAAAATAAATAAGTGACCACAATGAAGAGGTGTTAATTTATTCCATCGAAACCAATAGCTTCACAATGGTTTTTAAGGTCCCGCTAATAACTTGAATTACAAGTGAAAGTGGCTTTCCATTAAAACGTATACCAACGATAATATATGTAATTAAAAACAACAAAAAAAACTACAACTACAAACTAATAACCGCTCCCTTATAAACGAACGTCCGAACCGTGAAGATTAAATATTCCCAACCTTTCAAAACACCTAGCCAACGAAAGTAAAAACAAACGGTAGACAAATAATTTGTGTTATATACCCATTAATTTGATAAGCCTCAAATTGTGTTGCCCCTTCCTATGGAAAAAAAAAAAAAACATATCTCAACATATCACACTTTTAATGTATTCAATTCATTAACAACTCTGGCTACTTTAATGTAAAAGATTATGAGTCAACCATTATCATATCCAAGTTCATTGTGTTATTCGTGACGAATATGCCTATTTACCTTTTTACCGCCTACTAAAATAGTTTCTTCAATAACCACGGCCGGATTGAGTCATTGTGAGACCTTAGGCCTGCGCCATTCTACCAACTATTTTTGTTCATAGGGCACGTAACTAATATAATAGACCGAGAGCCCACAGCAATTTTTGGGTGTGATTGATAACAAAAAATAATTAGCATCATTAGATAGGCCTTTTATAGTTATTTATGAATGTGAACGTCTTGCATACTCTAGTGGGCGCAATAGTGCATTATAGTGCATCAAGTGTGCAGTTCTTTCCAAATTCTAACAAATTGGGATACAAAGTTTGCCATAACTTCAAAATGAACAGGTAAGTGCCCTGATTGCAAATATCGAGGTCCAAGACGTTTTGAAGGTGGCCTTCTTAGTGCAAGAAGTAGCCTATTCTTATCGCGTCGCAGGCAGAAGGCTGTCATAAATAACTATAAAAGGCCTATCTAATTATGCTAATTATTTTTTGTTATCAATCACACCCAAAAATTGCTGTGGGCTCTTAGTCTATAAGAATAATATGAATTTAGCTTTGAACATAAAATGTTGGTAAAGTAAATTCTCTTATAGTAATGCATGCTAACTTTAAGCAGTTTTGACTTTTTAATTCAGTTTAGTATTTTTTTTTCATAGTTTTAAACAGTATTTCACTTATATCGTGCTTAAGATATTATTTTAATAAATTGCTTTTGAAAACATCTCAAACTATGACAGCTCGTGCAAAAAGAAAAAAGTAATCAAACAGAACTTTTTGACATTTGGAATTGTCAAAGTGTCATCAGAAGTAACGATACTAGTAAGATAAAATAGCGAGATATATTCGATGATTTAAGCTATAAAACAAAAAGTTAGAGATGGTCGGATACAGAATTCGATAAAAATGAATAAAATATCACCAAATCGACTAAAATTTTTGTCGAAGAATCGAGTGTGTGTACAACAACAGTTGTCATTTCGATTCTATTTCAATTTGATCCTTCGATCCAGTGCTGCCATATACCTGGATCGAAATCTCAATTCGGATTCGATTCGATTCCTCAATCTACTCTTGGGGTAGGTTAGGTTAGGTTAAAGTGGCTGCTGACCGGAAAAGGTCAACACACTTAGACCAATATTTGGTCCGTTGTGATACCACAAGGATTTCAAAAATCACCCTGACTCGCTAAACCATTTTGAGCTAATAATGAAGCGTTTGAGACAGTGAATGTCGGAATTATTTAGATCACTAGGATCGTTATAGTAGTAGTCTCCCAAGTGGAGTCTACGTCTTTGCGCTAGGGCAGGACAAGAACATAGAAGGTGAGGAACTGACTCCTCTTCTTCTTCATCCATGCAGCTTCTGCAAAAATCATTTGCAGGAACTCCAAGACTAGAAGCATGTTTTCCTATTAGCAAGTGTCCAGTAAGGACACCTATAACGGAGCTAATATGCAATCTACCAATAGAAATTAGTTGTTTTGAGCGTTTAGCATCAAACAATGGCCAAATCAGTTTAGTAGTTGGGGTGCTGGTCCATCTGTGGTTAGCTTTCTTCATTGTATCATGCTTTAGCATAAGTTTACAAGTAGCTAGGGGTATACCGATGGTAGATTTGCTATCCAACAAAGGTAAGATTAGATTGTTCCGTTTTTTGCAAGTTCGTCAGCTTTACAGTTTCCTGGAATGTCTCTATGCCCCGGCACCCATGTAAGGTGAATGTTAAACTGTTTTGATATCACCACCAGAGATGATCGACAATTTTCTTGGGGTATTATGTCATTGATAATAAATCACATTGCCAGGATTAAGCAGCACGTTCAAAGATAAAACTTTATGAAAAAAATAATTATTCGTTTGTAAAAACGTTGCGCTCAAATTATGGCAGATGGGGTAGCCCTGTAAAATCTCCAACGTTTTGGTAGACAAATAGGAGATCACCCATTCTGTAAGCAATCATCAAACACTAATACGCCAGATCGGTCAAGAGAACATCGATGCTGTTCGTGTGCCTCGGGTTCTCCTGCACACGAACTCGGCCGTTCGTAGACTTAAAATTGACGAATTTTGCATCGGGACTTGGGCATCCACACGTTCAAGATCCACCTGACACAGGGTAGGTTAGCTTAGGTTGACGTGGCTGTCAGCCGGAGAGCTGATACACATAGAACATGGGTTGGCCCATTGTGATATGACATTGAAACTTGGAGACTTTTTCCTTAATCGTTAAGCCAATTGGAGCTCCTTGTGATGAGAGCGAGATTAATTATATCTATATTTGCCAGATCACTAAAATCTTTGTAGTAGGAATCTTATAGATGGAGTCTACGTCTTTGGGATAAGGCAGAACATGTACAGAGAAGGTGAGAAATCGATTCCTCCTTTTTTTCGTCCATGCAGCGAAATAGTATCTTGTTATAAGGCCTATTAGGAACCTATAGACCATAGACCATAAACAATGTAGATTAGGATCCGAGGCTTTTTGATATGGACATAAACGTCATTTGATTTCAGTATACTTACTTACTTACTTAGGTCCTCGGACCTATGACGTCCGTGTGGTTCCCCTTGCGAGGCATAGGGCCTCCACTACTCCTACGCGCCATCGTGTACGTTTTCTGGAGATGTTCTTCAGCTCTCTCCAACTCTTCCCCAGTTGTGGTGATTCCTCTTCGACCGTCCTCCGCCAAGTACTTCTGGGTCGGCCCACTCCTCTGCCCCGCTGCGTGAGAGGATTCTATTGCATCGCTTGACTCGCAATGCACTCGTGGCCTTTTCGAAGCGTATGTCCAATCCACTGCCACTTGCGTTTTCGTATTATAGAGTCGATGGGCTCCTGACCTGTCCTCGCATGAAGTTCGGTTAGGCCAGAAAATCCGCAAGATGTTTCGCAGACATCTATTTACGAACGTTTGCAGCTTTCTTGTGACAGTGGGTGTTACTTTCTACATTGGAGCGGAACAGTCGTAGTGGTTTCAGTATGGCGGCGCTTTTACTTGAGGGTTTTTCCGAAGTCAAAGGTATATGTATATCAGGGACGAAGCGTCCATATATTGAGTGGAATGAGTGCTTCCGTTGAACCATTTGAAAAAATCGTACCTTACAAGGAATTAAATTCAAAATTCCAAATTGTATTATTATTTTTATTATATTATTTGTATCTATTAATGAATCTTCATTTACTCTGTAAATTACATTCCAACATCATTTTGACAACATTATCATCTTTTACTAAAATTACTAAAGGAAATCAACATTTCTCTGGTTATTACAACTTAAAATGCCACTGCAAACCAACTGAGAATGCTCAACATCACTCCATTATTTATAATGCTCAATCTCATGAACGTTCTTGCTAAAATGCTTAACAGCTATGCATTCCTTATTATCGCCTCCTTAACTCAATTTCAAAATACCCTTCCACTCCAAGTCAACTGAAAGTTATACCTACAACATCACTCACCAATATTCACAAAATGCTCAAACAACAATGATTCTCAAACAATATAGAATGCACAACAGCTGGGCATTCCATTATTTCGCATACATAACTTAGATCTCAACCCAAAGTCAAAATAATTTTGTCTCGTTTCTTGCTTTTTGCCCAATGTGTGAAGAATGAGTTGAGTGAATGCATTACGAGAATTTCCTACAAAAGAGATAGAAAAACAAAAATGTATCTATTGAGTTGCTTATTGTCTCAAACTGATAATGAGTTTAATTTCGTGGACAAAAGGGATAGAAGAGTTTTATTTTAACATAATGTGTGTGCAAATTTAGGTGCAATTCATTCATAACTATCAGAAAACAAACAAATATGAATTTAAAAGGTGGTAGTTTTTTAATTATTTTCGTGGCGATAAATACAATCCACCTGTTTTCTGTTTATTTTTTGTTATTATAAAAAAAGTGGTCAAAAATAGTATTTCTTATATTCATATCTGAGGTTTCTTGACATTCCAGCAGAAATATAACTAAAGGTTATTTTCAATTATGAGAATTTTAAATCAAAAAAAACTTCAAGGAATCTTAAGATTTTTAATATCCCGTAATAATGGCATCTGTAGAGAGATCATATTCATGTTTTAAGAGAATTAAATATTTTTTTTAGAAATAAATGTGGACAAGAAAGGTTATCTACTTACTCGTAGCTTAGTTCTCATCAAATCGTATACTTAGATAAGTTTGCCTTAAAAGAAAAAGGATAAATCCTTGCGCAAGGCATCAAGCTCTTTTTTTTTTAATTAGACTTTACTGGAATATATAATTTATGTATTTTATTTTATGAGTATTATCATTAAGTGGAATTTAAAAGGTTGGATCTCAAAGGTCTTTCAGTTTTGGTTTAATGTTCAGTGCTTCCGCTATCGAAAAAGTCACGCCTCGTGCCTGATGTATATGCCAAAAACCCTTATAATAAACCGATGTCATCAAAGTCAACATATCAACAGTTCATCGTTCAAATTTAGCCGGATATTATGCCTGCTGGGCATTTTGAAAAAATGATTCCTCGGATCTGTGTCACCGTGCGAAGCCATTGCGGTTATTTCAACGAATATACTTCATAAATAATGGAATATGCGGGCCCTTCCAATAAAAAAACATATTTCATTAATACCTCACACACAGCTTGCTTTATTCAATTTCAACATCAACGCGCCTTTATTGGAAAACCTATTATAATCCAGCCCTGTTTACAGCTTATCTCTTTGCAAACATTTCGTCTAAAAACAATAAAAACAAAATGAGGTGAAGAAATAATTCGTTCCAAGAAATTCTAATGAATAAAATGTTTGAATAAAACAAACGAACACGAAGAAGCAAGAAGACGACACAAACAAAAAATAAAACAACAATGAAGAAGGAGCTGCTTGTGATATCGGGACAAAACAAATGGCTGTTGGCACTGGCAGGGTCCTAAACACCGGCATTCCCCATTTCAAATGTACGTATGTATGTATTGTATATGTACTCGTATGTATCTTCGACTTCCTGTTTTCCTTTCTTTTTTATTAATATAGATGTGTTTCTTTTGTTTTATGGAGAAAACTGGAAAGATACTCCGCGTCGAGTTGCCGCCGTGCCGCGCCATCGTCGCCGTGTCGAATGGACAAACTGACGTTATACCTACATAAACGCCAAACGCCATAAGGGCTTGTTGCCAAGTTTTGTACATCAATACTTAGCTAAAATGCTTGGCCTCCATTCCCAAATAACAAAACTAAAACAACAATAAACTCATAGTACATAAATACGATTAAGACGAAAAAAAAGTTAAAATTTTCTTTATTTGTTTGACGCCATTTATGTAGGTACTGCTCGTACATGCAAACATACATAATGTATAACTATAAAGGCATGTATAAGTTCGCTAAGCCTGAATCTGACTCTGAATCACCTTTTTGATGAGAGCATCAGCAGCGAAGCGAAGTTGAGAGACATTGACGTAGTCTTAAGTAGAAGCAGGCCAGAGTAAAACCGGATTAAACAAAGTAATGCATCTCCATGACTTGAGCTTGAGTATAATATACGAGAGACGGAATAGGTATTCCTAGGTACTGTACAACTGTGGGGTCTTTCGGTAAGTTTACAAAGATTCTTCAAAGATATATAACATTGATCTTGACATCATTATGAACGTTACAGGCAAACGCAATTTTTGTAATTGCAAGTCTTGAAATTAGTAGGCTGAAGTTTTGTTTTATATAAATGTGTGCCCTACCCTAATACCAACTTGATAGGTTGTAAGGTAGATATGCATTCATTTAAAAATGCAATACTGATATTTATTAATTTTGTTCAAGGTTTACGATTTTTTGTATTGGTCCGATTATAAAAGGAAATGATACCTATGTCGTTTTCAAAAACGTCAAATGAATGTCAATTTGATCGTCAAATGATCCGTATTTTTTGGCTTGCACAAAATCTGTTTCATCAACGTCAGTCAATTTTCTTAAAAGCGTATTTGACATTTAAGAACACGCTCTCGATATCTGGCTTATCAAAAGTTTTGTCACCAACTCGATTTTTTTGCTGCAGAGTTGTGCCGCAAATGATGTTTTCGAACATGTGCCTTTAGCAAACTGCGTTTTACATACTACTTTATATTAAAATTTCGTTTTAGGTTTTCGAACAGTTGACTTTTGCAATTTTCCTATAAAAACATATTTTTTGACGCAAATGACGTTTTCGAAAATGGCCGTAGATAAACGATTTAGGCTCTGACTAAAATTACAATATTATCAGAGATGTCAGTACAAAACAAGTTTCTAATGTCATGCTATCTTAATTGTTATAATAGGCTTGTTCGTTGAGCCCTGAAGTCACCCTGGGGTCGCCCTAAATCGTTTTTTGAAAAACCAGAAGTCACCCTGGTGAGTAAATTCTGTGTTTTTTGAAACCTGGGATCGCCCTAAGGTAGATCTAGGTATTTTGCTGGGGTGAGTTCAGGTAACGATCAAACTGTCAAAAGTCATATGAGATTTCATATGTATTTCTTTTTCTGTCGTTTGGCGATTTGCATGTTGCATGTTATTGCTTGTGTTTGCAATTAAATGTTTGTTGTACTCAGATGAAATATTCAGCAACAACGCAAAATTGTTTTCATTCATTTTTAAAACTAATTTATAACAAATTTAAAGTTTTATCAGAGCACAGAATTATTTTTTCTTGCTTTTAGTTGTCAACAAAACAGTTAACAGCCCTTGGGTGTTTTTTGAAAACCGAAAAATGTCAATTCTTCTTTGACGTTTGTGAACGTACAAGCCACGAATCGCTTTAATAATCCTAAAGAACTAAATAATTTTTCAATTCATCCTACCCCTAAATACTCATTTAAGGGCACGAAAAACAATTGGAGTGGCATTTTACATAATTTTACACAATTAAAAAAAAATGTTCAGACCTAAGAAATGCTTGATTGGTTTCTTCCGTTTGTTCATGAGAAGCAGGGTGGCCTCATTATTATCATCAATTTCAATTAGCTTACTTTTTGAGAAGACGTATTACCTTTGTATATAAAACTTATAGTACTATCAAGAAGACGAAAGATTGTGGCGACATCTTAAGGCTAGGGACTGAAATTGCTAGATTTGTCTTTGCTAAATTTAATAATAAAATATTCTCTTTTTTACTACTTGTTTTATATCTTATCCTACTGTAATATTTTTCCAAGGTTCGTTAAATAAAACTTATTACTCTTTTAGTATTTCTTCTTTATTCACACTTTCCAATTCAAAACAGTAATTCTCAATTTATAAACAACTCAAATTCTTTTATTCAAATTTAAATCACACTTGTTTAATAACACAATCCAATAAGCAATACTTTTGCACACTTTCATAATCCAAAATCAACTGTCCCGTGCTCACCGCGAGCACTCCCTTATATACTCAAGCTAGTTGTTCTCGAAGGTTCTCATCTTGGAATGTTCTAGATGGTTGGAATAAGGGGAAATACATTTGACATTGGAAAAGAGCTTTTTGTTTCTTCCATAAATTAGATATGCAATTTCCCAACAGATGGCGCTGTAGTAGTATAAAGCTCTGTTCACAACACTACTCTCCACTGTAAAATCTAGCGCTAATTTCAGCGCCACCACCAGGCTAGAGTTCGCAATACAAAATCACGTTCTATGATAATAATATAGGTTATATACAAAGATACAATGCAGTTTAACTACGTTCAATTGAACTAATGGGTAAGATTAGACTGTCAAACCGATAAGGTTGAACTACAAATTTAAACTCCGGTTCAGGTTCAGCTGAAGTTATGTTTAAATTTCCATCGTAAAACTAGGGGTGAGGGAAAGATCTGACAAAATCAAACAAAAAAAATTGATTTCTTTGCGCAATAAAATGCAAAAATCGCCATTTGAACAAATTCGAATCAAAAATAAATTGATTTATTTTACCAATGGAAAACCACTTTTGTATTTCGATACAAATCATGATCAAAATGTTAGCATACTCTTTGTTTTTTTTTCGAGCAGTTAAAGAACAAGACAACTGCAGGACTACTGCTTTAAAATTTAATAAAACATTTTTGGTAAAAAAGTGGAGATTATTTGGTTTATGAACCGGAAGTAACATTGGTAGTACGTTGTAATGCCACTGCAAGTAATTAAGCACTCATTACAAAATTTTATAAAATTACTTTTATTAAAATTTACAAACAAAATTTTAGTAGCAGTCAAAAACCTTCACAAAAAAAAGTTTGGTATTTGTCAACTGAGAAGTAACAGATGACAGCTGTTTACAATTTATCTTGTGTCGTTTTCCATGAAGGTCCAGAAGTCTTTTCAAACCATTCCATTGCAAAAAAAAAACTCTTCTGGCTATTATTTCGATTTCACTCGATTTTTGGAATCTGGCTGTTTATCTCATTAAACTAGGATTTAAATGCACTTTCGGAATATTTAAAATAACAAAAATGATTTAAAAAAGATATATGAAATAAGAAAATTATTTCTGTTTCAATGAGGCCATTTCATAATTTTTCATAATTTATATCAAATGGTCCATCCGCTTAGTCCAATTTTGGCATACATTTCGGCCGGTATCTCACGAATAAATTTTTCAATGTTGGCTTCCAGTGCGTCAATCAAATTGGGCTTGTCGCTATAGACAAAAAATAGTCTAGAGGCGTTAAATCGCACGATCTAGGCGGCCAATTGACCGACCCCAAATGTGAAATAAACTGTTCAGCGAACTCGCCTTTTAATTGGTCCATTGTTGCGATTCGCATCATCTTTGAAGAAATACGGCCCAATGATTCCGCCGGCCCATAATCAGCACCAAATAGTGACTTTTGCTGGATGCATTGGTTGCTCTTCTGGCTGCTCTTCACTCAAAATACGGCAGTTTTGCTTGTTCACGTATCCATTCAACCAGAAATGAGCTTCGTCGCTGAACACAATTTTTCGATAAAAAAAATGGATCTTCAGCCAACTTTTCAAGAGCCCATTCACCAAAAATTCGACGTTGTGGTAGGTCGTTGGGCTTCAATTCCAGCTGTATTTTGAAAGGCTTCACACCTAAATCCTTTCGCAAAATTTTCCACGTAGTGGAGTAACAGAGGCCCAATTGCTGCGAACGGCACTGAATCGAAAATTCACGGTCGTCACGATGTAAATTTGGTGCGAAATTAAGTCACAATAGCCCGAATAGCCACCTCAGTAGGTCGATTACGAGGATACTGACCATAAAATGGAAGAAGCGCGCGATGAACTTTCTTAACCGAGCACGCATTTTGATAATAAAATTCAATAATTTGCAAGCGTTGTTGGTTTCTAAGACGATTCATGGTTAAATTATAGGCCAAACTGAAGATGTTTGACAGTGACACAAAACACGAAACGTGCGTGAGCTGTCAAAACCAGTGTTGCCAAAAAGAAAATAGCAAAAAAATTACCTTTTAGAAGATTGATAGAATTAATAGAAGTATTAGTAAAAATTGCAACAAAATTTATTCACGTAAATATTTCGAAAAACTGCAAGTCACCTGGGTGAGTGTACAATCAATTACTCACTCACTTTGTTATCTGTCAAAGTTCTCCACAACCGTTCAAGGATGAAACTCAACGCCAATGAGTTTAATTCGCACGTGTCATTGCATTCGATTGAGTTTCAGTTCATCTAATAAACCGAGATTCAAAAACCGCATAAAATATTGACATGGCATCTGATTCTGACTGTGTGTTCTAAGACAGCGATTACGATGCAATCCCCAGAGTCACAATCACATCGGTGATGCAGTATACTGTGTATACCCATGATGTGGTTGAGTTAAAGCGTCAACCACAAGTTGTTTTGGTTATGCAACAGGGACATCCCTGCAATCAATTGCTCTGCACTCTACATTGAATTTGAATGAATAAAAAGAACAAAAGATCTCCTCTAGTATACCACTCAATGTCACATTACGGAAGGAATCACACTTTTACATTGCAACAAATATTCTTTTGCAATTGCAGTTGAAGCAACTGGCGGCGGTACTTGGGCTAGTCGGCTTTCTTCATGCAGATTCTGCAAACAAAAATGTTTTCACAAAACCTAAAACAGTCATCATTTGGAGGGATTTTCTAAGCTTGATTCATGAGGTTGAGAACATACTTGAGTTGGAGGTATGTTTTCACTAACTCATTGAAGTAGGTCTCAGCCACACGTTGTTTGTTTCAGAACAACGGTGATGGAAGTAGTTCTATACATATGTTTGTCATAGGAAGGACAAATATTTGTACTATCCCATGGACGAAGGAGATTGCGGTTGTAAAATGTCACTTATTGTGAATAACCCTCAACCCAATTTGTGTCCCTTATGAGTTTATTAAATCAAATATTCGTTCTGTGTTTGTGATGACGTAAGAGGAATCTTGAAATGTGGAAATATTTCTGTGACACATTTGTGCTTCAACATTGCACAAAGGTTTCAGGTTTAAAGCAAGATAAGGAAGCTATGAAAGGATTGTTTTTGAATAGAGGAAAGCTTATTTTCCAATTTCTAATCTCAACAGAAGGTGTACCTATACTTGACTTACTCTTACTCCTTTGATAAGGGTAGCTATTTTAAAAATGGACAAACAGGTTACAATATAACCCTCAACCTACAAAAAATAAAGTAAAATATTTCACTCAAAAAAAAAGCAACAATGTCCAAAGTATTTGTCCATGAACCAAGAAAAGATTGGGGTCATGTATTTGTTAAAGTTTAAAACTGGGCTGTACTCGTTTGTAAATAGGGGTGCCTACGGAAACTAGTTCTTTTACAAGTTTCATTTCTGTATATACTTATGTCCCTCAAGTTAGCAGAGCAAAGTCAGCAGAACACAGTTTTTATGATGCAATAATTAGGCGCTTATTAGGTGCTAATTAAGTACCCAAAAATAAAATTAAGTGCTCCAGTACTTTTGGTAAAAATTGATGTTCTGCTAACTTGATTTCAAGTTAGCAGAGCAATCATAGAAAATGCTTAAAACGCAAGATAAAAAAATCGAGGTTTGTCTAGTATTTAGGTGCTATTTAAGTGCTCTAGGAATCCAAAAAAAAATTTTGAAAAAAGTTGTTTTTTAAGAAAAAAAATTTTTTTTCGAAAAAAAAAAAAAATAATTATATTTTTTTGAATTTTTTTCCTATGAATTGTTTTGGTTTATGAAAAGCATAGTTAGTTCGAATTAAGTACCCAATTTTCAGAATGATTTTCTAAGATTTTGGATAAAAAAAAATAATACCATTTCCCATACATTTCCATGTTCTGCTAACTTGATTTCGCTTTTTGTCGAAAAGTTCAACTTTTTTCGACACAAATATTTTTGAAGGGGTTTTTGTATGGTTACATACATGCAGTGTACCTGCGAAGCTTCATATATTTATGAATTTTTGAATATTACAACAACAACTTGAATGAACTACCACCAAGTGGGTTCTTATTTGGCTGGAGTTATAGCTATTTCACGGTTGCCAAGCCGATCATCAGACTCCTTTATTAGTGGTGCTTAGCCTTTATACTATCAAGTTTAATCGAAAAACTTTTTGCCTTGACTGAGATTTGAACCCAGACCTAGCGTCGTCAGAAGCCAATGCCCTACGCATCACGCTACCGAGACCACATGATCAGGTCCATCCCAATTTAGGTTTTATCGTTTATCAATTATCACTTGAGGACTAGCGTTTTTATTAGTTATTCAAGTTTTGTTGTTGTAAATTCGTAAATAAAAACGCAATTCTTTAAGGAGGTCAACAGAGTAGAGTAGGTACTATGGGAAATGTAAATATTTTTTTTCTGCCTCAAATCTTCGAAAATGATTCTGAAAATAGGGTACTTAATTCAAACTCGACAAACTATTGATGAATCAAAAATATTTGTGTCGAAAAAAGTTGAACTTTTCGACAAAAAGCCAAATCAAGTTAGCAGAACATGGAAATGTATGGGAAATGGTATTATTTTTTCTTTATCCCAAATCTTAGAAAATGATCCTGAAAATAGAGTACTTAATTCGAACTAGACGAACGATTAATGAATCAGAAATATTTGTGTCGAAAAAAGTTGAACTTTTCGACAAAAAGCCAAATCAAGTTAGCAGAACATGGAAATGTATGGGAAATAGAATTATTTTTTTGTTATCCCAAATCTTCGAAAATGAATCTGAAAATAGAGTACTTAATTCGAACTAGACAAACGATTAATGAATCAAAAATATTTGTGTCGAAAAAAGTTGAACTTTTCGACAAAAAGCGAAATCAAGTTAGCAGAACATGGAAATGTATGGGAAATAGAATTATTTTTTTTTATCCCAAATCTTCGAAAATGAATCTGAAAATAGAGTACTTAATTCGAACTAGACAAACGATTAATGAATCAAAAATATTTGTGTCGAAAAAAGTTGAACTTTTCGACAAAAAGCCAAATCAAGTTAGCAGAACATGGAAATGTATGGGAAATAGAATTATTTTTTTTTTGCATCAAATCTTCGAAAATGAATCTGAAAATAGAGTACTTAATTCGAACTAGACAAACGATTAATGAATCAAAAATATTTGTGTCGAAAAAAGTTGAACTTTTCGACAAAAAGCCAAATCAAGTTAGCAGAACATGGAAATGTATGGGAAATAGAATTATTTTTTTTTTGCATCAAATCTTCGAAAATGAATCTGAAAATAGAGTACTTAATTCGAACTAGACAAACGATTAATGAATCAAAAATATTTGTGTCGAAAAAAGTTGAACTTTTCGACAAAAAGCCAAATCAAGTTAGCAGAACATGGAAATGTATGGGAAATAGAATTATTTTTTTTTTTATCATAAATCTTCGAAAATGAATCTGAAAATAGAGTACTTAATTCGAACTAGACAAACGATTAATGAATCAAAAATAGTTGTGTCGAAAAAAGTTGAACTTTTCGACAAAAAGCCAAATCAAGTTAGCAGAACATGGAAATGTATGGGAAATAGAATTATTTTTTTTTTGCATCAAATCTTCGAAAATGAATCTGAAAATAGAGTACTTAATTCGAACTAGACAAACGATTAATGAATCAAAAATATTTGTGTCGAAAAAAGTTGAACTTTTCGACAAAAAGCCAAATCAAGTTAGCAGAACATGGAAATGTATGGGAAATAGAATTATTTTTTTTTTGCATCAAATCTTCGAAAATGAATCTGAAAATAGAGTACTTAATTCGAACTAGACAAACGATTAATGAATCAAAAATATTTGTGTCGAAAAAAGTTGAATTTTTGGACAAAAAGCCAAATCAAGTTAGCAGAACATGGAAATGTATGGGAAATAGAATTATTTTTTTTTTATCCCAAATCTTCGAAAATGAATCTGAAAATAGAGTACTTAATTCGAACTAGACAAACGATTAATGAATCAAAAATATTTGTGTCGAAAAAAGTTGAATTTTTGGACAAAAAGCCAAATCAAGTTAGCAGAACATGGAAATGTATGGGAAATGTTATTATTTTTTTTTATCCAAAATCTTAGAAAATCATTCTGAAAATTGGGTACTTAATTCGAACTAACTATGCTTTTCATAAACCAAAACAATTAATAGGAAAAAAATTCAAAAAAATTTTTTTTTCTTAAAAAACAACTTTTTTCAAAATTTTTTTTTGGATTCCTAGAGCACTTAAATAGCACCTAAATACTAGACAAACCGCGATTTTTTTTATCTTGCGTTTTAAGCATTTTCTATGATTGCTCTGCTAACTTGAAATCAAGTTAGCAGAACATCAATTTTTACCAAAAGTACTGGAGCACTTAATTTTATTTTTGGGTACTTAATTAGCACCTAATAAGCGCCTAATTATTGCATCATAAAAACTGTGTTCTGCTGACTTTGCTCTGCTAACTTGAGGGACATTATATACTTGTGATCCGTAAATATTGTAAATTGCAAGTTATGGATCCGTAAACACAATAATTGAAGTCGAGAATTTAATCAAGCTTGGCATAACGATCATAGAAGAAGAAGGATCTTTAAAATAGATTCAGATAGAGAAGAGGATCCCAAATTGTTTTTGTAATTACATGTTAAAAATTAATACAGATCCGGATCCACACAGATCCGTAGATAATAAAACGCACATAGAGATATTCCGTAAACGTCAAATGCGACTGACAGTGACAGTGATCAAAAAGATTTTATTCAAGCAGGACGATTGCATTTTTAAAGAGAGAAATAGGTTCGTTCATTCAGCTATACCCAGGGTTGACCCAGGTACAGCTCTGAGAGTCAACTGTTGTTTGCAAGAAGCAAACAATTCTTTGCTCTGATTAAACTTTAAATTTCTTATAAATTAGTTTAAAAAAATGAACAAAAACAATTTTTCGTTGTTCCCCAATATTTTATCTAATGAGGATGATGAGTACAACATTTAATTATAAACATAAACAATAACATGCAACACGCAAAACGACAAACGACAACAAAAGAAATAGATACTCGTATGAAATCTCATGTGACTTTTGACAGTTCGGTCGTTATCTGAACTCGCCACAGCAAAATACCTAGATCTTCTTTAGGGCGAGTTCAGGGTGACTCCAGGTCTCAAAAAACTTAGGATTTACTCACGAGGGTAAGTTCAGGTTTTTCAAAAAACGATTAAAGCCAACCGCAGAGTCTTCAGGGCTAAACGAACAAACCCAATTAGACAGAGAAAATTGAAAACAACTTCAATTTGCCGTCTGCACTTGACGTTTCACAAATATAACGAAACATAATCTTTTCAGAAGCATACAAATGTTGCAACCCTTTTGTTTTTCTTTCCAGGTCGGAGATTTTCGGAAGGTTCTAGGTAACTAGCTGCTGAATTACTTTTTTCTTAATTCATAAGTCACCCACTAGCTTGTGAATTAAAGCCAAGCTTAAGCTAAAAAGTGACTTAAGCTTTTGCAACCCTCGTTTATTTACGGACCTACGAACATTTAATCAAAAAACTTGCTTCATCATTAAACAACATTATTCTCCATGATTTACTCGAAATGAACCATGTTTTTCAAAATAAATTTGAACAATTTGCAAACATTAATGACCCTGAGTCTATTCATGATGAATTTTTAACTCAAGCCAAACTAACTAACGACAAACCTCAACATAACAGACAACTGTCAAATAAGGTGAGACAGAAAATAGTGTTTTCAATAGTTTTGTTCAGTGAATAAAAGTTCAGAGTAGAGCAGAGCAGAACAGAGCAGAATAGAGCAAAACAGAGCAGAGCAGAATAGTTTCCATGAGAAATGTCAGACAAGTTAGAACAGTCAGGGGCCCTACTATGTATCTCGATTCTACTTTTGATTCTATTCGAAACTAATTTGCGATTCTACTTTCAAATGGTACTACGCATGAAAATAGAATAGAATGCCGGTAGTGCCAAGCTATTTGCCAACAAATTTGCGATTTTCGAACGAGACTCGAATATTTTTGACAAAAAAAATAGACAATATTTGCTGTGGAAACTGAATTTATAGTGAAACAATAAATAAAATAAATAAATATGGACAGTGTCGCGATTTGGTTAGGTTTAGATGAAAATCCGGAACGAATTCAACAAATTGAACGAAGGCGGATTAGAGATAAATCTAATATAATGGTGCTCAGAGTGTTCTTAAATATCCATTGGACAAATCTGGATGCTTTTCCATGTACTGCACCAGAATCTCAAACTGTGACGCCTTCGTGTTTGCAATTTTAGGTGATTCCCTACGAAGAAAACATAAACATATTACTTAATTCTTTGAAATATTGAATAAAATTAATTTATAAGTTCTATTTACTTACATTCTAAAAAAAAAAATTCTTCACTCGAACTGCTCGCAAACACATTTGTTGTAGAATGATTATTTGCGATTTCGCTTTGTTTTGACATTAACTTTCGAGATAGGTGGTTCCCCTATTATGCGAAAGTAGTAAAGTACACTAAAACACAGTTGGCACTACTCGAGCTGTTCGATTATCGCACATTAAAACGTTCTTAAAGAATTACAGAGTTGCAGTTTTGCGAATTCGAACATTTTTATTGTAGAATCGAGATACATAGGGTGATGGCACCAGTAGTCGGCCAGTTAACTTTTTTTTTATCTTTGATTAGCGTTTAAAAATCACTTATTTAAGTTTCTGATAGAGTTATCAGTTTTAATGATTAATTGAAATGTGTAGATTGGGAAATTCTAGACGAATTAAGTATATTTACTACATGAAACAAATTATTTACCTTTATGGAGATGAAAGTGTGATTCTTGAGTAGTCGGCCCTTTCAGTTTCAGTAGTCGGCCGCATAGGTATCTAGTAGTCGGCCTCTATTCGACAATTCATATTTTCATACTATTTGCAATAGTAAAAAGTATCTAAGAAGCATTTTAGCATTTAATAACTATCAAAACACAACAGGAACATGTTCGGCAACAATGACCAGCACTCTTTAGTGATTTTTTCACAACACAAACCCACCTTTCCCAGAACACCCTCAACGCTGGAATTCTTCCTGGCTTCCTCGAACCTAGTACACACTGTTCATGAATTATATGTGTACATTATTGCACAGTGACACGGATCATGAAGCTGTTCAACTGCCGATCAATCTCAACCAACCCGTAAACTTTACAACAGAAGTTCTTGAGAATTTCAGACGGATGGATATTGATAGACTTCACAGGGACATGGAAGATATCTTAACTCTTATACCTTCAGACAGGAATCTTCTGGCTACCCAAATCGATGCAGCGATTGTCAATTTTAACATGCCTTATCTAATGCCTTGGACAAGCAAAAACAGTCTAGAACGTCAAAGGATAGGTACCAGCACCTTCCCGAGTACTTTCAGAGTCTCTATGCTCACTGCCAGCTTCTAAGAAAACGAATCAATTAAAAAATCAAGTGACCACAACTCCAAGGCGAAACGCACCTTAAATTCAATCACTCCACTTAAACCGAAATAATTTTCATATCTTCATTGGTATAAGAAAACATCTCTAGCGGATCCATCAAAGTGAACTGAATACAACCAACAGAAACTTACAGATAGTTTGTAATGATCTACCGCAAGCCAACATCATGCTCCGGAACTCTATTCAATACCACAATAATATCCAATACCAGAAAAGATTGTAAATCAGGACGTGATGCTTTTAAAACATCAATAGGATCCATAGGAAAACAGCCATAAATACAGGAAACCATCATCAGCAGTGATACTGAAGCTACCTCTCCCCCAAACAAGGTGGAAGCGTTAGTCGACTACTTTGAAAGAAACTTCACTCCGTATCCACCTACTGACTCAACTTTATTACAAGAAGTTGAGGCAACAGTTCAACAAACAATTCGAACGATCAATTTTAATATCATAAATCCAGCAAATGATTCCACCGATGTTTCAAATTTATCCAATCTAGAGAAGATGTCGAAATCATCGGTAATTCTAGGCCAAAAAAGTCTAATGGGCCAGATGGTGTCTCCTACTACATCCTGAAAAGGTTGCTCATGCAGTAATCGTAATGACTTTCCTCACAAACAGTTTAAACAGCTGCTTGAATTACTGTTACTTCTCCCAGAAGAGAAAACAGCAAAGATTGTTCAAATTCCGAAGGAAGGTGCTTCCAACCTAGTTTCCAAGTACAGGCTGATATCAATTCTCGAAAACATCAGCAATTTACTGGAAGAAGTAGTCTTCCGAAGACTGAAGAAATTCTGCTGTGAAAATTCCATCATCCCTGATATGCAAATCGGCTTTCGAGAAAAACACTCAACCTCGCAACAATTTGCAGAAATCTGGTCCTGAGACTCCCGAGGGATCTACTACTAGCGGCAAGAAATATACTGTTAATAACTTAAACTATTAATTCAAGTTTTTTGTCAAGAATTTAATAACACTAGTAAGTTATTTAAGTAAATCTTACATGTGTAATCCTATAGCCTTACATACAAATCGTAATAGGCCGACCTAAGAATACTGGTTGTCTATAGTCGGCCACCCCTTCTCCCTTTACGTTAACAGGCGGCCGACTAATGAAAACATGCAATATTTGTTCAAAGTGTTTGTGGGAATTAAAAGAGAATACAATTTCCCTTCAATTTGCATACTCAGTTGAAAAAAAAATAAATATGAGTAGTTTTCAGTAGTCGGCCGGGGGGGGCCGAGCTAAGAAGAATCGAAAAAAAAGTGTCTTCTGAGGCCGGCCCCCCTTGTAGTTAATAACAAAAAAATATTTTTCGAGTTTTTTAGCGAAAATACTCAAATATAAACTATAAACAAATAAAAAATGAACACATAGTGCACCTACCTTCAATATCTTGCCAATTAAACCTGTTTTAAAAACTTACTTCCACTAATTTTTTTTGTTCGAAAAAGCATAAAAACACAACGAACGAAATCTCGACGCAAACTTTTATTTTCTACAAGAAAACCAGCAGCTGCAATTGAATAAAATTTTGCACCCAGGAAGAAAAACCGTTAGCCTATTAGAAAATATTTTTTGCCTGGAAGTTGAACGAAGGCCTTAACTATTACGCTGTGCTTTACGACGAAGTGGCCGACTACTGGAGGTGGCCGACCTTAGGTGCCATCACCCTACCGTACCTACGTTCTTTTATGGGAAGTTAATTTTTTGTTGGTTTGATACACTATTTTTCAATGATTTTTGGGTTTGTAGATAAGAGGAGATAAGATAGCTAACTGATGTGTTAAATAATTTTGTACATATTCAATTAAATCGAACAAAACTTACCAAGTCCTGCCTGGGGTTAATCTGTTTAAAACTTTCTAGGTAGGTAATTAGGTTATTACACATAAACCCACAAAGCTTTGTCCTATTTATAGAATATTATATTGAATACAATAATTCAAAACACTTAGCTCATTGGGTCAAAAGTTATAGTACCACTTAATACTACTGGTACACACAGATTGTTTAGAAAATTTAATTAAAGTAGCCTACCTATGAAACGGTTACATTTTTTGTACCATACATAATTTAGGATGTCGAAATTTAATTTTCTTGTTATGAGTTATTAGTTCTGTTCAGTGACGCTGTTCCGAACAGTTTAGAGCAGTTTGGAACAGAAAAGTACACCTTTTTGCTGTTCAATGAGAAATTTTCTGTTCTAAACTGTTCTGATTTGCTGTTCAATGAGTCTGTCTGAAACAGTTTGGAACTGTTTAGAACAAGATTTCTTGCCCTAGCTTTTTAGTTAGAGAAAGGTAGAACAGATAACTGGGGCCCTACTAGGTATACACATTATGTACATTTACATATGTGTATTAATTTTATTTATAATAATTATTAACGTCACCTTATATTACCCAGAAAAAGAATTAGGAACCTTTAAATCAATAAAATGTATTCAAAAATACCAAAATCCAAACAAAACTTACCAATTGCAGAAAACATGTTGACAGCAAAAAGTGTCGCCTAGTACAAGATCCCATGACATTATTATTCCATTTATTTGTTTAGATGAGAAGTGGTCGTTCCACGCGAAAGAAAGGTCGATGGATGTTGTTTAGTTGAGTTTAGGTGAGGTGAACCACCAGGCCAGCAGCACCAATCAACCAGCGGAGAGTTACCAGTTGTTTTGTTGTCCCACCAGTCCAACTAGTTTCTCAACTCCACAATCGAGACGTTAAATAAAACAAAAACAAATTGTTTGATCTGAATTTTACTCTTTTTTTTAACTTCCCGTTCCCGATTCGATGGAATGAATTCCCGAACCTGCATCAATTTCGAAGATAGGAATTTCTTTTCTTGTGCTTTTTTGTTTTTTTTTTTTTTTGTGACCGAAATTCTTGGCTCTTATACTTCCTTGATTGCACTTTTTTGTATTGAATTTCTGAAGATTTTATTTTCTTTTTTTGCGAAATGATTCACGAAAATTTGCGCACACACAACAAAGGCAAAAACACACTCAAAACTAACAACAACGATGAGGATGACAAAAAACAACAAGCTGATTACATAAATCTAGAACTATATTTTGGGTTATTAATATCACCGTGATTAGAAAGTCATCTAAAGGATTTGATTGGAAAATAATGACAGACACCTAATTTCAACTTCTGTGTTTGAATAAACTTATCACTTCAATCACTGGTTTTGTTTGCCTTATAGGTATTTAACGACACTTTTTTCAGCTGATTCAGACTCCCACTTGCACCTCGTCACAATTTTATTAAAAACTTTGAAACTTCTTTTCTCGAAGAACTTTCATGTTTTTTTTATTTAGTTAAAAAGAATACAATTTTAGTTGGAAAAAAGGTCTTGAACCACGACGACGACGATGACGAACGACGGAGGATGAAAATGCGCACCGTCCATTCAGATTGACAACAATTCGAATAATGCTGTTAAATTTCACTTTGCTGTTGTTTTCTCCACTTTGCTTTGTAGATTTTTTAGAATGCAGTTCTGCTAGAAAGAGACGAGATTATGTTAAGCGAATTTAAAAATTCAATAGACGGAGAAAGAAGAAATATTTTTGAACCAGAAATTGACACTTGTTGAGCTTAATGAAGAGATAAGAACTACTTCTAAGGGAGATATATGAAAGAGCGAACAGAATGAAATTAAACTGCAAAACAGATTTGTTTTATTTACTTTATACGTTTCTGTGAATGGGTGAATGAAATAACCAGATCAGCGAAAAAAGAGATAGTCATGTGGGTATTTGGTGAATTTAGAAAAAGTGTTGAATTCAGCTAAAACGGAAATGGAAACCAGCTACCATTTTTTTTTATATTCGTTGTAGTTTGAATAAAGCATCAGTTATCACTTTTGTAAAAGAAATTTGCATTAGATCCCGGAAAAAAATATAATTTAAAAAATAAGTAGAATCATTTAAAATGAACCTATACCTTTTACGGAATATCGCGCCTTTTGTCAATTAGCGATACGATATTTGCATTCTATCAATAACTTGACGAATCCGTATTATCGTTGTCAACTATTCAAATTATTGATGCGCTGCGACCGTTCTGTAGATTTGAGATTATTATGTATGATTCAATTGAAAATGTTGTCATAAATATAAATATTTATAAAATTTTCACTCGCGAATTCGATGTTGATAATATATTCAATGGATTATTTGTATGAAATTTATTATATTTTTAATCCAAAACAAAATAATTCGAAAAAGAAACACCTCTAGAAACGTCAAACTAGATATAAGCTATTCACTGCAGGTTTTTGCTTGCTCACAGTTGATCAAAAATTAGTAGTATTAATTTGAATTTATAGGCGTTTTTTTTAGACCCGAGCTGGGAACTGAGCTGCCAAGCAAATGCCTGTGTTTCTTTTTTTAGCTCAGACACATCAGAGCGGCCAGGTTGTTTTTCTTTTTTCAATCAGAGCTAGCTCGGAGAACGTTCTATGAGCTCAGAATAAAATAACCGAGCAGCCAGTAAAAGGCTAAAGGCTGAGCGCGGCTAATTTCACATTTTTTTCTTGTGTTATGAGAGAGACAGGCGGCGAAAAAAAAACATGCAAATAAATAAAAATGGAAATATATCGACGCTTTTGAAAATTCAGTGCTCCAGTTGTGTTTCATAACTAAATCCGAGAGCTCTAATAAAACTCTGCTCAGAGCGTACCCGACATGCTCAAGCTCTGCTCAGAGTTAAAAAAGGAAGACGCCTTATAAACACACGTTCTGCATTTCACTTATTGCGAATTCGAGGAACAAAAGTGAATTTTGATGCTCTGCATTCCGCATAAAATTACTTTTGTGATTTATTAATTCCGAATGTGAAATATTGGTGTTCTGAATTCCACTCGAAATGATCAATGTGAATTGAGTTTTCGGAGATGGAAATTCGTGTTCTACATTTCGAATACATAGCGTGAATTCAATTCACCTAGTTTTGTTTGGTGAAACTTTACTTTTGCGCGACTTGCTGACAAACATGTTAATAAAGCTTTGAAATTTTGCCCTGATTTTATGAAAATAAATTTTTGTTTAAAGGGGAATACACAAGAACTCACGACAAGAAAAAATTTTATTGCGATTTATTAAATAAGCTAAGGAAGAAGTTTATGTATGTGTTACGAGAATTGAAGTCGATTTTATTTCCAAAATGTAAACAAATGCTTCTTCGTTTAGTATGAAGCTTCTTTTGAAACTACAAACAATTCAAATATGTCCATGCTAATTAATTCCCCATTTTAACTTACACACACTGTTTGTGGAAGATCTAAAATTTTGACTTTACCACGTAAAACTTTTCTATGAACTCTCTCTCCTTAATTTTCGTCCCTTCTAACACTTATTAATAATAATAACAGTATCTATTTTCGTTTTGCACAAGAAACAATGTTTGAATAAATGATGCAAATTTTCTTCTTGATCTCTTGAATTGAAAAAAAAAAAAAAATCAATTCACCCAGAATCCCTCAGAACACGCTGTTTTATTAAAGTGAAATTGAAACTCGTTTTCAATTCACTTTCACTCGGAATACAGAACATAATGGGTTATTATACCGTTTTATGTATTCATTGATACTTTTTGGAAACTATCAATTTATTGATCTTTGACAACTGTAATAAGGGTGTTGATTTACAAAAATCGTTCATTGCAAAAAAGGTTACGAACTTCAATTAAAATCTAGAACATACAATAGGTACAAAGTGATTATAAATTTAAAATAACATCAATGCAAATTTATATGTCCTAAAATACCGTTCGACGATGAAAATCTGGCTTCTTTAAGTAGGTACTCTGGCAGGGGCGCAACAACGGGGGGTGTCCAGGGTGTCCGGACACCCCCTAGAGGTCAGTGGACACCCCCTCCGAAATCGATAGACACCCGAGTGAAGATTTTTAAAACATTCTTAACCCCACAAACCCGGGGCGTAGCGAGGTCAAGCTCGCGAAGACGACACAAGCTATCCCCAAAGCCATTAACCCGATAAACCCAGGGCGCAACGGGCCAAGCTTTAGAAGACAATGTAAAGAAATAGCTCCTCCCAAAGCTGTGAACTCTTACAAATCCGGTGCTCGATTTACGGTTTCAAAGCGCGTCAATAAAAAAAAATACGATTGTACGATGTCAAACTAAAAAGCTAGGCGAGGGAGGTGTTCGACGATTTTCAACTATAACTTACCTATCAAGGGACATGGACAATATTTATTACAGCTATTGTGTTTATATTTTATAAAGTATATAATGTTAAATTCTGTTAAAATAGAAAGTTTTTTTACTATAGATTTTACTCAATGGGGACCCTGTACTAAAATTAGTACGAACCGAGATTTCATTATATTTTTGAAAATTTTCCCACCAAAAATATCAAGCCGCTAAAAATCGGAAATATTTGAAGCCTAAATACACTAGGATTGGATTGAAAATTGTACATACTGATTTTTAATAAAATTCTAGTGTATTTAATCTTTAATTATTCCAAATATTTGTTAAAGTATGAATTTGAAGCGATTTTTTGCAACAAAGTCTTTAGATTTTTAAAAAATAAAAAAATTAGAAAAAACTGAATTTAATCTCAGTATCAAATGTAGTGCTTGATGTCTTTAACTTGAATCAGTGGCGTAGCATACCATCTCGGCGCCCGGGGCGGGAGACCCATTTTGCCGCCCCCATTCAATACTAAATTAAAATTAAATTTCGGGACATCATTTCACAGGCAATGAAGTATCTTTTATTGAAAGTAAAATAGGATCAGCGGTTTCATAAACGGATTCTACGGGCCTTACGAATGAGTTACGTGAGACAAAGCTGCATCTGCGGATTCATCGCCATGCATGCGCTTTTTCCTGCGAATTCTTCTCGTTTTGAGTTCGATTCCGAGTTTTTTCCAAAGAGTCTTAGAAAAGTCGATTGCGGCTTGGACGAAACGGTCTCTGCTCTCCACTAGGAGAGCTTTTAAAACGCAGAGTTTCTGAGCACACTTATCCACACTCAGTCCACGTTGCTGCAGGTAAATCTGTGCGTCATCTTCTTCAGGTAGCTCTGCAGCTCAAAAGCCAAGAAAAGTGAGGAAGTTGAATGACTGCATGACTGTCAGAAGAAGACTGGCTACCGATCCGTCAATTCTTGCAGTACATCAAGAACTTCCACAAACTTATTTTTAAGCGTCTTTACAGCTTCACGAGGTTCACTTCTTCTGCAGGCTTGTGACTAGATGCTTGAGGTACTTCTGGTGAGTCGACTTCGTCTTCGTCTGCACGTCTTCTTCTTCTGCCTGTAAAATAAGGTATGCATTTCCATGAATATTGGCCGGAGGACAATTCTAGGCCACTCACGATTGTAGATGGAGGAATCTTACTTACATTGGAATCACTTCCGCTGCTGCTGGATGCCACTGAAGACGTTAACGTAGCTTTTGAACCAGAACTAGAACTGAAATATTTCGCGTCTGCTTCTTTCTTAGCCTTTTTCATGCGGTATTCCGCGCCGCTTCCTTTAATTCTTTTCATTTTCAAAAACTAGTTCAAAGGTTGAGTGAAGTACTAAGTGTTTAGTTTTAGAAGATTCAACAGTATTTAAACTATAAACAACACAATCGAAATAACTTTCTGTAATGCGGAAGGGAGCAAAAACATTGAGCTGGCTGAGACTAGAATAACGTTTCCGTCGAATCCTAGTTATCTTATCATATCTCGCATATGCATATCATATGTTTCGGAACACTCCCTTTCAGTTTCGCGAGAGTTTCGGAACGTTATGTTTTAGTTTCGCGAGTCGCGTGACAATACGGAATGCACTCTTACGGCCCTACTCACCGTCTACGAATTCACGGAAATCAGCCGAGAGCGGTCAACGACGAACCACAGATAGGGTGGCAAATTTCAAATTTACATCATTGTTGTTTGTTGACTTGTCAAATGATCTTTCATAAAACATATAATTTCTACTCTACCCGCATCACCGGCGACATTTTGCCGCCCCCCTAGGCCTGCCGCCCGGGGCGGACCGCCCCCTCTACGCTACGCCACTGACTTGAATACATTTTTCATTCCGACTTTAGATTATAAGATTGTGTAATATAAGGGTAAGAATGTTTTAAAAGTTGACGACGCAAATCAAGAGAGCTATTGAAATTAATTTTTGGAAATCCTCTTCGAGAGCTTGGCCTCGCTGCGCCCCGGGTTTGTGGGGTTAATGGCTTTGGGGATAGCTTGTGTCGTTTTCGCGAGCTTGGCCTCGCTGCACCCTGGGTTTGTCGGGTTAATGGCTTTGGGAATAGTTTGCATCGTCTTCTTAAGCTTGACCTCGCTACGCCCCGGATTTGTCGGGTTATTTGGGTTATTTGGATTATTTTTGGTTGGACACCCCCCTAGCTTTTTAGGTTGTTGCGCTTCTGTACTCTGGTATAGTCTACAATTGAACATTCCGTTTGAAATCGAAAGCCAATTACTTCGAATGAACTTTTGTTTTTTTGAAAAGATTATTATCAACCATACAAATGTTAGAAAATCAGTTTTTCCTTAACGGTTATATTGCTCGGCTATAAAATATATACATATATGTATATCAAAGATGATTTTTAAGTATTTGATAGATTTTCAGTGTTACGTAATGTTCAAAAATCTTAACGCCAGGTGGCATGGTCTCTCCGAATATTACTTGCCCAAACCAAATACTAACGGTTTTTTTATTTTCGAAAAACCACATCTGGGGCCTGTAACACAAAACTACAAGTACTTAGTGCAAGTGAATTAATACAAGTGTAACAAAATTCTGTAACACAAAGCTACAAGTTTGCTGGCTCTTCTATAAGTGTAATAAGCGAACATTACAAGTGGGAAATTATATGATTTCCCTCTTTCTGTAACACAAAGCTACAAGTGTAGAAAAAAACTCAATCCTACTTGTAGAATAATCAGCAAAATCTTACAGGTGATTCAAAACTTGTAGGATGAAGAAGATGTATTTAAATGTACGAAAAAACCAATATTTTCAACTAATTACCATTTCCATAATTTTTTTCTTCGTAGTTATGATATTTTTAACCAAGAAAACAATATTAAATTGTGAATATATTTCTTTGTAAAGTGTATATTTGTGATCTTTTTTCAATAGTAAATTATTTCGGTAGTAGTAGATAAAAGTGTTATAGGTAATTTACTCGTAATATACCTATACTTTATAGGGTTTTGAAAAGTTAAACATTTTTAAATCTCAGTAAACTAAAAAATTAAACATTACACAAAATAATGCATTCTATTACTTTTCTTAGATTTACTTAGAAATAATTGAATTTTTATTTAATGATATATGTATGTATTTAAAACAAATAACTACTAATGGTAAACATATGAACTCTAAGCAAAATTATAATAAAAATACAATCCCAATCCAAAAAGGCACCAAAAAGAATGTTTTTTTTCATGGATTTTTACCAAGACGGCAATTACATATTTTGATCAAAGTTGAATTAAGATGATAACGGAGACGTGGGTCTGACAATTCCGTCTGTCTGTCTATATGAACCTCAATTTAAAGCCTAGGCCACTGGAGCTATTTTCTTAAAGTTCTTCAGTGATTCTCAAGAGGGGAAATTGAAATTTTTGTTAGCTCTCAAACTAACGGTACACCCCATCATACAAGCGTAGTGCAAAATTTTATTTATCTCAAAAACGTCTCTAACGATTTTAATAAAAAAAAAATTGGTGTGATATTACGCACAAGGACTACATTTTGGTCAAAAAAATTTCGAGGCAAAATGTTATTAACGGTATCTGTCATAGAACGGCTTTTTGATTTTCGACTTTCGCATTAACGGCTCTAACGATTTTAACCAAAAATTTTCAGCAGGAGCTCCCTTAAGTTTAAAATAATATTGTATATACAAATATTCGAAAAAAATATATATTGGGTTTTAAAAAAATTACTTTAATAATAAAACATTTTTAAACTTTGTTTGCATCAAGGCATACTTTTGCAGAAATCAGACGGCAATTCCATGCATTTGAACATTATTATCTCATTAAGTCCATGTTTTATATTTACACATGCATAATTTTCAAATTCCAAAGTACATTTAGGTACGTACATAAGAGCAAGTTCGTGCGATCCAGTCATGCATTTTATTTTTATTAAGATGCTATCACGTTGCGTATCTTTCTTCTTTCTTTCAATGAGCACTTGTAAGCAGAATGGCTACAAGTGTGGGGAAATTTTTGTTTTCTACAAGTGTAAAGTTTTTTTTGTGTTACAGAAATAATCTACAATTGTAAGATTAATATAATCCTACAAGTGGCTGTTGACTTGTAGACTTGTAGCTTTGTGTTACAGGCCCCTGATTTTTCCTTCAACCTTTCTTTATGTTTCCGAGTTTTTTCATACAGTTTTCACTGTATTTTTGGTTAAAACGAATTTAATTTTTACATTTAATCATCTAGGTAATATACAGGGTGATTGGCATAAGGTGTGACAAAAAGCTAGAGCGTGTAGGTTGGACTTAGACAAGAAAAAAATCGTATGGGAGGGGGGGGTCTATTTCCCCCCGTTTAGGCGGGAGGGGCAATTTAAGAAAAAAATCACTTAAAACAGAAAAAAAATTATTAAAAAATAACGGTAATACCTACAGAGTAATGCTATAGCATTTTGAAAAGCCAGAAATACATTCTTTAATTTTGTTTTTAAATAAAGTTGTTCGAGTGAACAGTTTTAGAAAAATTAATTTTCAAAATCAAAATTTTGAAAAAAAAAATGAAAAAATTTTTTTTAAACAATTTTTTTTCAAAATTTTACGTAATTAAGTATTATTTTTTTATTCAATATTCAATGCTCTTATTAATGTTTGGTCAAACACAAAAAACCGGATGTCAAAATGTTTTGTAGTTTTTGAGAAAATCAAAAATAACAAAAACTACTTTTGTTCTAAGAAAAGCCTTTTATTTTAGTTTTTATACGTTTTTGGATTCTTAGGTGAATTTACGATTGAAAGGATTAACTTTCTTTTTAATTTTTTTTTTAATTATCGTCTTATAAACATACAATAATGTGACAAAGTACTGGATTAACCATATTTCACACATTTTTTCATTGAGAACACCTGCGTGAGAGCATTGGATTAATATTGACCTGCGAATGTTTTTTTAAATAATGCAACGTTACACGTCCTAACTAGTGACAGAAAAGTGCAATTGCGAAATAAGAACAAGAATGTTCCTGAATCTTGAAATCAATTAAAATAAGAAATACATGCATATTTAGATAAAATACATAATTACTGTTTATTTAAATTTTTAACTATTTTTTAACTAAAGCTTATTACAAAAAATTATTTAAAAAACATTCGCAGGTTAATATTAATCCATGCTCTCACGCAGGTGTTCTCAATGAAAAAATGTGTGAAATATGGTTAATCCAATACTTTGTCACATTATTGTATGTTTATAAGACGATAATTAAAAAAAAATTAAAAAGAAAGTTCATCCTTTCAATCGTAAATTCACCTAAGAATCCAAAAACGTATAAAAACTAAAATAAAAGGCTTTTCTTAGAACAAAAGTAGTTTTTGTTATTTTTGATTTTCTCAAAAACTACAAAACATTTGGACATCCGGTTTTTTGTGTTTGATCAAAAATTAATAAGAGCATTGAATATTGAATACAAAAATAATACTTAATTACGTAAAATTTTGAAAAAAAATTGTTTAAAAAATTTTTTTTCATTTTTTTTTTCAAAATTTTGATTTTGAAAAATAATTTTTCAAAAACTATGCACTCGAACAACTTTATTTAAAAACAAAATTAAAGAATGTATTTCTGGCTTTTCAAAATGCTATAGCATTACTCTATAGGTATCACCGTTATTTTTTAATAATTTTTTTTCTGTTTTAAGTGATTTTTTTCTTAAATTGCCCCTCCCGCCTAAACGGGGGGAAATAGACCCCCCCCCCTCCCATACGATTTTTTTCTTGTCTAAGTCCAACCTACACGCTCTAGCTTTTTGTCACACCTTATGCCAATCACCCTGTATATGACGGAATTGGAAATGGTACTCTAACACTTTGCCTCTTCGATTTACTATACTACAGTAACATTATTGAAAATTGGCAATAATGTTTTTTTTTCGATTATTCGATGTAAACATAATTTGGTCTACAATTATTTATGTAGATGCTTTCAGCTTTCCCAAGGTACCTAATCAACACAATCAGTTGAGCCGTTTAACTGAAAATGATTCAAATGTATGTAACGGGTTTTTCAATTGGCGCGGGTAGATTTTCGTGGCCATGTTGTTTCAATGACATTTGTCAAATCTATAGTAATTATTAACTTACCGATACCAAGTCACCATGCCTACTAACACTATTGAACAGCACATTCAAATGATAAAACTTTATTACCAAAATCAGCGGCCCTAGCAAGTAACTTGATACGATCGAGCTAGGTCGATACAATCGAGAACAGGCAGTTCTTTCTTATGATCAGCCAATTGTTTTCGATTCGATTGAATCAAATATGGAACTCCCTACACTCGATTACTTTGACTAGACTCGATTGTATCAAGTGCAAACATTGCGCATTGCACTGTCGATTTTTCAACGTTTGGTGGCCAAATTCGGGTAATCAATCAGCCAACATTTGTACATCAAAGGAGTGCAAGATCAGCCGTGAGAATGTACAGCAGAATCCGAGGCAGTCGATAAGAACTCGGCCTTTCACAACTTCAACTTGGCGAATTTTGCGTCGGGAATTGGGCCTACACTTACCACAAAAGAAAATTATTAATCTTTAATGAAATAGAATACATCATTCAAATTTAATTTTTTTATTTTTGAAAGTTGAATTCCACAAGTATTCCTTTTTATTATTTAACTTATCCATTAATCGATGTACCTCATGAGAAAAGTTAGCAAAGTGTCCACGCATGCATTATGCAGAAATTTAACAATATTACGAACTCAGCCTAATGATATCATACGCGTCTTTGAGCTCGATGAAGATAATGGTGAATATCAACTTGAAATTTTTGGGCTTTTTTTAGGATTTATCTCAATGTGAAAATTTGGTCTAAAGTCGATATAATGGGCCGAAAGTCACACTGGTATTGCCGACTTCAGTTTTGCAGAACGCCTTAAGAAGTTCACTTCTTCTGAGCGGTTATATTTATTGGCCATCAAAGACACAATGCCCTGGTTATCTAGCACGTTATTTGATGCAATCTATTCTATTGCTGGGATGCCTATTTAAATCGAATTCATTTCTGGTTAAAGATGTCAGATTGTATAACTTTTTTCCGATTCTAGAAAAGACGATATTGTGAACGTTATTCCGTAATAGGTTTACAACTGACAACTGAAAAAGAAATACTGAGTAAAATCAAAGAAAACATTCAACAACAATTTTCATTCGTTTGGGTCTATGTTTCCAAAGGCTTTAAGTTGTATGCCGATTTTAGTACAATTAAATTTAAATTAAATAAAAAACGATTAAGGTATTTTTCTAACTTTTATTCGCTTTTTTTGAATTTCTTTTAATTTTTTTTCACTATAAAACACATTTTGGGAGACATACATTTTTTTTTAAAGTTTTGTTAAATATTTGTTTGTGTTTCATTTTTTTTGTTTGTTGTTGGTTCTTAAAATAATTTACCATTTTAGTTTTAAACTAGTTATGCAAAGTTTATTGACTAAAACTAAAACAAAACAAAATCATATTTATAATATTTATAGTAGGTATTTTGTGAAAATATTTTATAAGAAAAAAAAAATAAAACATTCGAGATGTTAATAAAGTCGTTCACGAACTGACAAAATGGCTCTGCTTTTTTAAATATTTTTTTTTTCTAAAGTCGTTTTTTTCTAATATTTCGTAATTATTACTAGAAAAAAATAAAATTTATATAATAGCTTTGTTTTTGTTTGTTTTTTTTTTTAATATTACAATTTTTGTTTCTAACATTTATATATAATATATAATGTATCTTTGTTTATTCATTTGACTTTGCTTAAGAATATTTTAATTAGAAGTAGGTACTATTTACAAAATAAAATAAATCAAATGTTTTTTTTAATTTTTTTACTCGCAGTAGATTATTTTTATTTTTTTTATTAAGTTTCTATATGCATACACATATTCATATTCCAGTTGACAGTAAATTATTCTAAAATTAGTCTAAAATTAATGTGGAACACAAACAAAAAAAAATATGAAAAAGATAAAAGAATGAAAGAAAAATAAGAATTATAAACAAAATGAGAATAATTATTTATACAACAGAAAAAAAATATTAAATTATAAAATGTACATAAAGTATGAATAAACAACAAGAAACAATGGTCCAGTAATTTGCTGAGTACGGTTGGTAAGTTCTTAATGTAAATTAGTTTTGAATTATGAATTGAAATTGAATTTTTCTGAAATGATAATTTATTCTAGTTGTTAATTCCATGCGATTAATTCAAAATATGCAGTAAAAAAAAGCGAAAACGAAATTTAATTTTTAGATAAAATTGCAGGTAGTGTTCATGACGTTATGCGAGAGAAATGTGTTTTTTTTTGTCAGGGAAACATTAGAAATTTTAGGATCTTATGTTGTTCGAAACTAACATCAGATCTATGTCATGATTGTCAAATTATTGGTGAAGAAACCAATATAATCTTCATTATTTATTTCTTCAATATCTATATATATAAACAAAAAGGAAAAATTTCATTAATTCAATCATTTTTAATAGTCAATTTCTAACAAAAAGTCCGCGCAAACACACACAAACTCAAATCAGATTTGCAGTCAACGGTTTTTCAAAATCTTATGGTAATTTGTATACAAATTTTTCGAATAGCTTGAGATTTCTTTGAATAGAATTTGGATGTGAACGTGGCCAATGTGTATGGTATGTAGTCTAAAAACAGATGTGATTTTCTGTTCTCATTGTAAGCTCTGTTTACAATGCCAGTATTGCTACAAACTCAAATGAATCGCGCAGAAATGTTGATCGAAATAAAATTTAAACAAAAAAAAAAAGTGCAAAAAGAGAATCCACAAGGTCCTAAAATGTTGGCTTAACCTCCAAATCTTACGTCCTTCGGAAACAGAGCTCAGAAAGAGAGAACTCCATATAAAATGGTGTATTTAGTAAAAGTGCCGACAAGCTAGAAAATGTGAAAATCTCCCGAGTTAACCAGGGAACGACTTGAAGCACAAGTCAGCAATTACGCATTCGAATGCAGATAAGATGATCTGAAGTTAGCACTTTTAGAAGTATGGTAGATAAGCATCCCAGATATCAAACAAAAGTTTATTCAAAAAGACTTAAGACTATCGTATCGGACTTAGTATTAAAAGTGCCACAAGGATCCAACTGTAGTTGTCAAAATAGGTTTTAAATGAAATTTGACAGTATCCTGAATTTTGCTATTTTCCTATTCGAAACCAAAATTTGAAAACATAATTCAAAAGAGAATTAATATTAATATAGACTAACTAAAGCAGGCAGCAGCTCATTTAAAATATATATTTTGCTATTCTTGTTCTCGATCTACATTTTTTTAAGCTGGCACAGAGAATTTTGAAAATTGTGGTGGAATTCAAAGTAAATTGTTTTTTGATTCAAAATGAAAGATTGAAGTGAATTTTTGATTGGAAAATTAGTTCTAAGTTCTTTCAGATGCTGTACCGAATTTTGTGCTAATTTTAGAAAAGCTAAGCCAATCAAACAATTCGGTGGTCGAATACGAAAAAAGGGAATTTTTTGGAATTTGATTTTGGCACAATATTTGACAAAGGAAATATTTTTTTTAATATTTACATGCATATTTACTTTTATCTTTAGAGAAAGAATAAGAATATTTGATAAGAACAAGTATAATAAATTGGAGTAAAGGGAGGAAAATCCAAGTTCTGAAAGAGGACTTTTTTTTTTCAATTTCTTGCAAAATGTTTCTATTAGCTCTTTTCCTTTTTTCGTTGAAAATTGTCATTATTACTTTATCAATTTATATGCGCAGGTACATATATCATTATAACCGATTGGAAACCGACTTCTACGAAATTTACGAATTTTATATCATTAGGCATTCTGATGGATGAAAATTTGAAATTCATGCAATTAAAGTACATACGTTTTTGTCAGTTATAAATTTAGTTAAACTGAATAACAATTTTATTTTTAGCTTTCACCAATTAATAAAATATTCCAAATACATACATCTAATGAAATGACATCACTTCGAATATGCGTATAGCATATTATAGCTAATTTCGAGTTCAATAATGAGGACTGAGGGTTTCTTGCATATCGGCAGAATTCAAGATAACAAATTTGCCACAGAAATAGGGATAGTTCTTAAAACAGCAGTGTCAATATATCAAACCAAAAACAGTGATTTCGAATGACATTTGTATCTATAATTACCAATATTATTCTCGGAATTTACATATTAAAAATTTAAATATATTTTTGAAATTTTAAATAACAGAACAAACGAATATTGTCAAATAGTTATATAAAATAAATTGATATTGGTTTTGCAATTTGGAGAAAATACATAATACATTTTTTGTAGACTTGAGCATATAACGGTAGATTTTTCTTTTGTTTTTTAAGGAATTGACATATGAAATTTAATAGATCTACACTTTATGTTACCATATACTTTCTTCTATCTATTCTATACACAACAAATACTTTTATTTCTCTAAATATAAAAAGGACATTTTTGTTTTGTCTCCGGCTAATTTGCATGGTTATATGTTTTTCTTATTCTTTTTTTTTTATATTGATCCATTTTTACAATACATAATAAGTATATATTATCATTCTGTAATATTTGCATTTTAGTAATTATTATTATTGTAGGTATGTATTTGAATAAAAAAAATGTTCAATCTATTAATTTGAATTGCTTCGTATTTTGGAAGGAAATTTAAATTTTTCCTTTTTCTTTGCATAATAAAATATATATTCTAACTGTTAGGTAAATTAAGAATTATATATATACATATATACATATACATGTATAAGGTATTTGTTTGTATGAATGCATTTATAAAGAAAATTGTTATTAAAAATCTTGTATTTCTGTTTGTTTATTTTCTTTGTTATTTGCAAATTTTCTCACTCAATGTTTTGACTTTACTTATTATTTTGAATCCTCATGATAATCAAATCACCTTTTTTTACCTCTTCCCCGTGTCTGTACGCTAGGGTTGGTTATGTTTTGGATGGATGGTTTCCTTCACGCACTCTTTTTTTTCGATTAAAAAAAGATTCTGATGAAACTGAAGATTTGTTGTAGGTTGGTCGAATTGAATGTGGTTTGTTATAATATATGTATACTCGGAGGATTATTTGATGAATTGATGGTGATATAGTTTTGTTGTGTGTTTGAAGGTAGCTAACTATTTTATTAGTTTTTTTTTTTCACTTGTATGTTCGATTGTTTGTTTTGTTTATGTTTGAACATAATCTGTATTTAGTTGTAAAGAAAGAAAAAAAAAATAAATAATATTAAATAACATAATAGAAATGAGAGTATCGAGGAAGAGAATGAAAAAGATGATGATAATGGATGAAAAAGTGGTTTGGGTTTTTTTATTCAAATGGCAATGAATATTTAATTAAATAAAAATAAAACTACTTTGTTGTTTTTGTGTTTTTAAAATATTTTGGATTGGTAAGTAAATTTTTGCAATATTTTTTGTGTATTTTTTTAAATTTGTTATTGATTTTTCGGAGGATTGTTTTCTTTAAATTTCAATTACCCAGCACATGAACGTCCTCTTGCTCCTGTTCGCGTTGGCGGACAGCTACAGCGGTTTCAACTAGAAGGTACAAACACTTGAATTTGTCTTTATCATCTCGGATGACTCCTGAAATGTACAAAAAAAAAATTAATATAATATATAAAATAATGAAATTTTTCAAAAAAGCTGGAAAATGAATCAAATCGATGTTATATTCTGAAGGTGAAGGTGACAAACGCCAAAATTCTTTGAGCTTTTGTGATAAAACTGAGTTTATACAAACATATATCCAACAAATTAAAATGAATAAAAATAAAATAAATAGGAGCCTAAACCTAGTGACTTACAACTTTCAACTATTCTTGTGTGCGTGGTTTCCGGATTAAAGGGGACCTACAATTTTCTGCCTATTCCGAACGGCTAATGGGCAGCACTCTTCATGCCAAGAGATACTCAAGTTTTCGAAACAAAAAATCCCAAGCTTTTATGTACTGTAGCACAGACATTTTTTGTGTTATTGGAGAAAAGAAGATTTTATTGGAGGATTTTTATATTTGGATAAAAGAATAATTTTTTAGAACAACCATATGATCTGAAATATTACATATGGATACATACGCATCTATGGGATCTAGATTCATGTTTGATACGTATAAGATCTCTATCTGGATCAGTTGTGAAGATCCAAAAATAAATTGTTACTATGGCGGCAAGATGGCTTTTTATGGTAACTTATGTAGTTTTAACCGAAGTGTAATGAAAAAAGGCAGGAAATAATTAGGTTAGGTTAATGGGCTAACAGTTAATCCTGTTATCGTTACCAAGGGTATTGATGAGTTTCAGCAAGCCATAGCCTGAAATCTCGAGGGTAGTTTAAAGTTATTGAAGAAATGTCTGTCGTCGCATAATCCCCTGGTTGAGGAAAGCTAGATGCATTTTAAGAGCGTATTTTTTTACCGATTTTAGAGAGAGGTGGCCCCATCAACTTACTGACGCTCAGTGTTCAGGTTGCTGTATAGGCGACGTGCCCATTCTTCGTTCGTTCTATCATTCACCCATATTATGACTCGTATTCGACTACAGTCGTAGGAACAGTCGTATGCGATGTTTTGCGTTTCCCAATATTAGTACAAGTGAAGTCGGATGTTCGACTCCTGGAATAACTGGACTGTAGTCGAATACGAGTTTCAGAATATGGGTGTCACAGGCGTGAAACGAATCGGAACAGTTCACCAGATTTGGATTCAGGTAACCATATTGTCTTTTGTTTGTGGTTTTAGGCGATTTCCAGTCTAGCAATCGCAGCAGCTGATAGAGCTTTGGATAGGAAATAATCGAAAATCGATGAACAAAAGTAAAAAAAAATAGATGTGCATATAACACTGCTGTTACTATGATACGTATTGTTTTATTTTTGTGGGTTGATCTATATGGATCATTGGCGGTATTGAGTTTTCAAAACAAAAACATTTTTTTTTATATTTTAGTATCTACTTACATATACATACATATATGCCTTGGTACAGAATTGTACCAATTAAATTATCGAACTCACCTTTCACCATATGACTACTTGGCATCATTACACTCTGCGCCGACGATGAAAACGTATTATTGTTATTTGAATTTATGTTATTATTATTATTGTTATTTATATTATTATTATTTGACACATTGTTTTGTGTTGCCGCCGTGGATGAAGTGACAACAGTTGCTTCAGCTCCTACCGTCGTAGCTGCTACTTCTACAATTGAGTTTGATGTTGAAGTCTGTATCACGTGATTTGCAGAGGCGTTAGATTCAATTGATGATTGCACAATAATTTGTGGATTCGCACTGCCCCCTCGCGATAAGCCAATAGGAACTGAAATTGTTTTATCTTTGGATATTTATTCATTAAACAAATGAGAACAGCAGACAAAAGTATATAGACCTAATTTTTGTTGTTAAAACTTACCAACTGTTGTAGTTGTTGATGTATTGCCACTCAACGGGTGTGGTAATTGTGGTAAATGTGCCAAATGCGGGTGTGGTGCACTCCAATAGGCAGCATTAGATGGACTTGTTGTCACTTCTTCGGTACTGAAAACAGACCCACAATTTTAATAAAAGAAGTTTTTCCAAAACTCAAAACCGCATGCAAAATTAAAAAAAAAATAATAATAATTCAATCTTACCTAATAACACCCTGCCATGCATCAGAGCTTTCAAATTTGGATGTATCTTCTTCGCTTGGTGAACACGATTCATATTCATTTACACTGTCATCTTCCGATCTAAGAAAAGGCAAACAAAAATATTTTTTGTTGCGTTTTAATATTTGCTTAATAATTTTAACCAAGATTACCTCCGTTTCTTGATAGCGGGAATTGGAAATGTTTGATAGGAATTATTTTTAATGATTTGATCAACAGTTTGGTTATAGAAATAATTATTGCGGGGATATTGATAGAATTGAAAGGCTTGAGGCGATCGGGTGAGGTTGGGTGTGTTAAACGGATAGCTTGGAACTTGCATGAATTGTGAATTTGAGGGCGACATTTGTCGACGGTATCTTTTCGTTAAATTATTATGATATCTAAAGAAGTGAGAGGTGGTGATAAATTGGATTTGCATTTACCTGTATATAACACTGTCGTCATACTCCATTTCGGGTTCAACTTTGACAACTTGGCCACCTGGTGTTTGGACAAAATGATGGCCTAATGCAGTGAGTACATTGGCAACGCCATCATGCACTTCTTCTCCTTCGACTTCTTCGGTTGCTCCAACAATCTGTACACATAGCATTGATTAACTCTTTTGTTTTCTTTTAAATATTTGTTTTTAACTTACTACTTCTGAAGCCGGGCTGCCAGTAATCGGATTTGGCGCATTATTTCCAGATGTGTTCAAGCTCGATGTACTCATTGAAGTTGTGTAGTTAAGTTTTTTACCTCGCCTAGAGATGGTATAATGTAGAGGGTCGTTGCCTTCACGACGAATCATTTCGGGCAAGATTCTCCTACGAGCATTTATAAACCAATTGCAAACCTTAAAAAAAAACATTATTTCTATTACATCAAGTGGATATTGAATAATTATTACTTGTAAAACTGTCAGATTGGCTTCCTGTGAGAGAGTGAGCTTTTCAGCATCACTAGGATACGCATTGTATCGATGTTCATAGAGCCAGCGTTTTAATATCTTCACTGAGTGTTTCGGAAGATTGCCTCGACGTTTGCGTATAGAAGAACTGTCCAAATTGCCATCACCAGAATCCAGTATGTCTTTAATGTCTTTGATATCTTTTATATCTTGCATGTCGCTTATGTCGTGCATATCCTGGTTATTGCCATCATGATCGGAGCCAGATTCATCCGCACTGGATGTTGATTGGAAACGTTCGCGAGCTTTATAAGTGAAAAAAAAAATTAAAAGTAGAATTATATCATAATGGAAAGGTAAATAATAGTAAGTCAATCTGTAAAGAAAATATAGTGGTGTCGCAACAAAAATTTGTAACAGAATCGACTAAAAAATCAATTTATATACATATTTAGTAAATAATAGGCACACGGCCTTTGAGGAACAGGCCTTACTGACTTACATTCTCAAACATTCCTGTGTACGTTTTTTTAATTGGAGGAATTGTTGGGGATCTTCAATTTTATTAGAACCCTTTAAATGAAAGGCAGAGATATGTACTTCTGTCACTTCTTTTTTTTGTTTTTAGGTTGTTTCGGCTGGGAATCGATCGCCAAGCCTGCGGCGTGAAGGCCTTGCAATTTAGACATATTTTCAAAAGTTCTGAATGCAGCTGCAGGCTAGAAAATATCTACTAATAGTTGTGTGGGTAGATTATACAATCTTTATGCTTTTTGTTATGACTTTTTATAATCAGTTTCAGGTTATCTTTTTTCAGTGAGTTCAGTGTCATGCGTTTTCTGTTTGTTTTTGGCCCTTTCTGCTTTTGTGTGATAAAATAACTAAGTTCAAGTGACACCTAAACAAAAAAGCTAGATATCCTAGATAAACATTTGCTACGGTCTCTTTCTGACTGACTTTACATTGAGGTTCTAGAAAGGTAGGTAGGTAGAAATTAGCGCCATTTTGATACCATAACTCGTATGAACCTGTGGATGGAATTGATACTGTAAATTGTGGAGATTCTCGCGAAGTCATCCAGATAAAGTTCAAAAATATGAAAGGATCTATAGGTTTTGATGTCTCTTATTGTGTGTTTGCTTTTGCACAATTATTCGGAACCACCACGCTCATCCGACACCTCCGTCAAATCCCTCGATCCGCTAGCTCGGGATCTAAGAAGTTAAACGGAGAGCACGGCACAGAAGTAACCGAAGTTCGTCCTAGATCCATTTCGTCGCGTTGAGAAAAGAGATCAAGTCTTTGGTCTTCATAATTTTTTTTATTTTTATAATTAGCGCACACTTAAACGTTTTTTGTATATGTACCTTTAATATGATAGACACAGTGTGAGTATTAAGAAAAAGGGAGGGGTTAGAAAGAAGGTGTCAGTGTACATTGGTTTTGAATTCTTGAACATTGCAATGACATGGAAAGACAGAGCGTGGTTAGGCATTCCACATTCGCGTAGTACGGCTGAGGAACGAATATCTGTACTTCACAGTACGGCCGAAGTTGGCCGCAATGGTAATCTGGTGGGCATTCCTAGAAGCGCGAGTATTCCGGTTGAATTGTTTAAGGGGAGGAATGCAGCTGGCTATTTCACTATAACAAAAGGGTGATGCAAGAAACTACATTATTTCCGAAAGTTCGTCAATGTCGTCAAAAAATGATCTTTCTAATATATTATTGAAGATAGAAAATTATTTCTGTTTAAGTGGAGTGATTGAATGAAATTCAATTAAAAGCTCAAGTGACCTCAACTCCAAGGTGCGTTTCGCCCAGGTACGACAGTGGGCTCATCAGTTAGATGCTGCCTTACCCTTCTAAGACGCAAATATTGGTCGATGTTTACCGACTCTTATAAAATTTACAGCTTTAATAGACTGTGAATTTTATTTTTCTAGGGGAATTTGATTAAATTCAGACACCTAGAATAATAATGTCCGTGGTCAGACTATTAAATCATTGAAGATAGAAAATTATTTCTGTTTAACTGATGAGCCCACTGTCGTACCTGGGCGAAACGCACCTTGGAGTTGAGGTCACTTGAGCTTTTAATTGAATTTCATTCAATCACTCCACTTAAACAGAAATGATTTTCATTTCTCTACTGATTTAATAGTCTGACCACGGACATTATTGTTCTAGGTGTCTGAATTTAATCAAATTCCCCTAGAACGATAAAATTCACAGTCTGTTAAAGCTGTAAATTTTATTAGAGTCGGTAAACTTCGACCAATATTTGCGTCTTAGAAGCGTACGGCAGCATCTAACTGATGAGCCCACTGTTGTACCTGGGCGAAACGCACCTTGGAGTTGAGGTCACTTGGGCTTTTAATTGAATTTCTAATATATTCGCCACTCTAAAATAACTATTTAATAACTATTTTTCCAAAAAAATGATACCGATTCTAATGATAAATGAGTATTCAATACTTGGACCACTGCTTTTTAACTGTCGATATGAACACAAATAAATTAGAAGCAAACGGCTCTTAAATAACCTCAACCTAGTGATTTTAAACACTCAACCATTCCTGTGTGAATGTTGTGAGCAGGAGTGGAAAGGACCTACAATTTTTTGCCGCGTCCGAACGGTTAATATCAGAAGCATAATTTGATACTTCCTTGCATGAGGCAGTACCCTTGAAAACATTTATTTTTTTTTTATTTTGAAGTTCCAGAGTCCAGAAAGCGAATCAATACCTTCCAGCATGACAGTTCCACACTAACCATTTTGCCCAGGTAGGTATGTACTACTAAAAATTTCTGTTTGAGACTATTCACTTACAGTGGTGAAAAATTAATTAGTTAATTAATTTTAAGTACTTAATTGGTAAAAATATTTTTTTGTTTCATTTTTTTGGTTCTTTAACCTCATTTTAACATAAACGAAATTATATTTTTTTACAAATAAAAGCTGCATGTGATATTAATTACAAGAAAATGTGTTTTCAGCTAAAAAAATAATTAGAAACATATTGTAGTTGGCTTGTGTTTATAGCATTTTGATTTAATCCAAAGTTACAAGGTTTTGTCTTATATAAAGCTCTCTTTACATCCCCCCACAAATTTTCTATTGGATTGAAATCCGGACTTTTAGCTGGCCAATCCAAAACTTTAATTTTTTCTTTTTCAAACCAACACCTCACTAGACGTGATCGTTGTCGTGTTGAGAAATGTAAGAAACAGGCAAATTTTCAAACGCATACGGCTCCATTACATTTTCCAGTAGTATATTTTTATAATGCGATTGAACCATACGTCCTTCAATTCGCACTATAGGACCCACACCTCGCCAGCAAAACGCTCGGCAAACCATCACATTTCCGCGCCCATGCTTGATTGTCTCGATTGTTTACTTGGGATTTAGTTAATTGGACGTAGCACATAACATTTGCCATCTGTTCCAAATATGTTTACTTTGGATTCATCACTCCATAAGATTTTTTTCCAAAATGAGAGCAGTTTTTCCAAATGTTCTCGCGCAAACTCCAAACGACGCACGTTAAAGATTTTTTTGAAATGCGTTGTTCTTGGCGAGTAATACATCCCCGCAAGCCACTTTAGAGAAGATGATTCCTTATAGCCCGTGCTGTTATTTCATGGCTTAATTGGGATGAAATGGCAAAAGGATTGACCCTACTCTGTCGTACTATGAGATGATCTTCTTTTGGAGTTGTTTTTCTTTTTCTTTCTTTCCTCTTGCGGTTTTCAAGGCTGCCAGTCTCGGTGTAATTTTTGAATTTAATTTTAATTTTGGTGGGGGCAATACACCTATTTATAAGGCATAATACAAGCTAATTCCTAATTTAACTTAAGTATAGCTCTTAAATCTAGGGTTGGGAATTGGAAGGATGATTAACTTTAACTGTTTAACCTCAGTTAAAGTAAAAGTCGAAGCAGTTAATGTTACAATTAATCCTCCGAAGCATGCGAGTTGGAGACGTAAGAGGTACGGTGGGTAGGCAGATAGAAGAGACGAGGATTTCTTATATTACGGGAATTAGTGTTGAAAGAGATGGAATTGTAGACTTGTGCAGTCAACAGACACCGAAAGTAATCGATGAATGAAGAGAATGTCGCTTATTGCTCTTCGTTCTTCCAGCGTATTCAAGTTGATTAACAGAAGTCGGTCTTGATACGGGGGTAAAATAAGAGGATTATTTCAAGACTGACCACGAAGTGCGAAACTTAGGAAACGACGTTGAATGCTCTCGATTCTGGATATATGAGTTTTTTGATAAGGGGACCATACTTGATAGGCGTATTCAAGTAAACCTTTATAGCATTATGTACCATCTTCTTTGAGCATTTAAACTGACTTGCATGGCTCCCAGGGTAGATTTGCCTGAACAGTACATCTGCACAATGAACTTACGCATTTCAGGTGTGCAGATCTTGTTTTTACCCATTTTACGTACTGGAGATATAAGTTTAACCATCAGAAAGATAAATTAAGAATTTTTTGAATCCAATCACTCACCACGTTTGCAGTTAATTAAAAAATTAAAGTTGCTTCTAATTATTTTTTCAGGGAAATCTAAAAATGTAATAATTTTTTTCATTACCTGTCATTAGAAAATAAAATCGAGCGAAGAAGAGACTAATGATAGTTGTGTTTAACTATGTAAGTACTTGCCATTTGTATCAAATAGTTAATATGGCAAAATTTAGGAAAGAAAAACTATAATTGTTTTTTTGTTTTCATCGTTTCTAACTATTTTTCCATCACTGTATGTTTGTCAAAGATGCAACAATTCAGGAAATGTGAAGACATTTGAGCAAATGTTAAAATTATGTTGCATTTGCGTATTATTGTATATTCTTTGCATGTGTTTAGTTTTGTGATTCTTGCATTTATGCTCATTAGGATAGGTTCATTCTTGATTTAGGATTTTTACTCAATTATTTCTATCGATTAACTAAGGTTCAACTAAAATATTTTCTAATTGAAATTTGTCCTTTTGTACATTCTTTCTAACACTAACCGAGTTAAAAAGTGGTTGATTAGCGTATCAAGATTTGTACAGCGAGTCTTCTGCATTCGGTAATATAAATAAAACATGAACTAGAGTTTTGTTGGCTACTAGGTATTTCAAAAACAATACTTCAAACGTCTTATTTTATGACTTCATCTTTCGTAGTATAAGTATATACTTTGGAACCCTTAGAGATTCACATTTGGTCATGAATTTGCAAGGCTATAATCAATTCTAAAGCTTTCTAATTTGAATCAATTGAAAGCGTTTTGTGACCTCTAGTCGCCCAGGTACGACGGTTGGCTTTCTAATTTGGCATAGTGTTGACAAACTTATGTATGGACTCGTCGGAGTGTACAATTGAGAAAACTGCTTCATCTACATTGTTTTTATCTTGCTAGTTAGTTAACTTTGATAAATAAATTATTAAATTTTTTTTTGTATTCGATTATGTTTCTATCAAAGATATCTATCTACGTACATCGTACATCTTGGAATACCTATTTTAATGTTTGCTAAACCACCCACAGATTTGGCTCCAATAACCCCAATGCATACAAGAAAAAAAAAAAAACAAAAACTAGAAAACGTCGTCGTCGTTTCTCAAATGTCAACCTTTTTTAGAGCGCGCCGTCGTCGTTGTCATGAATCTTCATGCAACGAAAACGAGAAAAATAAAAGAAACAAAATAAACATTTAAATACCCACACAACCATAGTATTAAATCCAACAAAAATGAAATGGACGAAAATAAATATTTTTGACATAGGAAGGGTGAAAAGAAAAGCAAAAAAAAAAAGTCATTGTTTAAAGAAAAAGATTTATCATTTTTTAAGATTTCTTCGGGTTAACCACAGGCGGACGCCATATTGGCGACTTTCATGGAAATTAAAGACAGAGACCTATGCAGCAAAATTAATACATTTTAACAATCTATTGATGCATTTATTAGATAAATCATGCCACTTTAAAAAGGGTGAATTGGATGACAGAATATCAACTTCACTTTTTTGATAAGAAAAAAATATAAATATAAAATGACAATCAGAATGTCACCTTACGTAACTTTGACAATTTATCAGAGGTGCAGAGGTAAAGTCAAATTGGTAGGTATGGACGCGGTATAAACGGCTGCCAAACGTGTTATTGGTTTTGATTTCACTCGCATTTAAAATACAGTTTTATCATTTTATTTACCTTCGTGTTGAATTATCTGCGCTTGAATCTGGGCCTCCTGTGCCATGTCGTGGATGTCCTGTCGAATTTGTCGGTCGAGGTCAGAGTTGACCTCCTCATGGTGGAGAGCATCAGGCGAAATCATTCTGTGTTAAGCTTCCTGCAGTCTCCTTATTAAATTATTTTACAATTCCCTTCTCTGTGATGAAATATTGATGAATTGTGGCGACACAAAAAAAATAACTCCGAGGAACTAATCTGCAATCAAAAATTAATTCTATTTAAAAAAAAACAACACAAATTTATTAAATATTATTATTTTGTAAATGTTTGAACATTTTTGTATAAAACAAAAACACACCAATATTTTTTTAAATTAAATTTATTCTTGGTCTTCGATTAGATTTTGCGGTGTACGATGACGAGAGTGCTTTTCAAATTCACACAATTCAATCGAATTTGATTATTTTTTTATTGAAAACCTCAGCGGTTAACACGATTGTTATTTATTTATTTTTGCAAAGTAGTTTACTTTGAGTGTTTTGCATTTGTGAATTAATTGATATGCCAAAGAAACTTCAAAATTTTTGTCGAAGAAAAGACAATTTTCACAGTCAACTCTCTGACAGCTGTCACCAAACGAATGAGAATCACCAGAAATGTAAAAAAAATGACGGCAAGTTACCTATAAGAATGCATTGTCTGGAAAGGGTTGGCAATAGTTTTGAGTGAAATAGAAAAGTAACGCGGTAAAATTTTTACCAAAATGGCGCCGTATTTTCTCATTTATTTTTCTTATTGAATTTCTGCTGTAGTGTAGGTTCCTTATTATTTTTTTTTGTATAGAGGTGATTTTGGTGTTTTGTTAGTGTTAGTGCAGTACCGGTGATGATTGACGTTTCCAGTATATAGAGCAAGTATGCCAAGAAAATGGTGTTAAAGAGTATGATGCAATAATGCAGTGTTACCAGAAAAGAATGACTTCAAGTAGTTTAAAAATCGACTTTTTTTCAATATGCGTTTTTCTTTTTTAGAGAATGGAATGAAGTTCTGAACAGAGTCCGAAAATGTCGAACATGTTTCGAAAATCCTTTGAAACAAGCGTGCTCTGAGTTGTTTTTGAAACACATCTAAGCACTTAGTTGTCACAAATTTTTTATATTCTACCAACTTGTGTTAGGCATTTAACTCTTTCCAGTTGTTTTATTTTGAGTTCATAGAGTGTACTCTGAACACGCTCAGAACATTCTCAGAACGTAAAAAGAAACACATATTCGAAGCTCTGAATACTCGTGGACTAAAAATGAAACACAATTTATTTTTTGACAACTCCTAACTAAAAAAAAAACGCCTAATTAGTCAACAAAGTACATTATTCGAATTTTGTTTTTACCAAAAATTAACTAATAATGCAATCAAATGACGTTTTTCTCTTCTTTTTGTAGTTTGGAATGTTTGCATCCGATTTGATTTGGAAGTTCAGTATAAATTCGTTTGTGACTGTTTTTTAGTACTGAGTAAATTCTTAATAATTATTTAATTATCGCTGCAATTAAACTTAACCCAAATTAACTCATAGAAGGATTTTTCTTTTTAAGCTCAGAGCAGGGAACTGAGCTGCCAAAAAAAGTTCAGTGTTTCTTTTTTAGCTCACATCAGAGCACACAGGTTAAGTTTGTATTTTCATTCAGCGCTAGATCGGAACGCGCTTTATGAGCTCAGAATAAAAAGACCGAGGAGATGGAGTAAAAAGCTGAGCGCGGCTACCTTCACTTTTTTTTCAAGTGATGAAAGACGGCGAAAAAAAATAAAAATGGAGATCGAAGCCTTTGTCAGTTCAGTGCTACATTGGGTTTCATAATTTCATCGGAGAGCTCTGATTAAATTTCGCTCAGAGCTTACTCGACATGTTCAAGCTCTGCTCTGCTCAGAGTTAAAAAAGAAAAACACCGGCAGCCTTATTTTATAACTCCTTTTTGGCGACGGATAAAAGTTACTTCGACTTTACAACGACTCTAATCCTGAAAAGCTTATTTATAATGAAAATGCACGAGGAATAGCGGTGGAATAAGCTAAAACTGGTTCATAGGAGGTTTAAGGCCGTTTTAGTATCTAAATGTCATTTTGAGATGACATTTTGTGAAATTTACAAAAAGGAGTGTAAGCAATTTTTTTCGTTTGTTACTAAGACAAAAAGGATAGATATTTTGCATTAATAAATTATTTATATTTTTCAAACGCTTTAACAGTTGTACGGTATTGGGGATGCAATTTGGTTGGTACATTCATTTATTGGGTTTGAACATTATACAATGCAATGATAACCAGAGTTTTAGATTGGTGATTTTTTTGGTAGTATATTTGACATAAGGAAGGCGTAGCTAAAACGGGTAAGAAAATATATTATAAATAAGGATTTGTTTGACGTGGCGTAAACCCGAAGTGCTTGGGCTCGGTTTAACTATTCCGAGGTTGAACCCAGTATTAGTGAAAAATAATAAATAAGACTGCGTGAGTTTTAAAGTGCAGGATAAAGTTTAAGTCTTAAAAGCGAATTACGGCACTATGGAAATTGGAATTCCAATTGGTTTTTCCGTTTACATTGCTAAATACGAACACAATTTTTTACGACTTTAAGTTGTAAACAACTTCAAATTTGAATTATTAATTTTAAAATATCAAATTTGAAAAGTTGTGAGCAACTTAATCGTCAAATTGCGTGCCGCCTACTTCATAGCAAATACACAAACAGGAATTTGACAGGCAGCGTATGTACACAACTTGCATTTTTGTAGCAGATTAGCAAATATTTCGACGATAGCTGATGTGATATTACACTCCTTCAAAAAAAAAAAAAAAAAAAAAATGAGTCAACAAAATGACATTTAGGACAAATCGAAATCTAATGACTTTTCGTTGTGTTTAGTTCCGAAGTTTTATGACAATTCAATGGAAATACGAAGCGAATCGTTTTCAATTCGTAAATTATACTTCTAAGATTTCCAGATAATTAACAGTTGAATATTTATTGTTTACTCTATAATATGCCGAACGTATAGAAATAGAAGAATCCTCTAGTTTCTAGAAAATTATTAAGAAGATCTTCAGCTCTTGATCTTCCTTGCTTTGAGTGAGTGTTTTTGTGTTAGGTGTTTATTATTTGTTAGATTTTCTTTATTTAAAAGATAAAATGTATTTAAAAGAAAACAATCAACAAAATATCACTTTCGCTATTTTCTATCGGAAATTCATTAAAAATGAAAATGTTATTTCACGATTTTGAAAATAGGGCGAATGTAGACGACAGAGGCCAAAGCAACAATATCAAACCATATTTTCACCTAATCAACCCACTGCGTATTTTTTTATCCTTTTCTTTTTTTATAATTCTGTAAATTCAACAGTTTTCATATTATTTTTAATTTTTGAAAAACTGTTTTCGCTTTTTATAATTTGACAAGTGCTGTCCCATTACTTGCCTTCTCATCTTCCTTCTCTACTGACTAGATCGTCATGAGTTTTTTTATGGGGATGTACAAGTTCTGATCTGTATATTGTGTACTATATGAAATCCCAGAGTGGATTTTTATATAAAACAAAACATTTGTTTGCGCCCTTTTAAGAAAAGTGAAGTAATCAGTTAGGTCTTTTTATTTCTTGTTCTCATGTGGGGCTTACATTTTGTGCACATTAATATATCTGCCGATATCATTATTTTACACTTTCGAAAGTATACAAATAAATTCCTTCCCATGGCCTTATACATACTTAAAAAGAAAATTTCAGAAATGCCATTAAAATCCGCACAGTAAAACAATTTCCTATTACATAACTTTGTTCACCATAGATGACTTGTCAAAAGTCACTTTCATTTTATTAATCAATGGAATATTCTTTTTACAATATTTTTCATAAGGCAACACTCTTCAATCGCAGAATGACATCGTTAAGAACGCCACCACAAAGCATAACCACTGATAAATAGAGAAAACAGAAATTTGACATTTAGCTGATTGGACGAAAAAGCCTACTATATAAGCCACTACTACTACTACAAACCACAAATGGAATGAAACAACACACTAGCGCGCAATACGTCACACTCACACGACTGCGCAAGAGCACAAAGTAAAATCCAAGATTATTTGACACGAAACCATTTTGACATTTTCCCCATCAAAAATTTGATGTTTAAAAAACTTTTTTTGTTATTCCACAATGACAATTATGATGAATCCGTCATTAAGATGCCGCTTTTTTAAGAAACAATAACAAACCAAAAAATATTTTTAAACGATTTAAAATGAAAAAAGAATTTACTTATTTATTTAAACAAATCAAAATGGCGTGCACAGAGTCAAGACTTACATGGTATAAAACTAGAAATTTCCAGGCCTTCAAACCAAAACTATTTCAATATTTTTTCATTTTTCCAATATTACGCGCGCAATCACTTTTTTTTAGCGAGTTTTGTGTTTTTATGGCTGAGTTGAAATTTTTGAAACGATTTTGGTTAAACGTTTGACTTCTCGATAGCTTTCATGTCAGTCAGTCAGAATAGCTAAAATTATCGCGGCAAAAGTTTTGGAACTTCACATGAGATTTTAACTCTAGATAAGTTGAATTCTTTTTGTTTTATTACTCCAGAAGTTGGAATATTTAACTGGTGGACACTTACAATAAGAATTTTAATTAATTTAAATTTTATATTTTCTGTATACACCTTCCTTAACTTTGCGAAAGAAACTTTGCAATAAAATAAATGCGAAAGCAAAACAGCAACTGACTGACAGAGTTGGTTGGGTAGACAGTAGAGTGACAGGAAGGCAATGCCGAATGATAACACAAAAGAAATGAGGCATAAAACGGAAGATGAAAATTTCCGTTTTATTTTATGGTATAGAGGGATGTGTTCACTAAAACTGTGTTCAGAATTTTCCAATATAAGCTCTAGTTACACGATAGGTGCGTTTTATTATTCACAAATCTATCTGGATCCGGATCTGGATTAAGTTTTAACATGTATTATACTACGTTTTCACCAAGAGTAAATCCTTGATTTAAGTGGATTTACCATAAATCTTCTTTAAATCTCGAAGATTTACCATACAAATTTATTTCGTAAATCTAGTAGATTAGAAATAAATCTCTACTAAATCTTCATAGGATCGATCGGTCGAAGTTCGAACTGACCTAACATCCATACGGTGCTAAGCTATCTCGATGATTTTTCATCGTTTGGCACAAATGAAACTTTCTCTCGCTTCTACTTTATAAGAAAAAATGAAACAACATTAGCATTTTGATAGATGCTGTCAAAGTTAATCTTCTTATTAAAGGCTCGGTCAAACAGAACGCGTTTTAACGCCGCGTTTCACCGCCGCGTTCAAACTAAGCGTTGTATTACATTGCAATACATGTCACACTGAACGCGTTTTTGACGCCGCGTTGAATTCACCATGGCGTTGCAACGCGGCGGTGAAACGCGACGTTGTGTGAAATTACAGATTATTTCTAACGCTGCGGCAGTCAAAGGAATTTTAAATTTTTTCAAGATGGAAAAATTAATTGAATTGGTGAGAAATTACCCATGTCTATACGATATGGGTGATAAATCGTATAAGAACATTGTTTTAAATACATATTTAATTATTATTATTGAAATATGAGACAAATTTGTCTCTCATCATAAATGCCGCATTGATAGGTCTTCTGTTTGTTGGCCTTCGAGATGTGCGACTCTTCTTTTTTTGTTAATTGGCATGTACCCAAATTCTTTTTCTTTTACGGGAATTTCGTAAAATAGCAAATAGAAGCAATAATTCCCCCTCCGAATATGAGCTGCTTGAAATTATTTTTGTTAAGGAATTATTGTTTCGTTTGTTCATTGCTTGAAAGCTATCTGTTTGACGTCCTCTGACGCGGCGGTTGCAACGTCGCGTCAAAATAATCTTACCGTCGCGTTAAAAAATCTTAACGCGGCGTTGAAAACGCGTTCTGTTTGACCGAGCCTTAATCTTTCAGTGCGGTGAAAACACCACATAAATCTCTTACCTTAAATCTCAGATTATCTTTTGGTGAAAACGTAGTATTACAAAAACAATTTGGGATCCTGTTTTCTATCGGGATCTATTTCAAAGATCCAAAAATCAGTTACTACACTGAAAATAAAACGGATCATAGTGACAGAAGTATTAAAACTATGCTCATCTCTCTTTTCCTTATATTTGTTGATTTTCAAATGTTTGTCCCCTATTACACGATGTCTCACGAGACGAGGCTCACGTAAGTGCGAAAAACAAAGCAGATATGATGAAATGAGATGGAAAAAAATATTCCCGGTGAGTACCGGGCTGATTTTTAGTAGTCTCATTTTGACGTTTCTTTTTTTCATATTCGTTTTATGTTGTGTTGTGCATTAAAAAATACGAACATCTGTCAAATTTGAGACATGAGTCTCATGAGACATGAGTCAACGTGTAATAGCTTTTGCCTCACGGGATACAAATTTAAAAGGAAAGTCAAAAATGAGACATGTCTCATGAGGCAACGTGTAATAGGGGACTAAATTCGCATCGTTTTATTTTCAATTTATGATCCAGATCCGGATCCAGATAGATTTGTGGATAATAAAACGCACTTATTATTCACAAATCTATCTGGATCCGAATCTGGATTAAGTTTTAACATTTATTACAAAAAAAATTTGGGATCCTGTTTTCTATCGGGATCTATTTCAAAGATCCAAAAATCAGTTAACACTGAAAATAAAACGGATCATAGTGCAGAAGTATTAGGTGCGTTTTATTATTCACAAATCTATCTGGATACGGATCTGGATTAAGTTTTAACATGTATTACAAAAACAATTTGGGATCCTGTTTTCTATCGGGATCTATTTCAAAGATCCAAAAATCAGTTATTACACTCGCGAGTAGGTGCCTTATTGTTAGGCTAGCCGCGCACTAGCAATTTTTAGTTGCGAAACTGTTTGGTTACTTATAGAAAACAGATGAACTGTTTGGTTGAATGTCCGTGAATTTGCAGATAATTATATGTTCAATAAAATGGCGAACTTATTTTAGGAAATCGTTTAGTTTGTGTCAAAACACAAACTTTTTAGTTGCTCAAACCAAGCAGTTTCGCAACTAAAAGTTGCTAGTGCGCGGCTAGCCTTATGGTAATGTAGTGTAAGCTAGTGTAAAAAAAGAGACAAGAAATAATTTAAAATTTACAAACCCAAGGATAAAAAGAGACGGGTTATATAACACTGCTGTCAGTAAGATCCGTATCGTTTTATTTTCAAGGGAAGATCCCGATCCAGATAGATTTGTGGATAACAAAACGCACCTAGTATTATCATGGAGCCTGATTTTGTCGTACGCATTGCTATCCTGGCGGCGCTGAAATTAGCGGACGATTTTACAGTAGAAAGTAGGATAAGGAATACAAAAAATAGTAAAAAAGAGAATATTTTATTAGAGACAAATCTAACAAGTACTTTCGCTATGCTTAAGATGTCGCCCCAATCGTTCGTTTTGATGAGAGGACTATAAGTTTTATATACAAAAGGTGTGCGTTTTATTATTCACAAATCTATCTGGATCATCCTTTGAAAATAAAACGATACGGATCTTATTGACAGCTGCAGTGTTATAAGCCCGTCTTTTTTTATTCTTAGGTTTGTAAATTTTAAATTATTTCTTGTCTTTTTTCTTTACACAATAGTTTACACTACCTTATCATAAAAGCCATCTACTCGCCAGTGTAATAACTAATTTTTGGATCTGTGAAATAGATCCCGATAGAAAACAGGATCCCAAATTGATTTTGTAATACAAATGTTTAAACTTAATCCAGATAGATTTGTGAATAATAAAACGCACCTAAAGATACAATTCAGATCCGCACATGAAATGTAGCGGATTATATTATTCATATGATCGATATTTCTCCGAAGCTCTCTGCTGGGAATTCTCTTATTCGTCTGCTTGGAATTGGAAAAAAAGGTCCAATATTGTCCATTTCCAAATTTAATTAAAGATGAAGAAAAATTAGAAAATTATTTCTGTTTAGGTGGAGCGATTGAACTTAAATTTTTAATGAAATCAAAACAATTTATCTAATATTCTCATGATTGTAACATGAACAGCTGCTTACGTGAATTTCACATTGGTTCGGGATAATGAAGATCACCCGATGGATAGCAGAATGCAAAGGTAGTGTGAAAGGGAATCGAATATACGATTCACGTGAATAGCAGAATGCGCTGATAGTCTAATCCTCTATTGAACTCAATGTGGATATACTGCTTTTAAACGAAGCAGTATTACCTTGCGATTTTTAAGCCCGTTGGAGAGAGACGTGTTTGGTGGCGGGGTTACATAAGGCGGAAGATGACTCCAAAAGAGAAACTAAGATTAAAAATCGCTTTCGTGTAAAAGCAGTAATAGGCAATTTGCCTTATCATGAATTCTACCGTAATCGGAAACTTTTACGAAGTCGGAAACACAGAAAATCAAAGAATCGATCATAAGTAAAACAAAACATCCTGTTATATTATTCCTGAAATTATAACAAAAAAAGGGGTTTAAATAAAAAAGGAAACGTTGTAATTTAATTTAGTTTTGTGAATATTTATTACTCCGAATTCACATAAAGCTTCAATTTAACTTAAACTACAAGTATTTGTTTTTCAGTTTTCTTTAAATTTAATGAAGAAGAAAGTCTCAAATGTAGTTCCTGTACATGGGGTGAAATGCCATTTGGTAGGTATACGCACGTTCAAACCTAGGTGCAGCTTTCCATAGAATAGGATGTATAAGGCATGCATATATACGTAAATAATAAATAAAAAACAAGTAATTTTAATTTACGATGACTTTAACGAGTTGCTATTATAAATTTGTTTTGTTTTTTTTTTTAATACGGTGCGTTAAAACATATACCTAATACATATATAGCTACGTATATGTATAAACAACAATTATCAACTTTAATTAGAACAACCAGAACTATGTATTTACTAGTAAGGTACTTAAAATTTGTATTGAAATTTGTTTGCGACAGATTGTTTGTTGGTGGTTTTCGGTGCAGCCGATTGATTTAGGAACAAATTGAGAAACTGTTCATTCTGAGTTTCGTTCAGAGGCATCTCAAGTTCGCTGCAACTCCTTATAATTTCAGCACATGCTCGGAGATCATTGCGATGATCTAAAATATGGAATAAAATTGAAATATAAATGAAGTACATTTCAAAAGTTAAACTTACATTGATAATTGAATAGAAGACTTAAACAATTACTGCACGAATCGCGTTGTTTATATTGTAAAAATATTTCGATTAATCGATGCACAGCATCAACATTTTTCTGCCGCAGAAATGAAGAACACAATGATTGGGATCTACAAAGAAATCACATTAATATAAAATAAAAATAATTTTAACTTTTATTACTAACCGCCTGCCAATCAAACCATGCAATTCTTCATATTCCTCGAACAAATGGGTGGCGGTTTTTTGATCAGAAAACCATTCACTTGCAAAGCATGCCTTCCACACACATGCCAATCCAAAGATATCATTTTGTTCAGCGTAGATTTTCTTAGCTATTTTAGTCAGACCAACCAGAACGGCATCGCTTTTGGTCTCTAGAGTTTCTTCGGAGATGGTTTTGAAAGCAATTCTTATCATACGTCGACCTTCGTCGTCTTTACAACTCGAGTAACCTTGTTCAAGGGTTCGTAGTGCTCCATCTGAACTACCACTCCGCCACATGGCCATTGCTTTAAAAGGAGCCAAACCACCATAGATTTTGAGAAGAGGATTTTTTTGCAACTTACAAATTTCAATAAAATCTTCGATTTGCTGGGTCTTTTGTAAGGTGCTTAGATATTTTAGACATTCGATGAGAACGTCCTGAAATGAAATTAAGAAGGTTATTGAACAAGATACACAACGGCTGAATATGGTTTGTATGTTTATAATGCAATTAGTTAAAATAATATAGGTAGATCTTTAAGATGCGAGCAAAGCTTTTGAACTTTCGGTTTCACCAGGATGGAGCAACGGACTACATTTAACCCGTTATTATATATCCTCGATATTGATAAAAGTTTTATGACAGGTTTGTTACGGTATGATCTCGAGGCTCTGAACAATTGGATTAAAATAAATAAACTCAAATTCAATACGAAAAAAATATGGTGCTGAAAAGTGCTTTTAATGATGATCTTGTCACTGAGAAGGAAAAACTTGGAATAGTTTCCGCAATTAAGTATCTCGCCATTTTCATTGGCAATGGGCTAAAGTTCAGAAATCATATAGAGTATTTAATTAAAAAGTTAAAAAAAATCGTTTTTTTATAGAATCAGTAATAGATTCTTAATGTCAAATGCAATTAAAATGTTCAATGTTATAATCAAACCGAACTTGTTTTTCGGTCCTTTTGAATTGCCCCATTAAGGACATAACAATATTGCGGAAGTTACAAACTAAAGATTGGATATTTAGATGTGATCTCCATTTTATTTATGCTGAAGACGCTTAAATGGCTAGACATCAAGCAACGAATAGTATTCAATGTACTAATGTACGTATTAAAGCTCAAAAGTGGACTCTTACTTCGTCAGCGATGTCCTGCCATATAGTTTGATATAAAATTAAATTAAATTTGGTGGAGCAACAACTCGAAGAAAACCAGGAACTAGTGACTTACAACTCTCAACCATTATTGTTTGCGTGTTAACAGGAATGGAGGGACGTACAATTTTCCAAACAGCTAATGAGTAGCACTTTTCATGAAAAGAGATACTCTAAGAGGATTTGTCAATTCCTCGCAGGAAGCAGTACACCCCTGAAAACTTTTTTTTTGCACCGGCTGATAATCGAACCCAAGATTTTCTGCATGACAGTGCAACTCACTAGTTATTATGCCAAGGGGTACTATAGTTTGATAAGCAACAACAATTTTCTGCTAAACTTTCAGTAGAAGGTAAAAATAGAGCGATGTATAAGGGCCTTGTACTGATGAAATATCTGCAGTTTCATTGAGTCTTTCTCAATGGTTTCTGAAATTTAAAAGAATATGATACCTACTTAACTCTGACGATTTCCGGCGATAAACCTTTCGGCATGTTCTCGTTCATTTGCGCCATTATAAAACTTTATAACTAACTTTAGTCTGGTTTTTCTTGGTGGTTTTCTAATATGGAAAAAGACATCCAAGACGAAAGGTCTCGTTTCATGCGTTCGTTCAAGATAAGGTTCTTTATGATGGATATCCAAGAATTTTTTTTATCAATTTCAAATTATACATTTCGGAAAAGAAAATAACGTATGATGATGGATGATAATGCGAATCTGTTTCTGGTTGTTCTGAAATATGAATATGTGTTTGTTGAAATTTTTGAATAACTCTGGTTAGTAGGTCCGATTCTTCTGAAAGTATATATGTACTTCAATTTAGCCGATACATGATACGCAGTGTTTTATGCGTTCACACGTTTTTATACCCCGACACAAAAAAAAATTGGAGAGTGTCAAAGCTGATAAGTGAAAAAGGTTTCCATGAACTTCAATAGAAATAGCATAAGCATTTAAGCAAGCGGTGGTGCAAAGAAGAAGAGTATAGAATCTTTCTAGTCATCGTTAAATTGTTCAAAATGTGGAAATGGATATAATATACAAGTTAAGGTCTTTTCTAGATTTATGTACACCTTTAAATAGTCTATTGATTTCCAATTAAAGGCAAATTGCAGTACGAAAACTTGAATTTTTACACTCTAAAAAAATATCTACGATGTGAATGACTCAGTTGATTTTCCTAAAACATAGTGAAGAAATGTTTACTTTTGAAAAACCATCATTACATCGACATGTAGGCCCACTTTTTCACTGCCGACTAAACTCTGAGTTAAATCGAACCGAATTAAGTCTGCATGCCAGGGTATGGCCGTGGCACGACGGTTGTGTGCTCGCCTGTCAACCTCATGATCACAGGTTCGATCCATGCCGTCGTCTATGTCGTTTTAATCCCATTAAAACCTTCTAAAAATTGTCATCAATGGGTTGCTGGTTTACTCATTGCATGTTGCTCAGGCATAACACTAACAACATGTAATTGAGTTAAACTAGTATGCCCAACAAGATGAACACAAATAAAATATTGTGAATTATAAGCAACATAGAAATAAGACACTCATTTCTCCGCTTTAGCTCAGCCGCCATCCCTGGAGATAAAAATATCTGAGACAACCACCAACAGTCTCAGAACATCGTGCCACATATCTTTCCTATCCTTCTTTCTCTTCATTAACTTCACGCCCGAGCTGTATTGAAACATTTAAAGGGTAATCATAATCCCTTGAGCGCGGGTAGATTATAAAAAAAAAAATATAAAGTAATTATTGTTTCAGCATATTTTGTCAAATTTTTGGTGAGTTTAATTCGAATTAACTTAAGATTCAAAGAACTGAAGGAGTTAACTCGATTTGCTTTGATCGAATTTGCTTTAAATTTAGGATAAATATTTATATATGAAGTTCACAATAGAGGACATCAGAAAACAAACTGTTGTTACTACATCCAGCGATAAAACTACATCCTTTTAAACATAAAAAAAAAACATGCATATAAAACAACTCCATTATGACTAAATCCAGTCTCGAGTTTCTTTTATCAATTAAAATCACTAAAGGAAACCAAGGTTGTTAGTTCTTGAATTTTCGGGTTTCTTCAAATCCATACATTAGGTATGGTTTATTTTAAGTAAAATATTTTGAAGTAGAAGGGACCGAATTATTTCCCTTCTTTGAAAGTCATTCAAGCCCACCATTAAAAATCGTAAATACAAAATTCACAAAAATGTCCATGCGTGTTTATCTAGTTATTGCGTGCAACCCTCTTGAGACTTTATAGGACAACAAGACTAAAGTGACCTTTAAGAACGGAACGGAGGTGGTTCCTTCTCTATGTGATGTCATGCCTCACAATCATGATATTGAATTTTTGATTGTGAAATCATGATGTCATTATTTATGGAATTAAAAATAAATTTATTTGAATAAACAAGGAAAGAAGTCATTGACAAAAATAAACTACAATACTCAAACCTACCTTGGATGGAAGTAATCTCCAAGCAATGCACTGTTTAATTAAGTACAGAAAGTCCACTTTATTCTTGATTTCCAGAGTAGACAGAAGTAGATTGTCCAATTGCGCCCGGGACAGTGTTCGAATGTCTAGGCCGAGTTCGGGCGAACGAATCGATTCCAAATCCTGCATGACACCCTTCTTGGCCAGCACTACTGTCTGACCGAACGATGGTGTTGGTGAGCTACGACCTTCGGACTTCATTAGATTCTCGCGCAGTGATTCCCATTTCTTCGTCTTTTTGGTAACCAACTCGTTTGTGAAAGTGTCAATTACATCGATTTGCGTTGACTTGTGCAATGATGGCCACAAAAAGTTGATGCAGTTCTGGAGATGCAGCAAGACTTTGGGCGATCCTGGCGATGATGGAAAACGAGTTAACAAAGCCATTCTTCTTCTGCAAGCGCACCAGAAGCGAAATGAAACCTTTAAGCAAGCTTTATGATTTTATTACGAATTCTTGAATAATTTTTTGTTGTTTAAAAGTGCATTTTGTTGCCAGCGGTTATGTAAAAATAAACAAAACAATACTAGGGAGTCTTCACATCGCCAAAATAAATACAAGAATAAACAGTGAGTGAAATGAAAAATGATAAGAAGCCAGTGAAATTCGTTGGAAAGCGATAAAAAAATGGATAGAGAAATGTCAACATGGGTGGATGACAGCTTCTGGTACCTAAATAAAACATCTCTAGTAATCTGGTACGATTTATTCTTGTTTTAACTAGACATGGATAGATGGCGCATTGAAAAGTAAGTTATATTTTCAAATATGAGATAATGACTCAGCTTCTCATGTTTTATTTTTTAAAACAAAAATGATTTTGCTAATTTTTCTATCTAAAATATTGTATCTGCAATATTTTTATTTTTAACAGTCAATTCACAGTGCTAATCATCTTTGATCAATGCTTTTGTCAGCTGTTTTGAATTGTTAATCTCAGAAAATTCTTATGGTTATGTATTCAGATGGACATTTAATATTCATATATATTTTGTTACTAAGACAAAATGGATAGTTATTTTGCATTTATAAATGATTTACATTTTTTAAATTCTCGAACTGGAAGAAGGAGAAGGCCAAAGGAGTTCAAAACTCGTTGTAATCCCATGACACTAAGGGATGCAGATTTACGCTCGAAGTATCGATTTTCGAAAGAAAATATGAAGACATTACCTTTTCTAAGGTATTGAATAATAACCGAAATAAGCTGGGGTTTGTTTACGTTTATAATAACCAGAGTTAAAGATTGGTGTTTTTTTTTGATAATATATTTGACATAAAGAAGGTGTAGCTAAAAAGGCTAAGAAAATATTTTATAAATAAGGATTTGTTTGACGTGGCATAAACCCGAAGGAAGTACTTCGACTCGGATTAACTATTCCGAGGTTGGACCGAGTATTAGTGAAATCTAATAAATAAAGCTTTTGGAGAGTAAAATTTGTCCAAATTAGATTCAACTTGAATTGCCCAATGAAGAGACAAGAAAATCTAAACTTAATTTTTGGAAAAAAAACTTAATATTCCTGGTGTCTTAAGCTAAGTGTACACGATTGGTAAAAAATCTACCAATCTCTTATAATTTACTGTCAGAAGTTGGCTGACAATTTATTTTCAGATAGCTGGCTAAATACCTATCAATTAATTGTAAGAGATTGGTAGATTTTGTACCACCCGTATACACACACAACTAATTGTCAGTTTTTGTTGGTTATGGAAACTGCTATATTGGAACCTTGGCTGCAAATTGTCTGACAATGAAAAAAATTGTATGATGCTAAAAAACGTACATCTTACAATTTCTTCATTGTCAGAAACGTCAGACAACGGTAAAAATTGGTAGGCCTGACAATAAGTTGTGTGTGTACACGATTATCAAAACCTTACAATTTACAGTTTTACAATTAATTGTCAGATACTTTTTCTGACAATTAATTGCAAGATTACACGATTATCAGCTAGCGTACACATGAGTATCAGATTTCTTACAATTAACTGTCAGCCAATGATCTAACAACTAATTGTCAGACAAATTTTCTGACAATTAATTGTAATACTACACGGTTGTAAGACATTGTAAGCTAGTTTTTCACTGACAGATCTGACAATATTGTAAGATCTACCGATCGTGTACACTTAGCTTTTTAGGATGAATCGATGGGACCTACATATGTAAGTAAGAATTTTGCAGGCAATTCAAGAACCAGCACTGTAATAGAAAAGGATATTTTACATTTTTCTTTGAAATTACTAAATTTCCACAACTAGATCTTATCGAATTTAATTCACCGCAAAATCGAAATCTGGAACACGGAAATTAGCATCAATTTAACTTCAGAAAAAAATAAAATCGATATCGATAAAAGTGAATTGCAGAACACCAAACTGTATGTTGTATCGATTTTAATTTCAATTCAAGTGAAAGCGAAATGTAGAACCTGGCTGTTAGCTTTCGAATAGTTTCTCCCTATTCAACCATTGGGCTTTTTGCACATGGTATGAATGTTGCCGGCAGAAAACTCAATTTTTAGGATAGGGAAGCAAAGTTAGAAAACTAATGCACACACACATTTCTACATTTGAGGTATATATTTTTTCTATCAGAATAATTCATCCCTTGTGCGCTTGAAGTCAAGTATGAAAACGGTGTTCTACCTGGCAGAATTCATCCTCCCGTGTGCGCTGGCTCATAAGGATGCTGTTTCGAAGCGCTTAAGTTTCGGATGTTTGCTTCTTATAACTGCGGGTAAACTAATGAGTTGCATAAAACGCTGTGAAATAAAGCCAAATCTAACTAATTTCTCGGCTTCAAATTTAACAATATAACTCTCTAGCAATCGCACCAAATTATTTTATAACAAAAAAAAAAGAGTGTGTGTGTACTGACTTACGCGCGCTAGAAGTAAAACTTCTTTTCCCTCAAGCAAACATTTTGTACAAACCAACATAAGAACTACTTGTTGATTAAGATTATAATGAATTTACAAATTGGTTATATAGCCGATTAGTTTTCGAATCCTTAAAAAATTAAACAATTCATTCCTCACTTATCGTCTCTAAAAAAATTGAGTCTTGTGACATAAATGTAAAGCACTGTTTGTGTGTGTTCCCCTTTCGTTGGAACTGTTTCAATTATACAAATGATGCAATTAGTTTTAGAATGACAGCTTGGTCTGTCAAGCACTTTCTTGAATTTATTGAGAAAATCAAAAAAGTCATGTTTGTTACCAAGGTTGATCAAAATGGATGGCGCTCTTTTTAATTCATAGATGGCGCTGTTTATGTTGCACAGATGATTTTTTTTTTTAACGCACATGATTACTAAGCTGGGTACACATCATAAATTGTGAAAGGACACTGGCGTCAATACTAGGCGTTTTTAAGTGCATTTTTATCTCCGCTTAAATTTGTCAGATGGTGACTTTAAAATCCAATTGAAAACGACAGACAAAAGTTTTTATTATTATTTTTTTATAATTCATGATTCACTATAAACCTTTTCGTTGTTGTAAAATCGTTCCGCAATTCCTTAGACCTGGAGCATAAATTCAATTTTTATTTTTGCAACTGTTCGGTTGATAAAATGAAACATATACAAAAATCTAGTAAAATGAAACATAAGCCCATATGTTTCATTTCAGCAACCAAACAGATGTGAAACTAAAAATTGAATGTGCGCGACTATTCTTACTTCATTTATTAATTTCATTTAACGTGATGACGAGAAATGCTTTATTACCTATATCCTCGTCTGCTTTCATAGTTTGAAACTGATCTTACAACAACGACGATGTTCATCACGCACATCTCTTTTTTCTTATCGCATTCATTAGGTGCGTTTTATTATCCACAAATCTATCTGGATCCGGATCTGGATCTTCCCTTGAAAATAAAACGATGCGGATCTTAGTGACAGCAGTGTTACAAGCCCGTCTCTTTTTATCCTTAGGTTTGTAAATTTTAAATTATGTGTTGTCTTTTTTCTTTACACTATAGCTGACACTACCTTACCATAAAAAGCCATCTACTCGCCAGTGAAATAACTAATTTTTGGATCTTTGAAATAGATCCCGATAGAAAACAGGATCCCAAATTGTTTTTGTAATACATGTTAAAACTTAGTCCCGATCCGGATCCAGATAGATTTGTGAATAATAGGTGCGTTTTATTATTTAAAATTGAAAATAAAACGATACGGATCTTAGTGACAGCAGTGTTATAAGCCCGTCTCTTTTTATCCTTGGGTTTGGAAATTTTAAATTATGTCTTGTCTTTTTTCTTTACACTATAGCTTACACTACCTTACCATAAAAAGCCATCTACTCGCCAGTGTAATAACTAATTTTTGGATCTTTGAAATGAATCCCGATAGAAAACAGGATCCCAAATTGTTTTTGTAATACATGTTAAAACTTAATACAGATCCGGATCCAGATAGATTTGTGGATAATAAAACGCACCTATTGTGTCCGAGCCAAAGGATTCTTCTAATTGTATACGTAATGCTAATTTAATTTTGACACCGAATTTAAAATTCATCGCATATGGCAATGCTAGTTTATATTTGACAACAGGGAGCAGAAAGTTTATTTACAAGTGTTGTTTTTATATTTCGCATTAATTATTTTGTAAATTTTTGTGCGTAGTTTTCAAGTTAAATAGTATATAAGTATTAATAATTATGGGGTAGGATAAAGTGTTAAATAAATAAAACCATACTAAAGATGTATTTTGTTGGTGTTTTTTTTACGAATTGAAGTGGTTTTCGTTTGAGAAATTGTTCGGCCACATATTTCATTTAAAAAAAGCTTTTATTGTGTTTTTTTTTTTAATGAAATTATGTTTTTAATTCTTTTGCTGGTTAGTTGTTGTGGTTTTTTTTTTCATAAAAAGAACATTTTTTTCGGCGATAAAAGGTTTTTTTAAAGTCTTTTAAATAACCTCGAACAAAGTTCAAAAAATAATTGTAAAAAACATGTCGCTGTCTTTGACGGATAACGTGTCGTTTTGATATGTCACTGACAACTCCATAGAACATTTTTTACCCCCAACGCCGGAAAAGAAGTTTTACTTCAAAAAAATATTAAAGTACATGGAAAGTTAAATCAGGGGCCGAATTACCGCTTCAGTGACGAGTGAGTCCCATCAGTGATCGAATGAAAATGTCTAATTGGAGTAATTTATATTGCTCGATAACGTAAGCGGTAATGCCAAACTCACATAATTCAGTCACGTATTACTCGATAACTGATGCGGTAATTTGGCCCCAGAATCTAATTATGAGTTTAGACCCTTTTTATATTACATATTAAGTTTCTGTTTTTTTTTGGAAAACATGAATTGTAAGTAAATTTTCCGCCAAAGATTTTGTCGCCCAGGGCATATGTTAATATAGCGCTGGGTTTTAATACGGCTATCTACTTATTTCTTTGTCTTAAATTTATACGAACCAAAATATGTAAGCATAATGTTATAATAATGAAGATGACATGCAAAGAAAGCCTGTATGCCTCAGGACAACAAGTACAGGGAGTAAAATCGATTTTTAATAATTTGAAAAATAATAAAGCCTCTCAAAAAAAGTGATGAGAAAAAACAGAAATCCTTCACTTATCACTTAAAGCAACAGGATTCCAGAACATATATACATAGGTAGAAGGGAAATTCTTTAAATACGTATTTTCTGCCTTTATCACTTTACTTCTTTTTGTATGTGGGTTGCGCTTCTTAAGTTCTATCATCACCTTTGGCACTCTCGCGAAGAGACTAGAAGTGGATAATAACCATATTGAAGTGAGAAGTGATGCAGCAGCGCAGCCTTTTGTGGAAACTTTTAAAGGATCCAATTGAAACTCATTGAAGGGTGTTTCCAGGTTCCCAATCTCTGGCACTTTTACCCTGGATTTGTATGGTTGGTATATATTTATAATTCATGTTTTCACTCACTTGTGTGTGCCGGGATGTGTGTTTTTTGGGTTTAACTTTGGATATGGATTTTCTACAGAATCTACTGAACCAGATGAAATGCCTTAAAAGCTTTTGTTATATCGTATATGTAATCGACTTTATTATATCAATATCTGGATGAACTCAACTCCTATCTGGGTATGCGCCTGTGTGATACGGTTTGGTTTAACTTTTTTTTTTTGAAGAAATGTATGTTGTGAACTTACGATGAAATGCTAAACTATCGTTGGCATAAACTTGTTATTATGGCGTATAGTAGTAAGTAGTAGTAGTTATTAGTCCGGAATTCTTCTGTAAGTATGGTATGTGCATATAAACCGATTTTGGTGATATTTTTAGAACGGTGCTAATGGAAACAACAAATTTCTTGAAAGAAAAGTATCACGAAAAGTAACTAACATCTACTCATCATAAAATTTTGGTTCATTGCCAAATTATAATCTAGTAGCAATCTGTTCCCATCGGAAAATTTTCAGAAGAAGCTCAGAAATCCAAAACTAAAGACGACAAGAAATATATGTACCAAAATACGAACAAGGTTTCAATGATTTGAAGGAATGAAGACCTATCAAACATGTATTCAGTCTTATTGGACCCTCTTCGCTTTGTCATATCAGAGCTGAAAAACACGATACTCTCTAAAAATGATTAGCTTATAAGAAATAACGCCGCCGGTCTTTGACGAATTTCAAGAACTCCGGTTGTTTTTTTTTTGTTATTTATTTATTCTACACAGGTTATGAAAGCACTGATGGTCTGGCAAGAATAGGATCAAGAATTGATATTAATAAAATAGACACAACAGTTCAGGTCCCACCCTGTAATCTTAAACATATAATCGAGAGCGAAGTTCTACATACAATAAACAAGAGATGGAGTCCGCTCGATACCTGTCTTATAACTAGAAAAATATGGCTTAGTTTCAACAAACAAAAGACCGACATTATCATCCAACTGAGTTAAAAGCCTCTATCTCTTCTCATAAGCATAACCATCGTATACTACCAACTGGGTTACCAACAGCGTTGCCGCTGGGCTTCATGAAAGTGTAACACATTTTTTTAAAAAACGTAACAAAAGCGAAAAAAATGTAACAAATTGAAAAAAATGATTTAAATCAAAGAATGCTCTTGAACTCAATTTTTAATTTTTAATAGGAACATAAGTTTTCTTCATCACAGTTTTTAAATTCAGTACAAAGCTATACATTAAATAATAAGTTAATAAATTATTATAAGTAAGACACATTTTAAGTTTTACATAAAACATGTTTAGGCAAATTAAGAGAATTGATCTTTTATTTGTTTTGCAAACATTATTGATTCAATGGTATTCAAGTGATACCTATTGGTTAAATCATTTTTTATCAAATTTAGCTCTGAAAAAATACGTTCTGCTGCCGTAGAACTGTGTGGTAAACTTAATATTTTATAAACAAATTCTGTTATATTTTCAAAAAGATTTTCTTTTTAAGCGTTTTTCAAAGAGCCAACATGGAATGTGGAAACTGGAATACTTTGAGGAATGGATATCTAAACATGTTTATATGCTGGATTGAGAGATCGAGTTTGAATTTGAAGTGAAAGATAGCAAGATTTCGACTAAACTGTAACTGAACGAGTTCGATCGAGTCGAATGAAGGTGATTTCAACTCAATTTAGGACGTAGGTGTACAAATAGGTGGAAGTGTTGTTTAAGCGCACTTCACACTGATTAAAAAAATCATAAATTAAATTTAAAAAAAAAAAAAAAAGTTTGGAGAAAAAGTGTAACAAAAACAAAAAAAAAGTAACATAGTAACAAATAAAAAAAAATTAAGAAAAGTGTAACACTTTTGTTACACTTGTAACATTGTGGCAACGTTGGTTACCAATAGAAAAGATGAAAATCAGTATGAACGACTTATTGAGAGGATGCGGTGACGAGGAGATACATGCGGATACTCCCTGCGTCACTGCCCTGCGACCAAGAGATTGGAAATCGCCTCCAACTACAGTCAAAAGACATAAAAAGGGTCATAGAAGGAACGAAAAAAACTAAACGACACGCACGTGGACGGAGAATGCACATCTCACCTATATACCAGGGATTGCCACTACACAAAGGTGTTTGCATCTCCTCAACCAGGTGGTTATGTGACGACAGACATTTATTCAATGACTTAGAAGTACCCTCCGACATTTCAAGATATAGCTTGCTGAAACTCATCAACACCCTCAACGGGCTTGAATGAGATAAGATTTATCATAGGTTTTCTTGCATGGGAGTCACAATCTCTAAGGTATCACAACGGATCTATATTGATCTAAGTGTGACAGTAACAAGATCAACTATTAGCTCATTAACCTACGAGTAACCTACCAGAAGAGTTCTTCAAAAATGCATGTAATGTTTTCCTATGATGCTTGTATCCATTCATCCACTTAATATCGGTGGAAGGGAGAATCCTCGATGATTGAACAATCAGCTACTTCTTAAATGTTAGGCGAAACTTGTTGGTCTTGAAGTATACGAGGACAAGACCAAACAAACAAACATGTGTCCACCACATAGGACAAAACGCCACTATTGAAAACTCTCACGGTAAATTGAGGGTTTGACGAAGTGCACGCTTTACAAAACCCTTATACCCTGTCTCCTTTACGGCACCGAGTGTAGTTAGTAAGCAGAAAGGGATAGATGATACAGGGCTTTTTCTAAAGCAAATTGTTTCAGAAATTATATCAATCCTTCACACCAGTACACACACCGTTTAGTCTAGGATTGTCTCTTTTTTATAAACATATATCGTAAAAATGTGTTCAAGTGATGTACATACTACATAGGTAATCCAGCTACACTGAATTAAATTAAATAAAATAAAATCTTTGAATTATCTCTTTGGCCTGTGCACTGTCTTTTTTGTCCCTATATACAGGAGCGCACTAAGTCAAATCTAGTAAGTATCTCTATGGGAACTTGTAAACCCCTTTTCAGTGCAATGCATTTTATTAAAATTCGAAAGTTTTCGAAAGCGGCTATGTCAAAAAAAATGTTCGTTATTAAAGCGAACATAATCCATAAGTTTTTGACCAAGAAATAATACATCGACAAAAATTGACTGACTGGTGTGGCTTATGGAGTGGCGGTATCTTCGCAACTTATTTCTTTCAAAATGAGGAAGAGGACACCTTTACCAACAATGGTATCGCCTAAAGCGCGAAAAAAGTGATTGCAATCGTTTTAGTGTGGAATGAATAATGCTTATAGCAAATTTAAAGTCACAGTCTCAAAGTGAAGCCAATGAATACAATCTTTTAATTGAATTCAATGAATGATTTTTAAGATTATATTCACAAAAGATTGCATTTGTTTACAACGCTGTAATATTTAATAAAAAAATAATATATATTTGAAAAACAAAAGTTAAAAAGGTGAGATTCTCAAATTGCTTAATCAGATCCCCCGTGAGTTATTGAACATCTGAGTATGAAACTTCTCACATCAATTGTTTCATGCACAAATTCTCGCACACTTAAAAGTTGATGAAGCGGGCCTGCACTTGTTTGTTTAACAATAGTTACATACATGGTGGTCGATATGGTGTGCAGAGTTGAAATGAATGTTTATTCTCGCAGACTAAAAACCTAAGAAAAGAACAATATCCTCGCAAGGATCCGACAGTCGCCTGTTCGCAGAGTTCGTTTGCTTTGTGTTGGTTTGACGTTCTCTGCAGTGAGTGAATGAAATTTCATTGGAATTCCTATTCCATCTATGTAAGATTTTTTTCTGTCTTCCTTTCCATTTGCTGCCCTGCCACCATCTTATGTGTTTCGGTTGGCTTTCGTACAACAGAAAAAAAAATGAAGAAACATCACCAAATGCAAATGTGACATTATATTAAAACACTTTCACATAAAATGTGGTAGAACAAACAATGTGACATTCAATTTAAATTCCTAAAATATCGTTACATCATTCTGGTGTGTGTGTAAGGATTTGCAAATTGAAAGCATCGCATATGCCAGACCTTAATTTCAACACCAGTCTCCGAGATTTTCTTGAAGGAGACTTGACTGCGACTGGAGGGATTCACTGTCTCAAAAATGACAGTTTGCTTTTATTTTACGATCTAAAAACAAAGACTAGAAAATGTTGTATATATTTCAACAAGGATCATTCACATGCACATTTTACTGTTTTTCCGTATATTGGCAACTAAAACTAGAAATTAACCCAAAAGCAACCTCGGTTATCTTGTGCAATGAATCTCTGACCCCGATTAATACATCAACGATAGTGATCTATATGCAAAGGCTTTTGGAAAGGATTTTCTCTTAATCCTGTGAAAGTCACTTGTTCTCCTCCAGATCTAGGGATTCAAATGTTTCTCATTGCGGTACTCGTAAAATAATCAACAAGGATAGAATATTGGATTTCTCAATTTGACTCCAATTCCGCCCAACAAAAGGACATGAATAGGATATACAATGAGAGTAGATTTCTGCTCCAACAATCGGTTGGAATTAGTTTTTCGTGAGCTCAGTGCTCCATTGGAGTTTTCGAGGGATGCAATCGGTGTGTTTTTTGTTTTTTTTTTTTGTTTTGCGATGGAAAATTCTTGGGGTTGCATTTGGAAAGTAACTTGTGTTTTTGCTTTGGATATAAAAGAAGCAATTGTGAGGTTTCGGGAGTCGTCTCGGTCTGTGATAAAGCTGCATTTTGCGATTTCATTTTCATTGTGACAGAATGAAAATTACTCGATAAAGGATAAAGGAGATATACATATCTAGTCTAACAAGCAATGCCAAGGAAAATATGCTGGATGATGGTAATGGAAAATGTATCTGTCAAACTGATTTTGTGGGATTTTGTTTCTGTGTTTTAGTACCAACCAGAGTTAGAGTACCACATCTTAAGGGGATAACAAGATGGTTGTGGGTTCTATCAATGAGTAATTCGGATGATTTATGCAAATGTCAGCAAGGGATATACCTCTATATCTATGCCAATACAATTTTAATGTAAGTTTAAAAACGACGCCAAACGGGGTTTCGTTGTTTTTTCTAACTTTTATTGAAATGCCTTGAATTGTAAAATAGATAACAAATAATTGAACCGGGAATAGTTTAGTCAACAGCTCACAGATGTTGTTTTCCAACAAGTTTACTTTAAGCTAAATTTTATGCATGGAATGGACAACAATATTTGAGACTGTGTGGGGGGAAGTGATGCAATAAAATATTTTAAAGAAATTGGAAGGATTGAAAATTGTTTTAGGGTTAATAATATCATTTAACAGAGACTATTAATCCAGTATGGTTATATTCATGGTATTTATGTGTATTTAATATTTTTTCTGTCATTATTAGAGTATTTATGAGAACAAAAAGATACGGAACATTTTCTTGTAACCGAAAGATTAGCTTAATTTAATAAAATTAAAAAATCTAAGAATCGAGGATGTGGATCGAGGATATGGATGTTTAAAATTCGAATGATGTTTAATAGGAATATGTTAGTTGGATAAAGAATGAAAAGAATACAAATGAATGCAAAAACTTCAAGTCATTAAAGATTGCATTCACAAAAGAGTGCATTCTTACGAGTATATAACCAAGACTCGAAGTGGCAACCCTGCAAGAAGTTGATGGTTGAAATCAAAATTTGTATTTTAACCTCTTTAAGCAGCAAACAAACTTGAAATAAAATGTTTTCTTCAATGAAATACTAAAACAAAACCTAGATATGTACTCGTGTGCATTGAAATATTGGTATATAACATTTTTAAGAATATTTTGGGGAAAAAAACGATAAACCAATTTAAAGCTTGTGTTAATGTACAGACATAAATTCAAATACACAAAAATCATTAAAAACCTTCTAAAATTGTCATCAATGGGTTGCTGGTTTACTCATTGCATGTTGTTCAGGCATAACACTAACAACATGTAATTGAGTTAAACTAGTATGCCCAACAAGGATGAACACGAATAAAATAATGTGAATTATAAGCGGCATAGAAATAAGACACGGCATTCTCCGCTTTAGTTCAGCCGCCATCCCTGGAGGTAAAATATCTGAGACAACAACCTTCATTCTCAGAACATCGTGCCACACATCTTTCCTATCCTTCTTTCTCTTCCTTAACTTCACGCCCGCGCTGTGTTCAAACATTTAAAGGGTAATCATAATCCCTTGAGCGCGACTTAGATTCGTTATCAAAGCAAAAGCGTTTTTAAAAAATATTATTAAATAAACTTTATTGAACGGTGTTTAGTATCCAACTGCAATTACATTCTTATATTTTGTGAAGTCGAAGCTATGTCAAGCAATGCACGATTCGATGCATTTGTTATAGTCAGCATAATATCGGTATTCGGAATTAAGGCCAAACGATTGGCAAATGAACTCGATTATGAGTTGTCATCATTTCTTTTGCTTTATTGTTAACTACGGTTGTGGGAACTTCCGTTGGAGTTGCTGAGCTTGACATAACTTCTCCCTCCTTTAATTTGAAACTCTCCTGAGTTACATACATTGTACGTTTCATTTTTTGAACTTTAATATAAACATAAATGAATATAGCTATGATTGACAAAATTATAAATATTACAATGTATACATTTAACAAGATGTGATTTTTATGATTAAATTTTAATTCATTTATATTTTCGATATTTTCTATTTGTTTCATTACTATATCATCAAAATTAAGTGTTTCTGTTGTATGATTTAGATTTATCTCGTAAGGAATAATGAATCTCTGTTCAAATATATCTTTTCTGTTACTGAATGTGGTATTTTGAATATTTAGTTTACAATTGTTAAAATTCAATAAAAAGTTTCCATTTAAATTTGTAATTCTTTCATCACAAGTACTGGTTAGAGTTATATTTTTTACATTCTTTAGCAATAGCAAATCATCTTCTATTTCAACAATTTTCATTTGGGAATTCTTTGTTTTGGTACAAATATTATTGTATATACATAAATTAGATTTCTTCAGGTTTTTAAAATCAACATTTCTTTCGTATATGTAAATAGTTCCATTAATTTTTACAATTTCTTCATCATTTATTATTAGTTCTTCATAATGCATATTTGTTAAGGATGTTACTAGATATTTTCTTGTTTCTATTATTTCGTTTGGAATTTTAATTACAAAAACTATTTTTTCTTCTTCATATAAAGCAGTTCCCATTTTTATATTCTTAAGCTTTTCAAAAGTGATATCATATTTAATTATTTCTTCTTTACTTAAAATATTATTTCCCATTATACCTGTTCTACTAGAAGCTATGTTATTTTGGATATGTTCAACATTGTCTTTTATAATTCCTATTTTTAATAATGATTCTAAGTACATTATTTTATTGTTGAATTTAACTGTTTCTCTTTTTATATTATTAAACTGATATAATATTTTAAATCTATCTTTTTCAATTGTTTGTTTTAGTGTCAAAAAGGTTTGGTTAAAACTATCATTAATGAACATTTGTTTGTTACTTTGGGCTATTAAATTATGATTATTTTCATCGATGACTTTTAAATGTTCCTCAATGTTTTTCCTGTCATCATCATCCATAGTACCGTATAACCATTTAAACCCTGTCCCTATTACATTAATAAGCCCTCTTTTGTGTCTATGTGGAATAATAGTGTATATTTTATATTTTAGTGAATCTAATTCATTTATTAAAACTTCCTTTCCATTTTCGACTTGTATATCCGAAATATTTTCTTCTAAACATGAAATAATTTTAAGAATTTCTGTTGGGTCTATGATGTGTAAAATAACATCGTATCTATTAACTATGTTAACATTACCTACAATAATTTCCGTAAATCCACTTTGCGTATCAATTTTTTCTATTGTCAACGTTGCGTCAGTTGTCATCAATAGGAATATTAGTAGTATCCATTTTATCTGAAAATTTATTCGGTCTTTTTATATTTGAAGGATGTACATTTTCAAGTTTAAGTTTTCTATATCTAGGTTCTTGTTTATGTCTGAGGGCTTTGTAATTTTTAACAAACCCTTCTTCTCTTTCTTCGTTATACTCTTCTCTATCCCTATTAAGTTTATCGATAACCTTGTCTTTCATATTTATCATATTTAATCTAACTTTTTCTTTATCTACTCTTCCTTCTAAAACATCTATTGGTTTGAATTTAATTGCTGAGTGTACTGACTTATTGTACCACTCTACACATTTATATATTTTCTCTTTTATTGTTAGTTCTAATTTTTCTGTAGTAAGGACTCGCATTTTCTCACTAATGGTGTTATGCAATCTCTCTATATCGGAATTTCCGGTGTGGCTATTTGGTTTAGTAAAATGAACTTCAATATTTTCTTGTCTTAAAAAGTCTTTAACATTTATATTCTGGAATTCGTTATCCAAGATGATTTTACTAGGTTTGCCTTTAATAGAGAAGTATAATCGCAATTTTTCTTTAATAGTAATGCTATTCCTGTCTTCTAAATGAAATATTATGCAGTGCTTGGAAAATTTATCTATGAAAGTTACGAAGTTGTTTTTAGTATTAGTATAAATATCTGCGTGGACTATTTGATTACCGTCAGTTGGAGTTTCTGTGTGTTCAAATTTTTGTTTAATTGGTTTCCTATCGTATTTAGCTTGATTACATGTATCACAATTATTAATGTACTTTTGTATCAATTCTTTTAAGTTTCTAAAATATATTAAATTCTTAAGACCAGCATAATTTTCGTTTATGCCTGCATGACCTGTCTCAATTTTATGATATTTTGCTATTTGTTTATAAGTGTCATCTTCATTTTTCATATTTTGCGCATGATATGTACATTTGATAAATTTTATTTGGTCACCGTTAAATAATTCAATAAGTTTTAATTGAACTAAGTTATATTCGTGTTCTGTAAGTTCCGAAAAAATACCTACTTTGCCTTTCCTTTTAATAAACCTCCTAAATATGTCTACAAGTCTTTCTTCTATAATGTCTTCGGAGTTTATATATATAATTCTTTTATTATTAAGAATCTCTATCTCTTTTGTTTTATTGTTTGTTAGAATAATTTGTGTATAGAATCTATTAACTACTGTGTCTAGAATAACAAAATGGTCATTCTGTTCCTCTTCTTGAGAGTGAATTGTATTATTATCTACACTCATATTGTCAGTTTCAAAATTTAAATTTTCATTGGGTGTAACTGTAATTTCTCCCTCCTTTTGTGTGAGCGTCTCGATCACATTAATTTCTCCTGTTTCAATATTAATCCGACTGAGAAAATCTGCGGCTTTGTTTTCCTTTCCTTTTATATAATCAATATTAATATTGTATTCTCCTAGTTGTAATAGCCATCTCTGAAGTCGTTGATTTATATCTTTACCCTTATGTTTTGATTGCAACCATTTGAGTGGTTGATGGTCTGTCATTAAATCAAAAGGTCTACCATAGATATAAGGTCTAAAGTAGTTCACAGACCAAACTATTGCTAGCAGTTCTTTTTCTGTAGCTGAATAATTTCGTTCGTGTTCATTTAATGTACGGCTTGCATAGCAGATTGGGTGTCCATCTTGTGTAAGTACAGATCCAATAGCAAAATTACTTGCATCGGTTGTGAGCTGAAATTTTTTGTTAAAGTCAGGATATTTTAAAACTGGTGAATCCGTGAGGATTATTTTGAGTTTTTCAAACGCACCTATATAATTTGAATCGTTCAGATTTATTCTTGTGTTCTTTTTGAGGTATCTGGTCAATGGTTCTGCAATTTTTGCGTAATCCTTAATAAATTTTCTGAAGTAACCAGTAATGCCCAAAAATGATTTAATCTGTTTTGTGGTTTCCGGTAATAGAAGTTTTTGAATGGCTTCTATTTTATTCTTATTAGGTTTAACCCCTTCAGTCGTTAAGACGTGCCCTAAATAGTCTGTTTCTTTTGAAAAGAATTTGCACTTGTCTATCTGGATTTTAAGATTATGTTGCCTTAGTTTATCTAGTACTTTTTGGACACTTATGATATGTTCTTTGAGTGAAGAACTGAAAATTAAGATGTCGTCCAAATATACTACACATATCTGGTTAATGCATTCTCTTAATACCGAATTGATTAGTCTCTGAAATGTTGCGGGGGCATTTTTGAGTCCAAAAGGCATTCTTGTAAACTCGTAATGCCCAAGAGGAGTCGAAAACGCTGTCTTTTTCCTATCCTCTTCCTTAACTAAGATTTGGTGGAAACCCTAAGTCCAGAGTTGTAAAATATTGAGACCGTCCCAGCTTGTCTAATATAGTGTCTATATTAGGAATTGGGAATTTGTCATCGATTGTCGCTTCGTTAAGCTTTCGGTAATCTACCACAATTCTCCATTTTTTCAGTCCGGAGTTATCCAATTTTTTTGGAACTACCCATAACGGACTATTATAAGGAGAATTGCTTTCTTTAATTATTCCCTGTTTAAGCATTTCCTTTACTTGTTTATTAATTTCCTGTTCGTGTATTTGAGGGTATCTGTAAATTTTAGCATAAATGGGTCTGTCTGTGGTAGTGACAATCTCATGTTGAACTTCATGTGTACTACTGAGGTATTGACCTTCGTGATAGAATAAGTCCCTATTCTTCCTAAGAAGTTTTTCTAATGTCTCTCGTTCTTCTACGTTTAAGTGGCTACCCAAAAGACTCTGTGGTACGCTTTGGTCTCCTGCTGTACCTTCTAAAATATGTACCTCCTCATATGTATATGGACATGCATTAATGAATTTAATTTTATTTCCATGTATTTCTATATATTCTTTTTCTAAGTCAATTTTAGCTTGCAAAGGTTTTAATAAGTTTTGTCCTATAAGTCCATCGAAATGTTTGTCTATAAATGATGTGAGTTTCCAACTCATTCGAGCTTTTTCTTCGAATTCTTGTGGAAGTTCTGTTATAATTTCCGTGTCAATGGAGGTTTTTCCGTTAAGTGTATTAAAAACTATACTTTTCTTTAAAGGAATTCGTTCATAAGTTTGTAGTTTTGTTTGGTCAAGAAGTGTGGTGGTAGAGCCTGTATCAATCAAACATTTTATCTTTTGTTTCCCTATAGTCAATTCTACTATCGGTAGATCACCTCTGGAGGCTGTAAGTGAAAATTTACAGCTTCATCTCTTTGGACATGATCACATTCCATTGGTGTAAGATTATTTTGTTGCCGGTGATTGACATTATTATTATTGTTGTAAGTATTCCTAACTTGGCCCGAATTGTTTCTATTTCGGTTAAAGGGATTCCTATACTGACCTGAGTTATTTGTATTTTGGTTTCTATATTGGCCCGAATTATTATAATTGTTATAGTTTCTGAATTGACCTGAATTATTGTATCGATTTCCATTATATTGTTGATTATTGTTTCTATTTCTAACCTGATCATTTTGGTTATTAAATTGAGGACGATTTGAATTATTAGAATTTCTATGGTGTGTGTTTTGTTTAATAAACTTGTTTCTGTTTGTTTGGATAAGTCCTGTTTCTTCTAACGTATAATATGCATCTCTTAAATTATCAACCTGCCTACTTATGACGACACTCGCTAAATTTGGTTCTAACCCATTAGTAAATATTTTCAAAATCATTGCCTCATTCGCAGAGGGCGAAAACTCAAAGGGCTTTACAATATCAAACTCGTACTTAGTATTTAACTTATCTAATAACTCTTTCAAATTTTCAAAGTATTCGCTTACATTATTATTCCTTAAGCTCAGCGCCTGGTGGTGAAGATTGTAGTACGTCTCTCGAACCCCGAAATTCCGTATTAGTTCTGCTTTAATGCTTTCCCAATCTGTGTTCGGTCCCAGTGTTCGTATCGCTTGTAGTGCAGCACCTTGTATCTTGTTTATCACATTTCGTTGCAGTATGTACTGTTCCAGCGGAGTTCCCATGAAATGTGGCAGAAAGATCTCCACTTCTCTAATAAACGACGCTAAAGCGTATTCCGATGTTCCCCAGTATTCTTTTATTTTTGAGCTTTCTTTTATAAGCTCAGAAATACTGATGTTTATTGCGGAGGCGGGAACACCTTGAGTTGGATCCACATTGTCTTCGATGTTAACACTCATTTTGATCTTTGGATCTGTTTTTTATTTAATCACAATATTTTTTCTTTTTAGAGTTTATAGTTCTGATTTGAATCACAGTGATTTGAATAGCACTTTTAAACTATTTAATTCTCTTTACTTTTTTGTTTTCACTTTGATGATAATTTAATTATGAATTCCAATCTTCGGATTGAAATCCTACCGACTGCGCCACTTAGATTCGTTATCAAAGCAAAAGCGTTTTTAAAAAATATTATTAAATAAACTTTATTGAACGGTGTTTAGTATCCAACTGCAATTACATTCTTATATTTTGTGAAGTCGAAGCTATGTCAAGCAATGCACGATTCGATGCATTTGTTATAGTCAGCATAATATCGGTATTCGGAATTAAGGCCAAACGATTGGCAAATGAACTCGATTATGAGTTGTCATCATTTCTTTTGCTTTATTGTTAACTACGGTTGTGGGAACTTCCGTTGGAGTTGCTGAGCTTGACATAACTCGCGTGTAGATTATAAAAAAAAAAAAAAAAAAAAAAAAAACGACTTTTGGTAAAACAATTTTCAACTTAAAGTAGTAGTACCATATGAAAGAAACCGTTAAAGCCGCTTTCGAAACAAATAAAATTTTTCTTTAACGATTTTATATGATTTCAATGGCAGTTCTCATTATTTTTGTTTCTGGGAATTTTTTTTTGTCAATCTTCTAAATAGGGCTAACAAAATACTTAATAACTACTAAATAATAAATTCGAGTTGGTTTTCGAATTATTAATAGATATACACTGCCGCTCATCTGAATAGGTTCACTGTTTTTCGTAACTTACTGTAAGAATATCTGCATATATATGGCAATGACTCGTCTGTGTTATGTATGTAATGAAAGAGCATTATTATGTGCTTAGTTTGGGAGACAAAATTTTCTCTTAAAGCTTACCGTTATTCTCACACGCTAGCTAAAATTAATTCATTAAAAAAAACTAAGTTTTTTTTTTGCTCATCTGAATAGGTTCAAAAGCAAAAAATGGAGGAAAACGAGAAAAACAACTGTAATTAAATGATTTATTTTGCACATTGAATAGGTAGAGACATAATAATTCATTATAATAATGTGTATTGCCACCTTTTTTTGAAACTGTTTCGAAAATTAGATTTGGAATGGAGTCATACAGTTTTTCTAGATATTGCAGCGAAATCTCTGCCCACGCTTTCTTAATTCCCTTGATTAAGGACAACTTGTCTTCATATTGTCTCCCCGACTTATACACCTTTCGAAAAAGAAGTCCCCAAACATTTTCAATTATGTTAAGGTCAGGTGAGTATGGAGGCCATTTCAACACCTCTACATTTTGGTTCTCGATCCATTGTTTTACCGACCTCCCTGTATGGATAAGGGCATTATCATACTAGAATGACCATGGTATTGGTCTGAAAAGGTCAGAGATTTGTGGTAAGACCTTTTCAAACACACCTTTGTACACATTGATATTCATTCGCGATGTAAGAAATTTCAGCTCAAAGGTTCCATAATATGAAATTGCTCCCCACACCATGACACTGCCTTCACAGCTATGCAGACGGTTTATAACGGGTGATTTTTTAAGAGCTTGAGAACTTTTTAAAAAAAAAAAACGCATAAAATTTGCAAAATCTCATCGATTCTTTATTTGAAACGTTAGATTGGTCCATGACATTTACTTTTTGAAGATAATTTCATTTAAATGTTGACCGCGGCTGCGTCTTAGGTGGTCCATTCGGAAAGTCCAATTTTGGGTAACTTTTTCGAGCATTTCGGCCGGAATAGCCCGAATTTCTTCGGAAATGTTGTCTTCCAAAGCTGGAATAGTTGCTGGCTTATTTGTGTAGACTTTAGACTTGACGTAGCCCCACAAAAAATAGTCTAAAGGCGTCAAATCGCATGATCTTGGTGGCCAACTTACCGGTCCATTCCTTGAGATGAATTGTTCTCCGAAGTTTTCCCTCAAAATGGCCATAGAATCGCGAGCTGTGTGGCATGTAGCGCCATCTTGTTGAAACCACATGTCAACCAAGTTCAGTTCTTCCATTTTTGGCAACAAAAAGTTTGTTAGCATTGAACGATAGCGATCGCCATTCACCGTAACGTTGCGTCCAACAGCATCTTTGAAAAAATACGGTCCAATGATTCCACCAGCGTACAAACCACACCAAACAGTGCATTTTTCGGGATGCATGGGCAGTTCTTGAACGGCTTCTGGTTGCTCTTCACTCCAAATGCGGCAATTTTGCTTATTTACGTAGCCATTCAACCAGAAATGAGCCTCATCGCTGAACAAAATTTGTCGATAAAAAAGCGGATTTTCTGCCAACTTTTCTAGGGCCCATTCACTGAAAATTCGACGTTGTGGCAGATCGTTCGGCTTCAGTTCTTGCACGAGCTGTATTTTATACGGTTTTACACCAAGATCTTTGCGTAAAATCTTCCATGTGGTCGAATAACACAAACCCAATTGCTGCGAACGGCGACGAATCGACATTTCACGGTCTTCAGCAACACTCTCAGAAACAGACGCAATATTCTCTTCTGTACGCACTGTACGCATTCGTGTGGTTGGTTTAATGTCCAATAAAGTAAACTGAGTGCGAAACTTGGTCACAATCGCATTAATTGTTTGCTCACTTGGTCGATTATGTAGACCATAAATCGGACGTAAAGCGCGAAACACATTTGGAACCGAACACTGATTTTGGTAATAAAATTCAATGATTTGCAAGCGTTGCTCGTTAGTAAGTCTATTCATGATGAAATGTCAAAGCATACTGAGCATCTTTCTCTTTGACACCATGTCTGAAATCCCGCGTGATCTGTCAAATACTAATGCATGAAAATCCTAACCTCAAAAAAATCACCCGTTATAATGTTCTTCTTTACGAAGGTCATGAAAGTAATAGTTGTAGCCATCATGGGCGCTCTAAGTTGTATTTTTTTCATCTGAAAATATAACTCGCCTCCACTCCGATTTCAACGACAAGTATTTTTTTGCAAAATTTTCTTTTCGTTTTTCGTTCAAAGGTGTTTTTTCGGTATTTTTTTCTTTTTAAATGTTTAGTACTCTTAATAACGCGTTTCACCGTCACCAAACTACACTTAACACCAGTTTTGAGTCTAATTTTTGACGCGGAATCATACGAATTAGAAGCAGCTGTTATGATTGCGCGTCTATCGGCCATTGATGTGGCCTTATAAGTTTAACCTTTCATATTTTTCCCGTAGTTTTCGATGTTCCGCAAATATTTACTTACTAAATTTTTGCTTCTTTCAATTTTTTCTTGCGATTTTTCTTTGACTTAGCCCTAATTCACGAAATGCTTTTATTTTGCCTTTTTCTTCCTGTTTTAAGGATTTTCCGCGACCCATTTTTCTTGTTAAACTGTTTAAAACAATTCGATTTACCAAAAAACTTAGCTTTCAGTACACATCTGCCGCGCACATCAATCAAAAATGATTTTTTTGCTTTCGAACCTATTCAGATGAGCCAAAAAAAAACCTTAGTTTTTTTCATGAATTAAGTTTAGCTAGCGTGTGAGAATAACGGTAAGCTTTAAGAGAAATTTTTTTTTCCCAAACTAAGCGCATAATAATGCTCTTTCATTACATACATAACACAGACGAGTCATTGCCATATATAATGCAGATATTCTTACAGTAAGTTACGAAAAACAGTGAACCTATTCAGATGAGCGGCAGTGTATGTATTCAAAAATATTTATTTATTTTTTTAAGAATTTCAAAAAATCTATTTTGGAAATTTGTTTGATAGACAAATTTTATTTGTTAAAATCGTTAGAACTTTTTTCGAGAAAAATTAATAAGCATTAAAAACATTGTATGGCAAATATGAATCTTGTCGGGAGAATTTAAAAAAAATAGTAGGCAGGTACCAAGGTACCAAGTTTGAAGAAAATCGCCAAAGCCGTGTGACCAGGTAGCCACATAGACAAACAGACAAAAGTGCTTTTTGCCTTTTGCTTTACAATAACAAATAAAATACACCACAGGGTCTAACGAACTTATTAGAGTGAGTTCAAGAGTTTTCGAATTAAAAAAATGGACGTTTCTAGAAAAAAAAATTCTAAAGCGTGAATTTTTTAAATAGTTAAAAAAAATCTTTTTTTCTTAAGCAAATATAAAAAATATAAAATTTTGGTGCACTAATTTTAATTTTGTGCAGAAGAAAATTAAGTTTAAAAAAAAAAAATTATTCACCTGTTGGTGATTGATCAAATTTCCAGACATATGGGTCTTGATATATTATGTAATTTCTTTTAAATCCAAAAACTTTTTTTTGAAAAATACTATTCGAACTTTTAAGGAGCTTTAGCATATACAAAATTATTAAAATCAATTATACCTACTGTTTTTAAGAAAATTGAAAAAAAAAATTAATAAATATTTCTTGGAGTTTTTTTTCAGCCATTAGCTAGCTTGATAAAATTTTTTGATTTTTCTTATAAATTCATTTATTTATTTATTTATTTATCTACCGATATAAATCTTACAGATTACTAACAAATTCAAGTTATAGTTTGTATTTAATAAATAGGAAAACTTAAAGCTAATTTACAATGTTTTGTAATTTTATTTTAAATTCCAATCTATTATATGAGAGATCCAGTTCATTGCATATAGAATTAAAAAATTTAATACATCTTGAAAAAGATTCATTACACCCATAATTGCATCTATGTCTTGGATTATTAAAAAAATGTCGTAGACGCAATTGTCTTTCTGGAACATATATTTCAAAATAGGAAATAATCTGTGGACACTTAATACGATATGAAAATACATCATGCACAAACAATACACACTGAACAACCCGTCTTTTTTCTAAAGTATCTAGTCCAATCAAGGCACATCTAGATGCATATGAAGGAGAATCAATTCCCCACCTTAGCTGTTTGACTACAAATCTTGTAAACACCTTTTGAACTCTTTCAATACGCGTTATCCAAGTGGAAAAGGAGGGACACCATACAATTGAACAATATTCTAAAATTGGACGAACTAAAGACATGTACACTGATTTTAATGCATAAGGATCAAAGAATTCGTTGCAGTTTCGCTTAACGAAACCAAGCATTGAATTTGCCCTGGCAATAATATAGTCTACATGCAACGAAAATGAGAACTTTGGATCAAAAATGACTCCAAGATCACGAATCTCAGATTTGCGATCAAGAATCTGATTCAAAAGTTTATATTTGTGCATCATTGGAACTAAAGTACGGTGTGCAGTAAAAACATTACATTTTTGAATGTTCAAAGGAAGAATATTTTTTTCACACCAAACAGATAACATATTTAAATCATTTTGAAGCTTTTGGTGATCAATTCTATTTTTAATGGATAAATATATCTTTATGTCATCAGCATACATCAAACATAAAGCATTTTGAAGAAGAATTGGGATATCATTAACGAAAATGTTGAAAAGAAGTGGACCCAAGTGACTTCCTTGAGGAACTCCAGATGAAACTTTCATAACGCTAGAGACGAAATTTCCTAATTTCACACATTGCGTTCTACCAGTTAGGTAGCTGGATATCCATTTCAGAAGTGAACCATGAATACCAAAAACTTTAAGCTTAGCTATAAGAATTTTATGGCAAATTGAGTCAAAAGCTTTGACAAAATCCGTGTAGATGGTGTCTACTTGGTAACCAGATTCAAAAGAGTCGGTAATGTATTTACAAAAAAGCATGAGATTTGTCGAGGTAGATCTTCCTGACATAAATCCATGCTGCTCCACACAAATATGTTCTTTTATATTAAAAAATAGATAATCTTTAACTATAAGCTCAAATAACTTAGGGATTGCAGATATTTTAGAGATTGCTCGATAATTAACTACCAAGTTCTTTGCTCCTGATTTATAGATAGGACTTACATAAGAGAATTTCCATCGATTCAAAAACTGACCAGTAGAAAGGGATTTATTAAAGATTATCAGAAGTGGCAAAGCTAATGAGAACTGACATTGTTTAAAAAAAAAAATTAAAAAAAATTCTGAGGAAACACCTATTTTCAAAAATTTCGAAAAAGAAATTAGTGTGACAGGTATTGTTATTTTTTTGTCTTAAAAAAGAAATAACATAAAAAATTTTCCGGGGGAACATTTAAAAAATACTTTTTGAAAAATTTGGCAGGGCCGTTTAAACGGTAATCGAAAAGACAGATAGGAAGATTTATAGACGGACATAATTGCGAAATCCACTTTTTTGGTCTTTTCTATCATCATAATGTCTAATTTGATCAAAATCTCGGGTTCGACTTGTTTTACGAATGCAAAATTTGGCAAATGAAAAGATTCACCTTCTCAATCGCTGCAAAAGTGTTTTTCAGGGGTGTACTGCCTTTGGCGAGAAAGTGGTTAATCTTATAAGAGTATCACTTGTCATGAAAAATGTTCATTAGACGTTTGGAATTGGAAAATAGTTACAAGTCCCCTCTATTTCTGCTAACATGCGCTCAAGAATGGTTGATAGTTGAAAGTTAATTGGTTTAGGCTCTCAATAATTCTCAGAGCCATACACAGGTGGATCTAAATTAATCACACTATCGGAAGATGTTATAATTTTTGCAAATGGCGTCGTACGTCAATCATATTTGAGAATTGTGAACTAGACAGCTGCAGTATACAAACAGACAGCAATGAAGCGCTGTACTCCGCAAGAGGCGTGCGTCATTTTTTTTTGACCAATAATTAGTTGGTGGTGTTAGCGCAGCTTAATGGAATTCCTAACTGTGTCGCGCCAACTGGGCAACTTGACTCGAACAGACTGGAACCACAGGAGACCATACAGGGTGTGGTCGCTGGACTGATCGTTTGGCCCAGAATATCGTGGCCGTGACTGCTGATGTTGACAGACAACGAGCCACGCTATTGGACATCACCAGATAGATCCTACAGCGAATTTAAGTGAAAGACTTACACATGTTCCCGTACAGAATGCAAATGGTGCATCAGTTAATGCCTGCTAACCGTCCGTCGCGTGTAAATTATCCTCAATCTAGGTATACAACGAAGAGGACGACTTGGTGTCGAAAATCATTATGAGCGACGATGTGCATTTTCACTTAAGCGGTTACGTTAATAAGCAATATATTCATTTCTGGACCACTGAAAATACGTATATCAACACTGGCGGCAACCACTTGACCAATATCTCCTTTTCCACTTAATAGAAAAAAATCAAAAAGTTCTAAATAAAGATTTTCATCACTCAAAAACAAAATTGGATGATTAATTTTGCGCCACCCTTTAGTACATATATAGCAAGTAAAAATATTATTTTAGGAAAAAATTCCGATCCGATTTTTATTTGACATTTGATTAATTGAGACTGACCTTCCCATATGCTTTAATTAGAAGTTGAAGATATTAATTGGATAGATAGCTTCACTAGATTTATTTAAAAAAATCGATTGAAAATGATCTTAAGTCAAAATGGCACCCTGTGTCATTCAAGAATAAATATTTTAGAATTAATTAAAAAATAAAAAGTATACCTATACTCTGTTCAACAGAAATTGTCAATAAAGAGAAGATAGGAAGTTTGCCTCTCACTCTGGTTTCATTGGCTTACATAAGTATGTCGCCTTTTAAAGCTCTCGCAGGGTTTCCCTAGTTTAAATTATAAATCGCCAACGCTCAACATACTCAACTTCATAAAATTTGTTTTCAAAAGCTTCAAATCCCAAAAGCTCCATAATAAAATCCACTGAATAAGCTCCTTGCTTGTAATTGAGAATGATAATGGTAAAGGTAACTCTGTTTTGATGTAAATAACAAGCGCACGATCGTATTGACTTGACACCTTGACAGTATCCCATCACCATTGGCATACAACGGTCGTGTTGGGGTGTACAACTTTTTGCGAAGAATTACAACAACAATCCTTTAAGGAATGTCAGTAGCTTGCACTTTTTTAAGTGGCATTTTTCCCAACGAGGGTGTATCAAGCGCCACTGCTTTGGAAAAAGCTCTCCCATAAGGCCTGTACTGACAATTTTTGTAGAGCAGAGTATAGGTTAGGTAAACAATAGGTTAGAACTAAAACAACAAATAGGGACTGATAAAGGAATGGTTTACAAACAAAACTTAAACACACAAAAAGTAATCCAATACATTTAAAAAAGAACACGTATACGCCTGAGTATTCCAATAATTCACAAAATGATTTAAAAAAAAAAAAAATATTTAATGTGATAATTATTTAATGTGATAATCAGAGATATTTAAAAAAATTCTTGTTAATTTTGATCTGGAAATATAACAAAAATGTTCTCCCAACTATTTATACCTAAAGTTAGCATGATCATCAATCTCAGCAGATATTAAATTACGGCTATTTTCTGGGAATTTTTAAGCTTAAAAAAGGAATTGTTGAAAAAATGAAGTACTAACTTTATATCATGGAACTAAGACCACCATTTTGGAACCTAATTCTCTGTTTGTACGCCAATTTGTGGTTATTTAACAGCAAATTTAGCATAAGTAAAAAATAATTCTTTTTTAATATTTATTTTTGCAATTCGTAACTTTTACTTAAAGTGAGTAAAATGGAGGTAAACATAAAAAAATGATTTTGCGAATTAGAGATAATCCCATAAATAGCTTCATTTTACGACCATTTTGAATGTTGGCAACACTGATAAATGGTATCTGTTCATTTTTATGTAACTTTCGTAAGACTTAAAACGAAGTTTTACTGTCATCGCTTTTGATATTAGACAAACGAAGTGTCGTGTTGATTGAATGAAATAAAAAAAATATGAGAAGCTATCCATCCAAGATAAGATAGAATTTTAGATCACGATTTTGAATTTCGTTATCCGAAGCACACAAACAAATTTGACATAATCCTCCCCTCCCCCGCCCTTAAATCCATTTTCCACTTAAATTAAAACCAATTCATTTCCATTCCTGTTGGTAGGAAAAAGAAAATATAAATACCGAAAATCTTAAACTTGAAATTCTGAACACTTATGACTTCAAGTCAAATTTTCTATGTCTAAAAAGATATAGAGCAACAAAGTTCTCAAAAATCCTGTTTTTTATGTCTTGACGTTAAGACATTGGCACAATTTCTTAAGCAGCCTAGTGTTAAGGTTTGATACTTAAATATTTTTTAATTAGGGCAGGTGGATGTTAAAATTGATACGGAAATATCCTTACATAATAAGTAAGCTTTGATTAAAATCCTAAATATTTGTTCCCGAAGCTAATACACGACATGCATGGTTGTGTCATCATCATCATGTAGAGCCCGAAAAATTCGTGGATTTAATTTTTGTCGTACTTGATGCTTTAGTTAAAGTGACTACAACCTTTTTTTTCAATTTATTAATAAAGTAAGTTTGATAATGAGTTGTAGAAAAAAACACGCCTCATAAGAGTAAAACTCCCCTCTTTCGACGTTTGCAATAAAATCTAGACACATCTTTCAAACCTACCAAAAAATCATCTTCACAGGTATGATGGCATGGTATTGTACCCACATAGTTGTGCCAGACGTGAAAATGCAACATTTATGTCGTAATTTTTTATGAAAAAGTTTTGAAAATCCCATCGGGAGTAAAACTTACCTTTTAAGATTTTTCATTTTTCTCATCCCTCCAGGCATAAACATGAAAAAAGGGAGTACATCTGCTTAATAAATAGAATCTGCAAGACTGAACAAAAAAATTCGTCGACAAAATCACGCTAACTTTGCATAAAAATCTTTCAAGGTGATGGAAGTTCCAGCGACTGAGCTCTACAGTAGCTCCTTCGCTTCAGCCCTTACGTCAAGTTCTATTTTTTTTTTGATTTTACTTAGGTACATTTTTTTATCTTTTTTACGTGCAGCATAAATCGCTCATCTTTCTTTGAATTTGGCTCCTTTGACACATTAAGGAAAATGAGCTTTACATGACAAACATTGTTTTTCCGATTTATCTCAGTTTGTGTTCCAACCCCGCCACGCTAATCCTTGTGCTATTTGGGGATGTTATAGTAGCTCGATGTTTGTATTCACTGCGGGGCTAAATTTAGTTAGGTGTAGTATTTTGAAATGCAAGAGGAATGAGTATCTAGAGAAATGCTATATGATTTAGGATTTTGTTGCTTGGCAAAAGGATAGAATTTCCTTAGAAGAGAAGAAAGAATGTCAGGTATTTTCAAACATACCCGCACATATTATGTATATAATATATACAATATCTTATGAGCGGGGGCATCATATTTATGCTTATGGTTGGAATGTTATAAATGTTATATAGCGTAAGGATCAACATTGCCCGGTAGAGAAACATACGACATGTTTGATTTCTTCTTTTTATGCAACCCTAACGATGTAAGGATATAAATTATGAATTTTGTTCGCAGCAGCACAAAAAGGGATACGACCTGAAGACTGAAAGCATTCCTTTTGAAAGTTCAATATCATAATTTATTAAACGGTTTGGTTCGTCAACACAAAACCGAAATAAAAAGAGTGGATGTAAGAAGATAGGAAAACTTGTTTTTTTTTAGTCTTTTTATACTTGTATAATACAGGATAGCTAAGAACCTTTAAAGTAAGCTTCAATTTTGGCTAAAAGAAGAGGAAATGTGAAATAAATATGTAACCAACTTTGAATTTCTAAAAAATTAAGTTTTGCTCTGATCAGCTTGTGCTGCCCCTAAATATTCAAAAATTGCCAATTTTCAAATTTTCTGGACTTTGTTTAATTATTATTTTTCGTTAGATTATCCTCAAAAGGTGTGCTAAATTCTTCTACTGCTTAGTTTGAAGAGACTTACAAAAAATCACATATTTCCAGCTATTAAAGCCGAATATACATTTTGCAAAGTGAGAATTTAGCATCACTAATTTCGATTTTCTTACAAACGTTACTCTTAATGTGAAGATAGGCACAAAATAGTACAATTAGTTTGTTTTCAAAAACTCGGAAATTGAATAAATTTACATTATCAAAATTTTGCAAACATGCGAAATTTTTTTCAATCTCCACAGTAAATTTGGAAGGAAAAGAAACAGTTTGTTCGCAAAATTTGGAAAGTTGCGATTTTGTACATATATAATGCTTACGCCAAAAGCCAGCACATATTTGACGCATAACATCGCAACTTGTTTCTATAGAATATCCAAAATGGCGGTGCTAATTTCACTTTTCGCAAAATGTATTGTCGATGGTGAAAAGTTGCAAATATGTGATGTTATTTATCTTTTCGGCATGAGGAATCAAAAGTTGAGCATAATACAGCAAAATTTTTTGGTAAACAAAAAAAAAATATAATACAATGGCTCGTTCGCAAAATTTGCAAATTTGCAAGTTTTTTTTTTAATTTACGGCAGAAGGTAACACAAGTTGGGTACATAACTGCACGACTTTTTTTTAAGAAGTCCAAAATTGTGGTGCTAACTGCTGTAAAATTTGAAAACATGCAAATTTTTTTTGTAACTCATTGGGCCCATTTGTTGTTTTTAGGAAAAACAAAAAGAATAAAAATGGGACCACAAAGAATTACAACTTGATTTCTTTAGAAAATTAAAAATGCGGCGGTTACTTCGTGTTGCGAATATGCTAAGCCTCTAAAAATAGTTTTTTTTATTCGGAACAGTAAAAAGCAGTTGGAACTGTATGCGAGAAAAGATATCCTAGTCTTCTAGCTTTAATGGACAGTTTAGAGGCTGAATCGGAAAACCCTTTGAAAGTCATTTTATGGTATAGACAATATAATGGGTGCTGGATATTGGGGTTGGGTGAGATAGATGAAGGAAGTTAAGACTGAATAACATTAATAGGTTTAGTTGTTTTACAGTTTCTGAAGAAGCAAGGACTAGTGACTTACAACTCTCCAATAATTCCTCTATATGGTTTGCGTCGACGCGAAAGAAGGCCACCTAAAATTTTCTGCTGAATCCGAACGCCTTACGTGTGAAGAACCTTCTTAAGACGAGAGATACTGAAAAAAGTTCGGTAATTTTCGCAGAAACCTGAAAAAAAAACGTTTTTATTCTTATGGCCCCTATACACTATGTGTCATTGATGGCCAATCAGATGGTTAATAAGATGGCTGTAGAATGGTTGTCATCATATCTACATTTTGGCAATGTTAAGTTTTAAATAAACTACATTCGTCTTTACTAAGTAACGTCCAGTAAAAAATGGGAAGAAGCCACGTGTAAACGCATATTACCATCAGTCATCCACTATCCTTTGATATGCGAATGAAAACCCGACCTCAAGGCATCACGGGACACTAAAAAGTTACTAGGGTTAAGAAAACTTTTGAGCGTCTAATGAAGAAAATCAGGTTTTTCATTTCTTGCCTTCATATTTCTGTATAAGATTTGGCTAAATATGAAAAGATTTTTTTTTTTTTTTCACTAAGGACTGGTCGATGTTGACAGTTTTGTGGTGGCCATATTGTTTTGGTAGTGGCGTCTGTCAAATCTGTTGTTTATTATTTGTTCATTGATAGTTATTGAACGATTTGAACGTTATCACTCGTGGATACTCGTACGTTGAGTTTTCTGAAATCGCAGGGGTATGACAATAAGCCGCAATCGACCCGTGCTCTCGAAGTCGGCATATCCCGGGCCATCGGCCAAACTTAGCCGGATCTGTATTATGTCTTGTCATGACTAAGTTATTCTTATCTAAGCTGTTCGGATTCGGCAGAAAATTGGAGGTTCCCTCTGCATATGTTGTTTTCCCAATTTTTTAGCGATTAATAAATATTTACCTTCTGGAAAAAATTCCTTTAAAGCCGTTAAAGGTTCGATACCCACTAAATTGTGAATTACATTTTGCTCAATAATTGTCGTTTTAATTATTATTAATCCTACAAGTACAAAGTCCTTTTCATAAACCTCGTCTTAGGTATGATATTTGTTCTCAGTAATTCACCGAAAATTTTTAAATTTTGTTCACGTTTATCCTCGATTGACATCGAAAACTATGCAGATGTACAGTGAGTGATGATGGCATGGAGCTTCCCTAGCAGAATAAATGAATATAACCACCACACAAAGTATACGGATATGCGGCTAAATACCAAAGAAATTTCCATTAACTTCAGTGGAATTCTTTTCAACATTCATGAGATGAGCAATACTGCGACTGCCTTTTCACCCACGAGCCACGACCTTTGGCACGAGAAATACGCGCTCCAGCTTTAGCTCTACAACCATTCCTTATTATCGTGTCGAAAACCACAAAGAATAGAACGGAATACCAGAAGAATCAACGACCAAAGAATCTAGCTAAGAAATAAAAAGAAAACTTAAAAAAAAGAGCGAAGACAAAGGAAAAAAGAGGTGATGTCAAGGATCCTAAGCCATAACAAATTAAAACAACTTTACAAGCCTGATAGACATGGAAGGTGGTTAAAAAAAAAACCGAACATGTTAGAACTCCTAGAGATGGACCCCGACAGAAAAAAAAATGTCTGGTTAACATACCACCGCCATTACCATCTCCATCTTCATCTACATTTCCATATCTAAGACCAGTGATGGTTGCTGCATGAACTGCAGCATAGTTTTAATATGCGTGAAACTTTTGAATGAAGAAAAATGAAGTTGTCCCCCAAAGAATATGAAAAATGCACAACGATTTTTTTTTAGCTTTTCGCCAACATCAAGAGCAGGAATGTGCCAAGCTGCACTTGCCCCCTTGTCCAGGTCTTAGGTTGGGAGAGCGTCATTTATTAATATTTCGCACCAATGCCGTAATGCCGACGACGATGGCGACAAGGACGACAAGCATCACTGCAACCAAATCGCTGGAGAGGACAACGCAAAGTTTTCCCGATACCATGCAGTGCTGTCGGAATGGATCCGTTCGCATAGGGAACCAACAAAATTAAAATTTTTTTTTTTCGGAAATACAATTTCAGGCGGTGCGCACACTTTAGGATGCTTAAAACCTCGTCAACCGAGGTACGTAGATTCAAATACGGTTGATGCTTTGCTGTCCATAGGCAATAAACGTTTGCCTTTCCATGACCCAATCATCTCAACAGCCGTGTTCTCAGCTTTTTCACAAGCGAACGAATTTGGTACGAATGCCGAGATATGACACTAAAACTATCCCAGGCGATTTTAACACCAAGCTAGGAAAAGAAAACATCTTTGAACGTTCAGCTGTCAAATCCATCCAACAAAATATAAGCTCCCGGAACACTTTCAGACTGATCGATACTCGAAAAACTAATGACGACTGAACACTCCTAGAGCATCATGAAGTTCTAAAGTGTCGAGTAACTAGCCGCCATTAGTTGTAGTCAAGAAGTTTCTGCGGATATGGCGACAACCGTTAAAGCCAGGGAAAACTGAGAATTTTGAAATTGAACCACTGCAAGAGATCGCCATGTTCTCTTCCTTTCGAGTTTCCAATAAACCTCTTGAAGAGTTCTATGCCACTAGTATCAAGAGTATTGAGAATCAGTGGCAACATTGCCCAAAAGCCTCACATTCAGATACATCGCCTTTGACGTGCTTGATCTCACAGGGTCATAACAATGGAATCTTTGATTTGAGGACAGGTGTCAGCAATCACATACAGGTGGGAAGCATACAAAGCGGCTGGCCCTACAATTAAGGACCAGAGCTGTTCAGAAAGAGTAGAGAGAATAGGAATAACATCTTCACAGAAGGAAGAAGATTGGCCACCTAACTGATGAGTCTACGGTCGCAAGAAATTTTCAATTGAATTGATCGCCTTGCTGTCGAACTGGTTAAAGTCAATCAAGCGATGAGTTGGTAAAAAGCATGTATAAGCACATCTTCAAAATATTTGTAGAGAAAAGGATGAGACATGGAGTCTCAGCGCACTGTTGCACCAAGTACGGTACTACGCCTGAAGCCATTGATCAATATCAGTGGGGATTTAGGCCAACGAAATTTCGTCAAAGTCAGAACAAACCTCACCGATACCTTTGATGCCAAAAATGTTTTCAGGCAAGGTATGCGACTTACATATCTAACATCATTATTTAAAGAATATTGTGGAAACTGGCCAATAGGAGAGCATCTACCTTACATAGGCATTTCTCTCTCAACATTCACTGTCATGTAGCTATGGGGAAAAGGAAATAGTCCTCCATTTCCTCTACAAATGCCCTGCTCTGGCCAAATTTAGGGCACAATCATAAGGAAGGGCATTTTTTGACGACATTGACGAGCTTCGGAAATGAAGATCAAACACTTCATCCCTTTTTTCAACGCAACGAAATGGCTCTAGGACAAACTTCGGTTACTTTCATGCGGTGCCCTGCGTTTGACCCCTAATATCCCGAGCTAGCGGACTAACGGCTTTGAATGAAGCTTGCATTGCGGGGGCCTTACGATCACTCAATCGGATTAGCTACTTTTTCAGCATCAGTCAACAAGCTGCCTAGCTGGGTACAGATGGTGTATATGGTGTCGGATGAGTGTGGTGGTCCGGCTGAGTGATCATCAAAAACTACAACATCCTTCCTTCTGTTTGAATCAAATCCAAACTGGATGACTCCGTGAGAATCTCCATAATTTCCCATATAAATTCCACCAACAGGTGGAACTTCAGCGCTAGTTGGGCCACAATGCTAGAAAGCCAGTGGTCGCCATTTCTACATACCTACCTGGTTGAGACGAGGTTGTAGGACATCTAGTAAAACTTCCAATCTTTTCTATGCGCGTTCTGTTAGTCAGCGAAAATGGAAAAATTTACAATTTTAGAACTAGTGAGATTCAGTCGCTATTTAGCTGCTATCATATACATATGTACCGAGTCTTAACTGAGTCTATCTGGAAAAGTCAGAGGAAAACATTCCTATATTTATGTCAATTTTACAAAAGAGACCTAACAATCTGACAGGTAACCTAGTTTTCACGGTGTATTTAAAACTAGTGGCGCAAAATTTTAAACAACCTATTATTAAGGTATTAGTATGATACTATTTAACAATTTGCTAACTTTATAGTAGTTTACTAATTCATTCTTAATTTTAAACATTTTCTAACTAGTATCGTACTAAAAGAAAGTTCTTAATAAATTGCTTCTGAACACAGCTAAAACAATGACATTTCGTGTAAAAAAGTAAATACACGAACCTTTTTTTGATGTTTGCAAATGTCAAAGAGTCATATAAAGCTAGCACGATACTAAAAAAATAAAGTAGGCATTCGATGATTTTAACTTTAATAAAAGGGTAGAGAAAGTTTGATGCCATATTCGATTAAAATTTGCAAATTCGTTGTTTTAACCTAGTATCATACTAAAACAGCTTTAACATCGTACTAATTCAATTAAAATTTTGCGCCAGTGCTTTTATGTCTTGTTTTGATTAAAACGTGAGTTAGATTTTAACGATTACATGATTTTTCCAAGAACATCTCTGTTTGTTAGCTTCAAATAAAAATAGTAAATGTGCTCTGAGATTAATAATATGTCACAGCTGAGTCTTAATCTTGTGCAAATCTTATGCAAACGACAACACTGATCCTGCATAACCCAATCTATATCCCACATCCCGTTCCTAATGCAGTTCCGGTGTTTTTCTTTTCCCATCAACTAACTCTTCTTCTTTCTCGAAATAATGAAGTTTGAAGATTCGATAGCAAACTTATCCACACCAATGTTCTGTGGCGGCGAAGATTCCCTCAGACTCAACTGATGGGAACATTTCTAACACAGCACCCTGACTGTTAGCTGTAATGTAATGAGATGCAATGCTGCTCGCGTGGTTGACTCCTTTTTTTCACGTCGTCCTTTTTCCCATTTTCATCCAATTACAGTTTGATGGATATGCTATGACGTATTGCGGAGCATTGTGGAGCGATGACAGTGAGGGTTACGGGCAAGCTAGTGCTAAACTCAGTTCTCCTTCTGTGAATCATGGCTCATGGGTGATAGATACTTTTTCCTGTTTAATAATAGAAAATGCTGAGAAGGTACTTTCTGGTGACAGGTGAAGAGAGTCCTTATTGCCAAAGCAGGCATTCAGCATCATACAACATTCATCTTAACGTGCACATTATCAGAAATTATATATGTATGGTAGACTGGGCCCAGATTAAGGGGGTGCCAAAGTTTATTAAAAATATTTTGATGGATTTTGTGGTCACGTAGGAAGTGAATTAGATGAGGAACGCGTCTAGCAAACGTAAAAGTCCTGTTAGCAATGCTGGCAATGAGCAGATGTTGCTGTGGGTGCGGTACCGGAATGGCATAGATGTGGAAAGATGATTGAGTGGAATATGTGGAGAGTTGGTTCGAGGTACTTTCTATATTTTGCACTGAGCCAACGAATGGACGTCGGATGTGGATTAGATCTAACGATATGAGAACGTGTTTTCGTAGACATTGCAAATACCTGAGGCAGGCACGTGCGCTACAGCTATACAGACAGAGCTAGTATACATATGCACGGCAGCGATGAGTCTATAGAGGATAGGTAATGGGGGTATGCCATAGGCGGATGGAAATTATGCTAACACAGCTGTCAATGGTTCTACAGTTTGTGGCATACCTAATTTGTACTTTGAACCATAAATGGCATAATTAATATGGGTTAACAAGTTTATTCTGTGTAGGAATTGAAGAATTCTTAAGTACCTTACATCTACTCAGAGGATCGAATGGAATTTGTTGAACTTAATTTTTGAAATATTAAAAAAAAAGAGTTTTATTTAAATATGTGTATGTCCGTATGTGTTTTTGAGAATCTACCCCTGCTGTTAACTCAACTGTTAAATACAAAATGTAGATGACTAAAAAGGAGAAGGAGGGACGATAGGTCTTTAACAACTTTTGCCTTTACAATTTTTGTATTACCAACTTAAACTGGATCGATTGCAAGAACGAATAAGTTTGCACATAGGTCCTGATGCATAGAGTAATTTGTAAGACAGTTTAGAGCTAAGTAAGGTGTGGGATATGAAAGGATTGTATGGTTGGTTCGGATTGTGGATCATTCGGAACATTGTTTAAGTTGATGATAAGCAGCGTGCTGGAAGCTCTGGCGCAAAATTTTAAACGATTTAGTAATATGTTAAGGCCATTTTAGTAAATTACTAATCTTAAACAATTTTAACATATTACTATATCTTAACATTTTACTAAAGTTAAAATCACAAACTGGCTACTTTAACTTTAAGTAATTTCCTAAAGCCATATGACTTTTGTCATTTTTTCCTGTTTTCGGAAGACGAAGATTTCGATATGTTTGAAGACTCAGCTTTGTGTAGAAAAGTGCGATGTTTTAAGTCCCGAGCAAATCCTTTTGAAGAGCTGGACGATGGACAAGATAACAGTTCGGTTCTTGGTTGAAAACCTGAAAATCTAAGATCGAATTACATGCAGTGAGCTGGAAGACTTGGCAGATGCAGTTTGAATCTGTTGAAAATAAAAAATAGAGCAATAACATATGTAAATATTTTAATACCCGATTTAACGAAGGACTTTTAAACAATTAACAGGCTTCTAAACCTTAAAATGGGATGTTTTGGTTTCACCAAGAGCTTTTAAATTAAATAAGCTTTTAAACAGCCTTATAAACTAAATGCCCATTTTTGGCTCAATAAATTTTAAAAGTGTCATTGAAATGTCATCTCATCACATGTACATACTCGTAGATAACAACAATTGGATATAGCAGCTGAAATTATTGTTTTGTAATATTTTAGTTTTCAATTTTTTAAGAAGCAAATATAAAGTAAATCTTCATCCAACGATAAAGTGCAACACATAGTTATTCGTCGAGCAAGAGTATTCCTGGGCTCACAGGAATCGATTCTCCGACTATGACTACAAAATGAGGTTCCGATTTTCCAAAAGCATCTGTGGGTCAGTTGCTGGATTTGTTTGGTCATCATTTGGAACCGATATAAACCCGTCAGCACAATAAATAAAGTGGTTATTACTTAAGCATTTTATGCCACAAAATCTTTCCAAATATATGTATTTGTTTTTGCATTTCGTTTTTTTTTGTTGCATTTCTTGACATTTGTTTCAACACATAATGCTTTCTCATTTTGTCTCATACATTTCGCTTGTTAGAAAGAAAGAACCAATTTCTTTTTTACAGGGATGTGAAGAGAACTCAATTTTAACAAAAAATTCTCTAAAATTTCCCTTTTATAGATTGGTGAAACTGGAAAGATCTAAGAGTCTGATGAAATTTAAGAGGATTTTTGATAAAAGTGCTTTTAGTGTTTGTTTATGAAATTGGCCATAAGAAACACGAATCAAACGATCTACTCACTTTATTATTGTATTCTTCTTCTGCTCCATTCTTCTCTGAGTCCAAAATAGCAAACTTGTCTCTATTAGGCAAAATAAAATTACAGAATAAATTGATGAGATGCCACAAATATATGAATTACAAAATAAATTATAGGTTGTCACTTTGACTTCTGACAACTTAAATTATTAGGTTCGTTCCTCAGATTTAGTTTTGTTTGCTTTGTATTTTTTCACGAACTGTCATTGTTTGGGCATGTTCAGATGCACCGTTTTTAATAAAAGAAAATTAGTAATTTACTGGTTAGTAAAACGAAAAAAAAGGTGTAAAATTTTCGAAGAGCTAGTAAATTACTAAAAGTTTAACAAATTGCTAACTAGTAAAATGCTAAGCCCTTAATAATAGGTTGTTTAAAATTTTGCCCCTCTGAGTTTTATTTGAACGAGACTGTTCTAATGGATGATAGCGAATGTAGGTGCAATGAACATATATGTCTTCAAGGGATATTAGTGTAGATTATATTATATATGTATGTCCATAGGTTCAAAGGTGAACATTCTAAGTATTGAAAACAGAGCCTATAGTTTATGCTATTTGGGAGAGTGAACCTAATCTCAGGAACTGGATCATGGGAAGAACGTTGTTATAGATAAGTCACCTAAGAAAGACAAAACATAATCATCCCGATTATTAAATCTGCACTCCCATCAGGGAGTACCTAACATTTATGTATTGATTTTAAAATTCACAACAATGTAGGTGTAAACAGAGCAAAAGTAATAAGCTTGATTTCCGCCGCCGGATTAAGTAATCTGAATGATTAATTAAGTGTAGATTTTAATGCACAAATTCTTTATAGCAAGTTTAAATATGTAAAGGGTTCACTATTAATACTTTTCTATATTTAAATTTGAATAAAACAAACTATGAGTAAGATTGAAATTTTTTATTTATTCATAAGGCCATTGTATTCAATTCTTTTTGTAACATAATTCAAATGCCTTCCCTCGCTTTCTATAACTCTGACGCATAAATCAGGCTGAATTTGACCAATGACATTGATCATGATGGCTCTCAGGGCAGTGGTGGTTTGTGTTCTATTGTCATAGATCTGTTCGTTAAGAACCCCACAGAGAAAATCTTACGGTATTAAATCGCTGTTCAGTTCACATCGCTTTCGAGCGAGATAACCATAATTGGAACTCCCTCGTGCAAAATATCCATTGTGGAACGTAAGGCCGCCATCTTGTTCAAACCAGATGTCGTCGGTTTCAATATCATCCAAAGAAGGGTCCAAAGAAATTGGTTATCATTGACCGATAGTTCTTGTCGTTGATGATGATGGCCTGACCAGCGTCGTTCTCAAAGAAGAATTACCCAAAATCCACACCGAACAGTGAGTTTCTCTGGATTCATTGCAATTTGGCGGTCTGGTGTGGATTGTGAACGTTTCAAATTGGTCAAGTTTGCGTGTTGAAGAACATATTTATCCCATTCATATGTCTTTTGGAAGGGCACTTATGACGAACGTTAGATGGACGAAGTGCGTGAAATGTTCCCCAAACAGAAAACAAAACTTTCATAAAACAATTTATTCATTTACACATGTTCTTGATCGATATAACTCTGCATATTGATCAGGCGAAACAGATTTAATAAAATACGACAGAAGAAGCTTCCAGAAATGCTTATCAAAGTTCAGAAATACATATTGAGAAGCCCTTTACAAGCTTTTTAATGTCTTGCTTACAAAATTGACCTCATCATCATCACTGGCATTAAAACCAAGGTATCTACATTTCTCTCCTTAACCAATAAATTTCTTCAGCTTTACTGATTTCAACTAGTTTTCTTCCCCAAAATTTCAGTTTTTAGTATATAATTCCATCCTTCTATAGTAACCCTGCGCCACAAGAAATATTCATTTCTATTTTTATTTCAACAATAAAAATTATATTTCTCAGTTCAATGAGCAATTTATTGCGTGAAATCTTATTTGCAATCAGGCTGCGGAGCAAATAACACCTATTAATATTACTGGTATATGTATTGAACAGACAGAATTCTACGCCTGAAATTCTAACTCAACACCTAACTTGCATGTAAAAGTGAAAACTAGCGTAAATGCTAGTCTAATTGATATTAGACATCAAGTTATTTCTTCATTTATTGCCACGGAAATGTTAAAAAAAAACACTGAATTGGATTTCATGAAATAATTTATGTATGGTCTAAATTGAAAATTTCTATTAAATTGGCTTTATTAATATTGCTTGTGAAGGCGGGGTTATCCAGAGGCTCTACAACGTGACTTGATACAATCGGCGGGATCTTAGAAGATGGAAGATCCCCGGAAATTTCATGAATCCGGATCACGATAATTTTATTAGTGACACAGACCCTATTTATTTGGCTAAATTCAAGTTGATTCTTAATATAACCTATAAACCAAGACTGGGAGGAACTTCGAGGATGATTGAGAAGCCTAAATTTTAGGCGAGATGAACCTAGGTAAAAGGGAAGACATTTAAATATATCATGTGTCAAAATATGGGCCTGAATAACTTGTTAAAATTAGTATAAATTGAGATAGAGAAATCTTTGAAGAGCATATTAGTTTCGTTAGTGATAGAAATGAAAAGACGCGTACATAAGTAGCAACCTTGTGGTACCTCATAGCTAACCAAGAAACGGCTGTAATAGGCAGATTTTAAACAAATATTATAAGAATGGTTTTTCCAGTGAGATGAAATCAAGAAATCTGGGGAACATGCTAGATGAGGGAGGAGTTCGTTACCAAATAGGATATTCCTTTGCGATTGCGGGCTTGTGTGCCGTTGCGTTGTCCTGATGAAAAAGAAGAACTCTTTTTGCTCCAAACGCGAACGTTTTTTTTTCAAATAAGCTTTGAATCGATTAAGCAGCTCTGCGCAATATGCGTCGGTGATTGTCTTACCCTTTTCAAAATAAACGATCTGAGTAACACTCAAAAAACTTTCGCCATCACCTTGTTTGCTGAAAAACTCACCTTGGCCTTCTTCGTCTGCGATTCACCAGGAGAAGTCTATTGTTTCGGCTGTTCCTTGGTCTCTGGTGTGTCGTGGTGAATCCATATTTCCTCCACCATAACGAAGCGGTGCAAAAACTCGGTCGAATTTTTCTTAAACATTACCAAACACTCCTTTCAAGTTGTCAAACCATTGCGTTTGTTGTCGATTGTGAGCAAACGCAACACCGGTGTCTTGCTAAATGTTTTTCCATGTCCAAATATTTATTTATTCATTGAAATCACTGATCCATGTGATAAGCCTGTGGCCTCTTCAAGCTCGCACACCTTTACTCGCTGATCGACCATTATCAAACCATGGATTTTATCGACTATTTCTCTGGTGTGGTGACCTCAAATGGGCAACCAGATCATTCGGTGTCACTTGTACTGGAAGGACGCGCACCGAAATTGAGTAAGCCTGTGCTGAATAATTGCAATCGATGGTGAAGAGTCCCCAAATATTAGTAAAGTTGTTGCTTGGTTTGGGTGATGGTTTCTTCTCTCACTTTTTTCCTTTTTAAAGAAAATGCTCGCAGACGTTTATATAAAATGGCTGCCACAACAAAACTTTTTGACAGATCTGTCTGAAAATTTGGGTGCGTTATTTTCCAAGACGCTACTTGACAAAATGTTGGATTTGATGTTCCGACGTCATTTTTTGTATCTTTAGGGCCTTTTTGACCCACCTTTACTAGACTTAAGTTTAGGTACCTAAATATACAACAAATAAACAGGGACATTTTATTGTAAATTAAGGTACAATTCGGTTCTTTTTAATATGACGAGAATAAAAAAGAGAAAAATAGTTTCAATCAAATGGTAGTTTGAACTCTACGTCTTTGTTTTGTAAAACCCCAAAGTTCCACATGACAAAACTTAATATATATTTTCTCAATTTCTTTGGAAAACAAACAAACAAGTAATTCCCCCAAACAACGTGTGTCCTTCTGAGAAGTTTCACTCGTTAATTTCAACAACCACTTTACACCCATTTATTTCGCACATTTTATTTTATTCAACTCCCTCGAGATGGTCTAGATGGGAATCTTCATCGAATTCCCCGGGTTCTTTCTTCTCACAGCAGCAAAGCAGCAAAAGAATTAAATTCATTTTGATATACTGCAGTCAAATTCCATGTTTGTCAACCTCGAGGATGTTTACTTTTTCTTCTGCAACTCAACTGTATTTGCATACAAATATTGCATTCTATGCTCTCGTTCGTGGATTGTAATGCATTCTAGAATTCCACACTATTCTTCTAGTTTAAAATACGTATATAAAAAAAAAACAAATTTGTAACAAGAAGAAGCATCACTAAAGTCATGCATTTCAGCGATAAAAAAGAAGATTATATAAAGAAAAGAAAAAAACATACAGGATAAAATCCAAAACTCCTCGAAGATGTAGCATAGCTTCCATAGGAATTTCCTATATAAAACGAACGAGATAGAAATGAAACTAAAGCCGGAACTAAGGGAAGAATGAGATTTTTGCATGCTTGTCTCACAGATTGGGAATGTAATGCCCTGAATACCAAATATTGCTATGGGAACTCAAACTCATACCAAATCCGCTATCCTACCTACAACCTATCCACCCACATTCATATCCTTCTTCATGCTCGCTCTTTATCGAAGGAATACAACAGAAAAAAAAAACACAGAATCCTGGCAGCTATCTACAAAGCTTTCCCCAAAAACGCTGACAATTTTGCGTCTGTGTAGAAAATGTTCTTATTATAGACTCGTCGTGCTCTGCTGTGAGGAATATGCAATGGATCTAGGTTAGGTTAGGTTTTAGGTGAAAATACCTTGAATTTACGAAGCGTATGCCATGCAAAGTAAGATTGGAGTTCCTTAGCAAATTTTCAAAACAAAATAGCTCTTTGCTGGAGCAATATCATTTTTACTCTTGCGTGGAGTGCTGTGGTATAAAACAATGCCGGTATGTTCTTTTTGAACTGAGGCAAAAAATAAACCATTTAAAAACATGTGAAGCACATTTAGTTTTTTTTTTAAAGACTTTCTTATATGTATAAATTTAAGTTTTGCTGGTTTACAAAAAATGACTTGGTAGTTGACACATTTTTCCTTTGGTAAAAGGTATTTTATAACACTTCCCTTAAATAAGTCAAAAAAAATGAAACAAACTACGGAATAAAAAGTATTTAAAAAAAATGCCTTACGGTTTTGTGTCTTCATTAAATAGTCTTCGTGGTGGTGGATAGTTGGGAAATATTCATAGACACTAGGAACGCGTTGCTAACAATAAGAGGGTGAGATTTTGACTTACTTAAAAGTTATAACTTCATCCGACTTAGCAGCTGTTGTTGTTATCTCATACATCGTTGAAGATGCGCTCAACGAATGCCTGAAATTCGAAGGCATGGGGTAGTCTTTAATGCGTAATACGTGACGGGACAAGATGCTATAGCAGACATCACGAAAAACACTTTAAAAGGTGAAATTTTTAAAGATGTTTTCGGAAAAATAGAAACACCAATCATCCGGTACTGGTTATAGGAAGAAAACAACATTTGTGTGTCCTGCTCAATGACAAGGCTCCTAGGTAAACGAATTGTATAGATCTTATAGAGTTATTGACTCTGAGTGAAACTGAGGAGCGATAGAAACCCAAGCTGAAATCAATCTCCTAAAAAAAAAAAAACAAATTAGAAATTTGACTTGATGGCATATCAGCTGAGTTCGGATCCCGCCACAACGGCTAGTATTTTATTTCCGGGAGTAAAATCAAACGAAACCTATCCCTACGGATAGGAGTTATTGTCCCACTAATCCCTAGGATAGGATAATAAAGCCAACTTTTGGAACTGCAATAGTCGTAAATGCCGTGCATCGTATGGTATTATCGTTTTGTTCGTTTAACGGAAATGAATAAGAACTATCATTCTTGACCGAATAAACGTTCGAAACGAGTCTACACTCAAGAAGCCATCGATCGTGATATGATAGAAGGGAGGAATGCAACTGGCTATTCCGAGTGAGCATTGCAAAGCGATAAAACAAGAAAATACTCGTATATTAAAGATTCCGACGACGACGATGTTCAAAAGATGGGAATGATTTTTTTATAGTAAATTTTCATCATTTAAAAGCGTTGTTGGCGTTCTTGGCAATATGGTCATTCCAACTAAGATTATCGTTGACACACATCCCGTGTACTAAGAGATTTTTTATTTCTTCGATGCAAGAACCATTCAAAGACAATTTTATAGGGCGAACATTTTAATTCAATGACAATAGACAGCATTGAGTTTTCAAAGCATTAAACTTCACACGATTTTGTATATGGAGGGCTCACAGCTGTACCGAACTAAGTCATTTTAAAGAAATCCAAAACTAACGCCAGGATTTCCGAAAAATTGGCCTCTATTTAGAGCTGTAATGAACTACATAGCTCATTTAGAGCTACATACTTCAATTTTGCGGAAATTTTGGCGTTGGTTTTGGATTTTTTCAAAATGACTTGGTTCGGTACAGCTGTGAGCCCTGCATATCCTATTTAACAATGCTGTAAGGATCGGCGCATAATGAGCTTATCATACGATACCGTTGCAAATGCACTTCCGAAGAAGATGAACGTGTATTTGACAGCGACTATGAGAAGCTGAGGGTAGATTCTGAAGTGGGTTAGATCATTTCAGAAAAATGAGAAATAGAGTTGGAGACAAAACAGAGCCCTGAGGAACACCAGCATTTATTTTGTGTAGATCAGAAATGGTCCAATGCAACAACTATTGAACGATCCAGAAGGTTTTACTTTTTGTTTGTGGATTTTGAGAAGGCCTTTGACCGAATTGAATGTGAATACACATGGAATTCACTTCTTGGAAGATGATTTCATGCCCCTAAAATAAGTTGCTCTTATAAAGGAATTTTTTAACAATAGGAAGTATTTCCTTTTGCAACTTATTAGTTTTCCCCCAATTTTTTGAATTGCAGCAGTAAGGCAATCGCGAACTTTATGAGCTGTACCAAGAGGTGGATGAAGTCCAGAAAGTCAAAACACTTTAACTACGAGGGTGATCGGATAAGTACTAATCCCTACCGCCCGATAGTGCCAGTATCGAAACATCGTCTAGTACATTCTCTTAGACGGCTACTGTCAAAATTTCAGCCGAATCGTAGTCGTAGTTTTGTTTTAACCACGTGTGGAAGCCAGCTTGTCCCCGAATTTTAGAAAAATGAAAAAGAGCAATATCGGTCTTTGATTCGATTTTTGTTTTTGGAAGGGAAATCGGGCAGCGAAATCAAAGAGCACTTGAATGCTGAGTATGGTGATTCTTCTCCTTCGATGGCGACCGTCAGAAATTGGTATAACGCGTTTCAAAGCGGTCGCACATTGCTTTTTGATGAGCCCCGCCCAGGTGTCCCGAAAATGGCTACCACGGTGTATAACGTGTCAAAAATCCACGATCTCATATAGGCAGACCACTGCCGCCTGCCGATTGAAGGTGAGCGAGATAGCTGAAACAGTAGGTACCTCAAAAGTCCCCGTGAAATTTTGGGCATGAGAAAGCTGTCGGCACGATGAATGCCGCGTTTGCTCACTCCGGACAACAAACGCAACTGTGAGACCACTTCAGAGCAGTGTCAAAATTGGTCGAATTGCACTACTGACCTATCTTGAAAAAATCACTCCCGGGCAGAAATTTGAGAATTTGAGTCCAATGAGGAGGTCATCGCCGCCACGGAGATCTACTTTGCAGACCTCGAGAAAATTTATTTTTCGGATGGGTTAAAGAAGTTGGAGCATCGCTGGATCAAGTGCATCGAGCTAAAAGGAGACTGTGTTGAGAAATAAATCGCCTCTTTTCCAATATGTTTGTTTTTCTTTTGTAGGCTAAGTACGTATCGGATCGCCATCGTACATTGGCTGGGCCACATCGAATAAATGGGCAACAATATGTTCTCGAGATCATGGAACGGGAGACGGATTAGAAAGTAGGATTTACAATGGTACAGACTGCCCATACAGACCGTTTCAAAAGCCAAATCATCTGCACAGTCCCAATGATATATATATGTCTATTAGCAAGTAACAAAAAATGGGCTTTAAATGATGTCGATGTGTCAATTACTGCAACGGAAAGGAGATTCGATCGGTCCAAAGATAAACGGTAAAAAAATAAAAGTAATTTCCCCAATAGAGTCTACACATGAGCGTTATATTCTGCAGGAGATGCCGATCGAAGATGTCGAAACAATTTAATTACATCGGAATTATTTTATCAGCTGTTGTTGCTACAGATCTGCCAGTCAAATCACTTTTTATACTGAGTTCAGATTTTTTGAATCAACAAATCGAAACGAATCGAACAAAATATTAGGGCGTCGGATAAGTCACTAGGGAACCACTGAAGAGCCTTAAGTTCCAAGTTTGATTAAAAGCGATAAAGCGGTTTAGGTAGTAATATATGTATAGGTAACAGACGGAATTGTTGGACCCACTGCTCTTTATCATCATAATTTAAACTTTGGTCAAAACCTCCAGTTTGATTTTTTTTTGTCCAAATGAAAAACTTACCCTAAGTAGGAATATTTATATTTAAGAAACAGCCCCAATTTTTTTAAATTTTTTGTTTGCATGAAATTATACGACATTTTTGTTTGTTTTACTATTTTTAAAATATTTTGTAATAGTCTGACTTTCTGTATTCAGTGCCTAAAAAGATATAAAGCGGCAAAGTTACAAAACATGACATTGTGTTTTGACCTAATTGATTTTTGCAAACTTCACCGCCTTGTATCATTTAAGGCACTTAATACAGATATGACAACAAAGTGGTGACAGGTGGAACACACGAAATTTTGTTTGAATGCTTAAAACTTTGAGTTGCAAGTTATTATGATATACGATGTACCTCTCGTCATTTGTCTAGTCTAGGATAGTCAATCATAAAGCCTGTCTAAAGAAGAACAAACAAATTTGCCAAGTGCCAAATTGCACAGAAAAACTTCAAGTATTTTCCCCAGAAAACTCAAAACATAATTATTTATCTAAAATGTATGTAATTGAAGTAGAATTTGGTCTAATGCTCAATTGACATTGTTATTGGACAGAAGCAACTTTTAGACCCATTCAAAAGTTGTGTTTTAGGTGTCCAAAACATTCAGACCTAACTACCTAACACTCATGCATGATTATAATATCCATCATTCCATTTTGAAAAGTTACCAAATACACAACACGTTTTATAGCCCTATAGCCACACATCATGCTTTTACACCCCCAAAAGATGAAGATGCGAAGACAGGGCCGGCAAAAGCAGAGTATGAATTGTACATGGGTATGTGTGTGGTGATGCTGTGCTATGTTGTGCCTGAATGCCGAGCCAAAAGAGCGTGCATTTGACAGGATACGTGTTAAACCACGAAATTTTCAAATTAAACTTTTTCATTTGATGTTAACTGTGGTGTGTGAAAAGCAATGACAACCGGAAATGAAGTGGATTCTGGCTGTGTGCACTCGCACTGTAAATGCGGAGTTGTGTACGCTTCATGTATTTGTGAAGATGATAGTTTTTCAAATGCATCCAGTTTTACAACTACTGCAGCAAGGTTGGTTGGAGTTTGTTGTTCCTTTTTCTATACATATACATATATCCAATGGTTTGCTGACATTTTTGTGATCACAAGAGGACAACATACAAGAGAGCAAGGACACAGCACACAGTCAATGTAACAAAATAAATATAAATAAACCCAGATACGAGTATACACCCGAGAACATACATACACTTGTTTAGATTAATGGCGGACATAAATCCAACCGAGAACACTCACTTGAATGCCCAAACAAGTAATTTTTTTGTTGTTGTTAAAGCTGGTGCTGGTGCAAAACTCTCAGGTTTATGCTTAAATTTTTCATTAAATTGTTGCATTTGATTCGAAATTGACTTACCTTCAATGGCGGCAACGGTGACGGATGGGAATCAATTTAAATAAGCAAACACACACCCACTCAGTCGATAGCTTATAAGCATTAGTGTAATAGAAATTTAATATGGGTTGTGTACATTATTAGGTAATGAGATGAATGGGAGTTAATTGGATAATAATTAGTAAGGACAACAATATTATGACAGTCCTCTAAGTTCTTTGATATATCCTGGACTCCTCAAACTCAAAGGCGTTTTAAGGTTTTTATTTATTTTTACTTGCAAAATTTTAGTAGGCGTGTTCTATTTGGAAATGTGTAGCTAGCGAAGTAAAACAAATTTTCTTCGGTAAGCAATGCCAAAACCAATAGTTATTGAGTTTATTGCTGGTTGGTTTATCGGTGAAATTTGACTGTTTATAATATCGTTTTGAAAGTAAGATATAAAGGGTTTTTCAACAGGGACGCTACAAAAGTAGAGCGACAGAGACAGCAAACGACGCCATATTGCTTGCCGCTCTTTTGACATTTCTGTTCAGTAAGGTTTTCCATTTCATGATGGAAAGATATACGAGCCAACAACGAGTCGAAATTATTAAAATTTACTACCGAAATTCGGAGTCAGTGGCCTCAATGTTAAGAGCGCTACGAGCAATTAATGGTCGTCATAATCGTCCTAGCAGATCAACAATTGAGCGTCTAGTGGAAAAATTTGAATCCACAGCCTCGGTCGTGTGATTTGACGCCGTTAGACTATTTTCTGTGGGGCTACGTCAAGTCTATGGTCTATACCAACAAGCCAGCGACGATTGATGAACTTCGTACGAATATCGAACGTGAAATTGCAGCAGTATCGGCCGATTTATGCTTGAAAACCGTCGAAAATTGGGTTCAGCGTCTGGACTTCTGCAAGCGTGCCCGTGGTGGGCATGCAAAAGAAATCGAGTTCTATACATAATGGCATCGAACGTACTTTCACAGGAATAATAAATTTTATTTATATCCAAAACCGTTTTTGTTTTATTTAAAAAAAACTTTTGTAGCGCTCTTATTGAAAAACCCGATATTTATGTATAATACGTATGTCATACAAAAATCTCTCTAAAGTTCAGAAAAGAAGTTTAGCCGATACTCAGCTATTAAAATTAATTAGGTTTTCGAACTTAAGGTACATGATTTGCAAAGAGTAACTTGTGTAAAATGTGATCAAATGGCGTCTTTTAAAATCATATCTTGATAGGTTGTTGTACCGAGTACCGAGAATGGAGCTCTGAAGAATACCCACAGATACTCTATTGAACTTGTTGCAGAGAATAGATTAGTTTACTGTGCATCGATGTTTTGGTGAATATCGTCAAAAACAAGTAAGAGGGTGGTCTTACAACTGCTTCCAAACCGAAAACCGGGTTCAGTGGTGCTTAAAAGATTTTTACTATACTCTGTCCAACAAAAATTGTCAGTACAGGGAAGATAGGACATTTGTCTCTCATTCTGGTTGCATTGCCGTGCATAAGTGTGTCGCCTTTTAAAGCTCTCACAGGGATTCCGTAGTTTATATTATAGATCGCCGCAAATGAGAGTAAAAAACGCGTAGGGCTACCGTCTGCCGATTCAAAACGACTGAAAACAATATTCAATTTACCTTTTCCCACAACGCCAAGCGGTAAGATAATAGGCGCGTTTTTTTTAAGTAGAAAAGCAATACGACAACACTCAACATACTCATCTTCTTAAAATGTGTTCTCAAAAGCTTCAAATCCCAAAAGCTCCTTAATAAAAACCACTGAAAAAGCTCCTTGCTTGCAATTGAGAATGATAATGGTAACTCTGTTTTGATGTAGATAAAGAGCGCACGATCGTATTGAGTGATATTGACACTCTTGACAGTATCTCATCAGCAGTGGGATACGACGGTCGTGTTGGGGTGTACAACTTTTTGCAAAGAATTACAACAACAATTCCTTAAGAAAAGTCAGTGGCTTGCTCCTTTTTTAGTGGCATTTTTCCTAACGCATTGTAGTGAGGGTGCATTAGGCGCCACTGCTTTAGAAAAAGCTCTCCCATAAGGCCTGTACTGACAATTTTTGTTGGACAGAGTATAGTCAAATATATTTGCATCTGCTTAGATATGCTCTTTTCGAATTCTTTCGACAGAAGCAGTAGGTTTGCAATTCGTCTGAACTCAGTATTGCTCTGGGTCTTAGACTTGTATATTGGAACTAAGAAAAGAATTTAAAAAAAAGGAAGATAAGTACAAAACTTAAGTTTGCGTTGAAAAGTGTAGAAAAAGTTTTCTTTTAAGCCAGCCGGATGTGGTGATTTGTTGCAGTTCATATGGAAATCTATTCCTCAAAGCAATTATAGAAATATAAAATGAACGTACAGTAATTGTAGCATACGAAAACATGCACGTGCCGTAACTATTCGGGACTGGTGGAAGTCTGATCATAGCCTCTCCGTGGCGGCCGCTAGAAACAAGCCTTTAAAAATGTTTGGCTAATATGATCTGGCTGGTTCCTCAGGTTGGTGACAGGTTAATTCCCTGTCCCGTAAAACTTTATGAATTACGAGACCGACAACAAGCCTCGGAAACGGACTGATCACACGACGACAACCAACGCAACGAAAACTGAAAAACGATTTACGAATTTTCTTATGGAACGCACGATCGCTCTATAGAGCTCGAGCTGCTCAGCAGCTAGCCGATGCCCTGTCAAAATATAAAGCTTGTTATGTCAGCTTTATATTTTGACAGGGCATCGGCTAGCTGCTGCATCGGCTCTTCAAGAAATCAGATGGACAGGGAATGGTGTTCTACAGAAGAAAGAATATGACATATACTATAGCTGTCATACAAAACACCATGTGCTTGGGGTAGGCTTCCTAGTCAGCGAAAAAATGAAGTCTACCATCATCGGCTTTAACGCTATAAGCGAAAGGCTATGCACCCTTCGCGTGCGAGGCAAATTTACGAACATCAGCCTCATTAACGTTCACGGACCTACGGAGGAGTCGTCAGACGAAGAAAAAGAGACTTACTACGAACAAGTCGAGAGGGCCCTGAATGCCTGTCCAAGGTATGATGTTAAAATCATCCTTGGGGATTTGAACGCAAAAATAGGTCGGGAGCCGGTATTCAGGCATTACGCAGGCACCCATAGTTTGCATGAGAACACTAATGACAATGGACTTCGAGTCTTAGAATTGGCAGCATCGAAAAACATGGTCGTTGCGAGTACCAGGTTCCCGCGTAAAGATATCTACAAAGCCACCTGGCTATCACCTGATGGAGTCACTCGTAACCAAATAAACCACGTGTTGATAGACCGTCGCCACAACTCGATTTTGATGACGGTACGAACGTACCGAGGTGCCAATATCGACTCGGATCACTATCTTGTTGGTATGGTTTTCCGAGGGCGGATTGCCTTGCGAAGACGCATTGCATCCGCCGATCAGGTTCGAATCAACACGGCTGCCCTGCGCAATGAAAACACCAGTAACACCTTTGGTAATGCGTTAGGACTCGCCCTAGAATCACTTGATTTAGGGAGAGTAAATCCTGGAGCCAGTATGCTGGGCGTAAATGAGAAGTGGACACGCCTTAAGAATATTGTCATTAGTACTTCCAACTCCATCTTAGGCAGCAGTCGTAAAAATCGGAACGACTGGTTTGATGATGAATGCAAGCTAGCGACTGAACGTAAGAATGTTGCGTACCGAGCAATGCAACAATCTCATAGAACGCGGGCACGCGAAGAGGAATATAAAGAGCTCAGAAGAATAGAAAAACGGCTACACAGACAAAAAAAATCAGCCTGGGAGAAGAACCTAATCTGTGAAATAGAAAATAGCCGAGAGCGAGGTCCGCACCAGGCGCGGAAGTTCTACCAATCCGTCCGAAACATGACGCAGTACACACCACGCTGCACATACTGCAAGGACGGAGAGGGAAATCTGATCACCGATCCTGAAAGCATACTGGAGCGATGGGAAGTGTACTTTAATGAATTGCTAAATGGTCAGCTCACTGCAGAAGTGGAGGCTCCACTACTTCAAGAAGAATACCCTATGTTGCCGCCACCAAGCATAGAAGAGGTTGAGAAGGCTATAGGCCGGCTTAAACAGAACAAAGCCCCGGGAGCCGATGGCATACCAGCCGAATTATTCCATCACGGCGGGCCAGTCTTACGTCAAGCAATTCATGATATTATAGTACACGTATGGGAGCAGGAAGAAATGCCAGAAGAATGGCGAAAAGGTTTAATATGCCCCATACATAAGAAGGGAGATGTCACAACGTGCAGCAATTATAGAGGTATCACGTTGTTGAGTACCGCCTATAAGATACTCTCCTCTATCCTACAAGACCAGATAACCCCATACGCTAAAACCGTTATCGGACAATATCAGTGTGGTTTCATTCCAGGCAAATCAACAATATATTTACATTATATACATATATATTACAGATATTTACCCTTAGGCAGGCGATGGAAAAATGTCTAGAATTTAACATCCCAACATACCATCTGTTTATAGACTTTAAGGCCGCCTATGATAGCATAGCCAGGGTAAAACTTTACAAAGCCATGAGAGAATTCGGCATCCCAAATAAATTGACAAGACTATGTAGGTTGACCATGACCAACGTAACAAGCCAAGTAAAAATAGCCGGATTGCTATCCAGACCAATCAAAATCTTTAATGGACTCCGACAAGGGGACGGTTTGGCCTGCCTCCTCTTCAAAGAAAGGAGAAAGCAATCCGTGACTCTGGCACGGCAACAAGAGGGACCATCGTCAACAGGTCCAGCCAGGTACTGGCTTACGCAGACGACATCGACATCATCGGAAAAACCGAACAAGCTGTACACGATTCCTTCATCCAGATCGAGCAGGCGGCACAAAATCTGGGGCTGCACATTAGTGAATGTAAAACAAAGTACATGGTGGCGTCGAATGCGAGAGGAACAGTTGGTCAAACAATCAAGGTTGCGGAGCACGAATTTGAAGTGGTGCAATCCTTTAAATACCTTGGGTCAATAGTAGCAGCCGATAACAATATAGAAGAAGAAATACGCGGGCGGATTCTCAAATCCAACAGAGCCTACTATAGTGTGTCAAAGCTCTTCAAATCCAAAAATCTCACCATAACTTCAAAACTGCTGCTGTACAGGACCATGGTCCTGCCAGTACTCACATATGGATCCGAGACTTGGGTGCTTAGCAAAAGGCACTCCGACCTCTTAGCTGCGTTCGAGAGAAAAGTCTTAAGGAGAATTGTTGGCCCCGTATGTGAGGAAGGACGATTCCGGAGACGGTACAATCATGAATTGTACGCAATCTACCTTGAAGCAGATATCGTGACAAAAATTAAGCTCGGTAGACTCCGGTGGGCAGGGCACCTAGCTCGCATGAGCGAAGAGGAACCTGCTCGGAAAGTTCTTTGTGGTACATTCTATGGTAGACGACAGCGTGGTAGACCATGCTTGCGCTGGAGAGATGGCGTAGACCAGGACGCCCGAAGCCTTGGGGTGCGCAACTGGATAGCGTCGGCTAGAGACCGGGATAGGTGGAGAGACTTGTTGAAAGAGGCCAGGACCGGAACCCGGTTGTCGAGCCGATGATGATGATGATGATGATGATGATGATGATGATGATGATGATGATGATGACTTTTTATTGGTTAAACGAAGAATTTAACAGTAGGGATGGGATAATGCCAGCCTTAAAAGAAATTGGCCAACAACTAGAGCTGTGTCAATCGGGATCGATTCGATTTTTTTGATCCGATTATCGAAAAGTATTGATGATCGAAATCAATCATTTTAATCGATCTCAATCTCAATCATTTACATGATTCTCGATTCTGGATTCTCGATTTTCTATTTCAATCTCAATCATTTCAATGAGTCTCGATTTTCGATATCAGTTGACTCGATTAATCATGATTTACTTGATTCCATTTCTTCTGATTCAATCAACGTGGATTATGAACGCCAAACGGACGGTGGACTGGAACTTCTGGGTTGAACTCGGCATTGAACAACATGATTGATCGGGTTGGTCGTTGTTGTTGTAGGCCGCAAAAATAATTGTTGGGTTGAACTGATGTTATTTGATGTGTCAGGATCCGGTATGTTTAATGTGGATTTTTGGACGTTTTTTAATCCATTGACATCGTAGCCATCCTTTGCTGGAATTTGACAGTTTATGACTTGACGAATAGAGGACCAATTCAGTTATGACGTACAAAGTATATTTCGTACAAAATGTTAGCCCAAAGCCCTAAAATTGCACTTTTCCGGAGCAACAAATAAAATCTCTTTTTCTTGAATTTTTTGACACTTTTTAATCCATGAAGTAGCCTCATCATAGAGTATTTTGTGAGAACTATCAAAGCCACAAGTCAATCTTATCATCGAAATCGAAATTAATATCGAATAGGAACAGTATTGAATCATTTCAGTGAAATGAAAATGATCGAATGATCGATTGATTGAAAAGATCGGATCATTTTCGTAATCGATTGTTGAACGATTCGATCATTTGAAATGAACAATTTACACAGCTCTACCAACAACTTATTGCAACTAAAAGACCAATTTTATCACAGAAGTATTTGAATGATCGCGCTAGACTATTGTTCAGTGAGTAATTCACATTAAAGTCACCCTTAATCAAAACAAGTCTGAACTTTGGCCCCAGACTCAGTAAGGTACTCGTATCATCAAGTTCCCTAAGATTTTCTTCAGTAAATGTATTTGGTGAACTATGAACGGCAACAAGTAGGCATATTTCAAATGAGTTCCTTAGTTCAACAAGTACATACAAAATCGATTTGGAAACTGTAGCTATTCAATTTTCTCGCAAGAACATGCACTACTCCCAACCCTATATTTACGGTCAATTCTATGAATTTTAAATTCTGTTGTATAATTTCACGGACCGCGGCGCTGTTTTCAGCCCATAGGAACCGAGCAACCTTGTGATCTAATTGATAAATACATCTGCAGTCTTTCTCGCTTGATAAGGAGCTACAAATTGTTCATAGAGTAGAGAGAAAATCTCAAGATTCATGTGGTATCACAATGAACCAACTCTGGTTTGAGTGGCTCAGCTGCGATGCTGGCAGCCACTTCAACCTTACCTAACCTCCTTCTAAATAATAACTTTCCTAAAAGGACTTTTCTCCAAAATTAGCACACTTGAGGCCCTGTCATTCTTGTTCTTTTTCGTCCTTATTAGGTTCAGCTATTTAAACAAAATTACTCAAAAACCAATAATTTACGAAGGACATCCAATACAGAAATAAGGAAGCTATGCGAAAGTGCTTTGGGTCCTTTTCACTCTGCACCAACTTTTTCACAAAGAAAAAGATGGAACATTTAAATGGAGCTAAAAAAATATAAAAGAAAAGACCTTCTACCGCACATTCCCATTATTGTTCTGATCTGCATTCGAAAAGTATTATTGATTTATTCAAAATCAAAAAATTTATAAAGGACAATTTGAATATACAGAATCCATGACAAGAGGGAAAATTAGAATTATTGACTTTGAATTGGATCAATTTTGCATTATTATATTCCATTTCCCGTCTTTAAATGCGCTGAAGGAAACTGAAAAGTTCTTCTTGAAAATTTAAATAAGCAACATAAAACCTCAATCATTTTAATCCACGGAAATAATTCCCTGTCGTCTTGCTTTGGGTGTTATATAGCTTTAAATTTGAAATAGACATTGGTTGTCAGCAGCTGAAAAGGGACTCTGTCAATTTGTTGGGGTTGAAAATTTAAAGCAAAGCCTCGGAGGATAACCGCATTTTACAATTAAAATTATTCAACATTTATACAAATTAAAACCCTACTCCTACATTGAAGTGGAAAAAAACATCTCAAGGCATAGTAATTCCTTGAGAATTACAATGGCATAACCCTGTCCTTTTTGCCTTTGGGGATTCCCTCCGAAAAGAACACGAAAATCTTTCCTCTTTTTCCTTCCCACCACGGGGAAAGGTCTTCAAAGAAATATCCTCGCAAAATTATTTACCGTTTCGGGCTTCAAGGCCATTCTCTATTATTGTACCTAATATAAGAACTAACGCGAAAGGACTTGAGAGCCCGTGAATTCCCTTCTTTTTAGGAACTTGCCTAATGTCTTATATAGAGGAGGGTTTATAATTCCCTTACCTCTTTCGAAGGTTTTCGCGTAAAATTAATTTCACTTGACCATGGAGGCTAAAAGTTATTTCTTGTACTTTGATGTCAATGTTCATCAGGGATTCTTTGTAAAGCTAATTTTATATTGTAAATTCGATTATACAAGTAGAATGCTGAGGAGCGCAGATTGAAGAAGACCTTTTGCCGTCTTGCTCTATACGTAAAGCGTACTCCCTCTCGTCTGTCGTTTCGGAATGGAAAGGTATTGAAGGAGACCGACCGAATGTCGGTCGACCTTCATGCTCCCAAGAGAACAGGAGATACCGATGGTGCTTAGATGTGGTGAGGAAACATCTTTGCAACACCTCAAGTGTCAAGTAAGGATAAAGGCAGAGTCGGCCGGTCTAGTGTCCTCTATAGTCCATCATAATCACATTTTGTGATGCTGGTCGCCTTGGAGCTCTTCTGATGCGACTACGTTGTACGTTGTCGGTGACATTTTCCATTATATTTACTCCTTCTGCCCTTTGGGTTTTCTTCCTTTGCGTATCAAGAAGGAGTAGGATTAGGTGAGTTTGGGTGCAATCTTTGTCCTTTGAGTCCTTTGGTCTGATGCTGAGGTTTCTCTTAAAGAGCTTCATCTATGCTATCTTACCAACATTGGATAGGACATAGAAAGGTTAACCAATCTCGACCCCCTTTGTATTTTCGTCGTGTGGCAGAACACCGAAATCAATTTAAACCCTGCTGCTATGAGAATGTGCTGTTCGCATTGTTGGGCGCCATTATGATTATACGGTGTGCTCACTTTGGAGCTTGGCAAAGTCTGATGATGGTAGTGGCGGCGCGGCGTATGTTAAGATGTATAGAACAGCATATTTAACTTATTTATTTTTTAATATCCTTGCCGTGTGTGCATAGGGAACGCCATCACAGCTTCGAGAGAAGCGTATGTCCCGAAGCAGCTTTTGGCTTCAGCAAACACTGATAAACCCAGTAAACTCCTTTGTGAATTAAAATTCAATTTTGCCCCTTTGTTCGGAATCTTTCTTGGTCTCTTGGTTTCGTTTTCCCATTTATATATTGTTCTCCGATTTGCTAGATGTTTTGTACTTCCTATGTTGGATATACTCCTATATAGCTGAAGAAGAAGTAAAAATGTATGTGTTTGAAACACCCATATTTTGTTTTTTGTTTTATGTTTAATGTCAGTCAGGTCCTTCGCCAGCTCATTTCTGCTTTTCGGTCTGGCAAACAAATCAAAGAAAGACTTTTGTTTTTGTTCGGTTCCGTTTTTGGAGGCAAGTTGATGCATGGCTGAAGAAGTCCTTGTGTATATGAATACGCGTGACTATTCTGCGGAACAAATCATTGAAGCAGATGTTTATGGCATTATATGGGAAAGTTCTGTATTGAAGATGTTTATAGAATCAGAAGGATTTGGAATGTTCTGAGAATGCGATATATAGAAAGGATAGGTGGAGAAATAAAATTCAAGAAAAACGAATGGATGAGTTGAGTCCTATGGAATATGTCGCTGGCACGAAGCAAACTTCAATAGGTCTTCCTCAACATTCTAAGTGAATATCTAAGTAATGTAAACAGTCTAAGAAACTTAAGCATGAAGGATCAGTGCATAACGTTTTCGTGTTTCTCAAGAAAGGAGATCTTCTGAGCTGCATAAACTACGGACACAATAGTGCTCAATACATTCTCTGTCGTATTATGTCAACGCCTATAGCCGTTAATCAACAGACTATGTATAGCCTTAGGGCAGAAAAAAGCACCGTCTACTAAATATTCATATTACGGAAGATATTGAAAAAAACAGGAAACTCAAATCAATCAGTCACAACCATTATTTTGATTTCAAGGTCGCGTATTACAGTTTATAAAAAAACATTTACAGTGTGTAAATGTCTAATTTTGTATATAACTGTCACCTAGAAAACGAAAGCTGTTCCATTAAGGATTATAAAAACTTCGCCGACCTTTTGATGTCAAAAAAAGACCAAAAATGCTTACTCAAGATAAAAATTATTCGACTTCCTTAAAATCGGTCTTGAAAAAATAGTGCAAAACTCTCGCAACCACACCAGAAGGACCATCCCTCAAAGTTCTATATAATTACTTGCATAACCAAACTGTATTCAGATAATCCAACCAAAACAGGGTGATGGATTTTAGGACTAATAAAGGCAGGGTAAAGTTCATCAATTAAAGACATTTAACACTTACTCGATGGAGGAACGGCGACACGTGGTGATGTCGTGGACATAACGTCACGATATAAATTGTGGGCCAAATACAAGTTTCTTTTTAAAAATGCAATAAAATGAAAAGAAATCAAACTTTTCCATGTATTATGGCTTGATTAGTATTAACAGACATCCCCGTTCAAGTAACTACCTTGGCTGCCTTCGCAGAAGCGCATTTTGTCACTCCAATTTTCGAAGAACTTGTTGATGATTTCAGGCTATAGCTCACGGATTGCTCGGATGATATTGGCCTTAAGTGCTTGAATTGTTTCCGGATTGTTGGCATAACATCGGTTCTTCACGGTTCCCCACAGAAAAAAGGCTAACGTTGTCAAATAGCAGCTCCGAGGTGGCCAATTGACATCGCCAAGACGACTATTAACACGATTTAGGTTAGGTTGTTGGGCTGACAATTGATGTTGCTATTGTCACACTTAGATCAATGTAGATCCATTGTGTTACCCGTGAGTGTTATCACTCTTTCCTGATAAAACCTATGTATTCTATTAATCAGTCAAGCCATTTTGAGGCATTGACGAAGTTCAATATGTGTATTCCTGAAATATTAGAAATATCTTCTAGATTGTCAAAGAAGTAGCTACCAAGCCATTTCCTTCTCTGGTGGCATAGTGACGGGCAATGACAGAGAAAGTGTGAGGTGTCTTCATGTACCTCCTCATCACCACATCCTCTGCATAGGTCATCTGTACTTAGTTTCATTTTAAATTTATGGTATTTCAATAAATTATGTCCGGTGATTATGCTCGTAAGAGAGCGAAGGGACTTCTTACTAAGTTGTATAATTTTGTCAGTTCTCTGCTTGTTAAAGCAGGGCCATATTTTCCTAGTAGTATCACAGGTGTCAAGTAGATTCCACCTTTCATTGGATTTCCTTAGGATTATGTCTGAAATTTTCTGTTTAATGTTACAGAGTGGGATGTTTACCATCTCTGCTTGACTAGCGTCGAGCGCTGATCCCTGTCTTGCCAACTCATCGGCATTTTCATTACCTGGTATGCCGCTGTGTCCCGGTACCCAGCAGAGTCTAATATTGTGCTGCGTGCCAAGAACCTTAAGCTCTTCGCGACAGCAAGAGACAAGCTTCGATTTTATCACAGTGGGAGAAATCGCTTTTATTGCCGCTTGGCTGTCAATGTAAAAGGTGATATCAGCCCGTGGTATCGCCATCATTGATACCTGTCTAGCAGCTGTTGTCACTGCCAGGACCTCCGCTTGGAAGACACTGCTATGATCCGGGAGCCTAAGTGAGTTGTTTAGCTCAAGAGTTTCTGAGAAAAAGCCTGCACCAACACCTGTGTCCATTTTGGAGCCATCAGTATAGATTGCTATTTCTGATTCACTGGTGTAGGGTTGGTTGTTCAGCCATTCTTCTCTGCTTGGAAAGGCAGTTTGGAATGGTTTATAAAAGTCAAGCTCGGGTGTTGTATAATCTGTAATGATACTATCACCCAAGTATTTCTGAAGAATTTGAGCATGTCCTGTTGCGCTGTTTTTCCAGGTATTAGTCTGGCTTAGCCTTAAGGCACTATATGCTGCGGATTCTTGTACGAAAAGGTCTAGGGGTTTCAGGTTGAGTATCGCCTCCAACCCTGCAGTTGGTGTGGATCTCATGGCACCCGTAATCCCAATGCACGCGAGTCTCTGTACTTTTGCCAGAGTTTTGAGGTTCGTGCTTTTTTGCGTTGCATTCCACCATACCAAATTACCATAAGTTAGTATTGGTCTGATTATCGCCAAATACATCCACCTGATAATTTTTGGACTAGGTCCCCAGGATTTCCCAAAGATTCTCTTTCCTTAGTGTTAAGACTCCAGTTTAATTTCCTATCTAGAATCACACCAAGATACTTTGCATGATCTGAAATCTTCAGCGGGGTGCCTTCAATTGAAGGTATTCTGAAGTTTGGTATTTTCCTTTTATTTGTGAAGAGGACTAATTCTGTTTTTGACGGGTTTACCATCAGGCTGCACTTTCTAGTCCATCTATTAACCTTAGAAAGGGCGTATTCTATCTGTTCACTGATAGTGGGTAAGAATTTACCTGTAGCTAATAACGCAAGATCGTCAGCGAAGGCTACTATCTTTACACCACAGTGTTTTAAATTAATGAGAATTGTGTTCATAACCAGCACCCAAAGGAGTGGTGAGAGAACTCCCCCCTGTGGGGTGCCCCTGGATGTGGACACTCTCATCTGTATCCCTGCAAGTTCCGAGTTAATTTGCCTGTTCTTTAGCATGCACATAACCCAACGTATTATCGAATTATCGATTTTATTGTCTACTAGAGCTGCCTCTACCGCTTGTCGCTCAATGTCTTCTCAATCGTGCTAACGACGCTGTGAAGTGCCGTTTCTACACTCTTCCCCTTTGTGTAGGCGTGCTGAGCTGGGGATAAATCAACCAGTTTCAGAGTGCCACGAATATGTAGGTCTATCAGTCTTTCAAACGTTTTAAGAATAAACGATGTCAGACTAATTGGCCTGAAATCTTTTGCTTCTGTATGACTGGGCTTGCCAGCTTTTGGAATGAAAACCACTTTGACTTCGCCCATGATAAAGGAACATATCCCTATTTTAGACTGTTAAGGAATATGTTTTTCAGGAGCGGTATTATTTGGATTTCGCTTTTCTGTAGCATCATTGGGAAGATGCCATCAAGGCCAGGGGATTTATACGGAGAAATTATAGAAATTATAATATCCGATGGTATAATGTGTTCCGTGTAGGGTTCTGTTTCCAGGTTGCTGTCATTTGACCCGCAACCCGGGAAGTGAGTATTTATCAAGTGCTCAAGAGTCTCATTGCAGGATTCTGTCCAGCACCCAGTGGGCGTTTTTAGAGATCCTAAAGGGATTGAATCTTTGGAAAGAATTTTCCTTAGTCTAGCAGATTCGTTTGTCCCTTCGATTTCACTGCAAAAAGTTCTCCATGAGCTTCGTTTCGCTCGTTGCGTTTCTGCTTTAAATTTTCGTTGACTGGTTTTATATACTTCCCAGTCATTCTCATTTCTAGTGTTTTTGGCAGCATTGAAAAGTCTTCTTGTTACTTTTGTCAAGTTACCGAGTTCTATCGTCCACCAGGGTGGTCAACACGATTTAAGAATTTATTGCGCAAAAGATCGATTTTGGCATGGGATCTGTGACATGGTGCGCCCGCCATCGTGCAAAACCAGCTGTCCTTCAAATCCATGTCTTCAATTTCAGTAAAAAAAAATGTCTATTAACATGCCTACTATTGACCGAATCGTTGTTACCAGCCTCATTTTCGAAGAAAATAAATGGTCCAATGATCCGCATCAAACTGCCACTCTCTGTGGATGCATTAGTTTCTGGACAGTAACGTGTGGGTTTTCCGAGCCCCATATGCGTGCAATTTCGTTTGTTAACGAAGATTTTCAGTCTGACGAAACGAAAAAAAAAACTAAGCTTTTTTTTCAAATAAGGCACTGGGCTACACAGCACTCATTTTGGAAATAAGTTTTCAATATTTCCCAACGTTGTTCAAGCGTAAACGACTTATTTCGTTCCGCGGAGGTATGATACTGATGTATCGTAGCTCAGGGAAACAATTATAAAAGGAAATAGAAATATTAATACGGGGTAAAATTATCACCATAAGAACAAAATGAAACACAACAATTATAGTGGAAAAATATTAAAAAACCACTTTTTATTAAGTACTTATACGCTGCTCTTAACCTGCTAACGCTGCTCGGTAGCCTGCTGTAAGACGACTGACTCTCGTTTTATAAAATACTCAGAACATTCTCGTTCCTTTCGTTAAGTTTTACATAGGTGTTTATATAAGTTTATAAATTCCCTAAAATACATCGAATGCAGAGTTACCATCCTCATGCAGTTCGATACAGTCCCGGCGAAAACCTATGGTTTTCTAACCCTTTCGCTTTTTATTTTAGACATATTTCTACTATAGATCAAATATATTATAATAGCAATAAATTATTCCAGTTCTTCGATTGGCAGGATACAAATCTTCTGTACCGGCCTGGTAAGTTGATTGGTTGCTGTTTGTAGAACCACGCTTCTCACTAGTCCATCTCTGCTCGTTATTAATTTCAATATACGCCCCATAGCCCATGCTGATGGTGGGGAATTCTCGCTCTTTATTATGCACAGTTGTCCTTCTCTCAAACCATATTTCTCCTTTCGCCATTTCTTTCTCTCATATAGAGTAGATAGGTACTCTTCCTTCCACCTGCCCCAGAAATGCGCAAGCATAGTCTTACGCTCCTTCCATAATTTTATACCCTTTAGATTCGGCATTTCATTGGTTACGAATGGTAACGGTAACACGAGTGGCTCACCAACCAAAAAATGTCCCGGCGTTAACGCCTGCAGATCATTCGGATCATCGCTCAATGGATGTAGCGGTCTTGAATTCAAGATGGCCTCTATCCCAGTAAGTAGTGTCAAAAACTGCTCATATGCTAAAACCTTCACCCCAACAATTCTTGTCAAGTGATATTTCATCGACTTGACCGCTGCTTCGTAAATGCCACCTTGGTGGGGTGCTGCAGGAGCCATAAACTTCCATTCCGTCCCTTTCAAACTTAAGTGTTCGAAAGTATCCTTCACTAGCCAACGCTCTTTTGCCTTCTCTAATTCTTTCGCTGCACCGACAAATGCTGTACCATTGTCGCTATATAACCTTTCACACCTGCCCCTTCTCGCTATGAATCTTTCGAAACAAGCAATAAACGCTGCTGATGTTAGATTTGATACCAAATCGATATGCACTGCTCTTGTTTTAAGACAAACAAATATGGAAACCCAACATTTCTGCCTTATTATTTGCTCACCTGCTCTGTCGATCATTTTGATCTCAAACGGCCCTGCATAATCTACGCCTGTGTGTAGAAAAGCTTTACCTGCTGTTACTCTCTCTGAAGGCAAATCAGCCATCAATTGCATCTCAAAACGATGATTATATCGCACACAAACCAAGCACTTATGAAGATAACTTCTCAGTTCGCTTCGAAGCTTTGGTATCCAAAACCTCTCACGAATATGTTGCATCATGACCTGCACCGCTCCATGTTTAGTTGCCGTATGAGCACTATCCATGATTAACCAAGCTAATCGAGAACCATTTGCCACGATTGCTGGATGCCTTCTCTCGTATTCCATCTCTGCTCTCTTTAACCTGCCTCCAACTCTCAAAATCTTTTCACCATCTAAAAATGGTTTCAAAGATTCTATCCTGCTCTTATCAGGTAAACACCTGTCCTTCTCGATACAAGTAATTTCCTTTGGAAAAAACTTTTCCTGCTCTTTTCTTAGTAAGTGAACAATTGCTTTCATCTTCTCTTCAGAAGATGGTTGATCAAATACTCCTGCTATATTACCTGCACCTTCTCTTCTACTCACCTGACGTATAGAACGTCTCCGTCTCTTTCTATATCGCTTCTCATCATCTTCCCGTTGCCTTATCTTCGCCCTAGTTAAATTGATAAAGCGAAGTACATAGCTCAGTATATTTATAGCCTTCTCTAATGTAGAGGTATATTCCGTCAATGGAATAATCCTTCTCCAGCACTGCACATAAATAGATAAAGGTTCTGTGAATTTCGTGATCACAAAAACTTTCATCTCATCCCTCCCCCCATCTGAAACATTTGGCACAAACTTTTCAGATGACCAGCTCGTTCGAGGTTTTATCAACCATTCCGGCCCATACAACCACAACCTGTTATTAACCAATGCTGATGGCTTTACTCCCCTGCTAAGCAAATCAGCCGGGTTATCCTTTGTTCCAACATGTCTCCACCTTTTAACTTCAGTGTTTGTCTGTATAGACGAGACTCTATTCGCTACAAACGTTTTCAAATCGCATGGTAGTTTGTTTATCCAATGCAACGCTACAAGTGAGTCTGACCAGAGCTCATACTCGACACCTTCCCATTCCATAGTTTTGATGACGCTAACAATAAGTCGTCCCAATAGCTCTGCCGCGGCAAGCTCCAAGCGTGGTATTGTCACTGTTCTAAGTGGCGCCACCCGTGTTTTTGCTGTGAGGAGGTTTGCTGAAATCCTGCCATTTGCACATATCGTTCTCACATAAATCGCTGCTCCATACGCTCTTTCGGAAGCATCCGAAAAACCATGTATTTCCAGCTGTACCCCTTTTGAAGTACCTATCTATCTCTGAATTCTTACATTCTCTAAGAATGTTATTTCCTTCCAAAAATCTCTCCATCTCTCATCTATCTCTTTTGGTAATCTCTCATCCCAGTCGACATTTAAACGCCATATGTCCTGAATAAGAATCTATCCTACGATCGTAACAGGAGCTATGAACCCATTAGGATCGTAAAGTTGCGCAACACAGCTCACTACGCTTCTCTTGGTCATTACCTGCTTGTTCACTGGTGTTTTCACCTTAAATGTGAATCAGTCCTGCTCAACCAGCCACTTAAGTCCCAAAATTGATGCTTTCTCCTCATCTTGGAACAAAATTGACTCCTGCTTTTCATAATTCATGTCCTTCACTAGAGCTTTGGAATTAGATTTCCATTTTCTAAGCTCAAAACCTGCGCCTTTTAAAACATGATCGATATCTTTCGATAATTCGATTGCCTTCTCTTCGGAATCAGCACCTGTGGTACAATCATCCATATAAAAGTCTTCCATAATTGCCTTAGCAGCTCTTGGAAACTCCTGCTCCGCTTCCCTTGCACATTGTATTAAAGCACGTACCGCATTATAAGCTGATGAGGTCATACCATAGGTGACTACCGTCAACCAATATTCTCTCAAATTATCCTGCTGGTTTTCTCTCCAGAATATACGTTGCAGATCCCACTGCTCTTTCACAATCTTTACCATTCTGAACATCATTTTAATATCCGCACTAATGGCAACTCGATGCCTGCGAAAGCGCATTAAAATTTCGTGCAGATCCTTCTGTAGCTTTTCACCCAACATTTGGACTTCATTTAACGAAATGCCTTTATTGGTCCTGCAGCTCGCATCAAATACAACCCTAAACTTTTTAGTCACGCAATGATGTGGTATGTGGTAAATAGTTTTGCCATGCACTGTACCAGTTACTGGTGTCATGTGCCCTGCTCGCTCATACTCTCTCATAAATTCTACATATTTCTGTTTCAACACAGAATCTCCTGCTAACCTTCTCTCTAAAGCAAAGAACCTACGTCTCGCTATAATCTCTGAACTTCCAAGCTCCTTCTCTGATTCTCTCAATGGAATCGTCACAACAAACCTGCCAAAATCATCACGTGAAAACGTTTTGATGAAATTTTGTTCCACCTGCTCTTGCTCTTTTGACCTCTTTGATGAAATATCAAAGTCATCCAACTGCCATAAACGCTTAAGCGATTCATGAAGTTGATTATTGTCCATGCACACGACATGTGACATCTGCTCATTGCCCATGCTCTTTTCCTTGCTTTCATACTCTCCAAGTATGATCCTGCCAAGAGTAGTTTCCATCTCTAGTACTCCTCCTGACTGATGCCCTAAAACAGAAATAAATGTTTCTGCTATGAACTTGCACCCTAGCAATAAATCTACAGGACCTGCTTTCCAATAATCTGGATCCGCAAGTGGCAACTCTGTAGAAATGTCCATCCGTGGAGATCCCAAATTGTGTGCAGGCACAATTGGCTGCCATTTACTTTCCTCGGGCATTACCCAGAAGTCCTGCTCTACTGAAACCTGCGAATTAAACCATGGACTTACTATAAGTGTGGTTTTGTATTTGATTTTGAAAGGCTCGCCCTGCACGCCAATAATTCTCTTCGCTATTTGCATCTTTGGCAAATCTAATCTCTGAGCAAGCTGATAACTAACCAAATTAGGTTGTGCCCCTGTATCTAAAAGTGCTCTTATCGGCCCATACTTCTTGCTATCCATCTCGATTCTTACCTGTGCCGTAGGCATCAAAGTAAATTTTTCTAGCCCTTTCTCATTATAATTAAAAGATGTTAAATACATTTTATTTATATTTTTATTTGATTGCTTAGTAGACATCTTTACCCTCTTAAAATCCCCCCAGGATATCCTGCTCTCGGAGTCGCTTCCTGCTCCCTTCACCTCTGCTGTTTTTGTCCTGCTTTTGTCTAACCGAGGGCGTTTCTCAGGATGGACAAATAGTCAATCTGATTTCTGCTTATTTCCGTCTTCCTGCTTGCCCCTTCGCTTCCTTTCATTTCCCTGCACATGCAAAACTGTAGCTTCTGCCTTCCTAAGCTCTCTCATAGGACAGAGTACACTGTTGTGCATTATTCTCCCTGGGCACCGTATACACGGTCCCTGAAAACAATCCTTAGGAGTATGCCCAGTCTTGAGACAATTCGGACAAAGTGCCTTCTCCTTCACGATATCCTGCTTAGCTTTCAAGCTCAATACTGCAAACTCCGGACAACGCCACATCGGATGACTTGAGGATTTGCACGAATGGCAAGGTAGTGGTCTTTTGCCGCCTGCTGATTCTTCTCTCTGCGCATTGCTGCGAGCTGCTCGAACATTTTCATACCTGCTTAGAGTCGACCGTGTATGTTGCAGAGACGACGTCTGCTCAACTCTCCTGCTCAGTGCTCCACCCAATGCCTCAGCACGCTTATCTAAGAAGATACAAAATTCCCTTGCAGTGGGCTCTTCGGAAGTGCGCACTTCCTCCCACTTGCATGCCGTCTCGGGATCCAGCTTCTCGTGTAGGACATGAATTATGATCATATCCCACTTTTCGGTGGGGACCCCTTGGGCTGCTAATTGCCGAAGGGTTTCATAAGTCGTATTGGCCATTTTCTCTAGCTCCCCTGCTTTCGGCGCACCCTGCAATGATGGCAGCTTAAAAAAGTTTCTAAGCAACTCCCTGCACGTAGCGTATTTCTTAGTAAAAATCTCATTTATCCGTTTCCATGCTTCACAGTAATTTTTCTCAGTGAGCTGCCACTCACCGAGAGTTCTCGCTGCTTTCCCAGATAGGGATGCCTTCAAATAAGAAAACTTATAAGCTGGCGCAATCTTGTCGTTGTCGTGGACCGCTGCAACGAAGCGATCCCGAAAACCCTGCCATTTCGTGATGTCGCCGTCAAACGAGCCCCAGGTATTCTTCACATCATGTTGGGCAAATGGAAGATTGACTTGTACTTCGATTTGCTGTCCTGCTTTGCCTGCTTCACCTGCTATTGGAGTTGTCTCCGATATTTTCTCCTGCAATGCTGCATGGGCGGAAAAATAATTCGCCTCCGCACCAGCGATCCTGCGCTGCATCTCCACGTTAACTAATAGATCGTTAGCCAACGCGATCCTGCCCTCGCTCACCTTCACTTGTGCCCAAGCATCTTGCAATGCTTCGAACCTGACCTGCGCCGCTGCCCTTGTACAGGTCTCAAAGAGTGGAGATTCCACGAAGACCAGCATCCTGCTCACCGAAAGTATTCCGGCATCCAACATATATACGTCGTTGCGTTCCTGCTCTTTTTCCATTTTAACCTGCTTCCTTCTGTTTTTTTTAAAAAGTGCCTGCTATATACCTCTTCTCTGAAAAGATTTTAATTATATCGTATTGCATTAGAAATCGTATTTCAAAACACTTTAACCTGTAAAAAATAAATAAATAATGATTCGCAGTAGGTACTTTAATGTGAAATTTCCCAGTATGCGAAGGTAAAGTGTATGATAAAATAGTAAAACCAATGAACAAATAAAAATATGATAATAATTCGCAGTAGGTACTTCAATGTGAAATTTCCCAGTATGCGATAGTAAAATGTATGTTAAAAAATATATTTTTAAGAAATTATTTGCAGTAGGTACTTTTATTTCCCAATATGCAATAGTAAATGTATGTTAAAATATATATTTTTAAGAAATTTTTTGCAGTAGGTACTTTTATTTCCCAGTATGCATTAATATAATAATAAAAGGGTTATTTGCAGTAGGTACTTTTGTTTCCCAATATGCATTAATATAATAAATATAAATAGGTTACCAAATTGTTGCTGCTTTTGTTGCTGTTGTTATTTACGCTATTATCATTATAATTTAAATCCCTCAATCGGCGAAAAAATATTTTTCTTTCAAAAATATTATAATTCGATTTGTTTTGTTGTTGTTTGAATCTCACAACAATGTATTATACCCTGCTTTTCAGAACTCAGTTAATTTGAGTGTATTCTGAAATATTTATTCCTGCTGCTTGCAAGCATTCCTTCTCTTAAAAACTAGCACCGTCGTGCTTTGAGTTTTTTCCTGCCGCTGCTCTGTGTCTCCTTTTTTTTTTTTAAAACGAAAACAAAAATCAAAAAATCTCATAACATATGAAAACTGGTGCGTTTGCGCTCAAGTTTTCTCTTTCACACCTTCTCTTGTCTTGGCAACTCGCACATATGTGCTTTGAGTTCCTCCAGCTCTCCTGCCCATTCACATTTTTTGTCTCGACATATTTTCTCGCTCTATTGGTATATTTATGGCGACTGGCATATTTGTGCTCAAGTCTCTCCTTCACCCCTTCTCTTGTTTGGCAACTCGCACACATGTGCTTTGAGTTCCTCCTGCTCTCCTGCCCATTCACATTTTGTCTCGACAAAATAAATAACTTGGCAAGAAAAAAGGTGACACACAAAAAAAAACTTAACACAAGTAACCTGAAAAAATACCATTTTCAACCCCTATTTCGCAACACAGCAGCAACAACAATTTTTGCAAATTTATTAGTGATATTTAATATAAGAATATATTTTCCGTAAATATTATTTAAAGAGTTATACTTTTCAATGCAAATCTACAACTTTCATCACAACAATACCCATGCACAAACAAAACTGGAATTATCATCATTCCCCGTCACACTGGCACACACAAAAAAAATTAATACGCACACTCGCTACGCTTATCTGTTCAAGCAAATGCTAAGACACCCTGCTCCTGCACGTTGTCGCTGCTCATCAACATTTGTCTGGAAAAAGGAAAAATAGAAAACAAATATCCAGCACGCCTGCTCTTGGAAATGATCACTCTCACATTTCGTATTTAAATCATGCACACTGAAAAGATTTTGACGCACATTCACAAAAAATAAAAACACAAAACGAAATGTAGAGAAATCCTGCTAAATAAATCACAAAATATTTTCTGCTTGTCCTGCTTTAAATGTGGACTGTATATTAGGCTCACCTGAAAAGATTTTATTTAATATTTCTAATCCTTCTGGATTAAAATTGTTTATTTAATTTGTTATTGTTGTTTTTTTTTTTTTAGAATTTTCGAAATAAAGCTTAAGCTAACCGAACTGAACCGTTCACTTCTGTTTTACAATACGAATGACGAAACCTTCTCGTTTTGGTAGCTGCTGCAAATGCGCAGCTGGCTATTTTGTATGTATGTATGTATGTGTGTTTCGATTCTCGCTGCCCATGAGTGTGTATTTTGCCATGGGACGAAAATACAACTCTTGCTCTTACCTGCTCTTGCTCATAATTCTTGATGAAGAATTTGTTCGGTTGTCCTGCTTTTCAAAGGGGAAAAGAAAAATAGTATGTATTCGCTTACTTACATATTGTTAGGTACATAATGACTGTGTATGGAATTTAGTGCCGTTTTGTAATTGCCTGCTGGTGATATGAAATTTTGCACCCTGCGCATATCATGTCGAGACATGATTCTTGCTCACATTTGCTTTATTATGCGACTACGTGATTTTCATCGTAGCACATTTCAAGATCACAATTTGCGTTCGTAATAAAACGAACTCCTGCTTAACACAACGCACTTGTTAAAAAATATATTTTAAACAAAACTTGCACAATCCGATCACTGGCACAATATCCGGCTCGACACGGACCAAATGTATCGTAGCTCAGGGAAACAATTATAAAAGGAAATAGAAATATTAATACGGGGTAAAATTATCACCATAAGAACAAAATGAAACACAACAATTATAGTGGAAAAATATTAAAAAACCACTTTTTATTAAGTACTTATACGCTGCTCTTAACCTGCTAACGCTGCTCGGTAGCCTGCTGTAAGACGACTGACTCTCGTTTTATAAAATACTCAGAACATTCTCGTTCCTTTCGTTAAGTTTTACATAGGTGTTTATATAAGTTTATAAATTCCCTAAAATACATCGAATGCAGAGTTACCATCCTCATGCAGTTCGATACAACTGATATGATACATATGTTTGAAACCGAAACCACTAGATAGCCCACCGGTACATACATCAATAACTTAAAAGTAGTTACGGTTTTTATCAACCTAAGTTGTGATTAACTCAGACAAACATAGCACTACTGAGATTTATTGAAGTAGACCTCTTGTCAATTGCTAGTTCTTTGGGCTTAACTTAACAATTTGTTTGTGGACACCTCTCACCAAAAGGGGGGTTCACATCTAAAAATATGTTTGACAAATATGGTTCGATGAATATTTGACGGATTGAAACCTTTTGCGTTCACAACGTCGTCAAACTTGCTGTCAAACATCACTTCTCATTAGAATTCTTAACATGGCGGACCAACTCAGGACATAGATGAAATAATAGTTGATCAAATTTACTAAAATTTTAATATTTGGAAGTCTGCAGAAAACTTATATTAATCTAATAAAATACCGCTATTGCATATATGTATGACTCATTTTGAAATATTTTCTTACGATATGCCCCCCTCGAGAACTTCATTGAAAATGAAATTTGCTTGTGGCTTGACAAGCATGCGTTCACATTTTCAAATATGCTTTTCAAGCCAGCAAAATATCAAAATATTTTGATATCATCAAGCATGTTTGAGAATCCGTTTGATGAAGCGTTCACATTTTCAAATTCGAGTCAATCAAACCGCATTTGTCAAACATATTTGAGAATATGAACCCCACTAAACGGTTTGTTAGCACTGTTACACATAGGCCGTGTTGAATCATTTCCCGCTCACCGAACTTAACGGTACTATAGAGCTAACTCTATTCTGCCATATAGAAGGCGCCTATGTCAACAGTTTTCTTGGACAATAATAGCCGGCTTTTCGGATTCCAGTGATTTTAACTCATGCTCAAGTAAGGTTATGTTCAGTCGTTACCAGCATTGCCACTTTGAAAAAAAAATCTTGACGTTGACCATTAAAAAAATTAAGTAGATTGGAACTTTTCGCAGTAGATTTTTTATTTAAAAATAAAAATACAATGGCGCAAAATTTTAATTGAATTAGTACGATGCTTAAGCTGTTTTAGCATGATACTAGGTTAAAACAACGAATTTGCAAATTTTTCTCTACCATATTATTAAAGTTAAAATCATCGAATACCTACTTTATTTTTTTAGTATCATGCTAGGCTAGCTTCATATGACTTTGACATTTGCAAACATCAAAAAAGGTTCGTGTACTTAGTTTTTTAACACGAAATGTCATTGTTTTAGGTGTGTTCAGAAGCAATTTATTAAGAATATTCTTTTAGTACGATACTAGTTAGAAAATGTTTAAAATTAAGAATGAGTTAGTAAACTACTATAAAGTTAGCAAATTGTTAAGTAGTATCATACTAATACTTTAATAATAGGCTGTTTAAAATTTTGCGCCAATATTTTTAAGCTAAATTTTGAAAAAAAAAACATGTGTACAAACTAAAATTCAAAAATCTTAAATTATAATCATTTAAATTAAAATTTTTAAAGTACTCCAAGAGCCTGGACGAGTTCGAGGGTTTCCAACAACCATTGCTGACATTTTTCATTTCTAAACAAAGAATATCATTTTGAAGATCTTTGACACAAAAGTGGTTTTTTTATGGGAAGTTCGCAACTGCGTTTAAATAAAATGTACAGCTAATTACTTTTTAAGTGTTTTTATTAAAGAAGTTTGAGAGTAGTTTTTTTAAATGTGCAGTCGATTTTATTTTATGGCAGTATATTTAGTTTTATGCAAAATGCAGAAGGTTAATAGTAAAGACTTCAAATTGATTGTTTTTATTAATCTATACTTTAAAAAAATAAAATTTCAATTAAATATAGTTAAATTAAACTAAAGAAAACTAAAAACATATTGAAATTCCTTCAAACTTCATGTTTACGTTTATATTTCACTCATTGACCTATTAAATATGGACTGCTAGGAGCCATTCATGCTGGGTCAATTTTTACCTGTATGGGAACTAGCGCTATTGGTGCAATGGCGGAAAACATACTTAAACCTTTGGGTTTGGTACTCCATTTATCAATTATTGACACGTGAGTTTGCGAGAATTTTTTCATTTTAATTAGCAAATTTCTTGCTCGTAAACTAAGGCTTACGTGGCAAGATAAAATAATGCGATATTGTTCGAAGCTGTTGATTTGCGCGGGTTTACCAGTCATTATATAACTGTTTGCTGCGATTCGTTAGAATTGTAAATCATAAATTAAAGGCCGTTTTTGAAAACGTCATCTGCATCAAAAATGCACTTGCAGAATGTTCCTAAACGCAAACTGCAAAAGTCAACTGTTCAACATCATTTGCAGCGCAGCTCTGCAGTAAAAAAATCGAGTTGACGACAAAAATAACTGAAGTTCAGAAAATAGAGTTTAGATTGTTTTTTTTTTGTGTGTGTGGTAAAAGTAGTTAAATTGGTGCACAACATTATCAATTTCTTCATTTGTAGTTGGTCATCTCACAAATTTTGAAAGTAGACGCACAACTGTTTTACAAGTTTTAAAGTATGAAATACGCAGTTGATAGATTTGTTGTAACGATCTCTGATTTCTCGGTATGAATTTTTGTATAGGCTTTGTTCTATTAGTCTGTACCTGGGCGTTTTTTTTTTGCCATAAAGGGCTTAGTTCTTCCTTTAATCCCTGGAATTAGGCATTCATTAAAAAAGTTACTTTTTATGAATTGAAACGTTTCATTTGTTTGTACTTACAAGAAATAATTGCTTTGGACATTCTGAAATGACCGAAGAATTCCCCATCCGAAAATTTTTCCATTGTTTTGATGTAATTACCCATATGCACCTTTATGTATTTTTTTGCTATAGTAGCACGTATTTAAATTTTTCGAACAATTTTCAACCACAATTTTTGAAAAATTTTTAGCATCCATTTTTAATTTTGTTGACCATGTTCGTAAACGTCAAATGAATTTGCAAGAAAATTCACTGACGTTGATCAAATAGATTTTGTGCAAGCAGGACGATTGTATATTTGACGACAGAAATATTTGCGTCAAAAAATGTCGATCATTTGACGATGAAATTGACGTTGATTTGACGTTTTCGAAAACAGCCAATTTTGTTTTTAAATTTTGATAGGAGCAATACCTCTATTTATTAGGCTTAATAAAATCTTATTCTTAATCTAACTTAAATGTAGATCTCATTATATTATGTTGTAAGGATGATTACGACGGAGTTTCAGGCAGTTGAAATAACGTTAAATGGTACTACTGGTGTGCTCTACTTTTGATTGAGTCGGTAGTAATTTATTGAGTGCCTGAGTTGATATACAGTTTGACGATGCACATCCCAGCTATAAAGTTCAAAAGAAAATATTTTATCAAAATTGATTGAGAAATGTTTCGAAAGGAAAATTTAAAAAAAATATTATTTCGACAGATGTACATAAACGGAATACGAGACAACCAACAATCTGTAGTTCTTTTGTTGAGAAGTTTTTAAAACTGGAAAATATATTTTGGGGCATAAAATAAAGACGAAATTAAACCTGTAATAAGGATATTCAAAAACTCGAAAAATTGGCTTTAAAAGCCTCCAGATTTGTTACTTTTATCTTTTATATGACTGGAAAACCATAAAATAGAAAACGTTGAAAAAGCCAAGTTTGCCAATGTTAAAGAAAGGTTAGATATGTTTATGTATGTTTTCAAATACGTCATTTGAAGGACTTCGTTAGTTTGTAAAATATATTTCACTTAATATTTTTGTCAGCATATGCAGTTTTTTTTATTAAGTATATATTGGCGTCGCGTTGCCGACTTTGAATCCATTTTCTAAAACTTGTTGAGCTTCGGTGTTGTTTTACCAATTAAACACTCTGAAGCTCAAAAATTATAGGTAAAGCTGGCGTTATTCTTGGCCTAAGCACTGAATAAGCCGATTTATGCAGGTATGATCCCCCAAAACAGAATTTCGCCTGTTGAAATCAAGTGCCTCCTAAGCTTACTTTAGGAAGTCGAAGACATAAATTCGCTTCACTGAACGATCAGAATGCCAAAAGGCAGATGCATGTTTGTGGGATGGAAAGATCGAAGATCTAACTGCCTCAATCATCTCACATTATCTAATGGACAGAGGGAGTCAGTTCTTCATCTTATCACACTCACGGTGTGTCTGAATGCAGTGCACCATATAACAATTGACTTCCGATCAGGTACAGAATTTAACAGGGCTACTTTAAAGGAATTTCGGAAGGCGGGGTTAATACCACAGAGTAAGCCTCTTCGGCAAATTGTGCTACTCACTTTTGCAACTCATGATGACGGCTGACCTGAAAGAAAAGAATTGTGCAATTGTGGTATAAAAGATATTAAAAGATTTTTTAAAACAATACTTAAACAATATTTTCAATAGTGCTAGGTTTTTTACTTCACTGATTCAGTAGTACCTATACAGTTTAAGCCAAACCACACCTGTCAAATGAGACCTTTCCCGACCCCTTACGACCCCTTATTGAATGCTTCGCATTTTGAAATAAAATGCACGACTGGGTCGCACGAACTTGCTCCTATGTAATAGTCTAAGAATTTTAAAAATGAATGTTATTAGAGAAAAATTGTTCATAAGCATAAAATTCATTTTTTAAATGACTAAAACAACTTCTTTAGTAATTGGAGGTAAAAGTAGGATGCCATGTGATTCAAGCAAATATAGGTTTGTGCAAGAACAAAAACTATAAGTCCTTGTAGTGGTTTCTTAAAAAAATAAGCTTTTATGTAAAAAAAATTGAAAACATTTTTAAGAAAAAAATTTGGAACGCCAATTTGAAGGTTTTATTATTGTTCGAATAAAAATTAAATTTACAAAAAAATATATTGAGCTGTTTTCGAGATATTGAATTTTCCAACAAAAAATAGATTTTTTTTCAAAATTCAAAAAAAATATTTTTCTCAAAGTTTTGAAATGCAATGTCTTTTAAACTTTTTAGAAGCTTCTCTCTAAAAAATTTCATTAAAATCCGTTATGCTGATAATGAGAAATTCAAAATTTTAAAAAATCAATCGTTCTATGATAGGTACAGTAAGTAATATCTTGTTTTCAAATTTTTTTTTATTAAATTGTAGATCTTAAAAATTAATCGAAAGAAAAAATAATATAAGCAAAATTCTCGGAACCGTTTTCGAGAAAAATAAGATTTTCGAAAACCATTTTTTAACATTTGTATGGAGGGTACCGTTATTTTTGGATAAAATAAATTTCTTTTTCTCATATCTTGTAGATTATATTAAAAAACTTTTATTTATCAAGTTTTAAAAAGATCGATCATGGGGTTTTCGAAATATTGAGTTTTCAAAAAAAAATTTTGAAATTTTTTTTAAAAATTCAAAAAAAATATTTTTGGAAAATTTTAATTTATAATAATATTCAAACTATTGGGGACCTTTAACAGAAAAAAAAATTATCAAAATCGGTTGAACCGTTTTTGAGAAAATCAAAAACCAAAAATATGGTTCCAAGGGGGGTACCAAAAATAACAATTTTTTTTGTATGGCAGGTACCGTTATTTTTGGTCATAAGAAAAAAGAGAAAAAAACGTCTGGGGGGAAAAAATTAAAACTAATACATATTTACCAAGTTTGAAGAAAATCGGGCAAGCCGTTTAGGCTGTAGTCGAACCGACAGACAGACAGACAGACAGACAGAATTGCGAGACTCACTTTTTTGGGCTTCGCTATCATCGTAATGTCAATTTTGATCAAAATCTCGAGTTCGATTTTTTTTTACGAATGCATAACTTGCCTTATAGTACCTATAAGTCGCAAGTAAAAAGGATGTTATGGTGCCGCACCCTGTATAAGATAATTGTACCCAACATTTAAGACGAAAAATATGGGGCGAATACAATAGATAATACGAGTACTTAGTACTGTAGAGATGTATTCAACAAATGAATTCTAAACATCTTGATGAGATTATAATAGAGGTACCTACGTTTGGCATTGAGGGACGGTACCAACCTTTTCCATATAATAGGAAGACCAAACCTACGGTTTAATAATAAGCAGCGTACGACTCTCCAAAATGTCCACAAATTCAAGCCTTGCAAATTTACAATTTCTCTACTACTTTTCTGAATTTCTACTGTTATCTGAATTCTTCCGAACTTGTTTCAAACATAAACCTCAAATATTCAGAACATAACATAACAAAAATGAACCTTTTTGAATTAATTCAAAAACGAATACAACTCACAAATAGACAGTGTTTGCAAATGACATGCAACTTAAAAGCGGTCAATTAGAACCCTTTAGCCATAATCCGCATCTCAATTTTCAAATGCAGCTGATTCCCCTTCAGAATTATTTCAAAAGCAAAGAAACATTCTCTATAAACAATAGCATTCGTTCTTCTATGAATTTCGAGGGACTATCGCCATTAATATCCTCCACATCTCATACTGTTGAGTTCTTAACATTTAGAACTATAAAACGTATTCCCTGTTTCAGTGTTCATGTCTGCTTCAGTGGTAAAACTAAATCCAAGGACGAAGCGAAGCATTTTTAATTTCAAACTTTGAATCTCGCTGCGTATCTTCGGCTTTATCGTCTTCATTGTCGGCGGCGTCAACAACTCAAGTACAAAACATTTCGCCAAAGTGGATCGCTCCTCTTATTTTTGCATTCATTAACAAACAAACGTTAACGTTGCTCCTAGTCGAGGCAGAAAGACTGCCATTGACTGCTGTATTCCGTATAGAGAAAGATAGTATAGTTGCCGGGCTGTTAATTTTAATTTCTTAGGGAAATCCCCGTCGGATATTAGCGCAACAAAACTTCCTTAGCCAACACAATGCAGCTCTCCTTCTTTACACGGTCGAGTGCCTCCCCTCCTTAGACAGCCCTGAGCAATTATTTGTGATTTAAAATTTCTGATAAATAACCAGAGATGTACAATAATTGTTCTGTGGTGTAGGTTGGTACAATTTTTACGTCATTTTGTCTTTTATCCAGGTCTTGTATTTATCTTGAGATACACTTGCCTTACAAAGTACTCACAAGGCAAGATAGACGTCGTCTTCGTCTGAAATCACCTGATCTACCTGCAGCTGATGCGGAGCGTAGGATGTCCTTGGCAGGCTGGGAGGATGAAATTGCACAGCATCACCGGCTCCATCAGCAAAGTTGTTCTTCTCCTCGGCTGGTGTTTATATTTTCGAAGAGTTTATTCTCTTTAAATTGCATTTGCTTCTTCGGTTTATTCCATTTATTCCAATGCCATTCCTGAGATATTAAATGAGCTTCTTGAGCCGAATCCCTGGCAGGCCTTACGTAAGTAAATACCTAGGAACAGAAGGAGTAGGACGATAGGAAGGCTCAAACCAAGACGATGTCGATGTCGACGACGGACGACGACGACGCTACCAGCACAAGGGCTGAATGGAAGTGCAAATAGCTTTTCTTGTCCCATTGTTGATCGTCGTCATCGTCGTTGGTTGTTTTCATTTGTCTTAGGGGAAGCTTACACATTGTTACTATTAACAATGGCCATATTGTGCAAAGTAATAAACTTGGACTTTTGTGTTGTGTTTTTGAGTTTAATTTCTGTTGAAGAAAAATCGACATTTCAAATGGTAACTTTTTAATTACATTAAAGTGGGAAGTAGAAAGAGTGAAGTAAGTGCCGATGAGATTGCTTTAGGACTTGAGGAAATTATTGTGCATCTTTTTAAATGAAGGGGACGCACTGTTTGAATTTATAAACTTTTGCATGTTTTGCTGCTAAGTAAAAGTTGTTAATTAATTTATTTTAATGAGCAATGAATGAATGAATGCAAATGACTTGGGTTGGATTCCTTTTTGAACAAAAAAACAAAGAGAATGTCTAGCTGAACGTTTTTCTTAAGCAGATGTTAAGCCTAATCGGTGGGAGCGATTTTCTTTGTCTTAAGCTGCTGGAGTCTTACAAGAGGTTTCTTTTGCAAAGTGCTTGAGTTTTTCTGAGAAATGGATTTCCCTTTTTTGATAAGTTTAAAGTTTCTTTGGGAACTGGTCATTATTCTGGACTCGGAGTCCGTTGACGAGGTGGATAAAGTGAGATTTCAACGACCAGCCCATGTTTTGACTAGTAAAATTCATATTCTGTGGCACACATTTTTTTCAAACTGCAATCACAAGCACACTGCTTCCCGTCATCTTAAGCGGTCCCTAGATGCTCAATATTATTGTGCAATATTTGAAATTGCACAGTATTATTGTCCGTCTATGGATAATATTGCAAGATGGTGCAATATATTGAAGAAAATCAAAACCCTTTTGATATTTATTTCACAATAAAAATATTGTATCGTCTGTGGGTACAATTGCACAATATTTTTTTATTTATTTTCAAGTGTCGAAGAGTAAACACCTCCTCGAGTGATTTAAAAAAGTGAAAATGTCAAAGTGAAAAGTGGATGAGAGAAAATTATTGGATAAAATATTGAACCGTCTGGGGCGCCTAGCCAATAAAATTGTACAATATTTTGTACAATAATATTGAGCGTCTAGGGACCGCTTTAGACCAAGCATTAAACTTTAAACAGTTGTTGACTTTTCGTTTTTTTTTACTTTCTGCACTAAATCCAGATCCTAGAACAGCAGTTGTATTCTCTATTCCATTCGCCATCATCGTAAATAGGACCCCAGCATCAGCTCTCCCTTTCTGCTTATAGTCCAACATTCGACGCTGTAAAGCAGTACTGATTATATAAGAGTTTTGAAGAGCGTGCACTTTATCCGAGAAAACCATGTTCGGAAATCGCTAGTGCAAAATGTCCACAGGCCTTGTGGCACGTAGAACCGTCCTGCTGAAACCACATCGTCGGTTTCCATAGATTCCAATTCGGACCAGAAGAAATTGGTTATCGCTGACCAATAGTGTTCTCCGTTTACGGTGACCGTCTTGCCAACTTAGTTCTCAAAGAAGTATGGACCGATGATTTGGCCAGTCAAAAATTCACACTAAAAATATGGTCGAAGCTTAAAAATCCTTATTAGAAACACTTTTCTTGGTCTTGTTCTCGTTTACTTCATGACCAACAAGTTTCGCCTGATCTTAAATCGAAGTAAAAGAATCTATTACAGTTGGACCGATTTGTTGAATATAGTGCACACTAAATACTCTGGGACGAGATTGGAGAAATCACATGATGGTGGACCTCCTTGGCGAAACTTTGTGCATGTGCATGACAGTGACTGCTGGATCAGTTTTCCCGCTATCCTAAGTTCGGTTATCGCCACATAGAACAATTGATGATGAATCCTATAATATGCAGCTTTGAAATTGATGAAAAGATGGTAATTGAAGAGCTCTGTAAGTAAGCCATCCCATACTGTAATTTTGTTGTTCTTAAATATTGTTATAACAAGGACTACCCCTTTTATACTGGGTGATGGAAATAGTTCTACATTGATTGAAAACGGGTTGTGCTCTTGCCCTTTTACTCACTCCACATAATGCCAATTCAGTGGCTTCCTAAAATGCTGCTCGAACTGTTTCAACTTGATCTTCTAAAATAAATAAAAAATAAATTTGGTGCTGCAACAGCTCGAAGTGAACCAGGACCTAGTGACTTACAACTCTCTCTCTGCTGTGTCAATCGGGATCGATTCGATTTTTTTGATCCGATCATCGAAAAGTATTGATGATCGAAATCAATCATTTTAATCGATCTCAATCTCAATCATTTACATGATTCTCGATTCTGGATTCTCGATTTTCTATTTCAATCTCAATCATTTCAATGAGTCTCTTTTCGATATCAGTTGACTCGATTAATCATGATTTACTTGATTCCATTTCTTCCGATTCAATCAACGTGGATTATGAACACCAAACGGACGGTGGACTGGAACTTCTTGGTTGAACTCGGCATTGAACAACATGATTGATCGGGTTGGTCGTTAATGTTGTAGGCCGCAAAAACAATTGTTGGGTTGAACTGATGTTATTTGATGTATCAGGATCCGGTATGTTTAATGTGCATTTTTGGACGTTTCTTAATCCATCGGCATCGTAGCCATCCTTTGATAGAATTTGACAGTTTATGACTTGACGAATAGAGGACGAATTCAGTTATGACGTACAAGGTATATTTCGTACAAAATGTCAGCCGAAAGCCCTAAAATTGCACTTTTCCGGAGCAATAAATAAAATCTCTTTTTTTTTTTGGTATTTTTAGACGTTTTTTAATCCATCGACATCGTAGCCATCCTTTGATGGAATTTGACAGTTTATGACTTGACGAATAGAGGACGAATTCAGTTATGACGTACAAAGTATAGTTCGTACAAAATGTCAGCCGAAAGCCCTAAAATTTCACTTTTCCGGAGCAACAAATAAAATCTCTTTTTTTTTTTGCTTTTTTAGACGTTTTTTAATCCATTGACATCGTAGCCATCCTTTGATGGAATTTGACAGTTTATGACTTGACGAATAGAGGACGAATTCAGTTATGACGTACAAAGTATATTTCGTACCAAATGTTAGCCGAAAGCCCTAAAAGTGCTCTTTTCCGAAGCAACAAATAAAATCTCTTTTTCTTGAATTTTTTGACACTTTTTAATCCATGAAGTAGCCATCATCATAGAGTATCTTGTGAAAACTATCAAAGCCACAAGTCAATCTTATTATCGAAATCGAAATTAATATCGAATAGGAACAGTATTGAATCATTTCAGTGAAATGAAAATGATCGAATGATCGATTGATTGAAAAGATCGGATCATTTTCGTAATCGATTGTTGAACCATTCGATCATTTGAAATGAACGATTTACACAGCTCTAGCGTGTTACCAGAAACGGAGGGGACCTACAATTTTCTGCGGATTCCGAAGGGCTATACGGAGGATTTGTCAACTCCTCGCAAGAGGCAGTAAACCCCTGAAAAAAACTTTCTTGCAGCGGCTGAGAATCGAGCTCGAGACCTTCCGCATGACAGTCCAACACAATAACCATTATGCCAAGGGGTACTACTTGATCTTTTTGATCTTCTATGCTCTATTATTTGGCGACTTATTTGTCTACGCTTTTTCGAACAGCTTGTATCCTAGTTTTAAAATCAGACATTTGCTTGGCTTTTTAATAAAATCTCCGGGTGTTGTTTCAATCATTCGAGACTCTCCGGTCTCTGGAAGGTTACCTATGCCCTCTTCTTCTTACGCGGATTCTTCTTCTTTTATATCCTTACTCGATACTCTTCGCACTAGTCTTATTTTCGATGAATTAATCATCATACCGCGTGGTTTATCTGTAGACTGGTTGGTAGCCTATAGTAAGTTCGGCGTTTTTACTTGCGACGTATAGATACTATAAGGCAAGTTATGCATTCATAAAAAAATCGAACTCGAGATTTTGATCAAAAATGACATTACGATGATAGCTAAGACCAAAAAAGTGGGTCTCGCAATTCTGTCTGTATGTCTGTCTGTTCGACTACAGCCTAAACGGCTTGGCCGGTTTTCTTCAAACTTGGTATATATGGGTTTTGATTTTCCCCCCACACGTTTTTTTCTTTTTTTTTTTCTAAGACCAAAAATAACGGTACCTGCCATACAATTTTTTTCGAAATTTTATAAATATTTTTTTTTCTCAAAAACTGTCCCACAGATTTAAAATAAAATTCAAAAAAATAATGGTTGAAATTTTTTTTCCAAAAAATGGTTATTTTTGGTATCCCCCATGGAACCATTTTTATTGTTTTTGATTTTCTCAAAAACGGTACCACCGATTTTGATCATTTTTTTTATGTTAAAGCTTCCCAGTAGTTTCAATATTATTGTGTATTTAAATTTTCAAAAAAAAAAATCAAATTTTTTTTGAACACTCAATATTTTGAAAACCCCATGCTCGATTTTTTTAAGACTTGATAAATAAAAGTTTTTTAATATAGTCTACAAGATTTGAAAAAAAAAGAAATTATTTTACCTAAAAATAACGGTACCCTCCATACAAATGTTAAAAATGGTTTTCGAAAATCGTATTTTTCTCGAAAACGGTTCCGAGAATTTTGCTAAAATTTTTTTCTTTTGATTAATTGTTACGATCTTTAATTTAATACAAAAATTTTTGAAAACAAGATATTATCTACTGACTGTACCTACCATAGAATGATTTTTTTTTAGAATTTTGAATTTCTCATTATCAGCATAATAGATATTAAAGAATTTTTTTACAAAGAAGTTCGTAAAAAGTTTAAAAAACATTGCATTTCAAAACTAAAAAAAAAATATTTTTCCAATATTTGGAAAAAAGTCATGTTTTTTGGAAAATTCGATATCTCAAAAACGGCTTGATATTTTTCTTGGAAATTTAACTCTCATTCGTACAATAAACACAACTTAAAGTTGGCGTGCCAAAATTTTTTCTTAAAAATGCTTTAAAAATTTTGTACACAAAAGCTCATTTTTTTAAGAAACCACTACAACGACTTATAATTTTTGTTCTTTCATAAATTCATATTTGCATAGCATTCTGTTTTTATCTCTTATATACTACTAAAAGATTTTGAAAAATTCATTTTATCCTTATGAACAGTTTTCTCTAATAACAGTCGTTTTTAAAATTCCTAGTCTATTACATAGGAGCAAGTTCGTGCGACCCAGTCGTGCATTTTATTTTTTTGATGATATCGTTTTTCTTGAACCACTGATTGTTGACATCTGTGGTAGGTGAATGCACAGCCAAGAGTTTTTCGCTCAGTTGCTCTCTGCAGACTCTGGAAAGTCCAGATATGCTAAGACACGCTGAATTAGTTTTTCTGGGAAGTTTTGTTCGACAGTCGAGGTCTTCTGAGTTTTACTGTGACTAGGAAATCGTAAAATTTGACGTTTATATCGAAATGTACACTGGAAGAGTATACTTTGTTGGATATATGCCTAACAAATGAATGATTTTGTTGGAGGTTCAATATGCGCAATTTTGTATCGGAAGGAACTCCAGATTTTGTCAGGACAGACTCATGTCTTAGTACCACCTGTGTTTCACAAGTTCCAGGTACGTACATACTGTTAGGTTGTTATCCTTTTTTTTTAAAAGTTGGTAGAGAATTGAACACGACTACAAAGCTCTTAGATCAAAGGGATAAGGTCCTTGCTTTACCTTAGGCATCAGTAAGCCGGATATTTTCGTTTTCCAGAACAGATAAACACCTGAGTTTGTACAATCCAATCAATGTTAATGTTTCGTTATCAAACATATAATCCCTCCTTCGCCCGTGCTGTGTTTAACATTATAAGAGTCTCTTACCATACCTTTGAGCGGGTGTAAATAATAAAAACAAAATAAAAAAATATGAAGGACAATCTTTTGGTCAGTGCACACTTAAATCTTTTGTTTTTCGTCGTCCCATTAAGTTTAATATTTTATGGCATAAAATGGTGTTTTTCCATTTTCAATTTTAAACACTTTCCAAAAATCGTAAAGCTTCCCTACTTATGGAACTTGTTTTTTATGTTCGTAATCAAACTTAATGTCTCTAAAAACATCGGTGAACGCCTATTGATTTCAAACAAAATCGTATTACAATATCCAGGACAAAAGCTTACTCACCTTCAAAATTACTGAATGAACGAAACCTCTAAGGAAGTCATCATATCCAAGTGTTATCCTAATTTCATATATAAAAAAAAAATAATCAGAAGGAACAAATCAAGTCGACCCTCTATTTACACACACACAGTGTATCTACGAACAAACGTTTGCCCCAAGATATTCCGTTTATATTTCCTCAATTCATTTCAACTTGTTGTTAGTCGACCTCGACAAATAATGACTGCTCACATCGTTGTCCCTAGGGGACATATTCCCCCATGAGATAGCATTAAAGTTTTGTCCACGTCAAAGGTTATTGAAACCTCTGCCTTATGTATGTACATAGCTCGTCCTTAATTTTCAAACTCAAGATAACATTGACACACCAAATCACAGGACATCTCAAAGCTATTTATCGAATTGGATGCCAAACAGAGGAGCAGTCCAAAGAAACTGAAAAAAAAAAATCAAAATGGCTACACAGGAAATTGGAAAGAGCAGATAAGGAAAAAAAAAAAAACATTCATTTCACCCCCTCCTTATGACTATATTGATTTGGCTGGTTATATCGTAAAACGATTTCTTCTGTTGGTTTGATTGGGAATTTATGATTATTGCCTCTGGAATGGTATCTATAGCATATTGGCCACAAAACTCCGCTGAATAGATTGTTTTCTTACACCTCTTTCCAGGACGTGTTCTCGAATGTATTCTGGAAGAGTATACTTTGCACTTCATTGTTGTCATTACAATTGAGCGACTTCTGGTTGCAATGCATCGGATATGTTCCTGGTTTATTGCCAAGCAAGGATCTTTGGTCAAGTAATAGTAATTTGTTAGGCTGAAGGGTGCATCATATCGCAGAGTGTGCGATTGCAACTGAAAGCTGTATTATTGTAAGTGCTATGCAGGGCCGTTTCGAAGATACATTTTTTTTTTGGGGAAACTGAGCATTTATAGTTTTTGGAGGAACATTTGATTTAGCTACATGAAATTTCTGTCGTCAACGACAGTTATAAATCCGGAAATAGTGAAATAGTTATAAGTGAAATACAACTTAAAAAGTACCTACCCTAAACTTTTAACAATGGCTTTTGATTTTTCGGAGTACGTGCACCGAAATTCTATTTCCAAAAATTTCACCGCCTTACTTGCTCTAGAGTTATATAAACGATGACGTCCAAAAAAGTGGCTTTCGTCATACCATCAATCGGACTGTTTCTCTGTACGTCCAAGTATACATCGTGTCCATAGTGTTTAAGCGGACCAACTTTTGTTTAGAGCATTATTTTAAAGAGCAATTCGAATTTAATATACATAGAACGAGTAGCAACCGCATAACTTAGAGGGGAAGAGAGAAGGAATACCTGCTGATTCTTGGTTGTCTAGAAATTTGAAACATATTTGTCAAGCCTTATTAATGAATAGTAATATTAAATATACATATATCGAGTTTCTCGTTAACGACTTCACAGATTTTAATCAAAGTCAAATAATCACCCCTGTTCTGATTTTCGTTTACGAAATTAATACTTTCCTTTTTATTTCGTTTCGATTTTGTCTGGAGAATTTGAATTCGTAAATCTTAAAATTTATGTAAGTATTTTTAAAAATATATCTTTAAGAACTATTTTTTCGTCTTTTATGAAGGGAAAGACACATATGTAACAGAAAACCTGTCTGAATGTTGGTACCACTGCAAGGCAAATTCGTACGAAATTAAGAACGTCGTTTTCAAATCCGTACGAAAATCAATTTCGGTAACGAATACAATTCGGAACGAAAATCAGAACAGGGGTGAATATTTCAATTTAAAGCTTATATAGAAAAGTATTTCATTAACATTGAAAAGAATTTTGTGCAAATCAATATAAATTAAATAATAATAATAATTATTTATTGAATTTTTTGTTGATGATTTTTGTTTTGAAATAGAGTTTTTAACCGAACAGTAAAACATATTTGAATATGTCCGAGTAAAAATGTATAAGAAATTGTATATATAAAAAATTACTTTTGTGAAAACTGTACCAGTATTATTTTTGAAAATTTTATATACAAAAAAAATGTTTCTTCAATAAATCAGATAGCATTATGTTTTTTAGATGTCAAAACTATTTAAGAGTTGTATTTTTGTCAAGACCAAATATAAATTTTTTTGCAAATTAAAGAAAATATTTTTTTGTCTTAGAAACTGCTTCAAAATAAAAAAAAAATAAATAAATAATTTCTTCCTGTAAAAGCTATAGCTAATACAATGCACGACTGGATCGCACGAACTTGTTCTTAAAAAATTTAAAGAATGAATGTTACCAGAGGAAAAAGGTTATAACCAAAACAATATATTTTTTAAATGACTAGAATAACTCCTTTAGTAGTTGGAGCTAAAAACAAGTTTTAAAATGTATTGTTGTTCAAACATCTTAGAAGCTTTTAATGGAAATGAAAATGACTTTTTTTTTCTACAAATTGAAAAAATAATTTTTTTTTAGGTTTTGAAATGCAATGTTTTTTAAACTTTCTAGGAGCTTCTTTATAAAAAATTTAATTAAAATCCCTTATGCCGAGAATGAGAAATTCAAAATTCGAAAAAATGTTTCTATGGTAGGTACAGTCAGTAATATCTAGATTTCAAATTTTTTTATTAAATTATAGATCGTAAAAATTATTCAAAAGAAAAAAAAATTTAGCAAAGTTCTCGGAACCGTTTTCGAGAAGAATACGATTTTCGAAAACCATTTTTTAAAATTTGTATGGAAGGTACCGTTAGTTTTAGATAAAACGATTTTTTTTTCTTAAATCTTGTAGATTATGTTAAGAAACTTTTATTTGTCAAGTTTGAAAGAAATCGATCTTGGGGTTTCAAAAAAGTTTGATTTTTTTTTAAATCCAAAAAAATAAAAAATTGAAAATTTGAATATGTAATAATATTAAAACTTTAGAGGAGCCTTAGCATAAAAAAAAATATTTAAATCAGCTGTAATGTTTTCGAGAAAATAAGAAACAAAAAAAATGAACCCTGGGGGGCTACCAAAAATAACATTTTTTTGGAAAATTTTTCCAATTTTTTTTTTTTTAAATTCTGTGGGACAGTTTTTGAGAAAAAAAAAATTTATAAAATTTTGAAAAATAAAATGCACGACTGGGTCGCACGAACTTGCTCTTATGTAACAGACTAGGAATTTTCAAATCGAATGTTATTAGAGAAAACTGTTCATAAGGATCAAATTATTTTTTAAATTCTTTTAGTAGTAAGAGACAAAAACATAATGCTATCCAAATATGAATTTATGCAAGAACAAAAATTATAAGTCGTTGTAGTGGTTTCTTAAAAAAATGCTTTTATGTACAAACTTTTTAAAAGCTTTTTAAGAAAAAATTTTGGTACGCCAATTTAAAGTTTTTATTATTATTCGAATAAAAATCAAATTTACAAAAAAAATATTGAGCCGTTTCTGAGATATCGAATTTTCAAAAAAAAAGAAAAAATTAGAGTTTTTTTTTCAAAAATTCAAAAAATATTTATTTTAAAGTTTTGAAATGCAATGTGTTTTAGACTTTTTAGAAGCTTCTCTATAAAAATTTTCATTATATCCGTTATGTGGATAATGAGAAGTTCAAAATTCGAAAAAATGGTTCTATGGGAGGTACAAGCTGTAATATCTTAATTTCAAATTTTTTTTATTAAATTAAAGATCGTAAAAATTATTTGAAAGAAAAAAAATTTTATCAAAATTCTGGGCGCCGTTTTCGAGAAAAATACGATTTTTGAAAACCATTTTTTTTAATTTTTTATCATTTGTATGGTAGGTACCTTTATTTTTAGGTAAAATAAAATTTTTTTTCTCAAATCTTGTAGATTATATTGAGAAACTTTTATTTATCAGGTTTAAAAAAAATCTAGCAAGGGGTTTTCGAAATATTGAGTTTTGAAAAAAAAAAATTTTAAGTTTTTTTTAAAAATCCAAAATTTTTTTTTTAATTTGAGTACACAATTCTATTCAGGTTTTTGGGGGAGCCTTAGCAAAAAAAAAAATGATCAAAATCGGCAGTACTGTTTTTGAGAAAATCAAAAACAGAAAAAATGGTTCTATGGGGGGTACCCTCAATAAACATTTTTCTGAATTTTTTTCAACCAATTCCTAGCTTTAATTAAATGAAATTTTTTTGTATTTTTATTTTTAAAATATATTGAACAGTTTTTGAGAAAAAAAAATGTTTATAAAATTTCGAAAAAAAATTCGTATGGCAGGTACCGTTACTTTTGGTCTTAAAAAATCAAATCAAAAAATGTGTGGGGAGAAAAAATTAAAACCCATATCTACCAAGTTTGAAGAAAATCGGCTGAACCGTTTAGCTGCAATCGAACGGACAGACAGACAGACAGAATTGCGAGACCCACTTTTTTAGTCTTCGCTATCATCGTAATGTCAACTTTGATCAAAATCTCAAGTTCGATTTGTTTTACGAATGCGTAACTTGCCTTATACATAAGTACCTATAAGTCGCAAGTAAAAATTAATTAAAACATTTCCTTAAGTATACCTACCTTAGGACAATAGTTTAAGATTTTTGACTTTCACATTATCGGCATAGCGGATTTTAGTGAAAGTTTTTATAAAGAAGTTTCCTTAAAGTTTTAAAAACGTTGCATATCAAAACTCGAAACAAAAATATTCTTTGGATTTGAACACATTTTTTTCTTGAAAATTCTATACTACAAATAAGGGGCAATGATTGATTTTTTTTTAATTTAATTGGCGTACCAAATTTTTTTCTTCAAAAGTTTCAAATCACATGGCATTCTGTTTTCAGCTAAAGGAGGTGTTTTTGATTTTTAAAAAAAGTGAATTTCACACTTCTGAAAATGTTTTTTATTAACATCCATTTTTAAAAGTCTCTTAAACATAAGAGCAGATTCAAGCCAACCAGTCTTGGCATATTATATTTCTTTCACCAACAAGATCAATAAGATATCGAAATAAATCATTTTGTAAATTAATTTTTAGGGCGTGACCGTTAGTTTGTGATTAACACAGTGATGATTCATTAATAATAAAATCCCAATTCTAAGACTGCTTTTACACGAAAGCGATTTTTAATCTTTGATTCTCTTTTGGCTTCCTTTCGATTACATGGATGCTTTTAATCACAGCGATTTTTAATGAAAGTTAACTTTTCTTCTATTGAAAAGGAGTCATCTCTTCGCACTCTTTACTCTAATGTAAAATGAAACAAACCTGAGAAATAAAGAAAACCACAAAGAAGAAAGAAAGAATAATAACAATTTTCCCAATCCCAGCAATTTTGTGTACCCCCGCCACCACACATGTCTCTCTCCAACGGGCTTAAAAATCGCAAGGTAAAATTGCTTCGCTTAAAAGCAGTCTAAGTTGTGGTCTGAAAAAAGGCCGAGTTCTAGAATCTGCGTCTCATTGACATACGGGTGGATTGTTCACTGAACCGGTCGACTTGAATTGATCCAATACGTTGCTAATAGTTCTATCGAAAGGAGGATTGTGTAAAAAATAAACTGAGCGAAGTGCGCGAAATATAGCAGGAACCACTTTCATGCAACAATTTAATCATATTTGCACAATCATTTAATAAACACTATAACTCTCCATATTGATTTGGCAGACTAAATGACAATCAATTTGACAGATGAAGCTAAAACAATTTAGTCACGATCTCTTGTCAATATTCAAAAATCACTATTGGGAAAGCTTTTACTTTGTTGAACTTTTTATTATTGTTGATTTAAGATTGATTAAAATCTCGAAAAAGTGAAAACAAACAATACTTAACCAATTAGTATTACATTGACTAATGAAACAATTTCATTAACTCAACAAAAACTCGTGATATTGCCTGAATTTTAATGAAAAAATTATTGAATAAATGAAAATTTTTGTTATATGTATGTATATTTAATTAAAGATTTAGAACGGTACGTGATGTGTAGGACTTTGCGTTCTGCCTCGCTTATTATTAGATTTAAAGTTAAGCATCTAAGTTAAGAACGCCTTAAAGGAATTTGACGTGCAATAACTCCAGCCTATTTCATTCAAACCTGGAATATTTGCATGCTGCGAAAACTTAAAAATCATACTAAAACTCCCTTTCAAACTAAAAAGAAAAACTATTTTGGTATAGAATATTTAAACGGCAAGTTCAACCCTTAGCCCTGTTACGGACCTGATACATTCGTGAGTCACATATGTATGTTTAATGCAATAGAAAAATGTGCGCATGAAATTTTATGACGATTTACTGCCTTCGTTTCTAAGAGTACATATTGTCGCTATTTGCTATTTTGCGGCCATTTATATTTGCACTTTAGCGAGTAGAAAAATGATATAATTTATAAAAAAAAACAATCACATAATATTCGTGTGTAGTAAAATAAAATGCAAGACTGGGTATGCAATTTCCATTAAAGCTAAAGATTTTAAAAGATTTTAAAGTGGTTGAAAATGTAAGGTGGTTCCTTGTTTAGTCAAAGACAGTCATTATATAATCAAACCAATATCTGAGGGTTGAATGTGTAACTAACTCTTAAACATAAGATCAAGAACCTAAAACTAGGAAGAAATCTTCAATCATAAGAGCTCATCAATATTTAAGCAAAGTTTAAATGGTAAAGTGTGATTAAAACAAATCTTTCACTGCTTTGGAATATAGTTTTTAAAATACCTCCATTAAGATAAAGATGAATGCTTCAGAACAAAATAAAAAAAAAGCACTTTCAAGAGCGAGAGAGAAGGAGTATCTTAGATACACAGAAGGTTTCATTACCAGACTTTAGCAATTCCATAAAACCAACATAAACAAGTCATTAAACTCTAGAACACAACAACAACTGTTGACGACTTAAAAGCATCTTAAAATAGCAACAATAACACACCATATTTCTAAGAGCCTTTTACAACATCGTCATTAATTAACTTCATCAAAAACCACTCAAAAGCGATTACAAAATATTTTACTACAACACCATAAAACCGCTCATTTAGCCAACTAGCATCACTATACTCGGAGGACCTTAAACTTCCGATATCGTATATTCAGAGGAAACTTTTCGAAAACTCCACTACGTCGTTGTTGTCGTTTTGCCTTTATCCCCCAAAAAGTACCAACAACTAGGCAAACAGAAAGGAACAAAAAAATACAACATAATGCTAATTAGCTGCACTTGAGCATTATTGCACAACAAACGCTAACGTTGGTTCCTCCATTTATGCTTAGGTATACTCGTATACTGAGGACTGAGAGCTGTACTCGATACTTTCGCCATCTTGATTCCCGTTCGCTCGTAGCTCGCAGACTAAGAGTATGCATCGAATGGTTTGGTTCCGCATGCGGCAAACTTATTCCGACAAAATGGTGTTGTCTTTAGGACTTTGCCAATTTACTTCGATAAGGGTTTTTCGATTTCACAAATAAACCGACCGAAATTCCATTGAAGAGTGTGGTTTTCCTGGAAGAAGCCTTCAGCCCAAGAAGCCGAAGTTGTTTTGCTGGTAGAAGGAGAAATCGGAGAGCGAATCTATCGTTGCAATTAGATACAAGTTGTGCAGCAGCACCAATACCAATATCAAAAAAAGCTGGAAAAAAAAGCCTAGCAACAACGAGTCGACGATATAACAATAATTTCCATCGTAATTGTGTTGTGTTAAACTTTTGTGAGATTTGTAAGGATTTTGCCCACTCGAAAATTGGTTAAGAATAAAAGGATACACAGATGATGGGGGGCTGATGAGTTGGGAAGTCCAAATGAGGACCTTATTGCAGATGGATAAGACGAATTTCGCCTGCGTGAAATATTTTAAGTACAAACATGGAATATTGAAGAAATTGCTGTCCAGTCAATGGCCTATAGGTTTTGATGAAAGTATTGCTTCACATCGATCAGCGAAATCAAGACCGTTCAAATATCAACCGTGTGCTGTTGACATGTGTTTCTTCTGTTGTTCTTTCTTTCTTTGTCTCTCTCTGTTTAATGTCTAAGCCCTTGGTCTCAGTTGCCAGTGCTTTCAGTGTCTTTACTTCGTAAATTTATCTACGGAGTAGTGTAATATGTAATGTAATATGTAATGTAATGTACAAATTGCTGTCCAACCTCCGTAAAATAAATCTGAAAAGTTGAAACGTGTCATACTTGATGCATGAGGAAATGTGCTTTTCCCTACAGGAATGGATTCAAGGAATAATTGTAAAGGTACCTCAAATGGATAAGTGATGGACTGGGAAGAATATTTGTTCTTATAGTCTGACACCTGCCGGCAGAAGCCAAAATAATATTTGAAGCAATCCTGGAAAAGATCAAACTATATTTAAACAAACTTGTCTCTCGAATGAATGAACGGATATTTTCTATTTCAAAGGATCCCTTGACTTGAGCGAACTCGCATATTCGGAAAGTGTTGATATTTTAACTTCTAAAATGGACCATACACGAAAGAGACTTATGGGTAGTTAGTGGGTATGACTGCTACGAAGATACAAAAAGGGAGCTTAATAAGTAACGTTGGAATATTCAAAGGTTCCTACGAAAAATTCACTTTATCGCAATTGTGGGAACTCACTTCAAATGACTTTCTATATCTTGCCCGGCTGAGAACAAACATTCGAAAGTATTATTTTTACAATCTTAACGAACTTTCCGAAATTGAAGATCAAGGACTTGTTCTACTTTCTCAAAGCCATGAAAGCGTTCTTAGACGAACTTTGGCAGTTTCCGTAGTTTCGTAAATACGTAGAATGTTTGGCAAGAGATGGAAACTCAGCTCTAAAACCGTTTATTGGATGTACACAGTCATTATAAGGCCTATCCTGACGTGCGCCTGTTTGGTTTAGTGGCCAGCCTTGGATCCAATCTTAAGACCATGACACAAATTCGGAGACTAACATGTATCGGCACAACAAATACCATAAGAACCGACCGCAACCCTAGAAACTCGATCTATTCACGAAGGAGTTGACGGCCCAAAGTGATCTATGACTTAAAGATTGTAAAAATCGGAAAAGGGCTCACTGTGGTCACAGAGCCATCGTACACTTCACTGACATATACGTTCAAACAGACTTTATTTCACCGTACATAGATTTTAAACCAGTCAATATTCCAACAAGGGAGATATGCATGTAGCTGTCTTTACAGACGGTTTCAAAACAGAAGCTGGGATAGAGCCTGGTATTTTCTCAGACAACAAGGAGATTGATATCTTGATAGATAGAAATTGGCAATCAGAGCCATTTCGTCAATTGTCAAGAAAAAAAAACTGGTTGCTCATTGCCGTAGTGAATTAAGATTACTCAGAGAAAAAAATTCAGTCACCGTTCGATGGGTCCCGGGGCACCGTGACATCTATGAAAATGAAATAGCTGATGAAGTCACCAAATACGGTTTATCACTTGAACCGAGTCAAATTGTACCTTTGGTACTTCTGCCACTGGAGCAGAGTTCACCAAAGTTTCCTCAAGACCGCAATTGAAAGACGGTCATCAATTGACACCTGTCAATCTTTGGCCAGATATATCAAGAAAAAAAAAAAAAAAAAACAGAGTATCTACTGAAGCCTAGCGTCACAACTCAATGGGAACCCACATGAGGAGAATAGGCATCAGCACATAAGACTTATGGGCAGGGTTTCACGACAAACAGATAGAGAAGGACTCATCTCATTTCATTTGTGAATGCCCCAGCCTAGCCAGCAGTAGAAAAGATGCCCTCAGAAAATACTTTTTCGACGAACTTTGTGATGTCTTATTTTCGTCACTAAAAACCATCCTTAGTTTCATTCATAAATCGGGATGGTTCGGGGAGGCAACCCATACCTATAAGACTTCTACTTAATTCTTTCTCTTACTTTTCCCATTCCGAGATTATCTACACCCTGGGGAGCACAATGAATCCACTGAGACCCAAGCAAGGTGATATGGCTCGCTCGTTAAGTGCACAAGCAATTCGAATTCTCTAGCGTTGATTCAGTAGCTGAAGTATATTGGCGAAATCTAACAGAAGCAGAACATAATTTGACACTTAGACGCATGAAATGTAGAAAGTTATGTCACACCAATAAGAAAGTCTTCAAATAGAAGACATAATTAATTCTTGAATATTTCAGGAATATCATTGTTATACAATATGAATAATAGTGTACCTAAAAGGCTACCCTGAGGGACACCAGATGTCACTATGTCAAAAGATTAGTTGCCGTAGTTCTACCAGACATAAAACCATGTTGGTATAATGAAACAAAACCTCTTAATTGAAAAGAAAGTTGATCAAATGCATTATTTTCTAATAACTTTGGCAAAGCTAACATTTTACTGATTGGTCTAAAGTTAGTCATCTCTTGTGCTTAGATCCTGAGTCCTAACCTAAGCTAACCCTGGGAGAAAGATGGTCATCAATGGTTTAGCTTAAGAAGATGCACACTTCAACAATACAATGGACGGATTTCCATAGGGTACTTCATTTGCAGTTTTATATAATTCGGAAGGGCTGTTTCTCGACTTCTAAAACTAGTTATATCATTGAGCACAGGAATCATGATTTGTATTCCTGGCTGTTAAAAATGTTGGTGATCTTAAATTCTAGTTTAACTGCAATACCAAAAAGAGGCTCGGCCTTAAGATTTCTCGCAGTTACCTATTTGACTGTATCAGAGAAGTATCACGCTGAAGTTCTGATCTTAAATCCTTCGCATTTCACCTTAAATCTTTGTTTTTCGAAGTATTGTCTGTTGCGTGGAAGTAATTAATCATTCATAAGCCTCCATGATAAAGTTCTTTTTATCTCAGCCATTGGTAATTCCAGAAAAGTGTGGGTCACCACCATTTCTCCGATCAAGGCCACGCCTAAAAACTAAATACATTTCATTGAAAAGCATTTTTAAATATTGTAATTGGTTCACTTCAGATTAGTGTCATAAGAATAAGTGAAGAACAGATCTTCAGGTCAACTTATCCTTCCGAATGATATCACCTGGAAAATACTCCAAATTTGTGTTATGGATTAACGGCCATTTAAAGTAATGTATTTTGAATTAGCTTGTCTTGATCAAACCATAAAGACTTCTCTCGTCAATAATGGCCAAAGTTTTAACCCTTATCTTCGGTCACTGATGCTACACCCTTTACCTATATGCACTCGTATTCTCATCAATAAGAAACTTCAAAAATGTTTCAACTTTGAACCTAGAGAAATTCATTTTACAAAAGCTCCTCATCGTCTGGCTACATCAAGTTCTAACTTTCTCAGCCACACAAAATTCTACACTTGCAAAAGAGGCACCACCAGCACAGTATTCAAGTGGTTAATGGAAAATTGTGCAATTTTCAACAAGGACTTTATTATAGCGTTCCTATGAAAGGAAGCTTACCAAATTATTGCCTACAGCTGATGCAACTACCCCAGCATCATGGGCACCAGAACCAGAATATGAAAGTCATATGTACGAGTATATGGAAGAAAACCAGTCTAGGACAGGTCTGGCTTTTCCAAGGAGCAAATGGCCACAACTGTGAGTGTTTGGTGAAAGCGTATCAGTGTCTGGGCGAATCTTGGTTTGAAATGCTGTCGACTCTGGATATATTGGGGGTCGATGACGATGAAGGCGACAGCAAAGTTGCATGGATAAATATTGTGTCCGTGTCCAGGCTGTGATGCATTTTGTACGTAAGTTCGGTCGTATACACTTTCCAAACTGTAAAGGTTACTTTAGTTAATGACGATGGCTTTGGTAAGTTCGCATCCTGGAAAAGTTTAGTTGTTGTTGAGGACTTTCTCGAAGTTGATTCACTTTAATAAATTGCTATTAGTTCTTGTGCAATGTCGTCGTTCCATTAAAAAGGTAAATTGGCAGTTGGGCTGTTTCAATTTGTGCAACCAGCAACAAATGACAATGTTGTAGTCTCTATTGTGTCTTGCTGTCGGAGCTAACAGTTGGTGGTATAGTGAAGTTGAGTTGATATCATCAACTTTTTAAAAGGAATGGTAACCTTTCTTTTGTATCAAATTCATCAAAACAAACATACCAAAAGGTTTGTTAGATTTTAATTTTCTATCAATGAACTTATGAAGGTAACAGAGGTCAACATCCATATCTAGGTATATTTCATAGAGTTGAACTGCTAACTCTGGCTAATATTTACTTCGAGGTAGACGAACCTCTTTATATATATCGTCCATGTACCCTAAAAACTAGATATATTTGTTGAAAAAAGCGACATCGGTGTTAGCACCTACCCTGGCACTATCTGTTCCAGAACTAATTTGAAGATACATCTGCTTGCCGAAATCCTGTGCATGTTTGGAATAGTTTGAATTCAGCTATCGCAGCATAGATCAACTGATCATATGCGGCTTTGAAGTCGATTAAGGGGTGATAGGTCTCAGTTTTGATTTTGATGATCAGCGCGATGATTTGGTCTATGGTTTATCTGCCAAGCTTCAGTAGTATTTTTGAATTATATATTTTTCTAAAATGATTAACAAACGTTGGAAAACGTTGGATTGTATATTATATGCAGAATTAGCAGATATATGGCTTGATAGTTCTAGCCAAGCAATGGAACGACTTTTTTTTTTGAAACAGGGTACATGGAGTTTCGCCATCAAGCATGCTTCATTCCTCTTATAATAGGTTGATGGTTTGATACATGCACTCTTACAAAACATAATCTCCATATTTAAAGAGTCTTGTCGTTCTTAAGCTTTTTTATAGCCTATGTAAGACCTGCGGAGGTGGGTTTATTTATTATTTCAGTGGATTTGCTGTTTTGTAGAGGCTTTATTTAAGAACTTATGGGCTGAAGATGTTTTTTCTCCAACCTTAGCATTGAAGTCGTCGAGCAGAAGTTTGACATCGCACTTCGGCTGGCTACGTAGAATCCTTCCTGAAGTTCCTAACACGTTCTCTTGTTCTATAAATAAAGACTGTGTGAGCATATTATGCTTACGATTTTAGTTTCATTTCTCCCGGATTGCGGTAATATCTGCATTATACCATTTGAGAACAGGCTCAGTTTTTAAGATGCCCTGGAATGCTAGTGTCCTAACATTCCGAGTACATACTCACAGGTCGAAATTTTTCAATGCCCCGGATCTCTTTGTCATTTAAGTGCAGTCATTACCCAGGGCTCCTAAGCTCTATTTTATAACCAGTTATTTAACTTTAAAGGGAAGAAAACTCCACGACACAGTGCTTAAGCCCGGATGAAAGGGCCAATGCTTTAGCTTAAGGTAGGAGACTTGATAATTCGATGCCATTATCTCACTTCGGTGATATGAAAGCTGGGGTTGAACCGTAAAGGGTTTATCCACCATCATCACATTTTCAGCAAGCTGAATAGTACTTAGAATCCTTACTGAGCGCAGCTCTAAGTATGTCGCAGTAGTTCACGTATAGTCCCTCCCTTCCGATTGACGACAACGTTCATTTATCCTAATGAATCCATCCGCCGGCCTACACCATCCTTCTGAAGGACTTGTCCAAGACCAAGACCAAAGCCTATTAATTCAGCCAGGAATTTCCGATGGAGCATTATGTTGTTGTTATTTTGACCAGAAAGCAATGATAGTTTTTTTCAATCGTTTTTTTTTTCAACATCTATCAAAGTTACCAATGGCATCCGACATCCAGCTGTCAAAATATTAAGTGAGGTTCGCCATTTCATCCGGATGACTATTCACAACGCCGGAGCTGCGAATTTTGGCCAAGAAATTATCTTCTCTCTGACAAGGGCCATTTTTGCCTCAGCGGCTATGTCAACAAGCAAAATTCCTGCTCATGGAACGAACACAGTCCACATGTTTTCGAGCAATCATCAATACATGGACGAAGAATAACTATTTCGTGCTGCTCGATATATTCGAACGTTCCAATAAGATGATGCTACATGGCATTCAAACGACTCGTCGCTGAAGGAAAAATTGCTTACTGGGTCATCGCACGTCGAGCGGTCATTAATTGGTCGCTGAGATCATGTGACTTCAACTAATGACATTATTTATTGTGTTGGCTTTCAGGGCAGTGGTGGTTTGTGGTTTATTCGCATAGACCTGTGAAAACCGATATCTCCGCAAGAAGAAGTCTTACATGGTTACATCGCACGGTCTCCATGGCCAAATCGCATCGTTTCCGCAGTTGATAATTATGTTCGGAAATCGCTTTTGTTAACGGGCTGTCTGGCACGTTGCACCATTTGGGCCAAAAGGAGTTTGGACTATGGACAGTTGATGCCGCCATGGCACGCCAGCCGAAAATACAAACCAAGGAGTTGCTTTTACCTCGACCTAATTTGGTGGCTCTCCTGTGGATTGTGATCGTCCCAAATTCGACAATTTAGCTTGTTCATTCTGAAATAGGCCTCATCGCTGAATTAGATTTTTCGACCTTTTGAGAGCCTACTCAGTGAACACACGTCCTTATCTATGGTCCTTAACCCTGAGCTCATGGATCAGTTGAAGTTTGTACGGGTAAAGTCCTAAAATTCGCCAAGTTTTGGATTGCGAAAGGCCGTGTTCTTTTTGTTCGCGACACGGAATTGACTATCTCTCACAAGCAGCGGTGATATTTTCGGTAGATCTTGCATTTACGGGTGTTGGTGGATAGTTCACTAAATCGGTGGACTCAAATTTATCCACCACGTTGCAAATAGTCATCTCGAAAGAACGATTATGGCGACTGTACAGTGGGCGAAATGTTGCTCAAACCACTTTCACAAAACAGTTTAATCATTTGTTGAACGGTATAACTCTCCATATTGAATTGGCAAGATACATAAAAAGACAACCAATTATTTTATCTTTCAATAAAATGACTCAAATTATCTTACTAACTCGAAAAAATCAATTTTAAATTAAATTTAACTAAATATCAGTCGAGAAGACCAAACAATGTTCTCTAATCCAATTTAAATTACGAAAATAAAGAGGATTCAATCAATCTCCACTAACAAAACAACCCAAAAAAAAAAATGTTTTCCGAAAAAGTGTGCCTATACTCACAAAATTTTGTCAAGTACCTTTGAGACTTTTTGCTCATCATCCATCTGGTTTGCCATAGAAAACGGGGGAAATGCTTCCACAAACAGTGTATAGGTATGTAAAAAATAAACCAGTAAGTATACACGAGTATACGATACATATTTATTTTTCATCAATTTTTGTAGCTGTAAGAAAACATGGCAACGAAAAATCATCCCACACCTTTAAAAAATTCCAAATAACATTATACATTACAAGAGTAACAATTTGTTTTGAATCCACCATCAATATGCCTGTAGGAAGGATAGCAAAGAACTCAAAATCTCTATGGAGTTGGCATAGATGAAAAAAGGACTCAGCTTGAGCAGGGTGGCGGTATTTTCCTTTGAAAAAAATTACAACATGCTTTAGCATTCAGCATACCGTCTTGGGGGAATCCAATAAAATATAAATTTAAAATTTTACAACGATAATATAATTCACAAGTAATTAAGCTGGTACTTCGTACATTTCTGGCATCATATTGAATTTACGAGTATGTTGCTGATAAAATATAAAAAAAGGGTTTTGAAATCTGCATGTCAAATCCAATGAACACACATGTATAGAGGAAGTGCTTTGATGAAGTGTCCAAGCTACCGTAAGCCCATTTTCATTATATGTTTTCGAAGTGCTAAGATTGACTGGTAAAATTAAGTTTGAAAATTATGAATGTTTCATTACGTCAGCAGCATACACTATTTCAATAGCATCTTTCAAAGAAGGGGCGGGGGATAGAGATGAAATTCCATATAAATGCAATATTCATATTTGTTCAATATACATGACACAGTGGCATTGACACTTGGTTTGTTGGATCTAATGAGACCAAAACTAAAATGGTACAACTAACCTTAAAACACTGACTGACACAAAATTTAAGTCAAATTAATACGATCTTAAGACTATTTTAGAATGATACTTCGTTATGATGATGATGAATGAAGATGATTTTCTAAAAAGTGGCGATTTATTTCTTTACATAGTGTCCTTTTAGCTTGATACACTTAATCCAGCGATGCTCCAACTTCTTTAACCCATCCGTCCGAAAAATAGGTTTTCTCGATGTCTGCAAAGTAGCCCTCCGTGGCGGCGAGTGGTTTTTTAAAATTTGCAAACAAAAAAAGGCCGCACGGGACCCCGGGACAGCTTTTTCATGCCCAAAATTTCATGAAGAATATGACCCACTCGGTCTTTTGAGATGCCTACTTATTGACTTTTTTGGTTGCAAAAATCATAGCTCGTAAACAAATAAAGATATCGTGATAATTTTTGTTTCAGCTTGTAGAAAATTTCCAAGATTGTGTGAATGTTAAGAAAAAATATTTACAGGGTGTTTCAGAATTTTCAGCTGAAATACGACTTTAGGAAATGGACTTAATATTTAACCTCAGAAAATGTCATAAGTAAATGCTGAAGTAAAACCAGGGTGTCAACATAAAAAATTATTTCAATAATATATTTCAAGTTTAACAGTGGAGAATAAATAAATTAATAAGTAAAAATAAATTAAAAAAAAAAAAAAAAAACAAAAAACTAGATTTCTGGGAACTTTCGTCAAAGTCCGATGTAATTTCTAATAAATTAATCATTTCTGGATAGTATCATGCTTTGAGGTCTTTTTTAGTTCAAACATGTCTTAGCGAAGAAATAAGGGCATCCTATGAGGCTGCATGCATGTTAAATCGGTATTCATTCTGCTGCATCCTTGAAACCTTGCAAGTATTTTGGTACCTATATTTTTTGTAGTCTTTATTTTTGGATTCCTGAGCTGCTTCTGACAGTTCTCCGATTGATAACGACTGATACTCGATTATACTTTGGACATGAGCCAAAATTTTATGAAGAGTAGGTGTAAGTTGCTTTTCAGGACACTTTTCTTTCAATAAATTTGTTGTTTCCATTGCATAAACTCCAAACCTTGAACCGTCAACATTTTCTTAGAACGTTAAGTATTACTTGAAGCATTCTAATCACCTCCATATTGTCTCCAGTTATTCGAGCTGTTACATTTGGTTCTGCAAAAAATCTTCTCGATGTTTTATTTCCATCGTTAGTGTTTCCAAATCCTTGTTTTTGTTTATCCATATCGAGTTCCATTTCATCGTGAAATTTCCTTTGGATATCTTGCTTCCTTATTCTTTCTGCCTCCTTAGTTCCAATACTTTCATCAGTATTTTCTCCATCTTGTTTTGAGTGTATTCCATGTATCTGATTCTGGCATGTAATGGAGATGGAGATATTACATATTCGTAATTATGCTCGTCGTTTGTACACTGGTCTTCATTGTTGAAGTTTTTTTGTGTTCTTTTGCAAATGGGACATGACCGTGTCGACTTTGTTTCAGTGATTTCATTTAATACTTTTCCGTCAATCATCGTTAAAAATAGTTCACGGTTTACAACAATAACTAAATCGTCATTAACCTTGTTTTCAAAAAGTTGAAGATCAGCTATTTGGCTTTTGATGTCATTCACTGTGCTCCTTATAAGATCTGCAGTTTCCTTTGCGTACTGGAACATTATTGGTCGGCAGAAATGAACTGATGATAATCGAGGGTTTTTCCAATATTCACTATTTGAACACTTTAGTCTCAGGGGAAAAATTGAGGCCATAAACATGTTTATATCCGTTATTGTTTCACCATCAGAATTTTACTATTTTTTGTTTATAGGCACATTGCCCAGATGATCCATCACAGCCCCACTTGCTTTGCTTCACTCTGTTTCCATAATTCTTCTTGTTGTGTGATCCAAGGCTGACTCTGGCAGACGTTTTTGTTACTTCACAATTATATGGAACTGATGCTTTTTTCGTGAGTGTTATGGACTTATAAGCTGAGAGAATATTTAGGTTGTGTCTCATTAAGAAAGTCCCTAAAATTTCATAGCTTTCTTTTGTTAGTCCCAGATCTATAAACAAGGCTAAGGCGTTTGCACTTTCATGCTTGATATGATCTTTTTGTGGAGTGCGAATGCCTTCTCTAATCCTTTTAAGTCTTAATGGATTTGCTGCCGATACTGCCTTGGTTATATCGGCCTTACGCTTCTGATGATCCTTATTATACTTTATAACTAAAGTAGGCTACACACTTTCATTTTTTTACATCATTTCTGCCGGAATGATGGAAAAAATGATAGTGTGTAGATGTAAATGATAAATGATGAATAAATGATGATGGAAACGATGAAGATAAAAATTTTTCGTGGGTATGACTGAAATGATGAAATGAAATGACAGTGTGTGGGAAACATATCAGTGTGCGTCATTTTTGTCTGCTCTTTGTCGTGCTCGCTGTCGTTTTTTTTTGCCTGAAATAAATATTTGCATGCGTTTGTTTGTTGTCAGATTTTTTCGAAGAAAGTTTATAGTACGATGAATGAATAAAATTTCAAAAATGATTGAAAAAATGACTTCATTGAAATGACAGTGTGTAGCATCACATGAAATGTTCAGAAATTACAGTTTTGGAATGTCATGAAATGATAGTGTGTAGCCTACTTAAGGCTGTTGAAAGATTTTCAGTATTGATGTCTTCAGTAGCATTGATCAATTTCTATTTCTTGGTAAATGACGAGCACTCCGTTATAGATTTCCTTCGCCTTCCTCTAGAATTATTTGATATACTTGGTAAATTATCCGTTTCATAAATGTTCATTGCATTGATTTTGAAAGAACAATCAATGCAAAGAACATTTGATAACCAGAAATCATTTTTCTTTAAAAATACGAGTTTTGTTCAATTGGCTGCATTCCATTTTGACTTAGCGTTAAGATAAAATGATGACAACTTTTTATCGAATTTGGCTATTACTTCAAGTGACCAATTTTCAGCTAAAAGGTTATATGTATTTATTTTTTACACCTGTGATGAATTCTTCTTCTGTATGCTTTTTATCGAAAAAAATTTCAACTAGATCATTGTAGGAAATTTCCATTTTGAAGTTCTTTTAAACTAATTTGTTTGTTAAAATACAAGTAGTGTCAATAACACAGGTATACACACATTTTGGTGCCGATACTTTTTGAACTGCTCTTTAGTAAATTCGACCTCCTGAATTCGAATCTGCAATCGGTTTGTGTCTAGCAGCTCCCGTTTTCATGTTATGGGGTAGGGTGTTGCTAGCCTGACACCACTTGGAAATACCCAAAATAATTGTGAAAAGAAGAAAGTAAAACATTTTTCTTTGAAAATCCAAGCTCATTTAGTGACATTTACATAAATAAAAAAATAATAATTCTATTAACAAGATACTAGAGAGTACATTTCAAATACACAATATTTTTCACTGCTGATTTGATGGACTGGAACCCAAGAAGCTTCGTTTTTTGCTTGATCCGCATTGTGGTTTTTTCGGACAATCTCTTAGCAGATTCCAGCAGTAATCTGCCATCATATGCGTATCCCACTTGCCCTGGTATCGTTATTCCATTGTCCTTATATCCTGGTGAAATCGTTCACCTTGCTCTTCACTCAAGTCTCCCAAGTTTTCAGGAAACCGGTCCAAATGGCAAGTAATGCACCTTGATGCTCATGTTGCATCCAAGCTCACGAAAAGCAGTCAGCATGTTCTGAACTAAATCCTTATAATTTGAAGCCTTCTTGTTTGATTAGAAAGTTTTCGACAACTGACACAAATGATGTCCAGGCTTTTCGCTCTTTTTCATTCATAGATTCTACAAAATTGGTGTCCTTTATTAACCGTCTGATTTGAGGTCCATCGAATATGCCAGCTTTTATTTTTTCAATGCTTAATCCTTGCATCTTCGTAGATATGAATTTAAAACATGATGAATCCTTATCTACTTAACAAATTGCTTCATTAAGCCAAGTTTTATATGAAGTGGAGGCAGGATTATTTTATTCCAATCAACCAAAGGCTCATTAATAACATTTTTTCCTCCAACAACCATGTTCTCTCTTTCAGGCCAGTCTTTTTTTACCCAGTGATTTTTCCCAAAGGCACAAGAAGCTGGGGTATTTTATGTATCCACCTTGCTGTCCAAGGAGAAAGTTAAACATTTTCAAGTCAACACAAATTACCCACCCATGTTCGTGATACTTAATCTTTTCCAAGACTATAACTATATTCTTGTACTCTTCTTTCATTTGGGTGAGTGAGCAATAGGTATTGATCTCAATTCGTTACCATTGTGTAAAAGCACACACTTCAAACTTCGCTTGGAACTGTCAATTAACAGACGCCAACGATCTGGATCATACTCGGGAAGACCCATTTTTGTTAAGAGACCTTAAACATCCTAACAGAAAACGAGATCGTCATCCTGAGAGTAGAACGTAAGCAACTCTGCTGCCCTTTTACGATAGAACGTTATTGTTGTTCCTTCATCAAGTAGTTTTTTTCTTTTAGCCGGGATGCCAGTAACTCAGAAGATTGTTTTGAGAGGTAAAGATTACTGATGAGATCACTTAACTCACTTTGGTTAAATCGTTGGGGACTTGATTCATTTTTCTCATATTCACTGTCTTCATCCTCCGAAAGATCTGCTAGCTGATGAAATGTTGGTATGGGAACTTCACCGGAATGAGGGATGGGCCGTCGAGCAGAATCTAAATCAGGATAAATCCACTTGTTTCGGTTTTTACTATTGATGCCTCTGATATTCGCTAGACAGAAATAACAGTCGTCATAGTGATTTTTTGGTTCTCTCCAAACCATAGGCACATCAAATTTCAGACTCCTCCTTTTCCCATTAGTCCACTGATGATGTAGATGTTCAGTACATGTTTTGCAAACTACATGTGGTGCCCAAGATTTATCTTGATCATTCTTTCATATGAATTTCTTGCATATGAATTTTTTAAATTAGGGTAAATTGAATATTTCTGTAACTCAAAAACTAGAGCTGCTAGGGAAAAATGGTTTTCAGTTTTGAAATCAGCGTTAGAAGTACAAATAAAATCAGCTGCAAAACTCAAGGCACCAAAAAATTATTTTTTTTTTGTAGACCTGTGTAACTAATCAATTACGTGTTTGCTTTATAACTAATCATTTAAACTATTTTTTATATTTATAAACATACCTACTTCTTTCGTGATAGTAATATGTAAAGGTACCTAACATTCTTATTGAATAAAAAGGATTACACAACAGGTACATGATCTGTCATAAAAATCAATAGATTTTTACAAATCACGAAAACTACCTGATTTATCATAAAATATTACCTAGCCATACCCATGTCCTAATTCTTTAAAAAATGACCAGTGGACCATAAAATATTTATTAAATGTAGTTAAAAATACATTTTTACATGTAAAAATAATGTTTTTACGACCACTTGCATTTTTAAGGATAATAATAAAAAAAAAGTCATAAATGAATAATAATATCGTTCTTTAATAAAAATCTCTCTTAGCAGCAAATAGGCAAAAACTGGCAGCTGGTTTTCTTAGTAAATGTTTCAGAAATAATCAAATATTAAATTTCCCTTGAGTTTAAGCCAAAGACTCTCAAAGGATTTTTTATAACTCAACTCAAAGTCAAAAAATTGAGCCAAAAACAGCTTTTTGAAAATTTTAAAACTTGGCAATTTAAAAAAAAAAATTGGATCATAATTGTAATGGTCATTTTTACAAGCTCAAATAAAAAAATATAATTTTTAAACAAAGTTTTTAGATTTTAACGCCGAAACTCTGAACGTTTTCATAAAACAAATATTTTTTCTTGGGATTTAAAAATAAGGAAACTTTGACTACCTGTATCATCCGAATCCTTCGACCGATTTTAAAATTTCTTTCGGCTTTGGAAGCTTCTAATATATACTAATCCAGTAAATAAATTAGTTTTGGATTTTAAGCACACACGAAAATTGCGGCCGCGGTCTGCTAATACGACATCGTGGATTTTTGACACATTATCCTTCGTGGTAGCCATCAAACACCGATGTACGACCGCGTTGTAACTCGTTATACCCATTTTTGATGGTCGACATCCAAGGAGAACACAACATCCAAGCGCTCTTTGATTTCGCTGCCAAAAACAAGAATCAAATCACCGACCAGTCTTGCTCTTTTTCCATTTTTCTAAAATTTTAGAATACCAGACGATAGTAAATCTCGCTATCTATACTGGCATCGGTCGTTGAGGCAAAGTACTTACCGGACCGCCCTCATAGCTCTTACATTTTATCTAAGATATAAAAAGGCCGAATATCTATTTGATCTTCTTAGTATCGTGCTAACTTCATGACTCTTTGACACTTCTAGATGTCAAAAAAGGATTTGTTAAATATTTTTTTTTACACGAACTGTATGTGGTGTGTTCATAAGCAATTTTTTTTTTTTTTTTCTAGGGTAGACCATCTCTACTCTGTTTTGCCGAGCCTAACGCTTATAGGTTAAGGGCGCGCTGCCGGAGAGGCCCTTTAAGATCCTTGCTGTGAATGTAAATTCACTGATTAGGACCGAACGAAGAGCAAATCTTTTCCAATTACTGAAAGACCTAAGTCCAGATGTGTTTATGGCCAGCGAGACTAAGTTGAACCAGAAACATAAACTGACTCACAACAATTACAATATCGTAAGAAGGGATCGGCCCAACTCGACTCAAGGAGGTGGCGTCGCAATCTTTGTACGAAAAGGCATCAGATATAAAGTTATATACAATAGTGAAGTACGCAGATTTCGGCTGCTTGAGGCGTGCATTGTATGCATTCCTCTCCAACATGGGAAGCGGATGTATGTGATCGCGGCTTACGCACCGGAATCACCTCAGCCAACTGACTTTTTGACAGAGCTCGAAAAACTTTTTCAAGTACTACAACTGAACTCGGAAGAGAATTATTATCTCATGGCCGGTGATTTAAATGCCAAACATATAGATTGGGGAAATCAAGTACAAAATCCGAGAGGTAACCATCTATTTAATTGGATGGGTCAATACAGTATTGAATATATGATCGATCTTCTAGGGACTGATAGACCATCGTTTCCAAGGAGCGGTGCCTATCTGGATCTATTACTAAAGGACTCTAGACTGACAATTACTATACTCTGTCCAACAAAAATTGTCAGTACAGGCCTTATGGGAGAGCTTTTTCTAAAGCAGTGGCGCCTGATGCACCCTCACTACAATGCGTTAGGAAAAATGCCACTAAAAAAAGAGCAAGCCACTGACTTTTCTTAAGGAATTGTTGTTGTAATTCTTTGCAAAAAGTTGTACACCCCAACATGACCGTCGTATCCCACTGCTGATGAGATACTGTCAAGATCAAGACAAGAGTGTCAAGTGTCACTCAAAACTCAATACGATCGTGTGCTCTTTATCTACATCAAAACAGAGTTACCATTATCATTCTCAATTGCAAGCAAAGAGCTTTTTCAGTGGTTTTTATTAAGGAGCTTTTGGGATTTGAAGCTTTTGAGAACACATTTTAAGAATATGAGTATGTTGAGTGTTGTCGTATTGCTTTTCAACTTAAAAAATAACGCGCCTATTATCTTACCGCTTGGCGTTTAGGGAAAAGGTAAATTGAATATTGTTTTCAGTCGTTTTGAATCGGTAGACGGTAGCCCTACGCGTTTTTTACTTTCATTTGAAGCGATTTATAATTTAAACTACGGAGTCCCTGTGAGAGCTTTAAAAGGCGACACACTTATGCATGGCAATGCAACCAGAATGAGAGACAAACGTCCTATCTTCCCTGTACTGACAATTTTTGTTGGACAGAGTATAACACTGTGGGTCAACGGACAAGAAACTGTTTACAAACGATAGACTATGACAGCGACCACTGTGGTTTTGCCGCAGTAATACAGTTGCCGAACGAGCTCGTAGAGTTGGAAGAGTATGTACCTGCGCATTCTTACAATTACAGTAAGATGCGCTGGCCACGCTTTACCAACGCCTTAGCAAGCGAAATTCGGGCCAATAATATATCCCCACCAAATAACAGAAATTTAACAAACAACGAAATTGACCAATACTTAGAACAAATGGACGAAACAATCCTAGGAACTATGAACAGAATTATACCAAAATACAGAGAACGTAACGCAACCGACATGTACCGTAACGCGACAATTGATGCACTACACAGACAAAAAAGTGGACTTCTGACAAGACTAAAACGCTTGTACCAACGGTTTACTGACTCACGCTGTTACACTTTTTCTTCGCGACGCGATAATGGGTATCCGACCTCTTTTTTTTATTAATATTATTCTTATTAATTTTATTAATAATAATAACAAATAATTACGCGAAATCGAATTAAAACAAAAGAAAAACAAAACACGACCCGACTCGCTTTTGACAGATAAGCCAAAAAAGAAAACTGAGACAAAACAACAAAAAGTGCAACTCGCGTAGCTCGTTGATGTAAGCTACCACCGCGGCTGCTCAGCTGGGCTGGGTTCAGTGGGGGTGGAAGAATTCGCGATAGGGAGATTTAAATTGATTATCAATATAATCAATTTAATGAAGCGAAAGAATATTTTTTATAACAAGTACAGTGGGGTACTGTAATAAAAAGTGGGCGCCAGGAATTTTTGTTCGAATGAAATTAGTAAAATTCCAAAACTAATTATTGAGTGAAAGAAGATAATTTAAAACACAGTTTTTAATATTTCCACTAGGGAATTTCAAAGTAAAATTTATTTGGGAAACCGTGGGCGAACCCTGGATAAAAACCCAAAATTTTTTTAAGGAAATAAAAATACACAAATGAAATGAAAATGCAAATCAAACCGCGGTAAGGTCTCTAACGATTGAAAATATAAACCCGAAATGTAAATAGATTTGAGTCACGAATAAAAAAAAAGAAACAAGGTCCACCGAATTGTATTGACACAAAACACTAAAATATTTTCTTTGGACAAGATGTCCGATTACTTATCTTTTCTTTCTCGATTTATTTTCCTCTAACTTCTCCTATATCCTGATGTCGCTCCTCGAATTACTATTCTCTATTTCCAAATTTGTTTTCCTCGATTTCTTTTTTTTTAAATTTTCTGCTCCTTTCCTCGATTTTGTTCTTCTTTTTAATTTCCTCGAATCTTTCTCTATTTTCCTATTTTTCAACTAATCGCTTGGTAAGCTCTCTCAAGAGTGAACTTTCCTAGCTTAAAATCCTTTATCTTTCTTCCCTCGACCATTCCAGTCACTCACACATACACACATCCAGCCAATCGTTTTCGCGATCATCGGTCACGGACACCGGCTTCCTGGAAACCTTTTTCGTTTCGCAGAAAACCACCGTTGTTGAATCTCAAACGAAACTTTTCTCTCACGCACACATTCACGGATTCAGCAAGTTGTTGGGTGTCTTTCCAAAACTTGCCGAATCTAAATGGTCGAGTTCAGACTACTATCAACTAAATTTCTCGAGAAAAATCAAAAAGAGTAAAATCGAGGAAAAGCCCTTTTCTAGGCATTCCCCTAGTTACCATTAAATATTCGCGAGTATTTCGAAGAGCGAAGCAATTTTTACTAAATAATAATGAGTCGGAAGAGGAAAACATAATCTTAACACACGAACTAAATTCAAAGTGGACCTTTTTGAAAAAGACGAATTAATATCTTTAGGAAAATAATCTAATAGTTACTCTAATAGTTAAAGACCTTTACGCTTACAAATGGGATTTACGTTATTTTAGAAATTGAAAGTTAAGCAAAAATTTAGGATGTTGTGTTGTTTTGATGTTAAGGTAGGTAAGAGTCCACCTGACTCGTTACCTCTTCAGCTCATCCGCTGGCACTCGTTATGCTGCATGAGACCGCCCGTCTACATGCCAAAGTAATCAATGAATCTCGGGAACCCTTTTTCTCGAAACCTGTATTTGCCACTTTTGCAAAATGCTGACTAAGTACACCAATGGTTGATGGTACCATGGTTGCCCTCAACCTCGCCAGAATTGTGCAGCCGCAACCAAAGAAAAGAAGGAAAGGAAGGAAACGAAGGCTAGTCATTGTTGCGGTAAATTTTACCGTAACAAATCCCACCCTTACCTCCCCAAGAAATGTGTTTACCTTTCGAAGAAAAGTAAACCATTTCTTAAGGTAAAACTAGGAGGGGTAATAAAAGGTAAACAACACAAACATCGGATTCCATCATTACTGAAGTTAAATTGAAACTCAAAAAAAAACGTTAAAAGGAAAAAAAGATGTGGCATGAATATAAAAAAGTTAAATATTACTAAGTTTACAAAAAAAAATCAAAAAAGAAGGTAAAATATAAATTTAGAACAAAAACTAAGGGACTTTTGACTTAAACATCAACGTAAGGTTTTAAATCCTTAACGTGCCACGTACCCCGATCTTTATCTCTATCATCCACTAGTAAGTATGTCCAAGGTGACACACGCTTACTAATCCTAAATGGGCCTACATATTTGGTAGCTAATTTGGCTGCAAAATAAGTTGCTGCATCGGACAGCGCGAAATTCCTCCTCCACACGAGATCGCCAGGTTGATACTGCGTGTCTCTTCTCCTAAGATTGTACGTTTTTGCAGCCTTTCTACTCGCCGCCTCTAATTTCTTAGCTATATCCCCACGAAGTTTCTTAAACTGCCTACTAATTTCATCGCCACCTTGATCCCTATCACTATCCCTAAGTCCTAAATCATGGCCATTAGTTACCATGTTTCTACCAAAATTTGCAAAATATGGGGAAACACCTAACACCTCATGTTGCGAAGTTCGGATCGCACAGGCTACCTTTGCCAGTTGCGAATCCCAACTCCGTTGATTCTCGGAGACATACGCACGAAGAGTGGTTTTAATAATTTGATTAATGCGCTCCGCAGGATTCGCCTGCGGATGGTAATGCGCAGTATACCGAAGTTGTGACCCGTAAGCTTCGCCAAGCCTTTGCAGTTCCTTGCTGCGGAACTGGGGACCGTTGTCACAGACGATCCACTTTGGAACACCGAAGAGAAGAAAAACGTTTTCTTCCAATTCTTTGCACACTGCTTTCGCAGTTGCAGAACGCAACGCAAACAAAAGTGGAAACTTCGTGAAGTAGTCTACCACTGTCAAAATATAAATGAATCCCCTCGACGACTTTGGTAATGGACCCACTAGATCCACGCACACCATATCCCACGGTTTCGAATTTCCTACTCTCTCTGTCATAAGACCAGCTGGTTTCTCGTTAATTGGTTTCACTTTTTGGCAAATCTTGCAGTTCCTAACATACTTGGTAATATCCCCTCTCATTTTGGGCCAGTAAAACTTTTCTGCTATCCTAGCAAAGGTTTTCTTTACACCCATGTGTCCTGCTAATGGACTATCATGGCACTCGTTCAAAATACTCGTCCTATCCTTTTTCCCTATCACTAATTTCCAACCCTCGCTCTCCTCATGAACCACGACATGATTCACCCTAACGTGCTTATAAAGCCGCCCATCTTCTACTCTCCAAGATGGATATGCTAATGGGTTCCTTTCTACTAACGATTTCATTTTTATCATCCACGGGTCCAAATCCGCTACTGAAACTCCAGCCAACTCTGGAACTCCACGCGATAACATATCGGGAACGACTTGTTCTTTGCCCTTTCTGTGGATGATTTTGAAATCAAATTGTTGGAGCCGAATGGCCCAACGAGCTAATCTACCCTGCGGATCCTTAAGGTTACTTAGCCAAACCAATGAGTGATGATCAGTCACGACAGTAAATCGAACCCCCTCGACATATGGTCGCAACTTCTCAATCGCCCAAAGAACAGCCAAGCATTCCTTTTCGGTCGTAGAGTAGTTCCTTTCATTCCTATTCAATGACCGACTAATATAACAAATAGCTTTCTCCCCATCTTCAAATTCTTGCGAAAGTACGGCACCGATACCATAATCGGACGCGTCTGTTTGAACAACAAACGGCCGAGAAAAATCCGGACACGTCAGTATCGGAGCCGTAACCAAACACTCTTTGGCTTTCCTAAAACTCTCCTCACACTCCTTTGTCCACTCAAATTTCTTACCTTTCTTTAAGAGATCGGTAAGAGGCCTAACTAAAATTGCAAAATTTGGTACGAAACGTCGATACCAAGAAATAGTCCCTACAAAACTCCTAATTTCCTTCACATTTTTCGGTGCAGGAATCCTCAACATGCTTTCCACTTTTTCAGGGTCGACGTGAAGTCCATTCCTATCTACCACATAGCCTAGAAATTTCAAAGAAGGCCTACAAAAGTTACATTTTTCCCTACCTACTTTAAGTCCTGCTTCCCTCAATCTTTTAAAAACTTCTTTGAGAATTTCTAGGTGTTTTTCGAAAGAATCGGTGACGATGATAATGTCATCCAAGTACACAAAGACAAACGGTTCTAGATCGGGACCTAAAACATCGTCAATAAACCTCTGCCATGTTGCCGGGGAATTGTGTAATCCAAAGGGCATTCTCAAAAATTGGAAGAGCCCCCTTCCCGGTACAGTAAAGGCTGTGTACTTTCGCGATTCTTTCTCCATGGGTATCTGCCAGTATGCAGATTTAATGTCAAGCGATGACAAAAACTTCGCGTTTCGAAGCTTGTCTAAGATTGACGAAATGAACGGAAGTGGATAAGCATCCCTATCTGTAACCTCATTCAATTTCCTATAGTCAACGCAGAACCGAAAACTACCATCTTTCTTCTTAACAAGAAGAATCGGCGATGCCCAAGGACTCTTCGACTTCTCGATCACTCCAGCTTCCAACATCTCCTGAAGTTCTTGATCGATATGTTTCTGAATCGCGGGCGAAACAGGGTAATAACGTTGTTTAATCGGTTCTGCTGACGTCCTAACCTTGTGCTCGACTAAGTTGGTGCACCCTAAACCGTCGGTCATTGATTTAAAAAGTTCTTCTAACACTAACTCTAACTTTTTTCCCTCAATATCGTTAAGATCAGATTTTTCCCTGATTGCTACCATGTCTGTTATCGACGCCACCATCTCTTGGCTCGAAAAATTCCACATACCTGATCTCAAATCCGGAACTATGCCCGATAGTGCCCAAAAATCGGCACCTAAGATCAAAAGGTGTGGGAGACTAGGTATAACCAGGCATTCTAACAGAATGGATTTGTTCTCGACCTCCATAGGTAAAGAGACAGATCCCGCTACTCCTACACCCGCCCCATCTGCTAACACTACTGACCCAACACTACATTTCTCTAATTTTAAACCTAACTCCGTTAAAATTTTCCACCCATCTCCTCCTACAATGGTACGTGAAGCACCTGAATCAAGCAATCCTAAAAACTTGATTCCATAAATCTGTACTCCTAAATATGGCCTACTATCCCTACCATTTGCCGCTAAAGTGAAACTCAATTTATCCCGATTAACCAGTTGGTCGCCAGCAGACGACCTAACTAACGCCGACGGGTCTCTCGCCCTGCTGACACAAGAGCCCGTTCCCCATTTCCCGAACACCGCCTACAATCCCTCCGAAAAACGCCAACCGCTCCACAACCAAAACATCGCTGTTGTACCGAACAACTATTGGCGAAATGTCCTTCTCTGTTACAGTTGTAACACCTAACTGCCTGCCTAAACGGATTGTTCGGAGCCGAACTGACCACCGCAACTCGATTCTGTCCCGAAGTACTCGGCCTATAACCACATTCTGGTTCTAATAAATTTTTGCCTCTACTAGGCGGAGAGAACGACTCTACATTAACCTTCAACGTATCTAATTCCCTACCTAACACTGCGAGTTCCTTAACCGTCCGTGGTTTGGCACTCGCAATCTGCAATTGGAAAAATGGATCCACATTTTTCCTCAAAATCGAAAGCATCCTTCCTTCTGACAAAGGTTCCGACAATCTTCGAAACAATGTCCTCATCGTGGTCAAGTATGCTCCTAAGGTTTCATCCCTGCCCTGCGAACGACGATTGATTTCCTCCAACAAGAGATCATCATAATTCGCAGGTAAGAATTCAGCCTTGAGCTCCTTAACAAACTCTTGCCAATTCTCTATATCATCCCTAACCGTCCTAAACCACATAAGCGCCCTACCAGACAAAACCTCAGAAGCAGATTTAAAAAGATAGGTTTCTGGAACATCGTTAGCCAACCGAAGTTCCTCCACCCTCTCCAAGAAAGAATTTACTGATGCTCCGTCCGAGTCACCAGTAAATTTCACCCCCCAGTTTCCTATTCTCTCAGGCCACCTTTGTTGTACCACCAATGGCTCAGGATATGCCTCGACACGTTCTAACCTACGTTCTGGAACCCTAACAACAACCTCTTCTGCTATAGGACTGCTGTCACCCCGACGTGGTCCAGCTGCAGTCGCTAAAGCAGGCCCTAAAAATTCCTTAGCCGTACAAGAACCTGATGGAGATCGTGGACTTACATTTTCTGTCCGACCAACTTGTGCTTTAAGTTGGGTTTCTGCCCTAGCTGGAGTCTTCTTCTTCGGTGACTCGTCTTCCCTGTCACTTATCTCACTATCACCTGTGAGATCACCTAGTAAAAATAAAACATCATTTCTAATCGAACTAATCTCCTCTTCCTCGTCTTCAGCCTCACAAGGCGTCCTAGCCAATCTACCTATGCACCATTCTATTTTCGTAATAATCTTAATATATTCCGACGATTTTGGATTTTTCGGCGGATCCCTTAATAGTGTCCTAATCTCTTCAATCTTTGCCTTAACGGCATCTCTATCTTCCTCAAATGAAAAAGGGTAGACAACGCTAATATCTATCGAGTTCCTCTTAACGAGTAACCTCGATGACCTCAATGCTTTTCTCATCTCCTCTACCGTTCCTACTCTCAAACACCTGACCTTCATCTCATAGGCCAGTTCGTCCTGTGCTAAGCGCCCTATATTCATAATTCTGATCTAACCAACAAGTTAATAAGAAAAAAGAAATAAAAATTTTCACGTATTAAAAAAATACAAATTTCCAACTCAGCTAAACAAAAAAAAACAACGTTCGAAAAAAAAATTCAAAATATTTTCTTAAAAAAAAACAATTAAACTTAAAAAAAAATCGAATTAAAAAAAAATATCCACACCTGCACTCAAATAAAAAAATTTAACAAAAAAAAACAAAAGCCCGCACGCCACTGTGTATGAATCCTAATGATTGCTTTTGCACTCAATGAAAATCAAAGATCACTCAAAAATAAACTCAAAACAACTCGCACGAGAGATCTTCAAATAATAACAAATGTCACACAATAAAAAAAAAACAAAATGCCCGTATCGAAATATAAGTAAATGATTAAAAATGAAAATAAATTAAATGAAAATAAAAACTAACACCGAAAAAAAAACAACTAATGATCAAAAGAAAAAATAATAATACCTTACTACTATCATTAAAAGAAATGTACACAAATATTCACAACACAAAAAATAATACTTGCAGAAAAACTTCTCGAACAAACTCGTATATATGTACATTTATGTATGTTGCGATCCTCCTTCGCTGCACTGCACTATTTTCCTCCACTTTTTCGTTTCAAGTGATTAATAAAAATAAACCTAATAAAAAGGAAAAAAAAAAACACTATATCAATTGATTCACTAGTTTAATTAAAATTAAACAATTTCCACGACACAATATTTATCACCATAAACAAATCTAATCCCGCGAAAAAAACAATTCTTCCACCGGTCGGCCCCACGTTGGGCGCCAATTTGTTACACTTTTTCTTCGCGACGCGATAATGGGTATCCGACCTCTTTTTTTTATTAATATTATTCTTATTAATTTTATTAATAATAATAACAAATAATTACGCGAAATCGAATTAAAACAAAAGAAAAACAAAACACGACCCGACTCGCTTTTGACAGATAAGCCAAAAAAGAAAACTGAGACAAAACAACAAAAAGTGCAACTCGCGTAGCTCGTTGATGTAAGCTACCACCGCGGCTGCTCAGCTGGGCTGGGTTCAGTGGGGGTGGAAGAATTCGCGATAGGGAGATTTAAATTGATTATCAATATAATCAATTTAATGAAGCGAAAGAATATTTTTTATAACAAGTACAGTGGGGTACTGTAATAAAAAGTGGGCGCCAGGAATTTTTGTTCGAATGAAATTAGTAAAATTCCAAAACTAATTATTGAGTGAAAGAAGATAATTTAAAACACAGTTTTTAATATTTCCACTAGGGAATTTCAAAGTAAAATTTATTTGGGAAACCGTGGGCGAACCCTGGATAAAAACCCAAAATTTTTTTAAGGAAATAAAAATACACAAATGAAATGAAAATGCAAATCAAACCGCGGTAAGGTCTCTAACGATTGAAAATATAAACCCGAAATGTAAATAGATTTGAGTCACGAATAAAAAAAAAGAAACAAGGTCCACCGAATTGTATTGACACAAAACACTAAAATATTTTCTTTGGACAAGATGTCCGATTACTTATCTTTTCTTTCTCGATTTATTTTCCTCTAACTTCTCCTATATCCTGATGTCGCTCCTCGAATTACTATTCTCTATTTCCAAATTTGTTTTCCTCGATTTCTTTTTTTTTAAATTTTCTGCTCCTTTCCTCGATTTTGTTCTTCTTTTTAATTTCCTCGAATCTTTCTCTATTTTCCTATTTTTCAACTAATCGCTTGGTAAGCTCTCTCAAGAGTGAACTTTCCTAGCTTAAAATCCTTTATCTTTCTTCCCTCGACCATTCCAGTCACTCACACATACACACATCCAGCCAATCGTTTTCGCGATCATCGGTCACGGACACCGGCTTCCTGGAAACCTTTTTCGTTTCGCAGAAAACCACCGTTGTTGAATCTCAAACGAAACTTTTCTCTCACGCACACATTCACGGATTCAGCAAGTTGTTGGGTGTCTTTCCAAAACTTGCCGAATCTAAATGGTCGAGTTCAGACTACTATCAACTAAATTTCTCGAGAAAAATCAAAAAGAGTAAAATCGAGGAAAAGCCCTTTTCTAGGCATTCCCCTAGTTACCATTAAATATTCGCGAGTATTTCGAAGAGCGAAGCAATTTTTACTAAATAATAATGAGTCGGAAGAGGAAAACATAATCTTAACACACGAACTAAATTCAAAGTGGACCTTTTTGAAAAAGACGAATTAATATCTTTAGGAAAATAATCTAATAGTTACTCTAATAGTTAAAGACCTTTACGCTTACAAATGGGATTTACGTTATTTTAGAAATTGAAAGTTAAGCAAAAATTTAGGATGTTGTGTTGTTTTGATGTTAAGGTAGGTAAGAGTCCACCTGACTCGTTACCTCTTCAGCTCATCCGCTGGCACTCGTTATGCTGCATGAGACCGCCCGTCTACATGCCAAAGTAATCAATGAATCTCGGGAACCCTTTTTCTCGAAACCTGTATTTGCCACTTTTGCAAAATGCTGACTAAGTACACCAATGGTTGATGGTACCATGGTTGCCCTCAACCTCGCCAGAATTGTGCAGCCGCAACCAAAGAAAAGAAGGAAAGGAAGGAAACGAAGGCTAGTCATTGTTGCGGTAAATTTTACCGTAACAACGCGATATGGAGATTAGGACACTGAAGTCGTCAATCAAAAACATCAACCAATTGATCGAAGAAAATTATAGGTTGTCTATTAATTTGTATTGGAACAATAAAATTCGGGCCGTTAACTCTAGCGACCCGGGTATGTTTCCACAAATTAACAAGATATTTAGACGGAATGATCAAAACGAACTTCCGTGTCTTAAGCTCCAGAGAACGACAGAAAACAGAAACGTACTTCTGACAGCAGGTATAGATCCAGATGACGCGGTCTTGGACGATGACCTCTTTATTGTCGAGGATCCGCTGGAGAAAGTGGAGGCTGTGGGGGCTGCTTTTCAGCAAGTGTATAAGGTGAATGCAAGCATCCACCCAACCACGACCTGGAAAGCAGAGCTCTACTCCATTACTTCTATCTTCGTAACGAAATGATGCAATGGCGATCAGAAAACCTAGGTTTCACCGGGTTCAATGAAGAAAACTTAGCGAATGCTATCATCGCCGTGCAAAATGGGAGCAATTCCCTGTTAGTTACGAGGATGGAGCTCCAGCTCATCTTCGATTCATTAAAGAGGAAAAAGTCAGCAGGAGTCGATGGTATATCTAATATTGTACTTCGACATCTACCTCAGGAAGCAGTTGACATTTTTGCCACCCACACTGTTTAACAATGCACTGAATAATGCATATTATCCAGGGCGTTGGAGGACAGCGGTGGTTCATCCTATCCCGAAAAAGGGAAAGGACAACTCCAATCCGGCGAATCTCCGGTCGATAAGTCTTCTACCGAGTATCAGCAAGGTGTTCGAGAAAGTCATTAATAGAGCTCTGTCCAAGTGGGCGGAGGACAATAATATCATACCGGATAATCAGTTCGGTTTTAAGGCGGGACATGACACTATTCATGCCGCGTCTAAACTCGTTTCTGATATCCAATGGAACAAAACTCAAAACCAGTATACAGGTGCTTGTCTGGTTGATTTGGAGAAAGCTTTCGACACCGTATGGTTAGAGGGTCTCTATCTAAAACTGACTAGACTCGGCATAAGTAAGCCACTATTATATATACTTTATGACATGCTCAATGGTAGACAGTTTGTTGTCAAAAGTGGCAATGTAACTTCTACCGCAATCTTCGATATTAAGAATGGTCTTCAGCAGGGAGCGGTGAACTCGCCGATTCTATTCAGCATTTACACCAGCGATCTGATAAGTAGTCTAACTCAGGCAATTGCGTATGCCGATGATCTAATAGCGTACAGAACAGCTCCAAAAGTTGAGGTCATCAGAATTCTTTTGCAGCGTGACTTCGACAAGATTCAGCGATATTGTGATGACTGGAAGTTGAAAATCAACTTTCAGAAATGTGAAACAATTCTGTTCAGGACTCCGTTGGCTAGAGCCCCTAGGGAAACTAGAAAGAACTGGCGCAAGCTGGTGATCGTTGGGCCGCACCAGCAACCACTGGCGAGTAAAAGTGTAGTAAAGTACCTTGGCATCTGGTTGGACCAGTATTTGTATTTCGACAGACATATAAATGCTGCTCTGAACAGGGCTAGGGGAGCCTTTGCCCTGACGAAACGGTTGTTTTACAGCAGCCGGCTTGATAGCAGATTGAAGGTGATTTGCTACATGGCCCTCATACGGCCGATGATTGCCTATGGGTGCCCGGTGTGGTTCAACGTTGCCCCATCTCAAATGGAAAAGATTCGGGTGTTTGAGAGGCAGTGTCTTAGACGTCGAGGGCTGATCCAGGATAGAATGGCGATTCCGCTAATCTACCACGTCAGCCGGAGGACTGTGGATAGGCGGCTCCTTTATAGTCGAGACGTCCTCACACAAGATGGAGCAGAGCGCCTTCGGTTCAGTAGGACTGTGTCCGATCGGGACCGGAGTTACAGGGTGAGACAGGAGAACCTGTTTTGGTGGTTGTGTAATAATAATAGGGAAAGTTGACAAAGACTTTTGTATGTCTTGGCCGACTTACATAGATTTAAGTTTACTTTTTAGGTAGGGACAGTCGGGGTGGCACCAAAGAAAAAACAAAAAAAAAAAATTCTACACATTTGTGGCTGTTCTAGTTTTTTATATACATAGTTTAGGTTTATTTTAAGTAGTCTTAGGTAGTTTTAATTAGTTTTACTGTAGTTTGTAAGTTTTATATATAAAATTTAAAAAACAAGTTTTTTACATTTTCTCGAGAAAACAAAAAAATTGATATTGATTAAAAATAGTCTTTAGGCCGAAAGGTAGTAGAATTAAGATACAGTTTAGCTTAGAGCGCCCGCATAGGGCCAGTAAGTTAGTTTTAAGCTATTGGATAATTAGGCTAGTTTTTTATAAATTTTTGTCTAGCTTTAAGATAGTTTTAAGATTAATGAAAATAAAAATGAATTAAAAAAAAAAAAAAAAAAAAAAAAAAAAAGAAAAAAAAGCAATTTATTTAAAACAAAAACCTTAGCACGATAGTAGTTAGAAAATGATTAAGATTAAGAAAAAGTTAGTAACCTGCTTATAAAAAGCAAATTATTAAGTAGTATTATTAATAGACGGCATAACACGATCCCAACTCCAAAAGACTGGTGATATTAGTCTGCCGATCTTAGAGATCCTCTTAAATAACTGCCTAAATTGGGTCTATTCCTGTGTTATGGAGAGAAGTTAGAGTTGTGTTTATACCCAAGACGGGCAAATGTTCCTATATAAAATCAAAAGATCTCAGATACTTAGCACACGTGGTGTAGAGGGAAACCGAAAGAAATAGTTTTTCATACACTAATAAGAACCATCGGAAACTCTCTCGATCATAAAGAGTAGGTATACTATGGTTGCCTTCCTTGATATACAGAGCGCTTTAAAAATGTTCGTACATCTGCAATCGCGTCTGCACTGTGATCTCTGAATGTAGACTTGGATAAAATTGATCAATCAAATGCTAACTAGCAGGATTATTAATTCAAAGCTGGGCGGGTTTTTTATATGAACTAAATTCTAATTCATCTACCAATTATGGTTCAAAAGAAGCACGCGCGCATTTTTCGTCCAATTTTCAAGAATGGAGGCCCTCAGAACTGCACCAACTTAAAATATTTAAAATTTTTTTTCTACGTTTTTCATACTGAACAATTTTGCCCATAACTTCTTTATGTTCGGACAAAGGGCGAATTTCCGTTTGCAATTTTCTTCGGTATCTATATCACCGTAATTTTGAATTTGATTGAAATATCAACGCCTACCTATTTGTTTTCAAACGGTAGACCAAAATTAAAACAAAAACAAAACACGAATTTTAAATTTTGAAACAAATTATTTTTAAACGGTCGACCCTTGCAGATTTAAAGGATTCAATCCCATCTAAATCGGATTTAACATATTTTAGGTTTTGTAAGTTAAAAGTGAAATAAATTTACATTTCACTTGGATGTGGATTTTTTTGTTTAAATAAATCTGACGGTATTTGTTGTATAAGCTCCTTTTTTCAAGGTAACAGTCATGAAAAGTTTATAGATTGAAATCACTTAACACCCTTGTTAAATACTTTAATCCCTGAATCCATCCGCTCTACCATCTTTCCACAACATTCCACACAGTTTTGTGAGAAAGAAAGGAAACTTTTGCAATAGATCACCTCATCAACGGTTATCGGATGTGCTGCAGGTCCTAACTGCACCGAAGCAGAACCGAAGAACCGAAAATAAAAGTTTTAACACTCGAATAGAATTTATTATAACTCTCCTAGTAACTATGTATATCTCTCTCTCAAAATGGCAGCGCGGATAGTCGCTGGTAAAAGGATATACTCCAGTAGTGGTACTACGGTCCCAAAATTTCTTTCTTTACCAGTTCCGTTCTCCTTTGTTTTTTTTTTTATTTCGTTGCTCTGCGTTGCTGCTGTTTTATTTCGCAAATACAATACCGAAAGATCTGTAAATGCAGTAAGCATCCTTGGTGTAAACTACAACAGAAATAGTGAAAAGACTTCTCGGTATACTGTCAAAAGGGTGGCTGTGAGAAACACCATCAACAAAAAAAAAAAAAAAACAGAAAATTTTTGTTTTATTAAAAAAGTTTTGTAATTAGAGAATCCGCATTTTAACGTCTGTGTGTGCGGGCAAATGTTCTATAGGATATTTTATTAAGTTGAAGAGTGCCTTTCTCGCAGTTGTTGGCTCTGGTAGCCCAATACCCAGTCACTTTTTTGTGACTTGTGTGTACTATGCTGTGTGTGTTTCACGAGCTGTCAGCTAGTTGATATATATTTCAATTTTTTTTTTTTTAATTTAGAGAAACTCCCTTTAAACCTGGTTAAATAAAATTCTTCATACAAAAAATTATATATTGTTCCCTATGTGTGCCTGACTTATAATAAAATCAAAAAAAAAACTTACTTACTCCCTACGCCACAAAGGGCTGAAAATAAATACTTTTTTTTTGTATTATTTGACTTTTTTGCCAGTGTCATGTGGGCTGTATTTAATGAATGCTAGATATACAAAATTACATATTTTTTTTCGAATTTATAAACTATTGGTCTAGCGCATATTAAAACAATTACTGGTAAAAACAAATTGAAAAACAGTCTGTAAAACCTCTTCAGCTTTAAGGACTAGTCAATTTATGACTACTCTTACAATGATTAACACAGTATAATGTAAGGGAAATAGCATACATAAGTTTGAATAGGACATGCGATACACTTTGGATTAAAATTTCTGAGCTTTGCAATAGGACAGGTAAATGGAAATGAGCAAAGAATTCAACATTCGTGGCGTTTGGTTACAGAAAGAATCTCTATATCGGAAGTTGAGTTCAAGGGTAAACTGATGGAAACTCCAAAAAACATGTGTATTACGGTGAAATTATTTGAGGGGAGAAATGCTACTAACTACGAGTATTTCAATGGAACCCTGTTTTTAAGACCAGGCGTTACAAGGAACATTTTTGGTTATAATGCTATGACCCATCACAAATTTGTTGCAATATCGTAAGCACTTAACAAAATTCTTGGCATTGTGAAATATGGGGTTATTCCACAAAAGGTGGTCCAAGATGTGGAGCATACAGAGAACTGAAAGTTTTTCATTTTCCTCTCCTGGCTAGCAGCTTCTTACAGTTGCACGCACGGAACCGAGTGGTTCAATTTTCAATGGCTTTTCCGCATTAATCCGGTTGAATTCGAGTGATGGCCTGGGATTTATTTGCACAGATCTGCGGCTTCAGAAAACCCTTAAAGAAGAAGTCTTGCGGGGTCAAATTGCATGACCTTGGTGGCCAATTCACATCACCTCTGCGAAAGATAATCTTGCCCTCAAAAGTTATACAGAATGACTATCGTGGTGTCTGATGTTTGGCAGTAGCTCCATCATGCTGGAACCAGTTGTCGTCTAGGTCCATTTGGTCCGATTTGGCCCATACAAAATTGGTTATCATCATCTTTAACGCTAGCCATTGACGGTGATCGCCTCACCAACGTCGTTTTCGAAAAAGTACGGACCAATGCTACAGCCGGCCAAAAATGCACACCAAACGATTATTTTTTGAGTATGCATTGTCACCTGATAGTACCCCTTGGCATAATGGTTAGTGCGTTGGACTGTCATGCGGAAGCTCTCGAGTTCGATTTTCAGCCGCTGCAAGAAAGTTTTTTTCAGGAGTGTACTGCCTCTTGCGAGGAATTGACAAATTCTCCAAGAGTATCTCTTGTCATGGAAAATGCTGCTCATTAGCCGTTCGGAATCGGCAAAAAATTGTAGTTCCCCTCCGTTCCTGGTAAAACGCACCCAGGAATGGTTAAGAGTTTTGTAAGTCACTAGGTCCTGGTTCACTTCGAGCTGTTGCATCACCAAATTTATTTATTTTGAAATTATGTTTGTTAACACAGCCATCGAATCAAAAATTTGCCTCGTTGCTAAAGATGATTTTGTGGCAAAATTCGAGTCCTCTTCAAAACGCTCCGAACCCCAGTCAGCAAGCAAACAGCGTTGTCAATGGTCATGAACTTGAGTCAGTTGAATCTTGTAGGCCTAACGTCTGATACAAATTACACCAAGTTGAAGTCTGCGAAAGGCCGAGTTCTTATGCACTGGAGGAATTAACAGCCTTGGGTTCTGCTGTAAGCTTTCGCGAATGGCGGTGATGTTCTCGGCTGATCTTGGGTTCTTTTGACACACGAATGTTGGCTGATTGGTCACGAAACCAGTTGTCTCAAATGTAGCCACTAAACATTGAAGAGTCGACTGTTAAAGGCCTCCACGTCTACTGTAAAATAGGGGTAACGTTTGCACTAACGAACACTCATTTTCATAATAAATACTTATCATTTGTTGTTCAAACATGTTACTTGCCACGGTGATTTTGGAATCAGTCACTGTATAATATAAAACATATTTGACAGATGTCACCAAAACAACATAGCCACCGCAGGCCGGCAAAATCTAACCGCTCCAATTGTCATTTTTACAATTTTCACATTCAACAAACGACCAGAAACAAATCTTTTGAAATTTACACAATCGGGTCAACTATTAATTAAATAAAATGCACGACTGCGTCGCAAGAACTTGCTCCTATGTAATAGACTAGGAATTTTAAAAACGAATGTTATTAGAGAAAACTGTTCATAAGGATAAAATTAATTTTTAAATTCTTTTAGTAGTAAGAGACAAAAACAGAATGCTATCCCAATATGAATTTATGCAAGAACAAAAATTATAAGTTGTTGTAGTGGTTTCTTAAAAAAAAGCTTTTATGAACAAACTTTTTAAAAGCTTTTTAAGAAAAATTTTGGTACGCCAATTTAAAGTTTTTATTATTATTCGAATAAAAATTAAATTCCCAAAAAAAATATTGAGCCGTTTCTGAGATATCGAATTTTCAAAAAAAGAAAAAATAGATTTTTTTCTCAAAAATTCAAAAAATATTTATTTTAAAGTTTTGAAATGCAATGTGTTTAAGACTTTTTAGAAGCTTTTCATTAAGATCCGTTGTGTGGATAATGAGAAATTCAAAATTCGAAAAAATGGTTCTATGGTAGGTACAAGCTGTAATATCTTAATTTCAAATTTTTTTTTATTAAATTAAAGATCGTAAAAATTAATCGAAAGAAAAAAAATGGTAGGTACCTTTATTTTTAGGTAAAATAAAATTTTTTTTATCACATCTTATAGATTATATTGAAAAACTTTTATTTGTCAAGTTTAAAAAAAATCTAGCAAGGGGTTTTCAAAATATTGAGTTTTGAAAAAAAAACAAAAAAAATGGTTCCATGGAAGGTACCCTCAATAACCATTTTTTGGAAAATTTTTTGCAACCAATACCTAGCTTTAATTAAATGATTTTTTTTGTATTTTTATTTTTAAAATCTGTCGAACAGTTTTTGAGAAAATAAAATATTTATAAAATTTCGAAAAAAATTCGTATGGTAGGTACTGTTTTAGCGAGAATAAAAGACAAAATTCGATGTGGACTGTATCACGATTTATTAACGAGTGAACTTAAAAACTAACAGAAAGTAATTATGTATTAGCTATGAGAAGGTAATAAAGCAAAAAAGAATCCAGTTAAGGATAGAACAGTTGTTTTGTGTAGCGTGATGCGCCTCTATGTACAACAAAAAGAGCAATGTATATAATAATTAGTGTTGCTGTGTTGTTATTATAATGAGAAAAGTATTAATCAAAAATGTAGTGATAAATTTAGTACTGAGTAATAGATAACAAAAATAGTAATGATTATATTCTTGAACATTCCGCCAGCCTTGAATAACATTCAATTATTTAGTGGTAGTACGCTTATCTTCGTCACAGGCCTCTTGCATACATTCGATTTTGTACGAAGGGTAACTACTCGTACTAAACCATCGCCGCCAGCATGGGTTGCAGTCACCTTACCTATCTTCCAGTAAGCAGGGGGAAGATTTTCGTCTTTTATTAAAACGATGTCGCCTTTGTTAACATTAGGTTTTTCTTTATTCCATTTTTGCCTTAGTTGTAGAGATGAAATATACTCAGATGACCATTTAGACCAAAATCCTTGGGTAAGCTGTTGTACCAATTTCCATCGTGCCAGTATAGCTAATTTTACATTTGTGACATCAGGTTCAGGGATAGCCACTAGCGGACGTCCTGCCAAGAAATGACCGGGAGTCAAGTAGCTGATGTCATCGCAGTCAGATAGTGCACAGAGCGGTCGAGAGTTGAGAATTGCTTCAATTTGTGCTAAAAGTGTTGTCATCTCTTCGAAGTTGAGTGTATTTTGGCCGATAACTCTTCTCAGATGGTGCTTGACTTGTTTGACTCCAGCTTCCCAAGCACCGCCAAAGTGAGGAGCACCAGGGGGAATGAAATGCCATTGAATACCTTTAGAAGATAAAAAATCAGATATTAAGATATGATTATTATGAGCAGCAAAGACTCGATGCATTTCGCCGAGTTGTCGAGCAGCGCCTACAAAATTTGTGCCATTATCACTTCGGATATGCGCACACAGACCTCGTCTAGCTACAAATCGTTTGAGAGCAGCTAAGAAGCAATCTGTACTGAGATCACTTACAAGTTCTAAGTGTAAAGCTTTTGTAGTAAGGCAGATAAAAAGAGCAATGTACGATTTAACTATAGGAGCTCGCCTTCCATTATGTTGCCTTAGTAAAAAGGGTCCTGCATAGTCGCAGCCGGTATCGTAGAATGGATATATACCATGAAGTCGATATTTTGGTATGTTACCCATAAGTTGGTTGCTAGTTTGTTTACTGTGTCTGTAACAAGTTGTACAGTGATGAACAACAGATTTTGCCAAATCACGTAGGCCAATGATCCAATAACTTTGTCGAAGGGTTGCCATGAGATTTGTTACCCCAATGTGAAGATTATTCATATGACAGTCAGTCACAATTTTCCTGGTGAGGCTATGATCCTTATGTAGTATTACTTGGTGTTTACAGTCAAAATCAGCCTCGAGATTGCCTAGTCGTCCACCGACTCGTAAAACTCCATTTGCATCGATATACGGAGCTAGTCGCTTAATTTTACTGTTAGCTTGAACGTAATTGCTATTCTTTAGATTTTTAATATCATCGAAAAACGATTCTTCTTGACAGAATTTGTATAGAACATGTTTTGCTCTTTGTAGCTCGGACACCTTTAGAGGAGATTTATCCAAAATTTTATTTTTTAAATTAGAATAAAATCTAAAGCAGTAAGCTATGACTCGATACAGCCTAATCCATTTTGAGATTCTTCCGTTTATGTCGGATAGCGTTCCAGCGATCTTTGTTGTGACTTGAAGTGTCATCTGCTCCCTTGTACGTTCTTCTTCTTGAGTCGAATACTTAAGGATTTCTGTATCTGGCCAGTGATTTTGATTTAAAGAGAGCCAAGGCGGGCCTCTCCACCAGAGATTGTGCTGTATTAAAACAGATGGGGCCACACCTCTGCTAGCACAATCAGCAGGGTTATCTCTCGATGTAACATGTCGCCACTTAGCTTGTGGGAGAGTGTCTAGTATGAAAGATGTTCTATTGCTCACAAAAATTTTCCATTTTCGAGGATGAGATGACAGCCAGGCCAAAACTATTTTCGAGTCCGTCCAGCAGTAGATTGAATAATCTTTGATTTTGATGGATGTTTCCAAAGAATCAAACATTCCTGCAAGCAAGTGCGCTCCACATAATTCCAGCCTGGGAATAGTAACTTCCTTAAGTGGGGCAACCTTAGTTTTTGCCATTACTATATTCACAGAAATAGAGCCATCTGACATTATTCTGCGACAGTAGATCACAGCCGAATAAGCTGCCGATGATGCGTCGCAAAAGCCATGGAATTCAACCTTATCTTCCTGTGAGAATAACATGCGTGGAATTTTAATTTGGTTTAGTAGATGAAGTTGTGTATGAAATTTATTTGATTCATCAATTATGTCATCCGGTAATCTGTCATCCCAACCGATCTTCAAAAGCCACAACCTTTGTATTATTATTTTCGCGGTTATTATAGAAGGAGATACCCAGCCCAGGGGGTCAAAGATCTTTGATATTTCTGATAGCAATTTTCTTTTTGTGGTTAGATCTCTACGTTCTTGAGATACATCATATAAAAAGCTGTCTGTTACAGGATTCCACGATATTCCGAGTAAACAGATATTGAATTCATTTGGAACTTCTACGGCAGAGTTTACTTTATGTTCTTGAGATATATCCTGAAGTATGTCTGGACAGTTAGAAGCCCATTTTCTCAACATGAAACCGCCAGCCATCAGCAAATTGTTTAGTTGAGAGGCAAGTTCTTTTGCTTCATTTATTGTATTTCCACCAGCCATACAATCATCGACATAAAAATTTTCTAAAAGTGCCTTAGACGCTAAGGGAAAATTTTGGCATTCATCTAAACTTAGCTGGTGAAGTGTTCTAATAGACAAGAAGGGGGCAGGTGAAGTTCCGTAAGTGACTGTAGTAAGTCGAAAGTGCTGCATAGGCTTATTTGGTGATTCACGCCACAAAATGCGTTGATAGTCACGATCGCATTCCTGAACTTTAATCATTCGAAACATTTGCTTTATGTCAGCAGAAAAGCAGTATTTAAAGCACCTATAGCGTAATATAATTGTAGTTAAGTCCTGTTGTAGAGGCGGACCTGGTAACAAAATTTCATTAAGTGATATTCCGTTACTAGATTTGCATGAGCCATCAAAGACAACGCGAAGTTTGGTTGTAAGACTATTTTCCTTGAACACAGCGTGGTGTGGTAAATAATACAGCTTGGTATTTTCCCTATTTATTTCGTCATCAGGAACTAGTTCCATATGTCCCAAGGCTAAGTATTCGGACATGAAGTTCTGATAGTCAGTTCTAAGACTTTGATTTCTAGAAAATTTTCTCTCCATAGCGAGAAGTCTATTTTCAGCAGCAATATATGAGTTCCCTAGCGATTGACCATTACCTTTGAAGGGAAGTCTTACTGAATATTTACCTTTTTGACTACGATGTACGGTATTTTGATATATATTTTCAGCTTGTTGCTCATCTTTTGTGAGAAGAATGGTTCTAGCAGGCAATTCTTCACTTTTCCAGAACATTTGCAAGGTTTTGTTAAGTTCTGTTTCGATATCTTGAGTAGATAGATTGCATTGGACATTAGAAGCAGCTAAATGTTGACCACAAATTACCCATCCGAATAGAGTGTTCTGTGCAACTACAACATTGTCTTGGATTAATTGTTCCTTACGTAGGATTGAGAAGAAGTAATCAGCTCCTAGCAAAATGTCTATTCTCTTTGGTTGGTTGAAATGGGGATCAGCAAGATCCAAGGTGTTGAGTTTTTTCCATGTTTTTATTTGAATTGGAACGGATGGTTGTTTCGAAGTTATATTATGGAGCACTAGAGCCGATATATCCAGGCAAAGGTTTTTATTGTGGTGAGAGAATATTTTGAGATTAGTTCTACCCTTTGAAACACCGACTTTGCTAGCTGAGAGCCCTAAGATCTTGACATTAGCTGGATGTCTGGGTAGTCCCAAACGATCTGCGCATGTTGAGGTTATCAAGCTATTTTGACATCCAGAATCAAGAAGCACGTTACAGAGCTGTAACTTTCCCTTGTAGTCCTCCACGAAGACCTTTGTAGTTGGAAGCAAAGCATTGAACCTTATTGTTTCGTTTGAAGTAGCAGAGCCCTGAGGCGAAAAATTACAGTTTTGATTACTAATAAGGACGTTTGATTCAGCTGAAGTGGGAATCAATTTGTCATCAGCCTTTAGATCTTCTTGGTTTTTTGAGATTGTTGGGCTAGATGTGCCAGCACGGGCAGAAGCAGTAGAGCTTGCGCTAGGTTTGTAAGTCACATGTAGAGAAGAGTGATGTCTCGATTGACATTGCTCACAAGAATGCTTAGAGGTGCATTTATTTGCTGTGTGTCTAGCTTTGAGACAGTTAAAGCATAACCTTTTAGCATTAACGAATTCCCTTCGCTTTGTTGTGTCTAATGCTATGTACTTTGGACAGTATGATAGATGGTGATGATTTAAACATTTTGGACATGCATTTTCAATGGCAGACATGTAAGCACGTGTTGACTTGTATTTTATAGATCCTGAAGAAGAAACTGTCTTAGCGCCAGATATCGATGGCCCTATCTCTAAGGCATCACAACGTAAGTTCAAAAACTTGAGCAAATCTTCTATAGTCGGATAAGTCTTTTCTACTACATGCTCAGCCCATGCTTTATGGGTCTCACTATCTACCTTTTTCAAAATTAATGCAATCAGCCATGGATCGCGAGTTTCTGCTTGTTGACCTAATGCTCTTAAACCTCGTATAACCTGATCAAAAGTATTGGCAGCTGAGCGCAACATAGTTGCATTTGAAGAATCAATTCTTTTAATGTCAAAAAATGTTTTGATAAGAGAGTCAATCACTTGTGATGGCTTATCATATCGCTCCTTTAATTTTCCTAATGCTTCCTCATAATTCGTTTCTGTCACAGCTAGGTGTTTAACCATCTCCTCCGGTTCCCCTTTTAATAAACCCTTTAAATATTGAAATTTTTGAACCTTGCTAAGACGCTCATTTTTGTGGACAGTGGTTTCAAAAATATCCCAAAATGGTTTAAACTTGTCATATTGACCATCAAAACTACACAATTGAAGTTGAGGCAGACGAACTTCTTGTGGATGTGCAGAGGAACTCTGACCTAGCGTTTGAAATTGTTCTGCTAATCGTCGAATAACCTCAGAGTCATTTGAGCCCACCGCAGTGCTGCTCAAGCGTTCTAAAAACGCTGTTTGTTGGTCAACGAGCCTTTGAAATGCGTCAGCACCAACAACTGTTGAGCTGTGAAGTAGTTCTTGTTCTTCGTTAACAAGAGCAGCTTGATGCTCGGACACAGCTTTAGTGTAGTCAGCTTTGAGTTTGAAATAACGATTCTCAAATTCACTCAATTCATTTTCCCTGTCGGGCAGAACTTCTCCTAACGCTATAATCTCATCGTCAATTTTGATGAATTCTTGAAATAAGCTTTCAATCTTTTCTAACCTGACCTTTATTTCGAGAAAAGATGTCTCGTTCGTAATTGTATTTAGAAAGTTTTCTAATCTAGTTGCGGTACCTTTGCAACGTGCACGTTTAAGCCTTAGTGCTTCCATTATAATTTTCACAAAATATATAATAAAGTTGTTACCTTACAGCTTGATATTATATATATACTTCCTTAGGTCGTTTGCCAAAGATGATGATTCTTTCCAACGGTGTTTTTCTCTTCAACGCCTTTTCTTCCAAAACAGCAGCTACAGAAACTGTACTCCCACGATCACCAACGCCAACAACAGCAACAGGTTGCACAGCACACGACCAAATCAATAGTTTTTTTTTTTTTTATTATTGCAGCAAGGCACTTTATAATTCTTTTGTACAGCCAGGTACTTTATTTTGCAGCAATAGGCACTCGATTCAATAAATTTAATTCATTTCTTAAGTCTTTATTTCAAAGATTAAATTTTATTTGGTTCGAAGGACCACAAAATGTTTTAGCGAGAATAAAAGACAAAATTCGATGTGGACTGTATCACGATTTATTAACGAGTGAACTTAAAAACTAACAGAAAGTAATTATGTATTAGCTATGAGAAGGTAATAAAGCAAAAAAGAATCCAGTTAAGGATAGAACAGTTGTTTTGTGTAGCGTGATGCGCCTCTATGTACAACAAAAAGAGCAATGTATATAATAATTAGTGTTGCTGTGTTGTTATTATAATGAGAAAAGTATTAATCAAAAATGTAGTGATAAATTTAGTACTGAGTAATAGATAACAAAAATAGTAATGATTATATTCTTGAACAGGTACCGTTATTTTTGGTCTTAAAAAAAAAAGAAAAAAACGTGTGGGGGGGGGGGGGGGGGGGAATTAAAAAAGATATCTACCAAGTTTAAAGAAAATCGGCCGAGCCGTTTTAGTAGTCGAACAGACAGACAGACAGAATTGCGAAACCCACTTTTTTAGTCTTCGCTATTATCGAAATGTCAACTTTGATCAAAATCTCGAGTTCGATTTTTTTACGAATGCATAACTTGCCTTATATTCTTGGTTAATTCAATCCAAAATAAACGGTTTCATCTTGAATGGTTTGGAGGCTGTATCGGAAACTGAGACTTTTCTCATCTTATCTATCTTTATTTGCAAAATATTCGTCGATGTTTATGGTAACACCTTTAAGTAATACGAGAACTGTTATACGACTTTAGTGATGCCAACACCTTTACATCCTCTTTGAGTGCTCGTTAATAAACTCTTTCCATCTCTGAGCTACTTGTATTATTTCATTTATTTATGTTTGACAATCACGAACCGTGTTTGCATTGTCGTTACTCCATATTATTCTTGCTTCTGTTGACAGCTTAAATGAAGCGTCATAATTTTGTTCTTCGTCTTTCTCGTATTGATATGTTAAATTGAAAAACGTTTTCAATTAATATTTGATAACAAGACCCATTGCCACCATACTTAACCTCTATTGACACCCGGACCACTTAATCAAGTGTTCTTGAGTATCCTACACTCACTCTTTGTCAATTCTCAATTTATTCAATAGTGTAAAACCTCCAAATTTGAAACACTACCACTGCCATATAGGGTCCCTCTCATTACAATGTATATGTCATATTGAATTCAGTTTAGGAATCTGAATACTCTTCCCATATACCTACTCAATTGGCCCCATTACCCCACAGCAGGGTAGGCACTATCCGTATAAGTTAAGGTTGGCCTCATCTACTTTCAGTCAATTTCCATTGACAGATATGTCAATCGAAGCCCCGTAGTATAAATTCAATCAATTTGAGTAATTCTCTGGCATTTGTCCTTCCTGTTTATCCTCAATGGACACAACTTCAAATGAATGAAAAGCTGGTTGTTGCTATATTCTCGACAGCGGTATGTGCTGTTCAAACTGATGCCATGCCATCGCCCTGAACTGATGCGCTCCCCCGTGGAGTAAATGTGAAGTTCATAAATTATTTCGAAATGTCACCATTTCGTTTAAACTGTTTTGATTTCGCGACAATTAAGAGTGAATCGGTGATGCATTGGATTTCCATTGCAATCGGAATGAATATTTTGATTTTGGAATTGTTTTTCACTTATGCATCAGAGTGCCGAATAACTAATGAGGCGTAGCATTTATCCCAGAGGAAGTTATGTCAAATCGTTGAATGAATATGCGGACGTCATAGATTTGGGAGTATGAATTTTTTTTTTTTAATTTTTAGGTTCAAATGAATCGTTGTAGTACATACATATATGCATTTGTGAGGCAATCAATTGAAATGTAATTAAACAGAATTATGTATGTATACAAATAAAATACTACATAAAAGAGCTATTTGGATATGTCGACAAACGGAAAAACGATAGAAATTTAGAATTTAATTCGGATAAATGGAACATGAAGGATGTTTTGAAATATTAAATTTGTGGAGTGAAATATCATGAGAACAGATTTTAATCTAAAAACACTTAGTTTTTTAAAGTGATTTTAGAGTTAAAGTGTTTATGGACTATTGGAATTCAAACTCTTTCATAAATTTGTTAATGGTTGGACTTGACAAGTTGTATGGTGGTAAAACATGTGTTTTGATAATTAGGAAATAGCTATGCACCAGAGAATTGACCACTTACTTGAATTATTAAAGGTGGCACTACTTTCCGGCTTAGACTTGGATCTCCACTTGAAAGCGTTTTCATCCAGCTACGTGCTTAGCTATGTAGTTGTTTCCTTTTCAACTGCAAAGTTGGTTTTCAAATATAAGTTCCAACCTTCTTCTATTCCCCCGTAACGCGGAATAGAGCTAAGATATTTTCGGACCAAAACATTTGTGGCTAAATAATTTCTCTATAAACAAATTTTTAAAGTTCCCGATACAACTTTAAAGACCTTCATGCTTCTGTACTACACAAGATACTCGTATTTGATTGATAGAAGACTTTGATAGATACTCGTGCTTAGAATTAGCGATTTGCTAGAGATATTATTCGTCTGAGTTTAAAGCGGAGATGAACTCGCTAGCTTCTTCAAATTATCAGATTTATTTGGTGACGTTTTGTAAAAGCCGTCGTTATTAATTGTCATTTCTTGCCCTTATTGAACCGGATATTTAAAAGATCGTATCTGTGATGGTGTTGGCATGAATTTGACAGGAAAACAATAACTATATAGACATTGCTCCATAGTACCTCAAATCTGTAGGTACATTTCCTGAAATGGTTAGTAAGTTGTTGGATATCTATGTAATGTTCTTTTTTAAAACCAGCCGTAATGATAAGTCCATGGTGGTTTTTCCCAAACTTTTCTGATATGGAAATATCAGGTTAAGGCCCTTTGCATAATACTTTTTGGTAAAACTTCGAAACCTCATTCCTGGACTTCACTTTTTAAACTATCCTTTAATACTTCTAAGAAGCTGCTCTTTATCTTCTCGAAGAGTTCGTAGCTGCATGTGCCTGCCGAATTATTGTCGTCGGCGTCGCTGGGCTAACGATGTTAAACTCAAGTTGTTGGGAAGTTGCTACTGTCTCAATTCCTGATTCTGCAGACTTCTCAGTAAGGATATTAATTAACTGATTGGAAAAAAACTTGGAGTTGGCAATCTGTTAGGCTTGGAGCCGTTTGGCGTCAAACTTTCTCACATTATTTCCTTTTTGTTTTTGCTGATCAGAATATCCACAGCCGTATCATGACTTAACGAGTTATTGGTTCATGGTACTGGATGAGTGTCTTGCATCTATCGAAATGGTTTCAGTCAATTTAATGAATTTGAGATGTAGGAACTGGGTAGTGGTAGATTCTATAAGCCTAATCTTTAAGCGGAGGTGGCGTAGTGAAGGGTTTACTTTTCATCGAAGACACCTAAGATATCTTCTCTACCTAGCTTTGCGTTAATGTCATAGTTATGGAGTTCCTCAAATACATATTTATTTCCCTGAGCTGGTACAACATGTCTTTGTTGTGATTTCATTCATATTCTGCTAGGCATGACCGCTTATATAAATTAAGCCTTAATGCGAGCCATGATTGGACACTCGGTCACATAGTTAAAATGCAAGGCTCACCAGTTAAACCTGTTTCTAATAGTGAATCTACCACAAATAAGCGTTGCATCTGTTAATGGAATACGCCGATATGCATATTGGGGACGTTAGTGAAAGGTAACAGGGTAAACCTTGCATTTGAACTTGACCGTTGAGCTTTAGTACACTAATAGTTTATGTTCTAAGGTTACTTTTAATAAGTGTTGCGACCTTGGTAAAGAATAACATACGGACCGAGAATCAGGGGTATCATTGGACTCTGCACTTTAAAAATATAGAAGTCTATCATTCATTCACCTGGTTCCCGGGAAATGAGCTTTTCGGAGTAAGATGTAAGATAGTCCGATATAATAATAAAAATATATGTATGTACATATATGCATATTCATAAGATCGTAAGTTCCCTTAATGTTTTTTGTTTATTCGCCTTTAAAGAGAGGAATATGAGAAAGGAGTTTTTTTTACCCACTTTAAATAATATACACCACGTCACTGGTATAACTTCATGGCTATGTGTAATTTATGCCCGAGCGGGGCGCTGACCTGTCAAAAAAGAACTATTTTACTTTTTCTACTCGGAGTGCTTTTGGCACTCAACTTGCACATTTCTTTTTTAGCCCTGAACTCGATCGGGGCGCCATTGGTGAGCTTGGCAAAAAAAAAAATACCGGGCAGATCAAGCAAAAAGGTCAGCGCAGCTTACTTCGTTAATTATTAAAAACAAAAAGCTGTAAAAACAGCAATTTGACAAACAAAGCTTTCAATTTGGACAGTTTACTAAAAAAAAATGATACAATGAGAGTTCAGTGTTCAATAGTTTCTCTAAAAGATCGTAGAGCCCAGGTCACGCTCGGCTCGGGGCGAGTTCTATTCCCTCAGGCCTTTCTCAGCTTCATTCAGGGCTATAACACGTCTCTTGGGTAACTCAGGTTTGCTTACCAGTGGAGAGCCCTACGCTAAATAGGTACCTGCCTAATAATTTCACAATCGGAACTACGTTTTAAGTTCCTTAAGAATATGCATGGTCATTGGCCGGTCATTCATGAAGGGAAACTACTAAACATTTAAGGAAATGTGATGTAGAACCTATTGTATTTGTGTCTTTTTCCGAAATCAAATAAACTTAAACAAATTCTCATCACTTAGCCTTATAAATTGAAAAGATGTGCAGCATGTCTGCATGCATCGACGCATTTAGTTTTCTCGGACATTTACGGTGCAAACTTCTGACAGAGCAAAAATGACAACTGTCAATATTTCATTCTTTTTTTATCAGGTAAACTGTCAATTTCAGTTGTGCCAGATACCAAGTATTTTAGATTTTTGGGTTTGTTGTTTTGGCTCGTGCAGCGATGGGCTGCATGCAGCTCTCGAGTGAATCCGCTCAAATGAGAAAATGCCCTACGCAAAAACCTGGACATCTGTTTCACTTATGTGCAGCAGTTTTATGAAATTTATTCTTTCATTAGATCAAGGAGTGAGTTGATATTTTAAACACACTCTTACACGAATTCTGAAGCATTCCAAGCTCTTAATCCAAGAGTACACTCTTAAGCGTGAATAGGTATTCTAGATTGCGTATTTTAACTATGAGCGAAGCCCATTAGCAAACTTTGAACCAAAAAAAAACTAACTAGTAATCCCATACAATAAAGTATCTTTGTATGGCTACAACGCACATATGTATGTACGTACACTCTTTACAAATGCAAAATAGTTGGTGTACACTTATTTTACGCTGAAAACGCACTCGAGTGCTGCATGTTAACTGGAGTTATGTATACCTACACATTACCATTACAGATTAATAAATCTCTGTTTATATCCAAGATTCAAAACAAGCAGAGAGATATCCTTTAGAGCGTTGCCGCTTGTGTGGAGCTTGCAAGTTTACCACAGCAATTGCGATTTGCATCCGGATAGATGCATCCAATTCAGAATCCACTGATGGAACACAATGCAAAACACCCCCATTTCCTTGGACCATGTAATGCAAAGCAAGCGCCAGGAATTACCTCCATTTGAATATTCATGGAATAAATTTTCCGGCAAAGTGAAAAAAAAATTATTTTTATACCATTCTGAATAATTCTGATGAATTCACAATGAGTGCCGACAAAAAAACAACCCCAACACTACGTGAAACACACATACACACACATAAAAAAAAAAAAAAAACAAAAAGACGGAAGATGAGAATAAGTGTCCAATGGTATTTCCGGGTCTCATTTTAACGGGCATCCTCTGCTACTTTTTTGTGCTATTTACGTCGTCGTCGTCGGCTTCGTCTCTTTTTTCGAACATGAAGCTGTAACGTTTTGTGGAATATAGTAGCAGCCTTCTTCTTTAAGGGAACAAACTCATAGAGCATTCGGCGCGGTGCAGTGGAAAAGCAGTACAAAAATCCATGACGGCAGATAATTGGATAAGAGTGGAGTTATCGTCACCGTACGTAATGAATGAGTACCAAATAGAAAGCCTTGCTAACCAGGGAGAGGCTTTCAGTGTAATCCTGTCTGCTAATACTGTATCTGCATGGTTAATTGCATTATTCGAATGAGTGAAGGCCTTAAACGGAATAAATTGCGATTCTATTCCATTTTTGATGCTTCAGATTCAGACGGGATATTGTATGTGTGGCTGTGTAGGCTTTGCAAGTACTAGCGCCATCTGGTGATAATGGAATTGGATAGAGATATCTAGACTTGAAGAAAATAATTTTGTGAGGTTTTTGTTTTTTTTTTTAATTTAAATTCATTAAACTAAGCTTCAGAAAATTAGAATAAAGAAGAGTATTTTTCTCTTTGTGTTCAGTTTTCAGTCTTCTTTCTTGATTTTTCAAGCATGGCTTCCATCGATCAGCGAAATCAAGCATCATTGTGCGTGGTTAGTACTTGGATCATTGTATATATATTTGTATATATAATGCATTGTATATATATTTGAATAGTACTCTCATGGAACACGATTTTAAGTTAACTTATTGTGCCGCAAAATCGTAAGTGTGGCTATGTTAAGCAGTACAGAGTTGACGTGGAAGGAGAAAATATAAGCAAAAAAAGAGATGAGGTAGAGATATATTTATTCTGACAACAATAAAGAGGGTAAGGGAGAAAGTCTTATCTGCGTTTCTTTTTGCTGTCAGAATCAATTGTAGGTAGGTATATACAGTTTTATATGCCATGCGCGAGATGAATACAATCAAATAGTATTGAGAGTGTATGAGAGTTTTTGTGAATTTTGTTTCATTGCTCATGCAATATGGTTTGTTTAAATTCTGATACGATTAATTACCGAGGTTGCCATTTTATGGACTTTGTAATAAGATCTAGAGGAATTTGAACTTAATAAACTCAAATGGTTTTATTTCGTTTTTGAAAACTAAATAATTTCAAATTGGCTTTATTTCGTTATGGTAACCAAAATAATTTTATAATAATAATTTTATAATAATTATATGCAGTGGGTAGTTAGATAGTGGCAATTGTATTTTTTTTTGTAATTAATATAGATATGTACATACACAGTTAGAAAACTATTTCTTTAAGAAAATCTTATAGGTACGTACCTATATTTTTATTAAAGAAAATAGCTTTTGCATAGTAAGTACATAGGTACACGCCCATAGAAAATTGTATGAAATTAAAATAATAATTTTGATTAGGTACAAAAACGAAAAATTATTGTTGTGCGTTGATAGGTATTTATATAATTAAATATAAAAAAAAAATTTGATATAGGTATAGACCAGTTTTTAAAATTTATTCATATAAACTTTGTTTGCAAAAAATATAGAAAGTTTTTAATACTTTTTATGTGTATAGTAAACAATTTCAGAAATTCAGAAATATTCACGGTACGTACCTATATTTTTATTAAAGAAAATAGATTTTGCATAGTATGTAGGTACATACCCATAGAAAATTGTAACAAAAAATAGTTTTTATCCATATATTTTGTAAAAAATAAGATATTTGCCCTGCGAATTTTGAACAAACAAACATTTTGTTTAATTTTTGTCTACGAATTTTTATCAAATTTGGAAATTATTAATTCATTAAAATAAAAATTTAGCCTTTTTTTTATTTTGTTAATATAAATATAAAAAGTAAGAATTTATGCAAACAAAGTTTAAAAAACATTTTATTTTTAAACTGATTTTGAATATAAGAAATTTCTTTAAAATTCTTTTAGAAAAAAAAATTGGGATATTAATTTTAAGTATTTGAAAATAAAGATTCTAGGAAATATTTTCAAAAATTAATCGCTCAAACATTTTCAAGACATTGATTTTTCAAAAACAATTTTTTTAGATAAAAAAATATTTTTTCGTATTCTCTATCATCGTAAAGTCAAATTTGATCAAAATCTCGAGTTAAATTTTTTCCACATGCAAAACTTGCAATTACATAATTTGGAAGTGAAAATAATATAAAAAAAATTTGGTACGCCAACCTTAAGTTTTTTTTATTGTACGAATGAAATTAAGTTTCGAAATAAAATATTTAGCCGTTTTTGAGATATCGAATTTTCCAAAAAAAAAACAATTTTTTTTCCAAAAATTAAAAAAAAAACTCAAAGCTTTGAGCAATGTTTTTTCAACTTATTGGAAGCATCTCTATAAAAAATTCCCATTTCGATAATGAGATAATTGTCAAATATCAAAATTTGAAAAAATTGTATCAAAAAACGAATTTTTATCTTTAAACGCGATTTGCGGCTAAACGGAGCCTCGTAGACCCCTCAAAGTTGACATTTTCAAACGTGATTTCTGGCCAAACTATTCATCCTACAGAATTAAAAATTACATATTCGTGATCTAGGGAGTGCCACCTTTCAATCCACGTATGAAACGAAAAACGAAAACGCTTAAAAAGTATTTTAAGCGTGTAACAAAAAAATATTGTTTTTAAGTAAAATTTCCTAAAATCGTGCGCTAGCTTTAAGTTTTATTACTGTACGAATGGAAATTAAATTTCGAAAAATTTGTTTCTTTTTATTAATTTTTGTATATAAAAGCTTATATTTTTAAGAAAACAACACGAATTATAATTTTTGTTCTTGGAGGATACCGTTATTTTTAGGTAAAATACATTTTTTTTCTCATATTTTGTAGATTATATTAAAAAACTTTTATTCATCAAGTTTGAAAAAAATCGAGCATGGGGTTTTCAAAATATTGAGTTTTCAAAAAAAAATTTGAAAATTTTTTTTAAAAATCCAAAAAATATTTTTTTGAAAATTTGAATACACAATAATATTCAAACTATTAGGGACCTTTAAGCCCAGTATACAGTTCTTCTAAAAAAAAAACCAATGCATTTCTTATGGGAGAGTTTTTTCCCGAAAAAAAACTTTTTTCATTTCACCAAACTGTAAACCAAAATCGAAACAAAAATTTATACTCACCACAATTTTTTTTCACGCAAAACAATGTGCATCCCATTGTTTTGAAGGAAAAAACTTACAGAAATTTTTTCATGAGAAAAAAATTTTTTTTTCACCACTCATTTTTTTTTTCTTCAAAAAGAACTGTATACTAGGCTTTAGCAAAAAAAAAATGATCAAAATCCGTCGTACAGTTTTTGAGAAAATCGAAAACAAAAAAAATGGTCCCAAGGGGGTACCAAAAATAACATTTTTTTGTAAAATTTTTTTCAACCATTACCTAGCTCATTGTATATATATACAATGCCTAGCTTTAACTAAATGATTTTTTTTTTTAAATCTGTGGGACAGTTTTTGAGAAAAAAAAAATATTTATGAAATTTCGAAAAAAATTCCAAAGAAAAAAACATCTACCAAGTTTGAAGAAAATCGGCCGAGCCGTTTAGCTGTAGTCGAACTCAAATGTTTAATAAAGTGGTTTATTGAACATAATAGTTCTTCATAACTTAAAAACTAAAAGAGATAGAAAGAAATGGAGTATGCCATTCGAAAGAGCATGTTTGATTTATAAAAACTGCATTTCTAACTAAATTTCGCCAAAAATGCTCTTTTGAACAAGATATAACTCAGACGACAATATGCACAGAAATAATTTTCTTCTATCCCAAAAAATACGTAATCGCCAAAAAAGTATTGAAAGTATTGACCTTGAAAATATTTGCCTACAGAAAATAACAACTACCAAATCCCCACACACACCTACATTCTACTCCAATGTACATAGTATGTGCCTTTGTTCTCCTATTTTATATACAGTATTCCTATTGCTGTCACTGTCATGTATTAAATGTCTATCTGTTAAAACTCTGGCATAGGCATCTCTGCTAATTTAGTAATTATGGTGCCGCTTGGTTCGCCTAGTCGCGTTCCTATTCATGATAGTACTATTCAAATATATATACAATGCTTGGATGGAGGACCGTTCCATACCAACCGTGTGCTGTTGATGTTGACATGTGTTTCTTCTGTTATTCTTTCTTTCTGTGTGTCTCTCTCTGTTATAATGTCCAAGCCGATGGTCCCAGTTGCCAGTACTTTCAGTTTCTGTGTAGATTTATCTACAGATTAGTGTGATACGTAATGTTATGTTTCTTGATTTTTCTCGTTTTCCGAAAGGTCTCAAAAACCTGAAGAAATATGAGGCAATTTTGTTTGGTTTATAAAAAGAATTGTTCACGAACTAGTAAAGACGAATACTTGAGATCTGCTAAGTGGTCTATTTTTACTTGCGACTTATAGGTACTATAAGGCAAGTTATGCATTCGTAAAAAAAATCGAACTCGAGATTTTGATCAAAGTTGACATTACGATGATAGCGAAGACCAAAAAAGTGGGTTTCGCAATTCTGTCTGTCTGTCTGTTCGACTACAGGCTAAACGGCTCGGCCGATTTTCTTTAAACTTGATAGATAGGGGAAGATAGCCTAAAATGGCCCACCAAGGTAAAATGGCCCCCTTGCTAGAAATTGTAGAATCAGACAGAATTAGAAGGTTTTGGTAACACAATTCTTTAGTTTATCTGGCATTACTGACATAAACGAAATATTAGCAGCTTCAAGCTATTATTTGAAAAGTTACAGATCAAACTATCTCTAGCTATCTACAAAAGTAGAACCAATAAAATGTTGTAACAAGTTTGTTGAAAAAAAAATTATAAAAAACATTCAATTTTGGAGAAAACAGATAATGCGTAAGTATTAAGTATTTCTTATTAATTTACTGAAATTAGGTGGCCTATAACTATTTCAGTGTGTTCGGAATTAAAACTTAAATAAAAGAACCCTAAATGCGCAAAATGGCCTACTAAGCACTCGCCTAAAATGGCATAGTGTGCCATTTTATACTTTCCCTTACATTTTCATTTTCTTTATATTGACAATGGTTGGAAAATATAAACGATGTACAAAGAGGCAGTACTGGACTGATAAATGCATTAACAAAAGCCCTGAATGCCGTCCAAAAAAAAGTACTTGCAATAATTGCGAATTATTATAATTTTCACTTTTCCTTATTTTGTTTTAAGTGAAGTTGTTTTAAATGTATTGTTGTTTTTATTTTTTTTATTGAGTATTGTTTATGTTTATTTTACTTTGAACTATGATTTGTTTAAAATAAAGTTTAAATTAAATTAAAAGTGGTTTTTGGTTTACTTGCCTAGTTGGTTTACTTGCAAAGGTAAAATGGCATACCAGTTTGCCATTTTACCCGGACAATTTTGATCGTTGGAACTTGAAGAGTTTTTGAAAATTTAATACTTTAAATACTTTTTGAAACTTTTTAAACTCGTAAAGCAAAAAAATGTAAGCGTTATTGATTTAGCTTTGAAAAGAATATAACATTTAAGTTTATATGTGGCATTTTTGCGAGATATGACACATTTTCCTTAGGGGGGCCATTTTAGGCCACTTTCCCCTATCATTTTTAATCTTTTCCCCCCACACGTTTTTCTATTTTTTTTAAGACCAAAAATAACGGTACCTGCCATACGAGTTTTTTTTTCGAAATTTTATAAACATTTTGTTTTTCAAAAACTGTTAGACAGATTAAAACAAAAAAATACAAAAATTTCATTTAGTAAAAGCTAGATAATGGTTGACAAACATTTTCCGAAAAATGGCTATTGACGAACCATTTTTTTTGCTTTTGATTTTCTCAAAAACGGTACAATCGATTTTTATCATTTTTTTTGCTAAGGCTCCCTTAAACATAAATAGAATTGTGTACTCAAATTCTCAAAAAAAAAAAATATTTTTGATTTTTACAAAAAACTTCAATTTTTTTTTTCAAAACTCAATATTTCGAAAACCCCATGCTGGATTTTTTTTTTAAACTTGATAAATAAAAGTTTCTCAATATAATCTACAAGATGTCAGCAAAAAATTTTATTTTACCTAAAAATAAAGGTACCTACCATACAAATGCTTAAAAAATTAAAAAAATGGTTTTCAAAAATCGTATTTTTCTCGAAAACAGCGCCTAGAATTTTGATAAAATTTTTTTTCTTTCAATTATTTACTACGATCTTTAATTTATTAAAAAAAATGTGAAATTAAGATATTACAGCTTGTACCTACCATAGAACCATTTTTTCGAATTTTGAATTTCTCATTATCCACAAAACGGATCTTAATGAATGTTTTTTATAGAGAAGCTTCTAAAAAATCTAAAATACATTGCATTTCAAAACTTTAAAATAAATATTTTTTGAATTTTCGAAAAAAAAAATATATTTTTTCTATTTTTGAAAACTCGATATCTCAGAAACGGCTCAATATTTTTTTTTGTAAATTTATTTTTATTCGAACAATAATAAAAACTTAAAATTGGCGTACCATTTTTTCTTAAAAATCTTTTAAAAAATTTGTATATAAAAGCTTTTTTTTAAGAAACCACTACAACGACTTATAATTTTTTGCATAGCATTCTGTTTTTGTCTCTTATTACTACTAAAAGAATTTAAAAAATTAATTTTATCCTTATGAACAGTTTTCTCTGATAACATTGGTGCAAAATTTTAATTGAATTAGTACGATGCTAAAACTGTTTTAGTATGATACTAGGTTAAATAAAATGCACGACTGGATCGCACGAACTTGCTCTTATGTAAAAGTACTTTGGAATTTAAGATACATTTTATAAATATAAAACATGAATTTAAAATCAAATCGCCGTCTGATTTCTAGAAAAGTATGAATTTATGCAAACGAACTTTAAAAAATCATTTTATTATTAAATATATTTTTTATATAAGAAATTTCTTTAAAATTTTTCAAGAAAAAAATGTGGGATGCGAATTTTAAGTATTTAATAATAATGATTTTAGGAAATAATTTCAAAAAATAATCGTTCATAGGTTTTGAAGATATTTATTTTTCAAACAATTTTTTTTTCAAAAAAACCCAAAAAATAATTTTTCGAATATTTTTATATACAATATTATTTTAAACTTAGGGGGACTCCCGCTGAAAATTTTTGGTTAAAATCGTTAGAGCCGTTAATGAGAAAGTCGAAAATCAAAAAAACGGTTCTATGACAGGTACCGTTAATAACATTTTGGCCCAAATTTTTTTTTTACCAAAACGTAGTCCATGTCCATAATATCACACCCATTTTGTTATCAAAATCGTTAGAGCCGTTTTCGAGATAAATAAGATTTTGCATTACGTGTGTATGGGGGTACCGTTAGTTTTAGAGCTAAAAAAAAAATTCAATTTCCCCTCTAGGGAATCACCGAAGACCCTTAACTACCGAGTTTGAAGAAAATAGGTCCAGTGGCTTAGGCTCTAGATCGAGGTACAGACATACAGACATACAGACAGACAGACAGACAGACAGACAGACAGACAGACATACAGACAGACAGACGGAATTGCCGGACCCACTTTATTCCTCTTCGCTATCATCGTAATGTCAACTTTGATCAAAATCTCGAGTTCGATTTTTTTTCCAAATGCAGAACTTGCTCTATAGTACCTATATCGCAAGTAAAAAGAACAGGTGTGTTCAGAAGCAATTTATTAAGAAAATTCTTTTATTACGATACTAGTTAGAAAATGTCTAAAATTAAGAATTAGTTAGTAAAATACAATAAAGTTAGCAAAGTGTTAAGTAGTATCATACTAATGCCTTAATAATAGGCTGTTTAAATTTTTGCGCCATTGGTTTTTAAAATTCCTAGTCTATTACATAGGAGCAAGTTGGTGCGACCCAGTCATGCATTTTATTTTTTCTTTGAAATATTCGTTGGATCCCGACAAATGTCAATTATTGATCATCTGTCTTTCGCGGCTTTGAGGAAACTCTGCTAAATTTTACTCTACGAGTATTTTCTTGCTCCAGTGATAACATCTAAGTTCTGAGAAATAGGTTTGAGCCGGATAAAATGTCACTGATATTACAGTGTGATGGGAGGCTTGGTACCCATTGAAAGGAAACTGTGTTTGTTGCATTGAGTAGTCTCAATAGGTTGCGGTAAAAGTCAGCCAGTTTGGTCTCTGTGACCGGTTGAGGAAATGTACAAAAATCGCATTTTCTTTAATGAATTTCTGAATAGATTATCTGAAAAGATGCTGACCCTATCCCCTCTCCATCTTTGAACCGTCCGTCCGTAAACAAAAGCATCGATTAATTTTAATGTTCAAAAACATATCAATTTACAACAGTTCTATATAGAAATACTGTTTATGTGGTGCAGAGGCAATTTTATGTCACTCTTAGAGTCACTTAAAAGTGACACGAAGCGAATATCTGATACTTTCAAAGGCTGTTATAAATTGGCATGTCTCTAGTCTTAGTTGTTTATCAGTCAGATGCACTGTTTGGTGCGGTAATGGTCGACAAAGTTATCGGCCCATACTACATGATGATGAAACGCCGCAAATGATTTCCGAGGCTTCTTACAGACCAAAGATCGACAACTTCTTGCAAACAATAGTGGAGTGGCATCATATAGTTTTCTTGAAAATGGCATCATAATTTTCTTGATGGATTGACTGTGCATGGAAATTTCTAGGCAAACTATAAAACACTGTGTGAAATTTCAACGAACGAACGAACGTTTGATTTAAAAAAACAATCGGATTCCCCTCGTAAACCAGCTTTAACTATGAGCCCGATATTTTGTAAAGCATATTAAGAAGACAAAGTGCTTATTAATAAACCGGAAAATATGAGTATTGGACATCTGAAGCAGAAGAAGGGTGTATTCAAAATACACTTGGTAATATTCGGTACCAAGTAGTTTGGAACTTTTACTACACGAAAACCACCGGGACCAGAACTAATCTGTGAAAGATCAATTTTTCAATTTCAATTTCTTAATTTAAAAGCACATTAGGGTAAGTTTAAACTTTTAATATTTTCTCTATATAGCTTTTAGGCCATCAACTCATGGGGCTTGGTTCTTCTAAGTCGCCGAACATTGTCTCGTACAAGGGAAAGTATTTTGTTGTATGGCTGTCTACACATTTCAGATTGACTCATAAACATCAATGATGTTTTATAAATTAATAGAATTCCCAGCGGAATGGAAATACAAACAAAATGTAAATGATTGGTCTAGGATCTAGGTGGAAATAGTTCTGCCAACTTGATACACTTCTATAACTTCATATTTTGAATAAAGCGTATTTTTAAAAAATCAATAGCTTCCGTGGACATTCTAGAGTATCGCAATATCCACACGGAAAACTTCTGTTGCGCGAAAACATGCCAAGTATTTCGAAGGATCTTAAATTAAAGACAACAATAGCGAACCAACTCCTGGAAAAGTATCAAAACAAAATTATAAAAATTAAATTTTTATACAATGGCACTCTGTTCCTGGATGTTTCGGAATACAAAAAAAAACACAATTATAACAAAAGATGTGTCTTATTGTTATTACAACTGTGCTATCAGTAAATCGAAAAAATAAATTCCTCTCCTCTGGTTTGATATGATAAATAAAAAAATAAAACTTTTTTCGTTCTTTTAATGCTTCGTTTAATATGTATAGTTGTTGTTTTTATTATTGTTATTAAGTTCTGTAACTGTTGTATGTACCTACCTATAAATTTATGAATATGATGTTTTTAATACTTTGTGGAATAATATTATTGTTTGAATGGGGAGAATTTTCCTACTTATACATATAGTTATAGAGAGTTTATGGAACCTTTCAGGGTGTTATGTTGTAAGGACGTAGTTAATGTAATGTGATCATATCATTTCAACTCGATTAATATTAAACAAAAGCGAAAGGCTGTTTCGTATCCTTGAAATTAAATTGAGCAAAATTAATATCATTTATGTAGAATTAAATGATGCAATATGAGAGAAGTAGGTTGATGGTAATCGTAACGAGTGTAATTGTAATTGGAATCTTAAATAGCTTTGTATTTTTGTTGGAAAAACTTCAACAACTGAAGTAGAAGAATCTTTAAAATAAAAGGTCATAAGTCATTTATAGCATTTCAACAAGGCGGAACCAACTTTTACAGATGTGTATATCTGTCTATTGATGCGGTCAATGAACGTACAATTTCTCAAGGTTTTTTACATTTCTTATGGTTCATTCAGTGCTCAATGAAAAGACAAGATAATAGTTGACAGGACCATCGAAATTAACATTAAGTACCTTATATTGCCCGAATATAGTCATGCGGATTTTCGAACATTTTCTTAATAGACACAATAATTCCACTGAACCACATGACAACATCTCGTAACTCACCCTTATCACCAAAGGATCCTTTTGCTTTATTGTTTGGCCTCCTTCATTTTGTAATAGTTATCCATATTCAATACAACTGTTTTTCTGGGCTATATAAAGCTTTTTGAGAATTTCGTTGAAGAATGATTATGCTACGCAGACTATAAAGTCATTACCAACACCATCCTGATAATTGCCTTCAGCCAAAAGTGCAAAACTAATGTTGGCAAAGATATCCATAACGTCTTGTTCTTTTAAGAATGGCACTTCATACCCACACTCCCGAAGTTGTTTAGTTGATATAAGAAAATATCTCAATACAATTCATGTTCTTAAAATTAAAGCCACTTTTAGACGATCAGTTGTTCCTTCAGTTATCAGTTCAGTTGTCAGTTCAGTTAAAAAAGGCAGTGTATTTAGACGTCCGTCAGTCCAGTGTTTGGTTGAGCTTTCATTTTACTTGTGAGCAGTCGAAAATCAGAGGAAATACATTGCGTAATGGACTATGAAAGTCTTATTGCAATAACTATAGTTCTGTCGCTTAATAAATTACCGCAAACTAAAATTGAAATAACGACTGAACTGAAAAGTATTTACACATCAGCTTAACTGATAACTGAACTAAAACTTATAGGAATTTCATCAGTTTCAGTTTCAGTCTCAGTTAAACGCTTCAGTTTTTGTATTTAGACATCAGTTTAACTGAAAGCTTAACTGATAGCTCAACTGAAACTGAAATGATCGTCTAAAAGGGGCTTTAGTCTTTGTTTTTAAAAATTATTTTCCTTTTTCAAAAAAATAAAAAAAAATGTGACATTTCATTTATAACTGATATTTGAAAGTTTCTATCAGAATATAAAAGACAAGCGAATCGAACGTTCGTTCCCCTGTTTTGGCCGAAATGAAGCATAAACCGCGCCTGCTGTACGCAAGTTTAAACAAAAAGTTCGTGAGACTGGTGTGCTATGAATAAGGCTGCTGCAGCAGAGAGTGTAAGTCAACATTTCACGCACTAGCCTGAGGAGAATTCTGCACAAAGATCTCGGATTTTTCGCTTACAAGGTCCAATTGCCCTCAGCAATTGAAGGCACATGACTATCGCTTCGTCATCGCTTCGCAGTTTGGGCCTGAGAGCAGCTTGAATTGGACAACGAGCTTGGGCGAAAGATCATCTTTTCGGACGAGGCGCATTTTCATCTCAGCGGCTACCTTAACAAACAAAGTTGCCGCATCTTGGGCTCAGAAAAACCGAACGTTATTGTCCAGAAGCCAATGCATTCATAGAGAGTGACAGTTTGGTGCGGATTTTGTCATAATTGGACCATTTTTCTCCGAAAATGAGGCTGTTAATCAACCATTTGATCAACCAGTTTACATACCAGGTACAAAAACGAAGCTTTATGCAGACGATTTCATCCCATACGCAACTGCTTTTTCACCAGAGATTGCCGCCAGGAGAGTGCAAGAGCACTACTGAAAATAAACAGTCTTTTCACTGTTACACGAACTCATCTGCTTCGAGTGACTGTCACTGTCACAATACGCTGTGATGCGATCAGACTAAAGTTTCCACTCAACACTGAAATAACAGTTAAATCATCAGCAAAGTACTGTAACGAAGCGTTCCATGCTTCTACCAATACTGAACACATTGGGTGAATTAATTTACCATCACCACGCAGCCGCGCGCCGCTGCAGCACTGACCGACGACACCATACAACGCTGCAGCTACCAACGACACCAGTTACCTCGCCAAGATAAAGGGATTTTATACCTTGTCTTAATACAATATGCAGTCACTATAAGATCATGACGTCACAGTCGGTTGAACATATTGGGTGATTTGCATTCGACCAGTATATAGTTCACACACAGTTTATACGGAAAATATAACAAGAGGACCTCCTTTTGTGAAAGAAAGTCACTTGTTTGCTACGGTCGAAGCTGACGAGCTAGATTTTAGTTTGCAAGTCATCTGAAATTGTTCAGCTATTTCGTTCCATCAGTTTGGTTCGAAGAATAAAACGTCCTAATTGCCACCAGGGGCTTTGGTACCTGCTGATCTGTCGGTGTTTATACACTGGCCGTGCCTACCAGAGGCCTAAAACCTGCCGATCTAGTGCCTACCAGGGGCCTAAAACCTGCCGATCTAGTGCCTACCAGGGGCCTAAAACCTGCCGATCTAGTGCCTACCAGGGGCCTAAAACCTGCTGATCTAACGCCTACCAGAGGCCTTAAACCTGCCGATCTAGTGCCTACCAGGGGCCTAAAGCCTGCCGATCTAGTGCCTACCAGGGGCCTAAAACCTGCCGATCTAGTGCCTACCAGGGGCCTAAAACCTGCTGATCTAGTGCCTACCAGGGACCTAAAACCTGCCGATCTAGTGCCTACCAGGGGCCTTAAGCCTGTAGGAAACAACCCTTACTTTAAGAAAAATCTCTACACAAACAAAATATATCCAAGAAAACATTCCTAGACTGAACTAAAACAAGAACCAAAAATATGGTATTCCAATGACGAAATAAAAACTCAAAGACTTTTTTTAAAAATTTTCTTTCGAAATGTTGAATACTTTATTCTTTTAAAATTATATTTAACATTTCACCCGAACACTAAAAGTAGCTTGACATAAACGAATTAACATTTAAAACAAAAAGAAACAAACCAACTTGCATTAATTGCACGTCTAAACCAGTCGCACTTAATTGCATATTTAGCTTTAAGCATTGTGTGCAAGGGTAAAAGTTAAATTTGGGTGGTGCGTTCAGAAAATGCAAGAATTGTGTTTCGAGCCGTCCCGTACCAAATATTTAACATCCGCTTCATCACATTTTCATCATGTTCCGATTGGCAAAAGAAAACAGATCACGCCATCAGGCGTCCTCGTGGTTTTATTCGTCTACCAAATTCCTTTTCAACCCTAGTCGTCGCGAGAAGTAGTTCGGTCTTCTAAACGCCGCGTGAGTTTCGATTATAATATATAATAACCCTTTATTATAATCAAAGTTATACTTTAAAACCACGGTAGACGAACATCTTTCGCAGCCCTGCAACAAATTAATTCTCGTCCAGGAGAAGGGTTGTGAACGAAGGACACCCAAATTCACTCACCAACAGGTAATTTTATCTTAAATGCAATTGAACAATTGCATTATTAAAAAGCCATCATCCATTTCATTAGAAACGGATTCCATCCGGTGGTGTTGGTCTACGGCTTTCTTGACTTTCCTTTTGGTCAAAACTATACAGACAAAAAGAATCTGGTAGTCAGGACTTCAAGGAAATAACTTGCTTCCTCAGTCGGAATTTTTGAGATTTTTGGCTGATCACCATCCATTAGGCGTGTCTCTTATCGGATGTGGATATGTCTAGTAAGAGATACGATGAAGGGTGGGTATAGAACAACTCCGAGGGCACGACCACCTATGTCCTCCTCTCTAAGTGTGGTAGCAGGGAGCAAAAGATAGCTTAAATTAATCGGTTAGCTAATTTCGGGTCCTGCTTCTTTTAGGAAGATGGTAAACAACAAGTCGACTACGAGCTAAGATTAAGGCCTGTAAAAAAAAAAGGTAACACCGTTCATTAGCTAGTGACAAGATCCCCCCCATCGACGAGCTAAGCATGGCATCCAGCAGGCCTTCGGTCACTCAAGCGAATGGACACCCTTCTCGACCCCTGCCTGGACGGGCCTATGGGTCTGTAGACATGGGTCCTAAAGGTGGGAAAAGGTCGTGAAGGGAAGTATATTTTTTGAGGAGAGAGTCTAAGTTTTTTTTTTGGTTTTGAAGAAGCTCAGATTCAATCATTATTGGAGATCTTTTATGAGTCTTGACTGATTTGGAATTCGGTCTTAGCTATTTTGGTTGATTGAGCAATTTGGATCAAAGACTTTTTTCTCAAACATGTTGACAGGAAGTGGAAGAGGACACGACCAAACATCATAATTGATATTATCGTATTTCCCAATATTTTTTTTTGTCCTTTTCACCGAAAGTCAAATGCAATAGACATACTTTTACATTGCATACCACCAGCAAAAATAATGCACGTTACAAGCCTGCTAATCTTGTAAGCGCCAAGAGCGTAGTCCGTATTTATAAAAGAATAAACCGATACCGAATGCCAGTTAACGAAGGAACCAGATGCCAGAATAAAGCTTTCTAGAGGAAACCAGCAGGACCCCGATACAAGGAGAATAACCGATGTTTATCAGATACACCAGGCAGGGTGTAATTAATTGAAGTCAAGAATATTTAAGTTGTTATATGAATTTAAGATTTGTTTTTCAATAAAGATTTTGTATAAGGTTCTAAAGACCTTCCTACTGAAGTTTCGTGTTTTTCTTCAGAGCAATCCTGGAAATCCGGCGAGCAAAACCTCAGCTGGAAAGCAAAAAGCACATCACAGTACTCGGGAATCAACTTTCCTAACAAACTCAAATTCAAAACCATGCAGAATTGATGTGGCAGAGAGCCAACTATTCTTCCTACTCGCTGCTTATGAGACTAAATGGACTAAGTTAAAAGACCAAGCTGCTTGTGTACAAAAAACTTTTCCGACCCGTTCTGACCTACACCTTTCGCATCTGGTTTGCTATATCACCTACCCTACATCAATGAAGAAGTTGAAGCATAAGTTGCTACGCATTTGCACTGAACTAAACCGTAAACCACTGATGAAAAAATATATCCTAACTAAGAAGCTGTATGAAGAAGCAAAAGTAATACCACTGGATCAGTATTTGCGGCAGCTCTCTGGAAAAATCATCATGAGTGCAACAAAAAATCCAGCATGAACTAAAACCTAGTGTCGACTGATGATGAAGTTTTTAAAACCTTTCGAATTGGGCATAAACAAAAACTTGCCAAGTAAGCCCATCAAATTTTAGTCAGTAATCATTAAATAATAAAATTTCTCTATTACATTGTGTACAGGAATCGGAAGTACTCCATATAAATTAAAACTTTTCTCAGAAAGTGAGCGGATACCACGCCCCTGAATGGAAAACCCCAATTTTTATTTTTGGTCCTTTATATGCAATTTGGGCCCTACCGTTTTGCCAACTTTCATTATTCCACTGCAATCGGAAGTGTGGAATATATAATAATTTACATCAGTTATGAGGAAGTAGGCGGATACCACGCCCCTGAATGGAAAACTTCAAATTTTATATTTTTTTCTTTGTATGCAATTTAAGCCCCACCTTTTAACCAAATTTCATCGTTTTACAGCAGTCGGAAGTGCTCCATTCAACGAACACTAATTCGGAGAAAGTGGGCGGCTACCACGCCCCCTGGATGGAAAACCTCAAATTTTCGATTTATTCCTCTGCTTGCATGACAAGACCTACCGTTGTGCAAAATTACAAGATTCTACGATGTCGGGAAGCGCTCCATAATTTTGATGATCAGTCAGTCAGTGAGTCAGTCAGTTACGGTTTTTGTGATTTTTGAGGCTTTATCTCTCCGGAACCGCTTATGCTAGAATATTGAAATTTGGTGAGGCGCCTGTGCCTGACTAGCTTAGCAAATATTCGGAATTTTAGGTTTCTGACTTTATTGGTACTGAAGATAGGGAGGAGTCAAAAATCGCCTGAGTTTGTTCCTGTAAAAAGGGTGTAGTGCCAGAACTTGGCTGGGCACTACTGTGCCCTTTGATCTAATTATATGATATTGTTAGCAAGTAGCATTTTATAAAACCAAAAGAAGAGCGTTGGGGCCCCATTGTTGAGCCAACATGATCTAAGTTAGTAATAATTTAGTTCTAAGTATGCAACCTTAGAAAACCAAATGAAAAATAAAAATTCTTAATCTCAATCTACGAGGGCGGGTCAATAAGTCCGTGACTTTTTGAATTTCTGACCTCTTTACTGAAACAGCAACACTGCTCCTGTCAACAGGCATCTGTCAGTTGACTCCTGTCAGAATTTAAACTTGCTGCGTCAGTTAGTTTGTGTTTGACAGCTATTTTTATCAGACTACTCACTAATTTGAGGAGAAAATGGAAAAAAGTGAATTTCGTGTGCTTATTAAGCATTATTTCTTGCGAAAAAAAACCATTACCGAGAGCAAGGCTAAGCTTGATAAATACTATGGGGACTCTGCACCATCGATTTCAATGGTAAAAAAGTGGTTTACTGAATTTCGTTGTGGCCGTACAAGCACTGAAGATGCCGAACGTCCTGGACGCCCAGTTGAGGTCTCTACACCCGAAACAATCGAAAAAATTCACGATATGGTGTTGGCCGACCGAAGATTGAAAGTGCGAGAGATTGTGGAAGCCGTAAGGATCTCGCATGGCTCAGTGGTTTCAATTTTGAATGATCACTTGGGCATGAGAAAGCTTTCCGCAAGATGGGTGCCGCGTTTGCTCACAGTCGACCACAAACGCAATCGTGTAACAACTTCACAGGAAGGTTTGGCGTTGTTTAATCGCAATATGGAGGAGTTTTTGCGCCGTTTTGTAACCGTGGACGAAACATGGATCCATCACAACACACCAGAGACGAAACAACAGTCAAAACAGTGGGTTTCTAAGGATGAATCGGCGCCAAAGAAGGCCAAGGTGGGTTTGTCAGCCAATAAAGTTATGGCGACTGTTTTTTGGGATGCACGCGGGATAATCCACATTGACTACCTTCAAAAGGGAAGAACAATCAATGGGGAATATTATGCCAACTTATTGGACCGATTCAATGACGATTTGATAAAAAACCGACCTCATTTGGCCAAGAAAAAAGTTCTTTTCCACCAAGACAATGCAAGGGTGCACACATGTGCAGTTGCCATGGCAAAAATCCATGAATTGGGCTATGAATTGCTCCCTCATCCACCCTATTCTCCAGATTTGGCTCCGAGCGACTACTTCTTGTTCCCAAACCTGAAGAAATGGCTTGGTGGAAAAAGATTTGACTCCAATGATGAAGTCATCTCGCAAACAAAGGCCTATTTTGAGGACCTCGACAAATCATTTTTTTTTGGAAGGGATAAAAAAATTGGAGAAGTGTTGGAACAAGTGTATAGAGCTCAAGGGAGACTACGTTGAAAAATAAAATTATTTTTTTAACAAAAAATCTGTGTTTTATTCAAAAGTCACGGACTTATTGACCCGCCCTCGTAATCTTGGTTCGTTCTTGTTGATTCTCATTTGTTTCTATTTCGTGAAGTACATTCTCGTTTTCCAAATAAAAACTTTTATGGGAGTAAAATGACTGTGAAGGTGAAGAGATATAAATTGGTTTAAAAGCAGGGGAAATGATCTAAAAAACGAGCCATGCACATGCACAACTTGTAGAAGCTAAATTTTATATCCATTAAGAAAGTACTGACAAAATATAGAAAATGTACGAAAAATTTATTAAAATTCAAGATTAACCCCGGTTCGCAGATAAATTCGAGATTTTCTTAAACTATATTCTGGTCATCCGAGTTTTAAAACATTAAGATTTGGGAATTCAATATATTGTACATTCGGTATTATAGTATTCGGGTACCTTAGTTTTTGCTGTTCGAAATTTTGGGATTTGATAATTTGGAATTGTTCCGGATGTTTCTCTTGCTTTGCGACGGCAACGCAAGCCCAATCTTCTGACCTTACCTTGTACCTATATCTTTTCGATGTCGTCGGATCATGGATAAAAATTCTAGTCCAAGTTAAGTCCCTTACCTTCAAATTAAATAAGTTCAGCATAATGGCTTACGTAATAATTTTTGAAAGGTAATTATAATATTTCGTAAATATCTTCCAACATAATGTTGCCTGGATAAAATAATTACTTACTCCTTGAATAATACCAGGATTAGCATTCATCAATTTTTTTTTTGAATAAATGACTAAAGATAGTTTCAAAGGCTTATACATATGTAGGCGCTTATGCCTACACTATGTGTTTACTTAGGAACACATGCCGCAGTTTCCACAAATTTGCATTAAAGGATTTCAAGTTGTTTGCTCCCTTGTTTTTCCATGCCACACATACTTGTACCAACAACTGCAGCATTAACATATACCTACATACTAAGCGACTGACATCGCATCGTTGATGATAGGTAGCTCAAGAATGTTCGCTTAACTTCACTCCTCTCAGAATAGCAAGTACTATAGTTAAGCAGCTGCAAGTTCAGTCTTTTACCTACACATTTATCAGTAAAACGATATAACTACAATCTATGTGTAGATACTTCAGGAGTCTATATCATCTGCCAAAGAGTTTTCTAACTCCTTCCATCTTCGATCATCTTATAAAGACACGAGGGAGGTTAAGTGTTTAGACCTTGATGTCGACACACCAGCGCCCACAATAGCAGCTCAGCTATTTTTAGAGTTCAAAAGTTGAATCGGTGTGCAGAGCTACAACAGAGATATATTTAAATCTAAGCAAAATTATTTCATATCAACAGCAACAAGGATAACACTCAAATTTCCTCCTCTCGAAATCTCGTCTCCTGCTGGCATTGTAGTAAAGGACCAGGAGCAAGAGTAATGGCAAAAGCACATCATCATCGCTTCATTTCTCGAAAATCTGCCGAGTTTTGGATCTCTGGAACTGAGCTGTGGTGGAGGTATGTAAATTTATTGAATGCTCAGATTCATTTATTTATTTATACCTGAGGGCATTTTGTCAAGGACCTTTCAGTTCTCGATGTGGGTGAGGCTGAAGATTATCGATGTTGGTATTGACGCTGGGAGAAGATAAAGGTAAAGCATTTGCCGGTAGCAACACTTAGTAAATTGCACCCCGATATAACACAAAAACAAACTGCGATGAACTATCAGCAAGTACCTACATAAGTTTAGAGATTTGCCGGGACTCAGGATAAGGTCGATGCTTTGGAATGCTTGCTTTGGAAAATTCATTATGCATGTGGATTGGGGATTACTGGGATCTTGGTTTTGTGGATCTCAGATCACCCATGGGAAAGCTGTAATCTGACCTGAATTTTGTTGAGGATTCTTTCATGTTCTCTTATAACTGAGGCCGTAGGCATTTGTGTATTGGGGATTTGGGGAGCAGCGTTTATGGTTGTAAATTATAGTGTCTGAGATGAACGATGTGTTTTGGGTATATTTTTACTGTTAGCACTTGTCTTCTGTGTTGTGTTTGTGTAGGTCTTTCTGTAGATTGTAACAAAGGTCAAATGATAAGAAATATATCTACCACTTTGGTGTGTCATCTTTGAGATTTGGGTTACAGTTGTTATTGTGAAGGCAGAGGCTTTATGATAGCAGGTAACAGTTTATAGGGTTATCACTCTCCTTAGACACTTTTGGACTTCCGATTTTGACTGACACTCGAATATGACTGAAGACCTTTTAATTTGTTTATGGAAATAAAGATATAGGGTTTGTTATATGAGAGAATAGTTATATGGTGTAAATGTATCTACCAATTTAATTTCAGATTAAAGGATTCATTTATGTATTTTTCTGCTTTATGTCTATAGGGCAAGTAGAAATCAATTTTTAGTTTGCATCAAGCTTAAAAGTGCAGTTATAAGTAAAATGGTCCATCACATCTATTTCGGTTTATGCGGCTATATCTACATGGGCTAATAGACCTACAATTTGTTCATCACAAATTTGCTTAGAGGAAAAACGTGATTTTTTTTGTAAATAATATTATTGATTTTTGTTGTTAGAAATCGGTTTTTGACTCTTATCAAACTTAAAATTAGGTTTTATTTTGAATAGTTTGAAACGGGATGGATTTTGTATTTAATTGTTCCTGAAATTCTAAGGTATACAAAGTTTGGTGTATTCACTTAAATTAAATCGTTTACAAAAATGATATTAAGTAATTACAAAATCATAAATAAATAAAAGAATAGGCTGTCGCATTGCCGTCTGTCCTTTTTTGTACGGCTTGTTGTTCTAAACTAAAGCGAGCGACTGGTCCCCTATATTTTACGATTTCGGAGGATACGATCAGATGTGATGAAAAGAAAAAAATTGCGATATTTACACTCCTAACTTTTTAACCTCTAACGATGTCTTAACCGACACATATCTTAGATGTGCGTGCATTTAAGGATGCAAACGGGAATATTTTCTTGATTTGAACTTTATACAATCCAATTTTAAATGTATTCAATTTCCAATATGCATACAATGATAATAAAATGAATAATAATGGAAATCAGCTGGGGTTTGGTTTAGGTGTATAATAACCAGAGTTTTAGATTTGTCACTTTTTTCCAGTATATTTGACATAAGGAAGGCGTAGCTAAAACAGCTAAGAAAATAATTTTAAATAAGGATTTGTTTGACATGGCGTAAACCCGAAGTAAGGGCTTCGGCTCGGTGTAACTATTCCGAGGTTGAACCCAGTATTAGTGAAAAATAATAAATAAGGCTGCTATAGTTCTTTTTATAGTATTTCTTGCCTTTGGATGTTAAGTATTGAAGAATGTTTTCCTAAACAATGAGTCTGCGATTCTAAATGGAGTAAGTAAACACGGCTGCAGAGGATAACCAGAATCTCTGATACGAAACGATTATTCTTCATAAATCTGCTTATTAAAACGGTTTTAAAAAAATATACGAAGGTACATTGATCTATCGCCATTTTGCCACCATATTTCTAAAGCTTCTTTTATTCACTGCGGTTCCACACAGAAGAATCATAAGTAAAAGCAGGATATCAGGCTAAAGCATTTAAATTGTTCATGTAGTGATCGCAAGTCTAAAATAAAGAAAAATTGTAACGTGAAATAAACAAAAACAACAAATCCTACAATCATTGAATTCAAGCTATATAAGCCCTTCCGATTTAAATACTGGTGTTGAAGATGGTTTGGAGCAATTATCCCAATGTAAGTTCCATCCACAGATCCTGATATGTCAGGTAATTTGGATCTTCTATAGAAATAATGTCTTCCTTCTTGTTATACACAGTTTTAGTAACTACCACTTCCAAGGAATTGAAGTTCATAAGTCAATTTTATTGAGTCGAAAATAAAGATCAAATCTTTGAAAAGAAAACATATGAAACCTTTGAATGCAATATAACTTTTATTTTTACACAATCACAACAAAGAAAGAACATCAATTCTATCTCAAACAAAATTTATTTGACATTTTTGTTATGTCATTTCAGTGTGATGATTTATTTTTAAGCGAACATTGAAGTTCGCTATTAATAATACAGTGATAATCGAAGTTCGCTTAAATATTCGCAATTTATCGAATGTTCGATTCGCTATTCATAATGAGGGCCGTAACTAGCATCGTTCTAAGGCTATTTTTTTTTTAATAAATTCCTTCTGAACACATCTAAAACAATGTTGTCAGTTTGTGCAAAAAAAAAAAAAAAAACAAAGTAAACAGAGTTTTTTTATGACGTTTGTAAATGTCAAAGAGTCATATATGAAGTTAGCACAATACTAAAAAAAAATAAAATTGCTATTTGATGATCTTAACTTTAATAAAATGCTAGAGAAAGTATGATGCTGAACTCAATTAATTTGCAAAATCGTCGTTTTAACTAAGTATAATACTAAAATAGTCTTAACATCGTACGAATTCGACTTAAATTTTGCACCATTGGCTTTCTAGAGGAATTCAAGGCGGGTAAGTAATAATAACTTATGATTATCGGACAGTAGAAACTACAAAGAGCTTGCGTGGCCTAAGCGTTAAAAATAAGGTAATCATTAGTGAAGCCTGAAGATAAATTAATGCCTCTATAATATTTAAAATTAGGCCTTATGAAGCAATTCTTTAAAGCGTTTCATATGGAACCTAGTTAAATTAAGTATGTAATTCAATGATTCCAAAAAGGGTTCATTATTTTTGGTTTAAAATGTAGCAACATGCGACTCAGTCGTTAATTTTATTTATCGTATTGTAAAGCTTAAGGGCGCTTAACTTCATATGAGCCATTAATAAAATCATATTAATAATTGGCAGTAATAATTTATATCACATTTACTTAGGTATAGTCCTCTGATCCCAAAAATATTCCGCCAACTTCAAGGTCAAATTTTATTAGATCTTGAAACGGCTAATCTATAGTGAATGGAATATATGGCTAATATATCTTTTAAATGACTAACAAATTTAAGTAACAAATTTATTGGTCTTCAGATTTAAGAGATTATTATCACACAGAGATTAAATTTATATAACTATGTATTTCGTACGTACTCGTACATATATGTACATATATAGCTGTAAATAAATATAAATATGGTACAACTTAAAAACTAATTCATTGATAATCATATTTTTACTCGTACCATTCCAAAATGGTATTGCATCATAAAATTATGTGATTAATGAACGAATAAATACAATAACTGTATTTTTTGTTTTAAAAAAAAATTTTATTTTCCTTAGTTAACACAATTAAGCCCATAAGGTTGTCAGGAGGAAAATGACATTCGTACTCTTATTAATTTTATCTCAACACTTCAAAGTCAACCAACCGCCTTAAGGTATACATTTGTTGTTCAAGCATCATCAAAAATCTTATGATATTATTGTTGCATGTAAAACTGTTTAAAATTGAATGCTATAATAAATCTAAATTGACTCTGGCTGAATTAAAAAAAATGGCGGGGCGAAGCGTTTGAGTTTTATACTTTTGAGTGCCAATTTTTGTTCGATATTCGTTATAAATATTTGAAGTTAAAAAAAATGGCACACAAATTTGTCGGTTTGAACTTGTATTGTAATCGTCACGTCTTTTGCTAAAATCATCATGGATAATACAAAACAGTAAGTAAAAGTTTACAATGTTGAATGTTTAATAGTTTATTTAACTTTTCTTTAAATAAAACGGAAAACCCATCGCTGGTTTAAAAAAATCCACTGCCCCTAAATCTGTAGTCATACCTACTCTCAAACTGCTATAATAAAATCAGTTAAAAAATAATCCGCTGTACATCTTTACTTGCGACTTATAGGTACTATAAGGCAAGTTATGCATTCGTAAAACAATCGAACTCGAGACTTTAATCAAAGTTGACATTACGATGATATCGAAGACTAAAAAAGTGGGTCTGGCAATTCTGTCTGTCTGTTCGACTACAGGCTAAACGACTCGGCCGATTTTCCTTAAACTTGGTAGATATCATTTTTAATTTTTTCCCCCCCACACGTTTTTTTCTTTTTTTTTTAAGACCAAAAACGGTACCTGCCATACGAATTTTTTTCGAAATTTTATAAATATTTTTTTTTCTCAAAAACTGTTCGACAGATTTTAAAAATAAAAATCCAAAAAAATTTTTTTTAATTAAAGCTAGGTATTGGTTAAACAAAAATTTCCGAAAAATGGTTATTGAGGGTACCCCCCATGGAACCATTTTTTTGTTTTATATTTTCTCAAAAACGGTATAACCGATTTTGATCATTTTTTTTTATGCTAAAGCTTCCCAGTAGTTTGAATATTATTGTGTATTCAAATTTTCCAAAAAAATTTTTTTGGATTTTTAAAAAAACTTTCAAATATTTTTTTGAAAACACAATATTTCGAAAACCCCATGCTCGATTTTTTCAAAACTTGATAAATAAAAGTTTGAAAAAATAATCTACAAGATATGAGAAAAATAAATTCATTTTACCTAAAAACAACGGTATACCCTCCATACAAATGTTAAAAAATGGTTTTCGAAAATCGTATTTTTCTCGAAAACGGTTCTGAGAATTTTGCTTAAATTTTTTTTTTCTATTATTTTTTAATATCTGTAATTTAATAAAAAAAATTGAAAACAAGATATTACTGACTGTAGAACGATTTTTTAAAATTTTGAATTTCTCATTATCAGCACAACAGATTTTATTGAAATTTCGTAGAGAGAAGCTTCTATAATTTTTAAAAAACATTGCATTTCAAAACTTTAAGAAAAATATTTTTTTGAATTTTGAAAAAAAAAAAATCAATTTTTTGTTTTTTGAAAATTCAATATCTCGAAAACGGCTTAATACTTTTTTTTGTAAATTTAATTTTTATTCATACAATAATAGAACTTCAAATTGGCGTACCAACATTTTTTCTTAAAAATGTTTTAAAATTTTCTTATATAAAACCTTATTTTTTAAGAAACCACTACAAAGACTTATAAATTTTTGTTCTTGCATAAATCTATATTTCCTTGAATCACATGGCATCCTATTCTTACCTTTAACTACTAAAGAAGTTTTTTTAGTCATTTAAAAAAATGAATGTTATGCTTATGAACAGTTTTTCTGATAACATTCATTTTTGAAATTCTTAGTCTTTTAGATAGGAGCAAGTTCGTGCGACCCAGTCGTGCATTTTATTTTTGAACGCACCCAATTTGTTGACTGCAGACAGGTCCAATAGTCTGCGTTTTTCTTGAATGATCTGACCTTCGAAGTGGCAACGATGCCTAGCATACCTACCTGCATTTACCAAAGGTCAACACACACGTCATTAATAAGTGACATTTGTACCGCAAAATCATCATTCCTTATCACTATCGAAAATATATGCGGAAGTCTTATACAAAATGCAAAGCAGCTGGCTGCATGCGTTAAGACCCGGATGCAACATTTCGGTACAGCTTAGTAAATTTAATCGTTTAAAGCACCAGAAATAGTAGAGGAGTTCATGCAGCATTTCCAAAAGCTGCTAAATGAGCAATATTTTGATGGAACCAGAGTGCAAGAAGAGAACTCATTTTAAATCAATGAAGATACTCGTAGAATTTCTGACCTCAAGGACAACAAGTCCAGCGGAATACTTCGTAAAATACGAAATATTCAACCAATACTGATCGGAAGAAAGCGTTTGCGATGACTAAACTCAATTTCATATGGCCTCTCTACATTAAGTGAGCATCTTAAGCCGTTCTGGAACACTATAATCGGTAAATACAAGTGTGGTTTCAGCACCGTCAGATTAAGCATATTCTGAAATTCTGTAAAACGTATTTCAACTTGAGACCCAACATATTTTTAATGATTTAAGAGGCGCATTATGATGAGCTGAGCTGCGGATCTTGACAAAACTGATCCAACTGTTAGACTTGTCCTACGGCCGGCACTGAGTGATGGAAGATAAGCTAAACATGAGGGCTGATATTGTTTTTTTTTTTTTGTTGTAAGGAAAATCACTTCGAGGGATTTTTGCTCATGTACTATAAGAAGAGCGAGTGCGGGATTGAAGATGGAAAGATGTCATGTTTCCATCGAAGTACCTTCACAGGCCAGTAACCCGTTAAATAAGTAAATAAAGTCTATTTTAACGACACTATAAGGTAAGTTATGCATTCGTAAAAAATCAAACTTGAGATTTTGATCAAAGTTGACATTACGATGATAGCGAAGACTAATAAAGTGGGTCTCGCAATTCTGTCTGTCTGTAAGTCTTTTGACTACAGCCTAAACGCCTCGGCCGATTTTCTTTAAACTCGGTAGATAGTATTTGTAATTTTTCCCCCATACATTTATTTCTTTTTTTAAACCGAAATTTTATAAATATTTAAGAAAAAAAAATTCAAAAAATTTCATTTAGTTAAAGCTAAGAAATGGCTGAAAGAAAAAATTTTCAAAAAATGGTTATTTTTGGTACCCCCATTGGAACCATTTTATTGGTTCTTGATTTTTTTCAAAATCAATACAACCGATTTTGATAATTTTTTTATGCTTAGGCAGTTTAAATATTATTGGGTATTCAAATTTTCCAAAACAATTTTTTTGGATTTAAAAAAAAAAATTCAAAATTTCTTTTTCAAAAACCCCATGCTCGATTTTTTTAAAACTTGAAAAATTAAAGTTTCTTAATATAAATTACAAGATGTAAGAAAAAAGAATTTATTTTACCTAAAAATAACGGTACCCTAAATACAAATGTTAAAAAAATGGTTTTCGAAAATCGTATTTTTCTCGAAAACGGTCCGAAAATATTGCTTACATTTTTTTTCTTTTGATTAATTTTTAATATCTATAGGTACTTTAATAAAAAAAATTGAAATCAAGATATTACTGACTTTACCGATTAGAACGATTTTTTCGAATTTTTAATTTCTCATTACAGGCGTAACGAATTTTTTTAAAGAGAAGCTTTTCTAGAAAGTTTAAAAAACATTGCATTTCGAAACTTTAAGAAAAATATTTTTTTGACTTTTGAAGAAAAAACTCTATTTTTCTTTTTGGAAAATTCAATATCTAAAATACGGTTCAATACTTTTTTTGTAAATTTAATTTTTATTCGAACAATAATAAAAATTTTAAATTGGTGTACCAAAATTTTTTTTTAAAAATGTTTTAAAAATTTTGTATATAAAAGCTTTTAAAATTCCTAATCTATTACATAGGTGCAAGTTCGTGCGACCCAGTCGTGCATTTTATTTTTCTAAAAAAAGTGTCATTTTGCAAAGTATTGACAAGTCGGAAACGAATTAAAATATACAAAAAAAGAAGTTTAAAGGGGATTGTTGAGGATTGGCTTTGAATATAATAAAATATTGGTGTCATAAATAAACGTGCAAAATTTTATGACCCTAGGTGTACTCGTCTAATTGATACAAATTTCACTTTTTCTCTAACAACCTAACAGTCCGATGTTTGTCTTTATGTGGGCTCAAGGTCAATTGTTATTATTTTTTAGGTTGTGACGTTTCGGGTGTAATTAACTAATTAATAACTGACCTTGAGTCCACAAAACGACAAACATCATTTTTAAAAAGAAAAGGTTACGAAGAAGGGAAACATTTAACCTTATAGTCCAGTCCTTCCACCATATACACCGCGTTCAATGAAAACCCATTTATACAGAAATGGGTCAGAAATTATGGCAACCGTAAAATGGGCGAAGAGCGCGAAATGTTGCAAGAACAGCAGACCCATTTTCATAAAAAAACAATTTATCATTTGCACATGTTGTTGAATGCTGTAGCAATATGTACATGTTGATTTGACAAGATAGACATCCAATTTGACAGATATATAGCTTCAACAATATGGACGCAATCCCTGTCAAAGTTCGAAAATGCTTATAGTAAAATCGTTCAGTTGTGAACTCTTCATCAATTTTTGTTCCGATACTGGATCCGTTGAACTGAATCAGCTAAATGTAATTGTAAACGAAATCAATACTTGCCACAAAATAAGCCTTATTTCTATTGACATTTCAAAAATAATAAAAACTCCTGTCCAGCCCTGTGTATTATTTTAGCTACCCGAACTTCGTTATGGAACTCCTATACTCCAAACATTAAAATTATTAAGTTAACTCCAATAAACTTCAACTAACTTGTGTAATTAGATATATGAACCTACCGGGAAACTCCTACTTAAAAAAATGCACCCACTTCAAGAAGACTTCTACACAACAAGCAAAAGCCTCAGTGTTAAGAAGTAATTTTAATCGAAAAGGAAAATAGTTTAAGGACTTGAGCCTCGAGGTTGTTTTAAAAAGAAAAAAAAGAAAAAAAAAAGTAAACGCACAAATTCTCTTGATGGGTTTTCAGCAAAAAGGAATGAAGACGCCACGCAACGAGTAATAGCAGATTGAGCAATATGCGAAGAACTTCGCCTTTGCTTTGCCAACAAAATTACCTAGATTAACTTTTGTTCGCGCAGGATAATAAGATAAAGATGAATTCAAGGCAATTTAATTTTAGCACAAAACTCTATCACAAAGTCCTTGAGGTGTTTTCTTTAATTAAGCTGTAAGCTTTGCTTTCATTCTTCATAATTTAACTTTTTTGCCCCTTTTTTTCCTCTTTACATTTAACAAGAACGAGTACAGTTGAATGGCGTTTTTCGATATAATTTCCTGCATAGTTAGAACAAAAATTCGGCGTGTAATTTCTAATTTCAAAACTGTGATTAAGCAAATAAACGTCTGAAGAACTTAACTTTTTATCAAGAAGAAAAAATCCATCAACAGTGATGAAGAAGAATGCGGTTGAGTAGAAATTACGAGCAGAAAGAGACTTGTAAATTGGATCGTCCTCGTATAATGGGTTGTGTTTTGAAACCTCGAATACACTTTGCGTAGATACTTTGGATGGAATTAAAAAGTTTCTTTCCTTATTTTGCAGTGATAATTACTAAAATAAAAAAGAATATTCTTAAGTGCAAGTTTGTAAATGTGTCGGGAGAAGGAACACATTGCTTTGGATGAATGAAGTTCTCGAAAAACTATGGTCCAATGATCTGTTCTGAGGTTAATCTTGGGTGGGTGAATTTGATGTTCAACTCAGTGTGCAGAGGATGCGGTGACGAGGATATACATGAGGATACTTCTCACTACCTGTGTCACTGCCCTGCGCTATCCAATATGAGAAACAGATTCCCAGGGAGGCACTTCTTTTCTTCTTTAACGACTTGGAGGAACTCTCTGACATTCCAAGCAAAAACCTACACACCAGGGATTGCCCCTACTACGGTGAACACGAGTATAAGTGAGTAAAAGGGGCCACATCTCCCTAAAATTGGTAAAATCCTCCTGAGGAAAGGAGCAGCCCCTTCGACTTGTTCAGCAATCATCATCAAACAAACGGGCACATACACCAACCACTGACCTATCAAACTTATCAAACTAGACATATCTTCAATGACTTAGGAGAACCCCTCAACATTTCAGGCTATAGGCTTCTGAAACTCATCAACACCCTTAACAGGGTTGAATAACATAGGATTTATCATAGGTTTTAATACATGGCAGTCACAAACCCTAGGATATCAAACGGATCTACGTTGATCTAAGTGTGACGGTAACAAGATCAACTGTCAGTCAATTAACCTAACCTAACATATTGAATGAGTAATTGTGGATCATTTGATTTTAACTTATGAGCCGATTAAATCTAATATTGAAAAAGGTGTACCTAGCGTAAAATTCCTTCAATAACCGCCTAGACAACGTCAATTGGTCAGAATATCATGTGCTGCATGTTTCAAGGTTTTACTCAATACTTGATTGCATCTGTGCAATTTTTGCATGGTTTCGATCAGCACGCGAAACATCACAGACAGCTCCTTATTGCTGAAAGCGGTGAGCAATCAGTTAGTTGTTGGATCATTCCGAGCATTTCGAACGCTATACAAATTTCGAAATGATCTTATATGATCGACAGAAATCGCTGGGTCCTTTTGCGATAGAGTCTCTAAGAAGTCCTTTTCCGTTCACTACCAAGTATCTATCAGACCTACACAACAAAATCTCCGATTTGACGTTTATGTCGGGAGTCACATGGAGAAAAACAGAAGGTATTAAAGGCAGTGCCGCAAGGAGCAGACGAGAGGAGAGGAGAGGTTGCAGAGGTTGAATGAAGTTAAGAAGTTTTACGAAAAAGTAAAATGAACTTCTCAACGCTACAAGGCAGAAACTAAAGCCTGCAAGATCTTTCAAAGGAACGTCGTATTAGAATCGTAGTTGGTCCTGAGTACAGAAGAAAATACTTTCTGGAAACAGTATAACTGTATAAACCTAGGCGACGAAGAGTGACAGTTCTGTCCACGCGATCTCGACGAAACTAATATGCAAAGCTACATATTTCTAAGTCTAATAAGGCAAATGGAGATGTCGGTGGATCTTTTCTTGCCATGAACGCATTAAGTCATTCGTCAACGGCCACAAAAGTGCACCATTGACCAATTATTCACTTAATTGTGGATTTGGAAGAAACCCAGGAACTTCAAATAGACACCCTTCAAGTTTCCATCGATTTTGAGGCCGCGTATGATATATTCATGTCAGTTTACCCATAAGGATTTTCGTTCTTTAACAGGTGATTGAAGCCATATTGTTGAAGCTGAAACTGTCAAATGAGCAGTCATCAGTTAGGTGTATTTTGCCAAATTAACAAAATAGTAACAGTTCTCATTATCTACCTACTATTATTAAATTATTTTATGAAAGTGGGTCTTCTGTTCAAGCAACATTTTGCGCTGTTCGGTTGAAAAGTCATATTGAGCGGATGGTCCATTCTTTTATAACCAATTCACACATTAGTTAATAATCTTAATTTTCAAATTGTGAACGATCACACACTGAAATGCATCCAGAGAAAGTTACTGTTTGGTTTGGATTTTGGTCTGGAGGCTTAACCCTCTACTGCATACAATGCTATATATGGCTTTAAGTTTTTAAGTTAAGATTTTTGACAGAAAACAAAAATTCAAAAAACCAACAGTTTCTAGATTCCATTTGCTGTAAATTGTGGCTGAGGAAAATGCTTTGCCATATTTGGCTTCTTATGCAGTAACGAAAAAATAAAAATTACGGTTTTGTCAAATACGTGGCCTTATAATGGCATCAGCGAGGTCCGTTTTCCCGACAAGAAGCTTTTATTCAATTCCCCATGATGGCTCGGAAAGTGAAGAAGAAATAACGGAGTCAGATTATGAAGCAGAAATGAATCGATCCTCTGAATCAGAAGACGTGGATTCCTATCCATCGACCCCGGCACGAGTGCATCACATTTTCCCAGTATGTGGTCAGGTGTCTCTTCGTGAGTGTTGTAGGATCTGCAAGTCGCGTTTATCACCACGCAAGGATGTTGAGGTGTCTTCTCAACCTACAGTGGCCTGTGAGAAGCCCCGTGATTTTCCTGATGTTGTTCCTACTAAAGCTAATGCAGGTTAGAAAACGCTCTCGGTTGTAGTCCCCGAGTAGGATTTTTTCCTGTCTCAGCTTAGGGAGTTATTTCCAGATTTTTGGTCTTTTTGCCTCCTCTTCTGTTTTGATTTAATTTTTGATCACGTTTTCTACTATTCCGCAGTAGGGCTCTGGCCCTGTAAGTGGTGATGCACCTATTTTTGCTAAGGAGTCTGCCTCTTCGTTACCCTGGACACCAACGTGGCCTGGTACCCAATGAAGTGTGACAGTGTTATTCTTGCCCAGTTCAGTTAAGCTTTATCACGCATTCCCAAACAAGTTTGGAACTAATGGCGTAGGAGCTTAGTGCTTTTAGTGCAGCCTGACTGTCTGACATGATGGCAATGTTTTGGTTTTTATATTGGCATTTACTTCTGCCTGGAATATGCTAGTGGACTGTCCCATCGGTAAGGAGAGTTTAGTTCTAGGCCCAAAACTCCAGCACCAGTCCCTTCAGCTGTTCTCGATCCATCAGTGTACCATTTGATGGTATTTTCTTTAAGACTGTAGTTTATTGTTTCGCCTAGCCAGTCTTTTTTGCAACTTAACTCTGTTTTCAAATGTTTTTCGAAGTTATATCTTTTGATCATACCATCTCTTGGGATGTCAAGAAGGTTTGTTACTGTGGACCGGATTATCGAGTCTTTTTCCCTGTTTCCAATAATTTTACCCGTCCCAGTACACTCCTTGGCAAACCTCATTATGGCTCCTTTAGCAGCATTTTCAATGGCGACGTGTAGTGGCGTCAAATGAAGAATGGTTTTCATCGCTGCTGTAGGGCAAGTTCTCATTGCTCCTGTTATGCATATACATGCAAGCTTTCGCAATTTGTCTAGTGATTTCCTAGTAGTGTTTATTTCGGTTCTTTTATGCCATGCAATCGCCCCATAGGTAATGATGGGTCTTACTATCATGGTGTACATCCATCTTATGATGTTTGGTTTGCAGCCCCATGATTTACCTACAAGCCTCTTGCATATCATAAGGGCCCTTGTGGCTTTCCCGACAGTTATTTCGACATGCTTGTTCCAGAGGAGTTTGCTCCTAAATATTTGAGCTCCCTCTGGGTGTCGATTACTTCTTCCGCCAACCGAATGGGTTTCATGCGAGGTAGAAGTCTTTTACGGGTAAATGGTACTATCGTTGTTTTGGTAGGATTGATGTTAAGTCTCACAGATATATGTACACCATTTCCTAGTTATAGACAGCCCTCCCTGGACTATATCACAAAGAGTTTCTTCGTACTTCCCCAGTGTCGTTATAACGATTTCATCAGCAAAGCCAATACATCGAATCCTTTGGGAGGTTAGACTTTCTAGTAATTCATCAAGACATACAAGACTCCACAGCAAGGGTGATAATATCCCTCCGTGCGGACAGCCTCTTGTTGTGATGACTTTGTGGACGTTTAGTCCTGCGTGTGCTTCCGCCGTTCTTGTACTAAGCATTTTACTTATCCATCTGACTATAATGATAGGAACGCTCTTCCTTTCTAGAGCGGAATGAACTGCTTCGTGAGAGGTGTTGTCGAAGGCCCCCTCAATATCAAGGAAGGCGTATAATGCCGTTTCTTTAGTAAAAAATATTTGTATAAAATAATCAATAAAAACACAAATCAAACTTTTTTTTTTGAGGGGGTCATAATTCATGCAGTAGAGGGTTAATCGATTTTTGTGAAGGACGTTGGCCTGGCGCTTTCGGTCGATGATTACTAATTTCTTTGCGCATCAATTGGATGATATGCACACCGAATATATGTGGTTCTTAAAAAACGGCCACACAGCTTATGCCACAATGTAAACTTTGCACGAACAATTTTCTAACAATTATCTCACGTGGAGGCTATGTGAATTGGCCACCGAGATCGTGCGATTTGACCCCGTTCGTTTTTTTCCGCGCCAGCGCCAGCGGCCGGCGGACAGTTGAATGTTAGCATTAATGGGCCTTTTAAATAAATATACAAATTTAATGATACTTTCGTCACAATTTGTTTTATTAAAATTTTAAGATAAGAAGCGTTTTATGAAACTCTTTATAAAGAGCAATGTGCTTTACACGTCCGTTTCTCCAGGCTGAGAATGTAGAATGCACTCTGCTCCATCAAGGACAACAAAGACCTCATCGATTCCTTTAATACCAATAAAAGTTTCACACAAAAGTTCCTTAGCGCCAGCCAGCCTAAAGATACAATCTTTCAAAAATCCTCCTAGATACTCGCATACGATGTTGGTGATTATTGGAAGAACAGATCATGATATCAGTGGAGATTTTTTGAGCAAGGGACAAAGATGGGTTTAAAGTTCATTTAGGGCAAGACAAAGCTTATTTTGTCACCCAGAAAGGATACCCAACGCCGACTGGACATATAATCCCTGACTGGGAAAATATTTAAATCCAACCCTGAGGACTAAGCAGAAGAGGTACAGCTTGCTCACACAAGTTAAAGAGGACTTCAACCAACCTGTCGTAAACTGGAAACTGCAAAGGCAGCTAGGGACCGAGTTAGCTGGAAAAAGCTTTTCGCTTGTAGGCCTGATTTACTATTTCTGTTGGAAAATATTTTAACGAACCCTACGCAACTCCACTTACGCACATAAGTTTCAGAGAGGTCAAGCTTACTTGTCGTTCGAAACCGGATGGAGCGAATAAGGGACCGAGCAAAGTAAGTAATTAAGTATTTGCTCATTTATCTTTCCTAATTTCTTAAGAATTGAACTTCCTTTATTTAAAAATTGACTAAAAATTAAAAAAGATCTTTCCGTTACATTTTCCTGCTTGTGAATTGCGAAAATTTCAACTCGTCGAAATTTTTATCTCACTGTTCTTAACTTTAAGGTTCGAATAAAGTTTGAAGAAAATTCGACCTAATGCACCTATTTTAAGGTCGAATTCGAGTTTGAGGCGTCCAATATTTTTGTGAAATTAAGGTAAAGCCCGGGTTCTATAACCAATTACTTGTAGGACAATAGTTATTTTTTTACAGTAGGGCTTCTAACGTTAACGAAACTTTAAAGAATTATTATGAACCAATATCAACATTGTTATACAAATGAGAAAATGAATAAAATAAAATTCATTTTTTCACTTATTCACTACAATGCAATGCAATAATCTTGAAATATTTTATTAAAGAAAAAAAAAATAAATATCATCCTAAGAGCTCCGAGTTTTCAATTGCCTTTGGCATCAAAAGCAGATATAATAAGTTCAGCTGTCTCAGAATTTCTCAGTATACTCGTAATAATTAAATAAATTTCCTCTTCATTGATGCAATAAGCTCCTGCCAGCTTGGCCTCGGCCTGCCAAAGCCACTGCTCTTCCCAGAACTTAACTCCCAGGTCCAAAGTGGAACCATCATAATCACGATAATGCATTTGAAATTCAATTCAAAACTTTCATCCGACCACCACGACCGACCGACTGAAGATAGCGGTAGCAGCAGAAGCGGAGGCGGCGGCGGCGGAGATTCGCGGGTTAACATTTCCAGCAGCTTAAGCTTAAGGACTTCTTCGCCCACTAAGCCAACCCCCAAGCATGAGCATCGCTTCATTGGGTTGTTTGCGACCGCAAACAATTATCATCCCTGCTTCCATGATTAAAGTTTTTCTTTTATATGCACGCGCGCGTATTATTTGGCTTCCGCTATCTTTTTGTTTTACGCTGGAAAACTTCTTTAATTAAACTTATTCTTTGGCCAAAAGAAATGGAAAATTCAGTTCGTTTTGTTGATTTTTTTCCCCCGTTCGTATTTAGTTTTCATTCAAAGAAAAGAGTTTTCGCATTCAACGTAAGTTTTTTGCATTCTTTTCTCGGATTGCCATGGACATTGTAATTTCACTTCTTTATCGGGTAAGGATTGTAGCGCTTTGTGGCGCGCGTTGCATACGTAAAAGTTGTTTGAATTACTGTTATTTTCTGGTTGTTGTTTACAGTGAGATTAAATCTGATGGATGGGAATTTTATTTTATAGCCTAGAAGCATCTTTTCTCATAATATTCAAAAGTACCTATTTTGTAAAAGTTGTTCCTTTATGCGGGTAGATACCTTTTGTTGAATGTTTTGAGAATTTTCGAGATGTATTATATTAAATTATTTTAGGTTTTTATTTTTGTTCTCATTTCAGAGGTCTTTTTTTTTATATTTTAATAAAATACTCGTAATAACCTAATCCAGTAACAAAAACATCATGCACCTATTTTCTGACATATATGTAATGTAGGTATTCATACACTGGCTTGTGGATGCTATTAACATTTTTAGCACAACTGATTTATGTTTTTCGAAAATAATAAAGCAAAAAAAATACTCCTATTACATGATTGGATTGGGGGATCGAATCCGAGTTGAGATTTACACTCCGGTACATGGGCACGGTGCGGTGGCTCGAAAGGTTGAATTCAAATGGAATCGAAGTGACAGTCTGGCTTTAATCATCTGCGTGCGGTGTTTTTGGTATCTTTCAAAATGGTGACACCAAGATACAAAAAAACAAAATTCAACAGAAAAAATCCTAACATAACGAAAGCCGTTTGAGAAACAAAATATACAATTAATGCACACTTCCATTCTGTCTTTCTTCTTGATAGATTTGGTTTTTGAAAGATTATTTCACGTTTCGAATCTCTCGCTGATGATTCATAGTATTTAAGAAAATGCCTAAAAGAATAATTTTCTATGAAACACTGATTTTCTGATAAAAAAAAACGAATTTGAAATATCTATTTCATATTCCTTCGCTAAACCACCTACTTCGGTGGTTTAACTTAATCATAGTTAGTAAACGTCACTTAACTGAAAATTTGTTTTATTAATGAAATTTCGCACTTAGTCCAGGACTTAACGATAAACCTCCACTAAACCATCTTTATTAATATGGATGTGAATGTGTATTTGAAAGTCGGCTATTACATGATGAATCTAGTTCTAGCTGCATGCGCCTGCTTCGAATTTTTCTTTGTTATTTCGTCCTCTGATTCAGACGCTATTACATTTTTCATGAATCCAATTTGAGAGTTCTCTTTAATTTTCATTTCAGTGTTGGTTTGTGCCGGCTCTTTAAAATATAGAAGCAATAACAAAGAAGTATTTCCATGCTTTGCATCGAAGTTTATTCCTCGCATAAAAAATAATATGAAAAAGAATAAAAGAGAAATTAAATTACTCGTATTGCACCAAAAGCTTTACTTCTGGTCAATTTTGTTTCCGTCTCATCTTTCGATTTTTGTTTTTCTTTTGCACTTACGTTGTTCGAAAAGTCGCACGCGTCTATACTCTGTTCAATTTATATTCGTAGTAGAGGAAAGTTAGGATATTTGCCTTTCAGTCTGACCATTATGGATTTCAATAAGCTATCTTTAATTTAAAGCTCTTACAGGATTGCCGTAGGAGTATTAAAAATTGCCGCAAATCTCAGAAAAAAGCTTGAAAAAGCTTAAATCCTGAAAGTTGCATAGCACAAACCAAAGAAAATGCCATATGAATTTCTATCAACTTGGCAATGGTAACTCTGATTCAGTGTTTTTACTTGCGACTTATAGATACTATAAGGCAAGTTATGCATTCATAAAAAAAATCCAACTCGAGATTTTGATCAAAGTTGACATTACGGTGATAGCGAAAACCAAAAAAGTGGGTCTCGCCTAAACGGCTCGGCCGATTTTCTTCAAACTTGGTAGATAATGGTTTTAATTTTTCCCCCCGGACGTTTTTTTCTCTTTTTTTTTATGACCAAAAATAACGGTACCTGCATTATATTTTTTTTTCGAAATTTTATAAATATTTTTTTTTCTCAAAAACTGTCCCACAGATTTTCTTAAAAAAAATTCAAAAAATTTCATTGAGTTAAAGGTAACTAATGGTTGAAAAAAAATTTCCAAAAAATTGTTATTTTTGGAACCACTTTTTTGGTTTTCGATTTTCTCAAAAACGGTTCAACCGATTTTGATCATTTTTTTCTGCTAAAGGTCTCCAATAGCTTGAATATTATTGTGAATTAAAATTTTCCAAAATTATTTTTTTGGATTTTTAAAAAAATTTTCAAATTTTTTTTTTTAAACTCAATATTTCGAAAACCCCATGATCGATTTTCTTAAAACTTGAGAAATAAAAGTTTTTTAATATAATCTACAAGATATGAGAAAAAGAAATTTATTTTATCTAAAAATAACGGTACCCTCCATACAAATGTTAAAAAATGGTTTTCGAAAATCGTATTTTTCTCGAAAACGGCTCCGAGAATTTTGCTAAATTTTTTTTTCTCTTGATTAATTTTTACGATCTATAATTTAATAAAAAAATATTTGAAATCTAGATATTACTGACTGTACCTACCATAGAACGATTTTTTCGAATTTTAAATTTCTCATTATCGGCATAACGGATTTTAATGAAATTTTTTATAAAGAAGTTCCAAAAAAGTTTAAAAAACATTGCATTTGAAAACTTATAAAAAATTTATTTTTTCCATTTTTAGAAAAAAAGTCGTTTTTTTTTTTTGAAAAATTTGATAATAAAAACTTAAAGTTGGCGTACCAAAATTTTTCTTAAAAATGTTTTAAGAATTGTGTACATAAAAGCTTATTTTTTTAAGGAACCACTACAATGACTTATAATTTTTGTTCTTGCATAAATTCATATTTGCATAGCATTCTGTTCTTGTCTCTTACTACTAAAAGAATTTAAAAAAATCATTTTATCCTTATGAACAGTTTTCTTTAATAACTTTCGTTTCTAAAATTCCTAGTCTATTACATAGGAGCAAGTTCGTGCGACCCAGTCGTGCATTTTATTTTTTTAATAAACACAATAAGGGTTGGTTGCAAATTGGCGTACCCATGGAGCAGATAGGTCATGGTGGGTCATGGTACGTGAGCTCAAAAAAGATTACACAAACAATTTTAATGTAACTTAGTGATTCTCTTTCTTATTTCAGTGGCAATTTCTTAAGTTAAGGTGCCGTGCAAACAGCAGCCGGTACCAGTGTTTCTGAAAAAGCTCACCCATTAGGCCTGTACTGCAAATATAAATTGAAATACATACATCGTGTATTAGATTAGTCTGCTTTTACACGATGTATCTAGACGACTTTTCAAACAACGTACATAAGTGCAAAAGAAAAACAAAGACGAAACAAAATTGACCTACATACTAGTATATCGCGGGATAAAATTTTCGATGCAAAAATTTGACATTTTTCTTTTCCCTTGTCCGATTTTTGACTGTTCTGCTTCATATGATAGCGTTGTTCGAGGAGTTATACTTCGATGCAGCTCGCAGAAATTGTTCTTTTTATAGCTTCTATATTTTAAGAGAACAGACACAGACCAACACCGAAAATTGTTAAACTGGATACATGCATTTGGTATCATTGTGTAAAAGCAAACTTTAGTCTAATAGTAAAGTTTGGTTGAGATCTCCGACGGATGTTTTCGAAAAGAATACGCGTAGCTTTGTGTGATATTCCAAGAAGCCGTTAACCGTGATCCCGTGACTGATGTTTTCTAAAATGGTTAAATAAATGTTCGAAAATATTAGAATAAATGTGAGAGTGAATAGAGTGACGGAGCCAGAGATTGGTTTTAGTTGGAAAAGTTGAAGTTCACTCATTGGACAAATTTTCAAGCCAAATGTTGATTTAGAAGTCTAGAAAAATTTGGAAGAACTCTAAGAAAAAAATCGAAAAATAAGTAGGTATGTGTGTTTAATTCAAATTATTGAGGATTTTAAGAAAAAAAAAAAAAGTTGAGATTCGACGTGAGGTGGAAGATTTGTGAAAATTATGGAAAATTCAAGCCAAACTAGGAACAGAGTCTGATAGGAGATTCTCAGGTATAAGACAAAAATTTGTAGAGAAGTTTGCAGTAACTTGATTGTTTGTGTCGATTTCTATAGATTTTATTCTTCTAATATGTTAATTTCCGTAATTTATTCCAGTTTATTGTAGGATACGGTATATTCTTCTACCGCTAAAGCGATTTTCTTCAAACTTTGTATTCGAGGGTCTTTGGTGATTACTTGAAGGTGAAATTGAAATTTTTTTAAGCTCTTAAAATAACGGCACCTGCCATATAGTCATAATGAAAAATTTTATCCTAACGATATTGATAAGAAAAATACGGGTACTATACTATTGTATACATGGTATAAAGTTTGGCCGAAAAAAAGTTTTAAAAAATGTATGTGTTTACGGTGCCTACTCGTATTTATCGTAAAACTGTTTTTTATTTTCGATTTTCCCATTGATCAAAATTTTGAATTTATATTTAAAAAATATTTTTTTCATTAAGAAAACACAAACAATTTTTTTTGAAAATTTAATATCTTGAAAACGGCTGACTTGTTGGTTTTAAAATTATTTGTTTGAATGTATATTACTGAATACTTAAAATTGGCACAAGAATTCTCTTTTTTTTTTTTTAATGTAAGATTAATGTACTAATATTCTTAATAACGATTTTTTAAAATTTTGTTTCCATCAATTCATATTTTCTCTAGAAATCAGTAAGCATTTTATATTTTTAGTCGAAAAATATCTTAGGAGATGTCCATAAAACGAATGTTATTAATTTTTCATTAACTGCATCCATGTTTTTATATGAATACATTTTTTAAATTCCAAAGTTCTAGTACATAAGACTAAGTACGTGCCATCCAGTTGTGCACTTTGTTTTCTTAACAATGTAAGCTTAAAAATCGATTAATAATATTAAATCGTTAAAATTAATATTTACAGACTCCTCTTTACCACTGGGCCCACTGGGCTGTGAATAACTAACTATGTAAGTGGCAATACAGTTAGCTTTCACTATATGAAAAATAAAGATAATGGTGTTTCTATATTTGCAATGCGCATACAAGTTTGCATCAACGCAGTAACTCATACATTGGCGAACGGCTTTCAATTTTTTAAAATTTCAAGGCAAAGAGGTAAAGAGTTCTTGTTTTTGTGTATTCAATGAGATACGTATGTAGATGAAAGATTACGCTTCTCACTATTTGTTCTATAGGACCACAGAAGGCCCACGAAGGAAGCAAATCACATCCGGAGTACCGCCAGCGCAGGGTTCAATCCTCAGACCCGGTCTCTGTAACATCTCCTACGATGGCATCCTTCGCATGGTAGGGTAGGGTATGCAGATGATATTGCCGCGGTAATAACGGCAAAAGACAGCGAAAACGCGCAAAGGAAACTGAAACAAGTCATGAGACAAGTAAACTTCTGGATGAAAGAACATTGTCGAAAAAATCGAGATTGTCCTTCTGACACAGAAAAGGATCCCAACATTAATCGACTTTCAAATTGGCTCTGAAGTCATACACTCAGAGAAAAATCGCAACGTAATTTTTAATGCGATTCCTTTCAAATTTACGTTGTGGGCCACTTTGAAAAAACGACCTTAAATGAAAGTAAAACTACTTGGATTTAAATACGAAACCGATTAAACAAAGAGTTTTACTACGAAACGTCTTTGAATTAAAAATAAACGTCTTCAAATCAATGGTTTTTTTTGGTTGAAAATATTTCAAACGAAAAACAACGTTGATTAAAAGACGAAACCACTTTAATTTAAAGTAGAAAATGTTTGTTTCTTATTCAAAGTAGAAGCTTATTTGAATCAAAGTTAAAACGTTGTTGAATCAATGTCGGACAAAAATTTGGTCTCTTTAAATCAATTGATGAGCACATTGATTCAAATTCGTTTTCTTTTCATCATAACAAAATAAAAAAAAGTAAGACGAAAAAATGTAGTTTCAAATGCGTTACCACTTTAATTTAAAGTAGAAAATGTTTGTTTCTCATTCAAAGTAGAAGCTTATTTGAATCAAAGTTAAAACTTTGTTGAATCAATGTCAGAAAAAAATTTGGTCTCTTTAAATCAATTGATGAGCACATTGATTCAAATTCGTTTTCTTTTCATCATAACAAAATAAAAAAAAGCAAGACGAAAAAATGTGGTTTCAAATGCGTTACCACTTTAATTTAAAGTAGAAAATGTTTGTTTCTTATTCAAAGTAGAAGCTATTGGAATCAAAGTTAAAACGTTGTTGAATCAATGTCGGACAAAAATTTGGTCTCTTTAAATCAATTGATGAGCACATTGATTCAAATTCGTTTTTTTTTACATCATAACAAAATAAAAAAAAGTAAGACGAAAAAATGTGGTTTCAAATGCGTCACCACTTTAATTTAAAGTAGAAAATGTTTGTTTCTTATTCAAAGAAGAAGCTATTTAAATCAAAGTTAAAACGTTGTTGAATCAATGTCAGAAAAAAATTTGGTCTCTTTAAATCAATTGATGAGCACATTGATTCAAATTCGTTTTCTTTTCATCATAACAAAATAAAAAAAAGCAAGACGAAAAAATGTGGTTTCAAATGCGTTACCACTTTAATTTAAAGTAGAAAATGTTTGTTTCTTATTCAAAGTAGAAGCTATTTGAATCAAAGTTAAAACGTTGTTGAATCAATGTCGGAAAAAAATTTGGTCTCTTTAAATCAATTGATGAGCACATTGATTCAAATTCGTTTTCTTTTCATCATAACAAAATAAAAAAAAGCAAGACGAAAAAATGTGGTTTCAAATGCGTTACCACTTTAATTTAAAGTAGAAAATGTTTGTTTCTTATTCAAAGTAGAAGCTATTGGAATCAAAGTTAAAACGTTGTTGAATCAATGTCGGACAAAAATTTGGTCTCTTTAAATCAATTGATGAGCACATTGATTCAAATTCGTTTTTTTTTACATCATAACAAAATAAAAAAAAGTAAGACGAAAAAATGTGGTTTCAAATGCGTTACCACTTTAATTTAAAGTAGAAAATGTTTATTTCTTATTCAAAGTAGAAGCTATTTAAATCAAAGTTAAAACGTTGTTGAATCAATGTCGGACAAAAATTTGGTCTCTTTAAATCAATTGATGAGCACATTGATTCAAATTCGTTTTCTTTTCATCATAACAAAATAAAAAAAAAGCAAGACGAAAAAATGTGGTTTCAAATGCGTTACCACTTTAATTTAAAGTAGAAAATGTTTGTTTCTTATTCAAAGTAGAAGCTATTTGAATCAAAGTTAAAACGTTGTTGAATCAATGTCGGAAAAAAATTTGGTCTCTTTAAATCAATTGATGAGCACATTGATTCAAATTCGTTTTCTTTTCATCATAACAAAATAAAAAAAAGCAAGACGAAAAAATGTGGTTTCAAATGCGTTACCACTTTAATTTAAAGTAGAAAATGTTTGTTTCTTATTCAAAGTAGAAGCTATTGGAATCAAAGTTAAAACGTTGTTGAATCAATGTCGGACAAAAATTTGGTCTCTTTAAATCAATTGATGAGCACATTGATTCAAATTCGTTTTTTTTTACATCATAACAAAATAAAAAAAAGTAAGACGAAAAAATGTGGTTTCAAATGCGTCACCACTTTAATTTAAAGTAGAAAATGTTTGTTTCTTATTCAAAGAAGAAGCTATTTAAATCAAAGTTAAAACGTTGTTGAATCAATGTCAGAAAAAAATTTGGTCTCTTTAAATCAATTGATGAGCACATTGATTCAAATTCGTTTTCTTTTCATCATAACAAAATAAAAAAAAGCAAGACGAAAAAATGTGGTTTCAAATGCGTTACCACTTTAATTTAAAGTAGAAAATGTTTGTTTCTTATTCAAAGTAGAAGCTATTGGAATCAAAGTTAAAACGTTGTTGAATCAATGTCGGACAAAAATTTGGTCTCTTTAAATCAATTGATGAGCACATTGATTCAAATTCGTTTTTTTTTTTCATCATAACAAAATAAAAAAAAGCAAGACGAAAAAATGTGGTTTCAAATGCGTTACCACTTTAATTTAAAGTAGAAAATGTTTATTTCTTATTCAAAGTAGAAGCTATTTAAATCAAAGTTAAAACGTTGTTGAATCAATGTCGGACAAAAATTTGGTCTCTTTAAATCAATTGATGAGCACATTGATTCAAATTCGTTTTTTTTTACATCATAACAAAATAAAAAAAAGTAAGACGAAAAAATGTGGTTTCAAATGCGTTACCACTTTAATTTAAAGTAGAAAATGTTTATTTCTTATTCAAAGTAGAAGCTATTTAAATCAAAGTTAAAACGTTGTTGAATCAATGTCGGACAAAAATTTGGTCTCTTTAAATCAATTGATGAGCACATTGATTCAAATTCGTTTTTTTTTACATCATAACAAAATAAAAAAAAGTAAGACGAAAAAATGTGGTTTCAAATGCGTTACCACTTTAATTTAAAGTAGAAAATGTTTATTTCTTATTCAAAGTAGAAGCTATTTAAATCAAAGTTAAAACGTTGTTGAATCAATGTCGGACAAAAATTTGGTCTCTTTAAATCAATTGATGAGCACATTGATTCAAATTCGTTTTTTTTTACATCATAACAAAATAAAAAAAAGTAAGACGAAAAAATGTGGTTTCAAATGCGTTACCACTTTAATTTAAAGTAGAAAATGTTTATTTCTTATTCAAAGTAGAAGCTATTTAAATCAAAGTTAAAACGTTGTTGAATCAATGTCGGAAAAAAATTTGGTCTCTTTAAATCAATTGATGAGCACATTGATTCAAATTCGTTTTTTTTTTCATCATAACAAAATAAAAAAAAGCAAGACGAAAAAATGTGGTTTCAAATGCGTTACCACTTTAATTTAAAGTAGAAAATGTTTATTTCTTATTCAAAGTAGAAGCTATTTGAATCAAAGTTAAAACGTTGTTGAATCAATGTCGGACAAAAATTTGGTCTCTTTAAATCAATTGATGAGCACATTGATTCAAATTCGTTTTTTTTTTACATCATAACAAATTTTAATTTAAAGTAGTACATTTTTATTTTTGATCCAAAGGTGAAATGATAATATTTAAAGTATTATGAAATCCTTGCATTTAAATTTACAAAACGACATCATTGTTGTTACCTTCTTTGCAATGTGGTTTGGTATTTATTTATTTTTGGCGCCAAATGGAAGACATGATTTGATTTAAACTCTTTTTAACTTTGATTTGAAGTTGCTTTCTCTTTATTTTAAACTCTTTTCTTCCTTGATTTAAAGTTGTTTTCCCTTTACAAGAATATCAAATATGTTTGTACATTGAATCAAAGCATTTTCACTTTAAATCAATGTGGGAATATAAATTTCAACTTTCAATCAAATACTTACTTTATACTCGTAGTATCATTTTACTCCTATGTTGAGAAAAACATAAATGGTCTACATATTTCTAAATGTTTCAATTTCAACAAAGAATAATGACGGAACCATTATTAAATATCTTTCTTAACAGAATATTACAAATCTTGTGCCCAAACTAAAGTTTCCAAAGCTATCAAACGCAGAAGTTTTGTATACAATTTATATTAAAAAGTATCTCTTAAGATCTCGTGGGTAGAAATTCAAATAAGGTTTTGATAACCCGGCATAAAATCTGATCTCTAATTCAATCAATCTAGGAATTTTCATAAAACGTAAAACCATGTATTGAAATATAAAATTGCTGGTTCTTACTTTAGGGAAATAAATAGTTTGGCTTTGGTCATTTCGTTTGCCAAGCCCCAAAATAAATTAAGAAAACATAAAATCTTACGTTTATGAATTTTCATTCATCATTTTGTTGTTTTCGAATCATTATATAATTCTTCCCTTGAACTTTTCAAAATTACAGCACTGCTGCTAACTTCTTCGTTTTATGTGTCGGCAATATCCTTATATGTACATTCAAACCATGCACGAAACGTTCTTCTTTTCCAATCAGTTTCTGCTTTCAGTTTGATCCACCGATTGAAAAGTTGGTAGCATTGTACCAAATTCGATACAATTAAGTTTGTTGAAGTACAAAAGTACAATTTAAAATCATGAAATTTTTCGCAAACTAATCATTAATAAAAATTCGTAGGTATTTTGAATGGAATTTACACGGTAATTTATTAGATTCTTTGTTTGCGCGGTCTGAATACATTCATTCTAATACAAAATTACTTTTTTGTTATCTTATTAATTTTATGTTAACTTTTTTTTAAGTTTTTTTCTTCAAATAAAATTTGTGAATTTGCCTTTATTTAGTCCTTTTTTTCGAAACTAGTTTGCGGTACAATTGGTACAATTTTAAGAACAAATTCAATACAATTTAAAAACCTCGAATTCCATCCCTGGCTGTTCGTTGGCGGCTTTGTTTTATTCCCATATTATACCTATGAAGATATACGAGTACCTTGTCTACATCCGAGTAGGTTTATGTATATACCAATACCTACATAATCATTCGCGCGTCACGCTCAATAAGAATTCCACAATTATGGAATATTTGAGAAAAAAAAATACGAAAACAATATTATGTATGTATGTACATTTTTTCTGCTGGCAATTGCTTGCTACTTTAGGAGCATTTTTCTTCTTTCAGACATAGATATTATAATACATATTACAATTTTTGCAATGTTTGAACTCTTCTCCTTCGTTTATTCAAGGCGAATCTCTGTTGCAAATTTATATTTCCAAATATCCTAGTTATTGTTCACTCAAATTATGTAATAATGACATGCAGTACCTATGTACATTTTTTTATTGCCAGAGATAAAACCTAAATCGTATACATATTTATTAAAAAGATTAAAAAACAAGTCGTAAAACTTCGATTTTATTTTACTTTATCATATACTTTTAACATACTCGTATTAGGTACGAGTATTTTCCAAGCTTCTAGGTAGTTTTATATTGAAAGTCCATTTCGCAAAAAAATAATAGATATAAATAAACCAACTAAGGTATTTTCATCAAACAACCATTGAAAATAATTTTTGAAAGTAGGAAAAAACCCCACATTATAGAGATAAACTTGGAATATACCCTTTCGGCCCATGAATCTTTGCGTCTAAGCGTCAAAATTTTGCCCAAAATAAAACTAGATAGTAAGATACTGTAAAAATACCTGTCCCAAACCATTTGTTTTATCTTAAATGCTTCACAAATTATATGCTTTTTAACAATTGATCATTCGTTGTGGTAATATTTAAAGTATTATGAAAACCTTCCATTTAAATTTACAAAACGACATCATTGTTGCTACCTTCTTTGCAATGTGGTTTGGTATTTATTAATTTTTGGCGCCAAATGAAAGAAATGATTTGATTTAAACTCTTTTTAACTTTGATTTGAAGTTGCTTTCTCTTTATTTTAAACTCTTTTCTTCCTTGATTTAAAGTTGTTTTCCCTTTACAATAATATCAAATACGTTTGTACATTGAATCAAAGCATTTTCACTTTAAATCAATGTGGGAATATAAATTTCAACTTTCAATCAAATACGAAACATTTTAAATCAAACACGGAACGTATTTATTTCTCTTTGAATAACTGTACTGTTTTTTTGTCTAGGCTTTCGAAGTGGCTACTATATACTCGTAGTACCATTTTACTCCTATGTTGAGAAAAACATAAATTGTCTACATATTTCTAAATGTTTCAATTTCAACAAAGAATAATGACGGAACCAATATCAAATATCTTTCTTAACAGAATATTACAAATCTTGTTCCCAAACTAAAGTTTCCAAAGCTATCAAACGCAGAAGTTTTGTTATCTATGTAGGTACTTAAGCATAATTTTTGTAGGTATACAATTTATATTAAAAAGCATCTCTTAAGATCTCGTGGGTAGAAATTCAAATAAGTTTTTGATAACCCGGCATAAAATCTGATCTCTAATTCAATCAATGTAGGAATTTTCATAAAACGTAAAACCATGTATTGAAATATAAAATTGCTGGTTCTTACTTTAGGGAAATGAATAGTTTGGCTTAAGTCATTTTGTTTGCCAAGCCCCAAAATAAATTAAGAAGACATAAATACTTACGTTTATGAATTTTCATTCATCATTTTGTTGTTTTCGAATCATTACAAAATGCTTTACTTGAACTTTACAAAATGACAGCACTGCTGCTAACTTCTTCGTTTTATGTTTCGGCATTTTCATTTCATTCCATTTTGATTTTTAGCGCCAAATATAATTTGATGTGAAATATTATCCACTTTGATTTAAAGGTGCTTTTTTCGCTACAAAAGTATCAAATACGTTTGCACATTGAATCAAAGCATTTCCATTTTAAATCAATGTGCAAATAAAAATTTTAACTTTGAGTCAAGTACAAAACATTTTAAATCAAAAAAGGAACGTATTTAATTCAAGCATAGAACGTATTCAATTCTCAAAATAACAAAATTATTTTTTGTCTATCGAAATTTCGAAGCTGCTATTATTTAGTACTATTTTACTCCATTTCTGTGAAAAAATATACATAAATCATCATTTATAAATGTTTCAATATAAGCAGACAATTACGATGAAGAATTTCTTAGATTTATTTTTTTACATTAAATTGTCTTAAATAGAAATTTCTACTTTTTAGATTTTGTGGTAAAGAATTTGAATTAGTCTGTGATTATAAGAAATAAAATTCGAATTGTTATTTGTAAATCTAATAAGTAAATACGTTTCCACGTTGAATCAAACTATTTCCGCTATAAATCAATGTGGAAATATAAAATTCAAATTTGAATCAAATACGAAACAATTTAAACCAAAGTAGCTACGCATTTAATTCAAACGCTGAACGCATTCATTTCTTTCAAATTCACTGAAAATGCATATACTTGTGCGTTTGTCGAGAAACGATGAAAATTGAAATAATACATGAGTTTTGTTCCATTTCCCCCTTTTTCTCAACCAACTCTATCGATGTGTTGCTTTTTCTACAATGTGTTTCAATATCAATATTTCAGTTTGATTTTTGGCGTCGTGCTTCGCGGTTGTTGTGTGTTGTGTCGTTTTCGTGTGCTACCGATAAAACTATTAAGTGATCTTTTCATAAAGTTCTTTATTTATACCAAAAAAATATAATAATATTTTAAATAATTTTTTAAGTTGGAGGGGAAACAAATTATCATAGGTAAGTGAATTAATTATAATAGGTAAATATAAATTTATATATAAATATGTGTACATATATATGTTTCCGTACAAAGCCGAAATAATGCAATTCTAGAATTACCCGGCAAATCCTTGACTTTCTCAGGATCATTAGTGAAAATTGTTCTTGGATTTATGGGTAAATTCTAGAATTTCATTATTTAAGTTTTATTAGGCAACAATATATATATCAAATATGGAACGCAGTAGCGTCTGTATTTTTCTCCCTCATCTCAACATCTTTCTTTTTCTACCCAAGTGATAATGTACATACAAATACATACGTATTAGTTTACACAACTACTTAAACCATGTTACCAATTTTGTAGTTTTACTGTTCTGAAATTCAGTACCAAATGGCTTCAAATCAAATTTTATTTGCATTTCCGACATTTTTCTATAAGATATATTACCAATTTTAATTTAAACATATTAAATACGATAGCGAATACTTTTGTTAGTAAAATCAAAGAAAAATATTCACTTCAAAAAGTTAAACAAATTTTATTCTACTTTGATCATAAACGATACATTTAACATAAAAGTGGAAACCCTGTCCATTCAAACACGACATTCATGTATTTGTATGTATGCGTGAGCGTAAATTCAACTTTTATATTTTTCAGCGTTCCATTTCCATTTGAACTGTCTGTCTGTATCTCGTGTAATTCTTGGCATCCATATTGTCTGTATATCTTTTCGGGTCGTGTGTCGTGTCGCGTCTTGTTAAAAATAAAATAAAATAAAATAAAGTAAATTAAATAATGGCAAACATTTTAGCCGAAGAAACATTAATCAATTCCAAAGAATTTGAAACCACTTCAGATGTAGGTGACAATTTTCCTCCAGAACAAAGCGTTCAGGTTTTGGACGAAAACAAAAAAATCATCCACGTTTTATTCTCGAGCACAGAAGAAGCAGACACCTACAGATTGGAGAACCTACTCAAAAATTTTGACTTGGAAAGTCTTTTCCCTGTTTTCAGAGGTATGTTTTTAATTTCTTACTAAAGTTTATGCATCAAACATCATTTAAATGCAAACTAATAGAAAAAAGCACTTTATTTTTTGGCAAAAATTGATAGATTTTTGTATGTCGTTTCTTCAATGGCATTTATCATGTGCATAAAATAAATAATTTACTCAAGGCTTTTAATCTGAAAAGACTGTCTTTTCAAACGTATGGTTTTCTGCCGAGAGTAAGCCTTTCCAATAAAAAATCAATAAATTTAGTAAAAAGTGAGATTCTCCTTCGAAATAAGTATTTTTGGATATGCAAAATAAAATCTATAGTACTCATTTAAGCCGAAAAAACATTGAACAATACAAAAGAATATGGGCGTTATCCTAAATGCAGTGTTGCAGCGCATCGTGAATTTTGATGCCCTCGAAACGATTTTCTTCACTCTGAAATTCAATATTTAGTTTTACAATTCATTAATAAAAACTCTAAAATTTAGAATTCGTATTTAATAACGTTATTTTAATGAAGCAAGTGAATAAAAAAAAGCATCAAAATTGACGATGCGCTGCAACACTGCATTTAGGAAAACGCCCTATGTTACTATTTTATAAGAATGTGAAAATTTTCCACCAGAACAAAGCGTCCAAGTTTTGGACGAGAACAAAAAAATCATCCACTTTTTATTCCTAACCACAGAAGAAGCAAACGCCTACAGGTTAGGGAAATTTCTCAAAACCATTGACTTGGCAAATCTTTTCCCAGTTTTAGAAGGAAGCTTTGTTTTAAATCTTTTGCTATAGTTTATGAATCAACAACATCATTTAAATGCAAACTAATAGAAAAAAGCACTTTATTTTTTGGCAAAAATTAATAGATTTTTGTATGTCGTTTCTTCAATGACATTTATCATGTGCATAAAGTAAATAATTTACTCCAGGCTTTTAATCTGAAAAGACTTTGTCTTTTCAAACGTATGGTTTTCTGCCGAGAGTAAGACTTTCCAATAAAAAATCAATAAATTTAGTAAAAAGTGAGATTTTCCTTCGAAATAAGTATTTTTGGATATGCAAAATAAAATCTATAGTACTCATTTAAGCCGAAAAAACATTGAACAATACAAAAGAATATGGGCGTTATCCTAAATGCAGTGTTGCAGCGCATCGTGAATTTTGATGCCCTCGAAACGATTTTCTTCACTCTGAAATTCAATATTTAGTTTTACAATTCATTAATAAAAACTCTAAAATTTAGAATTCGTATTTAATAACGTTATTTTAATGAAGCAAGTGAATAAAAAAAAGCATCAAAATTGACGATGCGCTGCAACACTGCATTTAGGAAAACGCCCTATGTTACTATTTTATAAGAATGTGAAAATTTTCCACCAGAACAAAGCGTCCAAGTTTTGGACGAGAACAAAAAAATCATCCACTTTTTATTCCTAACCACAGAAGAAGCAAACGCCTACAGGTTAGGGAAATTTCTCAAAACCATTGACTTGGCAAATCTTTTCCCAGTTTTAGAAGGAAGCTTTGTTTTAAATCTTTTGCTATAGTTTATGAATCAACAACATCATTTAAATGCAAACTAATAGAAAAAAGCACTTTATTTTTTGGCAAAAATTAATAGATTTTTGTATGTCGTTTCTTCAATGACATTTATCATGTGCATAAAGTAAATAATTTACTCCAGGCTTTTAATCTGAAAAGACTTTGTCTTTTCAAACGTATGGTTTTCTGCCGAGAGTAAGACTTTCCAATAAAAAATCAATAAATTTAGTAAAAAGTGAGATTTTCCTTCGAAATAAGTATTTTTGGATATGCAAAATAAAATCTATAGTACTCATTTAAGCCGAAAAAACATTGAACAATACAAAAGAATATGGGCGTTATCCTAAATGCAGTGTTGCAGCGCATCGTGAATTTTGATGCCCTCGAAACGATTTTCTTCACTCTGAAATTCAATATTTAGTTTTACAATTCATTAATAAAAACTCTAAAATTTAGAATTCGTATTTAATAACGTTATTTTAATGAAGCAAGTGAATAAAAAAAAGCATCAAAATTGACGATGCGCTGCAACACTGCATTTAGGAAAACGCCCTATGTTACTATTTTATAAGAATGTGAAAATTTTCCACCAGAACAAAGCGTCCAAGTTTTGGACGAGAACAAAAAAATCATCCACTTTTTATTCCTAACCACAGAAGAAGCAAACGCCTACAGGTTAGGGAAATTTCTCAAAAACATTGACTTGGCAAATCTTTTCCCAGTTTTAGAAGGAAGCTTTGTTTTAAATCTTTTGCTATAGTTTATGAATCAACAACATCATTTAAATGCAAACTAATAGAAAAAAGCACTTTATTTTTTGGCAAAAATTAATAGATTTTTGTATGTCGTTTCTTCAATGACATTTATCATGTGCATAAAGTAAATAATTTACTCCAGGCTTTTAATCTGAAAAGACTTTGTCTTTTCAAACGTATGGTTTTCTGCCGAGAGTAAGACTTTCCAATAAAAAATCAATAAATTTAGTAAAAAGTGAGATTTTCCTTCGAAATAAGTATTTTTGGATATGCAAAATAAAATCTATAGTACTCATTTAAGCCGAAAAAACATTGAACAATACAAAAGAATATGGGCGTTATCCTAAATGCAGTGTTGCAGCGCATCGTGAATTTTGATGCCCTCGAAACGATTTTCTTCACTCTGAAATTCAATATTTAGTTTTACAATTCATTAATAAAAACTCTAAAATTTAGAATTCGTATTTAATAACGTTATTTTAATGAAGCAAGTGAATAAAAAAAAGCATCAAAATTGACGATGCGCTGCAACACTGCATTTAGGAAAACGCCCTATGTTACTATTTTATAAGAATGTGAAAATTTTCCACCAGAACAAAGCGTCCAAGTTTTGGACGAGAACAAAAAAATCATCCACTTTTTATTCCTAACCACAGAAGAAGCAAACGCCTACAGGTTAGGGAAATTTCTCAAAAACATTGACTTGGCAAATCTTTTCCCAGTTTTAGAAGGAAGCTTTGTTTTAAATCTTTTGCTATAGTTTATGAATCAACAATATCATTTAAATGCAAACTAATAGAAAAAAGCACTTTATTTTTTGGCAAAAATTGATAGATTTGTGTATGTCGTTTCTTCAATGACATTTATCATGTGCATAAAATAAAAAATTTACTCAAGCCTTATAATCTGAAGAGACTTTTATTAAAAATAAAATAAATAAAATTTTATTAAAAATAAAATAAAATAAATTTAATAATGGCAAACATTTTAACTGAAAAAACATTAAACAATTCCAAAGATTTGAAACCACTTCAGATGTAGGTGACAATTTTCCTCCAGAACAAAGCGTTCAGGTTTTGGACGAAAACAAAAAATCATCCACGTTTTATTCTCGAGCACAGAAGAAGCAGACACCTACAGATTGGAGAACCTACTCAAAAATTTTGACTTGGAAAGTCTTTTCCCTGTTTTCAGAGGTATGTTTTTAATTTCTTACTAAAGTTTATGCATCAGACATCATTTAAATGCAAACTAATAGAAAAAAGCACTTTATTTTTTGTCAAAAATTGATAGATTTTTGTATGTCGCTTCTTCAATGGCATTTATCATGTGCATAAAATAAATAATTTACTCAAGGCTTTTAATCTGAAAAGACTTTGTCTTTTCAAACGTATGGTTTTCTGCCGAGAGTAAGACTTTCGAATAAAAAAAATCAATAAATTTAGTAATAATTGAGATTCTCCTTCGAAATACATAAGTATTTTTGAATATGTAAAATAAAATCTATAGTACCTACTCATTTAAGCCGAAAAAACATTGAACAATATAAAAGAATATGTTACTACTTTAGAAGAATGTGAAAATTTTCCTCCAGAACAAAGCGTTCAGGTTTTGGACGAAAACAAAAAAATTATCCACGTTTTATTCTCGAGCACAGAAGAAGCAGACGCCTACAAGTTATGGAAATTTCTCAAAAACTTTGACGGAAGCTATGTTTTAAATCTTTTACTATAGTTTATAAATCAACGTTATTTAAACGCAAGCTTTTTTTTACTAGAGCGGGTTGGTGTTGTTGCAGTTCTTGGATTTGTTCTTTCTGATAGTGAATATTTTGTTGACTTAGCTGCTGATTATGACTAAGGTTTTGTTATTTTAGCGGATGTTTTTGAAACTGATCTTTTCGCACACTGTATGAATAGTCCCAAACTTCAGACATATCATTATTATTATTTGTTTAGTATAGGAAGGTGGTCATGGTGGTGTAGTTAGCAAACAGTTTAAAAACAAAAACTTTATCAATGCACATTCCAATGAAGCTGATGTTTTCAGATTAAAAAAGTTACTTAAAAAATCACCTAATTTTCATTGCCAGTAGTTTGTTAAAAAAAACAAATTCCTTGTCATGCTTCACTTTATAACATTATATTTCTTGCACATTTACTTTTCTTTTATACTTTTTGTTTATAACTGCTTTTAGCAGATCCATTTTTCATTAATGTTTTGCATCGTACATAAATACAAGTTTTAAATTAACTTTTTTTTAATTTTATATTTAATTCAAGTAAAATACTAATTAACTTAAGTTCCGATATCACTTGTAACCGAAAATGCTGTCGTACTCGGTGTAGATGGACCCCAGCGCGTGCGGTATCTGGGGGGGAAAGAGGCGTGGGATTATTAATATTAATTTGTAATTATTAATCATTGTGTCTATTATGTGCAAAAGGTTGAATAATTTTAAAAGAAATGAGGTTGTTTTTTTTTAAATAACTCTTAGTTGTTATTAACTTCCCATAGGGAGTTATAGTAATCGGTCCGGTTTGCAATTGAAAATTTCATGACGTTGAAAGGGCGTTTATTAAAATTCAGTGGGTGGTTTTTTACTATAGCAGCTTAAAAAATTTGAAATGTCTAAAATTTTGGTTAGTTTCAAAAATCTCACGAGCAAATGATGCTAGTGACTTTAAATAAATTTGTTTGTATACAGTGTGACTTCACACAGATTTTATGTGAATTTGGAAAAAAATCAACATACCCTTATTTTTTTTAAATTAAAAAAACTCGAATATCCTAGAACGCAAAACGATATTAGCTTCAGAACAGTCTTATTCTACGAAAAATTACTATTTTAACAACTGGTACAAATTTAAAAAAAAATTAATCGATGTTTTTTTTACAAAAAATAAAAACTACTAAAAATTGGTAAAAAATGTTTTGCGATAAAAAATTGTCGAGACCCAATAATGATATTGACTCCTAGTTTAATTGTTAATAACTGGTTAAACGTTGACAAGTATCGAATTGACAGCTTTTTAAGAAAAAATAAAATGCTGTTAAAAAATCTACTAAAGTAGATAGAATTGCATTTTACCTCAAATATATTGAGGATGAAAACTGACACTGCCTTCGAAAAATTTTTTTTATACATGATACAATCGTTAACAAATGTTTAAATTTTAACCGAACTTACAGTTTTTTAACAAGAAATAAAAAACACTCGTAAAAACTCTACTAAAAAGTGGTAACAAATTATTTTTCGCCTTGAATATCTAGAGAACATTATAACTTAGAAACTTAGATAACTGCAATTTTTCAAAGGTATCAATGGGAAGTTATCAGTGTGGGTCGCACCCAGCATCTTTTTTTCTTTTTACATCAACTTGTGTATAAATATAGGTATGTAATTAGAATTCATGTGAACATATTGAGCTCATATAAATAACAGCTTTTGACTTGAATCTAGTCTTTCATCTTGATGTCAATAATGTAAGAGAACATTGTTGTTATTTTAAAAACGCTCTTTTGTTTCTTTCTTTTTTTAGACACAAGTTATTAGATAGTTAGTTCTTTATTCTTGAGCTCATTTACCATCGCACCGATGAAGCAAATAAAATCCAGAAAGTTTCATCTTTAATTTTGCAAAACCTGCATATGCAGATAAATATTTTATGAGCATCCTCTCTTATTTTTTAAAACTAACAAAACTTTTTATATAACTATCGATTTGTATATACTTCCGTTGGAGGTACATTTCTAATATTCTTATATTTTCTCATTAACTCTAGTTTGTTCTTGTTTGAAATAGACTTAATTTTATGCACTTACAATAAGCATTACCATAAATGATGGCTGTGACAAATTTTTATATTCCAGTATATTAAGGGTTAAGAACTTAAACACTTATAAGTACTCGTACTTGCATTAAGCATAAGTAGTACTGATAGTGAAAAGAAAAATTAAATAATTTTATTATTCAGCAAATAATCAGAATCACAAAAGCAATTAATTTAAAATAATCATTTACGAAATGAGTTATTATCATAATTCGTTTAAACTGTACTGTATAACTCCCAGGTTTTAATATGGAATGACTATCAAATTTTGACAAACATAGGTTTTAGGCCGAGTAAAAATTAAATCTACGAAATTACATAATGACGTATTCTGGATGACTGGCACCAAAGAATATTTGTGTGCGTTTTTTTCGTTATCAGCAAACATTTCCTTTAAAGATACGTCTTTCTTCAATTGCAAAAAAAAAAAAAAATATGTGATAACTGATAAGACAGGATGGCTAAAATAAAAGAGTAGCATCCTATCTTGTCAAAAATTATCAAAAAGGTATTTCAAATAATAATTTTGATTTTTTTGTTTAATTTAGAAAAAAATATAACATTTCGGTCGTTGAGGTATTTGGCGAGAGAAGACATTAACGACATTATTGAAGATATTGGATTACGCGCTGAATTTCGTGAAAAGCTTTTCATTTGGAGAACACAACAGGTTTGACATAACAGCATTGAGTTTATTACATTTTATATTTCAAATGAATCTTCTCGCGGGCAATAAAAATAAAAACTTATGTTAAAATAATTACTTGAATGACGAAAAACATATTTTTAACACTAAACCTACCACGATGGGTCAAATGACAAATTTTAAACTTTTTGTCAGAATTTCTTTGAAATATTCATGTTTTTTAAATTTAATAGGTATATAAAGCATTTTGAATACATAGATATTTTAAAAAAAAAAACCAGTTTTAGTCATGTACCAAATTGAGATAATTGATATATTTTTCGCTAGATATAGTTATATTATGTAACATTTTAAAGACTGGTCATATAATTCGCTTTGGTAGGAACACATGAAGTATCGGTAGGTTTAGTGTTAATATTTTGACATTTACATTAACAAAAATATCATTAACTCGAACCAAATATTTAATATTCAAAATTATTTAAGCAGGGAACCGATGAGGACACGCTATCTATTAACTCAAAAATATCATTTTGGCATAACCTGAATGAGTCTGGGGTGGACACTCCCACTTCCAGCTTTAAATCAAGAAATAGTAAGATTGTGAGTATAATGAAATTTAACGTTTGCTTTGTTGAATGTGCTTTTTTGTAATGTATGTTGTGTTGTTTAGAATTTTTTGCAACTTTTAAATTCTTCGTCTAAAGGAAAGTGTTTGTTGCAATTTTATGCAAATAACAATCACTTGGAAAATGTACATAGGGATGCAATAATACAAATAATAATTGAAGAAGCAAATTGCGAAAACGTTTTTTTAAAGCCAAGTGATTTTTCTGGAATTGTTGATGAAATACTATCTGTTTTTCCAAACGAAAAGGACGCAAAGGTAAGATCAAGCCTTTGCTTTGAAAAAATTACTTTGCAAAAATAAAATAAAATGAGACATGTTCCGCATAGAAAAGTGCTGTATTGTGTGTTGCACGAGTAACAACTTTTCCCTGAATTGTCTTAAGTATTCTACATTCTGACAATTGATTTAAATAGAGTTATCCGGTACAGGTAGTACAATAGGCAGCACCTATTTTTGATTTGAGCAAGTGGTGTATTCTTTTTCTTTACTATAGTAAGTAGTTGTCGTATCACTGCTATGATTTTTGAGTATAACCTATACCTACTCTAAAATGCATTCGTTAAAAAAATTGAACGTACAAGTATTCCTGAAAATTTTTGAAAAATCATAAATATTTAATACAAACCGCCACCTTACAATGTCAACAATCTATTTGTTATTATCGAAAGATAACAGTCTTGTCAGTAGTTTAAAGAAGAGAATTACTTCAATTGTAAACTACGAGGAAAATATTAGGATACTGGTAAATAAATATTAGGACAAAAGTAGAGAACTAAAAATTGCATATTTGTGATCTAGGGTGTACAATTATCCAAATTTACTAAAAGTAACTTTATAAATAAAAAAAATGAAGAATGTTAACTTTGGTTAGCTAGTATTACAAAAAAGAAAAAAAACGCACCAAAGTGTGAAAAATGTCACAATGCTGATAAAAGTAAGAGAAAATCAAATAATAAACAACTTAACGCAGTTAAGACCTTTTATTATAAAATTTTAAAAGGAACCAAATATTTTTCAAAAATATTTTTATATTATTTATTTGATGATAATCAAATGACTTTTTCATTATTTCCGTAGTAAAATTTGAATTTAAAAATTTTAATTATACATTATGTATATTCTTACTTCGGAACCCAGCTATAGTGATTTTCAGAAAACTTTGTTATTAAAAAGATATGATATAATACCAAGAGATATTTTTGTTCTCAATTCTCTCTAAATTTCTTATTACTGACTTATTGAAATCCTAACTACTCCACTGCGTAGTATTTAACGATATCACTACATTAGGCGTGTTTTGTTGAGCTTCTTAATGTACACATTAAGAAATGTTACACATTGCTTATTTTGCACATGTAAATACAACAACAACAAGTTAACAGCACATTCACTAGGGTGCTTCTTATATGGTGGAAAAAATTTTTTTTTTTGATTTTTTAATGGGACACCCACGCATTATGTTCTACCATATAAGCATAGTATATGGTATTTTTTTCGGATTTTAATATTTAAATTTAGGGGTCGCTACCATTCACTAAACATTTAAGTAAAAAAAATTATCAATTTTAACAAATTTTTTTTTAATGATTTAAAATAGGGGAAACAATACAAAATAAGCTAAAAAATAAATTATTAATTGCAAAGATTTTGTAGGAACAGATTTTGTTGAATAAAAGATAAAAACTAATTTAATTTAAAAGTGTACATTTTTTGGAATCAGGGTAATTTTGCCTCTAACTTTTAACAACTAACAATAAATACTCTTTCTGCTCCTCGTTGGTTGTATGTAATTTGTTGTACTCTTTCATCAAAGCAACGCCACGCTCAGCTATGTCATTGACAACTCTTACCGAATTAACAATGTCCCTTGTGGATTTGAACGAATCATCTACTTCCCATGTTTCGACGTCTTTGTTGAGAAAATCATGTGGAGCTCCCAAATTGCGGAAGAATCTTAATGTATAACTCGACACAAAATCTTCTATATTCTTTGAAGAAATAACTTCGGGATCTACTGTAATTTTTTTGGGTGGATATCATTCACTATTCAGTAATTCTAATGCAACATTTCTTTGTGTACATTAAGAAGCTCAACAAAACACGCCTATTACATTGTAATAAATTGAGCTTTATATTCTTATTTTAGGATTACTATTTCATTTCTCGAAAAGGAAAAAAAAACCCTGGTGGTAAATTATATAATAGATTTGGAAATTCGCGGTCAAAGCGTTCGAGGCCCTCCGTTGAAGAAAACGGGAAACTCATAGATTATTCACCATCGCCATCGCCAGCAGACGAAGTTGATGAGTCCATATCGTTAGCTTTAAAAACAGCCTTAAGTCGTGATAGCTCCGACTGGACTTCAGTTTGTGATAAATGGAAAAAAACTTATTCACTTCGTCAACAAGAACTTTCCACTACATCTAATCACTCTTCTTTTTTAAAATCTTGGCCAAAATATGCAGATGCTAGAGCCCCACAACTGGTAATATTTAATTTATAATTATATACATATGTATATCATTACCATTTTATTGACCCATTTTAATCAACCAAATTTGTAAATAAAACACAAAAGTTTCTTTTTCTCCAGTTTTGATTATTTTTATTTTCTTTTAAGATTGAAATTGATTTTGAAATAATGTACCCTGGAAAACAACACCTGTTACTGAGCAAGTGGGAACATTTCAAAATAATTATTAAAATCTATTACGAAGCTAACATCCACAACCCAAATTGCAAGAAGCAGTTGCGTTTACTTAATTCTAATATAAGCTCTGCCAACACACTAAAAGGTTTGTTTTAAGTGTGAAAGTTTTCACACTTGTTTTTTTTTTGAGAATTAAAAAAAAAATAAATTTTACCAATAAGTTTATGCTTGTATAGAAGTTTAAAATTGTTATTAATAAAAAAACTTTTTGATAAAAAAACTAATATTAATCCTTAACAAACTTTAAAACATTCTTTCCTAGAAAAGAATATTATAGTTATATTTAGTAATGCTTTAGTAAAATATAAAAAAATTTAAGATTAGATTAAAATAAGATTTTTTTTACAGATTCTGAAGACTTTGTTCTGGCTATCCTCCTCAACTCGGCCTTACCAGCATCTTCAAGATTCAAAGATAAGAACGGAAGCAACAAAAGGAAAGTGTCAATTGCGGATGCGGAGGAGAGTTTTGCACTGAGGATTCCATCAATTCAATCATATGAGGAAAATATTAGCGAACTGGTAAACAAATATTATAACATAGGTTTAACTATTCAGCCATTTATTTTATGCGTTGGTCAAGATGACTACAATATTCATGAATATTATGTTTATTTAGACAAAACATTGTTTAAGTTTGATAGTTTTATAGAAGCCCTCGATCTGTGCTTCAAAACTTTCCAAGTCCTATCTTTAAAATATCCTTTAGCTTGTCAGTCGTGTTGGTTGTTTATCCAAAAATATTTTTTCAATATTGAAAGCAAATTTGATTTTAAATCAAGCAATGTAACATCTTTATTAAACTTTTTTAAAATTCAAACATAATTGATTCAAAACATGTGATGTGCAAGGTATTTCTTTTATCCTGTAGATTATAGTTTTAAGATTTAATTGTTAATCTCTGTCGCTAAACTTATTATTGATCTTCCAAAGCGTTTTAAATCCTTTAGCTATACAGCCATATTGGCTGTTCAAGGAAAAATATGTAGTTTTTATAATCAAAACTAAACTTTATAAACTTTATAAAACAATAGAAATTACAAGTATTTTCTTCAAATGTTATACAAATTATTAAAGTCTAGATACCCCCATACGTCATACGTCAAATGTCAATAAAATAGTTTTATGATCGAAAGATGTTATACAGGGATTAGTTATTATTTATCCTTTATACAATCACTCTTAACTCTATTTTACTATTAATTCTTAATCTTGCTTTCCTTAAACTTTTCGAATTATTTGCTTTCTCTTTCTTAGCTTTTTCCCCCTTATAATTGTAAAGTCTTATTTCAATACTTTCATGGTCATATTCCTTAAAGTTTGATAAAATTATAAGTTTATTTAAAAATTTTAAAGTGAATTTTTGTATGTCTTTTATATCCTTCGGCATGGTACCCCTTGGGTTGTGTTATGTAAACATTTCAAATACTTAAAAATTTAATTCTTTATATATTTAAAATAAAATTGTTTGAAAACATTATTGATTTTCAAAACATTCCATATACTTTCCTTTCTTCACTTTTATCAGAACTGCTTAATGCAAGCGTTTGAAATGATTATTTCTTTTTCTCCGCGGATTTCTTAAGCATCTTTACTTTAAAACTTTAAGTTTATCATTAATTTTATCAAACGTTTTGTTAGTTGTTTCAATTACATGGAAAACTTTTCTTTCAAAGCGATAAAATTCCGTTTCCTGGATATCCTTGAGGGTTTCACTATTATTTTTTTTTATTGAAATTGATTTTAAAATTATGTACCCTGAAAAATAACACATTTGTGGGTTGTACTTTAGTAAAAATCTTTGAAAAACTATGTTTTGATTCTTTTAACAAAGTACATGCATATGTATATTTTAAAAATTTTCGAGTTTATTTCCTTTCTGTTTCTGATTGCATATCGCTGACTTCGTATAATTTCTACCTTGGTACATCTTGGTACATATACATCATTTTATCTTTATTAACTTTATTTTCAAGACTTTTGGCAAATGTGCTGAGAGCAAATAATATTAAAAGAAGAGGAAAATGACTTTAAAACTTCATTCTTAAATAATGTTGTTAATATCTTTTGGTTATTCCTCAAATAGTTACTTTCAATAAAATTCTTACCTTGCTAGGTTATTTCCTTTACCTATATCACTAAGGTTTTCGCCCCTGTTGGTTGTTCAACTGAAATATTTCTTAATTAAAACTGATAACATTTGGATACGTTCTTTTACTTTTATCCTTTATCGTGATAATAATTTATGAAAAAATATTATTTCAATATAACTGACAACTTTTGTTTCCTTTATCCTGTAGGTTGCAAGAGTTTTTGGTTGTTGCTGCAGTATTTCAATAATTTTTAATTGAATGATCTATTAATTACTCAAAGAATAATTACTATAAGAAGTAATTAAACATGTATATTTGTTTCAAATGTTTAAAACATTATCCTAGTTCAGATGCTCTCATACGTCACCTGAAATATGATCATTTAATTAAAAATGGCAACTTACAATGTAAACAAAATGAATGTCATCAAAAATTTTCTAGCTATAGAAATTTACGACGGCATTTAGAAAATTTGCATAAGAACTCAAAAATCATGGTAGATCAGTCTATATCAAGACCTCATGTTACTATCAATTCTTCTCGAGATTTTGAAATATGCGTCAGTCAAGTGGTTGAACCTACTGAAGTACGTAAGAAATATTTTATTGATGATATTATAAACGACCTAAGAATTAAAGCCTTAACTTTATCCCTGAAACTTTATGCTAGAACTTTTATGCCTCGGAAAGAAGTTCTTGAAATCCAAAAGATGATTTCAAGTTTTTTATCCACTATAATTGATTCAATTAAACTTATAACTTTAGGTGAAATTTCTGAAGAAATTACTAAAGAATTTGACACTTTATTATCCTTTTGCAGTGATCCTTACCAAGAAGTAAAAACTGAACACAAAATGTTTAAAGTATTAAGTGAACTTAAAATATTTCAAGCACCAAAATCATTTGTGATAGAAAACAAAATATCTGAGAAAGTAGTTAAGGGAATCCCTACTTTTGATGTTAGATCTATTAATGTTTATATGATGTCACTTCGATTTCAGTTTAAAACACTCTTTGAAATACCAGGAATTTTGAAGCTTACCTTAGAAAATCAAGAAAAGCATTTAAATCAGGATCACATCAAAAACTTTATCAATGGTGAAGTTTTTAAAGAAAAAAAAAAGATGTTTCAAACAAATTTCATTATACCCTATACTCTATATTTTGACGATTTTCAAATTAATAATCCCCTAGGTACTCACCCATCTTCGATATGTGCTTGCTATTATACATTTCCAACTCTTCCTCAGTATTTACAATCCAAGTTAGATTTTTTATTCCATGCTGCTTTTATTTCATCAAGTTATTTAAAAAAGTGTGGGAATGAAGTAGCTTTCCATCACTTGATTGAAGAGTTACAGCATTTAGAAAATGGAATAGAATTAGAAACAGATAATGGGAAATTGGTTGTGCATTTTATTTTAGGGTTAATTGTAGGGGACAATTTAGGACTAAACAGTCTTTTTGGATTTGTACAGTCTTTTACAGCAAAACGATACTGTCGTGCTTGTACAAGGACCCGTTCTGAAATGAAAGCCGATAGCAAAGAAATTTTGCTGAACTTGCGTACAAAAGAAAATTATGAAAATGATCTTCTAGAAGATAACTTTTTAGAAACAGGAATAAAAAGCAATTGCATTTTTAATACTTTATTCAGCTTTCACGTGAGTCAGAATTTTTATTTCGATTTGATGCATGACGTCCTGGAAGGGGTTATCGTTTATGATGTTTGTAACATTTTAATGGGCTTAATTGAAGATAAAAAGATATCTTTGCAAATTTTGAATAACAGAAAACAACTTTTTCAATACGGGGAAACCGAAATAGGAAATCTTTCTTCTCCCATCGATATGAAAAGACTAAAATCCTTTAATTTAAAAATGACAGCAAGTGAAGTGTTGTGCTTTCTTCATTTTTTGCCACTAATGGTAGGTGATTTGATTGATCCAAAAAATTCATACTGGATATTGTTGACAAAACTTGTAAAAATGTTTGATTTGTTATTTAAAACTCAGTATAGTGAGAATGACTTGATAAATTTAAGAAAACTGATTACTGAACACCATACACATTATGTTAGATTGTTTGGACCAACTCTAAAACCCAAACACCACTTTTTGGTACATTACCCTACAGCAATAAAAAAATGTGGGCCTTTAAAATACGTCTGGGTGATGCGGTTCGAAGCTAAACATAAGGAGGGTAAAGCTTACCTTAATAATATTACATCTAGATTAAATGCACCCCATTCACTTGCCATTAAGGCATCACTGCAATTTTCTTATTTTTTAACTAAAAATAAGTTAGGCATTAAACCTCCCTTTGATGAAAGTATTTTTAAAAGCGATGATTTGTTAAGTAAGGAATATTATTCCGAATTAGTTTCTTCCGGAATCATTTTAGACAATGTCAGATTTTCAGGTTGTGTGACGTATGAGGGTATACTGTACAAAAATAATAATTACTTAGCTGTTGCTGATTCCTCCTTTAAACTGTATAAAATAATTGATTTGCTGTTTGAAAACAATAATTTGTTAATACTTTGTTCCGAAATAAAAATTAAAATGTTTAACGAACACTTTCAAGCCTACGAAGTTGGAGAAAAAATTGGGAACTTACTTTCAAAAAATATTAAGTTTTTCACAAGTCCTCCACTCCACTTATATCAAATAAATAATGGAAAAACTTTTATCAGAAATAAATATTTGTAAAAAATTTAAGCAATAAATAAGCCTTCTGCAGACTTTTAATGGAAAACAAATAATTTTATAAAAAAAATGTGTGTAAGAATTATTCTTGTAAGAATTGTAAAATAAATAAATACGAATCTAACAATAAAATCACAATCTTTGTATCCGAAAAACTTTGTTTTGTTTTATTTTTTCTTAAAAGTTTTAAGTAAAGTTTGCATTTCTTCTTATTTAAATTTTTGCCAAAGGTTGTTTGTTCTTTTTCCAATTTTCAGCAATGGTTGTTTGTTCTTTTTTTAATTTTCAGAAAAGGTTGAATACGGAAAATCTCAGGTAATCTTATTATGTAAAACACAATACATTTTTCATTTATTTTTTAATTTAAACTTTAAACTACGTATATTTAATAACGTAATAACAATTATTTCATTGAAAAATGCTAAAAATAATCCTTAAAACATAAGAAAATGTATTATGTTTTTAATTTACTTTAATGTGTAATATTTTCATTTTTATTTACAGGAGTACCTTATGCTTTTAAAACACCAAATTTAATATTTTTTGTATTACTTTACAATTGAATCCTAAATTAAAAGGGAATTATATTGAAAAGTAATACGAAATACATTAAATTCTACGTTTTTAAGTATTTAATTTAAATTGGCGACATATTTGATTCAAAGTGGCGACATATTTGATTCAAAGTGGCGACATATTTGATTCAAAGTGGCGGCATATTTGATTCAAAGTGGCGTCATATTTGATTCAATGTGGCGACATATTTGATTCAATGTGGCGACATATTTGATTCAAAGTGGCGGCATATTTTATTCAAAGTGGCGTCATATTTGATTCAATGTGGCGACATATTTGATTCAATATGGCGACATATTTGATTCAAAGTGGCGGCATATTTGATTCAAAGTGGCGACATATTTGATTCAAAGTGGCGTCATATTTGATTCAATGTGGTGACATATTTGATTCAAAGTGGCGGCATATTTGAATCAAAGTGACGACATATTTGATTCAAAGTGGCGGCATATTTGATTCGAAGCGGCGACATATTTGATTCAAAGTGGCGGCATATTTGATTCAAAGTGGCGGCATATTTGATTCAAAGTGGCGTCATATTTGATTCAATGTGGTGACATATTTGATTTAAAGTGGCGGTATATTTGATTCAAAGTGGCGACATATTTGATTCAAAGTGGCGGCATATTTGATTCAAAGTGGCGACATATTTGATTCAAAGTGGTGGCATATTTGATTCAAAGTGGCAACATATTTGATTCAAAGTGACGGCATATTTATTTCAAAGTGGCGACATATTTGATTCAAAGTGGCGGCATATTTGATTCAAAGTGGCGATACATTTGATTCAAAGTGGCGGCATATTTGATTCAAAGTGGCGACGTATTTGATTCAAAGTGGCAACATATTTGATTCAAAGTGGCGGCATATTTGATTCAAAGTGGCGGCATATTTGATTCAAAGTGGCGACATATTTGATTAAAAGTGACGGCATATTTGATTCAAAGTGGCGGCATATTTGATTCAAAGTGGCGACGTATTTGATTCAAAGTGGCGATGCATTTGGTTCAAAGTGGCGGCATATTTGATTCAAAGTGGTGACACATCTTATTCAAAGTGACGACGTATTTGATTTAAAGTGGCGGCATATTTGATTCAAAGTGGCAACATATTTGATTCAAAGTGGCAACGTATTTAATTCAAATCCGTGCATACTTGATTTTAAGTTGAAACGTAAGGAAAAACGTAAACGTTAATCGGTTACGTAGCCACTCAAATTAAAGTTGAAACAACATTGATTCAATGTATTTCGGCATTAGGCTAAAAACATTGTGATTTTAACTTTGATTCAAAGTAGAACTCAATTGATTTTACTACGATTTCACAACAATCGGAAATCAAAGTGGAACTGCTTTAATTCAATCATTTTCTACTTTAGGCTATAAATGTTGTGATTTTACATTGATTCAACGTGGTTTCCATTGATTTTACGTTGTTTTTTGGCTCAGTGTAAGAAGCAAGGAGGCAGTCAAGTATCTGGGAATAACATTAAATACGGAACTCACTTTCTGGCAACAGGTAAAGTCAGCAACAGAAAAAGCGTCAAAAGTTACAACGTCACTTAGTAGACTAATGGCGAATTTAGGAGGTCCAACGGCTAGCAAGCGTAGGCTTCTGATGTCAATTACGCATGCCATTCTTCTCTATGGGTGCGAAATTTGGGCAGATGAGCTCCGACAGGATAAATATCGAAAGCAGATGGCAGCTGTACAGAGCGAGGAGCAAGTTCTTACCGAACGGTGTCGGAACCAGCCGTCCTTTTAATCGCAGGAGTGACTCCCATCGATCTTCTAGGTGCTGAAAGGAAGTGCGTATACAACAAAAAGACGGAAATTGGAACGGAAGCGGCATCTAAGGAAGCAAAAGAGCTTACAAATCAGAAGTGGCAAGAGCGCTGAAACTCGGAAACTAAAGGAAGATGAAGAGCAAAGCTGATCAGGAACGTGGCTGAGTGGAATGACCGGAAACACGGTGAGGTTAATTATTACATCACCCAGCTACTCACCGGACACGGTTATTTCAACGCCTTCCTCCATAAGATCGGCAAAAAGGAAAGTCCAGCTTGCTTGTACGGGGACTCTGCAGAAGATGACCTAAATCATACCTACTTTTCATAGATGGGATTCCCACCGCCTAAGCTTGCAAAACAACATGGGTGTTATCATATTATTTATATGTATATAGAAGTTTTAAGAAAATAATGTGGCGTTAAAGTATACGTTTTTAAGTTTGTGCAAAAAAATATAATAAAATAAAATAAAATAAAATAAAATAAAATATAAAATTATAATAAATTACCCATTGTGGAGACATCAAATTTTCAAAAATGTTCAAAAATTATTATTGATTAAAGATCGTAAGAATTAAGAAAAATAAAAAAATGTTTATCAAAATCTAGGTGTTATTTCCAGAAAAATACGATTTTCGAAAACCACTTTTTTACATTTCTACTGTGGGTACTGTTATTTTTAGATCTTGAGTTTTTCAATAAAAATTTTAAAGTTTTAAAAAATTAAAAACAAAAAAAAATACTTGAGAAAATCAAAAACCAAAGAAAATGGTTCTATGCGAGGTACAATTTCCCCATCTTTTGGAAAATTTGTTAGCTTTACTAAATGAGATTTTGCTAGCTAATCAGAGACAGCTAGCTAGGGACCGAGCTAGCTTGTTGGTTGAGGCCCTGGTCCACCCCGGACTGTAGCGCCATCTTAAGTAAGTAAGTAAGTAAGTAAGTAAGTAAATGAGATTTTTGGAATTTCATTTAGTCTTCCCTCTCCGAGTTAATGTCAAGTGTCATCAAAATCTCGTGTTCAATTTTATTTACAAATGTATAACTGAAATTTTTGGATTATAATGTTGGTAAACATTAGCTAATTACCAAAATAGGAGGGATTTTCTCCAGATGGTCACAACATAAAATTCACCTCCTTCTTTTCCGCAGTCAGTGAAAACTTACGCGACCAACGAACCTCGTCAAAACAAGTATGGTAGAATTTTACTATACCACAAGTGGAGCTCGTAAATCGATACCCAAAACCACAAGCACCAATGTTTTAACACAACGAAAATCGCAGAAAATGTTTATGTTTTGAAATCACATCTTAAGCAAAACCTCATTGCAATCAATCAAATAGGTACATACTTACACGAATGTTCTTCTTCGTTTACTGCCAAATTATATTCTGCTTTTGATATTCCTCCTCAAGCTCAAGTTAATGTTGAGGGTTCTCAAGATCCCCGGAATGGAGGAACAGGAACCAATTGAATTTAGTTAAAAGCTTCAATTCGCGACATTAATCAACACTTTGAGGGTAATTCTCCTTTGATCCAGACTGCACAAATAACCTCGATGTACCATATTTCACTAAGGGGGGTTTGAAGTTCAGTAGATAATTCCCACTACAGTTATAACCATCAAACATACACAAACGGTTGAAATTATCTTGAAGATACATTAGGTACATTATACATATATATCGACTTGAGAAAGTGTCTGTGGTCGCCGTATAAACCACCGCTCTGTAATTCGCATGGCATTAAGCAGCGGAGGCCTAAATAAATAATTTACACAATTTTCTTTATACATTTTATAACCTCGAACCTCGAGATCCTTAATAAATTTTGCTAAACGTTGATAAAGTGCCGAGAAAATGTAAATGAGACTAAATTCTGAGAGCTTTTTATAATTGGTTAATCTTTGGAGAAATCTTGGTTCATAAAACCCAGCGTCAGTGGCGTAGATAGGGGGGGGATCAGGGGGATATATCCCCCCCCATTGGGATCGATAATTGTTCAACATAACCAGTCATGAACCAAATAAGTTAAAGAAACGCACTCTGAAATTTTGTTTACGTCTCTCACCAATTGATAATAGGTAAACGTGCAAGAAAAAGCGCTTCCATCCAGCTACATATACAGGGTGTCCTACAGTCACCGCCCCAAACGAAAACCATGGATTCCTGAGGTCATTTTAAGTCGAAAAACTTATGATGTAATTTTCTCGTTCTCGTCCCGTTTTCGAGTTATAACGGTTTTTATGATTTTTGCTCTCTTTTCCCTTAACTGGCTTTATCTTTGCCAAACTACGTCCGATTCGTAAGATATTTTTTATAACCAATCAAGAATTTATTACAGTTTTAGTTTATCTCAGAACTTTTTTTTCTGCGGACAACCGTTTCTCCGCAATTTTGCATCAAACCCAATTTTTTTCGTTTTTTAAGTTGTTTTTTTCACTTTGATATCATTTTTTTCAAAAAAACACGTTAATGAGTATTAATTTTTTTTGTTAATTATTAAAGCCCAGTTCATTTTCTTAAAAAAAAAATATTTTTTTTTCCTTAAAAAGAATATTAAATGAAATGTAATTAACAACAAATAAACAAACTGAGTGAATTTAAAAAAAAAGTAATTTTTAAATACAAAATTAACTTTTTCTGAAGTATTGTGGTTAAGAAAAGGACAAATAAGCTTTGGATGTTTACTTATTTGCAGGATCGTTTGAATGGTTTGGCTGCTCTAGCTATTCATCGCGAAATACCTATAGTAGCAGACTAGGTTATAAGTGTTTTATCTAAAAAGAACAGAAAACTGGATTTTATTTTGTGATTTAGTGCCTTGCATAAGTATAATCGCACCTGTAAAAATGCGTTTTGTAGAAAATTAAAATGGGAATGACACTATACTATTTTTTATTGAATGGCATCAATAATTAAGTAAATTGAGAAGAAAACAAAGTTCTGTTAGTTTCTCTTCTGGTGGTTAAAAATTAAAACAGATTTTTTTTTGTATTGCAAAAGTAAAACCGCTTTTTTATTTTGATCTGTTTTTTTTTATTTTAAGTAAATCTTTTCGGCTAAATTAGTCAAGGATATTGCTGCCCCTATTTTCTACCAATCTAAAAATTGTTTTGGTTATTGGGGCATTATCATGCTGGAAGACATGCCGAACTCGACGAAATCGTCTTCAGTAGGGTACCAAATTATCCTGAAGCACCTGGGTGCAAGCTGAACTGTTCATCTTTGCAGAGGTGAAGGCAAGTACAACCTTACCACGGTCGCAGAAGGCCCCCCAAACCTTACAACTGCCACCGCCAAAGTTCCTCTTGAAAACAAATTTTTTTCCTTTTTCAGATCGTGCCAATATCCGTTAAAACTACCTGACCCATCAAGATTAGACTTTTTTTCGCCACTGAAAATAATCTAGAATAATCTAAAAAAAAAACATTCATTGAATTATGCCATTTGGAATAACAAGAGTTAAGGGTAAATTAATGGAATGTTACTTATGGTTTTCCAATTCCGTTTCATGTTTTGCTGGGCAAATTCTTACTTTTTTTGTAGACTGTTGTCAAGTTTGGAGCTGGCATCATTTTGCACCGAACAATCACTTTACTGCTTTTTAAGGCACGAAAAACCGTTGAAACCGAAATTCCTAAGCCCAATTCGTCACGAACGTCTGGCAAAGAATGCGCCGAATTGGATGCAGCACTTATTAAACGCCTCTTATCTCGACGTGTCAGCTTCTGCAGATGCCCGGGTCTTATTTTCGTCTCATAAGATTCTGGATCTTGTAAGAAATTTCGGACGACAAGATCGAATCTTTAAATTTTCCTACCAATAGCCCTTAAGCTTAATCCAGTGAACCGAAAAGCTTGAATTTTGACTTTTTCCGGATCGCTTAAATGTTTACCACGTGGCATTGTTTATTGTCATTTCGAAGCACATAACTGAATGAAGCTTCAGAGAGGTTTGCATTGTGCGGTTATACTTTTGCAATATATAAAAATCTGTTTTTAATTTTTAAACACCAGAAGAGAAAATAACGGAACGTTTTTTCTTCTCAATTTACTTGATTAGTGATGCCATTCAATAAAAAAATAGTAAAGTGTCATTCCCATTTTAATTTTCTACAAAATGCATTTTTACAGGTGCGGTTATACTTATGCAAGGCACTGTATATCAATATTCGTTCTATAGTTCATATTCAAATTAATGCGTATAGTATATTATCTTTAAAAAATATATTTTTTTTATGGCATACATAATAAATTCAATGAAGTCTTGTTATTTGTTTTTTTTTTTTAATTATTAAGACTTTAAAAAATATGAGCGAACTAAATCTATCCCCCCCCATAGCGAAAAGCTATCTACGCCACTGCCCAGCGTAATAAGAAATATCTTCGGCCAAAAAGCCATTTACAACCTCTATAGGGTTAAAATGAAGACATTTTAAATATGGAGGTGATGGTCTTTGAAATATTCCATCTGGGTTACATTACTTCAGACAAGAAAAAGAAGGTAATCATATGTCTCGTCGGCTAGACTCCCACTTGTCTTTTAAATGCTGTTAACATTTCAAAAATACCGCGATATTTTGTTAAAAGGTTTATAAAATCAATTTAACTTAACGTTGCAAATTGGAAAGTAAATCGTTTGAGATCTATCAGTGTTCGTCATATAAACGTGTTTTTAAAAGCGGTAAGTGTTGTGTATATGTTATTCTCTGTCAGTTCTTCAAGTTTATGAACAATGGAACTAGGAGACATCAAAAGGCAAGCCATTAATCGTACATTATTCTGCCAATCTTCCAATATTCTCTTTGAAAATATTACAGTCGTTTACATATTAAGTACATCTACAGAATTTAAGATAGTTTGTATACAGAGTACAAAGGGAATTCAAGAAAATACCAACCATGTTATTAATAAGAATTAGAAAAAGAAGTGAACCCAGGCCTTGTAGAACATCTGAAGATACAGAAGTCGAAAGAAAATTATTCATTAAGGTATGAGATAAGCCAATCCAAAATGGTGGAGTGAAAGCCTAATATTTTGAACTTTCTTATCATAACACCGTGTTAGACTCCATCAAACACTTTTGTAATTATAATCGGTATATCGTCGCTATCGTTAGTTCCTACTACACCTACTACATTGGGATGGACCTGATCACGTGGTTTGGGTAGCGTGATGCATAGGGCATTGGCTTCTGAAGACTATGTCTGGGTTCAAATCTAAGTCAAGGCCAACAAATTTTTCGATTTAACTTGAAATTATAAAGGCTTAGCACCAATAAAAAGGAGTCTGATATGACCGGCTTGGCACCAGTGAAATAGCTATAACTCAAGCCAATACTACACAAAACTTTAATATTCCTATGAAGCTTTGTAGCCTTACTGAACCTACGTAATTAAGCCAAAACCCGCTTCAGTTAGTTCTAATACCTCATAACCCAGAAGAATCAAGGTACAAAAAAACGTATTGAAGCGATTATAAGGGCTTAGGGACGGACTAAATATTATTCGAAGCTTCGATTATTGGTACTCCTCGATGTCCCATGAGGAGCTGCTATTTAAAATAAATGGCGTATGATACGAGGAATTAGATTTCCTTTTTTTTTGTTAAAATGTAAAGGTATAACATATATTTGTCGGTAATGAGTTATTATTTTTTGGTTACGAGGTATTTCGTGCTCATGGGCATAGTTGAAATTACGAGATGTGTTTTTATATAAAAGTTAATCTCACTAAGAAATAGGTTAAGAGATATTGTATGTAATTCATCGGTTTACAAGAAATTTCCAACGGCTAACAAGATATTTGCAAAAAAGTATGTTTTGGGAAATAAAGTATTACTGTTTTGGTTACAGCTATAACAATATTTTGACGGGAAAATTGTTTGCTATAAAACTGCATACAAATCAAAAATTCGCTATTTTCTGTGTAACGAGGTATAAGAGCAGATCCTGTCCTTTGTATTTTTTTTAATGATCTTGGCCTCGATGACGTTATTCATTAGCTTTTTTCAGCCAGTCTCGTTCCATTGCACAGTCGAAGTTGATTAATGTTACGTAGCATAATCATAACTGACCCTACTTTTAACTGTGAATTGTGAGGTGGTAGTCCACGCAAATCCAGGGAATTTAAAAACTCTGTGGGATAGTTGACTACGTCATCCTGGTTTGTAACTGTGTCAACTGATCTGCAAGAAAACAACTCTCCGGGAAAAAAATTCTGAATGGTTGCATTGAGATCATCAACATTTTTGTTTTTGGCCACCAATATTACTCCTTCACTCAGCCAATTATGGTTTCTGAATTGTTGTCCTATGTACTCGTACGTAAATACACGCTGAATAAGCTCCTCTTAAGTCCACAAAGTGACAAAATTCCGTGAGTAGTGTAATTAATCCGATCGAGGTGTCAACTGCGACCTTACCATTTCCAATATTTAATAACTGCTTCGAAAAGTTTAATCTTGTTGCAAAAAACACTCTCATGTTAGTTATTAGATGATTTTAAGCATGCGTTCAGTTCGTCAGCAACAGTTGATGGGGGAATAATTGGAAGAGTCTGACAAATGTCACCTGACAGCAAAATCATGGCTCAGTGGGCCATCGTACAATCATCCCAAACGATCAATTTGCATATCTGTAGAATCTTAGCCATTGCGCCGTTTTTGACGATGTAGCGAACTGGTGCTTCGTTGATTTGTATGTTTAGTGGCAATTTCAATGTAGAATGTACAGTACGTCCACCTTCTAACAATGTTGCAGCTATTCCAGATGAAGCCAATGCTAGGGCTACTTCATTTTGGGATCTGATGTTTGCCAACAGCAATGAAATTAGGAACGTTTTTCTAATCCCCCCGGCAGCATCAAGGTAGTAACTTCCACCAGATCCACTGTTCACAGCTCCGATCAAAATATCGTACGCTTTTTTTTTGTTGTTCATTCAATTGCACAACATTTGAACGAACTGTTTCGTCCAATACTTTAATATCGTATTGTTGTTCACTTTGCAATTCGTGGCTAAATGCATCGCGCATAGAAAAATTGGGTGGTGTCATGTCCAAACAGACAATATTTAATTTACCATCAAGAAACACATATCTTCTATCATGATCAATGTCTCATTAAAAATTGTTGCAGTAATTTGTAGTGTCAAGACATCAAATTTTTCACAGCTAGGAATATTTTGTATTGGAAGATTAAATTGTCGTTTTTAGTATTTTCCGTTACGTATTATTTATGTTTCTCACCTCTTAAACCTTCCTTGAACTTCCACAAATATTTCAAGATCAAAATTAGCAAAATCGGTCCAGCCTTTCTCGAGTTTTAGCGAGACAAACGAACAGCAATTGATTTTTATATCTATACTAGCCGCCCGTGCTCGCGTTGCTAACTACGAATATTTTTTTTTTTAATTGTGAATCTAAACCATTCTCAGATCCCCTTGAACACACACAAAAAATTTCATCAAAATCGGTCCAGTCGTTTAAGAGAAGTTCAGTGACATACACACTCACAGAAGAATTATATATATATTATAAGATAAGATATAGATTTATACAAAATGGAGTTTGACAATGCGAATTTTATATTTTTAAAACAATATCGCCTAAATGCAGTTAATTCCTCTCAAAATACTCTTGCAATCATACTCTAGACTTTGCAAACACATATAAGACCAAACCGTTGTTGATTTAATGGCAGCAATTTCATTTCATTTTACTAGGGCCCGAATTATTCAGAGATTGGTGCTATATGCCCTCATCTTAAAGTATCTCTATAAAAAAAAAGTTGAACTGTGTAAGGTCCGGTGATCGAGTTGGTCATATCCGTACTTGCTGATATTTTTGTTGGGGACAAATGTCTCTCATCTTCACACTCTAGCAGAAAGTGAAGTGGACTCGTCTTACTGAAATTGGATACTTTTCTTGAATCCATGAAACAGTTGTAATTCTGGTATCAAAAGCTCGTCAATCATTTGGCAAATGACTTCAAACATCCCTGGTTGAAATTCAGGAGGAAATTGAAAATTATGACACCTATCCTTTGTTTTTTTAATTTTCATTAGCTTCGTTAGTAAACAATCGGACCTATTCTACTATCCATCGAGGGGGAATTTTCTTTAAATTTTCACTTATCACTGTTATTCGTTCGAAGTGAATCTGATTTACGTCGGTAATATTGGTTATATGTATTGTACGATGTTTTCCTAGTGATGTGAACGTAATCATGCAACAATACGGATTTTTAATTTGTCATGGAATGAGACTATTAGTCCAGTCATTTTAGGTTTTATCTGCGGAAAAATTCCTAGTGTGCTGAATTTTTGTATACACCTTTATTACGGCATTATAATGAAGATGTGAAAAATCGACATTGATATCGTGCCGGCTAAAAAAGTTATAGGGGTCAAAAGGTCACAAAAATCAGTTTTTCGCAAATATCTCGCGATCTATTGCTCAGAGGTCAATAAAGGTCAATATAAAAATTGTTTGTCGTGAAATTGTCTACAAAAAATGTCTTTTGCATTTTTCTGTAAAATTAACCCTTTTCGGGGTAGAGCGCTGAGAAAGCGAATATATTATGACGATGCACTCGTTTCCTCACCACCTTCGAGGTAGAATGCAGTGCACGTTTTTTTACATGTTTTCCCCCGTAGGCATAATCCATGATATGTAATCAGATTTTTTTTTTATTCACGAGTGAATAATTTTTTATTTGAATACAGAAAAATACAGAAAAATTAACTTTATTATATAATTTGTTTTTATCATTCATTGTCGATATTTTCAGTTTCTGTGTCATTAACAATATTCTTCACTAATATTCTTCGTAGTAGCATTGCGTTTGGGTATATACCAAGTAACGGGTGATTTTTTAAGAGCTTGAGAACTTTTTAAAAAAAAAAACGCATAAAATTTGCAAAATCTCATCGATTCTTTATTTGAAACGTTAGATTGGTCCATGACATTTACTTTTTGAAGATAATTTCATTTAAATGTTGACCGCGGCTGCGTCTTAGGTGGTCCATTCGGAAAGTCCAATTTTGGGTAACTTTTTCGAGCATTTCGGCCGGAATAGCCCGAATTTCTTCGGAAATGTTGTCTTCCAAAGCTGGAATAGTTGCTGGCTTATTTGTGTAGACTTTAGACTTGACGTAGCCCCACAAAAAATAGTCTAAAGACGTCAAATCGCATGATCTTGGTGGCCAACTTACCGGTCCATTCCTTGAGATGAATTGTTCTCCGAAGTTTTCCCTCAAAATGGCCATAGAATCGCGAGAATGTAGCGCCATCTTGTTGAAACCACATGTCAACCAAGTTCAGTTCTTCCATTTTTGGCAACAAAAAGTTTGTTAGCATTGAACGATAGCGATCGCCATTCACCGTAACGTTGCGTCCAACAGCATCTTTGAAAAAATACGGTCCAATGATTCCACCAGCGTACAAACCACACCAAACAGTGCATTTTTCGGGATGCATGGGCAGTTCTTGAACGGCTTCTGGTTGTTCTTCACTCCAAATGCGGCAATTTTGCTTATTTACGTAGCCATTCAACCAGAAATGAGCCTCATCGCTGAACAAAATTTGTCGATAAAAAAGCGGATTTTCTGCCAACTTTTCTAGGGCCCATTCACTGAAAATTCGACGTTGTGGCAGATCGTTCGGCTTCAGTTCTTGCACGAGCTGTATTTTATACGGTTTTACACCAAGATCTTTGCGTAAAATCTTCCATGTGGTCGAATAACACAAACCCAATTGCTGCGAACGGCGACGAATCGACATTTCACGGTCTTCAGCAACACTCTCAGAAACAGACGCAATATTCTCTTCTGTACGCACTGTACGCATTCGTGTGGTTGGTTTAATGTCCAATAAAGTAAACTGAGTGCGAAACTTGGTCACAATCGCATTAATTGTTTGCTCACTTGGTCGATTATGTAGACCATAAATCGGACGTAAAGCGCGAAACACATTTCGAACCGAACACTGATTTTGGTACACGGTTAAAAATTCTGGGATGTTTTTTAATACGGCCCTCGTATTACAGCCGTATGCAATACACGAATAATTTGTTTTTAATATTCCAACTTTATTAAAGGTTTTTTGTAATAATTTGGTATTAAGACTCAGTACATATCCCACTAAAATGTCTTTTTTAATACTTTTCCACTAAAATCAAATATTCAAATATTAAAATATAATATTTCTATATTATAATCTATTACCATTATTATTGAAAACTTATATTTGAATAATTTGTTATTTGATTTTAGTAGAATATCTGGTTAAAAGTGACCATAATAAAATAATGTATTGAAATTTAATATTTGATTGTATTAAAATTCAATAAATTTTTTATTTAGAGCGAAACTCTCGACTGTATTACACTTATGGCACAGTACATTCTAATACACAACAATACTTATCTTTAATATTTCAGTATTACATTTAAGGAGAAACTGTATAATAAAATAGAGTATTGGAATTTAATATTTGATTGTATTAAAATTCAATAAATTTTGTATTTAGCCCGAAACTCTCGACTCAATGCTCAAGAAATACTTTTTAACTCGTACTTGAATTGAATATCGAAGTATTAATTTTGAACACATTAATATTAGATTTTAATACATAGGTATTGATTTTTAACCCTTCGGTATTACATTTTAATATTGAATAGGTATAATTTTGTCGAAAGAAAACTCCGTTAGTTTGTCTCAACACGTCGTCGCGTCAGTCCAGTCGGCAACATGGAGGTCCAAATGGATAATTTAGTTGGGACTTACATTAAAGTGAAAAACGTGGAAAGAAATACAATCATTTAAAAAAAATTAAAAATCAGACTAATGAATCATCGGAATCCTTATTCGTTTCAAATAAAGATATCTTTCTTTCAAGTAAGTAATAAATACCAAGTTAAAGTGCCATATATTTATTTCTTGGAGAGTGCAAACCGTGTTTATTTATTTAAAATTTGTTTTTGTTTTAGTCTTGGAAAACGAAGAACTGGTGAACGGATTTACTCTGAAAGATCGAGACGGTGTGCTGATTCCAGTGGATTCCTTGTGCGATATAGTGAGGCAGTATTCAGGCTGTGCCTGCTTTCTTGTGGTTCTTGACACTGCTGATGGAGAGCCTCCTAATCAAATATGTAAGTAAAAATTTGAAAAAAAAACAAGAAGCAGCAATTGGGAGCTCTCTTCTTTTATACAAAGAAGTAAGTAACTTTTTCAATAGTAAATTTAATTTACCTATATAAATAAATTTTTCCTTATTTTACAGGGATTAAAAGCACTTATAAAAACAAGCACAGCGGCATACATTTTGGATGAGTACGCTAAAGGATTCTTCCCGAAGGGCGTTAGTGACGGCGGGAGCTGAGTATCTGCTATTAATTTTCAATACTATGTGGGTTCAAAAGTAATCCAATCAAATCTTATAAATAGTATTGAAATTTAATAAATAGGTATTAGTTTTCAATACTATGTGGGTTCAAAAGTAATCCAATGAAACCTTAAATAGTATTAAGATTTAATAATCTTGTATTACATTTAAACTCTCTTTGGGCTTAAAACGAGTAAAAAATATATTCAATTTAAATGAAAAAATGTATGTTTTCAATATCCAGCGTATTAAATTCTAATATAAATGCATTAAAAACCAATACAAGAAGTAATGAATTTTATTTTTTTGGTTTAAATACTAATACTTATGTGTGTTACTATTTAATAATACGAACTTGTTTTTTAATACAAAACAGTATTGAAATTCAATATGTATTCTATTGAGTTTGAAAATCAAATATATTCAAAGTATTACATTTAAATACCATTTTGGACTGGTCATATATGCAACCCAAAAAATATTAAATTTAACGCCAGGATTTTTAACCGTGTAATAAAATTCAATGATTTGCAAGCGTTGCTCGTTAGTAAGTCTATTCATGATGAAATGTCAAAGCATACTGAGCATCTTTCTCTTTGACACCATGTCTGAAATCCCGCGTGATCTGTCAAATACTAATGCATGAAAATCCTAACCTCAAAAAAATCACCCGTTATATGGAGAACAGGAAAGCTTATATTTATTCCCAAAATATAGAAAAAAGATAGAATATTAGATGCGTTCTTAGACATAGAGGGAGCCTTCGACAACACATCCCACGAGGCTGTAGGCACAACTTTTGTTAGGAAATGCGTACCCATCACCATAACTAGATGGAAATGTTAGGCACTAAACATACTGTCACAAAAAGGACAAAATGTAAAAAAAAGTAATCACAACAAAAGGCTGTCCTCAGGGTGGTATTATCACCCTTGTTGAAGAGTCTTGTAGTGGATGAATTGTTAGAGAATCTTACCCCCAAGGTATATTCTCCATTGGATTTGTTGATGATGTTGCTATCATAGCCGTAGGTAATCCAAAGGGGACTAACAATTACACGGAAATGGTGTCTATCTGTAGGATTATCAATAAACCCCTCCAAGACGACAATCATACCATTTACAAGGAATAACTTCTGCCACATATGAAACCTATCCATCTAGCTGGTGAAGTGATTGAAACGCAGAGAGGTGTAAAATATCTAGGAATTCTACCAGATAGTAGACTCCTTTTGAACAAGCACTTAAAAGCTATAGTCGGGAAAGCCACAAAAGCCCTAATGATTTGCAAGAGACTTGCAGGCAAGTCATGCAGATGCAAAACGAACATCCTTAGCTGGATATACACTATGATGGTAAGACCAATCATTACATATGGGGAGTTTGCATGGCACAAGAGAACCGAATTATCAAGAACAAGGAAAGCTCTAGAAAAAGTCCAAGGGCTCGCGTGTATCTGTATTACAGGAGCAATGAGAACCTGCCCTACCGCAGCTATAGAGGTTCTCCGCTATCTATCCCCTTTACACGAGGCCATCAGAAGTGCGGCAATGGGAGTTATCTTGAGATCCTCGAAACAAATATCATCAAGTGGCACACTGATGGATCGAGTCCTAAGCAGAATAGTTTCAGATTTTTGAAACTGACTTCCATATCATCGCAATATCACTGAATCTTGTTGAAGTCAGAGTGCAAAAGAATTCTGATGACCTCGACTTTGGGAGCTGTTCTGTACACTATTAGGTCGACGGCATACACAATTGCCCGAGTTAGACTACCTATTAGATCGCTGGTGTAAATGCTGAATAGAATCAGCGAGTTAACACAGCTGAAGATCATTTTTAATATCGAAGATTGCGGTATGCAATTGTTAATGACACAGAAACTGAAGAGAGCGACAATGAATGATAAAAAAAAATTATATACTAAAGTTAATTTTTCTGTATTTTTCTGTATTCAAATAAAAAATTATTCACTCGTAAATAAAAAAAACCTCTGGTTACATATCATGGATTATGCCTACGGAGGAAAACATGTAAAAAAACGCGCCCTGCATTCTACCTCGAAGGTGGTGAGGAAACGAGTGCATCGTCATAATATATTCGCTTTCTCAGCGCTCTACTCCGAAAACGGTTAATTTTACAGAAAAATGCAAAAGACATTTTTTGTAGACAATTTCACGACAAACAATTTTTATATTGACCTTTATTGACCTCTGAGCAATAGATCGCGAGATATTTGCGAAAAACTGATTTGTGTGACCTTTTGACCCCTATAACTTTTTTAGCCGGCACGATATCAATGTCGATTTTTCACATCTTCATTACAATGCCGTAATAAAGGTGTATACAAAAATTCAGCTCACTAGGAATTTTTCCGCAGATTGGCGTTTAAAATGCCTAAAATGACTGGACTATATGGAGGAGTATAAGAAGATGGAGAAAAGTCCAAAACCTAATCAAAACAATTCATCCAATTTTACAAAGATTTTAGCATAAATAGCTATCAAATTGGTTTAGGATAGTACAGTTCACCCGATGGATAGCAGATTGCAAAGACAGAAGGAATTAATTGTACGATTCACGTCAGTAACAGAATAGGTCTGAATGTATTTCCAAGCGTTCCTGCTGTTCGAAAACTTTCCAGTATTGTTCTCGTGAGATTTCTGGCAAATAGTAGTTAGTTACTTGAGTTTTATATGGACGAAACTTAAGTTAATTTTTCAAAATAACGTGCATGTTAAATAATATCAATCCCACTGACTTCTACATCCCAACAATGGGCATCAGTTAGGATTTTAAGGCTAAGTTCCCTTCCAGAGAGGACTGGGATGACAACATCATAACAAAAGACCTGTACACAACTATCTTTACAGATGGGTCAAAGATGTAATTGAGGTGTTGGTTCAGGAATGTTTTTTGAGACTTTGATTATAACTATTAAAGTACTTTCAGCTATTCGAATTATTGGCCACTAAGGAAGTATGTAAGTTACTTAAACAAGAACTAAACCAGAACCGGAATAAGTCTATTAAAACAGAATACCTGTTGTGGCTGCTGACGTTATTAGTTCTAGTACATCATCGTCCAATTTGATACAGCAATACCGGAAGAAGTTATGGCATTGATATGAATGAATAGGCATAGGCGCACAAGCTAGCCACGAAAGGTTCAGCCCTTTGCGCCTCACTTGCTGAAAGAGTCAACTTTCTGAAATTTTCTCTCAATTTTTACCACCTATATATTAAACTCCTAACACTTGATCTGATATCCAGACCCAGATAAAAAACATAGCCATGATCGTTGCTTTCTGAAGCGGTCACTGGCCAATAGAAGAGGCTGCAGCGAAGCTAGGTATTTCTTGCAACACCCACTTTCGTAGCTGTGGGGATCAGCAGGAAAAGGAAATAGTCATTCATTTTCTCTCCAAATGCCCTTCTTAGGTCAAAATTAGAGCCCAACCGTTGAGAAGGACACTTTTTGAGGACATTGACGAGCTTTCGGAAAAGAAGATCAAAGACTTACAAATGGATTCTGGAGAAACTTTGGTTCCTTCTGTACCTTGCCCTCCGTTGGATTCCCTTGACCGCGAGCTAGCGGACTGGGGGTTTATGGTGCATATTGATCCGACCACTAATCGTTCGATCGGATTAGTTGCTGCTTCAGCTCCAGGTCACAAGCTAAGCTGCCTAGTTTGGCACAATGTAGATGTTTCCAGTGCGTGTGATGCTCGGGTTGAGTGAGTGATATGATTCCTTATAATTATCAAAAATCCTGCTACATAATCCTTTTTTGAACTAAATTCAATAGTGAGAATATATTCGCCATTTTCTCCATACCATTTCAATTCACAGTTTCAAACGAGTAAAGGTATAAAAAAAGGCGCACTTCAGGCCTAATTGGGCAATAGGGCTAGACTACCCGTGAAAGTGAATTCTACCTACCTGCATGCTTCAATCTTCGATATTCACCCTCAAATCGGTTAAGAGATTTCGTTTATCAAATTTATATTGTTTTCTTTGAAAAATATATTTCTAATGGTTCAACTATCACTTTATAAAACCGAAACGTGAAACTAAAATATTTAGAAAGGTTTTTGTCTGCTCTTGAGCCACAGTAACGTGTAGGTACTACTACAACTGCCTTACTCCAGCTTTTAAGAAAGAAGTTACAAAGTTTATAAAGTAGGCATTTCGCAAGCTTCTAAAGATGCCGGATATTCAAAATAATTTTTCAAAGCATTTGGGAAAATCTACCCCAAAGGCTGTGGACTTTACGAGTTCAGCAAAAATAAAGTATCTGAAGCAAATATATGCATTTAAAGCCTTTGCATTTTGCAAATTCTTATAAAGAATATCAATATTTATTTTCAGTGAAAAAAAAATTGAAATATATAAAACCGACAAATAAATATGTAAAAAGCCCGAATTGAAATGTTTAAAATATTTGCTCAAATCAATATAATGGATTTCCATTACCAAAATTGAGGCCAATTTGCAGAATTCTATGGAAACATTTAACCTGTCCTATACACACCGAGCTTGCCAGCTGGCAGGCCGCGGCCGTTGCACTGGCCGCATCAGCAGCTTCGTTATCAACGTTGATTCCTCCGTCCCGTCGATTCTCTGACGCTTAACATTTTACTATATGAATGAGCGAAATTAGTCAAATTCCAAAAAGAGGTGGTGCTTCGGGCGAATAAATTGACCGTTGCATGGAAATATTATCCAAGAATGAAAGGCACTTTTGTGAAGCCAGCGCCGGAATCGTTTGCACCATTTTCGAATAAAATTTAATTTACGTAGCGATATGTGGTATGAGTTGGAGTTCGAGTCCAAAACCGAGCAATGGTCTCCACTTTATTTGAAAATTCAAAAAAAAAAAAAAAAAACAAAAAGGTTCCAACGGGCCCAAGCGACGCAATTCAATTAAATTAATTGATTTATTAACGGTGGAAAATATATTTTATAAAATTCATACACATACATAGTACATACATACATTGGTGTGTAACGCATTTTAATAAAATCTCTTCCATGTTGCGCCATTGAAATCAATTTTCAAGCAAGCAACAGACTTTGGCATCATCATGGAGCACAACCTGTGTACAGAGTGGTCCTATACTCGGAGGGACTATGGCATTTTATGGACACACGACCCATGACCCACGATGATGACGAAGTTGAAAACGTTTAACCAGATTTGCGTATAGCAATTGCGAGCTTCATTTACTTTGCACTATGAATTTGAGTTCTTTTATTTTAAGGCTTAAGTTCGACAATATTAATAGTTTGGGTATAAAGTAATTGCACATTAAAGTGAAATGAAGATATTAAACAAAATGGGTGCCGAAGGCACTTTGTATGTTACTGTAAATGGAAATTGGGAGAAATCCAAGTGCAACTGATCAGTAAAGTGGTTTCATGGAACAGTTAAGCTTCACTATAGGATGAATATAAATAAATTGATGGGTGGCACGATAGCCAGGGTCTACAGACTTACAGCACGAATGGAGGAAGCCTATATATTTTTTTTAGCTTCAGTATTCCTTCCTTAAAACTCCTTCTTCTGAGTCACCTTCCTCCATTCTAATCTTAGGTCTTAGTTGGTATGTTAGAATAAAAATTAGTTTGTTAGATCAAATAAATATGGGTTTTTCCCCTACCAAAATTAATTTTAGTAATAGCTTCCAATCGATCGCGGGATATTCACAGTACTAACTATTACACCAGGAGGTCCTTCATTTCCACTTGGAAAAGTTACATCTTGGTTGAGGAACGAAAACTCATTAAAAGGCTAATTGTACCTCAACAAACATTACCATGCGCATACTATGCATTGTTTGCACCTGCAAACTATGCATGAATATATCGCCATATATATGTCTCATCAGTAATATTCCGGGGGTTCTGACTCTGATCAAACCTCTGCCCATGCCCTGAATTAAATGCTAAGGGCAGCGCAGTATATTAATCTCGAACCCGTAATTCGCAACGGGAAATCCGGCTCGAAGGACCAAATGTTATTGTCTAGAAATTATCGCATCAAAATTATCACATACCAAAAAAGTTGATGCAGTGTTTTATTTATGAATACTGTGAAATAAGTGCAGAAGAAGGATTTAGCGCAAGCCGTTGTCAAAAGTGTTATTAAGAAAAGACCCTCAATTTATAGATCTGCTATAATCTTAGGCAATGGTACCAGCGCTGTTGTTAAACGAAAATCTACCCTTACATTTCGCTACTTCTTGGGCTTAAGAGCACAATTTATAAACAAAGCCCTCTCTACTGTTCCTTTCTAAAACATAAATCAAAAGTGGATGAGAACGCTTTAGGGTATTCTGAGTAGGAAATTCTAAGGTTGTACAGCGACATCGAAATATCTAAAAAAGAGTTGAGTGTCAACTACTGAAGTGGTTGGGTTATTAAGACTAAGAAAATATTTTATTTTACCAAAGAGAGCGAAGTAGTTGAGGAAAACCAAGACTCAAATACACACAAATGGAAACAAATTACCGTACAAAACTGGGGACAGTTAACTAGGGACCAAGCTGGTTGGAAGCAGCTTGTTAGTTGAAGCCCTGGTTCCGGTATGTATTACTGTCATAATTTTTTTCTTGCGACTTATAGGTACTATAAGGCAAGTTATGCATTCGTTAAAACAAATCGAACTCAAGATTTTGATCAAAGTTGACATTACGAAGACAGCGAAGACCAAAAAAGTGGTCCTCGCAATTCTGTCTGTCTGTCTTTTTGACTACAGCCTAAACGGCTTGGCCAATTTTTTTTTTTTAAACTAGGTAGAAAGTATTTTAAATTTTTCCCCCCACAGGTTTTTTAAGACCAAAAATAAAGGAATTTTTTTCGAAACTTTTTTTAAAAATTTTTTTTATTTTTTTTTCCTCAAAAACTGTTCCACAGATTTAAAAAAAAAATACAACAAAATTTCATTTAGTAAAGCTAAGCTAAGCTTAGTGAACAAAATTTTCCTTAAAATTGTTATTAATGGTACTCCCCTTGGAACCCTTTTTTTTGTTTTTGATTTTATCAAAAACGGTACAACCGATTTTGATAATTTTTTTTTTGATAAGGCTTCCCTCCCCAATGGTTTGAATATTAATGTGTAAAAGATGTGAGAAAAAAAAATAATTTTACCTAAAAATAACGGTACCCACCATACAAATGTTAAAAAATGGTTTTCAAAAATCGTATTTTTCTTGAAAACAGAGCCTAAAATTTCGAGGTACTGACTGTACCTACCATAGAAACATTTTTTCAAATTTTGAATTTCTAACTATCGGCATAACTGATATTAAAGAAATTTTTTATAGAGAAGCTTCTAAAAAGAGTGAAAAACATTGTATTTCAAAATTTAACAAAAAAATATTTTTCGAATTAAAAAAAAAAATCCTTTTTTTTCATCACATGGCTTCCTGTATTTAGATGCAACTACTAAAGGAGTTGTTGTAGTCATTTAAAAAATGAATTTTATGCTTATGAACACTTTTTCTCTAAAACCATTCATTTTTGAAATTCTTGGTCTTTAACATAAGAGCAAGTTCGTGCGACCCAGTAGAATATTTTATTTAGTAGGGAAAGAGACAGAGAGATAGGAGGAATGTATACTGATCACCAAGAACCTGAGTGTCAAAAGATAACAACTTGAAAGTAAAAACACCTGTGGTTTAATTGTGAATCCACCCAAAATAAGAGTAGCGAGAGAAAATTATTAGACAAAGAAGAGAGGAGACAAATATTCTGTGTACAAAAAAGAGGGCGTACGCGATTTCAAAGCTAAAAGAAAGATTTTCAGCAGCTTCCAAATCACCATCATGATAAAAACCGACTGATAGTCAATATTGAAGGAATATACTGAATTAAAAAAAGGAACACCAAGTAATTATTGAAGTATATATATGTGCGGCGCATGCATCAAAGAAGAAAGCATGAGTAAACTATAATTTCAATATAACACCATCTGCGAGAATCCTATGTCTTTGCACGAATTCTTGAAGCATATTCCGTTCGTCTTAAGCGGTACAACAACATTTTAACCAACAAGTACTATTTATCTTCAAATTCTGAAAAATACAATCGAATTTCAATTGGCGAGTCACCATATTTTCATCGACTTCAAAGCCGCATATAATAGCATTCATCGTAAGGAGCTGGAGGTCTACATAGTTACATAGTGATAAAAAAACTCGGGATCTCGAAGGAACTTTAAAAAAAAACACGGTATGCAAAACGCAACTAGCTTTTCCTCCAATCTTATTTCAAGCATCCCACACGGTTTGGCAATGAGATTCGTATAAAGAAATACGGGCAGAAGGTTCACAGGGATGGCCTAAATACAGATGTCACTTAATATACTCACTTCGGTGACAGAAAATTAAGCCCTGAAATAGTTTTCTTTTTTAAGGATAAAGATTAGTTGGCAACAAACTAACTTTGCCGAAGACTCTCTTGTCCGTTCAAAACAAGACTGAATTATGTATTTGTTTAATCGATTTCAAAAAGGCTGTCACATAGAATTGTTCTCCAAGAGTCAGATTTACATCGTAAAGATACACTCAGAATCCTGTTCTTTGTAATTCTTAAGTAAATACAGTTGAGCTTAGTTTTCAAATTCCTCAGGAAGATTTGTGAAAGGCGCAAACTTGCATGAATAGGAAAATTCTGTCTAATAAAAGGCAGCCTTGACAAAAATGGATTAGAACGTTGTAAAATGGTGTGGAGTGGAGGAAAAAATACCTTTAACCACTAAATATACTGGCAGTAATAGCTACATGATACCAACCTGGTCAAACGAATTAAAGTCCAACGACTGAAATAGTTGGGTCTTATAGAGCTAATGGACCCAAAACTTCTGGCCGGTAAGTCTTGATATTGGTCTTGATTCTTCTATTCTTTAACAATTGGAATAATGGAGTACATAATTGGTCATTACCAACAGAACAATAGCGATATATAATTATTTTGAACTTCATGTTGTCCCATCGGCTATCAAAAAATTCAATTATCCCACGGCTTCATCAGTCAAAATATCAAGATCATCTTTCATATAAGGTGCTAAATGTGTCAAAAAAATCACAAGAACATTGTTTTGAGGTGTAGAGCTATCTGTTTGATTGATATAACTCGAAAGAATCCTTAGAAGACAACGCAGCAGGCAAAAAATTTATAACCGAGAGCGTTTTTCGTTGGGTTAAAAACAACATAGTCTCAGGTAAAAACTACGTAATGTTAGTTGCTAACTCGATTAAATGAAATAATTAAAATCAACAACTGAGAACGTTAATTTAATCGAAAAACTTCTTTAGGTTATTCGCGAAACTAGAATAAATTATTTCTTATTTAATATTAAAAAATCTTCTTTGTAAAATTAAACTAATGATGATGTTGTTTACATTAAGCGAGTATCTGGGTTAAAACAATTGACCAGTTTTATTAAATTTAACTTAGTAAATTCGTTGAATTTTCTAAGAGTAAATTAATGATTTAACAGAATGGTGATGATTAAAATAAAACATTAAATTCCTATTTTAACTGACTGAACATTTTTAAAATTGAGCAGCAATTTGGTTGAAATCAATCAAATTTGTTTAATGAATTAACCGAGTTGAGTCGCGAAAAATAAATCGGATAAGTTTGCAGGTTATATGTTAGCAGTCTCACTTGCTTAATTTTACACGACTCTTCCGTTGTTCTTAACCGATAATTTTTCTGTGTGCAGTTTTATTTTTTGCCTAATATAACTGCGGTAAGAACAGTAAACAATTAAAATAGCCTCTTATTAGAGTATTAGTATGATACTACTTGGCAATTTGCTAACTTTGTACTAGTTTACAAGCTTCTTCTTCTTCATTCTTAACTTTACACATTTTCCAACTAGTATCGTACTTAGCAATTTTCTTAGTAAATTCCTTCTGAGCACACCTAAAATAATGACAGTTCTTGCAATAGTTTTTTGACCTTTGTAAATGTCAAAGAGTCATATGAAGGTATAACGATACTTAAAAATTAAAATATGTATTCGATGATTTTAACTTAAATAAAAGGATGGCGAAAGTATGATATTAAATTGGATTAAAATTTGCAAAATCATTTTTTAACTTGGTTGAATACCAAAACAGCTTTAACATTGTACTAATTCAACTAAAATTTTGTTTAAATGCTTTCATCGCTTTGTATAAATGAACCTTTTTATCTCTAAAACTTCGGCAGACCTCAAATCATTTCGAATGACAAACTTTTATTCTATTAAATGAAGTTAAGTTTTGTTATTTATCCACACGCTATAGAAAGGTAAACAGGCTCCCATTTCTTCAGCTATTCACTAACTCCTCAAACGGGTCAAATATACGTTTTTGTTTTTCAAGAAATTCGAATGACATGGTATGATAATTAATAATAATCAGATTAAAGGTTTTCTCCTTGTACGCCACCGTCTTATTACTTTCACCCATCCGTCTTTCGAATTTAATTGAAAATTGACCCTTTATGCCATTAAAATTCTCTGCTCGAACACTCGAACACTAAAAAAACTTTTAGTAGAAGATTCGTGAGAACAAAAAATAACATAAAACAATTCTTGGACATCCATCTTGGTTTTAATAGATAGATGATTTTTTTAAAGGTTTTTGTTTTTTTTTCGGAAGAAGACGCTATCCCTAAGGCTAATAATAATTTCAATTTAATTTCGAACAACACCCTTTTTTCTCTCTCTCGCAGCCCCTCCCTATGTCGAATCACTCTACGATGACTATCAGCTCAAGGGGTCAGTCTGCTTTTGTTTTCTTGATTTTATCCAGCCGGGCTTCTCTGGTGCTTTGTTATTTTTGCAACTTAAGGGTATTTGAAACGAAAAGCTGACCAAATTTGATGGCGATTTTTTAAGACAAAATTATATTTTCAAAAAAGAATCAATAACAGCACCTTATTTGCGGGGTATCAATAAAAAGTAAATGATATAAAAGGGGAATAGTTAGACATAAGTTAAATTGTTTGATAAAATTTGAGCTTATTTAACCTCAAAGTGGTTACCACCGAGTACTGATGGTGTCCATCCGGATTTGACTTGCGAAACTTATAGTCGTGAATGTGAAAAGAAAGTAATAAAAGCAACAATAAAATCTTCTGCCGGAAATGACTGGCTGAATAAGTTGGTCATGATCTTGGACGAGCTCTTGAAAATTCAGTAGAGTGGATTACAGGTCTTGTCAGCAGTCTGTAAAACAAGTGACAATACGTAAGCTTTTATGACATTATAAGAACATTATCATTATTATCCAGGATGCTGAAAAAGAGATAGTGGTGTATGAAGCCTTTACGGCTCAATGCTGACGTCCTTGCGGATTGAGTCTTCCAGTTATTGAGATCGGTACGTAGGTACTACGAAACAGCGAAGGTAACCTTTTCATCTAAACCCAGTAAATGTTGTCAAAAACATTTCCAAGAGCTGCTAAATAAGCATTATAAAGGCAAGAAAATCACCTATTTCAGCAACCGGTATGGAAAAGGATTTCCGTACTTAAACGAAGGTACAAGTACAAAGATTAATAAGTTTACGGAGACAGAACAATTCAACACATGAAGGAATCAAACCTAACTATTTCAATACAGTCCACAGTCCACAAATAAGCTACATTCAAAAACGTCAAACATTTAATGAAATTATTGTGCATTCGACTATGATTATTTTTTTTTCATTTTTATTGATCTTTTTATCTTTTTTACTAATTTTTATATATTTATATACACACTTAGACCTCAACGTTTGGTCCTTCGAGCCGGATTTCCTGTTGCGGGTCGGATAAATGCTATATGCATTCATGGCATAGCTCGGGGCTTGATCAATATCCCTGGAACAATAACAATGGGATATATCTTGGGATTGAAATATTCATAAAAAAAATTAAATTTGGTGGTGCAACAGCTCGAAGTGAACCAGGACCTAGTGACTTACAACTCTCAACCATTCCTGTGTGCGTGTTACCAGGAACGGAGGGGACCTACAATTTTCTGCCGATTCCGAACGGCTAATGAGCAGCACTTTCCATGACAAGAGATACTCCTGGAGGATTTGTCAATTCCTCGCAAGGGGCAGTACACCCCTGAAAAAAACTTTCTTGCAGCGGCTGAGAATTGAACTCGAGACCTTCCGCATGACAGTCCAACGCACTAACCATTATGCCAAGGGATACTACGAAATATTCATACATCCGTTTTTTATAATCTCGCTTATCTTAAAATCTGGTTTTTTGTAATCCCATATCTCATTACCCTCATTTTTCAATCAAAACTAGTTTTGGAGGGATTCGGAAGGATTTTAAAATGCTGAAGTTTAAAAACTGGAATTATAATACAACGGGTATCGGGACTTTAAATAAGCGGGATTTTAGAAGACATGTTAACAAAAACAAAACAGTTTTAGTAGACGTATAGGTATGTAAAGAAGAGCTGTGCCAAGCGTTCATTTTGAAAGATCGAATCAATCATTGATTGATAGGTTCAAGTATTCGATCTTTTCAATCAATCGTTCATTCAATCAAAATCATTTTTCATCCGAACGAGATAAAGACCGACACGAAATGTTGTCAATCGTTCATTCAATCAAAATATCTTTTTTTTCAATCGTTTCGTTCAGACCGAGACCGAAACAATGTGAAAACGAACGAAAGTTTGGCTTTTTTCTACTTCGTTCTCGCCATCTACGTTTGTATATAAAATGAGGAATATACATTCTGTTTCATGTTTATTCCTATTTGGTATTGTAAAATGATTGAGAACGTACTGAATGAACGAAACATAACTTTATTTCGTTCGTTTCGTTCATCGGTTTCAGTGGTAAGAGATTGACATTAGGATTGATTGATTAGGTCTACTTTGATTGCAATCAATCAATCTTTTTGGTGAACGGGTCACAAAGACCGAATCAATCGCGATTGACACAGCTCTAATGTAAAGTAGGTTTAAAAATTCAAGTAAAACAAGGCCGCAAAATCTAATTGCAAAAGGAAGAATATATTATATTGAAATGCGCCTTCATACTCCAGATCTACAAAAAGGCGATTCGATATCTTGCAAGAATTTCCAGGAAATATCTCTAGTTAACGTCTAAGCTACTCAACGTACTGTATCAGCATCTTAAGCCGTTCTGTTACACTTTAACCAACAATTATCAACTGGCATATCGACCGATAGACCAAATCTTCACATTGAAGCAAATCCTGGAAAAGATAGAAGAATTACAAGCTGAAACTCACCTGTGCCAATGGAAGAGAAAATATAACTGCAAATTCTGTTAACTGTACGAAAATGTAGATGTACTATTTTATTTAGTCAAAACACGTCGAATACATTGACTCAGCCACATCGATCGCGTGCACAACACAGCCTCAGCCAAGAGTGTCTCCGAATTGCAGATCCCAGATTCAAACATGGAAAACCGATCCTCCTGTTTAAAGACCAAGCAATTGCAGATGCCCAAGTACTTGACTTAGATAACTGGTATGAAAAGTTATTCAATATTTACTGTAGGTATTTTAAACTTTACACATAAATGTAGTCTATTATTTGTCTGTGATTATAAGAACACTTTAACTGATATTATAGGCTTCTTTCTCGAACGCTGGCACCTTCTTGCGAAAATTTTTTAACAAAGATATTATAAATTTGTCGGAAAAAGAGAGTAGTTTTTCACAAAATATATTTTTTGTACAAAAAAGTACAAGCAATTTTCGAATGTAGAGTTACATAAGCTACAATTTTTACGTTAACATTTAAAATTAAAATGCACGACTGGGTAGCACGAACTTACTCTTATGTTAAAACTAAGAATTTTGAAAATGAATGGCGCAAAATTTTAAACATTTAAAGCCTACTCTAAATCAATTTTAGAATGGGAGTCGAATCTAAATATTGAGGATAAGACGAGAACCGACTTTTTGTTAATTTTAAAGGGACATAAACTATACTTTAACGTTAAAGAGCTCGCCTTACTTTAACACCAGCAAATAGCTATAGTTTATCTTTTAAAAGTATACTTTATCCATACTGACAATGGTCATTTCATACCAAAGCAAATCGAAGAAAAAATTTTTACTGGTGTTTTATTCGATTTTTTAAAGATGTTTTTTGTAAACAGACTGGATCACTGAATATTATAAATTCGAAACAATCGTACGAAAGTGCTCTACGATTAACAAATCTGTACATACGAATGTACATAATGTATGTATGCACGCCGCCGCCGGCCGAGACGAGTATAGCTAAATGAATCTGCACCTTGCAACAACAAATTGATTTTTTATTTATTTCCATCTAAAATAATGTAAATAACTTATAAGCAATCAAAATCTGTACCTGTCTGTTCTTTTTACTTTTTTTTGTGTTTTTAAAATTGTGTGAGTTATATATCTGTCAAATTAAGGGTTGTTCAACGCAAATTCGCTTAGGTTCTGTTGTAAAACCCACACAGTTAGAAGAGTTGTCTAACGTGATTAAAATTATGAAAAAGTTATACGAAGTCTCCAAGCTAAACGACTGCGTTAAGTAGAGTCGGTTTTTTGCTTAAACGAGAACTCTTTAAAATTGTGCGCCAATGTTTTAAGGGAAAAACTGTTCATAATCATAAAATTAATTTTTTTAATGACTAAAACATCTCCTTTAATAGTTGGATTCCATGTGATTCAAGCTAATATTATCTTATATAAAAATAAGAATTAGAAGTCATTGTAGTGGTTTCATAAAAAAATAAGCTTTTTATATACAAAATTTTTTAAACATTTTTAAGAAAATCTTTTGGTACGCCAACTCAAAGTTTTTATTATTGTACGAAAAAAATTAAATTTCCAAGAAAAAAATATGAACCATTTTTGAGATACCGAGTTTTCCTAAACAAATTTATTTTATTTTTCAAAAACTCAAAAAACACTGTTTTTAAAGTTTTGAAATGCAATGTTTTTCATACTTTTTAGAACCTTCTTAATACAAAAATTCATTAAAATCCGTTATACCAATATTAAGTAATTAAAAAAAAATTTGTTCTATGGTAGGTACAGTCAGTAATATCTTAATTTCTTTTTATTGAATTATAGTCCGTACAAATAAATCGAAAGAAAAAACTTTTATCAAAATTCTAGGCGCCGCCGCCGCTTTCGAGAAAAATACGATTTTTGAAAACCATTTTTTAACTTTTGTATGGTGGGTATCGTTATTTCTAGGTAAAATATTTTTTTTACAAATCTTGTAGATTATATTAAGAAACTTTTATTTATCAAGTTAAAAAAAATTGAGCATGAGGTTTCGACATTTTGACTTTTGAAAAAAAAAAAAAAAAAAAATTGAATATTAAGTATAAATAAAATAATATTTAAAAATATCAAAAACAAAAAAAAACGTTTTCAATTTCCGTTTTTCGAAAAATTTTGGTCAACTAAACGAATATTTTTTAAACAAAGAAACCCTTCTATTTAACTTTGTAACTTACTAAAATGACTTTATCATTTTACTTAAAATCATTTAAAATTTTGCGCAAATAGTTTTAGAAAAAAAATTAAAAAAAACATTTCATCCACCGAAAAACTTTAGCCACAATCCAAATTTAAGGTTCTTTTCAGGAAATTTTAAGGACATTCAAATAAAACTCTCCACCGAAAAATTCAGCTCTGTAGGAGCTAATATTGAAACGCTCCTTTAGTATATTATTGTCAAATTTTATTAGTTATTATTATAGGCATAAGCATGCGTTTAAGAATTCAAATAAATTCCAAAGACAACTTTTAAAATTAATTAATCACGTATGTATGTTCACATACAATTTTTGTGTTTTAGACATAATTAAAATTTGGTGAAAATATTTCATCATTTTTGGATAACAAAATCAATTTAAGGAATTGTAATAAAAAAGTAAAATACTGTAAGATTTTTGAGGAAAATCGATTTGTTTTTACATTTTGTTAAAAAAATAAGAACTTCCCATGCGAAATATTTATTTTTTTTTTCTGAAAAATCTTCAGCTATAACTGGTTGTAATGTTATCCAGTATTTACTGTTCTGGACCGTGTATATGTATTGCTCACACATTTTCAAAGGGAAGACGGGATGAATTGTGGTACATTCATACTACGTCACTGCTTTGTCCAACTGATTTCCAAGCGCATTTTATTGGTTCTCCAACAGATAAAGGTAATATTTAATATGATTGAACTTTTTATTCGTTTCAAATAAAATTTGTATTATAATTTTAGAGAAGTTCAAAAAATGTTCAAGTTAAGCAAATAAAGAGATCGATTTATTTTATTTGATTTTTTTTCCAGATTATAACATCAAATGCCCCTATGTGGAGTCGTAATCGTCTGTCCATCAAGTCCTGTCCGCCTTTCCGAATAATTAATTTCGAGAAATTTCAAAATGACCCTTTAAGCTAATTTGGAATTCTTTTGCGCGGCGGCGGCGGCGGCGGCGATTCTTCCGTTTTTCCTTCTTCTTCTTAGCTTTTCCGACTTGTGTGTTTATTTTCATAAAGTTTTTCTTTGCATTCTTATCTTTCCGTTGTCAATTTTGGAATTTTTTCTTCTGTTTTTTTCATTTTTTTTTTAATCTTTTGGACCTGCTTTTGTTATGAATTTACCTACGTCCTCAGCCCCATCTATTTGTGGGATTTAATTTGAAGAACTGAATTCATTTAATAGAAGATCAAGTCAAGTGCGGTTCTTGACTTTCGATTATTTATCTGTCTGTCGATTTATACCTCAAATGTTTTCAGTCAGTCTCAACAACAACAACTGCTGTTATCCCACATCCAAACAAGAAGATGAATACAATGATGCTGGGGACGATGCTGCTGACCGTGGATGGAGGTAGGTTTTGGTGTTGTGGGTTGCTTAAAGGTGGCTCCTGTTGGATCCCGAGGAGGCAGAGCATTGCTTGTTTATCTTAGGAAGTATAGGTACACAGAAAAGAAATCGCATTGGCATTGTGGTCGACGGAATTAATCCGGCTTTTTGTTTTAATTTGAACTATTTGTTCCGTTTGTGGGCTCGCTTGAACCGACCGATAGCCGGACGGTAACTGTGAAGGATGTACTAATTTACCTTCGTCAAAAACTGGTGACGAGATGGAAAGGATTTACACACTCATCCTCACCAATCCTGCGGAAAAAGATGGATTTGAAGTTTGGCCTGGTGATGAATGAATAAACCGCAGAATTATAATACAAGTGGATTGATAGGAATTTTATTAAGAAAATTTCTTGATTTTTATCTCTTCCTCTTTCGGGAGTTCTTCATTTTTTTTTTATTTTTATTTGAAGATGATGAAAATAATAAACAAAATAATATACACAGAAAATATTAAAATTAATTTGTTTCTGAAGTTTTGTTAAGCCTGGTGGGGAGGGCTTAACGAAGTCTGCGAATATTACTTGTTGTTTTGTTGTTTTGTATTGATCCATCTTGATGGGTAGGATAGACTTTGGCAAATAAAAATAAAGGATACTTTTTATATTAGGAAGGATTCTCTTTGCTGTGAAGTTTGTGGATATTTCTGTTGCTGAAGTTGTCTGGTCGAGGGGTACAGAAGTTGAGGATTCGTTTAATTGTATTGCAGGTATTAACTAGAGGAAGTTTTAATGATTATTTCTTTTTTTTTTTTTGCTGCAGCCTGTTTTGTTGTTTTCGATGCTGTAAATTTGGACACTCTATTGGATTTTTTTCTTTCTGAAGGTGGAGGATTTAGAAAAGTAGAAGTGAACAGACATTATCAGAGTCATATAAACTTGTATGATTATTATAATTATTGTTATAAAGTTGGTATCGATGTAAGGTGTTTTATTGGTTTCCTGTTTTTATTTTGAACTTTGGTAGTTCGGCCTGGATCAAAGATTATTCACTTTTAAAATAGAGATATTCCCACATAGTCGTCAAATTGATCTTCTGATTCATGCCATTTTTCCAGCCTGGGAGAAGAAGGTTTGTATGTAAGAGGATTGGGAGGTGTTTCAAATGTCGTCAAAAATAATCTCTATTTTAGAAATGAAAAATTCCTTGATTTTTAAAATGACAACGAAAATCATATCGACAGTTGAAATAGTTGACGTTTGAAATATAATTTATTAAAACGAGGATTGAACAATCTGCTTGGTAAAAATGTCGATTCTTGTTCGACGCCCAGTGAGAATCAACATACAAAGCTGCAGAAAAGAAACAGATTTAAGCAGACTGATTTTTGGTACACAGCATGTTGAGATAACTTATAAGTTGTGAAAAGTTCTCAGCTATCCGATTGCCTTTAAGTTCGACAAAATTAAATCCTCTTCATTTTCTTATAAATTCGTATTGGGTTGTTGCACGCTATACAAATAGAGAAGTGTATTGTCTGCGTGGTTTTCTAAAAATTAATGATTTAAAAAGATGTTCAAACATTCTGTAGGATTTTAGTCAGAATCGCCTCTAATAATGGATTAACGGATTGCTTCAATTCGTTTAGATTTCTTCGGTTTTTTGTTAAAAAAAAAGTGCAGATCCAGTCAGGTCAGGTTACCTTGGGTCCAACGGGATTTGGATTAACTGGAAATCAATTTATTTGGAAATTTGTATTGCAATTCCGTCATAAGCCTATGGCTGTGTGTACAATGGCTCCATCTAGTTTAAACCAAACTGAGTTGAAAAGGATTCTCTTTCGACATAATTTTCAGTAATCGTTCTCATTAACGGATATGGTTACACAGTTTTCTTAAAAAAAATATGACCCGGCAATGCAGCTTGATGAAACTACACCCCATACAATGGCTTGTCTTGGCTCGTTTTGTTTCGGAGTGTCTGCAGGTCTGCAGGTTCCGTGCTCGTGCATTGGAATCATCTGTGAGGCAACAGCCACAGTAGCAATTGTATCCTGTGTCCAAACTGAACAGAAATTATGGAATCCAAAACATTAGAGGACTTTTAAATCCCCGTTTCTTCCTCCTAAGCGTTCACTTAACTCCGTCTTCGGGTCCGGGTCCTTAGTACCTGCCTAGTTGATATCAAAAAAGCCTTTGACATGGTTTGGGTTTATATACTTATCAGGTATGAGTTCCCACCTCATCTCACAAAGATGATAATTTCTTGGCTCCAAATCGAATTTGATAAGTTTCAAGCTTTCTGCTCAAACTGGAAGCCTCAAATAAATTATGGAAAATGCGAAACCATACTGTTCCGCATCCCAATACGACTCGGTAATTCAGATTTTTTTTTTTTTGTATAATCTACCCGCGCTCAAGGGATTAGATTACCTTTTAAATGTTTCAACACAGCGCGGGCGTGAAGTTAAGAAGGGAAAGAAGGATAGGAAAGATGTGTGGCACGATGTTCTGAGACTGAAGGTTGTTGTCTCAGATATTTTATCTCCAGGGATGGCGGCTGAACTAAAGCGGAGAATGCCGTGTCTTATTTCTTTGTCGCTTATAATTCACATTATTTTATTCGTGTTCATCCTTGTTGGGCATACTAGTTTAACTCAATTACATGTTGTTAGTGTTATGCCTGAACAACATGTAATGAGCAAACCAGCAACCCATTGATGACAATTTTAGAAGGTTTTTAATGGAATTAAAACGACATAGACGACGGCAGGGATCGAACCTGTGATCATGAGGTTCACAGGCGAGCACACATCCATCGCGCCACGGCCACCATTTGAGACGCAACTGGAAAAATTTACGAATAACGAGTTCAAATGGTGCTCACATCGAATCAAAGACTATGGTGAGATATCTGGGTGTTCAGCTAGACGAATTCTTGTACTATAATGAGCACATAAATACCCAGTTAGAGAAGGCAAGAAAGGTCTTCATGGCTCTCAAAAGTCTATTTTATTCCAAGTATCTGAGATCCGATGTGAACATTATTTGTTACCAAGCATTCGTTCGTCTAATTCTGACTTATGCGAGTCCAGTATGGTGGAACATTAACCTATTATATATAGAAAAGCTTCGAGTTTTCGAGCGCAAATGTCTAAGAGCTTGTATGCAGATGTATAGAAGTGCACATTCTGACTTTCGGCATTACGTTTCTAATAAAAAACTATTGGATGCTTCCGGAGTGTCTAGAATTGACAATGTCATACTAGACCTCGGGAGGAATCACTTCGCATGATCGGCGAGCGTGGTGGAAAACGAACTTATTTCCGGTTTATTTTACCCGAACCCTGGGTATTTCAGAAATGCCTTGGAGACTGGATACATTCCTCCAGAGACATTCTTTTCTAGATGCACATGCACATGGCTATCTATCTGACTCAAAAAATGTACCAATAATATATCATGCTGCAAATAGAGCAACAGATAAAAGAATTCTCTATGATCCGTCGAGACCAAGCGCTCTTGTGTCTGTTACCGCCTGGTCCCTGTAGCGGAGGTTCGATCTTCCTCGTCGTCTCGAGCCTGGGGACTGGGATTCGAAGATTTTCTCGACTGAAGCGTTGTTGTCCATTCGCTCGATGTAACCGAGACAGTGTAGACGACGAGTTTTGGATCTTTGGACTACATCCACATCTTGGTACAGCTCGTATAATTCACGATTGAATCTTCTCCTCCATGTGTCTTCTTCGCATATATACGACCAAATATCCGCCGAAGAATTTTTCTCTTGAAATTGGCCAGTATCAATTCCCCTTTTTTTACTTATCGTCGTCCAGCACTCGGCGCCGTCCGCCGCACAGTGTGGGAATTCGCTAATTTAGCGGAATAAAATTAATAACGCTTGCATTTTAAATTTTTTGTAGTTTTTTTTTGTTTAGTTCATTGGAAATGTCTATACAATCAAATCTAACTCACATTTTGGTCATATTTTATTTAAGTTTTTGCAAAATGAGATTTGAAGTGACAGGTTGTTTACACCAAAAAGTACTTTTTTTTGAAAATTATAATTTACAAAAAAATCTTTTGAGGAATGATGCATTGTTAAATTTTATGGCAAATATGAATAAAATAAAGAAAAAAAGTTAATTATTACCAGAATTGACTAGTTTTTTTTTGCAAACCGATATGTCAATGCCGTTGTTTATGAACTAAAGAAACTCCATTCTTAAAAAGCGTATTAAAACGTACAAAAAATTCTATTTCAAAGAAAGTTTTAAATTAGTTTTATTTCTAGACAATCAATGTTTTTTTTATATTGGGAAGTGTTGTATCACGAAATTTTTCTGGCATACATCATCATGGATACAAAAAATTAAAAGAACCGAAAACTTCCTGTCGAAAAAATACAGTTTCTCTGGAATAGACAATTTTTATTTACCAATCCTGTTATTCTTGTATCTTGTATCTTATCCGCCAAAGTTTTGACAACAGCAGAACAATTCCTTTTTCCGCTTTTTCGCAAATTAATTTCATATGCAGTTGAAATTTCTTCAAAGCTAAATGAGTCTAAGAGGCCTTGTACTTTCTTCTTCTTCATTTTTTTCACAGCACTCATTAAATGATTTACTGGGTCTACCTACACTTGCAGAATTCGAAGAGGAAGGAATTTCGTAAACATTTGCTGTGGTATTGACAAATTGCCACTTAGCCAGGAAGCATTTTTGCATTCAAAGCTGTCACGGTTCCTGTTTTTTGACCATAACTGATCTAACTTGAAACAAGTTGTCCTCACAGACGACTTTAATGATCTAATTGCTTCTTCAGAAAATGTTATGTTACCAAAAACACTTAAAACAAATGACATAACCACCTCAAAGCGCTTAATTTTTATTTTTGAGACCCAAACGTCCAATATTTCCTTCCTTGTTATTTGGAAAGACATTCTGTAAATTAGATAATACCAAAATGTTTTGTTTTTTAAAAAGGATCGTTTGCTAATTATTAAAATAACATACCACATGATAAAAAGACGAAAATTAATACTCCAAAATATACACACAATAACAAAACACAGCACTTATAACAAGTAGAATTAATTTTAATAACGATTTTCAAAATTGTTAAAAATTAAATTTTATGTAAAATACGCATAAAAAGCACTTTTGCTCTTCAAATAAAAAATTCGTTTTTTTTTATTTTTAAATTAATTTATTTTTGTTATTATAATTGGAACGCCCTTTATCTGATATAATATTTTTTTTTTTATTAATTGATAGTTTCCGTTTTTAATTTTTTAAATAACTTAGTTCTTTTTTTTTCTTGCTGCTAACTTTGAATTTGAACACCCTGTATTTTTGTAGTAACTATTTTTAAATCAAATTCACAAATTTTTTTTTTGGGAACACCCCGTGAAATAAAAAAAGTTTTTAAATTTATAACATTCTTCTTCTAACCAAATCCCAAAAAGTTATTCGATTTTGACGGTATGCCATCATTTTTTTGCTGGATAGTCATTTAGAAACATTGAAAAAAAATATATCACAACATAAGGGTTTGCCAAATTTGAGTGATTCGTGATAGATAATAAATTAAGCTTTGCAGTGAATATTGTTTCGAGGCGCTATAAGGCGGAATAACTAAAGTTTTGCTCTAATAAAGGTACAAAAATAAAAAAAAAAAAATACATTTTTTTAACTTCAATCACCAAAATAAAAATGTGAAATAAAAAATTACTTACATTCTTATACCGTGATATTTAGGAAATATAAAATAAATAAAACTTTTATTAAAACACACACCAAACGCACGAAAAATAAAATGCACGACTGGATCGCACGAACTTGCTCTTATGTAAAAGTACTTTGGAATTTAAGATACATTTTATAAATATGTAACATGGATTTAATGAGATAATAATGTTCAAATGCATACAATTGCCGTCCGATTTCTAGAAAAGTAAGTATGAATTTATGCAAACAAACTTTTCGTTTTATTATTAAATACATTTTTTATATAAAAAATTTCTTTCAAATTTTTTAAGAAAAAAATATGGGATGCGAATTTTAAGTATTTAATAATATTGATTTTAGGAAATAATTTCAAAAAATAATTGTTCATAGATTTTGAAGATATTGATTTTTCAAAAAAAATTTATTTTTTTTTTTTCAAAAAACCCAATAAATATTTTTTCGAATATTTTTATAAACAATATTATTTTAAAATTAAGGAGAATCCCTCTAAAAATTTTTGGTTAAAATGCTTAGAGCCGTTAAAGTCAAAAATCAAAAAAAAAAAACGGTTCTTTGACAGGTAATAACATTTTGCTCCAAAAATTTTTTTTAACCAAAATGTAGTCCATGTCCATAATATCACACTTAATTTTTTTTATCAAAATCGTTAGAGCCGTTTTCGAGATAAATAAGATTTTGCATTTCGGGTGTTTAGTTTTGGAGCTAAAAAAAAATTTCAATTTCTCCTCTAGGGAATCACCAAAGACCCTTAACTACCGAGATTGAAAGAAATAGGTCCAGTGGCTTAGGCTGTAGTGAGAGGTACAGACATACAGACAGACAGACGGAATTGCCGGACCCACTTTTTTCGTCTTCGCAATCATCGTAATGTCAACTTTGATCAAAATCTCGAGTTCGATTTTTTTCCCAAATGCAGAACTTGCCCGATAGTACCTTTATAGCAAGAAAAAATTAGGAGTTAAGTAATCTCTTCCAGCAAATATACAGAATAAAAATCGCCAACTGCAACTTCAAAGCTTTTTTTTTTTGTTTACATGATCCCCACCCAACAGTGCTTTGTTATCACTCTCTACAATCTTTTAACTTTAAGAAAAACCGGTTTTTGCATCAATCGATACTAGTCATTTTTCGAATTAAATTCCGCTAAATTCGCGAATTCCCACACTGTGCGCCGCACAGTGGTAAAAATGGCATATTTAGGTGGACATTTGGTTCAAATTTTATGTTAATCAATAGACAAACTGGGCTTCATATTGTTATAAGGAATGATTGACAACTATGAAACCACACCATTTTTTTTGTTTGAGACAGTATAACTTGTAGAACAGCGGTCTTCAATTAGCCATTGGTGAAAAACCAATAATGAAAAAAGTTACAATAAAATTCAGTTTGGTGTTAATTTTTTTTTTTTTTTTTGAAAAGTGTTGGAAATGGTAAGTACCGTATATCTCTATAATATTGCATTTGAGTTTTATATAAACTATTCTTAGTTAGCTTAGCAGCTCGATTTGCTTAGCTTTATCTTTAAAAAAAAGTTTACTAAGCTGCAACTTTTTTTTACCACCTAGTTCCGCGTTCCGGTTTTCGCTGTCCGACAGCTTAATGTGTAAAGATAAAATATTGATTGCATTCTCAACCATATACAACCATATGCAATATATAGGGCGAATTTTCCAGAAAATGACGTTCTCAAGAAAGGAACTTTATGATGTCTGGGTGGAACAATCAGCTAAAAATAAGGATTCTGCTGTACGTCAATATGTGAGTGACCAATCTGTTATAAAAGGTATCAATGATGAGCGTGAAAAAGAACTTTTAATAAATTCGGTGAAAATGTTTTTATTTAAACTGCGTGAAAAATGGGTCATATTTTTTCGTATTTTCTTTGGTTCGTAAGTATGAAAGAAATCTTCCGTTCTGCTCTTTCAATCAAATGTAGTCCTTTCTTCTCGCAATTATGAGCACTTGCTGGTATTGAATATAACTCAACCGTTTCCCTTATATAAACCGAAAACTATTAAAAACTTACTTGAAATGACAAATATTTTTTTAAACCTTCAATGATTCCAGTTATAACGAATGATAAGTCAATGATTCTCCAAAAAACGAGGGCTTGTGTTTTCTTTCCAATCTGTGTTATTGTTTACTTTTATTTACTTTAAAAGTCTTCATTGGCATAATCCTTACCGGTATGAAATAATACAGGGATAACTCAAATGCTGTTTTCTTAGGCAAGTTGAATTTGTTTTAAGCGATACAATTAAAAAAAAAATTTCTAGCTTTAAGATAGTTCTAAGTTTTGAATTTAATAAAAATTAATTTATAAAAAAAAATCAAAAAAATGTAGTTTTTATGAAAAGCTTTTTAAGTTAAAAAAAATTATTATTTTTTTTTGTGGACATTTTCAGTTTTTTGGTGTACATAAACATATAAAAACATGTGTTGGAAAATTACTTTTTTTTATTTGAGCTGATAAGGAGAGTACTCGATTTTTAGAAAGAATAAAAATAATGAGAACACAATTTTTTTAGTTAAATTATTTATATTAGGTATTTGATCTTTTCATCACGATTTTTAGCCTAAATCCTGTTTGGAACCTTTGATTTCTCTAAAATGACGACTCTATTTGAAACTAAAAACAAACAAATAAAACTCGACTGTTTTAATTGCAAATAATAATTAAAAAAAAAAATATTTTTTAGAAAGTTGTATTTCAACACAAGATTCTAAAATGAGTTGTGAACCATTTTTTTCAAAACTTAGCAATTAAATATATGAATATTTTACTTTCATTTTACAAAAAAAATTGTCAAAATATCTCAACTCGTTCAAAAGTTATGAGCCCATGTCCACCTAAATATGCCATTTTTACCACTGTGCGCCGTAGAGTAGAACTAGAAAAATTAGTGTTTTGTATAGCGTGCACTTTGTCTTTCGAGATAGGTGTTTTGAACCGAAGTAGCAGCGGTTCGCTAGGGTAATTCTTCGTCCGATTTCCACTAAACTGTCGTTCGTGGGATTGATTTCCGATTTAGGCGAACTCCTTGAGTACCTTGAAATTTCTTGTTCTGGCAAGCAGGCCGTGCATTTTATTTACCAACAAATTTGCATTATAAAAGATCCTGCAAATACAGAAGAAATGTATTTATTTTACCAAAAAAAAAATTACATAAATTTATTAGGGAGATAGTTAGTACGTTTATAAGTTAACTAAGTTAACTAAATACTACAGAGATTTTTCTATGAATGAAAGCATTCAACTAATTCATTATGTCATTTGAGCTTATGAGAAGCTGAAAACAAATTGGCTGCGTTTAAAGAAAATGTACAGCTAATAACCTTTTGAATATTTTTATTATAGATGTTTGAGTGGAGTAGATTTTTTATTTTCTGCTGAAAATTGCAGCAAAGTGGCATCGCTGATCGGCACTAAGTTACATTAAAATAGTAATTGTAATCTTCGTTGACCCTTCGTACATCCAACCATGAACTTCCTATTCTCTATCTCATCTGACAGCAAATTGATCACTAATTTTCCTTAAAAGAAAATTGTTGGTTTTATTCAAAATAAAAACATTGAATTAGAGTTACCATTGCTTCTTTTTTTAGAGCTTTCGAAAAGGATTAATATAAATTTAAAAAAGCACGAATTCTCTGATGGCAACCAACCAATTCATTTTACGACCTTATTAGATATAAATAAAACATAGATAAGCTACTGAAAAAAAGACACATGTTATTTTCTTTCTATTTCAGTCAACATGTTTCTGACTACCTATGAAATGTTATTCAATAGTTGGTAATCCATCTGATATTTCTCAAAAATTTTCCGCAATTTATAATACTCACTACGGTGACCTTGTTAGAGCCTTAAAATGTTAAAATGAAGATAGCTTATTAAAATCCATAATAGTTAGAGTAAAAAGGCAAATAACCTGAAAATATAAACTGCACATATGTATCTAATCTATAACTAGACTAGTAGTTTGAACAAGAAGACCCTCCCCTAAATTTACCACCCTATTGTTTCACTAAACTAAAATTAGGTGTTAAGCAATACATAATTGTTTTTTGCTTTTTCATTTTTTACTACATAATGAATCTAGTCAAACTACTTAAAACTCAAGTAAACATGTGTAGATTGTGTAGGTATACATATATGAAAAAAGTTATAACACTCAATATTGAACACTTACGACCGGACAAGGTGGCTAATTCTAAAAAGTTCCTTTATTGTTTTCTCCTGTTGTTCTTCCTCCTCATAATAAAAAGACAAGTGAAACCCTAGCATAATTCATAAGATTAAAAACTCTATCCTCATCCCTGGTATTATCTCAAAATATTGCACAGGAAACTTATGCAAGATTATTGTCCTTTTTTCAACTTTCCAGTCCTTACCTACCTTAATCCAAAAAAGCAATCACTCAAAACACAAAAACTCAAAGTTACTCCATCCATTCAAAAATCGTATCAATCAATACATTTCACCATAGGTACCTCAATGATGCGCCATTCCTTCCCCCAGCCACCCGACACTCCCCCATCATAACCTGTTCTATCCCTTAACTGTTACTAGCTTGGAAATCTACGATATTTGCAGACACGCAGGGGTTTTGTTTCCAGAGTTCCAGGCATCTTATTTTGCAATCCAAACGGTATAATCACGTGCGTTCCCCTCCAACAAAAAAAAATTAAAGTTTTCTTACTTTATTTTCATTTCCAATTTCCATTGGAGTTCGTAAAACAGATGTTCGTTCCCAGGAACACATCACAACAACACTTCCTTTAGGCATATTGAATTAAATGTCGTTCATTGACCACGTTCCAGGACCTGCGCAGTGGGTTGTTTGTAGTGAAACGTGGTCTACTATAATCACCCCAAATTTAGCAAACAACATGGCAGGAAGGATTCCCTGCTTTAATGAAGAAATTTTCTCATAATTTATATCCTTATCTCTGTTTTAAGGATAACATTTATTTTATTTTTTTTTGCACTTGCCTTTGCTTTGTTTTGACGTTGAATCATTTCCTGATTGTGTCATCGGCATGAATGAGAAAAAAAAATCTTTTCAAGAGTCCTTCAGCAATATGGTGGCCTTTCATTACAGTGTAATGTACATATATATCTATATAGTTTGAAGTGTAGTAGCTCATCAAAGCAATTAGTCTCGAAGGATTTCTCTACCACATGCACACAATTTCAATTATTTATACCCTACCTTTCCCCCAGGATGGTTACTTGTTTATAGTAGAACATAGAACATTCACACAGGTCGTCCTTTATGGGTGTCCCCTTCTCCCGGTTGTGCTTGATCTCGGTATAGCGAAAAGGTATCCTTATGGGGTTAATTCTAGCTCCACAAAAAGCTGTAATTTCCTGTTCCTCAGGTTTAACATTCAGAAAGAGCACAGAGAGTCTCACCAAAGAACTTTCGATTTTATTTTATTTTAATATATAATCTTGCAATTTATTTAGAGGATTTCCAAATGACCGAAGCCACAGTGCAAAATGTTTCAGCATTTTCAAATGGCATGCGGTTTTTATAGTTAGCTAGCTTGTTCCCTTTTACTTCGTTTCTGCCTCTATTTCATGCAGCAGGGAATTAGTTTTCGAAAAAGTAAAAAAAAACCAAAATAAAAGCTTAAAAAGGTCTCCCAGCTTCAACAGTCCTACCTTTAACCAATTCTACTCACCCGCTGCGCCGCCTTCTTTTCGCACCGCAAAAAAAGAAGGACGAAATACCTACATTTCATAATTTAGAATTAAAGGTGGGCGGGCAGAGCCATATCCTATCCAGTGTGAATCCGGTGAGTTAAGCATATCCAAAGTTAAGGACGATTCGGGCGGTTTTTGGGGTCGCAAGTTTTGGGGTTTCCTAAATTCTGTGTGTTTACATTTAATTTTTGGAAATTGGAGTAAGGGAATAGGTATGCGGTATTTAAGAGAAAAAGGGTAACATGAGTCTTGCCTCATGCATGGAACATGGTTGACATTTGTAACATAATTATGCATGTGTGTAGAAGGGTGGAGCATAAATATTTCATGCGGGATAAATTTCGCAGACAAAGTGCTAGTTTTTATTCTTTTAACAAGCACCAGTTGTGCAAGGGGACCTATTATTTTATTTTGCAATAACGCTTTAAACAAAAAGTTGTGAATCTTTCACGGATAGAGCAGGTGATCATGAGGAGTTGTTTGAAAGCATTTTAAGATGGGTAAAGTTAGTTTGCAAGTATAAACAATGGCACACAACGGCCCAGATGTTGCTGCTCGGCTCACCAAAGATTTCAGCGAATTTATTGAACTTCACTGAGGGAAAAAGTTGTAAGAAGGGCCCTTGGACTTAGGTACATGAATCTAGAAGAATTCCTTCTTTCTCGGCGAGGGGTACAACGAGGACTAGAAAAAGCGCATCATTCAGAGATTTTTTATCTATCGCAGTCCAAATTTGGATAGTAGGTCGATGTATTCCATGCACCGTCCGACTCATTCAGATAATTGTTTTCCTATATCCGTACAGTGAAATCGTTGTTACGAGCGATTTTAATGTACACACTTCTTCGTGGCTGTGGTATTCTGGTCAGATAACACTTGAAGGAACGACTGTCCAAATTTTTTCTGAGTTAAGCAACCTGTTTTAGCTGGTAGACGAGTCTGCTTGGATTCCTGACGTTACAGCAGGTCTCTAAGCTAACACTCTAGACTTCTTTCTTCTGACTCTGATAAATACACTCATAAAGTATTGTAACCTCTAGGAGCATCGGACAATTGTGTCCGAGAAAAATTCCCTAAGAGAACCGTCGGGCAATAGGCTCTCTAATCGATTTTCTCAAGAACTTAAAGTGATCACTATACTCGTACTTCTTCGATAGTGAGAAATTCTATCCCGAATACAGAAAGATCTATCAGACCCAAAGAGAATTAATGGTTTGATTCCAGCTGTTAAGAGGAGGACAAGTAAAAAAGAAATATTCTTATATGTGAATTCAATTATTATAGATTGTACAAATTATGGGACAAGAAATATTTTATTCCTGGAGCCGTTTTTAAGAAAAATTTGATTTTCCGAATTGGATTTTTATCATTTGTATGGAAACGTTTAGTTAAATCGATAAGCAATTTTTTTGTCGCAAGTTTGAAAAAAGAAATTAAAAATTGTGGTCTTGAAATTTCGATTTTCTTTAAACTTGGTACTTAAGAGTCTTCGGTGATTCCCTAGAGGCGAAATTTATATTTTATTTAGCCCCATGAAGGCATTAGATATAGAAAATCTTATACATATATCTCCAAAATTCTTAAACAATGAAAAAAATCAGGTGTACTATTGTACATAGGTTCGGTCTCATATTAACGGTCAATGTCATAGAACCGTTTTTTTATTTTCGACTTACTAATTGACCGCTCTACCGATTTCGATCAAAATTTGTATACGGATGCCATTCAAATTTAAAATAATAATATTGTATACAATATTTTTCGAAAAAATATTTTTTTTTGTAAAATTCAATATCTTGAAAACTGCTGAACAATTTTTTACTTGCGACTTATAGGCACTATAAGGCAAGTTATGCATTCGTAAAAAAAATCGAACTCGAGATTTTGATCAAAGTTGACATTACGATGATAGCGAAGACTAAAAAAAGTGGATCTGGCAATTCTGTCTGTCTGTCTGTCGGTTCGACTACAGCCTAAACGGCTCGGCCGATTTTCTTTAAACTTGGTAGATATGGGTTTTGATTTTTTCTCCCCACACGATTTTTTCTTTTTTTTTTTAACATAAAAAATAACGGTACCTGCCATACGAATTTTTTTCGAAATTTTATATAAATTTTTACATATTTATCAAAAACTGTTGGGCAGATTTAAAAAATAAAAACACAAACAAATTTCATTTAGTTAACGCTAGGTAATGGTTGAACAAAATTTTTCGAAAAATGGTTATTGAGGGTACCCCCCATGGAACCATTTTTTTGGTTTTTGATTTTATCAAAAACGGTACAACCGATTTTGATCATTTTTTTTGTGAAGGCTCTTCAAAAATTTAAATTGAATTGTGTATTCAAATTTTCAAAAAATATTTTTTTGGATTTTTAAAAAAAAACTTCAAATTTTTTTTTCAAAACTCAATATTTCGAAAACCCCATGCTAGATTTTTCTTAAACTTGATAAATAAAAGTTCCTTAATATAATCTACAAGATGTAAGAAAAAAAATTTCATTTTACCTTAAAATAAAGGTACCCACCATACAAATGTTAAAAACTAATAAAATGGTTTTCAAAAATCGTATTTTTCTCGAAAACGGCACCTAGAATTTTGATAAAATTTTTTTTCTTTCAATTAATTTTTATGATCTTTAATTTATTAAAAAAATTTTGAAATTAAGATATTACAGCTAGTACCTACCATAGAACCATTTTTTTCGAATTTTGAATTTCTCATTTTCTACATAACGGATCTTAATGAAATTTTTTATAGAGAAGCTTCTAAAAAGTCTAAAACACATTGCATTTCAAAACTTTGAAATAAATATTTTTTGAATTTTTGAAAAAAAAAAATCTATTTTTTCTTTTTTTTTGAAAATTCGATATCTCAGAAACGGCTCAATATTTTTTTTGTTAATTTAATTTTTATTCGAACAATAATAAAAACTTCTTTTAGTAGTAAGAGACAAGAACAGAATGCTATGCAAATATGAATTTATGCAAGAACAAAAATTATAAGTCGTTGTAGTGGTTTCTTAAAAAAAAAGCTTTTATATACAAAATTTGTAAAAGATTTTTAAGAAAAAAATTTCGGTACGCCAATTTAAAGTTTTTATTATTGTTCGAATAAAAATTATATTAACAAAAAAAATATTGAGCCGTTTCTGAGATATCGAATTTTCAAAAAAAGAAAAAATAGATTTTTGTTTTCAAAAATTCAAAAAATATTTATTTCAAAGTTTTGAAATGCAATGTGTTTTAGACTTTTTAGAAGCTTCTCTATAAAAAATTTCATTAAGATCCGTTATGTGGATAATGAGAAATTGAAAATTCGAAAAAATGGTTTTATGGTAGGTACGAGTACAAGCTGTAATATCTTAATTTCAATTTTTTTTAATAAATTAAAGATCATAAAAATTAATTGAAAGAAAAAAAATTTATTCAGAATTCTAGGTGCCGTTTTCGATAAAAATACGATTTTTAAAAACCATTTTTTCTTATTTTTTTTACATTTGTATGGTGGGTACTAAACATCTGCAATGAATGACTTGCAACCAGTTCCAAGACATTCATATTTTTTCAGGTACCTTATTCATTGCATTCACATCTTGAAAAGCAAAACGAATGAATCATCCGATATTTGTTTACTGAATGAATGTTGCACTCATTGATACCAAAACAATAAGTGTAGTGTACTCATGAAGAATGGGTATTCGTCAGTGTGTACAACGAGTATACCAAGTACACCGAGTACACTGAATACACTCATTTATCTACTGAACAAATACGAACTTCTCGTACATCCTTTAACATAATAGTAAGACTCGGAGGCGATCGCAGGCTGTGTAGAAGTGTGCTAATGAAGAAAAATCGTTGATATCAATAAATTTATATCAAAGAAGGGACAAATGAATTAGATTTTTGCTTATATTTTTTATTTGTTAATTTTTTTATTCGTTTTCTAATTCCGTTATTATTATTATTTTGGCTTTAATGGCTGAATTATTTAACAAGCCAGTTACGCTCACCATTGAAATGTCAGAATCATTTGTGGAGTCCTAATAAATATTTGAATTTCATTAATAAATACGTACAAATATGCAAAACCATGTCATATGACTTACGTCATTAAATTCCATTTTATCAAAATTAATTTATTTACACAATATTTTTTTTCGCCTTCACTCGATACAAGCCCAGAGATAAACTACAAACTGCACTCGTTTAGGTCAGTGCATTTGGTGTACTCGGTGTACTCAGTGTGTTAAAGACAGTTAGATTTGCACATGTTTTGTTTGAATCAAGCACTCGCGTATAGAAGAGAATTCAAACGGTGTATTCATTTCGATAACAGAGATCGAATGCTGTACAGTGTTTGTGGCTTATGGAGTGGTACTCATTTTCACTGTACTCTAGTTAGTAAAATAACAATGAATAGAATATAGTGAACTACTGTACTTGTTGAATGAATGCAAATGAATGCATTCATGCAGCTCTTTAGTGGGTACCTTTATTTTAAGGTAAAATGAAATTTTTTTCTTACATCTTGTAGATTATAATTAAGGAACTTTTATTTATCAAGTTTAAGAAAAATCTAGCATGGGGTTTTCGAAATACTGAGTTTTGAAAAAAAAATTTTTTGAAAATTTGAATACACAATTCTATTTAAATTTTTGAAGAGCCTTCGCAAAAAAAAAATGATCAAAATCGGTTGTACCGTTTTTGAGGAAATCAAGCATATTAATTAATGAACAAACAATAATAACAAAAAATAAATTAAATAAATGAATAAATAAATTAAAAAGTAAATAAATAAATAAATAAATAAATAATAAAAAAAATAATTAAATAAATAATATCACAAAATCAGTCTTAAAAAAAGGAAAATAAAGAAAAAGAACAGAAATGTATATTGAATAAAACATTATGTATGTATATGTAACTAGGAAGCTAGGTTTCAAATCAATATGTTATCTGAAGATATACAAGATAATTTATAGCGTACATTGAGTTAGTCAATTCTTTGCAATACCGGTTCTATATTTGCGATAGCGTGAAGTTCAGCTGTTGAAAATGACCATGGTAGCTTGAGAATAATTTTTAGGACTTCATTTTGAGCTATTTGAAGTCTTCAAATATGGCTTTTCGCACATATCCCCCAAACACGGTGAACCATAAAATTGAACCCTAATTGCTTGAAAAACTGCTTTAAATATCAAGAGCTTATTATCATTACTCAGTTTAGATTTGCGGTTTATAAAAGGATAAAGAGTTTTGATAGTTATATTAAACTTTTTGATTATTTCTTGTACGTTTTATCTAAATGAATTCCAAGATACTTAGCACTTGAACGCCATTCTGTGCTTATTGCACCGACTTGAAGATTATTGCTTGGCAAGAAACAGACTTTTCTTTTTCGTGAGAAAAAGATAGCCTGAGTTTTTGAGGCATTTATTTTTATCTTCCAAACAAAAAAATAATCTTGAACTGCATTAAGTGCAGATTGCAGATTTCTTTCATTAATGAAACCAACTGAATCTGATGAAAAGATACAAGTATCGTCAGCGAAAATAGCTTTATCACAGTTTGTTAAACATGGATTGTCGTAGGTAAATATAGTGTATAAAACTGGACCTAGCACCGAACCTTGAGGTGCACCTGCTATAATATTATAAGATTCAGAGAAAAAGTTATTTATTGAAACCTTAAATTTCCTTTCAGACAGAAAGGATTGAATGGTCTTTATAAGATACATTGGGAAATTGAGTCTTAAAAGCTTGTGTTATAATGCATTATGCCAAACAGTATCAAATACTTTCTCAATATCAAGAAGTACCATGCCCGTACTTTTACCAATCCTAAAATTTTTTTTTATATGATTGGTAATTCGATGAACTTTATGCACAAATCAAATTGTTCAAGCGGTAAAATATTATTTCTAGTCACTTGAGACACAAGTTTACTTTTAAGAATATGTTCAAAACATTTGCTAAGTGAGCTTAATAAACTTATTACTTTGCATCATCTTTTAAGGATTCATTCGCCAAGGACTCTTTCAATCCGGATTGGACCTATTTTGAGTATCTATCGAATTTTTCGCTGGGTCCATTTCTACCTGATCGCATTGCTCCCTCGGCCATTGAAAACAAATTATCTCAACTTAATGATGAGTTTACTCCGGGCCCTGATGGTCTTCCTGCCATTTTCCTAAAAAATGTTCTTCTTCTCTTTCAAATCCTCTATCAAAAATTTTTCATTTATCCTTATCTCAGGGAACATTTCCTAAAATATGGAAAACATCTTTCATAACACCAATTCACAAGAAAGGCCCGAAAGGTGAAGTGAAAAACTATCGACCAATTGCTAAACTTTCTCATATCCCAAAAAGTTTCGAAAGCATTTTATATGAACTCTTAGTTTCCGTAGTAGGTCCTTAATCACACCAGCACAGCATGGTTTCTCAAAAAGCAGATCCACTACCACAAACCTTGTAGAATTCGTTTCTTACACTCTAAAAGCCTTAGAAAACGGGAATGAAGTTGATATGGTCTCCACTGACTTTAGCAAAGCTTTCGACAAAATTTCTCAGAGCCTCATAGTCTTTAAACTATCCTCTTTAGGTTTTGAACCCCTTTTCCTGCAATGGATTACTTCTTACCTAGAGAATCGTGAATATTGTGTCCGGTTCAGATCCGCGTTTTCCAATCCTATTCTCGCCACTTCTGGTGTCCCCCAAGGTAGTCATTTAGGACCGCTCCTCTTTATCCTTAAAATTAACGACATTGACATGGTCATTAAACACTGTCAAATATCCTTTTATGCTGACGATACAAAATTTTTCAAAATCATCGCAGCATCTGAAGACATATCTCTCCTCCAAAAAGATCTCGATAGTTTCTCAACCTGGTGTACCAACAATTGCTTAGAGCTTAACATTAGAAAATGCCAGACAATGACCTTTTCACGAAAGCGCATTAAAACAACTCCCCGTCTGTACTATCTTCATAATCAACCCATACAAATTGTAGAAAAGATAAGGGATCTTGGCCTTTTATGTGACCGTGAACTAAAATTTTTATTTCATATTGATGAAATAATCCATAAGGTCAACTCAGCATTAGGTTTTGTAAAAAGATGGTCTAAAGAATTTTCCAACCCTTACGTGACCCGATCTCTTTACATAGCGTTTGTCCGACCTTTACTTGAGTATGCGTCTCAAGTTTGGTCTCCATATCAAGATATACACATACCAAGAACAGAAGGCATCCAACGACGATTCCTTCGTTCTGCACTTCAATGCCTTCCTTGGGATAATCCTTTGATCTTACCCCCGTATCGTGACTGCCTCCATCTGTTAAACCTTACCTCATTACAGGAACGTAGAGAAATAGCTGACATACTTTTTATACATCGGCTCCTCTCTGGATCAATTGACTGCTTCTCTCTCTATAACTCAATTTTTTTCAATACTAACACCCGTAACCTTACAAACCGTCGCCTTTTCTATTTACTATCATACCACACCTCCTATGGTCTTAATGAACTTCTGACCCGTATGCACCGGTTGGCCAATTTGAATCCAAATTCATTCGATTTCAATACCAACACCTACAACCTCAAATTCCTTTTGTCCCACCCCCACTCTTAGCTATAATTTTAGATTTAAGTTAGTTTTTAAGTTATACTTATAGCTTGAATTAAGCCCCCACTAAAATTATTGGCCTATACTTTCTTGGTAAGTTTGCACTTTTACCAAGCTTCAAAATTAAGTATCTTAACTAAATGGCTTGAAATAATAGTCAATCAAATACTAACTAATGTCTAAATTTTATATTTTTAGATGGCAAGGAATTGTTCAGTAGATATTTGTCAGATAATTCATGGCTAGTGTCATTTCTAACTGTCTTGTGTATGTGAAATAAAAACTTGTTAATTTTCGCAATATTTTCTGACAGTTGGATAAAATTGTCATATTGAAGAAATTGAAGAAATTCACCAATTATTAAGTTGTCACTTTTCTAATTGTCACTTGAAAATTGGCTGTAGCTCTTGTCAAGGTTCTATTAAACCTAGACGTGTCAGAGGCAGCTGAAATTATTTCACAAGCACCTTACTACCTTATTTCGGATATTACGGGTTGATTTATAAGGTAACGAAACGGATTCGAAAGTGACATAAGGCCATAAAGCTCTAATATCATTTAATAAAAGCGATGAAAAGGCATATTTTTTCGAATATAGCCTAATGTCTATTTGTAGGAGAGTCAATGCCGGCACTGGATGGATACTTAATGTAAAACTTTGAGAATAATCCAGTGACGACTTGAATTCGTCAAATTTAACCTACAATTTAAAGATTACCCAATGCTTATGAGACTTTTTTTTAAATTTATATTGAATACATTAATATCCACTTAGTGTGATTAATAAATTCAATTCGAAAAACATTAATTAATTAAATGTTTATAATTTTGTTTGTGTTTTCACGTACAATGCTATTTTGTTTTTTTTTAATTCCTTTAGCCATATTAGCAATTAAAAAAAAATAATTCATTAAGAATTTAATTTTTTTTTCAATTAATTCGTTTATATATATTTTTTTTAAAACACCACAAAAATTATTAAAATGTTTACTTTTAAAGTTAAATTTAAATTATTTAAATACGAATTTCAATTAAATTTTATAATGCCACTCCAGAATAAAAAAAAAATCGAATTAATTTATTTGCATACTCTCCTACTCGTTGCTCGTTCTTTTTGTCTACCTTTTAACTAGAAAAATAATTTATCATTAAACGTGGTTGACGCCCCCTCATGCGTGGAAATATTTTCATTTAAAAATGTAGAAATACACGAAATTGTATTCTCACATAATACACCACATATAAATTTATCTACATATTTTAATGTTATTTTACCTTTGTTTTTGTAGATGATGTTAAATATTTTATTAATTACAGAACAAAATAAAAAAAAATCGAAAATCGGTATATTTCAATACAAACACGTACATATGTATAAAGTGGAAACCTGCTTATTTGGACCAAATGCCTAAAAGTATACTATATACAGCTAGTTAAACATCTGAACATATCGTTAAAATAATTTTCAAAGGAAAACATATATATAGATACAATTAAACGCATATTTACGTACAAAACAAACACATTAAACATTTTTTGTTCAATTAAAATAAAATACATACATAATTATTGTATGTTAATTACCATAGACACACAGGAGCTGACGGCGGTTTTGGTTTGTTTTGTTTTATCATTTTGAGGCTTAAGTCAAGTTTTCGTAGGGTGAAAATTATTAATTTCTATAAAATAAATATAAAATTATGTATACTAAGTGAAATATTAATACAAATTGCTTTAGGAAGAGAAAATTTTGTCCTTTGTGAATTAAAAATTAGTTCGAACGGAAAAACCATTTTGATTTTAAGTTAATGCCTTGGAAAAATTTCAATTTCAAGGATTACAGAGTTAGTGACAGCTTGGAGCAGTGCGATGAAAATTGTTAATATGAAGATATTTAACACAACAGGCGGGTCTGTAATATTTTAACATTTTAAAATAAAATAAAAGTCCCTAAAAAAAAACACACCAAATGCACTTAACCAGCTTTACTTGCTAAGGAAGGGAAAATCAGACCAATCAAACACTCTAGCAAAACAAAACAAAAAAAATAATCCACAACTGGTTCGCTTGAACTTGCTTTTATGTAAAAGAATTGGAATTTCAAAAATGAGTGTTATTAGTGGAAAACTGTTCATAAGCATAAAATAAAAAATTTCTTAAAAATCCGTTTGTCGATAATGAGAAATTCGAAAAAGAATGGTTCTATGGTAGGTACACTTAGTAATATCTTAATTTTAAAATTTTCTGATTGATTAAGAATTAACCAAAAAAAAAAATCTTATGAAAATTCTAGATGCTGTTTTCGAGAAAAAACACGATTTTCGAAAATAAAATTTTCAAACATTTGTGTGGTAGATACCGTTATTTTTGGATATAATAAATTTTTTCTAACATAATTGTATTAAGAAACTTTTAATTGCAAAGTTTTCAAAATATCGAGCATTGGATTTTCGAGATATGCAGATTTGAAAAAAAAAATTTTTTTGAAAATATGAGTACACTGTACTACAACTACTACTGTGAATTTTACTTGCGACTTATAGGTACTATGAGGCAAGTTCTGCATTCGTACAAAAAATCGAACTCGAAATTCTGTCTGTCTGTCTGTTCGACTATGCTCGTAAGATATCGTTTTTAAATTCACCCCCCCCGTAGGTTGTTTTCTTTTTTAAGGCCAAAAATAACGGCAGGTCATCCCTGAAAAACTTTTTTTCAGTGGCTGAGAATCGAACTCGAGACAGTCCAACGCACTAACAATTATGCCAATTGGTACTACAAAAAATCCAGGTATAATAGTTGAAAACAAATTTCTTTGATTTTTATTTTATCAAAAACAGTAAAACAGATTTAGATCATTCATTTATGAAAAAGCAACCCACAATTTTTAATTTTATTGTGTATTCAAATTTTGAATTTTTTTTTTGATTTTGAAGAAAAATTTCAATTTTTTATTTATTTAAAAAAAAAATGTTAAAAAATGCTTTTCGAAAATCGTATTTTTCTCGAAAACAGCACCTTGAATTTTGATAAAAATTTTTTCTTCTGATTAATTTTTACGATCTATAATTTAATAAAAAAAAATTGAAATTAAGATATTACATATACTGACTGTACCTACCATGTAATCATTTTTCGAACTTAAATTTCTTATTATCGACATAACGGATTTAAATAAAATTTTTCATAGTGAAGCTTCTAAAAAGTATAGGTAACATTGCATTTGAAGATTTTAAAAAATATTTTTTTTTCGAATTTTTGAAAAATAAAATCCATTTTTTTTTGAAAATTCGATATCTCAAAAATGGCTCTGTATTTTTTTTCGAAAATTTATTTTTTATTGGTATAAAATAATAAGAAATTTAAGTTGGCGTACTAAAATTTTTTCTTAAAAATGTTTTAAAAATATGTATATAAAAGCTTTTTTTTTAAGAAACCATTACAACGACTTATAATTTTTGTTCTTGCATAAGCTAATACTACTCGTATATCCAACCAAGATTAAAATTCTAATCATTAACGTTGGAAGATTTTGCCGCTAGCCTGGTATTGCTTTGCGTATTAACAAGTCCCTAATGAGTCCATGTCGCCATCGGGGCGAAACTCTAATATTTGTGGACTAAAGGCTAAAAATGCTATTTTGCATCAATAATATAACAAGTCGAATAATAGTGCTAAGTCTTTTACTTGGCTGATTTATTTCTGTAGTATATAGAGTTTATATTATTATAAAAGAACCTTTATACTTATAAAAACATAGGAGTATGTTTTGGATTTTTTAAAATAATTTTTTTCGTTTTAAAACTGGTCAAAAAATTTTGTTTTTCAAATTTAATTTTTATTTGCACAATAATAAAAACTTATATATAATTGGAATACCAACATTTTTATCAAATATGTTTAAACAAATTATATATAAAAACTTATTTTGTTTTTAAAGCGGCTACAACCAATGGAGTATAAATTTAATAAGGAAATATCGATATTCATCAATCACGAGTTTTTTTTGGTGATTGACGTACATGCTCTTGTCCTACGGAAAATATCAGAAAAAAGCTTCAACAATCCAGATGAACAAAATAATGACTGGCATAACTAAGAATATGGAATCTCCTCATTTCATCCAGTAATAAGGTGCATGGATTTCACATTGGAAATTGCGTGTACAATTCAAGTAGGCAGACTAAAATAAAGAAAACAAAGAATCGAAAGGAATTTTAAGGATTCGCTTGATATGGAAAAACAAGGATGCAAATAATCAATGATAAAAATATCTACGTCGAGGAAATTTTGTTGAAGAATCAGAGGTAAAAACTCCAGTAAATATAGTCAACATTAAGGTAATAGCAAGATTTAAATGCATACTCAATGTTCTGAATTACCGGGAAATGGTGAACACAGAAGTATAGGAGGTGGAGTACACCAGGAAAAAAAGACTTATTAAAACTTAAACTTCATTAAATTCAGGATTTATCATTGAATTATTATCAAATATTGGTAATTGGAGAATTGTCGGAAGAAGGTCAGAAATCTAAACATAAAGACTACCAGAAATATAGATATAGAAAAACACAAGCAAGATTTTAAAAATTCGCAAAATGAAGACTTGTTCAACATGCTTGCTACTTTATCGGACCCACTTATGTTTTTGCTAGGGCATTTCGTGAGTGAAAATATATAAAAATATACACTTCAGAGATGTTTTGTTTATTAGAAATGGCCCCCAAAGAAGTAGGTGAAAGATTCCAAGAAATCGAAAGACTTGATTTAGTCTTTTGGTGTGTATACTTTTTTCGTTGTTTAACTTGAAATATACTATCGATTTTTTTTTAATTTTGCGCGGACTAAAGTTGGACAGGATTTAAAAGGAGATAATGATGTACATTGATTTGAATTGATAAATATCGCAATGGGAGGGAAATACAGAGCTGGGTAAATCATTCCACATTCGTGGAGTGCGGCTAAAGAAAGAATCTCTGAACTTAACTCTACGTATGAAGTTGGAATCAAGGGTTAACTTATAAACATTTTTAAACAGGATTGTTGTTGGTTTACTTTAACTCATCACTGTCTCACTTGGATTAGCTTTGTTTGACTGTTAGATACTTTTTACTTGCGATATAGGTACTATAGGACAAGTTCTGCATTTTGAAAAAAATCGAACTCCAAATTTTGATCAAAGTTGACATTACGATGATAAAGAATACGAAAAAAGTGGGATCGGCAATTCTGTATGTCTGCCTGTATATCTGTATGTCTGTACCTTTATCTACAGCCCAAGCCACTGAACCAATTTTTACAAACTCGGTACTAAAGGGTTTTCAGTGATTGCCTAGGGGGGAAATTGATTTTTTTTTATCTCCAAAACTAACGGTACACCCATACACCTGTAATACAAATTCTTATTTATCTCGAAAACGGCTCTAACGATTTTGATAAAAAAAAATTAGTGTGCTATTATGGACATGGCCTACATTTTGGTCCACAAAAATTTTGAGAAAAATGTTATTAACGATACCTATCAAATTTAAAATTTATTTATTATAAAAGTAATTAGTTAACACTTTAAGATACAATATCTTATAAAAATAGAGCAAGAATCAAAATGCATTTTAATTAAATGATATTTCAGTTGAATCATTTTTATATGAGAATTTAGACATGAATGTGAATATTGCAATCTATTTTTTTGAAATTTAAAAAGGAGTAAATTAAGATTTAAAAAGAAAATATTTAAATTCACAAATTTAAAGGAATTCATACTATAAAAATAACAACAGATAACAGGCACACAGATAACACACTTCCCAGCATCATCATCATAGACCTTCCAAGTACTGCCTAAGTCTCATCCTAAACAGCTTACTACAATCTATCATTCGAAGCGTAAGGGGAAGAGAATTCAACCAAGTATGTACACCGTATTGATACTAGATTGTACGTTCTTATGGATCGTGACATACAAATCCTATTATAAAGGTACATCGGTTGATGTGTTTGCATTACATTTTGAAGCAGCAATAATGTTCTAAGCTTGAAGAGATTTTCAAGTGTTACCCCATTAATGAGTTTAGCGAAATGGGAAATACGAAGGTAGTCGCAGATGTACCCGACCTGACGTATAGATGGCGGTTGTTGTTTGAAAAGAATGACTATGGTAGAGAGTACCAACTTTATAAAGCTTAAGTTTGAAGTTTGACGACGCTACGTTGTTCAATATTTGTTTTGGGGCCATCAATAGTGAACGCTCTCAGTGAATTTGTAAACATGGGAAAAATTGATCATCGTTATGTGATACTATACTTTCATTTAAAAGGCCTCAGTCCAACCAATATCAAAGCGGAGCTAGATTCTACTCTGGAGGAGTCTGCTTCTTCATTTACAATAGTAAAATATTGGGTGACAGAGTTTAAATGAGGTCGTACGAGCTGCCAAGACGAACATCGCAATGGTCGACCAAATGAGGTGACCACGCCAGAAATGGTGAAAGAAATCCACAAAGTGGTATTGGGTGACCGTCGACTGAAAGTGCGCGAACTAGCAGACATGGTAGGTATTTCAAAAAGTGCTGTACATCGCATATTGACTGAAAATTTGAACATGAGAAAGCTGTGCACAAGATGGGTGCCGCGATTACTCACAATGGAACAAAAACAGCGTCGTGAGGATGTTTCAATCGAGTGTTTGGCGAAGTTTCACAGCAATAAAGCAGAGTTTTTGTTTCGATTTATAACCATGGATGAAATATGGGTCCATCACTTCACACCTGAGACGAAGGAACAGTCAAAACAATGGACTGAAAGGGGAGAATCGGCTCCAAAGAAGGCGAAGACAGTTCCATCTGCAGGCAAGGTCATGGCGCCAGTTTTTTGGGATGCGTGTGGGATAATTTTCATTGATTATCTTCAGAAAGGAAAAACAATCAACGGCGGCGAGTATTATGCGAACTTATTGCAGCGTTTGAGTGACGAAATCAAGAAAAAACGGCCGCATTTGGCGAAAAAGAAAGTTTTGTTTCATCAAGACAATGCACCAGTTCACACATTCGTTATCGCGATGGCCAAAATCAATGAGTTGAAGTTCGAATTGCTTCCTCACGCACCCTATTCGCCAGATTTAGCCTCGGATTATTTTCTGTTTCCAAACTAGAAAAAATGACTCGGTGGTAAAAGATTTGCCAACAATGAAAGGTGGAGTCTGCGGTTGATGGCTCTTTTGAGGAGCTCGACGGTTCTCACTATAAACAGGATATCGAAGCTATTGAACATCGCTGGGAAAAGTGTGTCGAGCTAAAAGGAGACTATGTAGAGAAATAAAGATATTTTTCCACAAATTTTTTGTGTTTTCTTTGTTAGGTCGGATACTTCTGGGCCTACCCTCGTATGATCATATTTTCTTAATCCATAAATATATCAAGCAATACAATTATAAGCAACATTTAATTTTCTTTTACTAAATATTTCGCAACCAAATAGCATTATTGGTAGAAAAAGTGTGTTTGCAAGAATGATTCTCGTTTTAAGGGGTGTCATTTTTTGGCTTATTCATAGTAAACGTAAGCTTCCATAAACCCTGCCTGCGGTCAATTTTATGTGATCATTCCATGAGAGTGTCGTGTTGAGTACTACGCCCTGATTCATTAAGATATAAGTTAGGAAAAAACGAGGTATTAATACTCCTTCTTGAAATAACTAAACACTTAGACTTAGAGGGATTCAAACATAAGATATTAAATCGAGACCAGCATAAAATTCTGTTAAGGTCTTCGTTAACTTCGTGAGCTGCATTTTTCACGAGACCTAAAGGAAAGCTTTTTCGAACTTGAACATCATCGGCATACATGTCAATAGAATAGTTCAAAGTACTCAAGGGGAGATCGTTTATAAACATTGTAAAGATAAGAGGCAATATTGAGCCCTGCGGGACACCTCTGTTTGGTGGAAGAAACTCCGACACAGAGTTATTTGACACAACTGCTTGACACCTCTTATTCATGTAAGGCGAAGAACGTGAAAAATTAAATTGATTGCTAAGCCTTTTACATAAAACATGATAGTTCACTGTATTAAATTCATTCGAGAAATCTAATAAAACAAGAAAAGTAAGTAAGTAAGTAAGAATGATAAAACAACAATCGGCCGAAACTCATTCTGATTCTTAGGAACATAGAACCGTTTTTTGATTTTCGACTTTATCATTAACGGCTCTAACGATATTAACCGATTTTTTTAAGCAGGAACCCCCTTAAGTTTAAAATAATATTGTGTATACAAATATTGGAAAAAAACATTTTTTGGGTTTTTTGAAAAAAAAAAAAAAAAAAAAAAATTTAAAAATCAATATCTTTCAAGCGTGTGAACGACTATTTTTTGCAATATATTTATATTTCCTTAGATCTAAATTACTAAATACTTAAAATTGGCATCCCAAATTTTTTTCTTGAAACATTTTAAAGAAATTTCTTGTGCAAAAAATTAATAAAATGATTTTTATACTTTGTTTGCGTAAATTCATGTTTTTCCGGAAATCAGACGGCAATTCCATGCATTTCCATAGATCTAAGCAAACGAAACAATAATCTGGTGAAAAACTATTGTATAGTATGTTTGCCTCAAAAGGTATATCAAATGTAATAAAAGCATATACAAGAGTAGATTTAAAAAAAGGAAGTAAAATAAGGATAGACCATTGCCTTGTTCGATTGGAGAACGAAAAATTGTATGCTTCTGTCATTGAAACCGATGTATCAGATCATTACACATTGTTCTATGGGATTTCATGGAGTGTGATAGATAACATAGATACTGTGGAGGCCTGTGGAAACAGGTCCTCAAAGTACTTGCTCGGAGAGAGCTAATACACAGCAGGCATCTGACACTGACACTCACTGTGCTGTAGACCGTCGAGACGAGTAGACGTGCCGTGGATTTAAGAATCGAGAATTGTGTTGACGTCGGTAATTGATGTGTTCGATAATTAAATAATTATTAATTAATAAAGAATTGAGTTTATGTTAAAAGGATTTATTTATTCATTGGTTCTCGTAATTATAGCAAATTACAGGTTAATACAGATACTCAAAAAGAAGGTTACTATATTAACCAATCTATTTTGAAAGCTTTAATTCAAAATACAAATTGGAACAATGTTATTGAACAATTTACCACAGCGAAAAGGCTCTATGAAGAATTTGACCACGCATTAAGAACAATGAACTTAGATGGAGTGATCGAAAGAAATTTTGGTAGAGAAGTCAGTTCAGAAGAACTTGCGAAAAGGTTCGCTTCAAGCTTTATAAACGAAGTTGAAACTTTTGTGCACAAATGCAATATAAAACCGTACCACACTGAGATATCAAGCTCGAGGCAATCAATCTACATATCACCAACCATAGTCGAAGAAATAGAAAGAGCTTTAATAAAATTAAATATAAACAAGTCTCCAGGTTCAGATGGAATTAGAGTAAAAAATATTCAATTGAATGCTCACACATTGACGCCAATAGTAGAACGTATAGTTAACTTGAGCTTTGAAGAGGCCTGTGTTCCAGATGAACTTAAGGTTGTTTTGTACGACCTATATATAAAGCAGATGTAAAAACCGATGTATTGAACTATAGACCCATTTCTATTCTACCTATAATGGCTAAAGTATTAGAACAGATAATGGCGCATCGACTACAGAGCTATATCGAAAAATACAACATAATAAATAAAAATCAATATGGATTTACCAAAAACAAAAATACAAGCAAGCTTCTAGCAGAATTCGTTAATGTAATAAACAACAATCTGAACAAAAATTATCACAATCTAGTGATTTTCATAGATTTTAAAAAGGCTTTCGATACGCTGAGACATGAAAAACTTCTGGAAATGCTGGAAAAAATTGGTATTCGGAATGTTATCTTGAACTAGTTTAAAAGTTATATGTCAAATAGAAAAATGCGAGTGAAAATTGGCAATTCACTAAGTGAAGAAAAAGGTCTTCAATTCGGAGTTCCACAGGGTTTCATTTTAGGTCATCTCCTATACGTGATATATGCGAATCAACTATTTAATATCTTGAAGAATAGTATAGGTTTTGCATACGCTAATGACACAGCAATAATAGTTAGCCACATACACCTGGAAACAGCAACAAACATAATGCAAGACGAATATAACTCAGTAATAAGATGGTGCCATGACTTTGGACTAATAATAAATGTAAAAAAAAAAAAACAAACTTATGCATATCAGAAACTCACACATATTAAAAACACGAATAAATATAAAGATCCATGATACAGAGTGTATTCATCAAAACGCACACCAAGAAAGTCTTGATTCAGGTGATAATAGTAACAATTTCATTGAAAACGTGACACATTTTAAATATCTGGGTGTAAATCTTGACTTTTACTTTAAATGGGATGTGCATATAGCACAACTCGGTAAAAAACTTAGAAAAGCAGTATATGCAATCTATCACTTGAGTATGCATACTAATTATAATGTATTGAAGCAAGTTTATTATTCACTGGTGGAATCCTCTCTGAGATACGGAATACTAGCGTGGGGACACACACCAAAAGTTACTTCATTGAACTGCAGCGCCTACAAAATCGCAAAAATAAAACAAACAGAGAACAAGATACGAATACACAAAATGCATACAAGACACTTGGACTATTGAACATAAACCAATTATTTGAACTCAATATTCTAGAAGAGTATTACAACGACCAGCAATACAAGCAGCCTATCGATCACCAATACAACACCAGGAAAAGAGCTCACGGATTTATACAAACAACACGTTTTAAAAACTCGTATGGAAAACAACAATTATCAGTGATATTTTCAACAAGATGCCAAGATAACTACTTAATATAAATTATAAAAGACTAAGGAAGAAACGTCTTAGAAAACATCTATTAAACAACTTGTAAATTTAACATCATGTTCCAAAAAAGAAAAATATTATTTCAAAGCATGTTAAATATTAACTTATTGAAATTTCAAGAATTATTGTAATTAAATAACTATGTAAATAACCTTCTGCAGAAGGCTTCGCAGATACTTTTTTGTAATCAAACAAATGTGATTCTTCAGAATAAAGATTGAATTGAATTGAATTGAACATTTTTATCTCAATAAATCCATGTTTTATATTCAAACATTTTTTTAAATTCCAAAGTACTTTTACATAAGAGCAAGTTCGTGCGATCCAGTGGTGTGTTTTATTTATTACTGCAGTTATGGACTTTTGACAAATTTGGCGTAAAATACTCTATCTATTCTAAGTGGTATATCTGAAATACTCTATAAATACTTTTCCTGAAAATTAAGTTCCACCAGGTAACTAAGAAGTCACGGCTTTTTCATGTAGACAAAATGAAAGTTGCTGTAACTTAAATTTTGATGTTGATTGCTTTCTGCAAAGCCTATTGGTGCAAAATAATGCCACAAAATCTGAATTTTTGAGGAGAGTTTTATTTTTATATGTTAAGTCTTTCTTAAAAATTAAAAACTTAATAGGAGGCCATTATGGCTCGTAGAAAGCCTAAGCTTAGTGACTTACAACTCTCAACAATTCTTGTGTGTGCATCACCAGGAATGGAGGGGACCTACAATTTTCTACCGATTCCGAACGGCTAATGAGCGTCACTTTCCATGACAAGATATACTCTAAGAGCATTTGCAACATTTTATTCATCGAGAAATTTATGTTCATTTCATTCTGGATTTTTCGCAAAATCTATTTATGTACCTATTATATGAAGAAGTATTCAAATCTTAATTGTGTGTTTCAGCTACAATTTTTATCTAGAGACTTTTGTCAAAACGACTGATAGTCTTCGAGAAACTTGTAAAAAACAGTATTTCACGCGCGCCGTTTCAGCCTTTTTCCCCTAAAAATGTTTAAAATATAACTCTACACAATTTCAGATTTGTCGAACTTTTTTTTTTGAAGTGAAAATCTTTTTTGCATGTACTGAAAAATAAAGAACTTTTAACTTAAAAAAATAACATTTTCCCAATTGAAGCGGTCTGTTTCTGTACAAGAATAGGTATATCTAGGTAAACACAGTTAACAAAGGATTTTCTTCTACGTACCCAGTCCTTAGAACATGTTTATATTTTGTCCAGATGTTCATGACATCTTTTCTTGAAACATCGCTTACAACTAAAGTATAAGTAGATATCCGTACATGTTGTCAAGATCTTTAAGCTTCTTATGTCTCCCATACAAACAGTCGATAGGTGCATTAAAAATGTACTTTTTATTCCACAACTATACATCCAAGTTACCAAGTATACTTCACTGTGAGATCTCTGAAGAGCTTGCCAGCATCATCATCAAAAACTCATCCGATGTTTGCAAACATACATATAGGTAAGCAGTTACCTTCCTCACTCTCCAACTGTACCTTTCGCCTGCTGTCTGTACGTATGAACTCGTACACCTACGACTACAAGATATCGCAAAACTACAATCTTATTGAATTGAGTTTGAGTTTTATCAGCGTTTTGTACATGACCCCTGCTGGCAAGGGCAACAGAACCAGAATCAAAACCGGAAACAAAATTCGATGCGAATCCTTCTGTAACTTTTTACAACTTTCATCCTTAACGTCCCCATTTTGTTGGTCTGTCGTCGTTACGTTACCACCTCTGGCCGTGTCGTCGTCGTCGTCTCCTTCGAAAGATTCTGATTCCCTACATTTTGTTCACGGTTGATGGGAATTTGTTTTCAATAGTCCAATTTGGTCTAGGATTTTGCTAGGGCGGCTATGTATTTCCATTTGAGCCCAGCCAGCTTCATGTGTTGTCTTGTTTTGTGACCAAAAAGGAAGAAGCCCGAACATAACTCAAATTCCCAAAAGTTGTATATTCAATTTATTTCAATTCGATCAGTACCAAGTAAAAAGCAAAATTATACAACTGCAAAAATCAAGTTACGGACATCAGTCTGTAGGTGTATGGTTTGCCTTTCCAGTTGCGAAGGACTTAAGGACCTCTTCGACACAACAGCCGATTGAATAGATACCAACTACTGATGATGGGAATTTGAGCAAAAGTCTACTTAACCTACACATAAACCAACTTGCATTATATTTTCGTATCTACATACAATGAGGCGAGCCCATCAAGGGCTCATTGTCTGCAATTGATTCCTTCCTATTTATCATTATCCTTTACAGGATCTCATTTATATTTACCTACTTCACGGTAAAAGTTCATTTCTCTACGGTATACTTTAATTCCTTGGAGATTCTCAAAATGTCCTTCACATAGATAGATACCAACATGCCCACACACAAACAGCCATCGGATTCATTGATTGCTATGGGATGTGATGCTGAAGCTGATGACTGCCTCCTTGCAAGGACCAAAAACTTTGTTTCTCATTCAAATTGTTGGCCAAAGATTCCACTGCCTCTGACAAACAAGGAGGACAGTTACAGAAATGGATTGTGAACAACCACGGCAACTATAAAAGCTTTTGCAAAGTTAAATAAAATCTAAAAATAAAAAAAAATAACCAATGTGGATGTATTTAAAGGACTTTGATTGGGATGAAATTGCGAAATTTCCGATATGGCAATAATGTTCCCTGCCTTCGTCCTTCACGCGAACCAACCAATACCAGAACCATAAACAGAACCAGGAGCAGGACCAAAAGCGGTACGCTGCATTAGCATTGATGCTCTGCAGCTAGTATGACAGTCGAGTAAATGTCTGTGACAACACCAGAAGCAGCTGAACAAAGCATTCCTTGACAGAAGGAAGAAAAAATAAATACGTCCCTAAGTACGAGTGTGTATGTATGTCGGTACGAGTATATTTAAAAACTAAGGACAAACTTAGCAATCGAAGCAGGAAGAAAGCGAAGGACTTAAGACTCTTCAAGATTTCTATTTTGTGTATTATTTGTACATCCATATCTACGAATGTCCTTTTTTTGGTTTTGCAAAAGAAAATTATTTTCAAAGAATTGAATGTAATTTAATTTTGAATTGGCAATTTTTCATTTTTATTTTGTGTATTTGTGGAGATTTTCCCGATGCAGGATGATGACAGGGACAACCCAATGAAGAAGTTTTAAAGAGAATCCTTTTTTTTTATTTTCAAATATTTAAGTGAGAAGATATTAAAATAAAAAAGGATGAAAATGAAAATCGAACGGAAGGAAGGAAAACGGAACAGTTTCCGATTGATAATGTTATAGTGATGACGATGACAATGGGGGCTTGTCTTACATTGTCTTGGATCCTGGATCCTGGTTCCACCGATTTGATTAGTGTTATTATTTTTGCTAGAAGAAAAAGGGTGTAATTGGATTTTAATTTTTATTCTTTGAAATCGGATTTTGTAAGGAAAGTACATAATATAACTTGGACATGGATTACTAAGAAGGAAGGAAGTAATAGGTCAGAGGGACTAAATGGATGCTGAAAGCTGTGTTGGTTTTGAAATGGATGTACATAATACTCTTTTTTAACTGAATTTTATAAATCGTCTGAAATTAAGTTAACTTTTAAGCTCCTTTTTACAAGGACTATAGAAAGGTATTTGACATTTTGGGGATTAGATGCGTACCAAACAAAGATTTGTTTGAATCTGTACAAACTAACACTACAAAGGCGTACTTATCCATTAACACATTGAAAGTGTGAAGTAGTCCCTTTCTCTTAGTAAACGAGTACATAATATAACTTGGTGTTTTACATTACATTACATTTACACTACTCTGAACATAAATCTACGAAGTAGAGACACAGAAAGCACTGGCGACTAAGGCCATCGGCTTAGACATCACTACAACAGAGAGAGACCGAAAGTCGAAGCCATATCAGTAGCAATGCTGTGACATGTTTGCGGCATGAACACACACTGTGCTTTAGTGCGAGGACTACCAAGCACCTCTTGAATCCAAGTAAGCCAGGTAAACCCAGTAAACTTGGAAACCATTTTGCCTATGCAATTGGAGTAACCACAACCACCATGATACTCCCTCCATGAGGCCAAACTTATTGATATTAGGAGATAGAGTGGTAGGCATAGGTACAAGCCAAGCCAAGCATATGCAACAGCACTCTATTTGGCATTATCTCCCATGGTGCCAGAATATAGCTTCCGGTGGAGCTTCGCAACCGTGAGGTCACTTCCAGATGAGTTCCGCAAAAACTCAGGGCCGTCAACCCTAGTATACACACAGCCAGCAATTGATCGAAGTTTAAATCAACAACTAAGAGTGTGCACCCCTCTGGTGAGTTGTTACACACTCCTTAGCGCATTTCTACTTTAAGAATACCGTCCAGAATGTTCCTATCTAGTTAGTTCAGTTATTTTCGTAACCTATCCACAGGCACCACGAAGAGGTCGATAGGAATCTAACTGCAAATAGACTTACGCATCCAGTAGCAATTCCGTGCCACTAATTTAATTGGTGAACAGGCTCGTTAGAGCCCTGGTCTAGCTTTCAAAGACTACCTTCAACGCAAGCTACTAAAGTCCATCTGCAGAAAGAACAACAGAAGAAACACATGTCAACAGCACACGGTTGGTATTTGAACGGTCCACCCATCCAAGTACTAACCACGCACAATGATGCTTGATTTCGCTGATCGATGGGAATCGATGCTTTCATCAAAGCCCAGGCCGTTGACAATTGGCAGCACTGTTTTCTGTGACAGTGGATATGAAAGTTCTCGGTTGTTTTGAGGCTAGATTGGTTTGGTTATTTTTCATGAATACACCTGATCGATGTTAGTTTGTTCAAATTAATTATAAAAAACACGGTTCAGTTCGGGAAACTCATCGGGCGTTACGTGCGTTTTATGGTGCTCATAATCGTCCATAAGAGCGATTACTTCAAGAAACTATTGATCGTTTTCGCAAATCGTTTGCGCTAATAGATAATACGAACCCTGTCAGAAGCCGTCGGTCATACAGTGCGCACAGAAGAAGCGATTTCCGATAAGCAGCATAGTGTCAATGATAATCGAAATGTGTCAATTCCTTATAGTGCTTTACAATTTAATTTAATTTGCTGCAAAGTGTGTGAAAACTGGACCTCCAGATAACTTCATGTACGCCCCAGCCGCAGCGGCTCCATGCCAGAAATACTATTGAAACATTCATGAAAAACAATATTATTCAAACTTCAAATACCCACCACGGATCGAAGTGGTCCAATTTTCAATGACTCTTCCGCATATCTATATCTCGCTGAATTTGAGCGATGGCCTGTTTTATATTCACCTTAATGGTATCGAACTTCTGTGGATTATTCGCATAGATCTGCGACTTTAGGAAACCCAACAAGGAAAAGTCTAGCGCAGTCAAATAGCATGATATTGGTGGCATTGTTCATACAAAATATCAATCGTGGCGTCTGCTGTGTGGCACAAAGCGCCGCGGTTCTGCTGAAATCACATAGCGTTTAGGTTCATATGGTTCAATTTAGGACATGGGAAATTGGTTACTCTTTTTTGTCATTGACGGTGAATGCCTCACTAACGTCCGGACCAATGACGCCCATGGCCGAAAATCTACATCAAACGATAACTTTTTCAGGATGCATTGTCACCGGGTGTACCACGTGTGGGTTGGTATCGTCCTATTTACAGCAATTTTGATTGTTAACACAGCCACTCATCCATGCGCCTTGATGATCATTCTCCAATTCTGCGAAAGACCGAGTTCAAGGTGAACAAGGTGAAGAATCGACTGCCTCGGGTTCAGCTATACACTTTCAAGGACCGTGACGCTGTTCTCGGCTTACCTTGTATTCCGGTGACGTATAAATGTTGGCTGATTGGTTGCCGAACCGGTCATTTCAAATTTGGGCATCAAACGTTGAAGAGTTGACTTTGAGGGGCCACCACGTCTTCCGTAAAATGGGCGCAACGTTTGCATGAAAGTTCAGGTTGATAAAAAAGTTTCATAAGTTGGACGTGGTGTTCAATTGTCAATAACTAAATAATAGACAGATTTGACAGATGTCACCAAAGAAGCATGGCGGCGAAAGGCTGCTGAAATCTACCTCTGCCTATTGAAAAAAACTTTAAAAACTGATATGGAATGGTTATTTGCAGGGTAAGTACAGTGATTAAGATATAAAGGGTGGTCCATCTAGTGGTTTCTTTTTAAATCGCAGGTTATTTTGACTTTGACAGCTATTTCTCGCTCAAAATATTGACAAAAAGGCTACATCATACCTCTGCAGAACGAAATAATTCGTTTCACGCTTGAACAACGTCGGGCAATATTGAAAACTTATTTCACAAGTGAGTGATGCTGTGTAGTCCAAACAGTGGGTTTTTTGAAAAGAAGTTTTGGCCGAAATGAAGCACCCACCGCGCCTGCTGTACACAAGTTTGTACAAAAAGTTCTGGAGACTGGTATGCTAGTGGAAAACACTCATGGTGCGCGTCATCGTAGGGTGCAGGCAGACAAGAATGTGGCCGCTGTAGCCGAGAGTGTGAGAATCAATTCACGAGCACCAACTTGCCATCGATCTCAACAACTCAACATTTCACGCACAAGCCTGACAAGAATTCTGCTTCAAGGTCCAATTGACTCAGAACTTGAAGGCACATGACCATCCGCTTCACTATTGCTTCGCAGTTTAGGCCTTAAAGCAGCTTGAATTGGACAACGATTTTGGCCAAAAAATCATCTTTTCATCATCTGGGGCTCGGAACAACCGCACGTTACTGTCCAGAAGCCAATGCATCCACAGAGAGTGACACTTTGGTGCGGATTGTGGAATGGTGGCATCATTAGATCATTTTTCTTCGAAAATGAGGCTGGGAACAACGTTTCAGTCAACACTGTGCGCTACAGAGCCATGTTAACCATTTTTTTTTTTACTGAAATTGAAGATATGGATTTTGGCGACCTCTGATTCATGCAGGATCTGTGAGCTACAATCCGAAACAATGAATAAGGTCTTGGAAAATTGGAATGTCAGATTGCGCTTCTGTGAAGCCAGCCGCAGGTGGGGGTGATAGCGTGCTTAGTAGTTTAAGGCATGTCCGGGGCTCTGTGAACTCTGCTGGTGTTGCTACGGATGCACAATCCATGCACTAACGTGTATGGGTGCTGAAGTGGTAATGCTAGTTTGATGTTCTAATGGGCTCGTCCACTGATTTATCAGTGGGCCGGTATTGCTACCTATGCACCACTCATATGCATCACTTCCGGTTCCTATCGACCTCCTCGTGGTGCCTGCGGATAGGCTACGTAGGTAACTGAACTAACTAGATAGGAACAGTCTGGACGGTGTCCGTAAAGTAGGAATCCGCTAAGGAGTGTGTAACAACTCCCCAGAGGGGTGCACATTCTTGGTTGAGTTGAGGCCCTGAGTGTTGCAGGAACTCATCATCGGAAGCAATATTCTGGCACCACGGGAGATAGTGCCCAGAGGTTTGTGAGTTGTCATGTCTTCGGACTCTCTTATTCTATCTTCGGAAAGAGAAGTGCAGCTGCCGCATGCGTGCGAGCATTATTCATGCTATCTATGAGGTAGGATGCCTTGTGGAAGTATCGTGGTGGCGTAGTTTATTCCGAATGCGGATACACATGGTTTCCAGGGGTGCCTGGATTCAAGAGGTGTTAGATAGACCTCGCCTCCAAGCAAGAGGTGTGTTCATGCCTGCAACATGTCACAGCTTTGCGACTGAGATGGCTTCGGCTATGTCAGGGTTAATGGTCAGGATCCAATCTGACTCTGATGGAGGTAGGCCTTCCGTGGGGTTAAGCCATGATCGGCAGGTACTCACGTTAAACCAAACGTAGGTTCTGTGAAGCCAGCCGAGGCAGCTACTTAAACGACGTTGTATTCCATAATTAATGGGAAAGTTTGTTCTTACTAATAAAGCCATAATAGTTAACAATTTAATTTTGTTGATTTTATTGCATTTTAAAAAAGAAACTTATATTTGGCCCTTCCTTAATCGTTCAACACTTCGAGCGAATATTTGTTCGCAATGTTTGGTCCCGTAAGCGTTGATTGGCTTTATAGGAGAACATTCAACAACAAACTTCACAAGTTGAATAGTGAAGTTGCAATAGGAATACATCGCTCATCAGCTCAGAAGGGTATAGCTAATGGACGGACATCCAGCTCCAACTTTTAAGGTCTTCGAGTTTTAGTAGGAGGGACTACTCACTATAGACAACTCTCAGAAGGGATCAATTGAGGCTGTCAGTGCAATAGTGGCGTAACCACTAAAATTCACTTTAGAGGTACGAGAAGGTTACGCCACTATTGCACTCAAACTATGATCAAATTATAAAATGCAATAACACCTTTTTGAGTGCCATATAGTTTTGAGTGTAGATAGCTGCATACAACTATTTTTGTATTAAAATAGATATATTAAGAGATCCATTTTTATGAAAACCTCATTTTTGGAAAAAAGTGGGTTACGCCACTATTGCACTCATAGCCTCAATTATGAAAGGATATCAACTAACTAAGAGTGCGTAACTGAACGAAGTAAGCTAAGGACCGACCGCTAATTGAAGACAGTTGATGGTTAAAAGCCAGGCTGGGGATCACCCAGAACTGTAGCGCCATCGAAGTAGCTAAGAATATGGCTACATTTTAGCAAGAATCATAATTGGAGGAAAATCTAGTTTATGTCAAATATCTCGTGAGCCACTCACCTTAGAAGCAAATTAAAAAAAAAACTCGAAAGGAAAGATATCAACTAAAGTTTCCTCAATATGTAGGTAATGCATAAACAAAACAGGAGCTTTATTTATTCATACAAACGGAGATATGAGGAACTTACAAAATTCTCATCCCCACAAAACATCAAAATCAGAGTTGCTATCACTGAATCAAAATGGTAGTCGTTTCAGCCTAACGGTACAAGCTGCAATCAGCTTCTTTACACTCCGTATGCACACAATATCCTAAAGGTGTGTATTACATGTATCAGATTAATTGGATTTTCAATTATAGATAGAGACGGCAGACGGCGCGTCCTTCAGGAACACGATGTTCTGCGAACCGATGAATTGTTTATATGCACCATCAGGCAGGAGCGGGCGTATATTAGAGAGTATGATACTATGGTATGGGCATGATATGCCAAGGAGTACTGGCAGGTATAGGTATTGTTAAACGCTCCTTTGTGTAGAATCATCACGTCATGTATATTGCCTGCATTGCATATGCCTGCCTTGCTTCAGACAGCATTCCATGTAGGTGCGCAAATTATTAGTTATTCTGCTGCAATCTCGATCTATAGATACTACATCCACTCACACACACACACACATACACACCCGAGACAGGACTATTTATGGGGTGTACTTAACGATACAAATATTGTCCTGAAGTAAATTATTTAACATGGTGGTACTTGCAGGTAGGCAATGCTTCATCGCTTCGACATCTAGCTTCTCCAATCTACCCATGGCCTACCAGAGCAGCCTCTTCTTCTATATCATCTGACGTTTTCTAATCTATGAAAGCTTGACAGAAACTTATTTGACATCGAGTTGTTACCAAGAAGATAATAAAATGTCTATGTAGATATGCAGATAAGCATGTAAGCTTGGTTGAGAAACCAAACAAATGATAATGAATTTTAATTAGATTGCCAAAGTCGAAAGATTTTGGTTCTGAAAAATGATGAACAGATAGAATGTGGTCTGGGCCAATGAACCGAAAATGATAATTAGAAACGTGTTTCGAATTAAGACGAAATAAATTGGATTCACGCAAAAGAATCACTGGAGGAAAAAATTAAAATGTCAACTTCTATGATCTGATTGGCGCGATGCGGTGCGGCGGATAAAACACACATCAGTTCCTACATGTAATTAAGAGATTTCCTAATTAGGATCAAATGCAATGTGCCTTTCAATATGGCGTCAAAAAAAAAAAAATGTTTCGAGACATAAAGTATTAACGTTAGGTTAAAATAAAGATGAACCATTTATATTTTGAGGGTTTATTCTGAGAACAAAATAGATCTACAGTATTGGTTTAACTACCTCCAATCTTGACACCATTTTTCGGGGATTCAAGAAAATGTCTACTTTGTTTTTTTTTTAACTTCCCATAGGGAGTTATTGTAATCGGTCCGATTTGTCAAATTGGAATTTTTGACATTTCTCGACGTTTCAAGGTCCCTAGAGGCTACGTAATCCCCGCTTAGTTGCACCTCGCTTAATTGAACATCCCGCTTAATTGACCGAAAAAGTTGCATTGCAAAATTTCCCGTATTAGTAGCATAGCTTTTTAGATGGTTAATTGAACCCCGCTTAATTGAATTACTCGGTTAATTGAACTTTAAAATATGCACCCGAAAAAAAAATATATGGACATTTTTCGGATAATTGGACGTACAAAAAAATTATAATGAAACAAATATTAGAAATATTTTATTACTTAACCTACGTCTGAAGCCTAGTACTCAGTTCAAGTGAAAATGAAAATTTCATATAAATGTGGCGGCTGGTTCACTCGCATGAAATCCCCAAAGAGAGGTGGGTACCAATATGTGGATTGGAAAAACAATTATGTTCCACAACTTTTTCCACGCCAAATTTTCATTTCTCAATGTACAACCATCAGGAAAAAGTTTAAGGCAGCGTGGAAAACTGTGACATTTGTCAGTAAATTTAAATATTTTGTTTCAAAACAAAAAATTGAAAATTTATAAACAGAAATAATGAAAGTATTCAGTATTTCAGGTGAGTATCAAAAATTCACGTGGAAAAGTTTATTCTATTTTCATGTTTATTCTCCGCGTGTAATTTGGAACGTATTTATTTTTCATTTCACGCTAGCTGAGTACTAGGCTTGAAGTGGTTTTTTAAGACAGGTATTATTCAAGATGAAGAGCAGCCGGAAAATGATATCGTGGTCATAGACAACATACTTAAGTACAATGGTTAACAGACGCCGAAATTTTAAAAACGGTTTAAGAAAAAGAAGAAGTTGAAGCCATATTATCGACTTTCGAAATTCTACAGGACATTGCAATTCTACGTTTATACTTCTTAGTTCTTACCACTAAATAAATTTACAGTTGAGCTGAAAAACATGAAGACATTGTTCAAAACAAAACAATCAATCAAAATCAAATCACAAATTTTTTCAAACCAATGTATGCAAATAACCATTATGAGCCTTTTGAGGTACATACCTGCTATTGTATTTATTATTTTGTTTTATCCTTTTCGAAGCTAACAGTGACTTTTTTTAAGAATAATTTATTTCTGTTTCATAGTTTTAATTATGTATGTATTAGTGTGGGTCAAAAAAATCAAGTATCTTTTTTTTGGATCCGACACATGAAAACTAGTTCAAATTTGAATCATTTTGTATCAATACTTATTAAATTATAAAATTTCATATGGTGAAATAGAATTTTTTTTTCTGCTGACATGTTAAATTATATTTCTTAAATAAAAACCTTCTTTTCCTGAAATAGAACATGAACTATCTTAAAATTCAAAAATTGGGAATATTTATTGAAAAACTACTAAATTCAGTAGGCATTGGAATTCTACTGCGAATATCTTTTGAATGGCTAGAGTAATCGATTAACTACAGAGATCTTTTTTGTAGAGCGTTCAATTTCCTATAGAAATAATTGAAACTTATTTGACAATAATTATTTTTTATTAAGTTACAAAATTCAAAACAAAAAAGTTATTTTCCTTAAAATACTTCAATCTTTGACATTGAATATTGAATATTGAACATTGAAAAAAGTATATAAGACCATTTTTGTAGAGCGTTCAATTTCCTATAAATATTGACTATGCGATTGGTTAAACGATCTATTGTTGATAAGATATGACCATTTTTATATGATACTAAATTGAAAATGGAAAACTACTCGTATGATGAGCATAATCTTCCCGTCAATATTAAGAGCTATTATTTGGTAAGTACTTTCTAGAGGTACCTAGGAACTTGTTTTCATGTGTCGGATCCAAAAAAAAAGATACTTGGTTTTTTTGACCCACCCTCGTATGTACGTTTATTTTTTAAATAAAACGTGTTCAAATATTTTTGTGTGTGTATTCTTTTTCAGTTTTTTCAAGGTTTTCGTAAGTTGAAAATGAAATGTTCATTCATAGTAAATTTCTGGGATGAATATTTTAGTTTTTAGTTGACCGACTCGTGCAATTATACGGGTTTCGTTTAATTGAACAGGTCGGTCAATTAAGCGGGGTTTCGTTAATTGAACCACCCGGATAATTGACCGAAAAATCTGACAAAATGGTCAGTGCAATTAAGCGGGGAATACTGTATATCAATCATTTTTAGAGAGATGTCTGTGTGTGTGTGTGTACGTACGTTCGTACGTTCTTGTACCATTTTTCGTCGTCAATATCTCAAGAACGCGTAATGATATCGACTTCAAATAAATTTTGTTTAATAGATAATAACTTCGAAAGAGGCTGAAAGGGCGTTTATTAAAATTCAGTGAGTAGTTTTTACACTATAACGGTTTAAAAAAAAAAGTAAAAATGTTGGTTAGTTTCAAATATCTCACGAAAACATAATGCTATTGACTTCAAATAAAATTTAATGTACTCATTATAAGGTCATACAGATTTGATATGAATATGGAAAAAAATGAACTTACCGTTATTTTTTTAAATTAAAAAAACTGAAAAAAAAATTTCATAACCCAGATATTCTAAGAACGGAAAACAATTTGAAACTCAAAATAATTTTATTTTACGAAAAATAATGTGTTTGACAACTGGTGAAAATTTCAAAAAAAAATCAGTTTACAGTTTTTTTAGAAAAAATAAAAAACTATATAAAATTCTATTGAAAATTGGTAAAAATTGTTTTTCGACTCAAATTTCTCGAGAACTAGTAGCGATATTGACTTCTAATTTAGTTTATTTTATACATAGTATAATTTTGTACAATTGGTAGAATGTTGACAAATATTGAATTAATAGTTTTTTTTTTTAAATAAAAAAACTATTAAAAATTCTAGTGAAAACTAGTTAAAATTGTATTTCAAGTCGAATTTCTTGAGAATGAACACCGATAGTGCCTTCTAAAGTATGTTGTTTTATACATCGATACCTTCCCGTAAGAATGTATATTAAGCGACATTTCTAAAATTGTTCAGAAAACGAAAAGAACGAAGAAAGTTCTAGTTGAATCATAGTGTGCTAAGAGACAATTTTGGTTACACTAAGTGTGACATCTAACAAAATTTTTTGTTGCCCACGACAATGAGATCTTTATTAATGTCGCTTAGCATAATTTTTTTGGCGGATAATACAAATTTCAGGGGCAACATTATTTTAATGAGAAAACATGGCAGTTGATAAAGTTTTTTATTTGTACTCTAGTTTCCTCTTCATGCATAATAGGTTGGCGAAACCCAGGCCAAAACGTGGCCCTTAACATATAGTATATTTCTTCATCAAAAAGTCATTTTCGAAAAAAGTGTCGCTTAGTACATTCTTACGGAAAGGTATCGACATAATAGAATTATTAACATATGGTTAAATTTTGACAAGTATCGAATTGACAGTTTTAACAAAAATATAAAAAAAATCTACTAAAAAATGATATTTGTTTTTCGACTAGAATATCTTGAGAACGAGCAATGATATTGACTTTGCCATTATTTAATTTTATACATAATACAATTTTTAACAAATGGTTTATATTTGACATATATCTAATTTTAGAGCGGATAATATTTTGTAAGTACCCTTCCATCAATAACCAAACCATATCTTTTATATTTGAATATTTCGTTTTTAAATTTTTTTTCAATTAAAATGTTTGGAACCGAAATAATAAAGTAATTTCTAGGGAGCTAGGGAGCACCCTTTATAATCCTACTGAAAGACACCATTTCTAGCTCTTTGGATTAGATCGCAGTGAGTTTCTCCAAACTTCCTTTTATAACGATTTTTGAATAAAAGAAGAATTTATTTTCTACATCTTCAAGATAGTATTCGAAAACTGTTTAATATCAAATTTGAAAAAAAAAAATCTTGATTTTAAAAAAAAATATTTGTTTTTTAATAAAAATTTTTTATGAAAATTTCAATATTAAATACTAATCAAACTTCTAACGAGCTTTATCATAAAATATTGATCGAAATCAGTTGTATCATTTTTAAGAAAATTAAGAACAAAGAGAAAAGAAATGTTTTGAGTTATTTTAAGAAAATCTATCGAACAGGTTTGAAAATAAAATCTTTACTTAAATTTCGAAAAAAAAAATTGTGTCGCAGATACCGTTATTCTTGCTCAAAAAAAATAAAAAGAAAAAAAAATCAATCCGGGGAATAAAAAAATTCTATACACCGAGTTTGGAAAAAAATTGGCCGAACTGCTTAGGCTGTAGTCGAACAGAAATACAGAGCTTTTTTTTGCCACATCATCGTTCTTTAAATTGCTTAAGACCTCTTTAAACACTTTCAAGTTAGAGTTAAGACGAATTTATACACAAAAAATTTCAAAAACCGTTGCACCCGTGTTCTTTAAAAATAATTTGAAATGCTAATTTAAAGTGTTAAATAATGCACACTTTAAATCTTGGTTTCAAAAAAAAAAAAAAAAAAAAAAAAAACAACAAATTTCAATAAAGGCCAAAAACACTTCGAAGCCCAAGTTTGAATAAAACCGGTTTAACTCTTAAGGTTCTAGTGAGGAGTTCATCAAAAAGATTATCTATTAAGATGGACTTGAAGATTCTGCATGCCAGAGTCGCTGTCATCACGTTCTGATCGTTACTGTATATTACTTTCTCACTCACTTTATTATGTCAGCAGGAAACAAAAATCACAATCACTCGAAGAGTTTTCTTCCCAATGTGTATTAAGAAGAAGTTGAAGCTGTTTACTCACTCTCAGCACATTTTTTGTTTTATGAAGTCGCCCCATCTTGCTGAAATTTTCATCGGTTGTAGAACCCGGAAAACAGGTGAAGTTGCAACACAAAAAATTCGTCAGTCATTTGGCGATATATGTTAACCAGTAACTGTCTCTCCTTGGTTGAAAAAATAAGGTTCAAGATGACATCATTATTACTACAGCTCTATATCCCTAGTTTAATAATGAGTTCCGTAAATCACATGCACCTTAACAAGAGTCATATAAGGTGGATTAGCGCTGCATAGAAGGACCAGAGCCACTCAGAAAGTAGAGCAGAATAAATATCATAGAAATTATGTTCGGAAGCTTCATCAACAGGTAAAAACGTAAAAACCCTCTTAAGGTTGATGCGTAATAACTAATAACCAAAGATTGATAATTAAGTGATTTCTACATTTCTAAATAATTGTTAAATAAGTATCCATAAACCTAGACCGTGGTGAAGTCCATAAAAATTCCGTATCGAGTCAGAAGGTCTTCTTTTAAGTGACTGGCCCAAAAGTACTGATGTTGCATACATCTACAAAACCCTATTTTTACTTGTGACTTATAGGTTCTATAAGGCAAGTTATGCATTCGTAAAAAAATCGAACTCGAGATTTGGATCGAAGTTGACCTTACGATGATAGCGAAGACTAAAAAAGTGGGTCTCGCAATTCTCTCTGTCTGTCTGACTTAAGACCAAAAATAACGGTACCTGCCATACGAATTTTTTTCGAAATTTTTTAAATACATATATTTTTTTTCTCAAAAATTGTTCGACAGATTTTAAAAATAAAAATACAAAAAATTTCATTTAGTTAAAGCTAGAACGGTACAACCGATTTTGATCACGTTTTTTTTGCTACAGCTCCCCAAAAACGTAAATAGAATTGTGTACTCAAATTTTCAAACAAATTGTTTTTGGATTTTAAAATTTTTTTTTTAAAAAACCTTCATTTTTTTTTTAAACTCAATATTTCAAAAACCCCATGCTAGATTTGATTTAAACTTGATAAATACAATTTTCTCAATATAATCTATAAGATGTGAGAAAACAAACAAATTTTATTTTACATACAAATTAAGGTACCTACTATACAAATGCTAAAAATTAAAAAAAAAATAGGTTTCAAAAATCGTATTTTTCTCGAAAACGGTGCCTAGAATTTTATTGAAATTTTTTTTCTTTCAATTAATTTTTACGATCCTTAATTTAATAAAAAAAATTTTGAAATTAAGATATTACAGCTTGTACCTACCATATAACCATTTTTTCGAATTTTAAATTTTTCATTATTCACATAACGGATCTTAATGAAATTTTTTATAGAGAAGCTTCTAAAAAGTCTAAAACACATTGCATTTCAAAACTTTAAAATAAATATTTTTTGAATTTTAAAAAAAAAAAAAAAATATGTATATTTTTTTCTTTTTTTGAAAATTCGATATCTCAGAAACGGCTTAATATTTTTTTTGTAAGTTTAATTTTTATTCGAACAATAATAAAAACTTTAAATTGGCGTACCAAAATTTTTTATTAAAAAATTTTTATATAAAAGCTTTTTCTAAGAAACTATGTAACGAAGTTACATCTTTTGAAGTAATTACGCCTTTCTACCAACCTAAGAAGACCGAACGCCGGAATTCTACTGCATTTACCACACCGGATGAAATAGCCAGAAAGTATTGCATACCTTAAGGCGCCCACGCAAAATCACAAAAGAGGACACACAGATGGTTGTCGACGTCAGCAAATAAATTTCGTTCGCCAACTTTATAATGCACATTTGGTTTTGGCCGCCAAGTCGACAAGTAAGAGGTAGAAATGCAGCAGAAATCAGATTCTTCTTGCCACTGGGTGTTTGTACCAATTTAGTGTACAAGGCATAAAGCATCTCACATAAAGCATCTCATCTAGAAGCACGCTGCTGGTCACCTATACCAGGAAGAAGCTTCGCAATCTTTTGGCTTCCGCCGCAAAAATACCTTTCCCGTTCTCCTTTCCCCCGCGCCATAGTTAAGACTAGGGACTCTATCCCAACCTTCGCTGTCTTAACCTCCTCCGCTCAGACTAGGGACTCTATCCCAACCTTCGCTGTCTTAACCTCCTCCGCTCAGACTAGGGACTCTATCCCAATCTTCGCTGTCTGAAATCCCCTTCCTCCGCCGCCGTAGTTAAGACTAGGGACTCTATCCCAATCTTCGCCGTCTTAAGCTTCTCCGAAAGCCTTAGACTAGGGACTCTATCCCAACCTTCGTTGTCTAAGCCTCCGCCGCCGTAGTTAAGACTAGGGACCCCATCCCACTCTTCGCTCTCTTAACCTCCGCTATTCAGACTAGGGACTCTATCCCAATCTTCGCTGTCTTAACCTCCGCCGATAAGCTATTCTATCCCAATCTTCGCTGTCTGAGTCTGTTCTACGATACCGCCGTTAGTGTATATGAAATACCGTGTTATCTTATTGTAGGACCATACCTTTTGTAAAAGTATATGAAATACTCTGTTAATTTTATTAGAAGGTAATAAATATTGTATATTTATATGAAATACTGTGTTAACCTACTTATACGTTGAATAAATACAATTTGGAACTGGAGTATTGAACTCTCTATTTGGCCGAGTTTTACTGCTTTCTTCGGTTGACCCTGGACCCCGCTGACCTACCTCAGCTGGAAACAAAAAAGCATCACAAAAAAGACTTTTAATTTTTGTTCTTGCATAAATTCATATTTGCACAGTATTCTGTTTTTGTCTCTTACTACTAAAAGAATTTAAAAAAATAACTTTATCCTTATGAACAGTTTTATCTAATAACATTCGTTTTTAAAATTCCTAGTCTATTACATATGTAGGAGCAAGTTCGTGCGACCCAGTCGTGCATTTTATTGTATGTGAATTGGTTATTTCTCCAAATTTATAGGCTTGAACTATGGTTACTTTATAACAGTATGAGCTGCAGACCCGCCTGGAAGGTACAGGATGATTGTCTATGCGGACGAAGTTGCTATAGCCATAACAGGAAAGCATCCTGATACGTTTTAAGAACACTTATTAGTAGTTTCCGACGCCGCCGCATCGTAAAGAACTCTAAGTGCTTCAACGAGTATGGTCTAAATGTGTCAGTCTAACCTAACCACGGTTAGCCCAGCACCTTCATTGAACATAAGTTGTGATAGAAAATTTAGTTTTTCCCTTACCTCCCCGTGTCGTCTAGTTTAAAAAAAAAACAATTTCACACCTCGATTTGGATTGGAAATTAATTTGCATCTATCACTTTAACAACATCTGGGAAGTGGATAAATATTTCATGTTTACACCATCCCTTTGTCTTATCTTCCATTATCATATTTTCATCATTAAAAACTTCCCCCTAAAAAAACTGTCTAAAACATTTGTTGCCGTCAATGTCACATTTGACCTTGCTAAAATAATTGCCACGAAAGCGCCCTTGTCACGAATTCTAACAAATTAACAAATCCAATCGAAAATTGAACTAGTTGTTGTCCTCCCAAAGGAAAAGGACTTAAAACCCATTACCCACTTAGGGGTGCGTTTATATATGTAGCTATTCGTATATTGCCAAATATCCAGAAATAACACGCCATCAAAACACAAAACCCGTTTTAATTACTTTTCAAAGAAATATCGAGTTCCGTTTTTGGTGTGTACTTCCACCAGCATGTCTCTTGGACCACAAATTCCTCCATCAGAAAACTTAGTCCCACAAGCCAAACCGCCACCACCGACAAACACAAAGGACTTTGGACACATTTTAACGAAATAGAATAAGATTTTTGTCCCAACAACTCCGTCCCCTCCCGAGGGTAAAAACCATCTCATTTCGCATTCTAGTATCATGTCAGACATTCACTCTCAAACACGTCACGTCAAAAAGCCATTGTAAGAACAATTCCAAATACGGCCTTTGTCCTGCCTCGGGAAGATCTGTCGCATTAACGTTAATAGAGCAAAGGCAATTTCGAAATTATTTCCTTAGGATGAGCGCATTTGCCGAATCATGTGGCCAAGCTACGAAAACACTTGAATTTGGATCTAAAAACTTAAATCTCCTAACCGCATACTTAAATCTTCCCGGAAGTTTGACGCAAAAGAGAGGCAACCATCCAAAACAACGCCAACGGAACGGGAGGGACTAATCAAAAATATGAGCTATTTTGGAAAGTTTTCCCATAAATTTCTCAATTATCCAGCAATCATTGGCTCTAATTACGCATCCATGCGAAGGCTACAACTTTTTTGGATTCGCACTTCTGAGGAACGGTTAGTTGAACGCTCAACGCGCCCCTCCCATATCCGGCCTAATCAATGTAAAGGTAATCGTCACGTTTCATCATTCCCTCCCCCTATCCATCCACGCTAATGCCAATGTGAAAGTTGAAAGGTGTCCTCTTTTGTTTCTCATTTTCGGCGATAAATTTCGAGATAAAGGTATTCGCCAACTCATTGTTTACTAATCATTGGAATAGAAGTTTTTCAACTTGCGTTGTGGCTTATGGCCCTTGGAGGGGGTGTTGGAAGGGCCCCATCATTCGATAGTAAAACAATTAATCACAACGATGACTCGGCGATCCTTGAAGGCACGTAGCACTTGTCGAAATGCAGATGTTTGACGTGCGATATAAGTTTCTTGGATTTGAAATGTGTGCGGTCGCAGTGGGTTTTTGGATTAAAGGGTTCCTCTTTACTCTGTGTTTGCTTGGAGCAAATGTTGTAATTTAGATTTTTGGCTTTTTACCAATCAGTAAGAGCAAAACTTGTTGCTAATTTTTTGATTGGAGGAAATGAGGAGCTTCGTTTGTTCTTGTTGGGCAGAGGCGGTTTGCCTCACCACTTAAAGGTGTTTGCTGAAATTAGACACTCACACCTTCTTCTAACGTTTTGCTGAAATATTTTCCAATTAAGAATTGGCTATTGAGACTGTAGTATCTGGCAACACTGATGTTACATTAAAAAAGAAGAAAGAAGAAAAGAAGAAATAAAGAGGCACTTGCGTGGCAGCCATCACGCATCACAGAGGACGGATGTATTTTACAGAGACATTGGGCTGTATTCTGCTATACTTAGGGAGAAGTGATTGTTCGAAAACCAACCATTGTTATTGCACCATATTTTCGAAGGGAATCATTCCTCGACGGTAACACAGTTTTCCATTTGTATAGACGAACGAATAGATAAAAATAAATTTGGTAGTGCAAAAGTTACAGCTCGTAGAGAAACAGGACCTTGTGATTACAACTCCCAACCATTCGTGTGTGCATGTGACCTGGAGCAACACTTTTCTTGAAAATTATTTATACTCTTGGAGGATTTGTCGATTCATAGCAAGAGGCAGTACACCCCTGAAAAACTATTATGCCGGAGCAAATCTATCAGCTGAATACAAAACTGTGGCTATAAGATCCGCAAGATACATTACATCGTAAGTCACATTAACTCCAGAAGCTCGTAGAAATGTTCACAGCATCCTAAAAAAAATTGACAAATTCGAGTCATTGCTGATTAGTTCAGTGCAGTTCGACAGTAAAGGTACCGGACTTTGACAAAATTAATTAATGAGCTGACATTTGGTGGAAATATTCAGAACTATTAAATATGTTAGTTTCCGAAAAACGGAGCTGGGAATAGTCCCGGGTATTGAATAAAGCTGATGTGGAACTTATTGCCCTAGGGTGGCCAGCCAAGAATTTAAATATGAAAAATGGGTGTATCTATAGCCAATTTTTTTTTGTAATTTAATGAAACACTCTAAATTTTCAAATTACAGGTTGATTTTGATCAATACAAAGGGTTACGTTGACTTTTAGGACATCGGACATTTGACTTCGTCTTATTTGCATAGACGTGCGACTTAAGGAAACCCCACACAAAAAAGTCTGACGCCTTAAAATCGTATGGTATCGGTAGCCAATACACGTTGCTTTAGCTTAGATAACCGTGTCTTTCTGTTTCTTATGCTGAATGTCCAATGTGGTACCAGCTGCGTGGAAGACTTCCACGGCTAAGTCATATTCAAACCATTTCGTTCGCATCCATTTCATCCCATTTGCGCCAAAAGAAATTGCTTATAATTAATCGGAAGCTCTTCTCCTTGGTGGATATAGAAATGCATTTGTCGTTTTCGAAGAAGTACGGACTAATGTCTCCATACGAGTGAATTCTGTGGATGCTTGCCATTTGATGGACCTCGTGCGGATAAGCGTCGTCCCAAGACTAGCAAATTTTACTTGTGGACGTAACCCTTTAGCCAAACATAGGTCTGGTCGCTGAAAATGATTTCTTCGTGATAGGAGTCCACTCCCAACTGATATAGATATAAAGTTTTAATTTCCCGGTGTTATTCCAGGGCTTTTATTTGGCGTAGTGAATAATAACAGATTCTAGAAGATGGCTGCAATAAGCTGTCAAAATCTACCCGTCCGTATTGGAAAATCAGTTAGAAATAAGTTCCTGTATAGGTATTCTGTATTTTTTTTAAGTTTTGTTTTTTGTTATGGTGGCTATACTCGTATTAAAGGTTCATTACCTCGTATCCTTGCCACCGTAAGAAGCCTAGGCGGGGATTTGAACGATGTCATATTTGACACATAATGGAATACATGAGCCTTTTAAATAAAAAAAAAGGTATTTTGTTAATACCTCTCACACAGTTTGTTTTATTTTGTTTCCACATTTTCCGCCCTTATTGCAAAAACCCTTTGTGTATCCATATTGCGTAAAACAGAGCAGGAGATTTGGAATGCAGTGAAACTCAAATTGCGTGAAAATTCCGATTACTCAAAAATCAATATCCACAGATATAGAATAGTAAGTCCCTTTTTCTCATACACACTTTTTCGTGGCTGTGGTATTCCGGAATAAGTTCCTAGAAAGCTAGAAAGACCTATAATAAACATATTCAATAAACCAAATTTGTGTATGATCAACACTAAAGGAAAAAGAACTTACAGAGTCCCAAAGGTTGTCAAAATGTTCGGTCATTTGTCAAAAATGTGCGGAATATTTCGTCTTCAGTTTTTCGCTCGTCTTTCATGACACTCCTTTTGTCAGTTCACAAGGAAACGCCAATTTGATGGATCCACAGTTTGGTGTTAATTCGATGCTCCGAGAAAGTATCATGACTTCTCCTATACTTGAGAATGTAAACCCTTTAATAGGACAAATCTTCTTTGCAATTAAACAGTTACACGAGAAAGATCTCAATATGCACTATTTCGTTGGCCTGATAGTATCCCGCTATTTTTCAAAAGAAGTGTTCTTCAATGCTGGCAAAACCCATTGTGCAAGCTTTCCCATCTCCCGTACTCTACAGGTCGCTTTCCAAGTGGATGGAAAACAGCATTGTTAAAGCCTGTTCACAAAAAAGACGGTTATTCCACCTGTAACTATTATCCAATTGCGCTTAAATCCCTTCTTTCCAAATGTAAACGCTGATAAATTATCAGCTAAAAAAATATCTTGAAGAAATATCTTGAAGATCGAAAGCTTCTCAATTACTGTCTTTCATAAAAATAGTTCATTTGGTGATCTGAATTCCGAATAATGATGTTTGAACTATTCGGAGAGATATCACATCGAGTTATTAAGGTGCGTTTTTTTTTTTTTGGGTTTTAGACCGTACTAGTACCTTAACATCGTTTTGTAGAGAGTAAGATTAATGTGCATGATATTTCAATAGTATTCGCTAAAGTTTGTCTTAAAACCCTTTTAACAAAAATGCGTGAATTTGCTTTCAATGAATCTCTTCATTGCTTGATTAGAAATCTCCTTTCGGTTCCATCAATTCAATTTGTATTGTGCTATTTGTGGTTTAAAAATCATAAAATAAATGCTGGTGTGCCGTTTGATTTCCGAATCTCTTTCTCATATCTCATCAATGATCTTCAGTCTGAAACTTCTAATCCATTGAATTGCTTTGCCCCGGATGGTACTATTTCATTTTCATAATCGTTTCTAGATTCATGTCCTTGTCCTTCGGATATGGAACTTGAAATTTCATGATACTCGTAAGCTCATGAAATTCTTAACTCGATAGCATTGCTCAAGTGGGAACTTGAAAACCGCTTAGAATATTAATGGTTCAAAATCTTTAAATACTGTCTACTGTCGTCGTAGCGGGGTCCAACCTACAATGTCTCTGTCTATGAGCTCAATTTGCATTGGAGAAACGGAACAGCTTTCAGTTCTCGATATGTTCATCACCGACTAACTTGTTTGGAAAGACACATATTCGAAGTCACCAAAAAATGCTTTCCCATTGTTCCTACTGTTCTGGAATCTTCCCTAGAAAATGGAAAACAGAATTTGTCCAGCCTTTTCCTAAAAAGGGTGACCCTTCCTCCCCCTCCTTCTATCGACCAATTGCACTTACGTCCCTTCTTTCCAAGGTCATGGAAGAGGACGGTCAAGAAATATTTCGAAGATCGAAAGCTTCTTAATGATCGGCAATACGGCTTTCGCAACAAACATTCCACTGGTGATCTGATGGCATATCTCACCGAAGAGTGGAACAGATCTTTACATTGTTTTGGGGAAATTTCTAAGGTATTTGATAGAGGGTGGAACCAGGCTCTCTTATCGAAAATGCGTGCGCTTGGCATCAAAGAAACAGAAACCCTTATTCTTTGGATTAGAAATTACATTCTAGATTGTCCAATACATGTTGTATTGGACAGTTTTAAGCCTGATCTTCACAAAATAAATGCTGGTGTTCCCCAGGGCTCCGTTTTGTCTCCGACTATCTTCCTAATTTTTATAAATGATCTCTTGTCTGAAACTTCCAATCCACTTCTCTACTCACAGCTTTTCATACTCATTTCCAAATTCAATAATAAACTCATTAAACTCCGATCTTTTCAACATTGTTAAATGGGGTACAAAAAACCGTGTGGAGTTTAATCCTTCGAAAACTCAATTCTGTCTATTGTTGTTGAGGCAAAATGTCCCCCTTATGCCATTGTCTTTGAATGTCACTTGCATCGAAGAAACCGAAAAGCTCTCAGTACTCTGTATGTGTGTACGCGGTCTCAAGACCGCCAAAAATGCTGCTTAATGCTTAGGTTTCTATAACGATGTAAGAAATTTTTTCACCCCGTCTGATCTGGCTACTATTTATAAGACGTTTATACGTCCAAAACTCGAGTATAATTCACACCTTTGGGACAGGCACAGCACAATCTTCTCTCCATTTATTGGATAGAATTCAGAACAGAGCTTTAAAACTGATAGAAAACAGAGTTATAATGGATTTATTCCCATCTCTTGAGCACCGTCGAAATGTTTGAAATATTTCCCTGTTTTATCACTTCTTTCACAAGCAATGCTCGCTCAAGGTAGGCAGTTGCATTCCTCCCCTTTATCAATTTACCCGTGATACCCGCTTCGCTAGGAATGATCATTAGTTCACCGTCGAGCCTAACTTTGGCGTACCGTCAAATTAAAGATTCGTTTTTTAGTCGCACAACACGCTTATGGAATAACTTACCCGGCACGGTTTTCCCTTGCCATTTCAATTAGCAAACATTAAAAACCAGCGATCAACGACACCTCCTTTCTCTTCCCCAATTTCCCCATCGCTTGTGCTGTGTTTAAAATTATAAGGGTCTCTTAACATACCCTTGAGCGCGAGTGAATTATAAAAAAAAAGCTTCAAAAACGATAGATGATAGAACTATAGAAGCAGTTGGATTTCCCGAGCACTACAATGTTTCATGCGAAATGGCCAGTTTCATTCCTCCATTCCCTCCTAAAATAATTTAACCGTTATACTCGCGCCTCAGGAAAGTCCCTCCAGTATACCCTTGAGCCAAAGGGGCGTACTTTTAAGTTCAGAGATTCTTTCTTCAGCTCGAATGTTTTACCCGGTACATAATATCTCCCCACTATTGTCATATTCAGACATTCAAAACCGATACCAGCTACCTGCTAAAAGGGAGCCTTAAAATAGTTTCAGAAGAAAGATAAGATCGTAAAAGCTTTTGTGATAAAATTTACCGAAAATTTAAAGATTTTGTGTTTTGCAAGCCTGCGAGTAGATGTTGGATAGTCCACAGGGGAAAACACAGGTAGTTGGAGCAAACAAAGCAACTTATACAGAAATTAGCAAAGTCAACTATTTATATTTTAAAGTGTTGATAATTACGGGAGAGACTTCTCTGAAAATTGCGCTTACTAACTCCGAAAAGTATTAACTACCATACAAAATTCGAGGGTCTTAATAAATTTGGAAATCATTTCATGTTGAATTAGCTCAGAATCAAATAACCCTTCAGTATTCAGTTTTGTTTAACTAAGCTAATATCAAATCACTGTTTCGTTTAATTAAACGATTTTCAACTCAATTCAACTTTAAAGTGCTTTAGAAAAATCATCAAAGGGCTAAGCGAGAAGAAAAGAAAAATGGGGAGTCCGCTTTTTAAACTGTGAGTGTTGTTTTGATTTCAAAACTATCCTAAATACTGACTCTTTATAAAAACTCCAGTACTTAAGGCTCCAAAAAAGCTTTTGATAGTTTGTAAAAAAAAAAGTAAAAATTAGCTTTCATTATAACACAGCTTGAATGTTCGTCTATTCCACAAAATTTTTTTTTTGATCTCTATATTGAAGCATGGATTTTTTGTTTTCATTGAAATTCCGGTCTAAAGAGGAAACTTTCGAGAGGAGTTGGGAATGTTCGCCTACATTAAAAAATAGAATATGTAGTTCAGCTACAAAGCTAATTTGTGTTCGTAAATTTCTTTTCGAGGGCCGGTATATGCTATTCATAATAGCCAATGTAATATAATTGTTTTGTTTGATATTTAATTATAAGGATATTTCGCAAAATACGGCTATGTAAATACGACTTCTTTTTTTTGCAAGAGCTTCATATGTAAGTATCTCTTATTGACAAGTTGTTGAAAATATTTTAATCAAAAAGGAGTGTTAATGGCACAGTGTGTATATATTACTTGAGTGCTAAAGACAGGTGTGCCTTATAGCCTCATTCTGAAGTCAGCATTCTTTTCGATGATTATACCTCACTTGGATCCTTAAATCGTCAGTTTTATTTAAATTAAAAAAACATAAAATTGTAAGGATTTTTGAAATATTTGAAACTTAAATGCCCCAAAACCATTTTAATCGTGAAATTATTTTCTTCTATTAAAAGAACGATTGTGATGTTTATTCAAAGAAAGAAAAAAAATTAATAATCGCACTCCAATCGGACCCAACATAAGACAAGGAACACGAATTATTATTACAAGAGAAAGAAAAGCAATAATATTTCTTGCGAAACTGTCTAGACTAGTCACATGTTCGAACCACGAGGAGGCCACACCAAATGGAAACTCCCACTGAGTATAGACAAGACATATCACATATGTACGAGTACAAGATTCAGTAAGAATTTGAAACAAGTGAATTACACATTTGGTTGTAGTTTGTTTTACCGGGTATTGGTGTGAGTTTGTACATGACTTGATTTTATTAATAATTATTAACAGGATGCTTTCAATTCAAAAAGCATAATTTACTTGGTCCCAATGCTTACACTGAAAATAAAATCTAGGTATATATGATAAAAATCTAGGTTGATTTAACAAAAATTTTGTCAATATACGTCCAACAAAAAGTTTTGTCAAATTAACAAAAATTATAGAATTTTGTTGAGGTAACAAAAAATATTTTGTTGTATCCACAAAATTATTTTGTTATGCTAACAAATAAATTTGTTGAAATAACAAAAATATTTTGTCAATATGACAAAATTTCGTAGAATTTACAAAATTAATTTGTCATATTAACAATTCTTTTGTTGTATTAAAAATTTTTTTGTTAGTGTTATTGTTTTTTTATTATTATCGGATTAACAAAATTTTTTTGTTAAATTAACAAAATTGTTTTGTTGAATTAACAAAATTGTTTTGTTACATTAACAAAATATTTTGTTAAATTGACAAAAATTTCTTGTTATATTTTGTTAAATTGACAAAATATTTTGTCAATTCAGCAAAATATTTTTTCAATTTTACAAATTTCTTTTGTTGAATCCACAAAAAACAAAATTAATTTTGCCAAAATATTTTTTTTTTTTGGGATTTAAGTCCACAAAAATTGGCGTTTCGTCCCTACGATCTCACATTCAACCATCTGTGAGGGCGTATGGACAATACGCAATTTTTGTTAAGTTCAGTTAGTCTTACATCGATTTCTTAACAAAAATCAAGTGTGAACTATATCATACACAAAAGAAATTTTTTGGTTTCCTTACAAAATAGTATTATCTATCTGATAATATTATTTTATCAATATTACAAAATAATTCAACCCCAAAACAAAATATTTGTCATTTTAACAAAAATGTTTTCATTTTTTGTTAAATTGACAAAAACAAATTAACAAAAACTTTGTGATATTGACAAACATTTACAAAACAGATTTTTTGTAGATACAACAAACATTTTGTTAACATCACAAAAAAGTTTGTTGTTGTGACAAAAATCTCTCTGTTTTATTTTGTTATATTAACAAAACTTGGTTTGTTAAACTGAAAATATTATTTGTAGGGCATATTTTGTTAAACTGACAAAAAATCATGCTGGATTATAAAAAATTTGTGAAATCAACAAAATCATTCTTTCGTATTGACAAAAATTTTATCAAAACGATAAAATTGTTTTGTTAAAGGTCAACAAAACGTTTTTGTCAATATTACCTAGGAATTTATTTTCAGTGTAGTGTGTTGTACTGTTCGGTTTCAGTAACTGCGATCTAAAAAGAAAACCAAATGGTTTTTTTCGTGGGTGGACTTTCTTTCCAAAAGGGGACAAATTTCCCAATAATATTTTTGGTCATGCAAAAAAAACTATAGGTCTTCTACATTCCTGCTTACACGCATACAGAAATGGTTGAGAATTAAAAATCACTACGTTCAGGTTTTTGAAGAGCCACTATAGCTCTAATTTTAATTTTTATTTTTAGATGAAGAACGTTTGAAGGAGGTTCATGACATCCTGGAAGGAGCCTGTCCGGACTACGATGTCAAAGTTGTTCTTTCTATTCTCCAAATTCCTTTTTCTTTAATACCAGTTTTTTTTCCTTCGTACAAGTAATTCATTCACTTTACTGAGAGAGAGTGGGTAGCCATGGTCCATTAGCCATTGGTGCGCTCTCTCATTATCTTGGAGAAATAAAATTGACGAGATTATGGTCTCAAAAGTGTACTTCCTTGTACGTTGATAAGTAGCAATAAGATTTCTAGGTTAAGCATTTACAAAGAAACCTGGGGCTCCCCAGACAGTCTAAGCCCCAACGAAATCGACCATGTCCTATTCGACAAAAAACACATAACTGATATCTAAGATGTGTGTACATTTCGAGGGTAAAATTTCGACTCTGACGAAAACTCATTGCTCTACTGTCAAACGAAAAGGAATTACCAACCACTTAGAAAAAGAAGTTCATCGTTGGACAACCTAGTATTCCTGGCATTGTCAGAGTCCACAAAGAGCTGCTTTGTGAAAAGTGATTCGATGTAAATTCACCCTAAACAGTGATATACATATATTCAGTAGTCCCAGTACCGGGTTATTATCAAACCAGCCATCTTAAGAGAAAGAACCCATTATATGATAAAGGAAAGGTGATAGACGCTGCAGCATAAAACAAGACCAGAAAACATTATTGAACCGTGAAAAGGGTAAGAAGAAGAACGCAAAAAGAAGACGACATACGCATGCTCTCAACTCAAAGAGATCGAAAAGTTTTGTGATCGGAACAACACCAAGAGGTTTCAAAAGTTAATTATTAAGTTTTTCTCTTGGCGTTATAAAGAGCAAAGCTTCTAAATTTTTCTCACAGAATACGTTAAAATTTGGTAGAGCAGTTTAGCAATCTAGAAAAATGTGGACCACCTATAATAAGTTCCAAATAAATGAACTAATATGCAGACCCAGGCAAGACACAGCCAGAGTTAGAGTAGTTGCAACACCCAGTGGACACTAGGGGAACATTCAGAAAAGCAGGGAATTTCTTACAATAGTCACTGTCGTAGCTCTAGTGATCGCCAGCAAAAAGAAAGAGTCTTTCATTTCCTGTGTAAATGTCCTGCTCTGATGGCTAGAATGAAAGCCCAACTATTCAGAAAAATATTCCTCGACGATCTTAACCCCCTATCTGAGTTGAAGATCAAAGACTTGATCTCTTTACTTAGCACGATGAAGTGGCTCTGAGAACCTCATGAATCACTCATCATATCTTATTAGATCCACAGGTCAAACGAGTTTATGGTATCAAAACTGCACGGCGCACTTCAGCAACACATGTTCGACGTAGCTCGTAACCGCCATTTCTACCTACCTACTTACCTGTTTAGTCACTGAATCACGAGAAAAAATGGATGTGCTCAAATAGCAATAGATGATGGGCTTTAATGATTATTATGTAGAGCGTTTTAAACGGAAACACGAAAACCCACCTTTAATCGTTGATGCTCAGTTCCACCTCCTAGGATAAAAATGGTAGACTTAGCTATAAAGGGTTTACGGACAATAAAGAAGGTACTTCTGAAGGATTCCTTCCAATACGGAGGTGGTGTGTTAATAAGGAGCATGCATAATATCATAAATTATGAGTTAAAAGAAGCGTGTCCAAGAACACTAAAATCACTCTAATTATGTCCGATGTCAGATAATCAAGCTGCACTAAAGACACTGGTCTCATATACCATCATCTATAAATAAGGTTAAGCGAACTTGCCAAAAATAATAGCGTCAAATTTTATTGGGTACCTATAGTAACGTGGGGTTCATGGAAACGTGGAGGCCGACTGCTTAGCAACCCCTTTAACAGGGCCTATTGCGAAATAGGAGAAAATATCATCAAAAACAAAATTTAACAAGAAGAGAAGGAGAGTAGATCCAAGAATTGGAAAGAACTGAGGCAAGCGAAACTACTACTAATCAATTACTGTAAGATGAGCGACGTTTCGAAAACTGCATTAACTTAAGTAGGAACAACCTTCTGTAACATGCATGAGGAACCACCGGACTACATATTAGGAAGATGTTGTACACTTTGCTTTCTGAAAGTTCCCCAAATACTAAGATATCCAAGAACAATTTATTTGGAGGAAGAACTATAAGATGAGCAAAGTCATCCAGATTCAGTTGGGGGCACAATAGATCCCTGGGTCGCAGTGCAACATTCATATAGTGTCCCATCTACAAAAAACGTGGCTCTACAAGATATAAACATCGTATAACCAAAGTACTTTGTGAGCTTTTTAAGTTGTGTGTGAGCAACACTATAGCCGTGAAGTACCCGTATGTTTTCCAACAGGGCAGATCAACCATAGATTATACCTTTAGACTGAGGTATGTCTTGGAAAAGAGCTCTAGATCCAGGTTAAATTGATTATGATGTGGCGCAAAACATTTGGAATTGAACGGTACAATTTTAACTAGAAAAAAACTGTCTCCAACTATTCAAAAACATAAACAATGTACAGGGTACGGGGTATAACTCCATGGTTTACTACGTTGAACTATTAAGCCGTAGGTACGGGTTCATTTCCCAGCCACTTCCACCTAAAACAAAAAAAAAATATGGGGTACCGCTTTTTGCGAGGAAGTTTCAAAAGCCCCGAATAGACAACAATGTCGAATCCAAGAGAATCTTTGACACCCATCTGCCAGGCATGAATCGAAAAAGAAGAAAAAAGTTCCGGTGAAGAGACCATGAATACAGGAGTACTTGATGTAGGTGAAGGGAAGAAGTGGGCTCGAAGCCGATGGAAAACTGTACTGTCTGAAACTTTTAATGGATCAAAACTTCGATAAAGAAAATAGTGAATGGCTATCATTACCTTATGACTACTTAATGAAACAGTTGACCACATGGCCTTATGTTCCATTTGTTAGTATTTTAGTATTGGCAAAATCTTCTTGTTAGAAAACTGAAGGAACTATAGGAACAGAAATTGTCTTTTTTGCCAAAGTATTTAGAGGAGTCTGTAGATAGATCAGTCGCAAAAACCGACTGACAATCAGAGAAAAAGGATTGAGTTTACTGGGCCACGTTCAGTTCAACAGAAAAACAGCATGGGTGTACTCCGATATTTTATTTAAAGTACGAGTATACAGATTAATATAAATAAATTGAGGTTTTCATATGAAGAAACATGCTTGACAGTGTGATCTTACAACTATCAAGGTTTATCAAAAATAAATACAACCATGTTGTATTGTCTTATAAATTTTTGAAAAGTTCTTGGTTTCATCAAACCATGTTGTCCAATGATTTTGCTCCATGCAATTCGTCTAACTCATTCATGTTTCTTCAGCTAAACGAGGTTTTCAGTTCATTTGGTTTTCGACTAATAAGCTGTTAATTTAGAAAATCTCAGGTGGAACTTCTTTTCTTAACATCCAAGTTTTCAAAACTATAAATAAGTTTTCTGATGTAATCTCACCAGCAGATTGTTTCAGAAGATGCTTGTGTAAAATATGTTTGCAAGTATGCAATTTACAGAATGACCTTTGAAAAGATATCAGCTCTTAAATTGCCTGCACTAGAGGAACTTGGAGAACATATTCTATTTTATTTATTTAGTACAGAATATAAAGTGCATAGGTACACAACTTGTATTATTTTAGTATTGAAAATTCTCTCAGAATAGATATGTAAATATAGGAAGTTGTGTGCCCAAAAATTTAGCCCTTTGTCACATTCGTCAACTCTCAACGTATAGTCACTTCACTTTTCATATTGGACAATTCCACCCTCTGTCTTAACGCCCCCCTCTGCTACATCGTAGAGCCTGAATTATATTATTCTATCCCTCAAACATCTTTGTTTGCATTAAATTCTCCAGATACCAAAATTACGTTTATCTACTTCAATGCAGAAATTAGAATAAAAGGCACAGCAGTTCCACTCACGTTCCTCCCTGTCCAGCTGTGGTTGGCATTGTTTGTCGGAATAAAATTTGCACAAACCCACAAGAAGGCATAGGAGCAGAGCATACAAAAGCATACAAGTGGTGGCGGTAAGGGCGGTAGCTTTGGTGAATGGAGGGCAGAGCGCAGGGGGATGGATGCTCGGAATGTTAGCATTTTCTTTGAAAAACTATATGACACAAAAATTCCAAACCAAACGACTAGTCTAACGTACAACAAAACATTCACGCATGGGCTACTGACGACGACGACAAGAATGACTGCTTAACAAAGCTTCATCACACGAGAGAGGGGATCGTTGGGTCTCCCATATGCACTCACAATATTTGCATGCAAATTTGATAAAAGCAGCATCCCTTCTTATGTTCATACTGCTGTTTGGCATATGTTGGCTACCTAAGGAACAGGGCGGTATTCATGTTGCAAGTGGCCCTTAGTACCTCTGAGTTTGTATATGATTCAGGAATCCTATTAAACTATACAGAAGAACGACAAGGGCGTTCGTTTTGTCTGGAAAGACATTCTTGAAACATATAACGATTAAGGAATGAACTTACCACTTTTTTCAGGAGTCATCGTTGGAACAAAAAAACTAAAGTGCGAATCAAGGGTGACTTTGATACGTCATGGTGCAACCAAACTCTGACCAATATTCCTACGACTATATCATAGAAAAGAAATACGAGTAGTGGTACAAAATTTGTGTCAGCAATAACTTCCCAAGTAACATCGTTGGAGCTAAATATTATTTATATGTTCTTAAATAGCTCTGAGAGAGTTAAATGCACGGCCCTAGCTCTATTTCAAAACATATTGCAGCTCTTGGTAAACGAATTTAAATATCTAGCTCTATAATGGAGTTTCTTAACAATCTTTAGATAATATGTTACATTTAAGAGCTTTCTGCTCGATAAATTTGCTCCATAGTAATGTTTTTATCAGCTGTTGGAAAGCATGTTAACATTTTGATACTGCATCCTTTAAAATAGCTCTTTAAGAGCAAAAGAATTTTTTAAAGATTTACTTAAGAGCTACAAGCTATATCTTCATGTGCATTTAACAAAATGGCGAATATTTAAGAATTTTTATAAAACAGGAAAAGAAAACTATTAACAGTGCTGTGATGACTCTATTTTTAAAAGAATCATGATAAACACAGAAGCCTTATCCAAAAAAGTGCACGAGCAAAATAAATATTTTTTTCTCTAGTTAAAAATTGAAATAAAAAAAATTTACCATCCACTTAAAACAAATTATTTAAGAAGGGCGTTGTAATATTTCGAAGTACAATATCAACATTTCTGATAAAAATGAAATCGCACTTAGAAATCTCTCCCATGTTGAATGTATTATGGCTTTTAATTATTACCTTTACTCATTGTTCTATGAAAATAAATTATGATGCTAAGATGATTTACCAACACAAATAATAATTTCTTTTCGTGTTCATTAGTATGATTTGTATTAATTTACTAATACTAATAAAAAACGTAAAGGCACGCGGCTCTATGGCAGTTTTAAAGTGTATATTGAAGCTTTTAGCTGTCAAAACCTACTTACAAGCACTATTAAGGAGCTAAAAAGTGCTCTCAAACTCAATGAATTAGCTGCAAGTGGGCTCCATGCTTGCTCTAAAGGCGCATCTAGAGCGTGTTTTTGAATTAACTAGCTCTAAGATTAGCTCCGAAAGCGCTTTTCAAGCATTAATACAGCTAAAATTGTTTCTTGGGTTAAATTTGACGAAGTAGGCAAATCGAAGACTGCAAACGTACAGCCGAAATAATTCAACTCTATGAAGGTCAAAATTCTGAAATCGTTTAACTTAAACCAAAACCAAAAAATGACTAGAACACATGCTTTTGTGTAGATCTTAGGGACTGCTGAACTATGTGACAAAGAAAGGCAACTACTCTAGTTGGAATCAGCGATACTTCAGAAATAATTCGAGGTTACCACATGGAAGTACCCCTTGGCATAATGGTTAGTGCGTTGGACTGTCATGCGGAAAGTCTCGAGTTCGATTCTCAGCCGCTGCAAGAAAGTCTTTTTCAGGGGTGTACTGCCTCTTGCGAGTAATTGACAAATTTTCCAAGAGCATCTCTTGTCATGGAAAGTGCTGCTCATTAGCCGTTCGGAATCGGCAGAAAATTGTAGGTCCCCTCGGTTCCCTGGTAACACGCACACAGGAATGGTTGAGAGTTGTAAGTCACTAGGTCCTGGTTCACTCCGAGCTGTTGCACCACCAAGTTTATTTATTTTTATTTTATACCACATGGTTAAACTTACCTACTAACGGGTAGAAATTCATCTAGAAGATTCTACTTTTAAGACGGGGCTTTCCACAGGATTATGGTCTTTGTAATAGTTTAAGTGATGCCAAACGAATTATATAGCGTTCTAGCAAAATTAAAGTGTTTGATAGAGGGTATTCCCCTACTTGAAAATCTTAAGTAGTCCATTTAGAAGATGTCACAGTTTATAAAAACTTTTACAACAACTTTGCAACAGTTTTCAAGATAATGGTAAGCTTCTGATATCTTGATACTGATGGAAAACTGGACAGTGCAACACTGCACAATCATCAACCTCGAAGTGTTTTTGGGCTAGCCATAATACTTGCGGCGTTTGATGAATGATTACAGGGAAACTTGTGAATGGTCAGGTTAAATCCAGAAAAGCATACAAGAACTCAAGTTGAATGTATCCAATGGTCCTTTGCTAACATTATCAACGCCATGGAACGTTTTCATCATACACTCACTCCTGAAACATGGGATATAGAGCTGTATTGTAGAAAGTCCCGAAATGTTTCGTGACTATTTTGAAACTTCTTCAACCCGTTTTTGGAACATATATTGCGTAAGGCTAACTTTAACTCGAAAGACACTATCTTCAACAAATCCATCCAGATGCTACTAAACGAGAGGGATAAGTCGAAGTGTCTGCTATCAGCAAACATACATTTGGAAGGCTGTTCAAAATATGGAGAAAAAACTCAATAAGCTTAAAGATCAAGCTGTAAGCGTTTCGTTAAAATGATGAATTCGATCTTTTATATGGATGCAGGACTTGGACAGTCACACCCGCTGTCACAAGAAAGTTGTAAACGTTCGTGAATAGATGTCTGCAAAAAATCTTGAGGATTTTTGGGTCCAAATGTATCTCCAGTGATGAACTTCATACGAGAACGAGTCTGGAACTCATTGACTCTAATTAAAATAGACGTAAGTCAATGTGGATAAGCCATAAACTTCCAAAAGTTAAGGAGTTATTAGCCAGGCGATGCCAGGGAAACCGATACCAGGAACCGGCATGCAGGCAGGCGAGTATACAGCCCAAAAAGTACTCAGCGAAGAAATGATCAGCACAATTGGAGAAGAGCTAAAATACTACTCCAGAAACCGTACCCCATGTTGCGTAGGTGTAGTGGAGTCCCTATGCTCCGCGAGGACAACTTTACCGATTTGAAAGGTCCAAGAAACTAAGTATGTCAGTAACGTTTAGATTGATTCAGCACTATTTCATGACAAGTTTTATGTATGGTCTTCAAAAACCGAAAAATTCTAGACCCTAATTGCAAGTTTTTCTTATAAAAGCTAGATATGATTTCGAAGTCATAGGCATTTATTTGATATACTTCAGTTATTGAGTCCAATAGTTAAAAATTGGAAAAGGTGCGGAAACCACAATTAAGAAAGGTTCTACAATCATCACATTTACTAAAGAATGCAAATTGCAGCGGGAAATTCCTGCGTAGGTGAAGATATCGAAGGGTTACGTTCAACGTGCTATTGAGCGGCACGCTAAAATTGGACTCCTTGAGGATAAATCACGGTCAAGATGGCCTAGACTTACAACTTGACACGAGCATCTGCAAATAGTAACAACAAGATAGCGAATAGGATAGAACTAGCCCCAGAAATACGCAGAATTTTACTCCTGGTGAGTTAACTTTGTAAAACTGAATTATGAAATTCGCCGGATAAACTACATTGTCGATTCCTAAGATTACCTTATCATTTATGAACTTTCCTATCGACGCTGTCAGTTACAGACATTTAGTCAACGGCCTAGGCTTTATAATACCTATCGATCAGTGAAATCAAGCATCGTTGTGCGTGGTTAGTACTTGGATTGGGGACCGTTCAATACCAACCGGTGTGCATTCTTTTTTTTTTTTTTTGTTAAATTTTTGCCTATGCCCGGTTGCGTCTTTATCATTTCCACAATTTCTCTGAATTGTTTCCGATTGGTTGTCCGTTTACTATTAAAATTTGTTAAACAAACACTTAAACATTCATTATAATAAGCTTTTGACTTACAATTTTGCGTTTTCCATTGTTAATTTTTTTTTTTTCGTTTAATTAAAAATTCACTTCAGATTCATCTCGAAATTGGTGCGAATGTAAAATGATAGAAATTGTATGGAGTGCGAATGGATTGTGGATTTAGTGATACCAGATAAGTTGAACAAAATGTCGGTGGTGCAGGGCTTGTTACCGGCATTCGTTCAACATTCTTTCGTCGGATACAGTAAAAGCAAAAGTTTGGAAATTAATTGAAACTGTCACTTTGGCTCATTTGCCGAATTCTGCAATAGGGGTGAATAAAAAATAAATGGACTAAGCCACTGTCCTTGACAATGGTCAAATGGAAGCCAAGAGATAGTGGACTGTTTAGACGACTTGCTATTTAAAAGCTCCTGCTTCGACCCCAAAAGAAGGTGAAACGGTTAAAAAGCGTAGAGACGGAAGAAGGTTTTAACTGAGCTTTATGGAACGATGAATTCAAGTTCGAAGTATTTGGCATAAAATTGCGAGTTTATTTTCAAGGCAGCGCTGAACAAAATCTGCACGACTTTAAAATTGTCTGAGAATGTTTCTCCTCAAGTGGATGACAGATTTGGCTCAAGGTATTGGAAAAACTAACAAAGAAAGATATTTATTGTGGGAGGATTTAGATAGAAGAATCCGTTATCAATACCCTTCATCGGAATCTATATGTTGTGGAATATCGCATACATTACTGTATTGCTGGAATAATTAACCATATGAAACAATTCAGAGACTTAAAGTAAGAATGCCAAGAATTGTAAAAAAAGTAATCGAATGTAAAGGAGGCTTTTTAGACGAAAAATCGGTTTAAGCCATTTTGTTCTTTTTCAAATAAATTTCTATGTGCGTTTTTCGGGGCTACAATTATTTGGTTTTCCTTCGATAAATGAGAGTGGGCTCAAACTTTTGGGCTGCAGTCATAACTCTCAAAATGGCACATTCTGTTTGATTCAACCTGACATGCTCTTACCATTTCAGGTCTTCGTCTTACACCCTTGCTTCTTTACGAATATGGACTTTTGGGCTTACACTTAACCAATCTTCCAAGTAAAAATCTGTAGCCATTAAATCGGGCAAAGGTATAATTGCCAAAAATTTCCCTCAGGAGAGCCATAGCTTGTCGAGCTGTTTGAGCTCTTGCTCCATCTTTCTGCAACAACAATTCCTAATTGATCTCTACCTCTCATTTGAGAAAAATTCAATATTTGCCTAATCTTTGCCCGTTTCTGTTTATCATGTTTCTTATAATCCCGCTTTTTTAGAATCCCGCTTTTTATAATCCCGCTTTTAAAAATCCCGTCTCTTATAATCCCCTTTCTTATTACGACGTGTAAGCAGTGTGGTACGAATGCTGCCCCCCTGCAACCCCCATGCCAGGGCACACTATAGGATAAGTGCGAGGTGGGGTAAGTGCAAAGTTGGGTGTATGCAAAGTTTCTTTAGCATTTAAAGAATCTGGAAAATAACCAACATAAAATCAATAAGTTTTAGCTACGTATTCTAAAAAAACGGGATTACCGGGATTTGGCGGGATTTAAAAAAGCGGGATTATAATAGATCGGGATTTTGAACAAGCGGGATTTTAAAAAAAGCAGTATTTTCTTTTTCGGGATTTTTGAAAAGCGGGATTTCAAAAAGCGGGATTCCGATACGCTCCCTTATGATCCAATGATACTTTCCTAGGGACATCCATAGCCTTCCGGGCATCTTAGTGGGTGCATTTGATGTTCATTATATTTTGATTCAGGAGAAAATGAGGCTCATCGCTCATAATGAGTTTGACAATGAACACTTTTTGTCGGAAAACAGTTCTGCATTGAGCTAAGCATATTAAATGGGTAAAACTGGGGGTTTTTCTCAATACTTGCTTGAAATTCTGCCATCATTTCGAACTGCACAATATTTTCTAGCATGCAGAAGATACCAACAGCCCCTTGGTACTGAACCAATCGGCAAATTGTTACATCACTGGTCGCAAGTTATCCAGTGCCATAACCAAATCAAGTTGTAATAAGTTTCAAAAACTTATTCACGCCCAAAAGGGTATCATATGTTGATGGCAATAGGGTTAACATTTTAACTTTTAAGGTTTTCGTGGTTGTTTACAATAGACATTTTAAACTTTTTGGATTAGCCGCGTTATAAATATTTAATATTTAGTGAGTTCAATGCAGTACTCACCCCGAACGTTTCGCTGCGAATTGACCCCCGGTGACCACGCTCGATGCAATTTGCAGCGAAACGTTCGGGGTGAGTACTGCATTGAACTCGCTAAATATTAAATATTTATAACGTGGCTAATCCGAAAAGTTTAAAATGTCTAGGGTTAACATTTTATTCGTATATCATCATCTTATCGGATTTCAATTATCAAAATGCAGCCCTGTTTGAAGCTAAACAGCTTTTTGTCATCTCAAAACCACACCACTCATTGCAGCAGTTTAAAATAAATATTTGCGGATCCGTTTGCCCTCCTGTGGGACGATTTTTCGAGAAAGGGTTTCCAGGAAGCACCCACCCACTACTAGCCCTCTGTGACAGCATGTGTCGCAACATGTATGAACACCAATTCCAATAGGATTTGCATCCTTTTGTTGATGTCGATAATGCTCTTCTTATGTGTAGTCTATAGAATAGTTGTTGGCAAGTCGTCCTTCTCGTTGTACGTCGTCATCGTCATCGGCATATAGTCGTATAGTTGTTGTCACAGAGAATGGTTGTTGTGCGGTGGAACGTGTCACTTCACCACTACACTTCAGTGCTGCCATCTTTTGTGAAAATTTTACTCTGCTCCTCTGTGTGTTAGTTGTTTCCATTGATGATAACACAACTAAGTCTTTAATAACGTTTTATGCGAGCAGGAGAGTTAAGTTGAATCCCAAAAGCAAGCAACCTTCTACAATGGCTTCCTGAATACTTACACACTGTCTATGCTACAATACACAAGTACGGGTTAAACGAGGCAACTCCTCCCCCAACCAAGCACATGAGAAGGTGTTGGGCTTGTTACATACAAAACAAATTTAGTTCCTCGCCTCGTCCTCCCGCACGGTACCGCTGCCACCACCGTCTATCAGCCGCCCCCGAGTCAGGCAGATTGAACTGTTTCAGGAATTAATTTAAAGCCTTTGGTTATGGAGAGATCTATTCGTAAAACTAATTGAAGTCAATTGCAAAATATAAATATGGCATTGTTCGGAGTTTTGTGGCTTGTTGTATCTTAAGGATTAAAATGAAAATTTATAAAGCAACTATTCAGCTGTAGTATGGAGAAGGACTATTATATGTGGAAAGTAAGCTCCTTGAATGGGTTACTATGTGACTTGGCCAGATATTTCAGAATACAATATGTGGTTGAGGGTAATGTTCGAAATAAACCCACAAATTGGAATCCGTTGAGAATTTTGTTGGTGAAGACTGAAGAAACCATGTGGGGAATTAATTTAAGCCTTAAAGCCAAGATAAACTTGAGGTGAGTTTTGGATATTATTTCGAAGAATTTTAAATGGTTTGTCAAGAAGTTATTGAGCTGTTAATAAATGAAGAAATGCGGTTTCTATGATGCTGACACTATAAATTAGTCCATCCAAAGGGGATTCCTTACTTTGGCCAACGAAAAACAGAAAGAAAAATTTTGGAAAGTTTTAATTGGACCTGTAGGTATAAAGACAAATTAATCAATGGAAAACCGCAATGATTTCAATTTAACTACATTCGTAATTTTGGTGGCTTACGAGTAAAGGAAGGATTACTTAGTTTGCTTCCTGCTGTATTTATTTGTTTTAGTATTATTTGCTTACAAAATTTACAACAGAGCGTTGGATTCTTGTGACATCAAAAAATTAGCTAATCTTATCTTATTTGCTCTTTTTAAAGCTTTCACTTCTTTATCTGCCTAATTATGACACTTTACTTTTCTTATTACAACACAATTTATTATTCACCGCTCAATTATACCGAAAATAATTCACTTATCTTTTTTATTACAGCTAACTTTACTTCTTCGAAAGTAAAATAAAATTGTGATATGTCAGTCAAACATGTGCCTTTTTATACAGGGTGCATTTAATGATCCAAGTCAATTTTATTCGGTTGCCATTTTCGTGTGAATGAAACTTTGTCATTAACGTCAGCGAGATTGAAGATTTACAGCACGCTATTTGCAACCGTAATTTTTTTTAGCAAAAAATTATTATGAGGGACGAGGTACATTTCAACTTTTGTTAATAAAAAGAAATGTCGCTAGTGGGGCACTGAAAACCCTCAATCGTTACACCAAAGGCCCAAAACACAATCGTAGACTAACTTAGAGGCACATCATTTGAACCGGCAACGTCATTGGGACATATATCTTTGAGGATGCCATATGCTTCTAGTTCTGTCTATTTTGACAGATAGTGGGAATTTATGGTTTTTAGATGTTTTTGATAGATTACAGTGTTGGGTGATTGGATGATTTTGAAAACTCATCAAAAACACATGCCGTTGATCTACATATTAGATTAGGTTGAAGTGGTACCGGCGTCGCAGCTGACACACTTTGACCAGATTTGGTACTAAATTAATCTAGAAATTCTTACTTGCGACTTATAGGTATACAAGGCAAGTCATGCATTCGTAAAAAAAAAACGAGAATTTGACCAAAGTTGACATTTCGGTGGTAGCGAAGATGAAAATAGTGGGTCTCGCAATTCTGTTTGTCTGTTCGACTACAGCCTAAGCGACTCGGCCAGTTTTCTTTAAACTTGTTAGATATCATTTTTTATTTTTGTCCCCCAAACATTTGTTTCCTTTTTTTAATACCAAAAATAACTTTACCTGCCATACGATTTTTTTCGAAATTTTATAAATATTTTTTTTTCTCAAAAGCTGTTCAACGGATTTAAAAAATAAAAATACAAAAAAATTCTTTTAGTTAAACCTAGATAATGGTTGAAGAAGAACCATTTCTTTGGTTTTGATTTTCTTAAAAACGGTACAACCGATTTTTATCATATTTTTTTTTCTAAAGCTCCTCAAAAACTTGCATAGAATTGTGTATTCAAATTAAAAAAAAAATGATAAATGAAAGTTTCTCAATATAATCTACAAGATGTGAGAAAAAAAATTATTTTACCTAAAACTAAAGGTACCCAACGTACAAAAAAATGTTAACAAATTATTTTCAAAAATCGTATTTTTCTCGAAAACGGCGCTTAGAATTTTGATAAATTTTTTTCTTTCAATTAATTCTTACGATCTTTAATTTAATAAAAAAAAATTTTGAATTTAAGATATTACAGCTGGTACCTACCACAGAACCATTTTTTCAAATTTTGAATTACTCATTATCGACATAACGGTTTTTAATGAAATTTTTTGTATAGAGATACTTCTAAAAAGTTTAAAAAAAATTGCATTTCAAAATTTAAAAAAAAATTTTTTTCTTGAATTTTTCAAAAAAAAAAATCATTTTCTTTTTTGGAAAATTCGATATTTCAAAAACGGCTTAGTATTTTTTTAAGAAATTTAATTATCATACGTACAATAATAAAAACTTAAAGTTGGCATACCAAATTTTTTTCTTAAAAATCTTTTAAATTTTTTTTATATAAAAGCTATTTTTTTAAGAAACCACTACAACGACTTATAATTTTTGCTCTTGCATAAATTCATATTTGCATAGAATTCTGTTTTTATCTCGTACTACTAAATGAATTTAAGAAAATTATTTTATCCTTATGAACAGTTTTCTCTAATAACATTCGTTTTTAAAATTCCTATAGTCTATTATATAGGAGCAAGTTCGTGCGACCCAGTTGTGCATTTTATTTTTTTATTTTCTCAAAAACGGTTCAACGGATTGTGACTATCTTTTTTATGCAAAACCTGCCCGAAAATTTGAACAGTATTGTACATTTAAATTTTCAAAATCATTTTTTTTGATTTTAATAAATTCAAAATTTTTTTTTGAAAACTCAATACATACACACATATTTCGAAAATCCCATGCTCAATTTTTTTTTTAAGCTTGACAATTAAAGTTTTCTTAAGATATGAGAAAAAATTTGTATTTTACCAAAAAACAACGGTACACTATACAAATGTTAAAAAATGGTTTTCGAAAATCGTATTTTTCTCGAAAACAGCACCTAGAACTTTGATAACATTTTTTTCCTCTCGATTATTTCTAACGTTCCATAATTCAATAAAAAAAATTTTAATTAAGATATTACTGACTGTACCTACAATAGAACCATATTTTTCAAATTTTGAAATTCTCATCATCAACATAAAGGATTTTAATGAAATTTTTTATTGAGAAACTTCTAAAAAGTTTAAAAAATATTGTATTCAAAAATGAAAAAAAAAATATTGTTTGAATTTTTTGAATAAAAATATGTGTTTCTTTTTTTTTTTTTTTTTTTGAAAATGCGATATCTCAAAAAAACGGGTCAAAATTTTTCTCGGAAACTTAATTATTATTCGTACAATTATAAAAACTTTATGTTTGCGTACCAACATTTTTTCTTAAAATGTTTTTTAAATCTTGTATATAAAAGTTAATTTTTTTAAGAAAACCATACAACGACTTATAATAATTTATAAGAAATTATATGGCATTCTGTTTTTATCTCTCAATAGTTAACAGTTTTCCCTAATAACATTTGTTTAAAAATTCCTTATTCTATTATATAATAGTAATTTCGTGCGACCCAGTCAAGCATTTTAGTTTTCCAACATTCAAAACATTTTCTAAACTTTCCTTGCTAATATTTTGTCCGAATTAATTTTTCGCACCTCGTACTAGTTCAAATCACAATAATGAAGTGTACTCTCAGGCCTTCGCCTTCGCCTTGCCTGGAAGGCCTGTTCTCTTTTCCAAGGCTATCAGTGGGCATGGGTTTCGGTCGCGTCATTAATCAGCAACACTCATCACATTGTCGAGAGTGCGCCAGCGCCAACGCCGCCGTTGAAACCCATCAGCCTTCTCGTACTCGCACTTTATGCACAGCCAACGCCATTGAATTCGCCGAACTCTAGTGTGACTTCCCAGCAGAACGTAATTCAATGCGTGCATTCTGCCACCATGCAATTTTTTAAATGAAAGATTTTGAAAACTGAAAAGGAACTCAATTTTTTTCTCCGAGCATTTTGCCTCTCCTATTAAACATAGAAACAGTATAGAAACCGTGGAAACCCGGTTCAAATATTTTGCTATTACTTACGACGTACTATTTAAAGATAGTTGACGGTAATTCTCTACTTCGCCAATATTACCTTTTGGGTAAGGTTTACACAGATTGCCCGTCTGTCAATTATTTTATTCGCTCTGTGAGCAGCACTTTGGATTTGAACAGTCCACCCGTGCGTCTGTCGCTCATTTACTTTAAATGTCAAAATTGACAACGTTGATATTTTTGTTTGTTCAAGTTACTGAGCGAGTGAATCGAAGGCTGATGGACCATGGCTGCCCTTCTCTCTCTCAGTAAGTTGAAAGAAATACCTGTTAGGAGGAAATTGGTAAGAAAATAAGTAAAATAAGGGGAACCGATAGAATGATTCTTGTTGCGGAAAGTCTTACCATACTTCCAGAATTCATATCGTTATCCTAAAATCTATTAGGAAAAATTATTTATGGATGTTTTTATTTGTTTTTTGCGGAGCCCAAAAACAACAATACACATTCTTAGTTATGATGTGTCAAAAAAAAAAAATGAAAATAAGACTCAGGATTAATGTCTGCATCTGCTTTTAAAGGTTGGCTTTCTCTTGGTCAAATAAATATAATCATGCGTCGATTCTTTCAAGTTCTGATTAAGTTGCTCGGTGCTTCATCTTTACATTCGGAACTATTTCCTAGTTTATACTTAAAGTCGTAGAACTTTCTTTTAGTAAAGACTCAGAATACACGGTTCAAGTGAAAGAAAATATGCTCATAAAAAGTCAGCTCCCTCAGTATATACCTAATAAATATCGAACACACAAATCTTCGCTGCAAGGGTAGAATTTGACCTCACGACAACTGCAGCAGCACTATACTAGTAGTACATATATTAGGCCTCGAACTAAACATAAAACGAGATAATTTTCTTCGTAGTCATAAGAAATATTCGGTAGAAAATGCAGTATTTCCAGTAGATCTTATTGATGAGCTATCTACCAAACATTTCCTCTTTTTCGAATTAAAATGATGACTAAAGTGGAAAAGATACTTAATATTAGTCGGCTGAACCCCACCCCCACCCCATCAAAAAATTGAATCCACAAAAAACACTAATTTGAATCTCTTAAGTACTTTATATATCCTTCCATAAAAGAAGTCACTTCGATCTTTATCTTATACATACACACTCGCAGAAGCCGGAACAGCTTTTCCTAATTAAACCCACCCACAGCGTAAGTGAAGATGAGAGGAAGCCTTCTACAGTATTAATCCTACTTGATTATAATCTCATAAATGTTTACCAATCTGACTCCGTTTCATTCTCGGTGAATACTCAATCCTACAACTTGAATCCCTAGTGCCACATCCTTGCGCGATTAATTGAAATGTGAGACAGCATCAAAGCACCCACTTTTTAAAACTCCCCTTCATACAAGTATCCGATACGCCAGCGATGCGGTTAGCTGAAAATCTGCTATGAGGTGTCAATTTACTCCATGAGTGTGTGCGAGTCAACAAAATCCACCCACAACAACGCCGCACACATTCAAATGCATATTAATTAAAAATTATATTCCCAGCGGAGTTTTGTTCTCCGGGATCAGGATTCGTGTGTGCCATCTCCAGCCATCAGGACAACAAACAAGTCAAATAAAAACACATCCGTTGGGATCAATTTATAATTCACATCACGTTGTAATCATCTTTCTCTGTCATCGTCGGCGTCGTCGTCCTCGTAACCTGCCCTCCACCAAGGTATGGGGTGCTTCACACATGTACCTGCCACTGATAACGTTACTTACGACGAGATAACCTCTCTTCGTGATCAGTCTACATGGGAATTATGTGTCATTCCACTTAGGATCATTATCCTTAACGCGGAAGCATAAATCAACACCAACTCTGTCATGGCCTGTCAGATGCAACCCGCCCGCACTCTCGGGTCTTCAAAAGAGATGTTATCCGATTGAAGATTATCCTTGCTCCTGTCGATTTTGGCCAGATTTATAAATGGAAAATGTTGCAAAGAACGCCATAGCGACACAGCAGAGCGATTTGAAAAGTCTAAACATTTTTCTGTCAACACCGGATATTGCAATGGCTTTCATAACTGGTTTCTGCACAATGGAGCTCCCGCCACACCACACACTGGCGGTAATCTCTAGCCGGACAGTGTCAAAACTTAACGGAAGTAAGCAAAAAATATATAGATTAACCAAGGACTTTACACACTTCAATGTTAATGTGAGGGAAAAACCTAGTAAAACTACACTATAACATCCTTCACATATAAATGCATTCCACAACATCCAGATTTCATACATACACGAGTATAGACTTGGCAGGAGCAGGAAGGATTATAAACCAGCTCTTAATGCTTGCTGCTCGTCGTCGTCGTCCGTATAGCCGACAGTGATCAAAAGGGAACGACAAGTGCAGGGATGTTAAATGCAAAATCCTTGAAAACGAAATGAATGGCACAAGGCAAAAGGACGATTGGTGTATGAGGGAATGGTTGGAAAATTGTGGTACCACAGAAATCCCTTTGACAAGCGGAAATTAAAGTCCTTTTCATGTGATTAAAATTGAAGTACAATTAAACGGTATGAGATTTATGTGGATGCAGTTTGCACTAAGGGATGAGGCAAAAGTGATAAATAGAGAGTGAGAGAGAGAAAGGGAGTGGGTGGCGATGGATGTGGAGACTCTTTCATATTGCACGTGTTTCGGGCAGAGCGTTTTTCAGATCTTGAGTTGAAGTATGAAATTACATTGCCTATGAAAGGGACTCAGTTGTAATTATTGTGGGCTTACTGGGTGTAAAATTGTACAGTTATTATGCATATGTATATGGATTCCATTAATTAACACTCAACACAATAATGGAATTAAAAAAAAAACAAGCACAGAATGTTAATTTTAATTAAAGTGATTTATGCTTACGGGAATGTAGGGCGTATGAGTGATATTTGTGGACGTTTTATAGAATTCATTTACGTGGAGATGGTAACCGTGTTTGTCTTTTGTCCATCTTGACTTCGTTATGGATCTTCAGTGAATGTGATTTCATAAGTAATACTGCCCTTATTAATCGAATATCTTATTTTGACTTGCGATCTATGTATAGGTACTACTTATAAGGCAAGTTATGCATTCGTAAACAAAAACTCCAAACCATACAAATGTTATAAAATGGTTTTCGAAAAAAATATTTATTTCAAAAACGCGTCCTAGAATTTAAAGGTTTTTTTTTTGTATCGCCATTTTATATAAAATCTCATACATATATAAAGGCAATACATAAAATTGTGTTTAAAACGTTATTAAATATATATTTTATGGTTCAAAGAATATTTTTCCAAGAACACTAGATTACAAATGTTTGATTTCTGGTGAGAGCCTTCCAAAAAATGTTTTCTTCTAGACTGTTTTTGGATTGCTGAGTAAGAAAATGCAAATTCGATTTTGCAATACTTTAAATTATTTAAAAAAGTAATAATTATTATTACTTATATTAATTAATCCTGAGGAGGAAATTCAACGTTGGTAGACTGCAATCGGAAGAGACCGCGAAAGCCTATGCCGACCAAATATCCCTAGAGCTTGCGAGGGACCGTATTATGGACGAGATAAGCCCAGAAGACCACTGGCAGCAATGCCAACATGCCATTAAGGCTGCTGCGGAAGAGGTGCTAGGATTCTCACAGCCACCGCCAAAGAACCCCTGGTTTGACTCCGAATGCGCTCAGGCCAAACAAAGCCAAAACCGAGGCGTATAGGTTGTGGCAGCAAAAGAGACAAGGGCCTCTCGCCAGCTCTACGTTGAAAAGAGAAGGGATGAAAACCGCTTGCTCAGTAAAAAGAAAAGAGACCATGAGCAGCGTGAAGTCAAGGAAATAGAGAGGTGTTTTAGCAGAAAACAGGTGCGGAGTTTCTACAAAAGAATCACAAAGAAAACAACAGGATTCACTAGTCGCCCTGGTGCCTGCAAGGATGAGGAAGGAAACACCATAGTGGAAACGCAGTCGGTGTTGAAATTCTGGAGAGATCATTTTAACCAGCTGCTTAATGGAGATGATGACCAAAATTCCGTCAGCATGCAGCCACGTCAAGCAAATTTGGTTGATGATCTGGAGTTCCACCCACCCGACCTAAGTGAGATCAAGTTGGCCATCGCCATCAGGTTAAGAACGAACAAAGCAGCCGGTTCTGATGGTATACAGGCGGAACTTTTTAAGTACGCTCGAAATGATCTAGTTAGGAGGATACACCAACTTTTCATCAAAATATGGTCGGAGGAAAGTATGCCCGATGAGTGGAACCTGAGTACCGTCTGCCCGATCCACAAGAAAGGCGACCGCCTTCTCTGCAGCAACTATAGAGGCATTAGTCTTTTAAACATCGCTTATAAGATCCTGTGTAGCGTATTATGTGAACGCCTGAAGCCATTTACTGATGAACTTATTGACACCTATCAGTGTGGTTTCAGGCCTGGAAAGTCTACCATCGACCAGATCTTCACACTACGCCAAATCCTGGAGAAGACCCAAGAATCTAATATCGATACACATCACCTATTCATGGATTTTAAAGCAGCTTATGACAGCGTTAATAGAGAAGAGCTGTACTGTGCCATTTCGAGTTTTGGTATCCCTGCCAAACTGATACGTCTTATCAGGATGACGTTGGAAAATGCCCGTTGCTCCGTCAAAATTGGGAGAGATTCAACCGAAACCTTCGAAACCACCAGAGGACTTCGACAAGATAACTGGCTTTCATGTAGCTGTTTTAATATTGTCCTTGAGAGAGTAGTGCGCAATACTCTGGCCAACACCAATGGCACTATCTTTCAAAAGTCCACTCAATATCTTGGATACGCAAATGACTTCGACATAATTGGAGTCAGAAGCGTAGAAAATGGGTCTTGTGATCAATGAGGAGAAGACGAAGTATATGCTGTCATCAAATAAAGCCGATTCCTACTGCAGACTTGATCAGAACGTGACTATTGATAGATATAACTTCGAGGTGGTCAGAGGATTTGTCTACCAGGGTACTGCTGTGAACTCTGCAAATGACATCAGTGCTGAAATCAAACGTAGATTAACTCTTGCTATAATCGCTGTTTCTTTGCACTAAGTAAGCAATTGGGGAATAAAGCCCTATCGTGGGCTGTACGAGATGTACAGCGACGTGTCCCTAGTCAAGAATTCAGCGGTTAAGATGGCTAGGGCATGTAGAGCGGATAAACATCGACGCTCCATCCCGTAAGGTATTCAACGCTATGCCAGAGGGTACGAAAAACAGAGGCAGACCTCATCTCCGGTGGCGTGATCAAGTTGAGGGAGATCTAAGGCAAGTTGGGACTCGAAACTGGAGGCACCAAGCTAGAGATCGAGACTGCTGGCGGGGTCAAATATTTGAGGCCCAGGCGCACCCCGCGCTGTAGCGCCAACTAAAGTAAAGAAAGTAATATTAATTAATTTACATTTCTTATCCGATTTAATTGATTTTTAATTTTGACCAAAAAAGATCTTTATTTTCAAAAAAGAAATTAGAAGTAGTTTTGGTTTATACGCAAGCAACCATTTCAATTCTTTTTTTCAAAAAACATCAAAAATATCGATTTTTTAAACTTTGGTCACTTGTGGCTCAATGTATACCTGTGTACAGAGAAAAACTACAACTTTGAAATTGCTTATATTTTTAATTTGAAAATTTATATACAATTGAGTTTTATTACAATTTCTGTTGTAAAAACAGGTCTTCCGTATATGTCTCGAAATCGATTTATTGGTTGCTATTTTCGTGTTCAACGCCCTTGAATTATTCTAGAAAAAATACTTTTCTTATACGGTTAATTTTTTGTGTAAACTAGTGTAGTATGCATTCTTCTTTTAATCCTAAGTCTCTTAAACAGAATATCAAGTTCGTGTGACCTAGTCGTGTATTTTAAAAATTTCGTTTTTACTTGCGACTTTTGTAGGTACTAATTATAAGGTAAGTTATGCATTTCGAAAAAATTGAACTCGATATTTTGATCAAAGTTGACATTACAATTAGAGCGAAGACTAAAAAAGTGGGTCTCACAATTCTGTTTGTCTGTTCGACTACAGCCTAAGCGGCTCGGCTGATTTTCTTTAAACTTGGTAAATATCACTTTTAATTTTTTTCCCCACACATTTTTTTCTTTTTTTTTTGTAAGACCAAAACTAACGGTACCTGCCATACGAATTTTATTTCGAAATTATGTAAATATTTTTTTCTCAAAAAATGTTCGACAGATTGAAAAAATCAAAATACAAGAAAGTTTCATTTAGTTAAGGCTAGGTAATGTTTCGTAATATTTCGAAAACCCCATGTTAGATTTTTTTTTAAACTTGATAAATAAAAGTTTCTCAACATAACCTACAAGATGTGAGAAACATATGTATTTTGCCTAAAGATAAAGGTACCCACCATACAAATACTAAAAAATGGTTTTCAAAAATCGGTATTTCTTTCGAAAAGGGGCGCGTAGAATTTTGATAATTTTTTTTTTCTTTCAATTATTTCTTATGATCTTTAATTCAATAACAAAAATTAAATTAAGGTATTACAATTTGTACAATAATAAAAGCTTAAAGTTGGCGTATCAAATTTTGTTTTTAAAAATGTTTTAAAAATTTTCTATATAAAAGCTTATTAATTTAAAAAAAAACACTACAACGACTGAGGGTGGCCGTGGCACGATGGTTTTGTGCTCGCCTGTCAACCTCATGATCACAGGTTCGATCCCTGCGGTCGTCTATGTCGTTTTAATTCCATTAAAACCTTCTAAAAATTGTCATCAATGGGTTGCTGGTTTACTCATTACATGTTGTTCAGGCATAACACTAACAACATGTAATTGAGTTAAAATAGTATGCCCAACAAGGATGAACACGAATAAAATAATGTGAATTATAAGCGACATAGAAATAAGACACGGCATTTCTACGCTTTAACTCAGCCGCCATCCCTGGAGATAAAAATATCTGAGACAACCACCAACAGTCTCAGAACATCGTGCCACACATCTTTCCTATCCTTCTTTCTCTTCCGTAACTTCACGCCCGCGCTGTGTTGAAACATTTAAAGGGTAATCATAATCCCTTGAGCGCGGGTAGATTATAAAAAAAAAGAAAAAACTAAAAGAATTTAAAAATTTAATTTTATCCATATGAACAGTTTTCTCTAATAACATTCGTTTTTAAAATTCCTAGTCTATTACATAGGAGCAAGTTCGTGCAACCCAGTTTTAGATTTTTTTTTTTAATTTGGTAGGCCAATATATAATATACATATAAGGATACATAAGGATATTAAAAAAAAACTAATCATTCAGCCATTTTGAAGATATTGGATTTTCAAACAAAAATTTACATATTTTTTTCAATCCAAAAAATATTTGTTCGGAAATTTTTATATACAGTATTATTTTAAATTTAAAAAAACCTTCTGCACAAAAATTTTTATCGAAATCGGTACAGCCATAAATGAAAAAGTAGTAAATACAAATCACGGCACTATGGCTAAAACCGTTTATAAAATTGTTTGTTAAGATTTTTTTTATCAAAATATAGACAAAGCTAACATTAGTACACACAATTTTATTAATATCGCCGAAGTCGCTTGTGAGATAAATATGATTTTTCGTAACGGTCTTATAGCAAATACCCTTAGTTCTGGAGCTATAAGACTGTTAATAAAAATTTAATCTGTCTACATTTTGGTCAAATTAATTTTTTAACAAAACAATGTTGTGAATGCTACCACTGTCATAGAACCATTTTTTATTTTCGACTTTCTCCTTAACGACTTTGCTAATTCTGATCAAAACTTGTATCTGCTTTATAGTTCTTATAAAATCGCATTTTCGAAAATGATGTTCTTTGAATCAACATTTTTGTTTTGAAAATTGAATATCTCGAAAACGAGTGAATAATTTTTTTTAAATGTGGTCCTTAAATTTATATTATTAAATACAGGGAGGGCGCAACAAGCAGAGATGTGAAAGATTGCAGTATTTTTAGTATTTTTAAGTCTTTTGATTTAACCTCAGTACTGTAACTTTCAAACTGAAGTCCGAGTCAATTTTCCAGTCTTCTATTTAAAAATCATCTGAAGCAGTCAAATGAATTCAAATCAAAAGAATGCATTCTTTTTGGACTGCTGGCAGCCTTTGAAGTCTTTCAAAAGTCTTTTACATTCTTTGCATTCTTAAAGTCTTTTCAATGCATTCAATGTATTGAAATCTTTTTACGGCTTTGAAGTCTTTTTATTGATTGAATCCTTTTTACTGCTGAAAGCTTTCAAGTCGGTTAAAAGTAGCACACTTCAGTGATTATTTTAAATCTCCACTTAAAATCAAAATTTTACCAAAAAAGAAGTCATTATACGAGTTAAACGGTTTTCGCACAGTTTTTCTTATATATATCTTTATTAAAGATAACCGACTTGAAAGCAGTTAAAAAGCTTTCAGGATTCAATCAATAAAAAGACTTCAAAACCGTAAAAAGACTTCAATGTATTGAATGCATTTAAAAGACTTTAAGACTGCAAAGAATGTAAAAGACTTTTCAAAGACTTCAAAGATTGCAAGCAGTAAAAAAAGAATGCATTCTTTTTATTTAAAGTGTTTTGACTGCTTTTGAGGATTGCATTATTTAAGACTTCAAAATAGAATGGGAATGGATTTCTGAAGTTAAAAGAATGAGATGATAAATTGTATTGCATTCCCGAAGAATTAGTTGAATGAGTGTGACTTTTCGGAATGCAATACCATAATATTGCATTCTTTTACAACTCTGGCAATAAGACCTATGTTAAACCCATAGCTCTTGTAATAATCATTTGTTTTAATTGATTTTGGTTTTATGGTAAAAACGTTGTATTATGGCGCACTTTGTATGACATATGACATCAGACAAATTCCCAACATATTACCATACAGAAACTTGAGAGATTTTGATCAAAGTTGACATTACGATGATAGCGAAGATTAAAAAAGTGGGTCTCGCAATTCTGTCTGTCTGTCAGCCTAAGCGGCTCGGCTGATTTTCCTTGAACTTGGTAGATATCATTTTTAAATGTTTCCGCCACACGTTTTTTTCGTTTTAGATCTTGCCACTGCCATAAATGAATCGAACGATTTTGATTAAACTTCGTACCTGAGCAAAGTGATCTTATTAATTGCGTTTTGATAAAATTTTCTCATATATCAAATATACTCGTATATTTCGATAATTGCGGGAACAATATTTTCACAAGTTTTTCTGCCAAGTGAAAATAATGTTGCTTTACAAAATTTAAAAAAAGAACAAATGTTTTTATAAATCAAGCACAAAATTTAATACTTTTTTACACTTTTTTATTAACAATATAACTGATTATTTAAAAACCATTATTTTATATAATCAATGCCTAGCATCGCTAAGGTCTTAGAGCAGAAAAGCAAGTTTTATGCAATTTAGTCGGGCATTTTAGATTTTATTAATGTATCAGAAAAAGATAGCTCGTTTGGGCTTGAAGTTGAGTCAACTTTATTACATTTACAGTTTTCACGATGTTAGCTCAAAGACATTTTTCAAAATAATGATTTCGAAACAAGTCCCTTGTTAGCACATTCAATTTCGTTTAGGTGGGTACCCACGTTGGTTGGCTCGAGATCTGAAACTAAATTCAATCGAAAATATTAAAGCATTTTTCAAATATCTGTTCTGATTAACTTTGTGGCTGTCTCTTCGACTAAACTTATAGTTCGCTATATTCTATGTAACCACATTCCATTCTCGTATTAAATCAAGTCAGATTTCGAGGACTAAACAGCCAGAACAAATATGGGGCTCATATGTTTCTGCCAAATTATTCAGGTATCTACTTGACTTTTAAAAATAAAAAAGGCCAACAACCCCCAAAGTACACAAAACGTAATATCTCAGTACTTTGTACGGCATTTGCATTTGTCCGTCTGTTGATGGTTCTCAAAAAAAAACGAAAAAAACTTATGATCATCTTGTTTGTGTGTAGATTTTATTATTATGAAACATCCTTGGTGCCCCATTCCCTGCCGTCTCTATCTTTAGGGCAGCCATTTCTTTTCCTGGCGCTTTAATTCCTTCACATAACAAAGACTATGTTATGCACGACCAGGACACATCACATCAACCCAAGAGGACACACCGAAATCATTATCATATCCTTGGTCACATATTCACATATAGACATAAGCCACCCACCGTCTAACAATGAGGCCGGCACTTCAACAAACATTGTTGGACGCTGACGACGTTTGTCCTGCATCTTTATTAAATTTATATGTACCTACGTTGATGGTTATGGTCTGAGTTCTGGGTTCTGGATCCCGGCTTCTGGGATAAAGGACAACTACAACGGAGATTCGAAATGGACAAGGAGAAGGAGAAGTAGATGGAGATGGAACGTGATGGTTCTATCCTCCACATGTGTGGGCTAGACACACAAATGGTTATATGTTCGCCTCGATGAGTCGCATGAACAGAAAGAGAACATAAGAATAATACATCTTGGTACATTATTCCATCCATCCAGCTCGGGATGAATGTTTGGGATAATAATAAGAAATAGTTTAAGAGTCCTTTACATCAGGATTATGTGCACATATTTCATTATGAGTTATAATATTCTCTGCCGAGAGTGCGGATGCGACGGACACGGAAATTTATATAACCACGTAACTAAAAAAGGGCCATCATACTAAGGCTAACGCAACGCCAAGCCAAGTCGTGAAGATGAAGCTAGAAATTCGACGCGATGCGACAACGTCCAAGTCATAAATTTAAATATCTATTCTTGCAAAATTTAACATGAAACCAATGTCAATGATGTGTAGCAAAGAAGGACATAAAATCACACATGCATATCGGTATCCTTGTGCATTATAGAAATTTGCAGTTCGTTTTTTTTTTGTTTTAGTATTTTGTGACACAGGGCTCTTGGTGAAGGGTGCTTGGTGAAGACTGAAGAGAAGAGGATTTAAGGACGATGCTCCTCCACATGTTGGCTGACTGTACTGTAAACTGTACTACCTACAAAACATGTAATTGGAGTTCATTTTCTCGTGCGCCTTTAAGTATGTGACCAAAGTGGATGTGACTTCCATAAACACAAACGGGTCCTTCAGTGCACTCCATTTCTTTGCATCTTTCGAACCACCTCTGTGATCCCCTAAAGGGTTTGTTCGTTCGTTCGTTTGTTCGTTGGTACGTTCGTTCGTTTGGATGGATGGTGACATTGTGTCGAGTTCCACTTTTGAGAATGGGGGTGTACGAGCTGCAAACAAAAAATAAAAAATAAAACTTGTTAATACAATGTGAACGTGTCCTTGCAGCAGGAATTATTATATCAATTAAATTTTAATGGTTTCATGGTGTGAACAATCCTCAAATGAAGTGCATTACTGTTCAAGTCAAGGAGGAGCAGTGTGTTGTAGGATGTGTGTAAGTGTGCACTCTAGGATGTTGTATTTTGTAATCCGTCGTTCTTTTTTTTGAGTTGCGCTCCTCTTCGATGCCAAGATCTTAATTGAATGGTATTGTGAAATGGTGTCTATACAGGAGGCAGTGTGTCCTTTTGTATGTTCCCGCACAGAAGATAGTTGTTCTCTATCAAAAGGATATATGTACCTCAGGTTGATGGGGATGGCTTTTATGCACCATTAAAATGGAATCAGCGAATGATTGATAGCACAAGGATAGAATATCCTTTACGTACGCTACAAGTCATCCCTTTCTATTTGTTTGTGGAATGAAATGTCGCAGGACATCGACGGTGACAATGATAAAAATAAGAATGAGAAACAATAACGCCCCAATATTAAGGACCGGTGTTGTGTATATGGTAGTTGAAGTTGAAGCACGCGGTACAGGATCCCTGATGGTAACAGACGACGACAGACGACGGGAAAAAATAAAATCTAACAAAATTGAGTTCGTGATTTCTTTATTATTTGACTTCTTATTTTATGCGATGATGTGATTTATCCCGAAAGGCCACAAAAACCACAAATCGCGTTAAGAATAGAGATGAAAAAAAATAAATGTATATATTTAGGTATTTCTAGACAATGGATTTATGCAATATCCTTATTGTTGCTCGGAGTTTTGATATATATATATTTGGTTTTTTATTTTTCTTATCTCAAATTGGAGCGAGGTTTTGTTATTGTGGCTTTGGGATGATTGAAAGGTGTGTACTTAAAGTCTTCGTGTTAAAAGATGGATTTATGTGGATTTGTGAGCTGAATGGGCATGGGAGAAGGATCTTATTCAAACTTTCTGACTCACCAGGGAGAGTCCTTCAATCAATTATTGTTTGCATTCAAAGCCACAATAATCCAACAAATGCCAAAGACGACGACGACGAGGACGACTATGAAACAGACATTGGCACCACACCAACGCTGACAGGAGTGTCCACTGAGTAACGAAGTTTATTAAGATAAGGATAAGATGGCTTAGGTTGATGGACTTCTGATGCGAAGTTAGGTATTTGAACAGTGTTGAGTTAATATTCGAACGAAATAAAGCATTCCTTAATACTAAGTTGAAGAAATTGAAAGACATGAAATTGGTGGCATGAACTTGCTCTTATGAATCTTATATAATGTGCCCTAACTTGCCCTCATGTTCAAGAGAATATGAATTTAAGAAAATTGGATGTTATTAAAGGTTAGGCGCGCACATTCAATTTTTAGTTGCTTATTAGTAGAGAAAAATCTCGAAAGTATGAAAAAGTTTAAAACAACCCGTTTAGTAGTTGTACCTTAATAATGCCATGTTAATTCTTAAGCAAATATGAACTTATGAAAGCACAAAAATGTTTAATCATTACAGCGGTCTAAAAAGATAAGATTTTAAAATAAGTACCTACCTATACAATATTTTTAAAAAAAATTTAAGAAATAATGTTCGTACGCAAATTTTAAGTTTTTCGTGCTGTGTAAATCAAAATCAAAATTAATTTAAAAAAAACATGGTTCGTTTTTCGATATATCTAAACTTAGAAAAACCAAAAAAAATAAATATTTTTGAAACTTTTAAGAAGTTTTCTTACACAAAATTTAATCAAAATCGATTGAGCCAATCATAAGACATACATATTATTTTTTTTTTAATTTACGCGCACTAAAGGGATTATGACTACCCTTAAAATGTCTTAGCACAGTGCGAGCGTTTTAGGAAAGTGGGAGAGGATTTAAGCGGAGATCCGATGCACATTGGTTTTGAATGTCTGAACATTGCAATGGGAGGGTAACATAGAGTCGGGTAAGGCATTCCACATTCGTGTGGTGCGGCTAAAGAAAGAATTTCAGAATTTAACTGTACGTCCGAAATCGGGCTCAAGGGTAAACTGATGGGCATTCCTTGAAGTGCGTGTATTACGGTTAAATAGTTTAAGGAAGGAATGCAGCTGGCTATTTCACTAGAAGTGTTTATAAAAATAACGGTTAAATAGTGAAAGACAAGAAACATTGCGACGGTGCTTGAGAGTTTCAAATGCTTCTGTTATATTTTTATCACCTATCGTTTTTAAAGCTCTTTTTTGAATTCTATCCAAGAGACTCAAGTGAGTTATTGGAGCACCTGTCCAAATATGTGAATTATATTCGAGCTTTGGACGAATATAGGCTTTAAAGATGACAGCCAGATCAGAAGGGGTAAAAAATTTCTTGCAACGTCGAAGGAAACGTCAAATATATGGTCATTCCGCACAAGGTGGTCTGTGATACACATACCGAGAACTGAGAGCTGTTTGGTTTCCTCAATGCAAGTTCCACTCATGGATAGCGGCGTAGGGGTGGGTTCTGCTTTAACGACAGGAGACAGCATTTAATTTTTGAAGCATTAAATTCTACACGGTGTTTCATTCCCCATTTGACTATGCTATCAAGATCAGAATTTAATGAGCTTATCATACGCTGCTGTTCTAGATTCGCATACGAAGAACAATATGAAGAAGAATATGAAAAGCTGAGGGTACTGTCATCAGCAAAACAATTTAATGGATTAGCGGTTTCAGACAAAAGATCGTTGATGAATATCAGAAAGAGAGTCGGAGACAAAACAGAGCCCTGTGGAACGCCAGCATTTATTTTATGGACTTCAGATTTAAAACCGTCCAATACAACTTGTATTGAGCGGTTTGAAATGTAGTGTCTAATCAATCGAAGAAGAGATTCGTCAATACCAAATGCACGCATTTTCGATAAAAGAGCTTGATGCCAAACTCTATCAAATGCTTTTGAAATATCCAGTCCAATAATCTTACTTTCTACAAAACGATGTAAAGATCTGTGCCACTGTTCGGTGAGATATACTCGTACCATCAAATCACAAGTGGACCTATTGCTACGAAAGCCATACTGCCGGTCATTAAGAAGCTTTCGTTCTTCAAGATATTTCTTGAGCTGATAGTTTATCAGCGTTTCCATGACCTTAGAAAGAAGGGATGTAAGCGCAATTGGAGGATAGTTTGAGGGGGAAGAAGATTCGCCTTTTTTAGGGACAGGCTGAACAAATGCTGTTTTACATCCACTCGGAAAGAGACCAGTAGAATAGGATAGATAGAAAAGTTTACGCAATTTTTTTTCCAGCGTTGAGGAACACCTCTTCAGAACAATTGGGGCGATACTATCCGGGCCAGTGGATTTATGTATATCGAGATATTTCAGTACTCTTGCAACTGTGCGAGTGCGAAAGAAGATTTGTCCCATAGAATCATTAACGCTTTTAATTACAGGAGGAAGCATGGCACTCTCTTGTAGCGTAGAATTGACAGCAAATTGTGCTGCAAGCAAATTGGCTTCTTCTTGAGAGCTGACATAAGGAGTGTCATTGAAAACGAGCGTAGGAACCGAAGACGAAGTAGTATTTCGTACATTTTTTACAAATGACCAAACATTTTTACTACCTTTGGAACATTGTAGTATTTTTTGCCGTAATTTTTGATCATGTAAGAATTTGGTTTGTTTGAATATGATCATTACAGGTCTTTTTAGCTTGCTTAAACTTTTTCCTATTTGCCTCAGTAGGGTTGGCTTTATAATATCGGAAACTTACTTCTCTAACCCTAATAACCTCTTTACAGCTCGAATCAAACCATGAGTTCTCTTTCGGTTTGATAGATTTTTCCCTATTCGAGATAAACATTCTCATTCCGAAAAGAATAAAATTAATAATCATATCTGCACTGGAGTCAACGTCACTATAGAGGAAGCATAGTGACCTGTTAAAATTCCTGAAGAAATCGTTGAGACCGTCCCAGTTGGCTTTCTCGTATTGCCAAACGGTTCTCTTAGGAATTATTTCTCTAACTTGGTTTTGTTGGCATGAGAAATTCGCAGATATGATACAATGGTCGGATGTGCCTAGAGGTGATAAGACATTTATAGTGTATTTGTCAGTATCAGAGGTAAGAAACAAGTCTAGTGTATAAGCGGAATGACCTGCATCGTCAGGAATTCGAGTAGGCTCGTGAACGAGTTGAGTCAAGCTGTTTAACTCAGAATAAATCTCGACACACCTTCCTTCCGGTGTTGTCTGACCAGAATAGGCAGCCACGAAGAATTGTGTACATTGAAATCGCCCGTAATAACGATTTCACTGTGCGGAAAATGAGAAACAATTCTTTGGATAGAGTCAGATATCGAATCGAATTCATTAGAAGTTGAGTTGCTACCCAAACTTGGGCTGCGATAAATATGAATGTATGTATGAATGATGCGCTTTTGGATTGTGAATTTAAACCACGTAAAATTAAAATTTTTATTTAAACATGAGCCATATTGTGGTTGAAGCTGATAAGCGACATCGTTCCGTACATATATAGCGAGACCAGGGTGAGGGAAAAATAGAGGTACTAAGCTATAATCAGGCAGGTTGAATTCTGTGTGATCAGAATTTTCACCCACCTGGGTTTCGCTAAGTGCCAAAACTGCTGGCCTGTTTTTCGCAGATGGATATATACAGCACAGAAATTCTTTTTAAGCCCCCGAATGTTGCTACAGTCAACTCTAAATTCACCCAACATTACAAAAAAAAAAAAAACAAACATAAAAAAACCAAATCAGACAATTAATTATGCTGATATCGAGTTTAGATCCCAAAATAACTTCACAATATAATTTACTATTAGTGTTATGCCTTAATAACAAATCGTCCCCTCAGAAGCAAAGTGGCTTATCTCAAAATTTAGCGATTTTGAGTTGAGTATACAGAAAAAATCACAAAAAAAAATCTATTTTTCTGTCAAACTTTCATAAAAATACTTCTTAAACTGAAGGCGTGAGGGCGTTTGTGTCCTTTTGCATTTTAGATATCATCCCTGAACTATTCATCTGTAAACTGACACTTTCAGTTTCGTGTCAGTCGTCATTTTGCTTGTTTGAATGCTAAACGCCATTATACAAAATATGTCATTTTTCTTACGAAAATAAGAACTTAAAAATCAAAAAGTTTTGTTTTTAGCAGTGTAAGAAGTGTCACTTTATCAAGGCTTTTGAAAATCTTAAACAATATTTATAATTCGAATTGCACCAATTTTTTTTACAATGTATGTATGTAGATTGAACAGATCTCAGTTGCTTGTCAAACTAGCGAGAACGTCAAACAGTGTTGATAATATGCCCGAATGGTCTGTTTCACCTCTGCAAAATCTTTCAGAACAAAATATTTGTTACCTTATTTCACCTAGTTATTTATTTATTTTTTTCGTTTGTTTCATCAATCAAGATTGATATTTTTGTAAAAAAATACTTCTGAAAGTATTAAAGCTTTGTTTAAATCCTGAATAGGTTTGTTAACTTTTTTGTTTATTGAAAATAAGTGTTTAAATAAAAAAATATAAATAAATAAATAAATTTGTTAATAAATAAAATTATTGGTTTCATTTCATTACAAAACGACACTTTGCAAGCATTTCTGGAAAAAAAACATATAAATAGTAATTATTTTTATGCAAAACGACATAAGTCCGACCATTTTTTTTTTTTAAGTGATTTTCTTAAAAACGTATTTATACCAGTCGATAAAGAAAAAAAAATTATAATTTTCTTGTTCTACGACTTTTGCCGCCTCGCATAACCTCTAGACGGAAATTAGTTTTTTAAGACTCAAATTATTTCAAATCACTTTTGTGAAAAAACTATAGATTTTGAGATAAGCCACTTTGCTTCTGAGGGGACGAAATGTATTGATCCGTCCCTGGACTCTAAAATAAATAACAGCAATCTATCTGATGTTTCTTTAGTTCAATTAGTTTTTTTTTTTTTTATAATCTACCCGCGCTCAAGGGATTATGATTACGCTTTAAATGTTTCAACACAGCGCGGGCGTGAAGTTAATGAAGAGAAAGAAGGATAGGAAAGATGTGTGGCACGATGTTCTGAGACTGAAGGTTTGTGTCTCTGATTTTTTATCTCCAGGGATGGCGGCTGAACTGAAGCGGAGAAATGCCGTGTCTTATTTCTATGTCCCTTATAATTCGCATTATTTTATTCGTATTCATCCTTGTTGGGCATACTAGTTTAACTCAATCACATGTTGTTAGTGTTATGCCTAAACAACATGTAATGAGTAAACAGCAACCCATTGATGACAATTTTAGAAGGTCTTAATGGAATTAAAGAAGACATAGACGACGGCAGTGATCGAACCTGTGATAATGAGGTTGACAGGCGAGCACACAACCATCGCGCCACGGCCACCCCAAAACTGTTAAACAGTTTTTGAGAAAAAAAACAATATTTTCTAAGATTTCATGGTAGCTATTTTTGGTCTTAAAAAAAAACGTCTCGGGAGAAAAATAAAAAAAATACTATCTACCATGTTTGAAGAACATCTCAGCCGATCTTAGGCTTAAGTCGAAAAGGCAAAATTGCGAAAGCCATTGATTTCGTCTGAAATATAGTTCGATGAAGTGAAGTCTAAACAAAATTTACAGTTCGAATTTATAACTTGCCATATACGAGTAATGAATATTTATTGCAAGTAAAAGGCGAGCGAGAAAGAGGAAGGCATTTTATAAGAAGTAATATTTTGTCGGTGTCATTTCACCTTTCATTTGAATCCTTATATTTGGAGACGAAGAAAGAATTGCTGAAGTTATTGGGTATTTTTTTTTTTTTTTTTTTTTCAAAACAACAAACCTTAACGACCAATTTATTGTAGCTTTGCTCGATTTTAAGTTAAAGAATAATTTTAGAAAGTCCTATTCAAGCTTAAAAAAAATGGTTAAAACGCTGAAATGATTCTTGATTAGTTAGGATTGTAATGAAATGTATGTAATCGTCCATTTTGTTTTCGAAAGCTTAAGCACTAATTCTGCAAAGACAACAATCATACCATTTACTAAAAACCGATTTCTGCCATACAAATAACCTTTAAGGTTATGTGGCGAAGTAATTAACACTTCGAAGGCGGTAAAATATCTAGGAATTACACAAGATACTAAACTTGCTTGGATTAAACATGGCGACTTAATTATCGGGAAAGCCTGAAAAACGCAAGAGACTTAAAGGTTGATCATGGGGCTGCAAAGCAAACGTCCTTAGACTGATGTTCATCATAATTGTAGTACCTATCTTACATGTGGGGCGGTTGCAAAGTATAAGAGAAACGAACTACCAACAATTAGGAAATCACTAGAAAAAGTTCAAAGTCTTGCATTACTGGAGTAATACGAAACTTGGCGTACTGCAGCAATATAGGTTATGCTTCACTTCACTCCCACTACATGTGGTAATTTGAAGTGCAGCAAATGGAGCCATCCTAGGATTTTTCAGGGAGGGTACTGGTAGGGGTTAATGCATATGACTTAGAGAAAGCGATTTCATTTCCACGTCTTCAATATCAAGTTTACTTGACATCCCAGGGGATGGAATGATTAAAAAAAAAAATAACTTCGAGTAAAACTTCAGAACGGAGTAAAATTAGAAAGAAAAAGTGGGTAGGTGATACAGTGAACTACTCTCTCAAAGCAAATGCCATCAAATGATCTGATGGATCGATAACGTGTCAAACGACAGGTGGAGGAATTTTTGACCCAATCTGATGATGGAGAAGTCCACCAACAATTTCCAAGCAGAAGTGAAAACCATAGAAAAATGTCCACAAAAGTGACACTCCATAGGCATTATGGAAAATAAAGAGGCAGACTATTTTTCAACAAATTAGTAACGAAACCCGAAACGGGATAAGAGCCCTATTGCGAAAATCAAAATAGAAGAGGAGGCCATAGGACAAAAATAGCGAAAGAACCCCCAAAACTAAGCCAAGCAAAAATGTTTCTTGGAGGCTACAACCAAGAACACTTTATACCCTGCATCGGTTTAAGCGGGAACAACCTTCGAATAATCACAGGTTTTCTAGCCCGCCAATGTAGAAGATACCTAAAGATACCTGAGAAGATACCTAAAAATTATTGGCATGGTGAGCAGTGCTAATTGCGCTCATGAGCATGCCCAGATGGACGATATATAAGTAGATGTTATACACTCATTTATCAAAACCTAAGTATCTTCGACGTCACCAGACGTGATTTGTATTTCGTAATGTGTGTACATGATTTGTGTCCAATCTGTCTCTAAAAAGGCGACCTCTCCCTCCTCTTTCTTACCAATTCCACTTATGTCCCCTTTTCAGATGGTCACGAAAACACTGATCAATCATCAGCTAAAAAAAATATCTCGAAGAATGAAAACTTCTTAATGGCCGGCAGTATGGCTTATGTAACAATCGTTCCTCTGGATCCACGTGATCTGATGGAATATCTCACTGAAAAGTGGAACAGATCTTTACATTATTTTGGAGAAAGTTAGATTATTGCGCTTGATATTTCTAAGACATATCAATAACACTCACAGTTTCAAGTCTGATCTTCACAAAATAAATGCTGGTATTCCCCAGGATTTCGTTTTGACACCGATTCTCTTCCTCATTTTTATAAATGATCTCTTATCTGAAACTTCAAATCCGCTTTATTGTTTTACCGACGACTCAATTCTGCCTGTCATTGGAGCATAATGTACCCCTTATGCCGCTGTCCTTGAACGGTACTTGAATCGAAGATGCCAGAAAGTTCTCAGTAAACTATATCTGCCAAAAGCTCTGCTAAATGCTTTGCATTTCTTTATCGGAGTAATAAATGTTTCATCCCTTCTGATATGGCTAAAATTTATAAGTTTATAAGTTCAAAACGAGAGTACAACTCACATCTTTGGGCATGTTGTGTAGCCCAATATTCTCGTCATTTATTGGATAGAATCTAGAAAAGAACGTTAGAACTAAATGGAAAAAGAACTATCGGAATGTTTTATTGGTTTCTTTGTTTTATCGCTTCTTTCACAAGTAGTTCTGCCTTGAAGTAGCCATTTGCATTCCCGCCCTAAATTAATTCCCCCGTGATACTCTGGTGTCTGGTCGCTGGAAATGCTCATTAGTTCACCCTCGAGCAAAGTTTTCGTTTTTTAGTCGTACAAAATAATAATGTTATAATTTCTCCGGAACGGCTTTTCGTTTTCAAAGCAATTGTATAACGGTACCTCCTTTTTTATCCTGTACTTCTTCTAATGGTCGGACTATGTGTTCAATCATTAAAAGATTAGTCAAAGCCAATGAAAAACTCCCAATGAGCTAATTGATGCAAGCGCCATCTAAACTCTCAACACTTTCACAATTTAAATTCACTGTTCACTCTTATTGCAGACCTAAATTATATTCACTTTTAGTGTTTTTGGCTTGATTACTTCCTTTCCAAAAATCAGGGCTATTGTATCAAGATTGACGTTAATAGTCATCAATGCCCATCGACTTGCATTTTTTTTTCTCAATCCTCCTATGTTTACTCAATATTTTTTATTAAACTGGGACTAAGATAATATCAATTTTTTTGAAAATATAAACTATAAAGTGATATCTAGCAGAAATAGTGTTTTAAGGTTAAAAATTCAATTTTATTGTTCACGAAACGAGAAAAAACAATTCCAACTTAAATCGTAGAGTTCTTGGGAAAGCTAATTTTCATAACCAGTTGAAACCCTCCAGGAATATACCACTTGCCTTCGTTTACTCATGCAATCAAGTGCATTCGAAAACAAAATACAAATCAATTCGGCAGTTTCTATATAAGCAATTCTTCAATAGATTTCCAACCTTCAAGATTCCAAAGAGCCTTTGAGATTGAGAAAACATCCAATACATCCAAAAATATACCTCAAAATCCCAATTGAAAGACCAAAAGTGGATCTGCTTTAAATAAGTTTTGAAATTCAATCAATATATCTTCATATATATTTATATCCAAAAATCAAGGTAGGTTCGGACTTTTATCAATAAGGAACCACTAAAGGACTCTCGTGAGAATTGAAATTGATTTTTAAATCGGCCAATACGAGAAGAGTGTTTGAGTTGTTGTTCATTGTTCATTCTTTCCTAATAGGTTGAAGTTCAGATTTGGCATCGAGTATTGGATTTTTTTTTTGTGCGAACTTATACACAGTGATGAGGGCTTAAAATTTTAATTTCAAATGTAATTGCTTGTTTAGTTCGATTGTAGAAAAAGCTTTGGTTCCCAACATATTCTTCTAAGCACAAACAACTATTGTAGGTTCGTACTCTAGGATTTGTAGGAGGATTTATTCAGAGCAGTAGTAGTTATAGCTTGGGGATTTCCAACAAACAAAAATTTTATTAAATACCACTCCATTTTTAAGATTTTTGAAGTTAAACTTCTTTAGGAATGGTGAGAATAAAGTTTTAAGGTCGTCATCAATGGCTAGGCAGGTGAGTGCTTAGTGAGTGATTAGTGAGGTTAGTGTACAAAATTCTATTGATATAGTTGCATTCATTTTATCGTTAAATATTATTTCGAGAGTTGTTGAACGAGTTGCTCAAAGAATTGTATTCAAAATAACTTATAGGGCCTTATAAGTTGATTTTATGTTTCAAATTTTCAAGAACATTGAACATTATATCAAATATTTTTTTCTTAGAATTAACCGTTTTTAGGGTATTAAGTAAACATTCAAATCCAAACTGATTTTACTGAATTTTCCAAATTTTGAAAAATCATAACCACTAATCTAAAAATATCACCAAATTTTCAAAGTTCTTCAACCGCATCGAGATGTACATCGAATGAAAAGTATATTTAATTCCTATATACACATCCAAACTAAAAGCTTCTGAGTGGTCTGGTTCTCGACATATGCCGGTTCAAAGTGATTTTATTGGTTTTTTCGGACCCTAACCACCTAATGATGCCTTCCGTTGGCGCTATTTCCGAAACCAAGCCTTGAAAGAGGCTCCGGTTTTCAAAACCTCTAGTTAAATATTCCACAGCTGTTCACAAGTGAAAACCAGAAGCTTCTGCAAGGTCTGTTTCTCGAAATATTGCTAACTAAAGTGATTTTACTGAATTTTTGAGAATTTTGAAAAAATCATGGACTAACCACTAGTCTAAGAATATCATCAAATTTTCAAAGTTCTCCAACCGCACCGAGATATACATCGAATAAAAGGTCTATTCAATTTCTATGTACGCATCCAAACTAAAAGCTTCTGAGTGATCTGGTTCTCGAAGTATGCCGGTTCAAAGTGATTTTATTGTTTTTTTTGGGCCCATCTACTTAATGATATATTCCGTTGGCGTTATTTCCGAAACAAAGGCTTGAAAGAGGCTCCGGTTTTCAAATCCCTAGTTAAATTTTCCACAGCTATCCATAGGTGGAAACCAGAAGCTTCTGCGAGATCTGGTTCTCGAAATATTGCTAACCAAAGTGACTTGACTGAATTTTTGAGAACTTTGAAAAAATCATGGACTAATTACTAGTCTAAAAATATCACCAAATTTTCAAAGTTCTCCAACCGCATCGAGATATACATCGAATGAAAGGTCTATTAAATTCCTATATACACATCCAAGCCACAATGGACCAACTTACGGTCTAGCTGCAAAGCCATCACGGTGACAGCCCCGCTAGCCTATACTAATCATAAACTGCCTGTCACTTGAATATATTCAGTGTATTTTCCAAGTTGATGTTAATGTTTTTTTGGGACGCATTGGTGCAACATGTTTCAAGCCTATTACATTTTTAAGACATAATAAACAGTTTTAACTATACTACTCTTTCAATTATATCTCTTGTCTTGACAAGTGCTGTTCATTAGTCGTTCGGAATCGCAAGAAAATTGTAGGTCCCCTTTATTTCTGGTAACACGCACTGCTTCTTAATGCATCAGCAGCCATCCACACTGTGCCAACCTAGCAATTAATCCGATCATGTGATGATCATCCGGCCACTATGCACAATGAAGCTCCAATAAAGCTCTCCATCCGCTAGCACGCGGCTTAATGAATCAAACAGGGGGCAAAGTACAGAAGTAACCAAAGTTCGTTCTGAAGCCATTTCGTGGCATTGAGAAAAGAGATCAAGGGTTGATCTTCATTTCTGAAAGTTGGTCAATTTCGTCCAAAAAATCTCCTCCAAATGATTGTGTTCTATAATTCTTACTCGGGCATTTCTACCTTTGAGTATGACATTACAGATATTTAAGTAATATCATTCTTCTTTTAGAACTTTCCTACTTCGACAAGACTTAAATTATTTTCTCTCTTAGTCTATTAGAAACTTGCTTCAAGTCAATGGTAGGAAACTGAAATCCATAACTGTTTTGAACATACCAGCTTTAACGCCCTCAAACTTTTTAATTTTGCAACGTACCTGCTTCCGTAGATTTCTCTATCCCTGATCTTGGCGTACCATGCAATTTATCGACCTATATATCCTTGCTTATCGTTATATGCCATCTCCGAAATACTCTTCGTCCGTCGACTAATAATTGGTGCCATCGCTTCGTCCGACACTTCTTGAATTGATCTTCTTTAACAGAATTCCAAGTACATAGATCTTTTCCTTACTTTCGACTTCCTATTCAAGACCTTTTTCTTGCCTTGACCAAGCCTATATACTTCCTATTGTGCTTGCAATTTTTGTATGCGCCTGCCAATACGTTCGAACCGAGGTAACTCTGTCAGGTTAGGTTGGTCGTTTATGAAAATGGGAAACATATTAGACAATTTCAGTATATCGTTCAGCAGCTCTCCCAGGTTTTAAGGTATTAGGAAAAATGTGCTCCTCGAATATTTTCTAACTAATTCTCAATCATTTAAGGTGAACATTTAGCCCAGGTCCAACCAAACCTTGTTTGTCCAATCTAACCTTCTGGAAGAATTCATCTTTCAGCGATCGATACGAACTTTGTTTCCTGTTCATTCCCAAAGACACAACATTGAGTATTAGCATTTTCTCCATAAGTAATTCACAGCTCGTTTTGTAGACGACAACAATGAATCCTGCTTAAAGTCCCTAAGACACTGGTGATGCATTTTACTCGCAGTCAACTGCGGCTAAAGACGTTTTAGCTCAGGCCCATTTATATACAGTAAAAGGATATTAGACCCAGCAAAAGAGGCAAGAAGAATTGAAAGCGAAATAAGTAAAATAAAATCAAATAAAAAACAAAAAAAAAAAAAACACTTTTATTCCATGCGGTATGTGTTGACTTAAGGATCCGAAATTGGAATTAATTTTGGCTCAGCTCCAGGATAAATAGTAAACGGATGTTTGCGGAAAACCTCTTCTCTCGCTGAAAGTGGATGAAAATGTGGTTTCTATGGGATGTTTGCACTCAGGACTGCTAGCGCAGTGTAGAGATTTACTCTTCTCAAGACTTTTCCCTTCCAAAGACAAGACGGCGAAGAAGGTTGACTTCTAAGGGGCTATAGTCAAGTAAACGCAGTACAGCAACGAACAAATGAATGAACGAACGAATGAACGACAACACGAACGGACGGACGTGATAGGCAAGTCAGAGACGTTTCAGATGAGAGGTGATGCTATAAAGCTATAATGTTTATGGCTCCCACTCTGACTCTGCCATTTTTGTCGTTTTCGAATGAAATGTGAATTGATTGTGTGCCCTTGCCATGGTGGTGGCTAAGTTGAAAACCATGTTGAATGAAGACACTTTTGCAGCGAAGTAAATGATTTTGATTCTATGACAAGTCAGAGGAGAGAAACCTAAATTTGATGGCATACCATACCACAGCCAGCAAATGAAACCACTGTGTGAGATGTTTGTTCTGTAAATACTGGCAACAAATTGTTTTCCACATCTCTGACCAAAAATTGCGGATTTAGATCTTAAATATTATATCGATGATGTAACCGAGTGGGAAAAATTCTTCGAGGCTAGTTGATTCTATGGTGGTGGTATGAAACACTAACAAAATGCAAACTGAGTTCTTCGCAAATGGTCGAAAATGTATAAGAAGATTTCAAAATGCAGAGATTAATGAATATTGACAACAATTCAGTTGCTGTTCCTATTAATGGTGTCAACTTTCGTTCCTCTATGATCCCGAGAACATTACTTGGGACTGGGATTCAGTGACTCTCTTAGATGGAGCATTGTTGTCGAGTATTCTTGGTACAGTTTATAGGGCGCACGGTGCTAATCCCTCGCAAAAATGTTTCCAAAGAGCCTAGTATCACTTCTCCATTTTAACTTGTCGTCCAACACTCAATGCCAAAAAGTAAGACTGGCAGAATATAGGTTTTGTGGAGTGTGTACTTCGACTTACCCGTGGACAGTTTTAAATAAATTTGTTTTCCCAAACAAAGTAGAAACGGTCTCCTAAGGTAATCTCACCATCTGATGTCCACTACGGTTCATTCGTGGAGTTAGTATTTCCTCCAAGGTATATGAACACCCTGATTACTGTGAAGTTGCTGTCATCAATAGGGACTTTTTGTCCTAGCCAGTGGACTGATGTTTGTTTGCTTACTGATATTATGTTCTTGGTATCATCCTCGTATACTTTTAGAACAACAAGTTTCCAAGTTTCGCCTTTTCTTCAATGGTCAAAATGAAGTCTATAAAGGAACGCTGGGAACCTAAGCCAAATACAAGTTTCTTTTTAAAAATGCAATTTAATAAACAAAATTAAATTGTTTCCATGTATTATAGCTTTATTGGTATGAGCAAACATTCCCATTAATTACAAGATAAAACGTCGCTTAAATGGCTGCCTCGGCTGGCTTCGCAATAGCGCAAACTCTCACTCCAATTTTTCATGACTTTGTTGATGGTTTGAGGCTGTAGCTCACGGATTGCTTGAATGATATTGGTCTTAAGAGCTTGAATCATTTCCGGATTATTGGCATAACATCAGTCCTTCACGGTTCCCACAAAAAAAAAAATACAAAAGGCGTAAAATCGCAGCTCTGAGGTATGAAATTGACATCGTCAAGACGACTGATAACACGTTTTGGGAATTTTGTGCGCAAAAGATCGATTTTGGTATGGGCTCTGTAGCATGGCGCGCCATCCTGTATGAACCAGACGTCGCGTCGTCCAAATCTATATATGTATTCAATTTCAGTAAAAAATAAATTCGGTAAACATGGCTCTCTAACGCCCACTGTTGACCGACACGTTTTTCTCAGCCTCATTTTCGGTAGCAAAATGGTCCAATGGTCCAATACCGCTCCACAATACGCACCAAACTGTCACTCTCTGTGGATGCATTGCCTTCTGGACAGTAAAGTGCGGGTTTTCCGAGCCCCAGATGCGGCTATTTTGTTTGTTAACGTATCCGCCGAGATGAAAATGCGCCTCGTCAGAAGAGATATTTTTTCGCCCAAAATCGTTGTTCAATTTAAGCTGCTCTAAGGCCGGCGCGGTGTGTGCTTCGGCCAAAACTTCTTTTCAAAAAAACGCACTGTTTCGGCTACACAGCACTCACTTTGAAAACAAGTCTTCAATATTTCCCAACGTTGTTCAAGCGTTGAGCGACTTATTTCGTTCCGCGGAAATATGATACTGACTTTCTGTGAGGATTTCGAGCGGGAAACAGCTGTCAGTGTCAAAATAACCTATGATTTAAAAAGAAACCACTAGTTGGCCCACTTTTTATACTCGGAGTTTGGAATGTTTGCTGAAAATAGTGCCCTCTCCGTATCAACGACTGCATTGCCCACTATCTGCTATAGGACGAAATCGAAGAAATCATATGAGGGAGCAGCTCCTCACCATTGCTCTGTGCATGCTTGAAATAGTTTGGTGGAGCTATTCGCTACTTGCAATTTCTCAGTAGTTTTCAATGTATGGTGATACATTTTGATCAATTTGCCTGGTGTACCGAGTTCAACCATCATCATGTAGAGGTCCTGATAATGAATACTTTGAAGTCAATAAACAAGTGGTGAGTCTTGACTTGGAGGGGCCTTTTCCAGAATTTTCCTTAGTAGTGCCGGACCAGAAGCCACGGTGGTACTTTCCGATTATAGTGTTGGAAAATGATTTAAGACAGCACGTTATGGAAAGAATCTTATATCCGACGTTATGCAGGTATTTGTATCATGCATTCTTCCTTTTGACCCTTCCAGGTGTATGATTTGATGCACTTTAACAAAACATCACCTTCATATTTGAAGACTTCTGCACGTAGACCATTCTGTAGTACGCTTTTGTTGTTCTTAAGCTTTTTTATAGTTCAACGCACCTCATCTATACTGGATGGTGGAAATGGTTCATCATCAATTGGAATTGGACTGTCTTGTTGTCCTGTTACTCGATCTACGTGATACCCATTTCCCTGTAGTTTCTTGACTAAGTTACCTTTGATGTTTGAAAGTGCCGGAGTTTTGGTCATAAAATCAGTAACACATTGCTTGGCTTTCTTATAATGCCTTTGAATGTTTGTTCGAAAGTGAGACTCTTTAATCTGCTTGAAATAGAATCTGCGTTGGGCCTCTTGTATAAGATCTTCTTTTATCTTCATCTTGCCGGATACTCTTCTTGCGCTAAAGCATAGTCGTTCAATATCTGTTACATTTTTAGCCAAACACATTCATCGCTTTAACCTGGGTTTTGTCTCTGGGGTAATTGGAAGGAAGCCTGCTATGGTTTCAGTTGCCTTCTTGATGATATTTAGATACTGGGACAAGTAACTGTTGAGGTGTATGGTAAGTGAATTCATATCGGAGAGCTTCATCCTCTTGTAAATTTAGCTATCCAACGTAGAATTTCTTCTTCTTGATGGTTCAAGATTTCTTTTCGTTCGCCAGTCGAGATATGAATTTGATTGCAACTAGGAAATGAACAGAGATTACATTCACCGCTATAAAAGTGCAGACGCCTTAGATGTCATCAATTCAGGTTGTTTTGGAAATTAGGTGTTACTTAAATACCGAATTACGAGCTTCAAGGTCTATTTGTGGGAAGCCAATATCTGTTGTAATAATCTAAGCATGAAAACTGTGATTACAGAGAAGCCTTGTATCGAAGCGTTATAACACTTACATATCGCTAACCACAGTACCGAGTAAAACGCTATGACACCACTAACCCCTAATCATACACACTACATACCACAACCTTATTTAATAATCATATTGCACATCCAGAGTGCACCTGAAGTCATGTGATCAATACTCACTTTGAATCACATACAATTTTGTCTTTTATTTGTTTCAGTTCACACTGACTCTTAGCCGCAGATTTCATAAGTGGAGATTGGGAAAACGACGAAATTGTCTTTTATTCGCGTCCAATGTGGATACCAATCAAGTGTGTAGAAAGTTTAAGATCGGGCCGCAAACAAAAACTTTTTATGAGGCGTTTCGGTGACAGAAAAGCATTACTGTAATGGAGAAGCTGATCTTAATTTTTGTTATAAAAATAGTAGGGTATTAGCTAGAGTAGGGTAAGCTTTATTATTATTATCAGGAGTATTATATATTATTTACTAATCCAACCCGTTTTTTTCCTCTGATCTCCCCTTCAAAGTTCCACCCGTTTATGTCCCTAGATTGCGTGCTAGGGACATAGGGCTTCCGATAAGGATCCCCGAAACCGTTTTTTTCCTCTTATATCCTCTCAAAGGTAGCTTATTGGTTCTCTTTTTAGAGTTCCACCCGTTTATATCTCTAGATTGCGTGCTAGGGGCATAGGGCTTGCGATCGATAAGGTCCTGATCTGGACAAGGTTCTCTGAAAAGAGTTTCCAACCATTTTGTTCCCCAGTTGCGTGCTGGGGACACTTTATATGAAATACTGTTTTAGTTATTTAGGCTTTTGACTATTGTATTATATGAAATAATGTGCTATTTATTTTAAGAAAAGAAGTAATATTGTAAATAAAATTATATAAAATACCGTGTTAGAAGTACAAAACCACGAAATAAGTTGATTGAGAGTTTAGCAGTAATAAAATACGTTATTTCATTCGGAGCTTAGACACTCCAAACCCAACAAGTTTGTTGCTTCTTTGGAAAGAACCTTGGACACCGACAAGTTTACCTCAGCCATACGAAGAAAAAGCATCACAAGATCACAAGGCACAGGCTCTTACTTGATAACGTTCATTAATCGTATAATAAAACTCCTCCTTGATAATTTCTTCTTCTTCTTGGTTTGAGTTTTACGATATTGTTAGTGTTATGTTTTTAATCCATATCACAGTTAAATAATCACCCATTTCGGAGATAAGAGCAGACCCTTACTGACTCCCAGCTCTAAGTACTTATGGCAGAGTTGCTGTAATAGTTACTGGTGATCGCTATCGGAAAATTTTGGATAACTCTCTGGTGCCCAAATTAGATCAATAAGGCCTACAGAATATGTGGTTCCAACAAGACGGTGCCACATCTGACACATCTCATGCTACGATGCGAATTTTATAGGGGTACTTGATAAAAAAAGATATACATAAACAAACCAACGAAGTCTGATATTCACAAAATAAATGCTGGTGTGCCCCAAGGCTTCGTATTGTCTCCGACTCTCTTCATCAATGATCTCTTATCTGTATCTACTTATCCGCTATATTGTTTTGATGACGACAGAACGCTCAGTTTTTCATATTCGTTTCCAGAGCAGAAGTGGCTCTGCAACGGCAGCGTATGATAAGCTAATTAAATTCCGATTTTGACAGCATTGTAGAATGGGGTATAAGAAAGCGCTTGGAATTTAATGCTTCGAAAACCCCAAGGTGTCTTCTATGCATCAAGCGTAATATTCCACCCCTGCCATCATCCATCAATGGCACTTGCATCGAAAAAACCGAAAAGCTTTCCGTCCTCGGTATGTGCATTATACTGACCATCTTTTGTGGCCTCATCACATAAGTATTTGAAAAATGCGGAGAAATGCTTATATTTCCTCAGAAGATGCAAGCAGTTTATTTCCCTTCTGATGTGGCTAAAATTTATAAGGCATAAAACTCACCTGCACCTCTAAGACAGTATCCAAAACAGAGCCATTAGACTAATTGCAGACAGTTGCATTCCACTCTTTAAACAATTTCGCCGTAATACTCATCTTGCTAAGAATGCTCATCAGTTTACGCTTGAGGATAATTTCGGGCGTACTGGAAAATACAGAGATTCTTTCTTTAGCCGTACTACTCGAATGTGGAATACTTTACCCCACTCGATTTTTCTCCCTAATTCATGATATAAAACCAATGTGCATCGGCCTCTCCTTTTAAATCCCCTCCTCGTTTCTCAACTGCTCGTGCTGTGGCATTTAAATTATTGTAAGAGCATTCATAACTCCGTGAGTGCACGCTAATTATAAAAAAAACACAACCTTGAGGCTTAAGGGCAACACGCAATAGCTGAAGTTACAACAGAAGTCTGCGAAATTGTTATGGAAAATACGTCTTAAGGGACAGTCTGGAATATTAAATGCACCCTGTGCCTGTATGTATGTACTAAATTTAAGGAACGTTATGCATTCGTGAAAAAATCGAACTCGGGATTTTAATTAGACTTGGCATTGCTTTGATAGGACGGACGAAAAAAGCGGCCCAGTTAGTCAAATCCCAATCTCAACTGGTGAGGCCAATATCCCATGATTAAAACTAGGTGGCAAGATCTGCCAAACTCACGGAATTGGAAATCCCCATTTTGACGCCAATCCATGATTTCCCACTTCCTATTCAAGACACAACCTCCCATAAATAGTGCGATAAAAATATCTTAAGTGCATCATTCAGCGTTAGCATCACAAAAACAACATAAATCTGATGCATTTAACTCCATAACCCTTAAGAAAATTCCAATTAAAGCTCTTTTCAAAATTTACTAGAAATCCAATTATTTCCCCCATTAGTCCTTCAAACAACAAGACCGATTATGTTCAAGAGTCAAAGTGCACTTATTATCCGTAAAATTTTCTCAAAGAGGATTATTGAAATACAGACTCTAGACAAGAACAAAAACAAAAGCAAAATATTTTTAAAACACAACGACAACACTGCCAACAATCTACGTCAAAAGAAAATATTTTAATAGTGAAAAAAGAAAATCCTTCAATCTAACTGCATTCTTAATTATTCCATTAAAATATTTAAAACTAACTAAAGTTCTATTAAAAGTTCCTTCATGTCTTTGCATAACGCATCAGTTGGTGGCCATAAAGCAAAGGCACGTACCTAGCACCATAAGCTGAAGCTGGAGCTGGAGGAACGCAACACATAACAGAACGGAACATGTATGTGTGTATGTGTGTGTACCTATACATACATTCGCCTCGAGGCGATGTTTTATCATAAACTCCATCCTTTGCATCATCTTTTGGAACCACCCCAGCAATTTTCTGCTCTCAGCTCAGGCTTACCCTGTACAGTATAAGGTACTCACAACATTGAACGTTTTCCAGTTTACCTTCTTGAATTCAAGGCAACATTTATCTCATGTCTTAGCGCTAGAGCTGCTGCTTTGAGCATATTTCATCTAGGGTGAGGGAGTGCGAGTGTATGTGTTTGGATGAATGTGTGAACTGCTAAATTGAAGTAAAAAAAAAAAACATCTCTACTGTGTGAGAAAAAAAAAGGGAAGGGTAGAAGTTTGGAAAGTGCCTAAAAGTTTGCAAAAAGCAGTCATCACACAAAATACAAGCTACAAGACCTCGGAGGATATGCAAAGGATGTATAAAATGACTGACTGCATCTTCTTGAACTGTCACCCCCAGACTGTTTCTTTTAAACCTCGACCATTTTGGCTCTTGAGACGATAGAGCAACCCCTTCTCCCAGAGGAACATTAACCAAAAGCAGGCGACCACCCGCTCGCTAGCACTGATTTTTAATGCATCCTTTCATGATGACAGGCGGGAAGTTTGTTCATTCACAAAGACATTTCGCACGCCATGTAACCCGAAGTGCACATTTAGGTGTTCGAAAAGGTTTTTTAGTGCAGTGATTATGGGGTGCGCGCAACGGTATATTATGGCCCGTGAAAGTATATTGGGCGGTGAGCACGGGCTCGTTAGCCAAACGACGTGAAAAGTACACAGTCTTTTGGTATTATAGTTGCCAGGAAGAAGTCAAAATTTGTAATTGAAAAAAAAAGAACAACATTACCTTCGAACGTCAAAGGAAACACCAACGTTAAGCGCACATAATTGAGTAGGTACTTTTCTCTAATAGAGCTTTGAAATTTAATCTTAATCATTCTTGAATTTTAAATGTGGAGAAAATTCGTCAAGCATAGATGCAGCGATCTGGAATCAAATATGCACGAAAGGATCGCAGATCAAGGGTATAATGTGGCTAATTTCTGTAAGAAGTCTGAAGTAATTAAGTCTTCCCGCTTAAGCTTGATAAACGTATGTTGATACTTAAGCCCTTAACGTTTAACGCCGTTTAGGATTAATTTCTCATCAGTATTAGGATCACAGAAATGTGCCGGGCAACATCCCAGGGCAGCATAAGTACTACCGCAGGGATAAGCTACACCTCTGGCTTAGGAGAGAGACTATTGGAATACTGTCTTGGAATGTGCGTTTCAAGAGCCTTAAATAAAAGTATGGATCTCCTGGAACACCGTTTTGTTCCAGCGATTTCGCGCAACTACAACCACCACGGTGAGCTCAATATGGGGCTTACCTCAGAACAAACCGAATGGTGCCAGTGTTACCCTGAGTCTCCTATGGTATCAGAATTAAGCTTCCGCTGGAGCTTCGCAACCTTCTAGGTCAGTTTCAGATGAACTCCTTGTTTTCCGGAGCTTAGAAACATCCTGCTGTTCTGCTAAAGACTATCGGTTGAAGTAGGTAACCGTAAGTCATATACAGGCAAGCACAGCAAAATGACAAAAAAGTCAAGAAATCTCAGTTGAAGTTAGAAACCAGAATCCCCCCCCCCCTTTAACATTCAAACATATGATATCCCTCATATCCGCGTATTAAAGGCTCTCGAGAAGTACGTGCAACCAATCCTCCCGGGACGCCCCATATGAATATTCTGCAAATTCATCCAGAGTCATCTCATGCAAAAAAATCCATTCAAGGAACCACACTTAGTCAGTAATGTCAGTCTTGAGTTGAGAGTGAACTCTGACCGGAAAGAACTCCAAAGGTACTCTATACTTGTCACTACTAGACCATTTAGATTGCCCAAGCAAATATAGTATTCGAATTCGACGCCTATACCGAATCAGCTGAAGTCAAAGACTATTAAATCTGTATGCTATATAAAGTCGTATAACCTCCAAAAAGCTAGGGTCCCACCAGAAGCTGCATGGCTATCCAATAAAAAGAAAAGAATCTTCTTCTATTGCACTTAATTTTTGAGGGTTTTGCAAGCAATACACTGGGTCACAAATAGTCACACAGGGACTAAAGTCCAATCGGTAGGTAATAGAACGCCTGCTTGAAATCCACCATTACTTCTGAAAAGTATTTAGCCGAAGACTAGTAGGCTTAATAGTCATTAATGCACCCATCAATCTGTTAAGCATTACTCTCTCCATCTCCAGCACTTTGCCAAGTCCCGGAAGTAGACTGATACCGCGATAAGATCCAGGGTTAGACCTGATCTTCTGCGGAGAATTTAAGAGGGAGTACGAGTACTTTCGCACACTTCCATTCCGTCGGAAAATATCTATCCCTTATATAATTGGAAAACAAGAAGATCAAGTATTCGGGGAGCTCCGACCATATACTAGAGGGAACCTCAGTTTCGTTTCTAATGTTGTATTGAAACACCGAGATGCAAATTAGGAAATCTTTGGGGCCATTCGATATCATTACTTTTTGACATAAGTCTGCAGGTAAAAATTTGCTCGTAAGATTCGCATCGTAGCACGAGCTTTGTGTGATGGTGGACTGTCTTATTGGAACCACCTGTTCTGTCTATTTGATCCAAGAAAGTTTTTCAACATGTCCCGATAGTAGTAACCATTAACATTTACAGGATTGCCAATGGCATCGTCAGAGAAATATGGCCTAATGACGCTCATTTTCGATGCACTAAAGAAATCAATGTAAGCGGGAGTCGATGGTATATCCAATATTGTACTAAGACATCTACACCTCGGGAAGCAGTTGAAGTATATGCCACACTGTTTCACAACGCGCTGCATAATGCATGTTATGCAGTGCAAAATAATGAAAGGACAACTCCAATCCGGCGAATCTCCGATATGTCTTTAACAGAGTGTCAGCAGGGTATTCGAGAAAGTTATCAATAGAGCTTTGTCCAATTGGGCGGAGGACAATAATATCATACCGGATAATCAGTTCGCTTTTAAGGCGGGAGATGACACCATTCGTGCGGCTTCTAAATTCGTTTCTGATATCCAATCGAACAAACAAAAAGACAGTGTACGGGTGCTTGTCTGGTTGATTTGGAGAAGGTCTTCACCAACGTTTGGCTAGAAGACATAATCAAACCACTTTTTTATTTGCTATATGACATGCTCCATGGTACAATGTAACTTCTACCACAGCATTCAACATTAAAAATAGCCTTCAGCAGGGAGCATTGAACTCGCCGATACTTTTCAGCGTTTTACACCAGCAATTTGATAGGTAGTCTAACCCAGGCAATTACGTATGCCGAAGATCTTATTGCGTACAGAATGGCTCCAAAAATTGAGGACATCAGAATTCTCTTGCAGCGTGACGTCGACAAGACCGGAAGTTGAAAATCAACTTTCAGAAATCAGAAACTATTTTGTTTAAAAGACTCCGTTGGCTGGAGCCCCAAGGAGTACAAGAAAGAACTGGCAGAAGCTGGTGATCGTGGGGCCACATGGACATCCACTGGCGAGTAAAAATGTAGCAAAGTACCTTCGTATTTGGTTGGATCAGTATTTGCATTTCGAGAGACATAAATGCTGTTCTGACCAGAGCCAGCTGCCAGCTTGATACCAGAGTAAAGGTGATTTGCTACATGCCCCTCATCAGGCCGATGATTGCCTATGGTATGTTTCAACGTCCATCTCAAAGGGAAAAGGTTCGGGTGTTTGAAAGGCAGTGCTTACGTCGGTCGCTGCCTTGGAATACACAGAACACCAGAGTCGGAGTACAAACATTATTATTCCAACAGGGTTCTATGCAATGAAGCCAACATAAACAGAACAGATAAAATTTCTTACTGAAGCTGGTTCGGGGTCACATTGCAAGAGTGATGACCTCAGCTAATAGCTTAATCTTTGGGGCTTTTTCGCGAGTGTGGGTTTAAGTAATGGAGTTTTTCCACAAATGTGTTTCTCTATTTAGACAGTCGAGGGCTGATCCATGATAGAGAGGCGGTTCTACTTATCTACCTCGTCGGCCGTAGAACTGTGGATAGGTGACTTCTTTATGATCAAGACGTGCTCGCACAAGGCGGCCGGCACTGAGAAAATTCGGTTCAGTATAGTACTGTATTCGATCGGGACCGAAGAGATATGAGGAAGAAAGAGAACCAAGTTTGGTAGCTGACTTACATATAAGTGTAGGTTTTAGTGTTAAGTAGGGAAAGTTAGGGTGGAAAAAAAAAAACAGTTTAAAGTTACTTTGCGATTGTATAGTGGTCTTTAGTGCGTCAATCAGGGGTTTCCAGTGCCCAAATGGCGACTATTCTTTTTATTAACAAAAGTCGAAATGTACTTCGTCGCTCATAATGATTTTTTTTTGCCAAAAAATTGCAGTTGTATAGCAAGCTGTAAGACTGTAATCTAGCTGACGTTAGTAGTCATTTCCATGCAACCACTCTCCACGACTGTCAAACGCTAACTTAGAAACTTCATTCGAACAGAAACAACAACAACGCACTCTGTAAAAAACCCTGGGGCAATGGTAAGTTCTCAGCGGTTGATTAGGAGATCTCCGTGTCCACATGTGAAAATTTAGAAGTGTGAACTCCGTGCTATCTTATCGATAAACCTGAGACCGATATCAGGGGTGGTGTTATGGAGGTTATACTTTCCGATTTTCTCAATAAAGATTTTTTCGCATTCAAATTGCCGTAGGAATATATCTACATATATTAAGAATAGCAAATACAAAGTTGCAATAAGGAACCTCTAAATGTTATAATAGGGACTCATATGATTGAAATGTTTTTCCTAAATCTCTAGGTAACAAAATTTTATTTTATTCAACCCAAACTTTGATTAACAAAGAACCTGAAAAAAAGCTTTCCAATTGACTGGTACTAAGTTTTATGAAAATTATAGACCTATTTTCGAGATAGGTATATACAACCAATACCGATACGCCGGCGCCGGAAATGAACCTTTTCTAACCGAAGAAAACAAAAATCTGCCTGATAACTCGAAACGCATAAAATAACCGGTTGGAAATACCTCGAAAAAAAACCATTTTATGTAATCCTTGTCTCAATCAATCTATCCATACCCTTAAGTACAAATATTCAAAATTAGTTTCCCATCAATGTCGAATTCGGTGTCAGAATTTTCAGACTGGGCTTCAGCTTAAGGCTTCAAACCATTTTACAAACTTAATTCCGCATTTCAACCCGCCTTGCGTATAAAAGACAAGAAGAACGATTTATCGTGAAAAAGATACCTTGTTAGCACCCTCCATGGTCCGCACTCTGCAAGGTCATAACTTTCAACAAGCACCCGTGAGAATCTGCCCTCCTAATAAAAATACGCGTTGCACGCTGTTTTTAAATTCTGACCACATTATGATAAGTGCATATAAACTTGATGGCAAACAAAAACATAAAGTTCCCTCAAATTTAAACAATCTCCCAGCAACTACTAAATTTTTGTTTCTCTCCAAAGTCAAGAAACCTTTCCCAACTCGCGGAAGTCCTCGGCTTCTGCTCGTCTAACGTCCCACGATCCACGTACCCCGCCGCGTCCTGTCGCTGCTGTCGGTAAACAATAAACACCCGCTTGCAGCATTTCATTTATTTACTTTGTTGCGTTTTATTATTCCACTAAAGTCTTCACTACAATGGTTGGGTGTGTTTGTGTGCGAACATGTATGGATGTGGTGTAGGAATTTCTTGAGTATTCGTATTCGGTATTGCAACGTCTAGAACGAGCCAACTGCAAGTCTTCCTCGGAGTTGTATCTGCGGTATTAACTTGAAGCTGATATCCATCTTAAGGATAAAGTTTCAACATTTATGCCATGCACGTAAAGTTAACTTTGGTTCAAGTGACTTTAGTTCTTGTTCGTCGTGTCGTGTTGTTTTGCATATGGCAAAACTTGTGCAACACTTTTGATTATTACCATTTTAGGGCAAGCCAGCGGTGGTGGCGGTAGTGCGACGCGCGGTGGCTGGCGTTGGGGGTACTCTGCCTTCCAATTTGTTTCAACAGAAGCCACTACATCATGGGGAATTTTAATTGTCTTGGAAAAACAGAGAAATAGAACGAACGAACGAAGAACGAACTTTGTCGTTAAGATCAATCTTGTAAAATTTTGAAGTAAATAAAAGTGATTTTTGTTTGCTAAATTGATGTCATACTTAAAATATCGGCCTTGTCAGAAGTGAAATTTTAATTGGCACGCAGCAAAGCGAACAGAAACAGATTCTTAATTTATGCATTGTTTCGAAGTTTGACTTGGTCACTTTGAAAAGGCTCTCAATTTTAAAACGGATGGTCTGCAAAAATCTTGGCTGGAATTTCAGTTTGTTATAACTTGGTATAACTTGGTATAACTTACAACCTCTATTGAGGTTTCGTTTTATTGAAAAGTTATTAACCTGGAGGAGCTGGAAGTCATTTTGTTTGCAAAATTAGTGCAACTCAAGTCTTATTGGGAACACGTAAGGTTAATCTCTTAGAAACTTGAAAATGTAATATCTTAAAAAATATCTTCTCTTCCTTTGAAGAGAACACCCATAAAGTCTCAACAAGAACGTGTCTTCTCTGTCATACTTTTTGAAAAAAAAAAATTCAAATTCAAAAAGCAAATATGGTCTATACTCTGTCCAACAAAAATTGTCAGTACAGGGAAGATAGGACGTTTGTCTCTCATTCTGGTTGCATTGCCATGCATAAGTGTGTCGCCTTTTAAAGCTCTCACAGGGATTCCGTAGTTTACATTATAAATCGCCACAAATGAGAGTAAAAAACGCGTAGGGCTCCCGTCTGCCGATTCAAAACGACTGAAAACAATATTCAATTTCCCTTTTTTCCACAACACCAAGCGGTAAGATAATAGGCGCGTTTTTTTTTTAAGTTGAAAAGCAATACGACAACACTCAACATACTCACCTTCTTAAAATGTGTTCTCAAAAGCTTCAAATCCCAAAAGCTCCTTAATAAAAACCACTGAAAAAGCTCCTTGCTTGCAATTGAGAATGATAATGGTAACTCTGTTTTGAATTTTTGATGTAGATAAAGAGCGCACGATCGTATTGAGTGACACTTGACGCTCTTGACAGTATCTCATCAGCAGTGGTATACGACGGTCGTGCTGGGGTGTACAACTTTTTGCAAAGAATTACAACAACAATTCCTTAAGAAAAGTCAGTGGCTTGATCTTTTTTTAGTGGCATTTTTCCTAACGCATTGTAGTGAGGGTGCATCAGGGGCCACTGCTTTAGAAAAAGCTCTCCCATAAGGCCTTTACTGACAATTTTTGTTGGACAGAGTATAGGTTGAAAGTGTCGTAAATTTGGCTTAAATTCTTCATTATTGATCATCACAACTGATTGGTGACTGCTGGTGTCAAAACTAGAACGCAGGATGTTGTAAACTGGCTTTAATAAAGTAGCATATACATAGGACAGCTACTAATTGTGCAGCATGTAGAGTGAGTAATAGTGCAAGAAGGCCACCCACTTCGAATCAATTAAGAACCAGTTCCACAACAAACTATATGAAGGAAGGTACATAGATGTAGCTATAGAAGGATCTGATGACTTAGCTGAGTTCTATTGAAATATCAACGTTTTAGAAGAAGTATGTAGTTGTATTCCGTTCGGTATTTTTATTTATGTGAGTATGAGTCAGCGTGTCCACTTCGGAAAAAACTGCGCAGTAAATCATTACGAATAAAATGCACGACTGGGTCTCACGAACTTGCTCCTATGTAATAGACTTAGAATTTTAAAAACTTATTCTACGAAATTCTAGTTGAATTAGTACGATGTTAAAGCGGTTTTAGTATGAAACAAGGTTAAAACAACGATTATGCAAATTTTAATGGAATATAACTTCCTACTTTCTCTACCCTTTTATTAAAGTTAAAATCATCGAATTCCTATTTTATTTTTCTAGTATCGTGCTAACTTCATATGACTCTTTACAGGGGCGAACGCAGGTGGGGGTTTTGGGGATTCAAACCCACTCCGAAAAATGTGGAATAAAAAAATAAGGATTCATTTTCTTAAAGAGAAAAAAAAAACAAAGTGTTATTTTCGTGCCATAAATTCTTCTATATCTTTTGATAAAAAATTTCCATATTTGAAATATTATTAACGTACGGCCCAAGAATAGGAGTTCCTGGAAATAAAAATTGAGGCAAGTTTCTTTGAAATTCGACAAAATTTGAAGTTTTGGTCAATACTTGTACTTACTTAAACAGGGATATTAAATAAATTATAAAGTACAAAAGTAAACAACTTTATTTACAATTTCTTTAAATGTCTAGTAAAGTATGCAATAAGTAAATATAAGTTATTAAATAAATTCACGAGGAAATCGTTTTGATTTTTGAAATTTGTTTTTTTCTTTTTTTTAGACCAAAAATAACGGTACCTACCCATACGATTTTTTTCGAAATTTTATAAATATTATTTTTTCTCAAAAACTGTCCCACAGATGAAAAAAAAAAAATCATAAAATTTCATTGAGTTTAATCAAGGCAGTGGTTAAAAAATATTTATTTTTTGGAAGCCCCAAAATGTTTGTACCTAAAAATAAAGGTACCCACCACACAAATGTAAAAAAATTGTTTTCGAAAATCGTATTTTTTTTATCCCTAAGAGCCAATATTGTTTATTTATACATACATATTTATGTTAATTACAATAAAGATTATGTAATTAGCAGGTACCTACAATAAAGTAATAAAATAATATATTTATAAAAATTTGATATATTTTTTTTAAAACCCCCTCCGAAAATATTTTTGCGTCCGCCCCTGACTCTTTGACATTTACGAGCGTCAAAAAAGGAATGTTTACTTATTTTTTGCATAAACTGCTCTTGTTTTAGGTCTTTTCAGAAGCAATTTATTAAGAAAATTGCCTTAGTACGATACTAGTTTGAAAATGTTTAAAATTAAGAATGAGTTAGTAAACTACTTTAAAGAAAGCAAATTGTTGAGTAATATTATACTTATATCTTAATACCTACTAGGCTATTGAAAATTTTGCGCCATTGTCGTATACATAAAAATGTTCATGACAAAATCCAAAATGAATAGTTGGAGCTAAAAACAGAACACCATCGCCATGTGATTTCCAGGCAAATATAAATGTATTCAAGAACGAAAACTACATATAAAGTGTTTTTCTAAAAAAAATAAGCTTTTATGTATAAAATTTTTTAAACAATTTTTAGAAAAAAATTGCTACGCCTTTAAGATTTCATTATTATACAAAAAACAGATGTATTGGTAGAGTGTTTTTTCAATTAATATTGTTGTACGGTTCCCAGTATGGGTAAATGCGGCGAAAAGTCATACACGAAAATTACAAATGTCGCAACACAAAATTTGAAAAATTATGTTGAATTTTCCTTTGCATCATCAAATTTTAGATCTGCAAATAAGAGCAGATGTTGAATTGAGCAATTTTAATTATACTTGCGCTAAGAATCCCCTCATAAGCCAACTACATAGATACATACACACGAGTACTTCCATTATTTCGTCTGTTCATGTTTTGTTTTTGAAATTATTAATTTGTTTACCACTTGTCATTTATTTATTTACTAGCGATGCACCCGGCTTTGCACGGGAAGCACTTACTATCTATAGCTAGATAGCCAGAATATAACGATACAAAAAACCATGAAAATCGGTCCAGTCGTTCTCGAGTTATAAGTGTTCGATAAAAAGCCCGACTTTGTTTTATATATACATAATGTACGTATGGTATTAGGATTTAGGCTTGCAATAAATTATTATTTTTCACTTGATGCTGCATGTTACACGATTTGACAGCATGTTCAAATGATAAGATTTTATTATCAAAATAAGTATTCGTTAATGCAAACATGGTGTCCAGTTTACAGTAGACGTGATAGCCCTTCACAGTCGACGCTCAAATCAGATACAACCGGATCGGTAATAAATCAGCCAATATTCGAACGTCAAAGGGACGCAATATCGGCCGAGAAGATCGTTGTGGTCCGTGGAAATGTACAGCAGAACCCGAGGCAGTCAATTCCACGCCGTTCGCCGACTTAAACTTGGCCGATCTTGCGCTATAGAACGATGATAACTTAATTCTACGGCCCAAATGGAACCATGTGATTACATCAGGACGGTGCTACATGTCACACAGCGGATGCCACGGTGGAAATACTGCGTGAACAATAATTGAACCGGTCATTTCAAAAACCTCTTAAGTCACATTTTTTTCCAAAATGCTTTTTTTGCTGAAAATGGTTCCTTAAAAGGAGATGCGTATTCTGGGTAAGAACCACGTAAGTCTGTACATTCCTTCCTCTTCAAATAATACCGTGGGAAAGACGTTCATTGACTTAAAAGGTTTTTGCATGCACTACCAAAATGCCCGGAGTAGTTTTATGACTGAGTTTTGCTTTGCTCTCATTGGTTCAACGTCTTACTTCCTCTACTTGGCAAACAGAACTGTGATGTATTTCATTTAAGATAAGCTTACAATTAAGTATACATTATTATTCAAGTACATAGTAGGTATGTATCAAAATTAAGTATAGTATAAGAGATCAAATTATGTTATACAGGCTGACGAATAATATTTAAAACATTCAATAAATAATATTATTTTAACAGATAACAACCGTCATTAATGTCATATTTGCATCTTTCACCCTAGTGTTTTCTACGAAAAGTAATTTTAGTTTTAAAAATGTCTTCAAGTGAAACAGAGAATGATGGTGCGCCGAAAAAGAAGAGAACGTGTAATTCCTTAAAGTATACCTTAATCAAATGTTATAACAAATTATAAAATTTAAAGACAAGCATAAACTAATTATCTAAGAGATTTGAAAAACCGAGGAACTGTCGATATCATGTTGCAGAAGAGTAGAATCATATTTCGAAGTAAGATCATTGAGCTTGATATTTCTAAGGCATTTGAAAAATGTTGGCATCAAGCTATTATGTCGAAAATACGTGAGTTTGAATATCAATGAAGCCCTTATTCGTTGGATTAGAAATTTTCTACTGGATTGTTCAATAAATTTTTTCTTGGACGGTTTCAAATCAGATCTTCATAAAATAAATGGGGGGGTGCCCAAGGGGTCCGTTTACTGTCGGACACTCTTTCTCATTTTTATGAATGATCTCTGAAACTGAATGATCTTTTGCACTTCATTGCCTATCTCAGCTTTTCATACTCATCCGTCTCGTCTGCCAAATTCAAATTCTTCGTTAAATGAACTAGATATTTGTCCAGTGGGATGAACAATTAAAGGGTAATGAGAGTTCTCGCAGAGGTAAAGTGAATTGGCCACCAATGTCATGTGATTTGACATCGCTAGAGAAACCCTTTATAGACTGCACGAAGACATGTCAGTGGAGATCCATAGATGAATTATTAATTTTGTTTTCAAAACTCCTCAAATGGCGAAGTGCTCGCTTTACAAAATTTTGATGGCTGAAATTGGCAGTTTTTTTCAATGCGGCTAAATATCATAACACAGCTTCTTATGATTATGATTCTTATGTTTTATAGATTCACTCAAGAGTTGCAACCGATCCTAACCATGTCATCAGCTGCCACTTTTGACAGTTCGTTCATAAGATTCAACAGGTTTATTGGACTTATATGCATATGTAGCTATTAACATCACTTCATGACGGTTCGGCAGGTAGTCTATGGTTTTGGTTTACGTCGTCGTTTATGTTAAATGATACAATTGTCATTGGACAACTTTTCGATCTCTTCAAATCAAAACTGTTAATTCGTCCAAAGTTAGTCATACAGTCCATCATATCTGTCTTAAAGCAACTCCATGCTTTTCAGTAAAAATCACAAATTTTAAAAGAACTCTGAAAAAAACACAAAAGCCTGGACTGTGAGTTGCAACAGAATGGTATCTGTTTGAAGGAAACCATTTTACTTTCATATCGGCAGCAAATCGTGTTCAACCCCAAATGCCTCTCTTAACAAGCAAGCAAAGCACCACAGAACAGTTTTCATTCTCTGCATGTAAAATTGCATATGTAATCATTTTGGATATGGCGTCGAGGTCAATAACCCAACATATATCTACCTCCGTTATCGAATTCTAAACAATGGAAACACGTCGTTTCACCCACACAACGTTCAATATAATCTATACCAATGTAATATTTATATTCCTGAAACTGCCCTTCAATCTCATCATAGCTTTTCTTTTGTGCCTTCGGTGAGGTGTTAGTGAGCAACTGCTCCGTTGAATTTATGATTAGAGTCTATTTGAAAGATAAACCATCAACAGAAGGATGTTGGCGCGGCAGCGTTATTCTGCGGGAACCAAGAAGAAAAAATCGATAGAAACGCAAAAGTCATGAGATGAATGCTAAATTTCAACGACTTCTTTATACAATGAGGGTAATATCTTTGAATTGAGTTACAGTTCCAATTTTGATATATGTACTGTCACTCCACAAAAATATAATGAAAGCTAATAAGGGAGCTTTTTGTTTGCCAAAACAAAAAAAAAAAAAACATCCAACGAAGTTATTTTTCTTTATTAACTTCATAGATTTTGATTATTTAAATGTGATGTTTATTTAAGTAGAGACAATACTGCCTTAGCATCTTCTGAATATCACTGTTCGTAGCAATTTTTTCAGGACCAGATAACTAAAAAATATTTAAAATAGAAATCCAACTTTTAACTACAAACGATATTTACAAAAAAAATGACCATGTAACATTTCCTTAATTGAATTAATTGCTTGTCATAGCCTAGCAAGCTTTTGAACACTTGAAAAATTGAAACTCCTCTTGATGCCCGTCTAGGACAGCAGCATCACCTATTAATTAATTAAACTTCTATCACCGATTTCGGTTCCTTCGTTAAAATATCTATGCTCTGACACTAACTTCTAAAAAATGGAAGATGAGATTTTTTTTTACTAAGTCTTCCGGGCAAGTATTGGATTCGAGTACAAAAAAATCACAGCAAGAAACATAAATGTTAAAAAAGTGAGCAAAATTCTCATAAGTTCAAAAACCCTTTGTGTAACAAATCAGCCGTGAAAAGTAGTGAGATCTATAAACGTACGCCAAGTTCTAAGCATATGAAGTTTAATCACAATTTTTTTTAAGTAGCAACTTTGTTATTATTGTAATGAAAAATATATTTGGTGGTGCCACAGCTTTAAGATAACCCAGGACCTAGTGACTTACAACTCTTAACCATTCCCGTGTGCGTGTTACCAGAAATAGAGGGGACTTAGAATTTTTTGCCGATTCCGAACAACTAATGAGTAGCAAGGATTTGCCAATTTCCAAGACCTTCTTGAGACAGTTCAACGCACGAACCAATATGCCAAAGAAAACTACTGTTATTATTATTAGACACTGATTCAAATTTGGAGATTTTTCTGGTGAAGTTTTCATAATCTTTAAAATTGAAGGTAATAAAAGAAAACTTCCAAATAAGCCCTGCCTTATCGCTCTACCGATTTTTATCGTTCTAGAACAATCGGAAGTGATCCATATATTTTATAATAATTCTTGAGAAAATCGGTGAATACCACGCCAACTTTGTATGCACCACAAGATTTAACGTTGTGCGAAATTGCAAGGTTCTACAGTGTCGGGAGTGCTCCATACTCACATGAATGAATATTGAGGGATCTAAAGATCAATTTTGCCAGACCTGGATGACTTGCTAACCCTAAAGCTCTTCTTCCAAGTTCATGCCTTTGATTAATTTGATTATTTGTGGTAACTTGATCATTTGATGCCTTAGTGCTTCGCATCTACCTATTATGTGTTCTGGCGTTTTATCATAAGTTTCGCAAAATCTGTATGTAGGGCTGTTTTCTAGGCCAAGAATACTCAAGTGTTTTCTTAGTTTAGGTACAGTGACCCGTGAGCATCTCCGTTACTATTCGTAGATTGTTCCTACTTAAGCTGATACAGTTCATGAAACGATCTTCGTTATAGTTCGCAAGAAGTATAGTTTGGCGTGCCTCAGTTTTGGGAGTTCCTTGCAGTTTTTGGATCTTTTAGTCTCCTCCTCTATTTTGATCTTTGATGTCGTTTTTAATCCTGTTTTCGCAGTAGGGTTATGGCCCCCAGCTAAGGAGTTCTTGCACCTATTTTTGCTAGGGTGTCAGCCTCCTCATTTCTCTGGATACCTAGATGTCCAGGTACCCTATGAAGTGGGACATTATTGTTCTTGCCAAGTTCGTTTAAACTGCCTTCACATTCTTACATTAGCTTAAACGTGATTACTTATGAGCTTAGTGCTTTTAGAGCAGCTTGGCTATCTGACATTATGACAATGTTTTGGTTTAGATAATTCGTTTCGAGATTTCGACCTCCAAATTTTCACTGACTTTGAGTATGTAGTTTTCTGTTTCGCCTACCCAATCTTTTTTGCAACTAAATTCTCTGTTAATTTTTTTTACAAAGTTGTATTTTGTAATCATTCCATCCCAATGAGTGTCGAGAAGGTTAGTTAACGCTGACTTTAAGAGGCAGTCCTTTTCCTTTACACATTTGCTTAAAAATTTGCGGGACTCAGTCCCTTCCCTAGAAAATCTTATAACGGCTCTCATTGCATCACTTCCAACTATTGCATGTAGTAATAAAGACAGATGAAGAATAAACTCAATCGCTGCTGTAGAGAAAGTTCTTATTGCTCCAGTAATACATAAATAAGTGAGCCATTGGACTTTTCCGAGTACTTTCCTAGTTTTTTGCAACGGGGTTCTCTTGTACCATAGGTAATAATGGGTCTTACCGTCATGGTGTATATCCACCTAAGCAGATATGAATCTAACAGTAAGTCAGCCAGTTACGAGTAGTAATATATCTCGGTAACTACTAATACTCAAGAGTTGATATTTGATGAGGCAGCCAGCCCTTGCCACCTAAAAACAAAAAAAAAAAGAAGGTTTTGCAGAGATATTTCCTCTTGCACAAAGGGATCAATCCTACAAAAATATTTTTTGTCTTGAAAAAGCTTCTCTTATTATATGCGTGCAGGGTAAAGCCTAAAGAATCGTCACAAGAAGCGTTTTAAACAAATGAAACACGTTTCAGTTGGTGCAAGTCCATAAATTATACCAACAACTGAACCCTACTGGATGAGTCACTTATTACCTTAAAACTAAGATTGGTCACGGACCTTACATAAGAAATAGTTGACTCATCAAGTAATATCACAGGGAGCTGTTCCGTATTGTATTTCTTTTTGGATATCAAGAAAGCCTTAGTTTTATTAGAGTTTGGAGTTAGAGTTAAGTGCTTTACACATGAGCTGCGAACTGCGAATGCGAATAAATCTTTTTAAGCAATTTTCACAGCTAATATCAATTTTTGTTTTGTTTTAACTTTACGACGAAGTGAATTAATGATCGAATCAACGATTTAAAAGGAAAACACTGCATAAAATAACTATAAATTGAAATATTTTGTATTTTAATATTTTTTACGCGACCAACACGTATCTTCTGCGAACTGTCAAATGTAAATTCGCAATCCACAACTAGTGAACGCATTCCACAGACCGGCGACTAAAAAATTCGTTCGAACCTAACCTCAAATGTATAACATCTCTACTGTGTTGTGTTGCTAGACGGAAAATTGAAAAAAAAATGAGTGAATCTATGGAAAAAAGGGTAAAATAATTTAAAATAATATAATTGGTAACAAATGAAACTGCATAAAAACCTCTTTTTCTTTAAATATTTTGTCTTAGCACTCATTTTACATTAATTTATTTTGGTTTTGTTGACAATTCGCACTGTTCGGCGACCAAACAAATTACTCATGTGAAAGAAATGTCAAAATTCGCGACCATTCGCAATTCGCAGTTCGCAGTTCGTGTCTCATGTGTAAAGCACTTTAGTCTCCTTAACCAATTTCAGATCGCAATAAGGTTCGCGTTTATGCGGAAAATAAGATCATTAATCTGGACGATTCTACTTGAGAGATGAAAGAAGACATTTTAGCAAATAGCCGACAGATCGTTTATAAATAAACAGAAGAGAATAGGTCCCAAGATGGAACCCTATGGAACACCCGTTCTCAAGAGACTTGACTGTGACTTATCATCCTGCAGCACCGCACTCTGAGTCCTATTATATGTATACATAATTAGCTTTCAATTAAAGAAACAGACAAATCACAAAATCTAAAAAAGAGTATCTAAGTTTTCGGAATAGAAAATCGTGGTTGACTTTGTCGAAGGCCTTAGAGAAGTCCATAACCATAAATCAAGTAAATTACTATAACCATACTGGAGTTTGGTATCATCCAGAATTTTAACCATGTCTGTGGAAGAAGGAGGGCTAGCTCCAAATAAAGATTGTTATGAAGATAGCAGACTCTTAACAATAATAAATGTTCAATTATTTATTTTGTAAGGATCTTCTCCAAAGCCTTTGACAACCAAGGTAAGATGCTTATCGGTCGATTGTCAGACGGTTAAACGGGTACAGATTTTTTAGGAACAGGGGTAATCCAAGTTGCTTTCCGCGTGGTTGGAAACATTGAAGATGCTATGCAATAATTGTATAAATTCGTAAGTGAGTTAACGACATACGGCAAAATAAGTTTCATTAATCGAAATGGAATTCAGTCTTCTCCAAAAGCTTCAGAATTAGGGGCCTTACAAATGGTAATAATTTGATCCTCCGAAACAAGCTCAAAACATAAAATTACAGCTTGTTTATAAGATAACTAATTTTTTGTGCTAAAACAGGTCAGATTTTGGGTGCTATCAGTTAATTGAGTATTAAGTAAGTACATTTTGAGCTGAGCTGGCTTGTTGCTGTTTATATTATTATTACATTACATTCTTACCAAAACTTTTATTTTGCACACATCTACTCTTAACATGGTATATTGCATTTAAAAATTTTTTTAACTATTTTTATTTCACCTCTTTCAGTAAAGAATGTAAAATTAGCCAAAACTTCAATGCTGGCCACCTTATTAGCCATGGACCACAAGAGCAAGTTCATGCAATCTAGTCGTGCATTTTATTTACGTAACTGGAGTTTGGGGTTAGATCCAAGGGCTCCCTCCGTAAACTTGTTTTTTTTTTAATTACTATCGACAAGATTCATCCGAATGTCCTGTGTTATTTGGGGGTAGGTTGTCATCCGCTGCGACGCCACGCGTCATCGTCGCTAACATTTTTAATGGTCATTTCATTTTGAAGTGAATTTTTCGTCAATCTTTTTTTATTTTCTAAAACTGTATGGCTCTTGTGGATAGAAAGCACTAAGCAGATGGTGATGTGACAGATGGAATAAAAACTCCCTGGTCGAGACTAAGGGAAAGTCAAGTGTGTATTTTTGACTCATAAGGGGATGAATATTTGAAAAATTTGGGGAATGACTTATCAAGATTCCTCACTAATAATTTCAATCTGTTGTCCATGACCGCGGTTTCACAGTGGCAGTTTATGTTTATGTTCAGCTGAATTTTAGTTTAAACTTTAAGTTGCAATCGTTCGATTTCAGAGCGTAATCTGAACTTCAGTTTAATTAAACGTAGTTTAACTTAATTGTGTGAATACAGTAGCAGTTGCTACGTCTAATGTGGCTTTATGTTGACAGTAAGGCATTTTTTTGCAAACTCATTCGTCGTCTTTATTTTTCCCTCTCTCTTTCTGAAGCAAAATTCGCACAAAACAACAGCAACCATTTTGTGTTGTTGAGAATTTGGGGTAGTTTTCAAAATCAAACGTATGTAGATATGCTGCTAAAAACTAGTAATGGATAAATAAGTTCAATTCAAAGTCAAGTGGTCTCAACTCCAAGATGCTTTTCGAATGTCTTTTAATTGAATTATATTCAATCCCTCCACTCGATTAGAAGTAATTCTCTAATTTTCTTGATCTTATTTATATTATATACTCGTAGGTAATAAGCCCATTACAGAAAATTGAATTGAGTTCTTGTGCAATGAATGCGATTTAATATTCTCATATTCGCAATTATTTCATGAAGCTGAAGATCACTGCATCGAAATTTATGTTTTCATTTAGGATAGCAGATCTCGATAAGTATCAAAGATATTGGAATATTTTAAACGCCAAAATGGTGGGCGGTCAGCCATCAGACGTGCCGTAACTATTCGGGACTGGTGGAAGTGTGATCATAGCCTCTCCGCGGCGGCCGCTAGAAACAAGCCTTTTAAAAAAGGTTTGGCTAATATGATCAGGCTGGTTCCTCAGGTTGGCGACAGGTTAATTCCCTGTCCCGTAAAACTAAAAGAATTACGAGACCGACAACAAGCCTCGGAAACGGACTGATCTCACGACGACAACCCACGCAAAGAAAAAGGAATAACGATTTACGAATTTTCTTATGGAACGTACGATCGCTCTATAGAGCTCGAGCTGCTCAGCAGCTAGCCGATGCCCTGTCAAAGTATAAAGCTGACATAACAGCTCTTCAAGAAATCAGATGGACAGGGAATGCTGTTTTACAGAAGAAAGAATATGACATATACTACAGCTGTCATACAAAACACCATGTGCTCGGGGTAGGCTTCCTAGTCAGCGAAAAAATGAAGTCTACTATCATCGGCTTTAACGCTATAAGCGAAAGGCTATGCACCCTTCGCGTGCGAGGCAAATTTACGAACATCAGCCTCATTAACGTTCACAGACCTACGGAGGAGTCCTCAGACGAAGAAAAAGAGACTTACTACGAACAAGTCGAGAGGGCCCTCAATGCCTGTCCAAGGTATGATGTTAAAATCATCCTTGGGGATTTGAACGCAAAAATAGGTCGGGAGCCGGTATTCAGGCATTACGCAGGCACCCATAGTTTGCATGAGAACACTAATGACAATGGACTTCGAGTCTTAGAATTGGCAGCATCGAAAAACATGGTCGTTGCGAGTACCAGGTTCCCGCGTAAAGATATCTACAAAGCCACCTGGGTATCACCTGATGGAGTCACTCGTAACCAAATAGACCACGTGTTGATAGACCGTCGCCACTACTCGAACTTGATGACGGTACGAACGTACCGAGGTGCCAATATCGACTCGGATCACTATCTTGTTGGTATGGTTTTCCGAGGGCGGATTGCCTTGCGAAGACGCATTGCATCCGTCGATCAGGTTCGAATCAACACGGCTGCCCTGCGCAATGAAAACACCAGTAACACCTTTGGTAATGCGTTAGGACTCGCCCTAGAAACACCTGACTTAGGGAGAGTAAGTCCTGGAGCCAGTATGCTGGGCGTAAATGAAAAGTGGACACGTCTTAAAAATACTGTCATTAGTACTGCCAACTCCATCTTAGGCAGCAGTCGTAAAAATCGGAACGACTGGTTTGATGATGAATGCAAGCTAGCGACTGAACGTAAGAATGTTGCGTACCGAGCAATGCAACAATCTCATAGAACGCGGGCACGCGAAGAGGAATATAAAGAGCTCAGAAGAACAGAAAAACGGCTTCACAGACAAAAGAAATCAGCCTGGGAGAAGAACCTAATCTGTGAAATAGAAAACAGCCGAGAGCGAGGTCCGCACCAGGCGCGGAAGTTCTACCAATCCGTCCGAAACATGACGCAGTACACACCACGCTGCACATACTGCAAGGACGGAGAGGGAAATCTGATCACCGATCCTGAAAGCATACTGGAGCGATGGGAAGTGTACTTCAATGAATTGCTAAATGGTCAGCTCACTGCAGAAGTGGAGGCTCCACTACTTCAAGAAGAATACCCTATGTTGCCGCCACCAAGCATAGAAGAGGTTGAGAAGGCTATAGGCCGGCTTAAACAGAACAAATCCCCGGGAGCCGATGGCATACCAGCCGAATTAGTTCATCACGGCGGGCCAGCCTTACGTCAAGCAATTCATGATATTATAGTGCACGTATGGGAGCAGGAAGAAATGCCAGAAGACTGGCGAAAAAGCATAATATGCCCCATACATAAGAAGGGAGATGTCACAACGTGCAGCAATTATAGAGGTATCACGTTGTTGAGTACCGCCTATAAGATACTCTCCTCTATCCTACAAGACCGGATAACCCCATACGCTAAAACCGTTATCGGACAATATCAGTGTGGTTTCATTCCAGGCAAATCAACAACTGATCAGATCTTTACCCTTAGGCAGGCGATGGAAAAATGTCTAGAATTTAACATCCCAACATACCATCTGTTTATAGACTTTAAGGCCGCCTATGATAGCATAGCCAGGGTAGAACTTTACAAAGCCATGAGAGAATTCGGCATCCCAAATAAATTGACACGACTATGTAGGTTGACCATGACCAACGTAACAAGCCAAGTAAAAATAGCCGGATTGCTATCCAGACCAATCAACATCTTTAATGGACTCCGACAAGGGGACGGTTTGGCCTGCCTCCTCTTCAACCTGGCGTTGGAGAAAGCAATCCGTGACTCTGGCACGGCAACAAGAGGGACCATCGTCAACAGGTCCAGCCAGTTACTAGCTTACGCAGACGACATTGACATCATCGGAAGAACCGAACAAGCTGTACACGATTCCTTCATCCAGATCGAGCAGGCGGCACAAAATCTGGGGCTGCACATTAGTGAAGGTAAAACAAAGTACATGGTGGCGTCGAATGCGAGAGGAACAGTTGGTCAAACAATCAAGGTTGCGGAGCACGAATTTGAAGTGGTGCAATCCTTTAAATACCTTGGGTCAATAGTAGCAGCCGATAACAATATAGAAGAAGAAATACGCGGGCGGCTTCTCAAATCCAACAGAGCCTACTATAGTCTGTCAAAGCTCTTCAAATCCAAAAATCTCACCATAACTTCAAAACTGCTGCTGTACAGGACCATGGTCCTGCCAGTACTCACATATGGATCCGAGACTTGGGTGCTTAGCAAAAGGCACTCCGACCTCTTAGCTGCGTTCGCGAGAAAAGTCTTAAGGAGAATTGTTGGCCCCGTATGTGAGGAAGGACGATTCCGGAGACGGTACAATCATGAATTGTACGCAATCTACCTTGAAGCAGATATCGTGACAAAAATTAAGCTCGGTAGACTCCGGTGTGCAGGGCACCTAGCTGGCATGAGCGAAGAGGAACCTGCTCGGAAAGTTCTTTGTGGTACATTCTATGGTAGACGACAGCGTGGTAGACCATGCTTGCGCTGGAGAGATGGCGTAGACCAGGACGCCCGAAGCCTTGGGGTGCGCAACTGGATGGCGTCGGCTAGAGACCGGGATAGGTGGAGAGACTTGTTGAAAGAGGCCAGGACCGGAACCCGGTTGTCGAGCCGATGATGATGATGAAAATGTTGGGCGCAAATTTTCCTAGGGGCGATGTCCATTACTTTTTTTAAATTGTATCTCGTTATATTTTATTTTAGTGAGTTTTAAAACTTTTAAGACAAAAAAATTTTTAGGAGAGGATATAGACCGCAATATTTTTTTTTAGAAATATAATAAATATGACCCAATGTAGAATATACGTTTCTCTAGGGGCGATGTTTCTCCTTTTTTTATTTTTTTTTATTAAGCTTATTTAACCATGATTTAACCATGAAATTAAAAAAAAAAACAAAAAGTTTGGATCCTTATAACTTTGGATTGACTAATCGTAGGTAAAAACTCGGTACATGAAAAAATTAGAATTTTCAAACTCTAAAGGCGATGTCTTTTCTTTTCTTTTATTTCATGTTCTTGAGTCATTTGTGTTCTAGCCAACTTGGTGCCAGTGCCATACTTGTAAACGGTGTGCAGAATTTGGATGTCTGAACTACTTGAAAAAAACTGAGGAAGAGTTACAAAATGTATATTTTCTCTTCAGTTGTGACTGTTGTTCTAGATGAATATGAGATGAATATGATGAATGAGAGGAATAAAACTTGAATCATCGTTAGAACTAAACCTAGTATAATTTTGTTTTAGTTAAACTAATAGCGCAACACCATCCTTTTTTGTTTTAGCTAAACTAAAAGCAATACATATTTTTCAATTCAAATTTGTTAAATATATCTCATAATATCTATCTAATTATTTTTATAGTTATTCTATAAAGTATATTCATTCTGGCATTTTCTTTTTCTTTGTCTTTGCTGAAATTTTGTTTTTGTTTGTATAACAATTAATCTTTTCTTTATATAATTCCAATTTTGTATAATTATTATTAGAATTATTAAAACTTGAATCGAAAAAATAAAAATTCATATGAAGTAAATATTATAATTTTGATAATATACAATTATTAGTATAATGCAATAAAATATATAAAAATATTACAAATAACCAACATCTTAACTAACTAACACAAAACGTAGATATCTATTTTCCTTTTTGTTGTAATTTGTTGCTAGACAGCAAATGACTCAAGAACATGAAATAAAACAAAAAGAAAAAACGTCGCCTTTAGAGTTTGGAAATTCTAATTTTTTCATGTACCGTTCTTATACCTACGGTTAGTTGATCCAAAGTTATAAGGGTCTAAACTTTTTATTTTTTTTTTTTTTTAATGTCATGGTTAAATCATGGTTAAATAAGCTTAATAAAAAAAAATTAAAAAAGGAGAAACATCGTCCCTAGAGAAACGTATATTCTACATTGGGTCATATTTATTTTATTTCTAAAAAAATTATTGCGGTCTATATCCTCTCCTAAAAATTTTTTTGTCTTAAAAGTTTTAAAACTCACTAAAATAAAATATAACGAGATACACGACTGGATCGCACGAACTTGCTCTTATGTAAAAGTACTTTGGAATTTAAGATACATTATGTAAATATAAAACATGGAATTTAATGAGATAATAATGTTCAAATGCATAAAATTGCAGTCTAGTTTCCGGAAAAGTATGAATTTATGCAAATAAACTTTAAAAAATCGTTTTATTATTAAATAATTTTTTTATATAAGAAATTTCTCTAAAATTTTTCAAGAAAAAAATGTGGGATGCGAATTTTAAGTATTTAATAATATTGATTTTAGGAAATAATTTCAAAAAATAATCGTTCATTAGGTTTTGAAGATATTGAATTTTCAAAAAAAAAATTCTTTTTTCAAAAAACCCAACAAATATTTTTCCGAATATTTTTATAAACAATATTATTTTAAACTTAAGGAGAATTCTGCTGAAAATTTTTGGTTAAAATCCTTAGAGCCGTTAATAAGAAAGTCAAAAATAAAAAAAAAACGGTTCTATGACAGGTACCGTTAATAACATTTTGTACCAAAAATTTTGTTGACCAAAATGAAGTCCATGTCCATAATATCACACTTAATTTTTTTTATCAAAATCGTTAGAGCCGTTTTCGAGATAAATAAGATTTTGCATTACGGGTGTATGGGGGGTACCCTTAGTTTTGGAGCTAAAAAAAAATTTAAATTTCTCCTCTAGGGAATCACCAAAGACCCTTAAGTACCGAGTTTGAAGAAAATACCTTCAGTAGTTTAGGCTGTAGTTCGAGGTACAGACATTGACATACAGACATACAGACAGACAGACGGAATTGCCGGACCCACTTTTTTCGTCTTCACTATCATCGTAATGTCAACTTTGATCAAAATCTCGAGTTCGATTTTTTTTCCAAATGCAGAACTTGCCCTATAGTACCTATATCGCAAGTAAAAAAGTAACGGACATCGCCCCTAGGAAAATTTGCGCCCAACACTTTGGCGTTTAAAATATTCCAATATCTTTGATACTTATCGAGATCTGCTGTCGTAAATGAAAACATAAATATGGATGCAGCGATCTTCAGCTTCATATTATTTCTTCAAAACTAATTTCGAAATTGGAAACATTTCAAAAATACAAAATTCTTTTATTTATTAATGGAAAAAAGTATTAATATTTGGCTTTTGTTGTCAATACGTAACTTCCGTCAATGAATTTCATATTTGATTATGTTTAAGATGGCAGTTGTCAAATTGAAATTTCGCAGTGTTGTCAAGTGTTTTCAAACGTTGAATTGAAATTTAAATCAGTTTAGTAGCCAGTTCAAGTTGAACTTTAGATTAAGTCAAAAATGAAGCTTAAACCTCTAATGTCATCCACATTTACAAAAAAGTTTCATCTCGTATGTAAAGGGTGGTTAAATTTTAAGGGCGGATGTTGAATGTGAATCACACCTTAACGTCAAGTTTTTTTCTGCATTTTATTTGACATTTCTCAATTTCGGACTAACTCAATTTGAACCATGGAAAGATACACAATCGAACAACGCGTTAAAGTTATTGAGGCTTATTATGAAAATGGGCGTTCAAATCAAAATGCATATCGTGCACTTCGTGATTTTTTCGGTCAATTTAATCGTCCAAATGTGCGTACAATCGGAAAAATCGTGCAAAAATTTGAGCAAACCGGGTCTGTAGGAGATGTGAAAACACCAGTGCATGCTCGTACAGCTCGTACCTACTGCAGAAAATATTGCTGCTGTTCACGATAGTGTGGCTGCCCAACAATTGCACCTCTCACGCTCGTCGTTGATGAACATTATGCATAAAGACTTGCATTTACACGCTTACAAGGTGCAATTGACTCAAGAATTAAAGCCACTTGACCATTTCAAGCGTCTTCAATGGTCAGAATGGTGGCAAGAAATGGCAACAGTGGATGATCAATTTTCAAAGAAAATCATCTTCAGTGAAGAGGCACATTTTCACCTCAGTGGATTCGTCAATAAGTAGAATTACCGCATTTGGGCGAATGATAATCCAAGAGTGATTGTCGAAAAACAAATGCACCCACAAAGAGTGACTGTTTGGTGCGGTTTATGAGCTGCCGGCATCATCGGGCCGTATTTTTTCTAAAGTGAGGCCGGTCAGGCAGTTACTGTGAATGGTGTTCGTTATAGTGAGATGATAGCGAACTTTTTATGGCCCGAAGTGGAAGATATGGATGTGGACGATATGTGGTTTCAATAGGACGGTGTCACTTGGCACACAGCTAACGAATTGTTTTATTCAAAATCAACATCGGCTCATAAAATTTAACCACCCTTTAAATCATTTATTTTTAGGTAATTAAATTCGAACTCTTCTCCTTTCAGAGAATGGAACCAATTGGCGGTATGTCACGATATTTCTGTAAGTTTTTTAGAAGCAAATATAAGTGATTGGAAGGATATCAAAGGGCACGGTAATGCCCAGCCAAGTTCTGGCACTACACCCTTCTTACAAGAACAAACTCGATTTTTGACCCCTCTCTATCTTCAGTAGCAATGAAGTCAGAAACTTAAAATACCGAATATTTTCTAAGCTAGTCAGGCACAGGCACCTCACCAAATTTTAATATTCTAGCATAAGCGGTTCCTGAGATATAAGGCCTCAAAAATCACAAAAACCGTAACTGACTGACTGACTGACAGATCATCAAAATTATGGAGCACTTCCCGACATCGTAGAATCTTGTAATTTTGCACAACGGTAGGTAGGTCATGCAAGTAGAGGAAAAAATTTTATTACTTAATGATTACCGACTAAAATTTGATGAGCTTACTTGGCAAGTTTTTTTTTATGCCCAATTCGAAAGGTTTTAAACACTTGACCAATGAACCCATCAAATTTTAGTCAGTAATCATTAAATAATAAAATTTCTCTATTACATTGTAGCTGTTTCAAAATTATTCTACTTTAAATATTTGGTATTAAACCTTCATGAAGTAAGAACTTGGCGTACTTTTAGATCTCAGTACTTTTTACGGCTGACTTGGTACACAAAGGTTTTTGTATAGAAGAACTTGGCTCTTTTTTAACATGTATGTTTTTGGTCTGATAGGATTATCTCTGAAGTTAAAAAAAAAATATACCACCAACATTTGACAAGAGCCTTACCGTCAAGTTTCAGGTCAATCTATAAAATCAAAATACTCTTCTGCAACCATAAACACTACATTCAAAAATAAGGGTTGAAATTTTAAATCTTAATTCATACCCTTCAAACCAAAAATTTGCTGTCTGCTTTAAGACTAAGAGGGAAGATTCAAAAAGTACAAATGTACTTTCCATTGTTTTTATAAATGTAAACGTGAATCTCATCAATGTTTGTACCCTAAAGCTCCTTAACAGCTTGAATAGGATACATATATTGAATATTGAAGTTAAGAAATATTCTTTTGTGGATATTTCAAATTCTAAGTAGGTAACTTAAACATGGGAGCAGGGTCATGCGATCCAGTCATGCATTTTATTTGTATTGAAATCGTAAGAGCCTTTTCCAAAATAAATAATCTTTTTTTGAATATTTTATACGCACTAAAAAGATTATAAATACCGTTAAAATATTTTTGAACAGCGCGAGTGTTAGGAAAGTTTGAGAGGATTTAAAATAAGATACCTATGCACATTCGTTTCGAGTGTCTAAATATCGGATTGGTGAGGGTAAAGCATTCCACATTCGTGTAATGCGGCTTAACAAAGAATCTCTGAGCTTAACCATTAAACCATAAACTGATGGACATTCACTGAAAGACTATAAATATTGCGGCGGTGCTCGAGAGATTCAAGTTTTCGTGTTATAGTTCTATCACCTATTAAGTATATGTATATTATACAAGGTAGTCTGTGATTCACCTACCGAGGACTGAAAGCTGTTCTGTTTCCTCAATGCCAGTACCGTTCAAGGATAGTGACATGGGGGGTTGGTTGCACTTCTAGGACACGTAGAAGGAAGGACTCCTTAATATCTATAAAAATTCAAATACCTATAATAACAACCATTATTCAAAAATTCTTCTTCTTAAGGCTATGTCTGCTCAAAAACATATTCTAAGATTTTTGCTAGGTTCGTTAAATAAAACTTATTACTCTTTTTAGTATTTCTTCTTTATTCACACTTTTCAAATCAAAATAATAAATCTCAATTTATAATCAACTCAAACACTTTTTTTTAAATTTAAATCACACTTGCTTAATAAGACTTTCCACAATCCACACACTTTCGTAGTCACCGTGAACACTACCTTATATACTCAAATTGGTTGTTCTCCAAACTAAATCGCGAAGGTTCTCGTCTTAGAACGTTCTAGTTGGTTGGACTAAGGGGAAGTACATATGATATTGGAAAAGAGCTTTTTGTTCCTTCCATAAAGTAGATATGCAATTTTTCAAACAGATGGCACTGTAGGAGTATAAAGCTCAGTGTCGGTGTTGCGTGGTGTGCGAACAATATTAAATTGAAGAGCAAGGTATTAATTGTTCATTATTACCACAATTAACTCTATGGAAACCACACAAAAATGATCTAAGTCCACATGATGATGCATATAACAAGATCAACTATAGCAAGAACAGGCAAAGAATTTTGTTCGAAAATGTCTCTCACATCATTTCAAAATAAAATGTTCTCTATCGTCGATAACGTCAAGTTTGATTAAAATCTCGAGTTCGGTTTTTTTTCCAAATGCTAAACTTACCATGTAAAAATTGACAAAAGAGAATACAATTTGACAGCCATGAACTGTCAAAACCTCCAAAGTAATTAAAAGTTTCCACTGAAACCATTTGAAACATACAACTTACAGATTTGTTCTCTTCAACATTGAGATAACTTTCAAAAGTCATCACTGCATGATAGAAAGTCCATTTCTTCATGATATGAGGCCAGTTTCAATACACAAATAAGAACCATCGACCGGACAGGTATCTTCTATTTATTTCCTTATAAATTTCACTTCCTCACTATCATCATCACGAACTAGGCGGCCAAATGAAGCGTTTATTATCTCTAAAGAGAAATAATCATTTTCCCATGGACTTGGTTTACGTTCATAATATTTCGGCCACGTTCCAGAGATATGATTCAATTTTCTCAATCACACCAACTGAAACCAAGGAAACAGACTGCCAGAGGATACCTACCTACCCTTCTTTCAATGTTCTCAAGCCAACTCATGTGTGAGATAATTTAAGGATTCACTGTGGTCATCACAAAACGTTCATCTTAAGTGGCAATTACTGCTTTTCTGCTTCTGCTTCTGCGTCTGCCCCTTACCCGTTCCTTGGTCGAAAAATTTGCAACGACAGGAAAATATTGAAAATTTCCCGCCATCATTGTCAGTCGTTTCATCGGTTGTTGAAATCAGGTACCTATGACCACCGTAACGTAGTGGACGACGACGACGACGACGACACGTCTCATCATCAAAGAACGACCTATACCTATATGAAAAAAAAGTTTCAAAATCAATTTAGGTCCACTTCTCTCAGATACAATTGATCTTTCAAACAACCAAGGGCGTCTGCGGCCAACCGGAAGAGTCTGTAGATAAATATTGTTGCCTTCTCAACCTGAACTAATAAGCTATTTGATTTAGTTCTCACAGGACCTCGAATCGTTCTCATTCCCATGCCAGGCTCCCTTGCATCCTGTTTCCAGCACGTTTCGGAAATTTTCATTTCATTTCCATCGAATATACGACTACGACAAAACGACAACGACGGACGTCGATGACTCTGTCGATGCGATGATGATAGCCAGCAATGGGATTGCAATTGGAAATTGCAGTTGACCGTCCAGGCCAGACCAGAAGCAGCAGGACCAAAGCTAAATGAAAGGACCAAAAACTAAAAATAAAAATTTAAACAAAAAAAAAAACGAAAAAAACGAGGAAATTCTCCAAAATGTGCTGAAAGAAAACTTTGAAACCACAAAGAGTGCAGGGAACGCATCCGTTGACCACCATCTGAGAACGTTTCTGGAATAATTTCCTCCCAAGTTTCCGTTTCACTTGACCAAGTGATTGTAAATTTTAATGTCTATGCGCTCCTATAGGAAGTTATATCCTTTCTATATTGCTGGTATATCCTACAACTACGAGTAGCTTTGGGTTATTTCAGGTCTGTGGAGTCAGCAAAATTAATTCCAGGTGCGGGTTTTTTTTGCTTTTTTTTGCTTTCTGATCTTCTCACACACAGGTTTTCCGGGTTTCTTGTGTTTGAGTTGCATTACATCTTTGAATCTTGTGAAGTCTTTGTCGTCAAATCGAAGAAGCTGGAATATGAAGACATAGACGGTAGTGCTGACTTTGTTCAAGTCACAGTGGTGACGGGGCTGGTGTGTCAGGGAGGACGAATGTGTGGAAGATGGGAGTCTTTTCAATGAAAATTTTATCCTTCCTGGTGAATGAAGTTTGACAGAGGTTCGCTTTGAAATGTTAAACAAGTGAATTAAGATTATATGAAGTTGGTGCACCAAGGTCTCGAGCAGATGTCTATTAGTGTCACGAATTTGCAATAGATATATAAAATAAGGGCATTCAAAGTTTTGTGCTGCAGTTGACAGTTAGACAAGCCGAGTTGAGTTTGTTTTCCTGGAACAGAATCGAATGGCAGTTTTTAATTGGAAATTCTAAGTGGAAAAACAAAAAGTATCTATGAAACAAGTTATGGGTGTTCCACGAAAAACAATTGGCTGTGTAAAATCAAATACGAGTATATATAAATATAACTGTCACGGCTTGTTAGAAGAGATGGTTCTGTCAATCTTTTTGATGAAAAGCAATTTTTTCTGAGACTTGGACTGCCAGATTCGAAAAATTTATTCGCTGGACATTATTTGATTTTGAAAACAAAAAGCTTTTAACGAAAACTTCGAAAAAATTAAGGCTTTTTTTTTTACAATTAGCACACAGTCAAAGGTTTTTTATATACCCTTAATATGTCAGAGACACAGCGTGAGCATTAGGAAAAAAGGGAGGGGTTAGAAAGGAGGTGTCGGTGTACATTGGTTTTGAATTCTTGAACATTGCAATGACTGGGAAAGACAGAGCGTGGTAAGGAATTCCACATTAGCGTAGTACGGCTAAAAAACGAATCTCTGTACTTCACAGTACGACCGAAGTTGGGCTCGAGGATAAATTGATGGGCATTCCTAGAAGTGCGAGTATGTATTACGGTTGAATTGTTTAAGGGTAGGAATGCAACTGGATATTTCACTAGAGCAAAGTCCGTTAAAATAACGGTAAAAAAGGGTGAGGCAAGAAACATTACGACGATGTTGGAGTGACGTAAATGAGCCAATGACGTTATTGTCACCAATCATTTTAAAAGCTCTTCTTTGAACACTGTCCAAGAGACTTAAGTAAGTTACTGGAGCACCAGCCCATAGATGGGAGTTATACTCAAGTTTTCGACGTATAAAGGTTTTAGAGAGAAGAATTTCTTGCACCGTCTCAGAAAACCCAAACATCTTGCGGCATTTTTGGCAACATCGCGTATGTGATCGTTCCACAAGAGGTGGTTCGTGATGCACATACATTTTTTGATACAAAAAACTATCATAGGAGAAACTATCATCCGAGGAAAATGATGCTAGAAAATTTTCAGGGAAAAATACGATTCGAGAAAACTATCTCTTCAGAAAATTATCGTACTAGAAAACTATGATGCGAGAAAACTGTTATACGAGTAGTCTACCATGAAAAAAAACTGTTATGCGAAAAACTATCATATGAGGAATATATTATGCGAGAGTTTTATCATGCGAGAAAACTGTCATGCGAAAAGACTAGCATGTGATAAAAATATCATGCGAAAATATATTACGCAAGGAAACTCTCATATGAAAATAACTATCATGCGATTAAACCGTCATTCGAGTAAGCTTTTATGCGAGAAAACTATGATATCAGTAATATTATATCATGGAAGAAAACTTAAAGATGAGTTTTACTTGAGAAATACACGTGTGTAGGTTAGGTATTATATGGGAAGTGATGCATTTCGTGAAAAATATAGATTTTTAATGAATTTTTGTATGCTAAGGCTTCTAGAAAATTTGAATAATATTAAAAATAAAACTAATTTTGAAAACACAATATTTCGAAAACTTAATTTTCCTAAAACTTGATTCAACAATGCTTACCATACATACTTAAGTACTGCAAAAGAAGATGTATGCAAATGATATAAAAATACAGTTGAGCTATTGAATTGGTATTGGTAAGTTTGAAGATTACAGAAAATATGAACATTTAATGCGAATAGGACAGTGGTCTGAAAAAAATCATCTTAAACTTAATTCAAATAAATACGTGGCAAATGGGATTGATAACATCGCTCTTGATCTATCATATCTGCCAAGTTGTATCGGGGTTAATGGAATAACTATAACAGAGTTAAAACACTAAACAATCTTGGAGTAATTTTCAACCAAACCTTATCATGGTACAGTTGTTGGTCGAGTTAATTCTGTTTTGCGGGTCTTGCACCCAGTGGCGTAGCGTAGGGGGGCGGGGGGTGCGGTCCGCCCCTGGCGGCAGGCCTAGGAGGGCGGCAAAATGTCGCCAGTGGTGCAGGTAGAGTAGAAATCATATGTTTCATGACAGATCGTTTGACAAGTCAACAAACAACAATGATGTAAATTTGAAATTTGCCACCCTATCTGTGGTTCGTCGTTGACCGCTTTCGTGAATTCGTAGACGGTGAGTAGGGCCGTAAGAGTGCATTCCGTATTGTCGCGCTGATCGCGAAACTAAAAAAAGAGGCTGGGTGCGACCCACACTGATAACTTCCCATTTGTGGTCTTGAAAACTTTATATTAAGTTTCAACTAGAACTTTCTTCGTTTTTTCGTTTCCTGAACAATTTTAGAAATGTCGTTTAGTATACATTCTTACGGGAAGGTATCGATGTATAAAAAAAACATACTTTAGAAGGCACTATCGGTGTTTATTCCCAAGAAATTCGACTTGAAATACAATTTCAACTAGTTTTCACTAGAATTTTTAAGTTTTTTTATTTAAAAAAAAACTATTAATTCAATATTTGTCAACATTTTACCAATTGTACAAAATTAAATAAACTAAATTAGAAGTCAATATCACTACTAGTTCTCGAGAAATATGAGTTGAAAAACAATTTGTACCAATTTTCAATAGAATTTTATATAGTTTTTTATTTTTTGTAAAAAAACTGTAAACTGATTTTTTTGGAAATTTCCACCAGTTGTCAAACACATTATTTTTCGTAAAATAAAATTATTTTGAGTTTCAAATTGTTTTTCGTTCTTAGAATATCTGGGTTATGAAATTTTTTTTTCAGTTTTTTTTTTATTTAAAAAAATAACGGTATGTTCATTTTTTTTCCAAATTCATACCAAATCTTTATGACCTTATAATGAGTACATTAAATTTTATTTGAAATCAATAGCATTATTTTTTCGTGAGATATTTGAAACTAACCAAAATTTTTACTTTTTTTTTTAAACCGTTATAGTGAAAAAACTACTCACTGAATATTAATAAACGCCCTTTCAGCCTCTTTCGAAGTTATTATCTATTAAACAAAATTTATTTGAAGTCGATGTCTTTACCCGTTCTTGAGATATCGACGACGAAAAATGGTACCAGAACGTACGGACGTACGAACGTACGAACGTACGTACACATACACAGACATCTCTCTAAAAATGATTGATATTGCCTCTAGGGACCTTGAAACGTCGAGAAATGCCAATTTGACAAATCGGACCGATTACAATAACTCGCCCTATGGGAAGTTAACAAAACGTTCCGAAACTCTCGCGAAACTGAAAGGGAGTGTTCCGAAACATATGATATGCATATGCGAGATATGATAAGATAACTAGGATTCGACGGAAACGATATTCTAGTCTCAGCCAGCTCAATGTTTTTGCTCCCTCCCGCATCACAGAAAGTTATTTCGATTGTGTTGTTTATAGTTTAAATATTGTTGAATCTTCTAAAACTAAACACTTAGTACTTCACTCAACCTTTGAACTAGTTTTTGGAAATGAAAAGAGTTAAAGGAAGCGGCGCGGAATACCGCAAGAAAAAGGCTAAGAAAGAAGCAGATGCGAAGACGCGAAATATTTCAGTTATAGTTCTGGTTCAAAAGCTACGTTAACGTCTTCGGCGGCATCCAGCAGCAGCGGAAGTGATTCCAATGTAAGTAAGATTCCTCCATCTACAATCGTGAGTGGCCTAGAATTGTCCTCCGGCCAATATTCATGGGAATGCATAACTTATTTTATGGGCAGAAGAAGAAGACGTGCCTGCCGTCGAAGTTGGAAGTCGTTCTGGTCGCACCACAGAGCAGGGTCAAGACGAAGTCGAATCACCAGAAGTATCTCAAGCATCTTCACAAGCCTGCAGAAAAAGTGAACCTCGTGTAAAGACGCTTAAAAATAAGTTTGTGGAAGTTCTTCAGGTACTGGAAGAATTGACGGATCGGTAGCCAGTCTTCTTCTGACAGTCATGCAGTCATTCAACTTCCTCACTTTTCTTGGCTTTTGAGCTGCAGAGCTACCTGAAGAAGATGACGCACAGATTTACCTGCAGCAATGTGGACTGACTGTGGATAAGTGTGCTCAGAAACTCTGCGTTTTAAAAGCTCTCCTGGTGGAGAGCAGAGACCGTTTCGTCCAAGCCGCAATCGACTTTTCTAAGACTTTTTGGAAAAAACTCGGAATCGATCTCAAAACGAGTACAATTCGCAGGAAAAAACACATGCATGGAGATGAATCCGCAGATGCAGCTTTGTCTCACGAGCCTCATTCGTAAGGCTCGTAAAATCCGTTTATGAAACCTCTAATTCTATTTTACTTTCAATAAAAGATACTTGATTGCCTGTTAAATGATGTCTCGAAATTTAATTTTAATTTAGTATTGAATGGGGTAGCAAAATGGGTATCCCGCCCCGGGCGCCGAGATGGTACGCTACGCCACTGGTTGCACCTCTCTGGGAACAGTCTTCCAGATTGAACGAACATGACAATTGCTAAAACCCTAATCTTACCAACCTTTTTATATAAAAGTCCGATTTTTTGCTGCTTGGGTACTGTTAGTAAGCGCAAGCCTTACGTAGCGTTTAACAACATTGCTCGTTGTATCTACGGCTTGCATTCTTTCGATCTTTTTTCTGTACAGGTAGGTAGTAAAGGGTGGGCCAGATACGAGTTTCTATTTAAAAATACAATAAAATGAACAAAATTAAATTTTTCCATGTGTTATGGCTTTATTAGTAAGAGCAAACAATCCCATTAATTCAAGCGGCTGCCTCGACTGGCTTCGCAGTAGCGCATTTTGTCATTCCAAGCGAATAATCCGAGATGTTTGTGCAGAATTCTCCACAGGCTAGTGCGTGAAATGTTGAGCTGTTGAAATCCATGGAGAGTTTGTCTTCGTGAATTGAGTCTCACATTCACGGCTACAGCAGACAGATTCTCGTTTCGCACCGTACAACGGCGGGCACCATGAGTGTTGTCCACTAGCATACCAATCTCACGAATTGCTTGCACAAACTAGTGTACAGCCGGCGCGGTGGGTCTTTCATTTCGGCCATAAATTCTTTTAAAAAAACGCAACGTTTCGGATACGGAGCACTCACTTTGGAAATAAGTGAAATACTGACTTACTGTTTAGTATCAAAATAACCTATGATTTAAAAAGAAACCACTAGATGGCCCACCCTGTATATACAATATGGCTTTTAGCAAATATTTGGTTTTGCTTACATTAAAATAATATCTTTTTTTAAATTATTCATACAAAAGATCCTAACCATCATATAATTTTTACTTGCGACTTAAAGGTACTATGAGGCAAGTTATGCATTCGTACAAAAATCGAACTCGAACTCGTACTTTGATCAAAGTTGACATTACGATGACAGCGAAGACCAAAAAATGGGTCTCGCAATTCTGTCTGTCTTTTCGACTACAGCCTAAACGGCCCGATTTTCTTTAAACTTTAGATATCATCTTTTAATTTTTCTCTAAAAATAACTGTACCTATCACACAATTTTTTTTTCGAAATTTTATAAATATTTTTTCTAAAAAACTGTTCCACAGAATTAAAAAAAAAATCATAAAATTTCATTTAATTAAAGCTAGGTAATGGCTGATAAAAATTTCACAAAAATGGTTATTTCTGGAAACATTTTTTTCTTGTTTTTGATTTTCTCAAAAACGATACAACCGATTTCAATAATTTGTTGTATGCTAAAGTTCCTTCAAGGTTTGAATATTATTACATATTTAAATTTTCAATTGTTTTATTTTTTGGATTTTTAAAATAATTTAAATTTTTTTTTTTGGAAACTCAATATTTCGAAAACCCCATGCTCGATTTTTTTCAAACTTGATAGATAAAAGTTTCTGAGTATAATCTACAAGATTTGGGAACAAAAAATTTGTTTTACTTAAAAACAACTGTACCCACCATACAAATATTAAAAAATGGTTTTTGTAAATCGTATTTTTCTCGAAAACGGTTTCGAGAATTTCGATAACATTTTTTTCTTTCGTTTAATTTTTACGATCTATAATTTAATAAGAAAACTTTTGAAATTAATATATTACTGACTGTACCTACCATAGAACGATTTTTTCGAAATTTTGATTTTCTCATTATCAGCATAACGGATTTTAATGAAATTTCTTATAGAGAAGCTTCTAAAAAGTTTTAAAAACATTGCATTTCAAAACTTTAAGAAAAATATTTTTTGATTTTTTGACAAAAAAAAACTATTTTTTTTTTGGAAAATTCAATATCTCAAAAACGGATCAATATTTTTTTTTTGAAATTTATTTTTTAATCGTTTAGTAATAAAAACTTTGAGTTGGCGTAGCAAAGTTTTTTCTTAAATATGTTTTAAAAATTTTGTATATAAAAGCTTATTTTTTTAAGAAACCACTATAAGGACTTATAATTTTTACATACATGCATTTAATTTTTCTCATAACAGATTTCAAGGAATTTTTTTGTACAGAAGCTTTTAGAAGTTTAAAAAACGTTGTATGTTTGTTGCTAGAAAAAAATTATTTTTTACTTCAAAAATGACATGCTTGGTTTCTTGAAACTTGTTGATCAACAGTTTTTTAATTTAATTTCATTTTTAAACAAAAGGTTCTAGGTTTGGCCATTAGATGTCATATTCATATTTCTAGTTCAAAGTCAAGCAAAATTGACTTTAGATCTGAACATGTCCAAACAGTCCTTAGTGTCAGAAAAATGAGGAAACTAACAATATTCTTGTGTAGTTTAAGAATGCATTTTACAAATTTAAAGAACGAATTGCGATCCATATTTCATAAACCAATAGGACAAGGTAGATGTTGACAGTTCATGGCGGACATGTTTTGTATCTGTTTTTTTTTTCTCTAAAAACCTGATGAGTTAGACAGTTAAAGTATCGAATAACACGTGGAATTGAGACACATCATTTAATAATCAAAATCGATTTTCTCGATGTGGGAGTTATACCCATTTTATGATTTACACTGTTCTCGTTCCTAGGCGAATATTCAATGTTTGGCGCCCAAATTCAAAAAAAAAAATATTTTTTTTGAAAATGTGAATGCGATATCTCAAAAAGTCCTCAAAGACTTTTGTTGGCATTAAATTTTTATTTGCACAATAATAAAACTTAAAATTAATGTACCAAAATTTTTTGTTAAGAATGTTTTGAAAATTTTGTATACAAGGTGTTCCTTAATTCGTGCATAGTATTTTAGGGCGTGATCCTTGGGTATGTTAAAATAAAATCGTTCAGCAGTAAGGGCCTATCTCCAATTTTATATCATATATCGGGGATTTAAGAAAGTGCTTACTTTTGCGTACCCTGGCCCATGTTAACGGTAATTGCACTGTAAGTACTAATAATAAAATTTCATTTAGGCCTTTATTCTTTGAAGAAATACAAAATTTGATATTCTAACTCAGTCTTGAGATATCCAATTTCTAGCATGTTCCATTTTTCCTGACCCTGCTATTTATTTTTAATTTGGGCTCAATTTTCTCTAGGATGAAATGAGCAATAAACTTTACGTTTTACTATTTTTTTAAATTAACGTAACAATAATAAAAATAAAACTCAATGACAAGTTTTAAGTAGAACGGAGACATTAATTTCGTTTATGGGATCTGCAATGGAAATATCCAAACCGATGATTTCTTAGCTTACGAGTATTTATAAATACATATCGAAAGCTTTGAGAAACGGGAGCAATTTCAAATACATCACCTGAAGCGGAAGCTCCACAAATAAGAAGAACTTCGGATAATCAAAGATTACTGGAAACTGTTACAAATGAGCCATCAATCAGCATTAGACACTTTGCTTTAAAATTCAATGTTTCCAGACATAAAATTTCTAATGTACTGCATCGTAAAAATCTTTATCCATATCACAACAAACCAATGCCAGAACTGCTACTGCTACCCTATGATTTGGAAAAGAGACTAGAGCTCTCTAACTGGTTGTTGAAGCGGAGCTTGGATGACAACGAACTTATTAGCAGAATTCTTTGGACTGAAGAATCTCAATTTCCTAGAGATGGGGTCACAAATTTTCGCAATCTTCACAAATGAGCGGCGAAAAATCCACACACAAGGAGACAGAAATCATTTCATTAAAGATTCAGCTTCAATATGTGGGCAGGCGTAATTGGAATCAAATTAATCGGCTCCTTCACACTACCCCCAGGCTGAATTCTACAAACTATCTGGAGTTTTTGCGCAATAATTTACCAGAACTATTGGAGGACATTCCACTTATGTAACAAGCTTCATCATATTTCCAACAGGACGGCACGGAGGGCGCTCCATTCGACTATGGTCGCGAAATTAAGAATTGGTTCCATGAAGAAGAGTGCGGTAATCGTTGAATAGGAAGAAATGGACCGGTTCACTGGAATGCAAGATCTCCTGACCTTACAGTATTGGATTTCTTTGTATATATAGGGAATAATGAAAAAATATGTTTATTCAACCGAAATAGCAAATTTAGGTAAATTAGAAGACCGTATTCTTAAAGCGTCATCAAAAGTGAAGCAGCAGCTATCGTCAATAAATATTCGCAGTGAAATCCAAAAACAGACTCTAGCATGCATACAAAAATCAAAGAAGACACTTTGAACACCTGTTATAGCTGTTATCGAGCTACCAATGCAAAATTCGTCGAATTGTCGTCAACTTGAATTTATTTGCCAAATATTGAATATTCCAAAAGAAACGAGGACCATGTAAGGCATAACATGAATAGGACCCCGCATCGTTGGTAGAAGATAACATTGATTTTGAAAGTAAGTTTGTATCAGTTTCACGTGTTTCTTGATGCTCTAACTTCCCACGTTGATTTGAAACTTCTCGATTATTTTGAGGTAAGTTTGTATTGGTAATTTATCATAAATAGACTACCGCCAGATCAAAGTTTGCAAATTGTTCAAATTTATTTTAAAAACCTTGGTTGAATTCGAGAAACACATCAGGCGTTACGTTCGTTTTCTAGTGCGCATAATCGTCCATGTAAGCGATTTTTTAGCCGCGATACACGAATGTGTACAGCCTACAGCGTAGTGTTGATGTTGATCGAAATATGTCAATTCTTCATCGTGCTTTACAATTAAACTAGTGCCCATCCACTTTTTCCACACATTTCCGAAATCCTATTAAAACTTCAATGACAAAAAAATATCTCTCAAAAAAGTCCAATTTCATGGATATTGAAAGGACTTTTCTGATTTTGATTTCACATTAAAGTTCTCCGCCTCTAAATTACTTCGTAACAGAAAATCTAAGAATATTTAAAACACAAACTTGAACCACAGAAGCAAATTGTTGTCGTCCTTTTTTTCTGACACAAATGCAAAGGGCTGTTTGGGCATGTTCAGATCTAAAGTGAGTTTTGCTGAACTTTGAAGTGCTCAAATTTAATTCCATAAATTCGAGCTTTTACCATGTCATGAATTTGACAACTGAACAAAGAACTTAAATTAAAACTTGTGCTTTTATCCGGAGTTGGTTTGTCATACAAAGAAAAACAAAAAATGATTGAATAACAAGAACAAACACAACGACTATGTATAACCTTCCTCCACTTTACCAATTTCATAAACCCAACATTTGATTAAACAGATTGTGAAACTGAGACCATATGACCGCATCTTATGGCCAAACCTACCTCCAATCTCCGTTTCACATTAAATCAAAATTATGGTTAACCTCCCATCTACCATCAATACCAGGCACCCGACCAACCATTCATAGTTGTTGTTGGAGTCGTCTATAGTTAGACGGGACGAAACTTCTATGCCAAACTAAAATTCGTCCATGGGCCATGTCATCTGATGCAAAACCCCTCACCGTCAACAACAAACGACAACAGCAAAACAACTCTAGCTACTGGGAGAGTGATTTTGAGTCTGATGCCGTTGTAGCCGTATCGCAGGACCGTTTTCATTTGATTTCCTGTTGCAATTATAGATAGGAATCAAATGCTAAATAAACTGTTTCCGTTTTGAAGCGTCACCATCACTGGCACTCTGGCACTCACGTCAAATCAGGGTCCTGGACTTAACCGAAAACATTGTCACTGTTATTGTTCCAGTTGACAGGCGACCAGCTACATACCAGCTCCCAGCGACCAAGTATATAGTTACACAAAGCGGTGTGCACAGGACTCCAGCGCCAACACTTTCGATGGCGCGGTGGCGGCAACGACTACTCCAGGACAGCCAATAGTAACGGCCATTACATCTGGGTGGCAATGGCAAGGACAAAACCGTCATTGTAACAGCAGGCAATGTCAACTGCAGATACGAGTATGCTTGCAGTTCATGGGCTCCAGCTCCAGACCGTTTGTTGTGGGCAATACATTCAGCATCGATGTGGGCTTGGGGATTGGGATGATATGGTACATTGGTACATAGGAGCACCGCAAACAGTCGATGTGTTAGTGTATTATGGAGCTTGAATCCTGACATTATTTATGCTCTTTATCGGTAGCAACTATCGTTGGTAAACATGAGTGTATATGCTCGTTCGGAGCTGCCGTCCTTTTTTATAATTCTCCCCCCAAAAAAATGGTTTATTTTTAATAGAAAATGGACAAACAAACAAATGGTAGAATCCCGAACACAAGTGGTAAAGTGAGGCCAACTTGGTTCTGCCATTTGGAAGCGTGGTTGTGTGATATGCGACAAATGTGAGGCTCGTGGGGCTACGTTCGACTCGATTATATTATGGCACTGAGGCGGTACAATGTTTTCCATATCAGTGTGAAAATAGCCGTGTGGTATAAGTCATCCAGGAAGGACATCCGATACAGAGAGTGCATGACAAATGTGTGAATTATTCTCGTTTTTGTTTATTGCTGTTGTTTTATTTCTCCTCTAAATACATATTGATAATAAAAGCAAAAAAAAAAAACCCTACATAACGGGTGATTTTTTTGAGGTTAGGATTTTCATGCATTAGTATTTGACAGATCACGCGGGATTTCAGACATGGTGTCAAAGAGAAAGATGCTCAGTATGCTTTGACATTTCATCATGAATAGACTTACTAACGAGCAACGCTTGCAAATCATTGAATTTTATTACCAAAATCAGTGTTCGGTTCGAAATGTGTTTCGCGCTTTACGTCCGATTTATGGTCTACATAATCGACCAAGTGAGCAAACAATTAATGCGATTGTGACCAAGTTTCGCACTCAGTTTACTTTATTGGACATTAAACCAACCACACGAATGTGTACAGTGCGTACAGAAGAGAATATTGCGTCTGTTTCTGAGAGTGTTGCTGAAGACCGTGAAATGTCGATTCGTCGCCGTTCGCAGCAATTGGGTTTGTGTTATTCGACCACATGGAAGATTTTACGCAAAGATCTTGGTGTAAAACCGTATAAAATACAGCTCGTGCAAGAACTGAAGCCGAACGATCTGCCACAACGTCGAATTTTCAGTGAATGGGCCCTAGAAAAGTTGGCAGAAAATCCGCTTTTTTATCGACAAATTTTGTTCAGCGATGAGGCTCATTTCTGGTTGAATGGCTACGTAAATAAGCAAAATTGCCGCATTTGGAGTGAAGAGCAACCAGAAGCCGTTCAAGAACTGCCCATGCATCCCGAAAAATGCACTGTTTGGTGTGGTTTGTACGCTGGTGGAATCATTGGACCGTATTTTTTCAAAGATGCTGTTGGACGCAACGTTACGGTGAATGGCGATCGCTATCGTTCAATGCTAACAAACTTTTTGTTGCCAAAAATGGAAGAACTGAACTTGGTTGACATGTGGTTTCAACAAGATGGCGCTACATGCCACACAGCTCGCGATTCTATGGCCATTTTGAGGGAAAACTTCGGAGAACAATTCATCTCAAGGAATGGACCGGTAAGTTGGCCACCAAGATCATGCGATTTGACGCCTTTAGACTATTTTTTGTGGGGCTACGTCAAGTCTAAAGTCTACACAAATAAGCCAGCAACTATTTCAGCTTTGGAAGACAACATTTCCGAAGAAATTCGGGCTATTCCGGCCGAAATGCTCGAAAAAGTTACCCAAAATTGGACTTTCCGAATGGACCACCTAAGACGCAGCCGTGGTCAACATTTAAATGAAATTATCTTCAAAAAGTAAATGTCATGGACCAATCTAACGTTTCAAATAAAGAATCGATGAGATTTTGCAAATTTTATGCGTTTTTTTTTTAAAAAAAGTTCTCAAGCTCTTAAAAAATCACCCGTTACCTTTGAACCCTTTTTAATTAGCCTGAGAGCAAGTCGCTTTTGAGGATGTGAATATACAAAAGTCGAAAGTCAAAGTGGAAAATGTATCACTGTTCTGAGGTTTCACATGTATTCGACGGTAAACCAATGATCGAGCGAATCGAAAGTTATTGAAATATCCGACATGTTGTTTTAGGTTTAAGCAAGGGCAAGGACCTGAGCCTCCCACTTTGGCCCATAGATAAAATTAATCTTTAATTGACAGAAAGACCCAAAACGTCAACGGATAATGAATAGAGGTTGTAATAAAGGATTTCCCAATATGGCCATAATTGTTTTTCCGACTCGACCGGTTTGGTGAACGATCCGACAGCACAAGTAACGAAACGCATAATCTGCCGAAAATATCACCGCTATCCGTCAGAGCGTGCAGGAGAATTCGAAGCAGTCAATCCCGCGCTGCGCACAAGAACGAACTCCGCTTTTCGCAGACCATAATTTGGCGAGTTTTACGTCATGACTTGGACCTACACCCGTACGAACCTCAACTGACTTGGGAGCTCAGGTTTAATGCTCATAGACAATGATATGTGTTTGCCAGCTGGGCTTTCGAGCATCTCATCGGTCCATACATCTTTGAGAACGACTTTGGCCAGGCCATCACCGTCAATGGCGAGCACTATCAGTTGATGATAACCAATGTCTTATGGCTTGAATTGGGTGATATGGACATGGATGACATGTGGTTTCAAAAGGACGCCACTGCACACGTACCACACAGCCCATAGCACAATGAACATTTTCCGCAAGCGATTTCTAAACACTGTTGTCTCACGCGAAGGCTATGTTAATTGATCACCGAGATCGTGATATTTGACATCGTTAGACTTCCTGTAGGGTTGTCTTAAGACACAGGTTTTGTGCCAATAGACCACAAACCACCACTGTCCTGGAAGTCAACATAAATCATGCCATTGGTCAAATTAAGCCTGATTTATACGTCAGAGGTATGGAAAATACACTTTACACGCCGCACTTGCTACTCAAATACTTTAGACTGCCCGTACGTGCGTATAAGGCTAATAGCAGTGTTAAGATGGAAGGGAACAGGTATGACGAAATGAAAAAAAAACTAGAAGAAAACATTAGACTTAGAAGCAAAATTAATAGTTTAAAGCCGAAAAATTTTCGCCTGTCTGTGGTTCGTATCTAAGCTTCTTTCCAAAACATATGCTTTCAAATCTTTCAGTGTTTTCCAAGCGAAACGGCTTGCAGTTTTTGATTCCACAAAATTTCTTTCCACATGAGAGCTGACGAATAACAACAAGTATATCTTCACAAATAGCCAGGCGGCAATCAGAGCCAATTCGTTAATTGTCACGAAGTCAAAACTGATTTTGCGTTTGCGTAGTGATCAAGATCACTTGGGGACACAATTTCGATCACCTTTCAATGGCAACGGGGTTGATGAACTGGCCAAAAACGGTTCATCACTTCAATCGAGCCAAATTGTACCCTGGGTGCTTATGCCACTGGAGCAGGGAAAATATGGAATTCACCAAAGTTTAAGACAGCAAATGGCAGATGGTCAACAATTGACACTTGTTGGATTTCAAGGGATCTCTGGTCAAATATTTCAAAGAAAAATCAGATTATCTACTGCGTCTTAGCAGACCTTAATTGTCTCTATCAATTGGAATCCTTACGAGTCGCAACTCAATGGGAACTCACATTAGCAGAATTGACAGAAATGGGTGGCAGATGTCCCAGCCTAGCCAGAACTAGAAAAGACGCCCCCGGAGATTACTTTTTCGACGAACTGAGTGACGTCTCATTTTTGCCATTAAAAAGCTTCCTTGCCTTCATTCAGATATCGGGATGGTTCAGACTTCCACTTAAGCCTTCCTCTTACCCTTCCCATTCCTACATTACCCATACTCTTCGGAGAGCACAATAGATCCATTGAGATCTGAGTGAGTTCATACGGCTTGCCCATCATCACCCCACCTAAGATTAGTGTGGAACGTTGTAATAGAAGTATCCCAAGTGGAGTTTACATATTTGGGATAGATCAGAACATCTGCACAGAAGACGAGGAGTTGTTTCTTCCCCCTCTTCATCCATACAACTTCTGCGGGATTCGTTCGAGTAGACGACAAGTCAAAAGACCTGGACCAGTTTAAGGACCAATTCTTATCAGAGCCTAGGTCTGTACAGCTCAATATTAGATGGTCATCATCTTATTGATCTCACTTACTGTATTATATAAAGGGTTTTCTAATCGGCACCTATACATTTTGACAGTTCATGGCGGCCATGTTGTTTTATCTGATGTTAGCTTTCCTCTTCTTTATTTTCTAGAAGAAATAACAGAAGAGTCAACAATACGGCTGCCATGACTTGTAGACAAAAATCATCTTCAGTGATGAGAGGTGCTTTTAGATGAACGGGTACATCAACAAGTAAAATTTGGATGGGGATAGTGGCCGACGATTGTATTGTAGGTCAGCGGCACAGGTGGTCGCGAGTTTTTCAGTGCTAAGCACCATCGCTGGAGAGCGCCACCGCTACCTTTAATATGCTGAATTCTCAATGGCAGTTCAAAACCAAGTAGATATAACAACGATCTATAACGGCCTATACATAAACACTGACCTAGCCAGAAAGTTGAAATTAAACAACAACTCGGAGAGAAAACATACGGGAATAAAGTACTTTAGTCTTCATCACGTAGTTAAGGTGGAATTAAATTGATTCTAACCGATTCAACAACTCTCATTTACCAACAAGGTATAGACCAATAAACTTTCCTCACACATGTGACAAATTTTACGACAAAAAAAAAAGAGAAAAAAAAATTATTTTGCAAACAAAAAATAAACGACACAAAAGTAATAACACAAGAGTGGCAACACATCACGGCCAATTTGCGTTAATGGAAAGCGTTTTAGCATATTACAACCATAAAACATAATCGAAACTGATCCGAATAAAACTTTTATTCCGAATAAATTAAAATAACATTCATAGAGCCCAATTCATATAGTAGCCAAGCCAGAGAGCAAGCGACTGAGCCGTGAAGAGCCAAACGAATATGAAAAGTGATAAAACAGGGGGGTCAATAAAAACTGCCAATATTCCTAAAAGGGGAATAAAATTCTGGATTCCAATAATAAAGGGTCAACGGACCACGCTGAAGGGTCTTTAAATATTTATATATATATGGATGCATGTACCTTGGCCATTCGGGGAATCCCTTAAGGATGATGATGTTGACATGACGGACGATAGCGACGACGCACGTGTCCGCCACTTACGAACGGAAACAATTTAGATTATTAAGTTTATTTTTATGGCTGTTTTTTCTAACAGGTGCACTTTGTCCTGTGTCGTCTTCGAAGTATGAAAAGCTTATAATTTTTTTAAGTGAGAATTAAGGAGTTCCTATGGGCGGGATAAATACTTGAGTCTTAATTTAAGAACTACACTTTAGAAGTTGTGGAGGTACATAGTTAATTTTCTCACAATTTGACTAAAAGATATTGGGATAAGGGTCTTTCGGGAATTTGCAAATTGCATTGTCTTTAACCAATATTGTTTAATTTCACTTATCAGTGCTAAAAAATATATAGAAATGCAGTGGGATGGACAGGGGAGATGAAAATTAAAAGACTGCTATGTCTCCTACGGCAACTGCTATCTAGAACAAAAGAAGCGTTTATTAGCAAATGGATTTGTTGTTGGCATAAAGTGTTGGGTTTTAACTATGCGAACGAGCGCCTCATGACCATCCACATCACATGAGCCTCATTTGCTCGCATCCAGCAACAGATGAAAAGAATAAAGACATTTTCTACGAGCACCTGGACAAAATATATGAGTAGATCTTAACGACGAGCTTGGAAGAGAAGACATCGTTTAGAAGAAACAGCTTGACACCACTTTCGACAAAGTGGTAGATCTTAACGACGATCTTAACGACGAGCTTGGAAGAGAAGACATCGTTTAGAAGAAACAGCTTGACACCACTTTCGACAACTTATTCAGTCTGATCGACTTAGCTGTGGGTTAAAACGTTCTGGTAGCTATATCGCAGTTCAACCATATCGATATTCATAAAGGGACATGGAGATCTCCTGATCAATGAGCGGTGAACCGGATTGATCACATTGCGATTGTCGAAAGTATAGAAGATGTTCGCACGTTCCGAGAGATTAACATCGACTTGGACCACTACCTCGCTGTTGCCAAGGTACGGCTGCGGATAAGTCGTGTCAAGCCAAAACGAGTAAGTACTGCGAGAAAGTTCGACGCTGGACAGCTACAATCGCAAGAGATCACAAAAGGTCATTTTCCGATCGAGTCTCTTACAACCTCTTAAAAAGTCCTGTGCAGCCAGCATCAAAAATTAACAACCAGTGGCAACATAGCCATGAGGGCCATCATAGATGCCGCTTCTGACATGATGGGCCTTACATCACCCCGGTTTGACGATGAGTGCATGCAAGCACATGCAGCTTACAAGAGGCATATAAAGCGTTGCTGCACAGAAGGACCAGAGATGCTCGCGAGCTCTACGAGCAAAAGAGGAGAGAAGAACACCGGCGTCTCAGAAAAAAAAGAAGGAGCATAAGAAGGGGTCGATCGAAGAAATAGAGGGATGTCATATTAAGAATGAGGTAAATAAACATCTCGAGGATACAATCCCCGAGCCGAAGCCTGCAGCGATAACCAAGGGAACACCGTAGTTGAACCGCAGTTTATGCTCAGAATATAGAAAGACAATTTTTTCAAACTTTACAAAGAGCGATGAAAAGGAGAATTCCGCTGCTATAGACATAAAACCATTTGACTCAGGAGACGTAGACCAACAATACTGGCCATCCGAACTGGACAAAGTGAAAATAGTCAAATCGAATTTTAAGACCAATAAAGCCACTAGAACTAACAGCATCGTTGCCGAACTTTTCAAAGCGTGAGGCCATGACTTCGTTGGGACTATGTACCAGCTCATCTGCAAAATATGGTCGGAAGAAAGCATTCCCGATGAATGGAACTTCAGTATTGTCTAACGTGGTCAAATCGCAACCGGATGTTTGGAAATCATCCGTGCAAAAGGCCCATTGTGGGCACTGGTTCTGTAGCACGAAACGCCATCCTGTTGATACCACATGTCATCGGTGTTCATATCAACCAATTTGGGTCAATAAAATTGGTTGTCATTGTCCGGTGATGGTGATAGCTACGCCAACATTGTCCTCCAAGAAGTATGGACCGATGATACCAAAAAACCCAAAACCTCCGCCAAACAGTGGCCAACAATTATATAAATGGGCCAAGCGTTCGAAATATTGCTGGAACAGAAGACCCACTTTTTCAAAACAATTTAATCATTTGCAGATGTTGTTGAAAGCTATTACTCGCCATGTTGATTTTCCAGAACAGAGGCTTAATATATGACAGGCAATTTACTCGTAACAGATGTATCTTCAACAATATTTCCGCAGTCACCAGTCAAAATTCGGAAATCTCTCTAAGAAAAACTTTAGTACAGCCGTATCAGAAGGAGATGAAAATTTTCGGCGTTGTCTTTTCTAAGCACTCAGCAGTCACTTTTGGCATAATTCATCAAAGAAAAGATTTAGCAATAAATACATTTTCGATAAAATAGAAAATATTTTTTTTTCAGGGATACTGCCGCTTGCAGACAGACAAATCCTCCAATCTAATCTCGTCACAATAGGCCGCTGTTTACAATGAGTTGTGGCGTCTCGCGCATATCTTTTTTTTTTTTGAAGGGTACCACCCTTTTCACACATCCAACGAAACCTTGGCATAATGGTTAGTTCGTTGGACTGTCATTTCTAACTGGTGAAGTCTGGTTGCTACGTTAAGACAAAAAATGTTGTTTGACGGGGACGGGCATGGCTCTTGCGATGAATTGCCAAATCTTTCAGGAGTACATTTTTTCATGAAATAGTGCTACTTCTCTAAGCCTTAAGCCTTTCGATCTCCTTCATCTCTGTCAACAACATTCTCTCTGCACGTTGTTGACAGAGATGGTTGAAAGTTGCAAATTACTAGGCCCTAAATCTCCACCATCTGTTGAGTCTCAAATTTATTTTTTAAAATGAGAATATTTCTTCTTAAATAGTTCAATGGAGGAATAAAGTCCCCAATCTGAATGCTTTCTGAAAAAGTTGTTCTAACTGAGCCATTAATCTAGTTCCTTATTACAACTATTGCACAAAAAGCAGATAGTAGAAACCGAGGCTACTAAGCCAACTGCGTCTGGTCTAAGCCTCATAACTACATATAATGGGACAGCAGTTAAAATTTAAATTAAGCAACAACAACACGATGAACTTCCCAACCACCTTACATCACCATCTGACTTGCAGTATCATACTGGCTAATCCGAAAACACCCCATGAAGAGATTGTCAAAGTGTAAGGATAGTGCAGTTGAAGAACCGCAACAGGATTTTAAATAAGCAGATCGACAAAAGAATTCATCTTGTCAAGCGCTGTTTCTTCGGGCTCAGAAAACGGGACTTAACACGAAACCTATAGACATGGACATTGAATAGTTCATACTTGCTATGGTGCTTTGAGAATATGATTCTTCGTTAGATGTCTGGGAGACATGGACCGTGTGGATTGCAACATACTATGTCGACGAGTCTTCAAAACCAGTCCTTGTGTAGCAGACAGAGAATCAAAACTAAATGGTGGCGAGCAGAAGTGGAGATTGACTCAATCAACTGAGTGTATGTCCCGTGAAACGGCTATGTAGGAGCAGAGCTGGCTGGAAGGTCTTGTTGGTTGGAACCCTAGCCTATCCAGGGCTGTGAGCAATATCTAAAGTGAGTAAGTAGATCCACAAAATGACACAAACATCACAATAATCAAAGATGGTTGTGCACCTAATATGCGACACTGGCTCAAATATTATTTCGGAAACTACTATGTCCTTCTGTTCACTTTTAAACAAGATTTACTCTTAATAATAGTAAAAATGTGCCGCCACAAAATGTCTTTAAACGTGCTACGAAACTCTAGGCTCTTAAAAAGAAAACATATTAAGCATCATAAGTCTCAAAAAAAGACGAACTTAACTCATACGCAAATTGAAAGCGCTCAAAAGCAAAGTTCTCAACTGGAATTCCGTTTTAGGGCATAGATCCGGTGAGATCGGGAGATCGCACACTGAAACAAATCCTCGAATCAACGAAGTTATCGGGGCTCTAAAAAAAATTCTTGAATGTATATTTGGTCCTGAGTACGAGAAAGCCGATTACGAAAAAATTAGTATACAACTCTGCGAACTCTGTGAGGTGTATCAAGTTGTGAATGAAGTTCAGAAAGTCAAAACACGTCGATCATATTGACTCAACCACATCAAGCGAATGAACATCAATGTTTTAGCCAAGAAAGACTTGGAATTCGAGCCTCCAGTTTCGAGGCGACAAAGAAGAACGAATCTCTAGTTAAAAGACCAAACCACCGCAGATGCCATAGCGTTTGGTCTTAAAAACTAGAAACAGCATGCTGGGGATTGCAGCGGATGGAAAGCATACCCCCAGGAATCGATGCTTCATCAAGAGCCGGTTAAATATGCAGAATGTATAATTTTTTAAGTTTTCTATCAAAGTGATAGAAAACTTAAAAATTCATCCAGACACTTGTTTAATTTAATCTGATGTTTTTCCAAGAGTATATGTATCATTTTAGAATGCAGTGCTAATTGACTTCGATGGTAGTCCGTCGGTACTTTTGTCAACAACGCTTCTTGCCGCAATTGAGAATAAAAAACCATAGACTCAAATTCTCTCAGAACACTCGTACTTCAACAACACGAACACACAACCAAAACTAATACTCATCTAAGTTTTCATTAAAATTCTCCAAATCAAACGTGATTCCTTCAATTTATTTTAAGTTTTTTATTTGCGACCCCGTTTCCTGGTTCGTCCTTTAGTTTGGGGAACAATTGAAATGACAATTGCAGAGTGAAAGAGGATACTCGTATAAACCAACTAAACTATTCGCAAAGTCCTTGATGCGGAAGCACTATTTTTGGGTTTTCTCTTTATTTTTATTCTATCTTCCATCTATGTATATTCTATTTCTCTATTTTTGTTCTCGGGTACCAACTCAGGATTCTATATTCGACTGTTGGAGCTTACACAATCGTATCGTAGTGGTAGCATCCATGGAGCTGAGTTAGAGAAAAAGATACAAGCTCTTCTATTTAATTGTAATCCCTTCTAAGTCGTTTAAAACAGACGAGTCCTTGAATTAATTACCTCATCGCCATCGCAGGAGTTGTACGTTACGTTGTACGAGTCCTGTTTTCTTTCCTCTCTAACCTCGCATCACCCTTGTGTCCTGCATCGTATACATTTTTGCGGGGCAAATAAAACGAGAAATTGGAGTAAATTCGGGGGTGTGAATTGGTTGGGAAATGAGTGCGGTGGCAAGTCGGAAGTTTCAACTACTGAAATGAAAACGGAACGATAATCAAGGATGACGATGAAATTTCCCTCCAATATCCTTTACACATGTATTTGCATATCCTCTTCCTTAATTTGATTTCGTTTTTGTCCTCCTTTCCAACAGCTAGCTGTACGACCTACTGCTAGAGAGCAAGAGGAATAACTTTTTATTTTAACTCTTTCACCACCAGTCGACAGACGACATCCCTGTGCTCTGCCATAGCCGTAGATGAGTGTACATTTTTTACATGCTTGCCTAAATAATCGCATATCTGTGTGGCTGTAAATTGGGCGGAGTTGTGCCTTCAAGGATTAAATAATATATGAAGTTTGACTGGCAAATTTGTTAAATGGTGTTTTTTAGTTAAAAGTGAATGTTTGCAATTTGCTTTAACACAAATAAAAACGAACAGAAGCTGGTTGACAACTACTTTTGTAAGGGCTGCCCAAGGTGGTAACGACGACGACGACTAAAAGTTTGAACTTTTGTCTAAGATGAGTAATGCGCCTCTTATTCGCCTTCTTTTTGATGTCAAATAATCATGGGTGCCAACTTTATTTGAAACGAATTTTTCTTTGACGATTTCGAGTTTATCTTGCTTAGGTCAATATGAGCACTATCTTTAAGAGATCAAACAACTGGGAAGCTCTTCTTTAAACTTGATATTAAGGTCATGAACAAATTTGAACGGCTCGTGACTTACTTTAATTAGTTTTGTTTCAAAATATTTATTCGAAAAGAAACAACGGCAACACTCTACAAACATTAAAAAACAAATTGGAGTAAAATCGGTGGGACCATTTTAAATTGAGACACCCTTCTGAAGGAATGTCATATTTACAATTTAATTTAACTAGTTTTGGAATAAGCTAGCAGCTCTTCCATAACTTTTGTCGAGCATCTTAGGAGGTATGGGGATAATTTCGGTACGAATTTTTGCCTTTAGCTCGTAAATGCTCTGAGATTGCTAGCGTAAGTCCAGAGGGATCTGGAGATCTAGGTGGCCTATTGTTGAAACCAGTAACCGTCCAGACCATTAGTCGATATCGATTCACATCCCTTGTTTCGGCTTCTTTGCAGAAAAATTCCCCAATGATGCAATGATGACTTTGGCGCAAACGCCACCGGCCTAAATAGGAACTTTATGGTCATGCAATGGTGTTCCATGGATTCTCTGATCGTCAGTCATAAAAAATTTGCTTGCAAAACCAGGTTCAACCATTTTATTTTATTTTATTTATTTAATCCGTTAAAGTACTAACGTTACAAAACTTAAAACTAGATAACATTACAAATATGAATTTACTTACAATTATGTATTAAAAAAGTTTTCTTTAAATTTACTACATTTTAAATTGTCATTAACTGAAGAAATTAAAAAATTATACTTATTGAAAACTGAAATCAATTGATTTAAGGGACTGTTCATACCATAGTTTGTTCTGCTAAAGTTAGGATATAGAGAACGTTGATTTCTCAAGCTAGCTTGACTAAAACTAAAATTCAAGCGGCACAGAGCTGATGGAGATATTATTGATCCGTTGACTAATTTTATAATATAACATAGTTGTAGATATTGTCTATGCTTTGAGAGTAAAGGGAGATTTATTAAGATGAGTCTATTGTTATAGGGGGGCAGTGTCGATCTTTGCGACCAAGGAAGAAAACGAAGACAGAATCGTAAGAATCTCTTTTGGATTCCCTCAAGTCTGTTAATATGAACTGAATAGTATGGCGCCCAGACTACACAGCCATATTCGAGTACTGGTCTGACAAAAGATATGTAGAGAAGCTTAAGAACGTAAGGATCCACGAAGTCACGTGAGAATCTTTTTATAAATCCCAAAGTTTTATTAGCTTTTTTAATAATAAAGTTAATGTGATCAATAAATGTTAAATTAGAATCTAGAATAATCCCTAGATCGGAAAAAACGGACACTCTACATAATGTAAAAGAATCTAACATATAGTTGTAAGTTAACAATTTTTTTTTGCGCGTAAAACACATTGTTTTACACTTGTCAATATTTAACAAAAGACGGTTAGTATTGCACCATTCCCTGAACCTATAAATGTCTTCTTGAAGTTGTTCACAGTCGCTGATGGAGGCTATTCTTTTAAAAATTTTGATATCATCGGCATAGATAAGCACAGAAGAATTTTTTATAATTGATGACAAGTCATTGATATATAGAACAAATAGTAATGGGCCTAGATGACTCCCTTGTGGAACACCTGAGTTGACCAAAAATTGATCAGAAAGCTCATTACGAAAAGTAACACTATACCTCCTGTTTTCTAAATAAGATGATATCCAGACTAGAAAGTTTTCATTGAACCCCAAGCCAATTAGTTTATTAATTAGAGTTTTGTGACAAAGCTTATCAAAGGCTTTGCTAAAATCAGTAAATACACAATCCACCTGTTTTCGATCTTCAAAGGAATCGATACAAAAAGAGGTAAAGTCAAACAGATTTGTGACAGTCGACTTCTTTTGGACAAAACCATGTTGGCTATCACAAATAATAGATTTACAATTAAAAGATAAGACGTTACAGATAATGGATTCAAATAATTTGGGAATTACAGACAATTTAGCAATAGGGCGATAGTTAGTTATATCGTTTTTTGACCCTTTTTTATGGATGGGTATAATGAAAGCACTTTTCCACATAGAAGGAAATATTGAAGAATTTAAAGATTCATTAAATAGAACATATAGGGGATAGGATAAATAAGATACACATTTCTTTAATACACTAGATGGTACGCCATCAGGACCAGGGCTAAAACAATCGTCGAGTTTCAAAATATTCTGAACAATAGATTCTTCACAAATAGAGAAGTTAATTGTGTTAAGGTGTGAAAAAATAGGGAGGGAAGGTGAAAAATCAGAGGGTTCATGAAAACCAGACTCTACAAATGCATCTTTAAAAAAATTAGCAAACATATTAGATATTTCTCCAGAATCATGACTGGTTACGTTATTAAAAGACATAGAGTTGGGGTAGCCGTCAATTTTCCTTTTACTACTCACGAAGTTCCAGAAATTTTTAGGATTTCGTTTTAGATCATTTTCGATTTTTAAAATGTAATCGGAATATAAAATATTAGAGTAGTCAGAAAATATAGACTTCAGATCGGAGTAAGCGATATAATCTTCATCAGCTCTGGACTTGGAATATTTCAACCATGCTTTGTTTCTTCTATTTTTCAGATTTTTAAGCTCAGTATTAAACCATGGTGGATTTTGAGATCTACTGCAAGATTTACGTAGTGGAGTTGTTTCATAAAAACATTTAAAAAGGATATCATAAAATTTTAAACACATTTCGTTAATATTACAATTAAAAAAAACTTGATTCCAGTTAACATTACACAACAAATTAAATAATTGATCAAAATTACATTTTTTAAAGTTGAACTCAAGATTTTCATTTGATTTGTCAAAGTCATTGCACAGGCTAATGTTTAATGATATATCTAGAGCTGGGTGGTGCCGGTCTTCTTTTAATAGTATGATATCAGCAGGGGTTACAGATGTATCCGAATTTATAGTGTTCGAGAAAAAAACTAAGTCCAAAATATTGTTGAAACTGTTGAGAACCCCATTAAATTGACTAAGTCCACACGAGGCCAAACCATCAATTATTGAGAACTCATTAGCTGTGGAAGGGTTCGCAGGAGATACGATGTTGAAGTCTGAAGATATTGTCCATCGCAAGTTTGAGAGATTAAAATCGCCTAATATCAAGAGCTCGTCATTTGACATTTTACCGACTGTGTCAGCAACGTTCTTTGAGACACTTGCAATTTATACCACTGACGTCGAAATGCGGTGACGCTACGAAACAGCCAGATTCTTGGCAATACTCTCTCTCCTACCGCTTCAACCAGTTTATTGGAACTTCTTGGGTATTGATGAAAGGCATTTCAACGATCTTCAACTCCACTTGAGCGATGTTGGTGTTCCATAAATCAATGCCTTGCTCTTACTAATAAAGCCATAGTACATGGGCAAAAATTAATTTTGTTCGTTTTATTGAATTTTTAAAAAGAAATTTGTATTTGGCCCACCCTTCGTTGTAAATTGGCGGCGAAAAAGACACATTGACTGAACGGCATTGACGTCATGTGGTCGGTCACAAGAAAATGATACATATATGCTATTGCCAGCCCGCCTTCATCAAGTGTAAACATCTTCGAAGTCAATCAAGTCGTTCATAGATAGCACCTCAAAGCATTTTAGGACATAAATTGATCATTTTGCGCCTTTTCTGTGATTGAAAACGTTTTATGCGATATGGTCAGTGCATAGATGATCTTTTTGGTATTGTCAGAAAATCAACGCGTTGATCTTTTACCTTCATGGTTTTATCCGTTTTAGCATAAACCTTTGGCATAATGGTTAGTGTGTTTAACTATCAAGCAGATGGTTAAAAACGTTTTTCAGAGTATCTCTAGTCATGAGAAGTGCTGCCCATTAGCCATTAGGTAACACGCGCAAGTTACATGTTTGTATGGTGACCTTCGTCGCACCATTAGCACATTAACCTTTCAATAATTCTTATTTCATCATATTTAAAATGTAATGCGAGTATGAATTATTAAAAGTGTCAATAAGCACTAATCGAGTTTGTCACGGTAATATATGTATGTAATATTATAATATATATATACATATAATATTATTAAGTTGTTCAATCAGCATAGTAAAGGGTGGTTAAATTTTGAAGGGCCGATGTTGAATGTGAACCACACCTAAACGTCAAGTTTTTTTCTGCATTTCATTTGACATTTCTCAATTTCAGACTCTAACTCAATTTGAACCATGGAAAGATACACAATCGAGCAACGCGTTAAAGTTATTCAGGCATATTATGAAAATGGGCGTTCAAATCAAAATGCATATCGTGCACTTCGTGATTTTTTCAGTCAATTTAATCGTCCAAATGTGCGTAAAATCGGAAAAATCATGCAAAAATTTGAGCAAACCGGGTCTGTATAGGAGATGTGAAAACACCAGTGCATGCTCGCACAGCTCGTACTGCAGAAAATATTGCACTATTCCGAAAGTGTGGCTGAAGAGCCGTCCACCTCAACTCGTCGTCGTGCCCAACAATTGCACCTCTCACGCTAGTCGTTGATTTACATTTACACGCTTACAAGGTGCAATTGACTCAAGAACTAAAGCCTCTTGACCCTTTCAAGCGTCGTCAATTGTCAGAATGGTGACAAGAAATTGAAACAGTGGATGATCAATTTTCGAAGAAAATCATCTTCAGTGATGAGCACATTTTCACCTCAGTGGATTCATCAATAAGCAGAATTGCCGCATTTGGGCGAATGCTAATCCAAGAGTGATTGTCGAACAATTGTGATTGCAACCACAAATAGTGACTGTTTGGTGCGGTTTATGGGCTGGCGGCATCATTGGGCGGTATTTTTTCCAAAATGAGGCCGGTCAGGCAGTTACTGTGAATGATGTTCGCTATCGTGAGATGATAACTAACTTTTTATGGCCCGAATTGGAAAATATGGTTGTGGACAATATGTGGTTTCAGCAGGACGGTGCCACTTGCTACACAACCAACAAAACAATGGCTCTTTTGCTGGAAAAATTCAATGGCCGTGTTATCTCACGTGATGGCGACGTCAATTGGCCGCCAGGATCATGTGATTTGACACCGTTGGACTTCTTTCTTTCGGGTTATTTGAAAGAAAAGGTGTACGTCGATAAGCCAGCAACAATTCAATAGCTAAAGGATGAGATAATTCGGCACATTAACGACATAGAACCTCAATTATGCCTCAGCGTCATCGAAAATTTGGACCATCGGATGGAGGTGTGCCGCCGAGTTCACGGCGACCATTTTTTTTTTTTTTGTATAATCTACACACGCTCAAGGGAATATGATTACCCTTTAACTGTTTCAACACAGCGTGAACGTGAAGTTACAGAAGAGAAAGAACGATAGGAATGATGTGTGGCACGATGTTCTGAGACTGAAGGTGGTTGTCTCTGATTTTTTATCTCCAGGGAACTAGCCTCCGGACGCACAGGCAGAAATAAGAAGCATGTTGCTGGCCATTTTTGGTCAGATAGCAGGGCTTCAAAAACAGATAACAGAGCAGGCGAAGAGGGTGGACCATATTTACTCTGTTTTGCCGAGCATTACGCAATTTTTAGGTTACGGGCGCGCTGTGAATGTAAATTCACTGATTAGGATCGAACGTAGAGCAAACCTATTCCAATTGTTGAAAGATCAAAGTCCTGATGTGTTTATGGCTAGTGAAACTAAACTAAGCCAGAAACATAAATTGACACATAATAATTACAATATCGTACGAAGAGATCGGCCCAACTCGACTCAAGGAGGTGGTGTCGTAATCTTTGTACGAAAAGGCATTAGATATAAAGTTTTTCGGCTGCTTGAGGCGTGCATTGTATGCATTCCTCTCCAACAGGGGAAGCGGATGTATAAAGTCGCGACTTACGCTCCGGAATCACCTCAGCCAACTGACTTTTTGACAAGTGCTACAACTGAACTCGGTAGAGAATTACTATCTCAAGGCCGGTGATTTAAATGCCAAACATATAGATTGGGGAAATCAAGTACAAAATCCGAGAGGTAACCATCTATTTACTTGGATGGGTCAATACAATATTGAATATATGATCGACCTTCTAGCTACTGATAGACCATCGTTTCCAAGAAGCGGTGCCTATCTGGATCTATTACTAAAGGACTCTAGACTGACAATTACTAACACTGTGCGTCAACGGACAAGAAACTGTTTACAAACGATAGACTATGACAGCGACCACTGTGGTTTCGCCGCAGTAATACAGTTGACGAACGAGCTAGTAGATTTGGAGGAGTATGTACTGCGCATTCTAACAATTACAGTAAGATGCAATGGCCACGCTTTACCAACGCCTTAGCAAGCGAAATTCGTGATGTACCATAACGCGACAATTGATGTACTATACAGACAAAAAAGTGGACTACTGACAAGACTAAAACGCTTGTACCGACGCACGATTTACTGACTCACACGATTTGGAGATTAGGACACTGAAGTCGGCAATTAAGAACATCAACCAATTGATCAAAGAAAATTATAGATTGTCTATTAATTTGTACTGGAACAATAAAATTAGGGCCGTTAACTCTAGCGACCCGAGTACGTTTCCGCAAATTAACAAAATATTTAGACGAAATGACTTTTGAGTATGAAGAGAGCTCCAGGCTGAACTAAAGCAGAGAATTTCCGTGTCTTATTTCTATGTCCCTTATAATTCGCAGTATTTTATTCGTTTTTCATCCTTGTTGGGCATACTAGTTTAACTCAACCATATGTTGTTAGTATTATGCCTAAACAACATGTAATGAGTAAGCCAGCAACCCATTGATGACAATATAGAATGTTTTTTAATGGAATTAAAGACGACATAGACGACGGCGACGGCAGGGATCGAACCTGTGATATTGAGGTTGGCAGGCGAGCACACAACCATCGCGCCACGGCCAACCCTATTTGGCCGATATTTTGTTCCATACATAATTGAACCATACCAATATTATCATAATAAAAATAAATGACAATAATTTCCTAAATAATTTGTTTTTTATTCAAAATCAACATCGGCCCTTAAAATTTAACCACCCTTTATAATAATGCATGTCCAATAAATCTGATTGAACAACAATTATTTGTATGTATCTAAAATAATAGTCTTTGCTACACCTCCGATGAATAAACACATTCAAAATTAAACAGTTCGCATTATTTCTTAAAAAAAAAAAACTTCTTTTTCTTAACTAAAATAGCTCTTGAAAATTTAACCAAGGATTTTAAATTTTTTATTTCGATAACCAGACCACCCAGAACGTTTTGGCTGACATGTGTGCATAGGTAGTGAATAGACCTTTTGTTTGATGTATGTACATATATCCAGTGGCGTAGATAGCTTTTCGCTATGGGGGGGTGGATCTAGTTCGCTCATTTTTATTCAATGAAATAACAAGACTTCATTGAATTCATTATGTATGCCATACAAAAATTATATTTTTTAAAGATAATATATTATACGCATTAATTTGAATATGAACTAGAATAAATATTCATATACAGTGCCTTGCATAAGTATAACCGCACCTGTAAAAATGCGTTTTGTAGAAAATTAAAATGGGAATGACACTTTACTATTTTTTTTATTGAATGGCATCACTAATCAAGTAAATTGAGAAGAAAAAAAAATTCCTTTATTTTCTCTTTTGGTGTTTAAAAATTAAAAACAGATTTGTATGTATTGCAAAATTATAACCGCACAATGCAAACCTCCCTGAAGCTTCATTCAGTTATGTGCTTTGAAATGACAAACAACAAGGCTGCATGGTACACATTTAAGCGATACGGAAAAGTGCAAAATTCAAGCTTTTCGGTTAAGTGGCCTAAGCATAAGGGCTATTGGTAGGAAAATTTCAAGATCCGATCGTGTCATCCGAAATTTCTTAGAAGATCCAGAATCTCATGGGAAAAAAATAAAACCCGGGCGTCCGCAGAAGCTGACACGTCAAGATAAGAAGCGTTTAATCAATGCTGCATCCGATTCGGTGCATTCTTTGCCGGGAGTTCGTGATGAATTGGGATTAGGAATTTCGGTTTCAACGGTTCTTAGTGCCTTAAAAAGCAGTAAAGCAAAATGATGCCAGCTCCAAATTTGACAACAGTCTACAAAAAAAAAAAGTAAGAATTTGCCCAGCAAAACATGAAACGGAATTGGAAAACCATAAGCTTAGATTATTTTTAGTGGCGAAAAAAAGTTTAATCTTGATGGATCAGGTGGTTTTAACGGATATTGGCACGATCTGAGAAAGGAAAAAAGTTTTTTTCCAAGAGGAACTTTGGCGCTGGCAGTTGTAAGGTTTGGGGGCCTTCTGCGACCGTGGTAAGGTTGCACTTGCCTTCACCTCTGCAAAGATGAACAGTTCAGCTTGCACCCAGGTGCTTCAGGATAATTTGGTACCCTACTTAAGACGATTTCGTCGAGTTCGGCATGTCTTCCAGCATGATAATGCCCCAATTCACGTTAGTCGTCAAAGTTTGCGATGGTACGAATCGGATAACATACATTTTATTGTGTTCCCGGCACGTTCTCCAGATTGTAAGCCTATTGAAAATCTTTGGGGAATTTTGACCCGTAAAATGTATGCCCATAATAGGCAATTATATAGTGTTGCTGAGCTGCGAGAGGCGATTGTGGAAGAATGGAACTGTATAGATTAAATAACCTTGTCAACAGTATGTCAAAAACAATTTTTAGATTGGTTGAAAATAGGGGCAGCAATGTCGTTTACTAATTTAGCCGAAAAAATTTACTTAAAATAGAAAAACAGATAAAAATAAGAAAGCGGTTATACTTTTGCAATACAAAACAATCTGTTTTAATTTTTAACCCCAGAAGAGAAACTAACGGAACTTTTTTTTCTTCTCAACTTACTCGATTAGTGATGCCATTCAATAAAAACTAGTAGGGTGTCATTCCCATTTTAATTTTCTACAAAAAGCATTTTTACAGGTGCGGTTATACTTATGCAAGGCACTGTAGTAAGTAAAATAATATTAATTTAAAAAATAAATCACAAAATAAAATCCAATTTTCTGTTCTTTTTAGATAAAACACTTATAACCTCTTCTCCTATTATAGGTATTTCGTTATGAATAGCTAGAGCAGCCAAACCATTCAAACGATCCTGCAAATAAGTAAACATCCAAAGCTTATCACACTGTTATTAAAATAGACATATTTTTAATAATCTCACTTCGTTGGTCATGATTCTTTGTATTGTTTTTATTCTCTTTACTGACTGGAGAAAGTTCTTTCGGGAGTTGACATTGAAACCGACAGTGTAGCTAATATCTTTAATAAAATATATATAGCTGGATGGAAGCTCTTTATCTTGCACGTTTACGTATTATCAATTGTTGTCAGAGTGCGTTTCTTTAACTTATTTGGTTTATGACTGGTTTTGTTGAACAATTATCGATCCCAATGGGGGGGTAATATCCCCCTGACCCCCCCTATCTACGCCACTGCATATATCTCGATAGGTTTGGTGAACTTTGAAAAAATAATGATTTTTGTAGACAAGTGGTTAGTACATGATTTTCTCAAAAATTAAAAAACTTTGTTTTCGAAATTTGCAAAGATTGGCACGTTCATGGAAAAGTATGTTAGTTCTTATGAAAACGTAGAATTTAGTCTTTGACTATAAATTAACCTTTAGAACACATTATTTTAATAGCAGAACATTAAAGCAAAGACCCGTGAAATGTTGAATTTGAAAGGCTTTGCTAATACCAAAAAGTCACACACACACTATTGACTAAATTTGCATAACATTTATACATTTTCAAACTGCTGCCAAGCCTTGAAGTAAGAGGTATATCTACCCCAGAATTGAAGTTGGCCTAATGTCATTTTCAAAAATTACTTTAGCATCCGCATTTAAATGTACGCTTCATGCAAATAGGGCCATTTCAATAGTTCTTCGTTCTAGTTCTAGTGAGTGCACTTGGCGCACACATCTAATTCAATTGAGGTCCTCAAAGGGCAAACAAAAACAAAAAACATTCAAACAGAAATCCGCAGGAGGCGGCTTCCTTTATTTCCATTTAATTCACTCACCCAAAAAATAACCATTAAAACTGTGTATAATCTTCAAAAGGATATGGTTAAGTTTGCATACACACACATAGATGGATGGATAGATAGCTATGATGGTGCACACATGAACCCATCTAAAAATTGATTAATAGAAAATTGAGTGGCTATATCAGCCGTTGCTCTATATAAAGGAAATCACCCATTCAACTACGATACTACTAAACTACTGACGGCATAATTTATGGATGAAACGTTTTTGACCCAAAACTACACACAATTCAAATAACGAAGGACCTAATACTCTCGCTCGGACCCATCATGTTTTGTATTGAAACGGATATGGAAGTGGATTAAGCTATTCCCGTTCCAGTGTCATTTCCGTCACTGTCACCATCCTCATCCTCATCGTGGGAAAAAGCTTTTTATCAGATTTGAATAAATCGCTCCAAAGAGAACTGTGTCCATCAAAAACACCCACCAACACACACACTATGTAGATATTGAGACCCATGCTTGGTGAATGTCCTTTGTGAATTTGTCGGGCGTGAATTTCAATAATACCGCTGTGAATTGCTGAACACCCGTAAGGGTATCCAAACAACATTAACAATGCCGGGGAATGGACTAAAATTCTATGGCAATAGCAATGCGATTGAAAATTCAACAAAAAAAACTCAATCCCCGAATCTCGAACACTAAGTGAATTTTCCAAATCAAACAGTGGAAGAATACGGAGACTGACACAGATGATGGGATAAGAGTAGTAGCTTTGCTTAAGTTCCGTCCACTTTTAATATGATGATGACAATGGGAATGGAATTGAATTTTCTAAGGAGTCTAAAAATAGACAAGTTGTCCTAGAAAAAGGATTACAAAAAAGTCACTTGGATGTTGGGTGATTTTTTTGTGTCTTTTTTTTCGAATGAATTTTAGAGATCACAAGTCTTGAGGATACACAAATTCTCTCATAAATTATCCTACATTGAATTTGGTCTGTGAAATTAAGGGTTTTTCCAATAAGAACGGGTGTTAAGATGTTAAAATTAAATAAAACAAGTTACATATGTGTGGTAACCCCTGGGGTAATGGTTTCAGTGTCACAATTCTCAACCGATGCCAAGTAGTAAAAAAAAATATTTTTGCAAGGGTACTTCCTCGTGCAGGGAAGTGGAAATTCTGAAAGAGTTAAATATCTTATTGTGAAAAGAGCTTCTCATCAAAGCCATTCGGATTCTATTGAAAAAATGGAGGTATCCTGAATTCGTGCTGACAAAAGGCACACGGGAATGATTGGGAGTTGTAAGTCACTTCAGGTTTTCTAGAAGCCATTTTATATGATATTTTTTTCGTCTTGTATTTTGAAAACAGAAGCACTATTCGAAAATCCTTTGGTAAAATTAATATTGAAACTAAATAGTTGTTTAAACGAATAAGCCAGAAGGTTAAGATCTCTTCAGTTAAACTCTTGTTCAAATCAAAAGGTGTTTTGTTCTTCCCTGGTGCTTTGTTTAAAATTGACTTCGCTTCTTTGACTTCATCCAACTTTGTATGTCAAAGTCTCGATATTCATTTATATCAAAAGGATTGCAATTTTTTACTCCTAGTCTTTTGTATACTTAACTAAAAAAAATATAGCTATAATGTCAAACGAATAAACAACGTGCTCCGTGTGCTCCGCCGAATTTTCTAATTTTTCTTGATTTATTTCGCTAAAAGTTATTGAAATTATTAAAACCTTTCGAATAAAGTACTGTTTATAGAAAAAGTTAAAATAAATAACATCTAATAATTGAGCCAATTTTGCTTAACAATCATTTTATTATTATACCTCCATGAATATAATTTTATTATCTCAACAAGTGCATTTAAATACTCTCGTATAAATCTCCCAGTACTCTCTTTAAATTACATACAGACATGCTGTATTTTTCAATCTCTCAATTGTGGCCCCTGCAGTGTAGTGCCTGTGCCGGTAAATTTCCGTTAATAAATTTATAATAAAAAGATCTCATCTCTCTTTCGGGCAAAAATTTTTTTAAATTGTTAATATCGATGTATCCATTAAATCTATATTCTGTGAATCTGACATGACAAGTTACATTTCTCTTGCCGACAATGTCCAAAAGGAATCTTCTAATGATCTTGTCACTGAAAAAGTATTACTGGAGCAAGATGTCATCTTTACGAAAGAAAGTAGAAATCTAAAAGAACTGTCTGGTGCTAAATTAAAGACACCAAAGAACTTATCATACAAAAATCTACACTTGGAGTTAGAGTTAGCAACACAAAACGTACAACACGCCGTGGAATTTGTTGATTTATCTTACCTAACAATAATTATGTTTTTCTGTATTATTTTGTACGCATTGTTAATTTCATTATTTTTTCTTTTATTAGTAAAATAAAATGAATTCTTACTTTTCTTTTCTTTCTAAAAAAAGGCGAGCATATATTTTGCCATTTATGAATTAAAAACTATTATAAATAATTAATAATCAAATTGAATATCAATTTTTTTCAAGTTATATAAACAGTTTTTTGGCTACTAAATAAAACTTTTCTTATAGTATTTCATTCTAACTTAATTATATATAAATTCTTTTTATTAAATATCTTTCATATACATAATAACCTTTTATTTAAACACTATAAAATGGATAATTCAATTATGGGAGCACAGTCAAGTGATTCCAATTATCTCAGAGACAGGCTTAAAAATCGCAAAATTTTTTTCAATATTGGTCATTTTAACTGCCAAAGTTTTTGTCTAAACAATAAAAGTTCCAAGTTTAATGAAGTTAAATCCATCCTTAGTGGCCACTATTTAGACTTAATTGGTGTCTCTGAAACATGGCTAAAAAGCTATCACAGCGATATGGCTGTAGATGTTCCTGGCTATAAAGTTTATAGAATGGACAGACCGCGAGCTAGGGGTGGTGGTGTTGCACTGTACATCGACAAACAAATTCGACCCTCGAAAATATTGAAAGGTTCTGAACCTGGTATCGAGCTTATATTCGCGGAAATCTCATCTGGTCATAATAAAATTCTAGTGGGTGTTATCTATTTTCAATTCAATTCAAAGATCCGTTCTGGATACCGGGTATCTCTAAATATGCTTTTACGAGTATATTTGATTCTCTTGATATAATTCCTGAAATAGTTGACCTTGAAATTAAAATAAGGGATTTCAGAGCAATACATTTTGATCAATTATGGAGCAGCTTCTCGCGGATTAATTTTGATATCCTGTACAGTACAAATGATTCAAATTGTCAAGTTAATTTCTTAAATGCTCAATTAAAACATTTGTGTGATGTTTATGTGCCTCTTAAAATTCTTAAACCTAGCAAAAAAGTAAATCCTCTTACTTCTCCTCGTGTGACCAGGGCTATTTATTTAAGGGATCTGTCTTTTAGGGCATATTGAAGCAGTGCCTCTGAAAACACCTGGAAAACATATTGAAAGTACAGAAATAAGGTTAAAAGTGAAATTAAGGCATTGAAAATGGAATATGGTATTCATAAATTTGAGGGTATTCAATCCAGCAAAGATCTCTGGAAAAAAATTTACGCTATTGGTCTAAGTAATAAAAAATCGGACTATGGAACTTTTGATCTGTCGATTTTAAATGCACATTTCTCGCAAAATCAAAGCCACCCAGGTAGTGTCAGTGATAATGAATTTGTTCCCGAAATCGAAAATGCGTTTTCTTTTCGTTGCATTTCTCTTACGGAGCTTCACAATGTATTGTTCTCTATTAAATCGAATGCTATTGGTTTTGATGAAATTCCAATTTAATTCATCAAGATACTTTTTCCTTTATTATCTTACCATTTATTACGTGTAGTAAATACAGTCCTCAGTACTTCTTCATATACTCAAGCTTGGAAAGTTGCCAAAATCATACCAATTGGTAAAAAATCTAACCCTCAAGAACCTTCAGATTTAAGACCCATTAGCCTGCTACCGGCTACTTCGAAAATCTTGGAAATTTTGATGAAAAGCCAAATCAATGATTTTATTACTAGTAAGAAGTTATTATTTTGCAACCAATCTGGCTTTCGAAAGAACCATAATACAACTTCAACCTTAATTGATCTAACCGACACAATCAAGATGAACATGGATCGCAATTATGTTTCCTTATTATTGCTTTTGGATTTCAGCAAGGCCTTTGATAGCGTTAACCATGGTCGTCTTTGTTACAAACTTAAAAGATATTTTTCTTTCTCTAATAGTGCATGTAATCTTATATTGTCATACCTATCGCAGCGCTTTCAATATGTCTGTATTGAAGAAAATAAATCTGATTTTATCGAAATCATTTCTGGAGTCCCTCAAGGATCTATATTAGGACCAATTCTGTTTTCTTTATTTATAAATGACCTCCACAATGCATCGTCTTTTTCACTTGTCATCTTTTTGCTGACGATGTGCAGTTACTCTTTTCTTGTCCAATAATTGAAGTTTCCTCCTTCATCACATCCGTTAATGCTGACCTTCTTTCTGTTAATTCATGGGCTTCACTTAATAACTTGAAATTGAATCCGGATAAATTGCAGGCAATAGCGTTTTATTTTCGGCCAGTTAATAATATTTTGGATCCGGTTGTGTTAAATAATGTTATTATCCCATACCAAAGTAAGGTTAAAAGTTTGGGTTTTATACCTGATGAAACTTTATCTTGGGAAGCTCATGTAAATAGTGTTATAAGTCGGATCAATTTTATCTTTAATATAAATGACTATTTGCCGCTCCATATAAAAATTAAGCTTGCCAAGACTCTTCTGCTGCCTCACTTTTTGTATGGTGCTGAAATGTTTTCTGGCGCTCCTGGTATAGTGTTTCAAGATTGAGGGTATGTTTTAACGATGTGGTCAGATTTATTTATTCAATAAAGAGGAGAGATCACATTTCTGGTTTTGTTAAATCTTTTCTGGGGATGTCGTTTCCAGCCCTATTAGAGCTAAGAGTTCTTACAACTTTCCATAAAATAATTTTTAAGTCGATTCCAGAGTACCTTTTCAGAAAAATTGTGTTTTTAAGGAATACAAATTCTTCAAATAGGATTTCTATTCCCAGACATAGAAGTACTAGTGCTTTATCGTCGTTTTTAATTCGGGGAAGTAAACTTTGCAACGGACTTTCGAGACAAGTGCGATCTACACACAATTTTCATAAGTTCAAGTGTTTAATATCTGCTTCTCTGATTTAGTTTGAAGTCACATAAAATATTTGTTGTGCCTAAATGTTTATGTTTATGTTTATTTAAATAAGTTTACTAATAAGTTTAAGTATTGACTTACTATAATTTAAATTTCTAATTGATATTCTCTTAATTTTGCTGTAAATTAACAAAAATTATCTTATCGTTTGTTCATTAATTTTGCATTATTTTTTCATTTTTTTCATGTAACCAAGCATATAAATAAGGGACAATGTCCTACAACATGTAATATGAGAAACAAATAAATAAATAAATAAATAACTTAGAAGTTTGCATAAATGCTCCTAAATTAAACTTTACTTCAAATAAGTAGAAATTTGTTATCTTTCGATTATATTTTTTTGAAAATATTCGTTTTGAATTTTCGAAATAAGTTGTGCAGCCTGAATGCCTTCTCTCACACATTTTCAAATTTATTATTTAAACAATTGTTTCTGGGTATGAAATGTCTTCTTTGATTATTTTTCGGGCAGCCTTATCAAAAATTTCACCAAGGAAATTCAACTCAATGTGATCTTCAAGAATTTTTAAAAGAAGAAATAATTGAAAATATTTTTAGGAGAAGAGGAAGTACCAGGGCCGGATCTACCTAAGGGCTGTATGGGCTGCAGCCCAGGGCCCCGAGGCCACAAGGGGCCCCCAGACCCCGCTGAAAACAATAGGCGATAATTTGAATTAAACAAAAATCTAAAATTAAAAAACCTACCATAAGGTTGGCAATGGCAACCCTGAGATCAATCAACTAATGTATAGTCCCCGGCAAGCTAGATGGAACTATTTTAGAGAGAGAGAGAAAATTCGCGCGTCGCTTTTACCTGGAAAAAGCGCTGCGCGAACTTTCTCTCTCTCCCTAAAATCGTGCTAAGTTTGATGCCGAATAGTGTATGTGAGGGATGGAAAATGAAATTTTTCAATTGAGCTGAAATCTGGAATAAAATTGTACGGAAATGATGTCAATTGTACCGAAAACGAATTTTGTATGAAAAAAAAGCAAAATCAATAACTCAACTATTTAAAAGTTTTCCAAAGTATTTTATTTAAAAAAACCAAATTAGAAATCATCAGTTTGTGTTCTTATAAAAAATATAAATATATGTATATAAATAGCTGCACAGACAAAAATAATACTCGTATCTTTATTTTAAAACTACAGTAGACTCTCGTTAACTTGAACATACGATAATTTGAACATTCCAATAACTTGAACAAATTTTTTTTCCCTTTACGCATTCTATACCTTGAACGGACTATTTTTAAGACTCAATACCTTGAATTTTTTCCCTAAGGCTAGGCGCACACATTAAATTTTTAGTTTCGCAACTGTTTAGTTGCTAAAATGAAACATATGGGCTTATATGGGACACCGCGCACTTAGAGCAACTCGATTCTCGAAACTAAAAAGTTTGTGTTTTGACACAAACTAAACGATTGCCTCGCATCAGTTGAGCTGTTTTTTATAGGTGCAAGAGAGAAAAGAGTGCGAGCGTGAGTAAAGAGTTGCCAGTGTGAGGTTCTCTTTCAACTGGTGATTAAACTGTTTGATTTCGATCACAGTTGCCAGTGCGCGACTAGCCTATAAGTACTCTATAAGTTGAACAAGTAAAATTTATGCGAACTCTGTAACTTGAACGAAGTTTAATATTGAATTTCTTAAATTTTTGAATTTTTGCAAGGTACCTGGGATGTTGGTACAGAATACAAACGGTTTTTGTAAAGGGGAATCCCAGGAAATTTCCTTAGTATTTTCGTATAAGGTTTTATTCTTCATAATCGGTGAATTTTTGAATTTCATTTGAACACGTGCGTATTTAGGAATCGAAAAACGTTTCAATTAAAATTATTTGTTAATAAATCATCATTTATGTTTTAAAATCATTAAAATGAATCATTATTAAATAAAAACAACAATTTTTTAGCTTGATCCAGTAACTTGCACAATCCTATAACTTGAACATTCCTGGTTTCGTCCGTGTTCAAGTTAACGAGCGTCCACTGTATATGCATAACTACGAGTATTGTATTGTATTGTAATGACGAAACTAAATCTTTTACTTGTCCATTTTTGCGGCACCAGCTTATACAAAAACAAATTAAATATAAAACTAAAATTCAGAAATTAAATATCTTAAAAATGCACAGACGAAAAACTGCAATCACAAATTAGATCCACAAGTTTACAGTTTAGTGTTTAGTAAACAAAACGATGCGCTGTCTGAAAAAAAGCTGATCGATAAGGAGACAGAAAAGCAAGACGCCATCAAGAAGGGAAAAGAAAACTTTAATTAAGGCTTCGTCGTAGTATTTAGTGGAAAGTCGCGTTCATGTTTATAGAGCTTATGTAAGATCGAGAAAACTAAGATTTTATATGCACCCCATTAATGGTGAAATAAAAAATTATGTTTAATCTTTGCAGACATTTATACTGATTTTGGCAATAATGTCGTGTGTCAATAGAATCTTTTGATTTTCTGTTTGAAAACGTTCGGCCAAGATTAACAAAACAAAGAAAACGAATTAGTGCAGGAAAGCGGCTAATTTTATTACTAATGTGAGTTTTTTACTTTTTTGTTCTTAATTTTTATTTTTAGTTTTGCCAAAATAACATTCTGAAAGTCACTTTTTATCTCTAGTTTTTCGAATCCGTTAAATTTTGCCTTAATGGCAAGACTTTTTAAAAATTGTATTTTATTGCAGAGCGACTTCGCTGTCGCTTAGGGCTTATGTGGCCACCGCCACACTATTTCATAATGTCGCCGTTTGCACAACTAATTCTTGCGTAGATTTAAGTAACATTTATGTTTTTTTTTGTGCAATAAAGAATATAATAATAATAATATATCATTATAGACACAGTTTTTTTGACATGGCTATTAGTTGAGTACTTAGGTAGGCCACTAAATAGTTTCAGCCCAGGGCCCCACAAATTCACGATCCGCCTCTGGGAAGTACAATCGTAAATGGGCACAACAATTTAAGCTCATGAAATTGAACACAAGAAAATCATCATACATTTTTTCATAGAATCAACACTTTCAAAGATGTCAGCTGAAATTTATGTATCAATCCAAAATGTGCCTATATGTCCCTATTGCTTATGGGCAGCTACTATTACAGTCAAACTAAGTTTTGACATCACAAACATTTCATAAACGACCGAAGTTAAAATTTTAATGTTGCTCAATGCTTAAAAAATCCTCCCGGTGATTTCACGCTATTTTGATGACACGTTTTTTACAATTGTTTTTCAATTCCTCTTGGAAAAAAGTGCAAGCCCAAGAAATATTTTACCCTAAATTTTGAACATTTGTTGTTACCGGTCCTACGTAAGTACTCGTAAGTGCGTTGCTCTGTCACGCAGGAGGGTGGGTTCAATTCACAGCAGCTGTCACCTGAATACAAAACATGTTCTGCCACAGTGCGGATGGAGATATTTTCGAAAGCAAGGCTCATAGGGGGTAGGGGGTTTCAGTTTCAAAACTGCATAGAGAAAGAACATAACTTTCCATGGATGTCCCAATCTTTGCAAACTTCCACAACGAAGTTTTTTTTAAATTTTTGAGAAAATCGTGGACTAACCAATTGTCTACAAAAACCATTATTTTTTCAAAGTTCACCAAACCCATCGAGATATACATCAAACAGTCTATTCAATACCTATGCACAGATGTGGGGCTTGTTATCGAAATATGGGGAAAATGGTAAATCAAAGTGATTTTTAAGATTTTCGACGCCCAACTACCTATGTTTTTGGGTGCCGATATTTCCGAAACCAGGCTTTGTAAGAGGTCAACTTTGCAAGTTTTATTCGCGGGTGAGAAATAATTTTTGGTGAATAATAAGATTAGGAGAGGAAGAATATTTATTGGACAGGATTTTTGAACAAAAAAAAGATAAGTTCTCTAATTTTCTGTTTGACTTCTGTTCTGTTAAAAATTCCGAAAAAGCGGAACTCTCGAACAGTTTTAGTAATATTTTGTTCAATCGGGATATAAACGTATTTTATTTTCATATTTGAAAAGACAATGGGTTTTCACCCTATATCTATATTTCCCCATCGAAAATAAATAATTTTAACTCCCCATTCGGAATAATACATTTTGTTTCTTTTGCTAAAATATTGCTTTCATCGTCTATTTGTAATTTCGTTTATCAAACAAAAATTTTCTGGCGCCCCTTATTTTTCTTTCAGAAACGACGTCCCTGTGGCAATCAGATATTTTAATGTGATCTTCCAATCGATCGATAAACCTTTAATCGAATCAATTAAACTGATTGTTGGAACCCACCCCTTAAGGTGAGCTAGTGATTTTAGTAGCATCCAAGGCGCTATCTCAAGCAACAATATATTATACTTCTATGGCGAATGGCTTCTGAAGATGGATATAACAACTTTTAACTAAATTAGATTCAAGAGATATTAACAGCGTTTATTAATTGGGGTGTTCTACTTCGAATCATCATTTGCTTAAAGGTAGGGCCTTGTCAACACACCCGTACATTTTTTTCTTCGCAAAAAAAATCTACATCTCATATAAAATTTGTATACCACTCCACTATATACCTTGAACTTTATATATCGCCAATATGAAGGGTATAAAGGGTATATGTATGTCTGAAAGTATTCTTAGTTTCTAAAGTATTCTTTCGAAAACAAAAACATGGCAGCCACTTGATACTGAAACTTCCAGACATTTTTTTTTGTTGAGTTGTTTCATTTATCAAAACAATCTTGTTCTTTTATGCACAAGTTCCCCTTGTTGGCATTCGGCTTCAAATTCATCTGCCTTGAAGCAATGCGGTTAATTAATACGTGAAGACCTTGTGTACACCTAAAGAGAAAAGAAGCAATTCCCGAAATAATTTAATTACCATCAACAGTCGAGTCGACCATCAGCACTAGACTCTCGACTCTCTGGTCTGCATCAGCAATTCATGTAGATGTGTTTGTGTGTGTGTGTGTGTGTGTATGTGCTAAGGTGAATATATTAAAATTCTCATCACACACCAACTGAAGCTGCAATATCCTGCTGCATGAAAAATCATCCTTAAAATTTTGCTTCCAGGTATAACAAGAGGCACAAGCGAAAGGGAAGCTGGAAAAAAAAATTCTTAACATCATAATCACCGTCAAAGTCCTTATACGATACAAGTTTGTTTCGTGCTTAATATAGTTCAGAAATTTTGTCTGGAAAGGGAGTTGGAGCTGAAACCGCTAGAACCTTAAAATTGCATACAGGGTGTGTGGGAAAGTAAAATTAAACTTTATTCGCCGTAATAGGTTAAATAATGAATGAGGCCTTAAAATGCTCGTTTTAGTAAATATTTACATATGTATTTACTAATTAACTTCTTCGATAGCTAAATTTCTAATAAGCTTCATTTATTGGAATAATCCTGCAAACACTGTTTACTCCAGCATTATATGTATGTATGTGATCCTATCACTACAATCATCAAACTTTCACTACTCCTGGACTATAGCCCAACAACAGATTCCTTTCATCTTGGTGCGAGGTGTGATGATTAAGGGACTGAGCTTCGCTAAGTATATATTTGAAATCCAAGTAGCTAGTTGTTGGTCTACTGACTTAACTTAGACTTTTCAGAGGAAGAACTATTTTGTTGTAAGTTGGTTTCCTCAGTGGCTCTATTTTCGTTGTGTAATATTAATATCTTCTTCTTTGATCAGTCCAGTCACACAAATCAGATGAAACTTATAACGTTTGGAAAGCGGTACCGATTGAATAAGTTCACTTCATATTGGAGTTGTTAAGGAAATACGATCAGCCAAATCTCTCAAGGATTGGACCATTGGATCAGGATATTGATGGTAACACCTTCAATAAAACATTTGTTTCTGTTCCACTAGCACGAGTCCGATTGCTCATCAATCAGAACAACGGTGATTTTCGTGATTTTGGATTTTCCAGAATAGATAGCGGCCAAGTTGTCGAAAGTTTGATGTCTATAAAGTCAAAGGCAACCTGACTAGATAATATCCAATTGTGTGTTGCCTTACATAACTTTCGCTTTTAATAGCATATTGATTTCTGGAGTTTATCCGGATATATGGAAGGTGGTAAAAATCAACCATTTCTCAAAAATTCAAAAGGAGATGATCTACGACCTATATCCGTATTGATGCCCGCTTTGTCTAAAGTCTTTGAAAGGGTACTACAAAAACAAATCAATATTTATATCACGACCAACTTAATGCTTACCTCAAAACAACGGTTTTCGTAGGGAGCACAATTGCATCACAGCACTATTAAAAGTTAGGTACTAATGATTTAAGGCAAGCACTGGATAAAGATGAGGTATAGTTTTTTTTGGTTTTGCTCGATTTCTCGAAGACTCTTGATGCCATTAATAATAATTACGTTAATTTATGTAATAAAATTATGAAAAACTTTAATTTCTCATCTGGAATAACCAAATTATTTTTTTCTAACTTGTCGAATAGAGAGCAAGCAGTTCAAATTCGAGACAGTCTATCAAATTTTCTGCCGAATATTACTGGTGTTCCTCAGGGTTTCATTTTTGGCCCTTTGTTATTTTCAGTTTAAGTAAATGAACTTTCATCCTTGCTTTGCAAGTAACACTGATAACTTTTCAGGCCATGTAAAAAATTTCAGCTATTTTCGAGCGCAAATTATTTAAAACTATTTTTTCAATAAAATTTCAGCAATCTTTGAGGGCAAAAGACAATAGTTCTATTTTTTTTTTAAACTGTAAGAGCTTAGAAATGAACTTTCAGTTTGTTTTAAAACCTGTAAACTTATAAATTTAAGAGTATTGTAAAGAAAACAGCTAAATTGAGGGTAAATTAAACTTTGACCTTGAATAACTTTTGACTGAGTTGATTTATCGAAAAATGACATATAACTTTTTTTGTAGAGCGTTCAATTTTCTACAAAATACATAAAGGGTATTGCAATGCAATTTATCGTTCATGAGTTATAAAAATTAGAAGAAAAAAAAATTATTTTCCTGTGTTATTCTTATGGGAAATCGAAAAGTGCGATGCGGACAACCTAAATCTTAATATTAAGGGCTCATATTTTCAGAGGCCTATTTTGGCATGCAAACGAAACTTTTGAGCGTGGTTCCGAGAAAAAATAATTTTTTTTTTTTTTTTTGAAACGCTCTAATATCCATGTGGTTAATTGGTCTGTCTGGTCATACCAAGAAAGTCACTTGACCTTGCTTATTTCCCATCGATTGTTTTGAGCAAAGCTCCAATGGAATACGTTGAAACGGAAACAAAATCTCTGCCTGAACTTCCATCTGTGACATACATTGGTGAGCAGTAGACCTTTTGTCTCGCTTGTTTATGCTTTTGCATCTTTTCGTGAACCGCCTGTCACGCGATTATACTTTCAAAACGTTTATTTTGATTTTCCGAGACGCTTTAAGAGCAGGCCTCTGGCTTCGGTTGTTCGGTTTGAAATATTTCGAGAACCAGACCTTGCAGAAAATTCTGGTTTTCACCTGTGGATAGCTGTGGAAAATTTAACAAGTGATTTTGAAAAGCGGAGCAGTTGATGCTCGAAAATCCATTAAATCACTTTGGACCGGCATATTTCGAGAACCAGACCACTCGGAACCTTTTCGTTGGGATGTGTATATAGGAATTGAAAAGGCCTTTCATTCGATGTATGTCTTAATGCGTTTGGGGAACTTTGAAAGTTTGGTGATATTTCTAGACTAGTGGTAAGTCCACGATTTTTTCAAAATTCTCGAAAATTCAGTAAAATCACTTTGGTTTGACATATTTCGAGAACCAGACATCGCAGAAAATTCTGGTTTTCACCTGTGGATAGCTGCGGAAAATGTAACTGGTATCTTGAAAACCAGAACCTCTTACAAGGCTTGGTTTCGGAAATAGCGCCAAGCAAAGACATTATTAGGAAGTTGATGATCGAAAATCCATTAAATGACTTTGGACCAGCATATTTCGATAACCAGACCACTCAGAACCTTTTCGTTTGGTTGAGTATATAGGAGTTGAAAAGACCTTTCATTCGTTGTTTGTCTTGATGCGTTTGGGGAACTTTGAAAATTTTGTAATTTTTTAAGACAAGTGGTTAGTCCATGATTTTTTCAAAATTCTCGAAAATTCAGTAAAATCACTTTGGTTTGAAATATTTCGAGAACCAGACCTTGCAGAAAATTCTGGTTTTCACCTGCGGATAGCTGTGGAAAATTTAACTGGGATTTTGAAAACCGGAGCCTCTTTCAAGGCTTGGTTTCGGAAATAGAGCCAACCAAAAACATTATTAGGTAGTTGATGCCCGAAAATCCATTAAATGACTTTGGACCGGCATTTTTCGAGAACCAGACCACTCAGAACCTTTTCGTTTGGATGTGTATATAGGAATTGAAAAGTGCGTCTCCACTTAGCCGTTCGAATTCGATAGAAAATTTAATATCCCATTCATTCCTGTCGACAACATGCACATGCACGCATCAATAGTTGACAGTTGAACTTCACAAAACACTGCTTATCCACTAGCTCTTGCTTATTAGCTTGTATCGGAATAATCCTATTTAATTCCCCCAACCATCCACTTTTCAGTAATTGTGCCCAACCAGACCCGCGGTTTCCGATTCAACCGAATTTTTACAGCAAACAACACCTTCGTTTCCATTTTGCTTATAACTGACATTGACTACGCCATATACCTTCATGGTTATTAAATCTCTCAGTTGAATCCCCTTTAGAATTTAGGTATAGTAGCTACAGTCAAACAGGGCAAATTAACCTCTTATAATCCCCGCCCTCCATCAACTCTGTGTTGGGGGGATTAATTCTGAATCATTAATTAATCCACAGTCAAAATAAGGACGAAGGACCTTAAACGCACTAGGCCATTTAATTTGCATCGCTAATCGTTACTAGAAATATCATCCTGATTGATGCCTTAGTAATCCAGCAATATAGTGGGGGAGAGGGGAAAACCCACCCACCACCATTGTCGCTCCGCCAACCCTCTTGTCTCATTGATTCGTTGTCTCGGAAATGGTTAAACATTTCTATTTAAGTCTTACAATAAGTCAAGTACAACTGTTTTGGTGGAGAAATCATATTTTGGTGGAGAATTTAATTCAAAAAGGACACAAACAAATTTGTGTGTCCCTAAATGAGGATGAAAAAAAAAATTCTTAAAAAGTTAGCTGACACTTTGGGGCATATTTTTCTATAAATCCCATGCTTGGATTTTCTTTCATTTTCAAGACTTTACTTTCACAACACTTGCATACGGATTCCCTGATGTCCTCGAAAGCAGCAGCAATGCAAATTTTGCTCCCATCGTTACTCGTCGTCGTCGTTATCGTCATCGTCGTGCAGTTTTCAAGAAGGACTCTGTGGCATAACTATGTACACAGTTTGGACTGGAGAGAGAAAGTAGCATTATGACATTGTCCTTTGATAAATGATCACAATTTTTCCATTTTATTTTCACTATTTTTGGTCCTTGTGATTTTTTTATTTTTTTTTATAATTTGGTATACCTATACGTGTGTATGTTTTTTTTTTCTTTTGTGTTTGCCCCTTTTTGGCATATCTATTCCAATTTGAATCTCTGTCATGATAGTGTGTGTTCGTTGTTCGTCTTTTGCAGATAATTCTTGTCCTGTCACTGTGATCTGCGCCAGGGTCTGCATTATCTCCAGGAAATGGTCGGTGTTTTTTTTTAGCAATTTTTCTGTTTTAGTGTATTTTTTTTTTTAAGGAAAAAACGTAGAGCCAAGAAAGGAAGAACGAACAAAGGAGATTGGGTGAATAATTCATGTAAGGTGGGCTGTTTTTGCAGGTGCGTCTTGTGTCTCGAGTGAAGGGATTTTCGTTTTTCCTTTTTTTGGCTACAGGATATTTTTTTTTCTTGTAGGTAGGTATAGTCTTTTGGAACAGTTTGTCAGACAGGATTATGGTAATTTTGTGTTTTCATCGTTTCATTCTTGAAGATGCGTTTTCAAGATGAAATCTGGGTGCCTAATGAAGAGGACCAAATCGAGGTAATACATAAATTACATTGCTTGTCGGTATTACCGTTTTTTCCTTCGTTTATTTGGGTTGAACAAGATAAATTGGGTTTGATTTGATGGGTAGAGAGAAATAAACAAAAAAGTAATAAAATCCATTTAAAGTGAGCAGACCAATAGATTGAAGCTTATAGTCTTGTGACAACCTGAACCTATGTATAATTTATAGGAAAATGGCAGATGGTTTTATTCATGATGTACCTAACAAAAAGCATCATAAGAGATAGGAAAAAAAATTTTACAGCTTCTTTGGTAGAAATATCAATTAGGAAATGCTACTGACACAATCTTTCCAGCATCAATCAGATCAACCGGTTTAATACTTAGGTAGGTACTTGCTGTTTTTTGTCTTACAACAGCAAGAGAATTTTGTATAGTTGCGATCCGTCTTTGAAAAACACTCCCAGCTCCTACTCCTCTAGGATTAAGACTTGTGTTACAGTGTTAGTCACTATGTAAACAGACTTCGGAATATCAAACCCACGTTATCATATGTGGCCGTAATGCTCATATACATATATATAGGTAGGAGGTATATATAATGGGACGTTAAATTTTAGAAGTTTTGTTTTGCTTACTTAAAGCAGGCTTAATAGATAACAACGACGACAAACCGGACAAAACTGAAATAAATTCACAGTTGTCAACAAAAATGTATAGATACTAAAGGGGTGTTGAAGCCACCATCAACTAAATTTACGTTTTTATAATGTTCAAGCTGTTAAAAAAATCTCAAAACATTGCAAACATTTTAGACACATTTATGTTACAACGCACGGGCCGGGGGCAGTAAGACTACTTTGTGAAGGGAATACGGTGAGATTTACATTCCAGTTAAAGAGAATCTTCCCACAAGGACCGTTTGGCAATACCAGAAAGCCATCTGGGACGGTCTGAATAACGCTCTGATATGAACACATAAATGAATTTTCTTGGAATACATCCTTTTATCCCTAACAGATTTGAGAATGTAGATCGTAAAGAAAAGTCTTGATTCGATATAAGTTGTAGACAAGCTATCAGGTTGAGAGAAATAAGTTTCCGCTGTTATAAAGCCAACCCAACTGAGGAGTTTGGGAAAATTTTAAGCAAGTCCGAAACCATTGCAAGCTGTTATAAAATGAAACAAATTCTTACATGATCATAAATTGGGGCAATAATCCTGCAATGTCCCAAAGGCAGTAAAATATCTGGTCATTTGTCAAGAACGTAAAAAATTCGATTTCATCTTCGGTTCCAATGCTCATCTACAATGACGACCCGATAACTAGCTACTTAGATAAAGTAAATGTAGTTAAAGCAAAGATCGAAAGCTTCTTAATGACCGGCAATACGACTTTCGCAGCAATCTTTCCACTGGTGACCTTATATTCTTTGGATTAAAAAATTACCTTCTAGATTCTTCAATACATGTTCTATCGGCTGGTTCCAAGTCTGATCTTCACAAAATAAATGCTGGTTTTCACCAGGCCTCCCTTTTGTCTCCGACTCTCTTCCTCATCATCATATAATAAAACGGCGAACATGTTTTTTGTGGTACACTTTTCGCGGCCCACAAAAACCGAAGGAGCACAAATTACATATTAAACGAAAGCATTTTTTGCATAGATGTGCAGAATGCCAAAATTATTCAAATATATCTACTACACAGAAATTGTTTAAACCAATAAATAAAAATTGCAAAAAAATGCCCGGAAAACAAAAACAATTAGAAATGTCAAATCGACTACCGACATCTGTTGTTAAATAGAGCATACATTTACACTATACCGTCATACAGTTTAAGTTTAGTAAAAGTTAGAACTATTTTAACTTTAGCTTTTGTTGTTGTTTGGATAAATACACATTTTGTTCACTTTTCACCCTTTGAAGTTGAATGTAGTTAAGTCTTTAAGTATTAACTACATCTATCGGGCAATTTCTGTGTTAGTGTTTTCAAACAGTGAAAACGTGAAATTTAGAACCATTTCAACTTTTACTTTTTGTGTTTTTCGAGATGGAAGATAGAAATTTGAAATTAGTTGGAAAAAGAGAGCATGTAGTTCTAGCTTTATTCCATGAGTTACTGTTTTCAAATCTTCCCTGAAAATAAAATATCCCCCTGGTTTGACAAGAATGCGTTAATATTCTCAAATACGTTAACAAACAAAATATCGAATTCGAATAAGAGCTGAGTAAATCGTTCATTTCAAATGATTGAATCGTTCAACAATCGATTACGAAAATGATCCGATCATTTCAACCAACCGATCATTCGATAATTTTCATTTCACTGAAATAATTCAATACTGTTCCTATTCGATTTTAATTTCGATTTCGATGATACGATTGGCTTAGGCTAGTCGCGCACTGGCAACTGTGATCGAAATCAAATAGTTTAATCACCAGTTGAAAGAGAACCGCGCACTGGCAACTCTTTACTCACGCTCAGACTCTTTTCTCTCTTGCGCTTATAAAAAACAGCTCAACTGTTGCGAATGCAATCATTTAGTTTGTGTCAAAACACAAACTTTTTAGTTGCTCGAATCGAGTTTCATTTTAGCAACTAAACAGTTGCGAATCTAAAAGTTGAATGTGCGCGCCTGGCCTTATGGCTTTGATAGTTCTCACAAAATGCTTTATTATTGTAAGCCATAAATTGCCAAATAACAGCGAATGATGGCTACTTTGTACATGGAATAAAAAGTGTCAAAAAAGTTTTCGGCTGACTGAATTTGTCATCTATTCGTCAAGTCATAAACTGTCAAATTCCATGAAAGGATGGCTACGATGTCGATGGATTAAGAAACGTCCAAAAATCCACATTAAACATACCGGATCCTGATACATCAAATAACATCAGTTCAAACCAACAATTGTTTTTACGGCCTACAACAACCAATCAGCAACGTGTCAAAAATCTGCAATGTGTCAAAAATGTGTACAGGTTTGAAAGTTTGTTTACCATTAACTGATTTCCTTTGGACTCCAGGATTGAGTGCTTAGTAGGTACTTATCATTGCATTCAACAATTTAAAAAAATCATGAATTCTCTGTCTTTTATTGAATGATAATGAATTAAATAAATTAATTGGTACTCAAATTTCGAGAGCTGGGTCGGCTAGTTTTTATTAATGATCTCTTGTCTGAAACTTCAAATTCACTTCATTGTTTTGCCAAAGACTCTACCCTCAGCTTTTGATACTTGTTCTCAAATTTACGTCCATCGCGTTCGGAAGTGGAATTGCAATATGGTATCGTATGAGAGGCTCATTAAACTCCGATCTTTAGAGCATTGTTAAATGGGGTATAAAACATCATTTAGAGTTTAATGCTTCAAAAACTCAATGCTATTTTGGTTGAAGCAAAAAGTTTAAAGATCTCAGTACTTTTCATGGCTGACTTGTTACACAAAGGTTTTACCTTCATTATAAATACTATTACCTACATCCGCTCAAAGTCATGAATTTTCATATGTATAGTTTCAAAATAACAATAAAAAGACACTTCGAATGAAAAATCTTAGATTTTTCTATTTTTCGCTTTGAATGTACATTAGGCTATACCGCTCTACCAAATTTCATCATTCTCCAGCAATTGGAAGTGCTCCATATAAATTAAACATTTTCTCAGAAAGTGGGTGGATAACACGCCCCTGAACGGAAAACCTCAAATTTTATAATTTTTTCTTTGTATGCAATTTAAGCCCTACCACTTTACCGAATTTCATCGTTTTACAGCAGTCGGAAATGCTCCATCCAACAAACACCAATTCGGAGAAAGTGGGAGGATACCACGCCCCTGAATGGAAAACCTCAATTTTTATTTTTGGTCCTTTATATGCAATTTGAGCCCTACCGTTCTACCAAATTTCATTGTCCTAATGCAATCGGAATTGTGCCATATAATTTACATCAGTTCTGAGGAAGTAGGCGGATACCACGCCCCCTGAATGGAAAACTTCAAATTTTCGAGTTTTTCCTCTGCTTGCATGATTTTTGAGGCCTTATATCTCAGGAACCACTTATGCTAGAAAATTGAAATTTAGTGAGGCGCCTGTTCCTGACTAGCTTAGCAAACATTCGGAGTTTCTGACTTCATTGGTACTGAAGATAGGGAGGGGTCAAAAACCGCCTGAGTTTGTTCCTGTAAAAAGGGTGTAGTACCAGAACTTGGCTGGGCTTACGAGATCGTGTGATTTGATCATGTTAAACTTCTTCTTGTGGGGTTTTCTTAAGTAACAAGCCTGTGCCAATAAATCACAAGCCACCACTGTCCTGGAAGCCATTTATCAAATTCATCCTGATTCGTGTGCCAGAGTTATTGAAAATTAGACGTTTTCGATGCACGCCACCCAGAAAAGTCGTGGCGGGGCGGTCATTTGAATAATCTTATATATTTCATAATGCCATTCATGGGCCTTCAAATTAAATACAAAAATTCAATGATATCTTAATCATAGTTTGTTTGATTCAAATTCAAAGACGAAATGTTAAGTTGAAAACCTTTAAGATATTACTTGGCCAATTCTTGGTAAATGGTTCTATATTTGTCTTCGTGGAGTTAATGCTTGATCGTACTAACTGACACTATTTTCTTGTTATAGTAAGTTCTTTTAAGATTAAATTTCAAACAGTTTCTTAGAACTTCAGAGAGATGTCATAAGGATGCAGTTTAGTCCTTGAAAATTTAGACTTTGGTAAGGGTGAGTGGCGATTATCTAAAACACATTGAACTGTGCTGGTTTCCATCGGTTTTAAGCATTAAATCTATCCATCAGATAGCAGTGATTTACTTACGAAAGCTAGTTTGTATAGTTAATTCGAGAGAAGTGACATATTTCACGCTTCTTATTTAGCAGCCAAGCGCACTTAATCTTATATCATTCCTACTCGAATTTATTCAGCATCTATGGTCAATTGGCATTTCCCTACAACATTCCTCTCATCTCTCGCATGGACTTCTTCTTCAATATTCTTTTTCATTGTTTTAAGAACTCTTTACGATTTCGCCAAGTAAATTAAATTAAAAAAAACTCAACTGTCAATACTTGGTGTACGAGTATCGATAACTGCTGATCCAATTACACCAAACACTCAAGCTTCACCTCTGCGATAGCACCAGTAAAGCGTTTCTACACATTTCTATTTCTACGGTGTAATTGAATTCATTTGATCTGAAATCCGTATCTAACCAGATTAACACAAAAGGGACAATAATGAATAGTTTGACTGTTTAATTGCATTGTCAATGCTTCAAGCATGAAATAATGAGATGACGCGACAACGGACGGGGGGGGGGGGACAAAAATCCCTCTTGATATGGCAGTTATATGTACCCCAGATGCCCTGCATCCCTACATACCTCAACCATGTATGTATGTGGCATTGACGTTAGTGTTGGGATTGGGAGTTAATTACCTATGTGTAGTGCTTGTCCCCTAGGAATCCAACACACAATACACCAACTCTCACAAGACATGCCATGCAATTATTTTTGCTTCACCAGCAAATGTATAATTGGCCATAATTATTAAAGGAACTGCTTAAGGTGCAAATAATATCCTACGACCAGGATTAAGACTTCATACCATGCTGACAGTCTGCGGTCTTGACAATAATGCGAGGGTGGATTATTTTCTTCCTCTGTCTTTCTCTTCGTCTTCGTCTTCATATTCTGTTATCCTGTTAATCCTTTGTTCACGTTTGGCGATTATGAATTTGATCGGAGAAAATAATCCCTTCAATCCGACCCAACAGCGCCACCCCATACCCACTCTGCCATCATCATATTGCTCCCTTTTGGTAAAAAGATTGTTGGAAGAATATAAATGATGGCGGAGGTGTGTAGGACTGTAGATGGTGCGATGCCATTCAACTTTTATCTGATCCTTGTTCGATGTGGATTTTTTGTATGAAGGTATACCTATGCTATGTTTAAGTTCCTTCTTTCATAAATTTTCTTGAATTGGAATTGCATAAAAGGCGGAAAATATGCGCGCAAAGGCAAACTAAACTAAGCAAACAAATAAATTGCATTAGTTGAGCATGAATAAATTTCTTATTCCTCGATTGAAATTCTGGGTTTATTTCTAATGTTGAACTGATGGATGAATGGAAAGAAAAAATGCACGGTTCTCTGTCAGACTAATCGGTTTTGTCAATCAATAAAATCAATGGCAAACAAAATTTATTCAAAGAACAATAAACCAGAAGATTAGGAAAAGGTTTTCAACAAAAGAGATTTTTGTTTTTTCGATTCTATACTTATTTCACCAAAAGTGTTAACTTACTACGCTTTGATAGGACACGACACGTGAACGGGGTTGTACTCTTAAGCCTAGTACTCAGTTCAAGTGAAAATGAAAATTTCATATAAAAGTGACTGCTGGTGCACTGGCATGAAATCCGCAACGAGAGGTGAGTACTAAAATGTGGATTGAAAAAACAAATATGTTCCACAACTTTTTCCACGCTATGATTTTCATTTCTCAATGTACAACCATCAGGGAAAAGTTTAAGGCAACGTGGAAAACTGTGACATTTGTCAGTTGATTTGAATATTTTGTTTCAAAACAAAAAATTGAAAATTTATAAACAGAAAGGACGAATCAGTTTAAAAATAATTGTCATTTTTTTTCATTCAAAGTGAGTATCAAAAATTCACGTGGAAAAGTTTATTCTATTTTCATTTTTATTCTTCGCGTGTAATTTGGAACGTATTTATTTTTCATTTCACGCTAGGTGAGTACTAGGCTTTAAAGAAAAAAAACTTAATACCTACGATAGTTTCACTTCCAAAATTATAGACGTTAGATAGTTTTAGTTTTTATTGAAATATTTGCGCAAAATTTTAGTTGAATTAGTATGATTTATTTTGATATTGACTTGAAAATCTGTGGAAGTTTTCTATGAGGGAAATATAATTTTTTTTTGTGAGTAGGAAATACATGTAAACATAATTTGATAAGTACCTACCTTTGGTTTTCTTTTCTTGTTGATAGAATCGTTTTTTTTTTTTTTTAATCCAGATTGGGCAGATTTATAATAGACCTTACTTCTTTTGTTGTTTCCTTTTCTCCGAAATTGTTTCGCAAAGTCACCTTGGTTTTATTTTGCGTTTTTCAGCACATTAGTTAAGTTAACTAGGTATATCTAAACCTGTTTTTTTTTCATTTTCGGACTTTTGCCAAATATCTACAAGTTATACAAATCTGTTGTTGAAAAAATGTATACCCGTTAAGTGTAAAGGTTTCCTTAAAAAAATTAGTAAATACTTTTCCTATTGAAAATCAAATCTTGAGTAGTGATTTAATGTTGAAAAGAAATTGCAATTATTTTAGGTTTTGGAAAGTTTTCGCAATAAAAAAAAGCTTCCTGCAATTTCTATCATAATAATTGGTGCTCTAATTGAATGTTACTGTTTTATTAATCCAGCGCGGATCACGCACTCAATTGATAAAAATTAGCTGCAAATCGAACCCACTCACTGTTGATTCAAGTCGGTTCTCGGTGGTAGCACATTTATTTGGTGCAATGTTGATTTTGGTATCGAAGCGACGGCAGATCGTCATTTCGTTCCTTTTTTTGCATACAATCGAAATTCATCCATCGCGACGACCATCCGTCTTGTGCTCCAATTTGCGGTCTTAAAGTGGTGCGATTAACTTAATTATTACTTCAATTCGGTTTAGCTCAAATAAAAATTGCCACAAAAGAGAAGCTTCTCTTATTTAACGCTTTCTATACGTGAATTTATACGTGTGAAAATTGGAAAATATACAACCAAATGGCACATACATACTCGTATTACTAAGCGAGATTACTTTTTGAGAACCTATTGGCGCGGAATCATAGAATTTCCAGGTTGTTACTTCAACTTGTTTTTACTTGCGACTTAAAGGTATTATAAGGCAAGTTATGCATTCGTAAAACAAATCGAACTCGAGATTTCAATCAAAGTTGACATTACGATGTTAGCGAAAACGAAAAAATTGGGTCTCGCAATTCTGTCCGTCTGTCTGTCTGTCGGTTCGCCTACAGCCTAAACAGCTTAGCCGATTTTCTTCAAACTTGATAGATATGGGTTTTGATTTTTTCCTCCCACATGTTTTTTTCTTTTTTTTAAGACCAAAAATAACGGTACCTGCCATACGAATTTTTTTTTCGAAATTTTATAAATATTTTTTTTTTCTCAAAAACTATCCCACAGATTTAAAAAAAAAAATTCAAAAAATTTCATTTAGTTAGGTAAATGGTTGAAAAACAAACGGTTACACTGATTTTGATCATTTTCTTTATGTTAAGGCACCCCAGCAGTTTCAATGTTATTGCGTATCTACTCCAATTTTCAAACAAATTTTTTTTTGGATTTTTTAAGAAAATTTCAAAATATATTTTTGAAAACTCAATATTTCGAAAACCCCATTCTCGATTTTTTTAAAACTTAACAAATAAAAGTTTCTTAAAATAATCTACAAGATGTGAGAAAAAAAATTAAGTTTACCTAAAAACAACAGTACCCTCTATACAAATGAAATGTAAAAAAATGGTTTTCGAAAATCGTATTTCTCTCGAAAATGATTCCGAGAATTTTGCTTAAATTTGTTTCTTTCAATTAATTTTTAGGATCTATAATTAAATAAAAAAAATTGAAAACAAGATACCTATTACTAACTGTACCTACCATGGAACAATTTTTTAAAATTCTGAATTTCTCATTATCGACATAACAGATTTTAATGAAATTTTTTAGAGAGAAACTTCTAAAAAGTTTAGAAAACATTGGATTTCAAAACTTAAAGAAAAATACTTTTTTTGAATTTAAAAAAAAAAATCTATTTGTTCTTGGAAAATTCAATATCTCGAAAACTACTGAATAATTTTTTTTGTAAATTTAATTTTTATTCGAACAATAATAAAAACTTTAAATTGGCGTACCAACATTTTTTCTTAAAAATGTTTTAACAATTTTGTATATAAAAGCTTATTTTTTTAAGAACCCACTACAAAGACTTATAATTTTTGTTCTTGCATAAACCTATATTTGCTTGAATCACATGGCATTTGATTTTTAACTCCAACTACTAAAGAAGTTGTGTTAGTCATTTAAAAAATTAATTTTATGCTTATGAACAGTTTTTCTTTAATAGCATTCATTTTTGAAATTCTTAGTCTATTACATAGGAGCAAGTTCGTGCGATCCAGTCGTGCATTTTATTTTTTTTTAGTTTACTTCCGACTAGCACATTTACTCATTATGAGCCTCTGAATGAAGGTCTTGTATCTTGAACTAAACTCACTATATCATAGGATCTGAAGCGTTAAGAAGCAACTTTGCTACCTTTTTTAAGACCAATAATAATTTGAAAAATTCCTAATAATTTTGCAGAAATCCTACGAGTATATTAATCCCATTTAAAATGCACCCAACAATTGTCACAAGTTTGGTACTGTGGGTATCGTCTATCCTTACAGTTTGTAGGGTGGAAGAAAAAAACCCCAGAAGTCAGTTTTCCACAGAACATTGGTAAAATATGGCTTTAACTCTAAAACTTCATTGGAATTAAGAATTAAGATTTTTTTTTATAATGAGTTCTTGAGATATAAGCCTAAATGATGTCTGAAACACAACAACCTTCATTTATGTTCTTAAGCTCAGAGACTACCCGCCGATATTTTTGAATCGTAAATATGTTCTTGCCTTGCGAGTACTTTTATTATGAAACATCTTTTTTGTCTAAAATACTATTGTATCGGTATCGATTTATTGGCCTAGAAGAATGGAAACAGTTAAACAGAAGTTATTGTGTTTATTGTGTTTTTTCTAACAAATCTTCTGAGAATTAGGATTTATATCCTAATGCTATAGATTCGAAAAATTGACTCTAAGTTAATCGGTTAAATCTTTATTGGTTGGTACTTCCAAAAGCTTCTTTACTGATTTATCGATGACAACTTCAAATGCGTGCTTTTTTGAAATCAAGATAAATATTTCTTAATAAACACTTCATAAAATCCCCGTTAACGAAAAAATGGGTCACATGTGACATCTTTCCTGAACATAACAAATTTAGTGCGTTTGATAAAAACCGAAAAGTAAGTAGCTAGCACATTTTGTTTGTATTGAAAATCATTGTTTTAAACGCTTTAATAAATTGGGATAGACACAAGGAAAATACAAAAATTGTGGAAATATCCCGATAGTTTGTTCTATCCTCTTGAACACAAAAACTAAAGGAACAAGTCCGCGAGGGTTAATCTTAAAGTCAATCCAAAGATTAAAGATCATCAATATTGAGAAGGGCTCAACTTATTTGACTGATTTTTCTTATGTTTTGTGGTAATTGCCAAGATAAGCTTTGGTAAAAGAAATTTTTTAGAAAATTCAACGGAAGAGTCGAAAATTTGGATGATATTTTTGTATACAAATCTCAATAAAAAAAATGTGAGTGCCGGGACTCACGACTCAGATGTGTAAATATAATTGTTGGGATTTAAGAAAGCCTTTTACTTTGGTGTACCCTGACCAATGTTAACGATAGTTGCACTGTTAGTACTATTGATAGAAATTTCGTTAAAGCTTTTCTATTCAGAAAAAATACAAGTCTTTGTAGTGGTGTTTTAGCAAATCTGATATCTTATCTCGGTCTTAAGATATCCGGTTTCTACGATTTTACATTTTTCCTGACTATGGTAATTTTTTGACTTTGTGCTCAATTTTCTCCGGAAAATACGTAATAAAATTGACGTTTTACTTTTTACTTGCGATATAGGTACTATAGGGCAAGTTCTGCATTTGGAAAAAAATCGAACTCGAGATTTTGATCAAAGTTGATCCGACCATTCCGTCTGTCTATCTGTATGTCTGTAACTCGATCTACAGCCTAAGCCACTGCAGATATTTTCTTCAAACTCCGTACTTAAGGGTCTTCAGTGATTTCCTAGAGGGGCATTTGAAATTTGTTTCTTATCTCCAAAACTAACGGTACCCCCCATACACCCGTAATGCAATATCTTATTTATCTCGAAAACGGCCCAAACGATTTTGGTAAAAAAAAAAGTAAGTGTGATATTATGGACATTGACTAAATTTTGGTGAACAAAAATTTTGGGGCAAAATGTTATTATCGGTACTTTGTTTTTATTTTCGACTTTCTTTTTAACGGCTCTCACGATCTTAACCAAAAATTTTCAGCAGGAGCACCCTTAAGCTTAAAATAATGATATTTTTTTTGAAAAATCAATATCTTCAAAACGTGTGAGTGATTATTTTTTTCTTGAAAATTTTTTAAGAAATGTCTTATATAAAAAATGTATTTAATAACACTAGTTTACAAATTTTCGGTTTTTGGCGAGTACCTCAACAAAAAAGTATTTTCTAGACTAATTTTGGCTCTCTGAACACAAAAATGACAATCATTAATTTTTCCAAAGAAGCGTTTTCGAGATATGACCAAAAAACGTGTTTTTCTGCTCCTTTTCCATGTATAAGCCTAATTCTCAAAAACGGTCGAACTAATTAACATATACTTTATAGTTTTGAACAGATATTTTGTTTGTCTTTCCAACAGTATACGACTTGTGTAAATCGGCCCAACAATCATCAAGAAAAAGCCGTTCAAAGTTTAAAAAAACACAATTTTTCGCCGTTTTTTTTAAAATCGCTTGTTTTAAGTCATTCCGTAAGGATAGAAAAAAAAAATATTTAAAATAGTTTTAAGATTTCAGGTGGAAGATATTGATTTTACAAAGCTAAAACGCACAATACCAATGAAATCGGATAATAAATGTGGACGTTATAAAACATTACGTGAAGGCAGATCATTTCAGGTTTTTTCTTTTTTTCATAATTTTTATTGAAAATGTGAAGTATTGTTTACACTCCTTCTTTTATGTGGCGTTGAATCTTTTCCATGATAGCAAGGTCCTGGTGGAATCTTTCACCTTGTTCATCGCTTTCAGCTCCTAAATTCGAGGGAAAAGTTTCCAAATGGCTGTGCAGGAAGTGCATTTTCAAAGACATGCGAGCACCTGAAAGGAATACAAAAATATTTAAATTTTAGTTGTCAATAGAATTCACTGTTTTTGAAACACTAATCTGCTAAATACTCACCAATAGCATGAAATGTAATCATCATTTTTTCGATAAATTGACGATAGTTTGGACTTCTGTAGTTTCCCAAAAATCCATTAACTACGTCTTGAAAAGCATTCCATGCTCTTTTCTCTTTTTTTTTAGACAATTCAAAAATCCGGTGTCACTAAACAATTTTTTTATCTGTGGACCAACGAATATACCCGCCTTAATTTTTTCGGTCGACAGCTTGGGAAACTTTGTTTTCAAATATGTTAATCCTTTGTTTTCGGGATCTTTTGCTAAGGCTTTTACAACATTTTTCATAATGCCGAGTTTTATGTGCAATGATGGAAGTATTACATTTTGTTTTTCAACAAGTGCTTTTTCAGCAACGTTGCTCTTTCCTACTACATGATTTTCACGAAGTGGCCAATTTCGTTGGATGAAATGCTTTTCATCTGCTCTGCTATCCGAAAAACACAGAAAACAACAGTATTTTGTGTAGCCACCCTGCAGGCCAGTAAGTAAAGCCACGACTTTTAGATCACAGCAGATTTTCCAGTTATAGGAATTGTATTTCACAAGTTGAAGAAGTTTTTCATGTAGTCCTCTTTTACATTTGTGGAGTGACCAATCGGGATTGATGGTTTCGTGTTCCCTTTATGAAGTAAAACAGCCTTCACGCTATACTTGCTGCCGTCGATAAAAAGCCGCCAATCCTTAGCTCCTTGGTGTTCTGCAAATTCAGAAAATAATCCTGTCACATCATTGCAATAACAAAAGTCACCCGTTTTTGAATAATACATTTCAAATTTCTTATTCCGATTTCTGTAATAAGTGACATTTGTTTCTGCTTCCAAGCAGTTAAATTTCTGCAATCTCGAAGCGAGCAACTCAGACTTCTCCTAAGATAAGTTGAGATCACGGCATAAATCATTGAGTTGGAATTGATTAAATAGCTTTAGTTTTGGACTTTCAATTTCCAAACTGCTGATGATACTGGAACTCAAATCTGATACTTCTCCGGCTGTTATTTTTGTTCCTGGTGGTTCTTGTTTTAGATACCGAGAAGAATGTGGCACCGTCTTTGTTACTGATTGTACTTCGGGATAAAAAGCTTTCCGAAATTTCCCTCCTTGTATTTTAGTTAAGCAGAAGTAACAGTCAGTCACCTGATCAATTGGGTTTCTCCATTCAACTGGCTTTCCAAACGATAAATACTTCCTATTTCCGTTTCCAAATGCAATTAACCTCACAAAGCACGTAGCACAGGTTGACAATATAGCATTACTTTACTATAAAGCACTACAGTAAATGCTCTGAATTTGTATATTTTTTCCAACAATTCTTAAACAGGTAGATAAAACTAAAAAACATATTTTTTAAAAAAAAAAATGAAATGGTCTGCCTTCACGTAATGTTTCATAACTTCCACATTTATTATTCGATTTCATTGATCTTAAGCGTTTTAGCGTTGTAAAAACAATATCTTTCACCTGAGATCTTAAAACTATTTTAAATATTTTTTTTCTATCCTTACGAAATGACTTAAAACAAGCGATTTTCAAAAAACGGCGAAAAATTGTGTTTTTTGAAACTTTGAACGGCTTTTTCTTGATGATTGTTGGGCCGATTTACACAAGTCGTATACTGTTGGAAAGACAAACAAAATATCTGTTCAAAACTATAAAGTATATGTTAATTAGTTCGACCGTTTTTGAGAATTAGGCTTATACATGGAAAAGGAGCAGAAAAACACGTTTTTTGGTCATATCTCGAAAACGCTTCTTTGGAAAAATAAATGATTGCCATTTTCGTGTTCAGAGAGCCAAAATTAGTCTAGAAAATACTTTTTTGTTGAGGTACTTTTTTTGTGTAAACTAGTGTAATAAAACGATTTTTTAAAGTTTGTTTGCATAAATTCATACTTTTCTAGAAATCATACGCCAATTTTATGCATTTGAACATTATTATCTCATTAAATCCATGTTTTATATTTATTAAATATATTTTAAATTCCCTGAAAATGCATTTTCAGAAATTAAAAAAAAAAAAACAAACATTTTTAAATCTCAAATCTGAAAATTATATTAAATCGAGATTTCAACCCACCATAGGCGAACTCGTTTTGAGACTCCTTAAAGTTTCCAATGTAATCACGATGAAGGTATTAAGTGTGCAATATTCCCAAGTTAAATAGGGTCTTACATGCAATGTCCCGTAAAGTAACGTGGTATACGGAACTTGTAACAGTAACGGGTTACTTGGAACATAATATGTTAGATCCACGTTTTTGGTTCACTCTTCCGCCGGCATAGATCTTTATACATCAAAATATGTCAGTTTGACAGTTGTGCTGTTTCTGTTTCTATAACAACTGTTTCTATTCTAATGGATGTTCAGTTTGACAGCTTTGTGTATTTTCATAAAAACAACCAATTCCAAATTGAATATTGATGTTTTGTGAAAAGGAATTGAATTGAAAGCGATTGTTCAGTGTGATACTAGTAGTGATCATATCGTTGGTGCTTTTTAATCACTACAATTCGATCCGACAGTCGAATATGCTGCATACGAACTATTGACATCGGAGCAATGAGCTCTTATTATCATTATTGCAATGCCTGCCTTAATGTTTATGTTGAACGAGCAGTAAGCTCAAATACTTAAACAACATTCTGGCCAAAAACTTCAATCAACTCATTTTTAAAGCAGAATATACAAAATTACAACTTTTCTTTCAAATAATATTATTATTTAGGCGATAATATTTTCGGAGAATGAGAATTTCACGAGGTGGCGCAACAATTGAAATTGAAAACTGCGTGAATTTAATTTTGGAAATCCATATTTCCATCGATTTTATAATCTCAAAAACTTTTCGAAACAATTCCGAGTGAAATTAAAAACAGCTGATACCTATCTGTATTTGAGAAAACCATACATACATCACATTTGTTTAGTAAAACGGAAGTCGTTATTATACTAAAAACTCATTACAAAAATTGGTAAGACTTTTGCGTGCCTTAAATAAATGCAATGGATGCCAGTGACGTCCTACTTTCAGCAGGGCACGTGTCACATAGCTCGTAAAACTATGGGTCTATTGCGTGACATATTTCGTCGACACGTGATTTCTCTAAATGGAGACTTCATTTGGCCTCTTAGATCTTGCGATTTAACAACGTTTGATGTCAAAGATTACATCTACGTCAATGCTACACCAACAATGACAATGCACGATGGTCTATCTTACTAGAGGTTTTGTATAGAAGACACTGTTTTCGCTTGCATCGAAATTTTTACTTGGGACTTATAGGTACGATTTTTTAATTTTTTTGACCAAACATAACGGTATATACTTGCCATACGAATTTTTTCAAATTAAAAAAAATTTTTTTTTTGAAAATTCGATATATTAAAAGTGAATCAATTTTGTTTTTTGAAATTTACGTTTTATTCGTACAGTAATAGAAACCTAAAGTTGGCGTAGCAAAGTTTTTATATATGTATAAAATCTTTTTTTTTAAGAAACGGCTACGACGACTTAATTTTTGTTCTTGTATAAATTCAGTAAATCATAGTCTAGCTTTCGTTATAGTCAGATCAATTTTCTCTCTTGCTAATTCTATTTGTTTTTAATATGGATAAAAATTCCAAGATTAATTTTATTTGTTGTGGGATGTGTGAGAATGTTGTCAACTTGGATTGTACTAATCTAAGTGATCAAACTCTAAACTTTATAAACCCAAATGAAAATTTGTTTTGGAAATGTGATTCTTGCAAAAAGATTTCCGTATTATCTTGCATATCTAAAATCAAAGATTTGTGTTCTTTTTTTGTTGAAAACAAAAGTGAATTCGAAAAGCTTAATCCCTCTTGCAGTTCTATTGCATTGAAAAGCTCTCGTGTCACCCGCTCTAAGCTAAAGGTTAATGAACCAGTGAGCAATAACATAATAAATACAAACCTTCCACTGCATAACGTCAGAAGAAGTGCTTCTTTCTCCCCTGCCCAAAATAGAAATACATTTTCCCCAGTCCCCAGTTTTTTTTTTATATTGCAATGGCTGGTAATTTTAGAGTAGACTATTGTAATATTCGTGGGCTGAGAGCAAATTTTCTGCCTGCGTATATCCACACTGTTTCTAACAGGCCAGCTGTTTTGGCACTGAGTGAAACCCAAGTAGGTGAGGATTCCGATCCTACTCAATTTTTTATTCATGGGTATAGCTTGGTGCCATTATTCTTTTCCCACCATGGTCTCGCCATTTACATTAGGAATGATGTTGCATATCAGTTCTTACCACAATATGGTCGCTGCACCAACTCCTTCTTCAATTTTATGTGGTTTAAATTTTCCATTAATAAGCACATCATTCACTATTGTTTTCTATATCGAAGTCCAAATCTGGATAGAGTTTCAACTTCTCACGAATTTGATACTCTGTCCGACTCCATCCAAAGAATTGTTTCCCTGTATCCTCACACTGAAATCGTTATTACGGGCGATTTCAATGTTCACAATTCTTCTTGGCTTCTCCATTCGGGCCAGACAACACCCGAAGGAATGTGTGTTGAGATTTTTGCTGAGTTTAACCACCTTACTCAGCTTGTCAACGAGCCTACTCGAATATCGGACGTTAATGGCCGAGCAGAAAATACTCTTGACTTGTTTCTTACCTCTGACCCTGATAAATACACAATAAGTGTATTGACGCCTCTAGGCACATCTGACCATAGTGTTATATCTGCAAATTTCTCGTGTCAAACAAATCCAGTTAGAGAAAGAGCTCCTAGAAGAACCGTATGGCAGTACGAGAAAGCCAACTGGAACGGTTTGAATAACTTTTTCAGGATCTTTAACTGGTCACTATGCTTCCTCGATAGTGACGTAGACTCCAGCGCAGATATGATAACTAACTCGTACCGTGGCAAGAGTCCTGAAAGATCTCAACATTCATAAATCCGCTGGTCCGGATGGTATCCCCGCTATTATTCTGAAGAGGTGTTCTTCCACGCTAGCAAAACCCATGCGTAAGCTTTTCCATCTGTCCTATTCTTCAGGGCTCGTTCCGAGTAGTTGGAAAACTGCATTTGTTCAGCCAATTCCCAAAAAAGGCGAATCTTCTTCTCCCTCAATCTATAAAACCTATATACGTCCAAAACTTGAGTATAACTCCCATCTATTGGCTGGTGCTCCAGTAACTTATTTAAGTCTCTTGGACAGTATTCAAAGAAGAGCTTTTAAAATGATTGGTGATAATAACATCATTGACTCATTTACGTCACTCCAACGTCGTCGTAATGTTTCTTGCCTCACCCTTTTTTACCGTTATTTTAACGGACTATGCTCTAGTGAAATAGCCAGCTGCATTCCTCCCCTTAAACAATTTAACCGTAATACTCGTACTTCTTGGAATGCCCATCAGTTTACCCTTGAGCCCAACTTCGGCCGTACTGTAAAGTACAGAGATTCGTTCTTCAGCCGTACTACGCGAATGTGGAATTCTTTGCCACGCTCTGTCTTTCCCAGTCATTGCAATGTTCAAAAATTCAAAACCAATGTACACCGACACCTCCTTTCTAACCCTTACCTTTTTTCTTAATGCTCACACTGTGTCTCTGGCATATTAAGGGTATACAAACCCCTTGAGTGTGCGCCGATTATAAAAAAAAAAAAAAAAAAAAAAAAAAAAAAGTCCCACCAATAAATAATAAATCATCGCGCATGCAAAAGACCGATCTCAATAAAGTGAAAAAACCGGTTTCTTCGTCAAAGTCTAATGCACAACCTTGCAGTACTACAAACTCTGTTGAGAGTGGGATAATTGGCAAGGCTTGTGCTGTTGCTGTAAAGACTAGTGCAACGGAAGACTCGTTGCCCTCTTGCTCACACTCTCTGTCTGCACATTCAGATAAAATTGATGTGAGTGAACTTGACGATGTCTGAAATCGTGTATTTGATGCATGTGTTTTAAAAGATTCCACAATTTCTCATCTAAGGAACGTGGAGGTGGAATAATTGTAGCTGTCCGGAATCATATATCAGTCAGTGGAATCATTATTCCTCTTGGTGATATTGAACAATTATGTTTTTCTGTAAGAGTTGATATTATTCCTAAATCAAATGTATTTTTTATTGTAAGTTATGTGCCTCCAAATAGTTGTATTGATTTATATGAAAAACACATATATTGAATATTGATCATGTCAATAATCTTCGCTCTATTTCCGATAATTTATGTGTCTTAGGGGACTTTAATTTGTCCGATATAAAATGGAATTGGTCTGAAACTGATCAAATGTTAATTCCTTATAATATGAAAAAAGATGTTGAGCTCACATTTATAGATTATATTTATTCCTTATAATTCGATCCAAGTTAATGATATTTGCAATTCTTTGATGAAGATTTTAGATCTAATTTTTATTTGCTGCGATGATTTTCACGTTCATGTAACTAATGCTCCTTTTTCTCTTTTAAATGAATCACTACATCATAAAGAACTTTTTTTCGAAATAAAGTATTATAATTATTCAAAAAACGATGTTAGTTTAAATATCAAGTCTTATAACTTCCTAAATGTTAATTATTTAGAACTAAATTTTTTTTTCTAACATAAATTGGTCTAATGAACTAATGTTTTCAGATTTAAAAAACATGTATAATCGCTTCATTGAAATTTTAATAATGGGTTTTGATAAGTTTATCCCTATTACTTGTAGAAAAAAGTCTTCTGAAACTCCGTGGAGTAATAAACAGCTCCGTATCTTAAAAAAAAATTGAAACGCAATGCCTATGCTCAATATAAGAAATCAAGCTGATTACCTACATTTTAGTAAACTTCGTAAGGATTTTGTTATTCTCAGTAAATTTCTATACAGAGCTTACATCTTCAATATCGAGAGTAATATCAAAACCAATTGCAAATCGTTTTGGTCGTTTATTAATTTGAAAAGAAAATCTGTTGGGACTCCTAACTCTATATGTTCTTTAGGGGCATCGAATCCTCGAATTTAAATTCTACAGTTGAATTGTTTGCGGATTTGTTCCAATGTATCTATTCCTTGAATAATTTAGTAAATAAGATTGATCTTGGATCTATCCAATTGAGTGGTGATGAAATTCTATCCGCCATGAATTCACTTAAGCCAAATGCTAATTCCGGACCAGATGGCATACCTGCCTTAATTCTTAAAAATTGTTGTAATTCAATTTATTGTCCGTTGCTTACTATCTTCAATAAATCGCTTTCTGAAGGCAACTTCTTAAACGAGTGGAAACTTTCATACCACGTACCAATTCATAAATCGGGTGCTTAAAATAACATAGAAAATTATAGAGGTATTTGTAAACTCTCTGCAATTCCCAAGTTATTTTAAAGCTTAGTTAAAAAGAAACTAGATTTCCTTACGTGTGAGTTTTTAGCTGCAGAACAGCATGGCTTCGTATCTGGTAGGTCTACGGTAACAAATTTAGCTTTTTTCACGTCATATGTAACTAACACAATGGAAGAAAAATCACAAGTCGATGCAGTATATACAGACTTTAATAAGGCATTTGACTCAGTGAATCACCAAACTCTTATAAAAAAGCTTGAATTGTTTGGATTCCATTCAGAATTGCTTCGTTAGATATCCTCATACCTCACTGGTAGAAGTCAACAAGTGCAGATAAATAATGTATGCTCTAAAAACATTTTATGCACGTCAGGTGTTCCCGAAGGAAGCCATCTTGGTCCACTCCTTTTCATTATTTTTATTGATATTGTTTCAGTTATTAATTACTGCAATTGTCTGATCTATGCTGATGATCTGAAACTGTTTTTAAAAGTCAATTGCTTAGAAGATTGTCAGATGATCCAATCTGATCTCAATGGTTTGTCTTATTGGTGTTATGCTAATTGCCTTAAACTTAATATTAATAAAATGCACGACTGGGTCGCACGAACTTGCTCCTATGTAATCGACTGGGAGTTTTAAAAACCAATGTTATTAGAGAAAACTGTTTATAAGGATAAAATTAATTTTTAAATTCTTTTTTAGTCTTTAACAAAAATTATAAGTCCTTGTAGTGGTTTCTTTAAAATAAGCTTTTATATACACACTTTTTAAAAGCTTTTTAAGAAAAAATTTTGGTACGCTAGTTTAAAGTTTTTATTATTGTTCGAATAAAAATTAAATTTACGAAAAGAAATATTGCCCCGTTTCCGAGATATCGAATTTTCAAAAAAAAGAAAAAAATAGATTTTTTTTTCAAAAATTCAAAAAATATTTATTTTAAAGTTTTGAAATGCAATGTGTTTTAGACTTTTTAGAAGCTTCTCTATAAAAATTTTCATTAAGATCCGTTATGTGGACAATGAGAAATTCAAAATTCGAAAAAATGGTTCTTTGGTAGGTACAAGCTGTAATATCTTAATTTCAAAATTTTTTTTATTAAATTAAAGATCGTAAAAATTAATTGAAAGAAAAAAAATTTTATCAAAATTCTAGGCGCCGTTTTCGAGAAAAACACGATTTTTGAAAACCATTTTTTTTAATTTTTTAGCATTTGTATGGTAGGTACCTTTATTTTTAGGTAAAATAAAATTTTTTTTTTCACATTTTGTAGATTATATTGAGAAACTTTTATTTATCAAGTTTAAAAAATATCTATCATGGGGTTTTCGAAATATTGAGTTTTGAAAAAAAATTTTTGAAGTTTTTTTTAAAAATCCAAAAAAATTTTTTTTGAAAATTTGAGTACACAATTCTATTTATGTTTTTGGGGAGCTTTAGCAAAAAAAAAATGATTAAAATCGGTTGAACCGTTTTTGTGAAAATCAAAAACAAAAAAAATGGTTCCATGGGGGGTACCCTCAATAACCATTTTTCGGAAAATTTTTTTTAACCAATACCTAGATTTAATTAAATGAAATTTTTCTGTATCTTTATTTTTAAAATCTATTGAACAGTTTTTGAGAAAAAAAAATGTTTATAAAATTTCGAAAAAAATTCGTATGGCAGGTACCGTTATTTTTGGTCTTAAAAAAAAAAAGAAAAAAACGTGTGGGGCGAAAAAATTAAAAATGATATCTACCAAGTTTAAAGAAAATCGACCGAGTCGTTTAGCCTGTAGTCGAACAGACAGACAGACAGACAGACAGACAGACAGACAGAATTGCGAGACCCACTTTTTTAGTCTTCGCTATCATCGTAATGTCAACTTTGATCAAAATCTCGAGTTCGATTTTTTTTACGAATGCATAACTTGCCTTATAGTACCTATAAGTCGCAAGTAAAAAATGTAATGCGATTTCTTTCTCAAGAAAAACTAATTGTTTATTATTTGACTATACAATTGAATCTAAACCTATCAATCGAGTCTCAAGGATTAAAGATTTAGGTATTATACTTGATTCTACCCTTTCTTTCAAATACCATTTTGATTATTTGATCAGTAAAGCCAATTCGTTAACTTGCTTCATCAAGCGAAATGGTAAAGATTTTAGAGATCCTTACGTTCTTTTAACATTATACACATCTCTAGTCAGATCTATTCTTGAATATGGTGATGTTATTTGGAGCCCGCATATAAAATTCAATCTGACCGACTTGAAAAGGTTCAACGACGGTTTACTAAATATATATTCCGACAAATGCGTTGGAGCTTTAGTCCAGAATATAAGGCTAAATGTCAACTGCTTGGTATAAAATCTCTTGAATCTCGTCGAAAAGTTCATAGTGTAATGTTCATTAGAGATTTACTCTGTTATAACATAAAGTGTCCATCACTTCTTGCACTGGTCCCAATATATGTTCCAGCTATAGAACACTGAGAGCTAGGATTTTTGTGTTTCAAAGAGCACATAATACTAGATATGGCTGTAATGAACCTCTATCCAGATCCATCGTTTATTTCAATGAAGTGTCGTTAAGCATTGATTTTTTATGTCTTACTCGTGAAAAATTTGAATCTGAAATTATGTACATATTTATTTAAAAAATTTTAATTTTGTATTATTATTAAATTCGTTTTACATTATTTCCAGGATTTGCTTCAGTGTGAATACGGTCGATCTACCAGGACGAAAACTTAACAGGTACTTGCCAAATACAATATTGCAGAATCTCACAGAGTAGGTACTTTTAATAGGATTTTATGTTTATTTTTTTTATATTTCTTTATATATATGTATGTAATTAAAATTCTGAAATTAAATCCAAATGACTTGATTTATTCCCTTATAGTCATTATCGAATAATTATTATTAAAATTCAAAAAAAAAAACACTAGCAGATGGCTGTGCAAATATGAAGTGTGTTTTTTTCACCTTCCTTCCTTTCCTTCTCCATTTTATCTCTATGTTGCCATTAAGAACTCCTTTAGCTCATTGTCTCAGATAAATTTCATATTTTCGGAATTCTGTATTAATTTTCCGTTAAAATTAAGAAATACGAATGTAAACTACTCTCTGAGGACATTCGTTTAAATTATACCTCCGGCGGCGTTAATAAATATCACAGTGATTATTCAGGCGGGCGGCAGCGCGAGACGAAGACGATGAAGACGCGACGTTATCATGCACCATATAGAGCAATCTTTTAGCCCTCTACAACAGAGCAAAACTGGCAATATAGCATCCCGCACTGTCAGTTCTCTGAATAATGCTAAAATTATTTTAATTGAAGTCCTTGTTAAGCCATTAAAAGGCATTATCCTGTATCGTTGCACCACGTCCGCCATGCCGGCCGTGCCATGGCATGCCGGTGGACTTCTTCTCTTGTATTCAGCTGATAGAGTCAGAGTCATAGAGTCGGAGTGCCTCTGCAACAATTTCCGTCTTTCTGCGTTGATGCCGTCATAAGAAATTAATCTCGTTAATTAAAATGCCGGACAGCCAACATAATAAGCTTTTCTCTGCACCGTCATCATAGCGTTATGAAATAGCCCAAGAAGAATGTAAGACCTTTCATAAAACCAATATTTTTAAAGAGATATAACTCGCTTTATATTTAATATGTTGTTTTTTTATTTGATAAATTCATTTACTTTGAACGAAGTGAAAATTGAATTTATTTCGTCGACTTTGGGCTATAATTTTATTTATTTAAACAAATGTACTATGAGGCTTTATTGGCTTTTACGATTTTGTACAACATTTTACAAGCGAGATTTTCGACTGAATCAAAAGGGTAGCAACCTTAAAATGAATCATTCGTAATCAAGCGATTTCTACCTTTCCATCGATACTTCACACCTAAAAGCAGCAACTTAAGTGTTCCCTTTTGCATTTTTTTTTTCAGTTTTGAGGTTATGGTTACTATATTGTCCGACGATATTTCAATATAATGCTTTCTACTATCCGCAAATGCCATCAATATTTACACTAAACCTTATATAACTCAGCCGTTGAACCTATGAATAATACGATAATGGAGCTCTTAATAGTTTCCACTATCGGAAAAAATCGATTGTTTTTAACCACTATCGATAGTCATTCATAGTCACTCAATCTTTAAAGTTCGTTAAAATTCATAGAAAAGGGTTTTTCAATAACAGAGATTTTGGGGGACATGTTGTTTTGCTGATGTCTGTCAATACTGATGACAATTCTCCATGACAAGCACGTCTAAATGATAAAGCTTTATTATCAAAATGTATTTTCGTTAGTGCAAACGTTGCTCCCTTTTTACAGTAGACGTGGTGGCCCCTTACAATCGACTCTTCAAAGTTCGGTGGCCAATTTTGAGACGACCGGTTTCGTAATCAATCAGCCAACATTCCAATATTCAAAACTTTGAAATGAATAATCAGGATCCTGACAATGTTTTTAAATTTAACTTTAAAAAAACTGATTATACTAAATTAAATAACTTGCTATCTTTAATTGACTGGTCATGCCTTTGCTCTTGTTCAGATATTAATTCAATGGTTTTGAAATTTTATGACAAAATATTTGATTGTTTTTTAGCATCTGTTCCTCTAATATCTATTAAATTAAAATCGCTTGCTCCTAGCTGGTATGATAGTGAACTGCGAACATTAAAAAACCGTAGAAATAAACTATGGCTTAAATACAAACAAACTGGACTAGTTACCGATTTTAATATTTATCGTGAGGCCAGAAATATTTTCAACAGAGAATCAAGTATTAAGTATCTTTTTTACATACAAAAGGTTCAAAGTAATTTAAAAATGGATCCTAAATCCTTTTGGAACTTTATTAACAGCAAACGAAAATCTTGTCCTTATCCGTCCGTTCTTATGCATAACAATATCTCAAACCATGACCCACGTATCATAACACAACTATTCTCAGACTTTTTTCAAAGTGCATACATCTGTGATTCTTCTAACTGTGATAATTTTTCGAACTGTGATAACCTAAACTGTGATAATCTTGACGAAAATGATCAATTATTTGGTCATTTGAAATCATATTCTCACTTGACTGATATAAATTTTCATATAACTATTGACGATATTATGAAATTTATAGCTAATTTAGAAGATAATGACGCGTCTGGTCCTGATGGGGTACCAGCTTCAGTTCTGAAAAAATGTGTCAATAACTTGTCGATGCCACTTTCTGTTCTTTTTAACTGTTCATTGTCTACTTGTAAGTTTCCTCATGTATGGAAACAATCTTTTATAATTCCTTTACATAAAAAAGGTAAAAAGGATCAAATTATTAATTACCGTCCAATAGCTGAACTGTCGGCCATTCCCAAACTTTTTGAAGCAATTGTTTGCAAAACATTAAGCTTTTACACAAAATCATTTATTGTTCATAACCAACATGGTTTCTCAAAGGGCCGTTCGACTGTCAGCCTACTTATGGAGTTAACGGAGTTTTGTGTCGATTCCTTTAAAAACAAAAAACAGATGGATTGTGTTCTTACACATTTTAGTAAGCCATTTGACAAACTATCGCATAGAGTTTTGCTTAATAAAATGAGTAGGCTGGGATTCAGCGTAAAATTCATTGCTTGGCTAAAATCTTATTTACTTGACAGATCCTATTCAGTGAATTTTAAGGGCTACCATTCAAATAGTTTTGTCGTAAATTCTGGTGTTCCCCAGGGTAGCCATTTGGGTCCAGTTCTTTTTATATTGTTCGTAAATGATCTTCCTTCATTTTTAAAGTACTCTAATTGTCTTATGTATGCAGACGATGTTAACATATTTAAAACTATTTCTAGCAATCTTGACTGTGAAAAGCTTCAAATTGATCTAAATGCTTTCTATAATTGGTGTGCACGTAATTATTTGTTGTTAAATATCGATAAGTGTAAGATTATAAATTTTACAAGAAAATTGTCCGTTTTATCTTTTGACTATAGTTTCAATGGCGTAAATCTATTAAATGTAAATGATGTATCTATCCTTGGTGTATTGTTCGATAAGAAACTCGAATTCACACAGCATATCAATATGGCATGTAATAAAGCCAATTCAATATTAGGTTGGATTAAAAGGGAATCACGTCAGTTTTCTGATCCTTATGTTGTTGCGAGGCAGGAGGAATCGTTGGATAGTCGGTATTGTGGTAAGTTAGGAAAAATAAGGAAAGGATAGGAAATTGAGAAAGGAAAGGTTCAGAAAAGGGAATTGAGTGGTAGGTTCCGGGGAACGCGGCCTGCTTGCGATGCTCAGCTAAACTCGCCGGAATGGGGGGGATCTTGCCCCCGAAACCTAACCGCATCTGCAACAAAAAAAAACATAAATCAGGCCTAAAAGAAAAATCAAAAGAATCGACCGCGGACAGACGATCACCACTTCAAGGCACTGCTGGTGTTAACGCAGTGTAGCCAAACCCACCCAACCTTAGGAATCCTTTGGCTATGTTGGGATTCCCCCAAAAATGTCGATGCCAGGTTCCGGTTATATCATCTTCTGCGCAGTAGCTTTGCTACCATCCACACCCCTGAAAATTACCACTTAGTAGCCCATGATTTCTCTAGCGAAATCAAAAAAAAGACATCAATTTCATCCACAAAAGACGTTGGTTGACGTTTTATTATTTTTGGCTTTCAAATATAATTTTAGCATTTGCTTGACACATAAAAGAAATAGTTTCAATCAAAAAAAAAACAAATTTAACTATCTTTACAGGTAAATGAAATTAAACAAAAAAATCAACGTGAGCTGAGTTGTTTCTCAAAAGGACTATCATCAAACTCAAAAGTAGCCTTCTCAATACCCAGGTCTACTAGGAAACTAACAAAAAAAATCCTAAACTTCCTAAGAGCTCTATGGAGGTACTAGGTAACACAAAAATTGAAGTAAAAAGAGTAATCCTAATGACAGACCTTGAAATCCAAAACTTTTCACTTACACTTTGTATTTGAAGTATATAAAAAGGAAAATATAATGAAAAAAATAATAGTAATAATAAGAGTAATATGAAAAAATGTAAATTTATAAAAATTATGTATTTGTAAGAATAAATAAAGCAAAAATTTTAATACTTTTTAAAAGAATAAACTTCAACGTCTCGTTTTTCTTTAGACAATTTAACAAAGAACACTTTAATCAAGAACAAAAGGACGTTAATGATGAACAAAACATTAATCAGGAACAAAACTTGATCAAATGGACATAGAAGAGGTCCTTTTCTTAATAACGCTGAATTATGAAACTTAAATGACGTTTTTATCGACAGAACTTTTCTGTCCAATTTTATAAATGTAAAATTTTATGAAAGCACTCAATGATTTTTGGAAATTTAAATTACTTAAAACTTGTTTAGCGATCTTCTTTTAGTTTCTTGAACTCAAACCTGGTGCACCCTGTATGTGGGTATTCTGGATGTGGAATAGTCAGTCCAAATCGGGTTGTAATTCTTATCCCAGGATTTCAGCAATAGCTTTGGTGACCAAGATACCAGAAAAAAAGTTGTTAATCCCGTTAGAACGGTTATTCGGGATTCAACAGGACTTCTATACGGACTGGACGTTTAACTTGATATACTCGTGGACGTTCAACAACCTCATTTTCAGCACCACAAACTGGATTTTTCACAAAAAATTCCTCGCAGAACTGGAACAGGCTAATAACGGAGCCAAAAAGTTGTAGTTGGCACAATTCCACTTCAACACCAGTCACACAAAAGCAGAACGAAAAAAAATGATGTGGCGGCCCAGCGCTCCACTGGCAAGCTGGAACCGCCAGAGATTTAACAAAAATAGCGTACGGTAGCCTGTATAAATTTATTACATTTTAGCACTAAATCCTCTGCAAAATTTCTTCTATAAATCTCACCTTACTGAAGTAATTATTCCAAAAACAATGTATATAGGAATTCTCCAAATGATTATATATGCACTTTACTTTAATATTTTAAAGATCTTAAATTTACAAAAAAAAAACTGTAATTAATTTTACTATTTATAAAAAAACTATAAGATTTAATAAATTAATTTTCACAAACATGAATTTTACCACAAATAAGATTCTTACTTTTTTTTCTTTTAAAATTTACAAAAAAAAACACAGTGTCATCTGAGCTCAAGGCGGCTGCTCGTATTCACTCTTGGAGACATAATGAAATCTGTCACTTGACTTTTCCCCCTTACAGGGTTCCAACCAGCAAACATGCCACTTTTTTTTCCAAGCAATGTATTTTTTTCTCCTCTCACACAGTTATCATCATACGATCCAACACACCCGCTATTTGATCTTTTTTTTTTCTTTACAGATTTCAGTGTATTGGTTTCGCCTCGCTCATTTTGTCTCATCTTATTTCCCCTCAATTCTTATTTTGACATTTCTAAAAAAAACATCGCATCCGCCATCTTAACAAATTAACAAATAGTTTCACATCATATAGAATATGAGGATATCATCATCTCTCGCCATTATCTAACAGATGACGTCACCAAAAGGAATTATCATACGTTTACACGCCGACACTTGTGAAAAAGTTCCACGGTGCAAGTGTCGTAATTAGGAAACGTTCATGAAAATTTCTTTCTTTATAAAGATGTTGGTCTAAAAGTCATACGTCAACGAATACTTCCCACGAAACCCATATGAATCGTAAAATTACACTAAGCTCACCATTCTATCAACTTTTCCACCACTCTACCTTTTCAGTTTTAGAAAAAGGTGAATTTTTCCTCAAAAATAATATTCGTGGATAGTATGGGGTAAAGTTTTCGTAGATTCCTGCCAAATCCATGAAATAAACTGTCAAACTCTCTTTCACACCAATTTAAGATTTGACATTTAAAGAAATGGATTTACCACAGCCTACCTTTATCCATTTGCGACAACCATCGCCTTTATAATTTGCGGTTCAGAAATCCATCAACTACAATTAATCGAAATATCTACAATTAATATAGCATACCCAATGACAGAAAACGTTTACTTGTAGAATAAATTGTCAAAAATGTCAGTTTCCCTTTAGTTAAGATCTTTCAACTGATCTTTCAACCCAACTCGTCTATTGATGTAAAACTATTTTCCAATCCGTGTAAGTTGACACTTACATGAGAAAGTTGAGAAGTTGAAAGGTGACTGGAAGACTGGAAACTTGCTTGGTTCTATTTGTTATTTTTCTTCCACATTCGGACATTTATGATGTATTGCAATCACCATCACCACTCCACAGCAACAGGCAACAGGCACCAGCAGAACAACCTTGGCAAGAATGGTAAGTATTATTTTTTTTTTGTGGATTATTCCTATTTCCTAACATTTCCTTTTTCATTAATACAATCTATTCGATTATTTTCAGACTTCCAAAACTTCTGTGCGAGGAGTCCGCAACAATGTTATCAAACAACTATTTACCACATTTGTCAGACCCATTATAGAGTATGCTTGCCAGGTATGGACCCCCTACTACAGTTGTCACAAAATAAGAATTGAACAAATTCAAAAAAGATTCCTAAAATTTGCCCTTAGAGGCTTAGGCTGGCAGAATCCATTGAATCTTCCTTCATATAGCAGCCGTTTAAAACTCATAGATTTACCCAGTCTGGAGCGCAGACGTTCTTATTTATGCTTTGTTTTTATTGTTAATCTTATTGATGGTAATATCGATGCTTTAAACCTTTTGTGTCGTGTTAATTTTAATGTTCCAAATCGAAATCTAAGAGGTTTTCGTGACCCAATTTACATAAAACACTATCGTACCAACTATGAGCAGAATTCACCATTGAATACAATGTTTAATTTGTATAACGTCAATCATAATTTATTAATAAATTTTTGTGATGTCTCAAATAATAGTTTTAAAAAAAATATTCTATAATATTGTATAATTCATAAATTCTTAATTCTAAGTAATATTTTTTGTACGCTAGATATTAATTAGCTTGATTCAAATAAATAAACATTCGTCCTTCAAAGGAACGCAAGATCGGCGAAGAATATCGCCGCGGACTGTGAAAGTGTACAACTGAATTTCTCGACGTGCACAAGAATTCGGCGCTTCGCAGACTTGAACTTGGCGAATTTTGCGTCGGGACTTAAGCCTACAATCGTACAAGATGCAACTGATCCAGGAGCTCAAAGTTCATGATCATAGACAACGCCGTTTGATCGCTGAATGGCCTTCGGAGTGTTTAAAAGAGGACCCCAATTTTGCATGTTTAAATAAAAGTCTGAGTAAGAAGCGAAATATCCTTACATAAGACGATACTAACGCACACAAGGTTCACCAGGCGACAGTGCATCCTCAAAAACTTACCGTGTGGTATTTGGACTGCGATTTTATTGGCCCGTAATTTTTCAAAAACGACGTTGGTGAAACGGTCACCGTCAATTTCGACCGCTACAGATCAGAACGATAATAACTAATTTCTCATGTGGCTTAAATTGAACCATATGGAACTAGGCGACGAGCTGTGGTTCCAGGAGGACGGTGCTACGGTGACGTGAACTGGCAACCAAGGTCATGCGATTTCACCGCGCTAGATTTCCTTCTTGTGGGGTTTCCTGAAGTCGCAGGTCTATATGAATAAACCATAACCGACCAATGCCCTTATGGTCCACCGGCCATCGATCAAATTCAACCGGATCTACGCGGAAGAGTCTTTGAAAAGTATAGGCTCAACTATAGAATGTTTTTTATTTGTTATTCATGTAATATATTGTATCTTAAAGCTTGTAAATAATAACAAAAATAAAAAATTGAATTGAAAAATTGAAATTGATGTCATTTGTTGACATAACCACCTAAATAGAAAAGGACTTCATTAGAAATCAAATCATTATTGGCGATACCTTTACAGTGTAAAAGCAATTGCTACTTGACAAGAATAGAAACACTCGAACATTTTGAAGCTTGTTGTGTACATCATCGTCTGCGTTCGCTCTTTAGTAATGGTACAACTTTTATTTTCAAGCAATCAAGACTCATTAGTTACTTTGTCTTTGCCTCACTTTGCTATACATATGTATATCAACGCGCCACCATCTGGTTAAGCGTTAAGGCCTGTCGTTTCTCCGCTGACAGCCACTTCTACCTATATGCACATGCACACGTTACCAACATAAATTTTAATTGAAAATAAATTTACAAAATAAAAATTAAATTCTTTTCATTCAATCGATGTCATCAAAATTAAATCAACTCTCTTCGAAATTTGAATTTTAGAATTGTAACCTTTACCGTAAAATCAACAAAGAATCCATCGATGCCAACAAAAAGGAAACATCCAGGACAACGCCCGCCATGTCAGTCAATCAACCAGACCATCCGCGCTTAAAGCTAAACATTCATCAAAATTTATTATTAATTTGAAATTCATGCCGGTTTATTGCTGATGCGTGAGGCTTCATCCCAGCGCAGCGTTGTTTGGGGTAGGCTAACGGTATTAAATTTCCGGGACAAACAGTAATTTGTCGCACGATCCATAATCCATAAACGAATAAAGGCGGACGCGCGATGTGGACGCGTTCGGATGTAGGTAAGGTATGTATATTCGTTTAACAGAAACTTTGTAAAGGACGAACGAAATTGCTCTACGCATTTGATGATGTTACAGGGTATCGCCCAATTATTATCAGGATTCGATTAAATTGCTTTGGCTGTGTTGTTTTCATTCCTAAATTGATTTGATTGGGAAGATCTTCTCACCGAGGAGTTGAATCCAAATCAGTTCTTTATATTTTAACGTGGAAAATTAGAAATTCTTTGTGCAAAAGTAATTCGATGATTTTCTAAAAAATGGGTCTAATGTCAAGCAAAACATGTTTTACAATAAATTCAAGTGAAACAAACCTTGATAGAACACAAATGTCAAGGATAATGAATAATAATTATATTATGAAATGCACTAAAAACTAGAACTAACTTATACTTTAGGAACACAAAGGCAAATCTTAAACAAACAGGTCTATTCGAAGCCGAAATCATATGGAAGGTAAGACACTTTTTACACGACAAGAGACAAGACTCTGCTTCAATAAATTGTCAGTTCTTAGGAGAGAAGGGTGCGAAGCAGGGATAATTCACATGAATTAGCTTAAATACTCTCTAAAGTATGAGAACAAAAGTTATACTTTTAATAACTTTGGCCTTTCAACTGCTGTCTCAATCTCCCTTGACACTTTTGATGAGCAGACTGTGATTCTAAGACTCTACTGACTGCAGTATTACTGCTCATTGGTTCGATGTGACTCACCCAATATAATCGAGGTGTTTTGACTTTTGGGACTAGATTAACACCTTGGTAAGCTCCCAGAGTTCTCCCTTCTGACACACCAGGACCAAATATCAATCGAAGAATATTTTTCTTTTGAAACAGCTCGATATAAGCTGCTTATCGCTCAACACTCGGCGGGCGTAATGGGAGACTGGCAGAGTTAAGGTACTAGTACGGTCTAGAACGCCAAAAAAACTCACGATTTTTGGGAATTTTTTTTTCGGAACCTTTATTAAGTAATAACATAATTTTTTTTTAAATAATGAATGCATGCGTCAAGAGTACAAAATAAATTTGTTTTGTCTTAATTTTTTAAAAAACACATTGTCCCTTTCGGTCAGTTAATCTCCGGATCTACTGAACCGATTTTCATAAATCTTGTTGCAACTTGATTGTTTTTATGTTTTCTAAGACAATTTACCACAATTTGACCAAAAAGTTATGAACAAAAAATGGCAACCCGAAAATGGCCAAAAAAAATTGCCAAAAAAAATTTTTTTTTTCATTTGACATTTTTTTTGTTTTTAGTTTTTAAATAAATTGTGGTAAATTGTCTCGTAAGAAACCTTCCTTTAAGTAACCCACTTTGTTTTTTTTTGTTTCAGTCCAGTTTTCGGTTTTTTTTTCAAATCGTTGGACAGAAAATGTTAGTTCGTTCGTTGTTGGTCTTATACTTGTTTACTTTAAGACCAGTCAGTTTCGGCTGATCTTCGATTGCCGTTAAGGACTCTATAACAGAACTTAAGAAAGAGACCATCATGCTAGTTGTGCCCTGGGTGTTAACACCTACCCTGTGCTTCTTCTGCTCCAAAACAATATTGAAAAAATCGTATGATATCGCACCTCCTTGCTGAAAACATGTGCAAGTTTGGAATAGTGAAGAGAAACAGGGTTAAAAACGGAATAGAGGAGGAAGCCAAAGGAATCAAAATCTGTAAAAAACCTTCAGAACTATAACCAAGATCGTTTCAAGAACTGTATCAGCTTAAGTGGAAACAATTTAAAAATTCGAATAGAAATGGGACACGGATCACTGTAAACTAAGAAAATACTTGAGTATTCTTGGCCTGGTAAACAGCCACACATGCAATACTTATGATGAAATGCCGGAACACATACTAGGCGGATGCGAAGCACTAATGCATCAAAGAAACAAGCACCTGTGACGTAATTAGGCAGAAGAGAGTGATAAATCCTCTGTAAAGGTACTCCAAATAATCAAACTCATCAAAGGGATAAACTTGGAGGAAGAACTGTAAGGTTAGCAACTCATCTAGCTCTGGATGATGGCACAATATTTATTCCTACATTCAATAGTGAAGAGAAGAAATTCCAGCGTTTTTAATTGTTTAGTATATTTTCCAAGATCACACGACACAGTCAAATCAGCTTTCCCAGGACCCTAAGTTCAGCCATCACCATAAGCTTTTAAAGTCGATAAATAATCTTGAGTCTCGACTTGAAATTCATTGATATTTTTCAAGATTTGTTTGAATGTCAATATTTCGTCTAAGGTCGATCTGATAAGTCGGAAACTACACTGGTTATTCCCGATTATAATTTTGCAGAACGAATAAGTCACTCACATAGCTCGTTGGAAGGAGTCCAAAATGCGACGTTAAGTCGAACTCGGTAGTTCTTTCAAAGGATAGCATTTTTGTAGGAAAGTCACATAGATCTGATAGTCCAGCCATCGGACAAAATCCGTTTACTCAACAACAAATATGCTGCCTTGTTCTTCTTAAGTTTGTATAGATAAACGATGGTTAAATTTTAAGGGCCGATGTTGAATGTGAACCACACCTAAACGTCAAGTTTTTTTCTGCATTTCATTTGACATTTCTCAATTTCAGACTAATTCAATTTGAACCATGGAAAGATACACAATCGAACAACGCATTAAAGTTATTCAGGCTTATTATGAAAATGGGCGTTCAAATCAAAATGTATGTATATCGTGCACTTCGTGATTTTTTCGGTCAATTTAATCGTCCAAATGTGCGTAAAATCGGAAAAATTGTGCAAAAATTTGAGCAAACCGGGTCTGTAGGAGAAGCGAAAACACCAGTACATGCTCGTACAATCTCCCATGATCGACCTTTTTTACGACATGATATGCATGTGCCAGGGTCCTTGTTTTACCTTATTGCACTGTAGGTCAGAAATTTATAATTAAGAGCATTAAAAATTATTCTGCAGGAATTTTCACAAAAATTTCAAAATACCAAAAAACTACGTTCCACACAGACCACATCAGGGAAAATATCCAGCATTGATTGCAACTGGTAGAAAATGGTTTACTAGAAGTAATACTCATAGCTATGCCGCAATTTGGCAAATTTCTTCAAAAATTCTTGTTGCTATTGCTGAAAATCCTCAAAAACAAACGTGCAACTAGGACCCTCTGTACCTTTCAAACGAAGCAAAAATTATGAAAATATATTGCCGTTAAGTCAGTTTAATAGTAACGGACAGAATTCATATTACCGTATAAAAATATTGATTTAAGTAAAAGTTCAAATTTAACTACACCACGCCTCAAAAATGGACACTAAAGTATAAACATTAATTTCTAATATCTCCATAACTTTTGAAGGAAAAATACGATGCAAATTCTCAACACTCACTGTTGAACATTTTACCCTATTCCACCGCTCCACACTTCTACCAAATTCAGCAATCTATGATATATTTCGATTCTCAATTGTTGAAAGTCTATTGAACACAGTTTCGATTATATTGCTTCTTTCCCGTCAGAATTTCTCGCGACACAAGAGCCCCTCGGGCAATACAAACTTCCATTGCTCCTTTGGTTATTGGATTCTTGAATTGATGTGAATGTCGGGATGGCATTGGCACCTCCCAGCATCGTTTCGCGTCTAAATCCATGCAAATCCATTCATCGAACCAATTGTCTTTTGCTTTTCTGAGCCGATGAAACTTTCTCATATCGTTTCTATACTACACTCCCCAAGCCCTATAACATTCTGTTTGCAATTATTATTCTCCAAGCCCCCTACCCTACCGAGAGTCGGGACAGAAGATCGACATGGTATTGTTAGAGAAAACTCGCTTTTCAATCGTCACCATATTACTCGTTATGTTCCGCTGAAGAGAAGTCTTCTTCATAAATACGGCCACAGAGTAGTGTTTGAATAGCTAGCCAGAACCAGAGTGATTTCTAGCAGAAGGGCCGCTCCGCATTGCACTGCACAGCGTTGTTCAAATAACCAACACTGTTCTGTTGCGCCCCAAGGATGTTAAACTTTACAACAAAAGCGTGGCGGTGTATGGTTTGTGGTGGCGGTGGTGATGGGACTGATGCTGATGGTAGTGGCGATGGCGATGGCATTGGAGTTCTCTGGTGGTTCGTTGACGTCTCCAGCAATCAACTTCGCGTGATGCTGAATCAATTTCAATGTTGTGCATTGCTCCTTGCAAACTTTTATATTAAACAACTTCGAAGCGCCCGAAGCTATCCATTTCAATGAAGTGAAACTTTCGCACTATACAATTGCAGGCAGGCGATTACAGCACAACATGCTGCCTGATGGAATTGCATGCCATCGCCATCACCATCACTTCTATCTACAGGAACAGCCATCATCAACATCATCGTTGTCATTCATTCATATTTCTCGATTTCCAGATTTCAGATTAAATTGACGCACTTTACGTGACAGGGGAGGGAAAAGCGAATGAAACATTGCCAAGTCCTTTCGAAACAAAACCGTCCAAATGCTCTGGCATGGAATTGAACGACATTATCTCCAATGGAATCCCATGTTTCTGTCACTATAAGAAACCACATTGAGTGCGATGGAAATGGAAATCTATCAACATATTGTCTTCCGGATTTGTTCGTCCATTTTGTATTTTGCTCAAACTCAGAATGTGTGTCATTTTGTTTACTCATTAAGCTTTGAAACTTTGTACGCGCCGCATAAAAGACCTGGAATTAAAAGACATGCAATTTGTTTACTTTGACATTTTTAAATAATGATGAATTGTATAAATTGAAGCTCAGAAATTCAGAAAAATTGACAGCTATGGAAAAACCGGAATCACTTACTTCCGCCATTGCTCAGAATGAACCAATTAAAAATATGTGTTAACATATTTAAATTCATTAATTTATAAAAATTTATAATTTTAATATCCTTAGAGCAGGGCTTACTTTGATAATAATCATGCCTCTTATGATCGATACAGATTATTCTCCTGCGCACATGAGAGTTGATATCCATTCCGGCCCGGCTGATTTCTCTGGCTTGGAGTAATTGATATTCTTTCTTATATTTTCTAAGGTGCTCAAGTTTGGGCTGTTAGCCAAATAATATTACGAATTGGTGTCGCTGGATGTACATCTCTCCAGGTTAAGAGCCAGGGTTTGTTAAATGGCCTCCTTCATTTCCTCGAGAAAGACTGGATCGGCTGAGTTATTGTACACAAGTTTGTATTCTTATAAGCGATTTTGTTCACCACTATCATGTTACTGCGTGAACCTCCAATACCTTTCTGCAACACTATGATCGGCACGTACCAGTGTGGGTTCAGGCCAGGCAGCTCAGCGGTAGACCAAATATTCACATTAAGGCAAATCCTGGAAAAGACCAACGAATTTCAAGTCGAGACCCATCATCTTTTCATCGATTTCAAAGCCGCATATGATAGCATAAATCGCCAAGAGCTTCTATTGGCGATGTCAGAACTCGGGATCCCGAAAAAACTGATCCAGCTATGCCGCATGATGTTACAAAATACGCGAAGCAACGTGTAAATCAGTAACAGCTCATCCGAGCTATTCTAGACGTTCACAGGGCTTAGGCAAGAAGATGCTCAGATAGCAGATAGTGCGCAAGAGTGGTGTTAACCCGGAAGGCACTATCTTCAACAGGTCTTCCCAACTGCTTGGCTATGCGGTAGACATCGACATCATCGGCCGCTTCAAGCGAGCTGTGCTAGAAGTGTTTACAGCTATTGAAGAACCGGCGAAAAGCGTTGGTCTTGAAGTTAATGAGGACAAAACAAAGTATATGCTATCAAAAAGCAAAGCCTCAGCTGTCCATCACCTAGGACAAAACGTCACTGTTGGTAGCAGTAATTTCGAGGTAGTCAAGGAGTTCACCTACCTCGGAACAAACATCAATCCCACGAACGACACCTTAGTGGAAATCCGACGAAGAATTACCCTAGCGAACCGCTGCTACTTCGGTTTGGCCAAACAAATGGGTTCAAAACTCCTTTCTCGAAAGACTAAGTGCACGCTATACAAAACCCACCGAGTGCTGGACGATAAGTAAAAAAGTGGAATTCATACTGGGCATTTTCGAGAGAAAAATTCTTCGAAGGATATTTGGTTCTATGTATATGCGAAGACGGAGAATGGAGGAGAAGATTCAATCGTGAATTGTACGAGCTGTGCCAAGATGTGGATGTAGTCCAAAGAACCAAAACACGTTGACTACACTGGCTCGGTCACATCGAGTGACAACAACTCAATAGCCAAGAAAATCTTCGAATCCCAGCCCCCAGGTTCGAGACGATGAGGAAGACCGAACCTCCGCTACAGGGACCAGGTGGTTACAAACGCAAGAGCGCTTGGTCTCAACGACTGGTGGCAGTCCGCGAGGGATCGCAACCGATGGAAGACCGCAATATCTCAGGCAGAGACCCTCCATAGATCGGGAGCCGCATAAGTAAGTATAAGTAACTATCATGTTAGGGTGTAACACAGTGCAAGCGCTTAGGTAAAGTGGGGAGGATTTAATAACAGATGTCGGTGCACATTGGTACATCAAAATGAGGGAGAGGGGCAAAGTATTGAAAATTGATGATAGAAAAAGCGTTAAAAAAATGCAAGACAGGAGACATGACGATAGTGTTCAAGGGAATCAAAAGATGTGTCGCCTATAGTATATATGCTTTAGTGCAGTCGTCTGTTGATTTTTTTGAAGGCAGTAGGTCCAGCTTTTAATGACTTTAGTCTCTTCTGGATATGATTTTTTACTGTGTATTCAGATGAAACTTCGAAACATAACATTAGCACACTACAGTTCACTCTATGCTATCTGGTAGTTGAAGTTGGACGTATTTAAGGCTCGAGGGTATATTTATATCTTTGAACATTTTAATCAATTTTTGTTGTCTTATGCGTCAAAAATGGCAAGTACCAGGCTGTCGAAAGCCAGTACAGGATGTTCCTATTTTAGAGTGGAGCTGTTAGTTTGTCTTTAATGTCTCTCTACAGTTGGTCAACGTTCAGGCTTGTGCTTATTTCCTCAGCAGGCACCGTTTGCAAGTAGGATGGATTGTTTGAGTTGGATCTTAAGTTTAACAACTTCATGGTCCAAGTCACTAGATAGATTTGTGCAGCAGAAGTTGCTGATCTCTGTAAGTGAATAAATACAATTAGATAATGAGAGGAAAAAGTCAAGTGTTGATGGTGTAGGTACTTGAATGCAAGCTATTCATTCGTAAGGAAATTTAATTAAATTAAACTAAAAAATTTTTTTTTTACTCTACCTAAATGTTTTTTTTTCTTTTTTTAATTCTAAAAATAACGGTACATACCATATAATTTTTATCGAATCCTAAGAAATATTTTTTATTTCAAAAAATGCTCGACTGAGTTTAATTAAATTCAAAAAATTTCTTTAGTAAAGCCAGCTTACAGTTCATTTTTTTTTTTTTTGAAAATTGGTCCATTTTTTCTCAAAAACTGTAAAACGTTTCAATCCAATCAAAGTCTTTTTTTTTTGTTTTTAAGAAACGAAAAATTTCAATTATTTTTTGAAAACTCAAAGCATTTTTGAAAATCACTTACTCGATTTTGTTCGAAACTTGAGGTTTTTTTACACTTTCTAAAAAATGAAATGCACGAAATTGCTCCTATGTCATAGACTAGGAATCTTAAATCTAATCTTATTAGAGAAAACTGTTCATAAGCATAATATTTATTTTTTAAATGACTTAAACAACTCCCTTAGTAGTGGCATCTAAGAACAGGATATGATTCAAGCAAATATTAATTTATGCAAGAACAAAAATTATAAGTCGTTGTAGTGGTTTCTTAAATAAATAAGCTTTTATATACAAAATTTTTAAAACATTTTTAAGAACACATTTTGGTACACCAACTCAAAGTATTTATTATTATAAATTTCCGAAAAATATGTTGAGTCATTTTTGAGATATTGAATTTTCCAAAATAAAATAGATTTTTTTTTTCAAACATTCAAAAAATATTTTTTTAAGTCTTGAAATGCAATTTTTTTTAAACTTTTTCGAAGTTGCTCTACAAAACATTTTATTAAGATCCGTCATGTCGATAATAAGAAATTCAAAATTCGAAAAAAGGTTCTATGGTAGCTACAGTCAGTAATATACTACATAATTTCAAAATTTATTTTATTAAATTATAGATCCTAAAAATTAAACAAGGGGAAAAACTTTTTATCAAAATTCTCGGATCCGTTTTCGAGATAAATACGATTTTTGAAAACCATTTTTTACTGTCTGTATGGTAGGTACCGTTATTTTTAGGTAAGATACAATTTTTTTCTCACATCTAGTAGACTAAATTGAGAACCTTTTATTTATCAAGATTAAAAAAAATTAACATGGGGCTCTCGAAATATAGAGTTTTGAAAAACAAAAATTTGAAACTTTGTTTAAAATACAAAAAAAAAAAAATTTTTCAAAATTTGAATAAACAATCCTATTAAAATTTTTAGGGAGCCTAAACAGAAAAAAATTATCAAAATCGGTGGCACCGTTTTTAAGAAAATCGAAAACAAAGAAATGGTTCCATAACTTTAACTAAATGAAATTTTTTTGTATCTATTTTCTTTTTAAATCTGTCGAACAGTTTTTGAGAAAAAAAAAATATTTATAAAATTTCGAAAAAAATTCATATGACAGGTATCTACCGTTATTTTTGGTCTTAAAAAAAAAAGAGAAAAAACGTGTGGGGAAAAATATTAAAAATACTATCTACCAAGTTTAAAGAAAATCGGCCAAGTGGTCTTCGCTGTCATCGTAATATCAACTTTGATCAAAATCTCGAGTTCTATTTTTCTTCCTCATAGTATGTACCTATAAGTCGCAAGTAAAAATTATTTATGTAAAAGCCAGCTAACGTTTAATTTTTTTTTTTTTTCGAAAAATAGTAAAATTGGTTTTGACTATTGTTTTGTATTCTTAAGTTTTTAAAAAGTATTAATTTTATTCATAACATTCTTTTTTATTTTCAAAAGAGGTGAAAAAAACTCAATATAATATTTCGAAAATCACAAGCACGAACTTAACAGTTTTTTACGCTTTCTAAACAAAATTTTCTTCTATCAAAAAAACAAACTGAACCCACCATAAAAATGTTCGAAAATCTTATTTTTAATCGAAAACGACTCTTACAATTTTGATACATTTTTACTTCCGATATACACGCAGAAACATTGCAGGGTTAAAAACAACCAAATCTCGGTAATAAACAGCCGAGTAACATGATTACTATAGCACCTACGGAGTTAGTCGGCAAAAAACAGCCACGACAACTTGATTATGAAAACTCGTGAAAAAACAACCAAGTTGATGCTATAAAAAATAATCAATATCATTTCCCCTCCGAAACCTACTTAGGCATAAATAGACAACTAACTCTGCTAAAAAATACCAACTTACTTGGCTATATTAAGCCAACACACTTGTTTGAAATTAACCAACCTACTCTGTTAAAATTACATAAATAGTCGAGATTTTTGGTGGAATTTAGCCAACATACTCGGTTATAATCAGTCAACCTACTTTGTTGAATTTAGCCATTCTACTATGTTATAATAAGTCAAGTTACTTGGGTATAATTAACTATGCAACTCGATAAAATTCAGTCAACCTAATTGGTTGAAATCAGTCTGCTTACTCCGTACAAAGTAGCCGAATCACTCTGGTGATTATAGCCAACCAACTCGGTTGAATTGAGTCAACTTACTATGCTAAAATCTGTCAACGTATTTGGTAAAAAATAGCCAAGGTATTAAGTTGTTATTAACCAACCCACTTAGCTGAATTCAGCCAACCTAGTCAATAATAATCAACCAACCAACTCGGTTTAATTTAGTCAACCTGCTCTGTTGAAATCAGTCAACTTTCTCGGTACAAATTAGCCAACGTATTTAATTGATTTTAGCCAATCGACTTGGTTGAATTCAGTCACCTAACTCTGTTGAAATCTGTCGATCTACTTGGTAAAAATTAGCCAGGATACTTAGTTATTATTAGCCAACCCACTCGTTTAAATTCAGTTAACCTACTCCGTTGAATTCAGTCAACATACTCGGTTGAAATTAGCCAACCGACTCGGTTGAATTCAGTCACCTAACTCTGTTGAAATCTGTCGATCTACTTGGTAAAAATTAGCCAGGATACTTAGTTATTATTAGCCAACCCACTCGTTTAAATTCAGTTAACCTACTCCGTTGAATTCAGTCAACATACTCGGTTCAAATTAGCCGACCGACTCGGTTGAATTCAGTCACCTAACTCTGTTGAAATCTGTCGATCTACTTGGTAAAAATTAGCCAGGATACTTAGTTATTATTAGCCAACCCACTCGTTTAAATTCAGTTAACCTACTCCGTTGAATTCAGTCAACATACTCGGTTCAAATTAGCCAACTTACTCGGTTTAGTTTTGGTAAGCAACTCGGTTGAATTTAGTCCAGTTGCTCTGTTGAAATCTGTCAACCTTCTCGGTTGAAATTAGCCAACTTACTAGTTTTATTTTAACTAACTAACTAGGTTGGATTTAGTCAACTTACTCTGTTGAATTCAATCAATCTACTTGGTAAAAAAGAACCAACATACTCTGTTTATTTTTGCCAAGCTTCTCCATTATTATTAGCTTACGTACTTGGCTGAATTTAGCCAATCTGCTCAGTTATAATTAGCCAATCTACTAGCTTCTAATTTACCAACGTAATCGGCTATAATTAGTCAACCTACTCAGCTGATATTAACCAACCTAGTTTTAATTGGTCTGTTAATTCATCTGATTTACTCTATTGCAAATAACAGACTCACTTTGGTTGAATTTTAACCAATCTACTTGGTTCTAATTGCCAAACGTACTCTGTTGCAGCCATTTCCATCCAGTACGAATACTTACCTTTAGACAGCATTTTTCCAAACTTCGGTGAACCTGAAAACTGAAAAATCTCTTTTCGAAGACAAATATCATCCATTAAGGAAAAGACTAAAGCGTTTAAATTTTTAGTACAAACATATTGGTACAGTGATTTTATTTACAGAAATACAAAAGTTCTAAACTAGGTTAACTTAAGTATAGTAACATGATTAAACTTATTGTCTAGGACAATAATAAAAAAACAAAACAATAATTTTTAATTAGAATTATATACTTAAAGTACTCGTTGTATACATTTTACGATATTTTTAAAAGTTTTCTGATGAATTAACTATTATAGTTTACACATTATTTTAATTTATTAAATCATAATTTTATTTAAACAGTTTTTAATTTAAAAGAAAGTCTTGGATTGCTTATTGAATAAGCTTTTTACGTAAACATTTTCCTGACAGTTTTAAAAAGGAAAAAAAAGTAATATCCATTATTACTACGATTTGGTGCAAACGGTCTATTAAAAGTGCACAGTGCAGTGCAGTTTTTTATAATAAGGATAAGTAAATTCTTTTATAGTACACATAAAGTGGTTATACATACAGTCACTCACACTCAAAGTGGGATAAGAAAAAAACACGCAATTAAAGAAACATTTTTGAATAAAAAACATTAAATGGCTCACGTTTCAGAAAAGTTATAATTAGATAATAAAAAAAATTGAAAAAATTAAATAAGTGAACTATCTGTTTTCATTTATTCACACCTAAGGTGGGACACTTGCTGTTTTCTATGAAAACTAGTCTTGCAGTCTTTTTACAGCTTTCATGGTATTACATTTAACAAAAAAAATCAAAATGTCCAGACATAAAACTGTTGAAAAAAGGCAAGTTCTGATTTTAAACCATCAAGAGGGTAAAACAGTACGCGAAATAAGTGATTTAAAAAAAAAAAGCAAATCCACTTTATTTAATAAAAAAATGGTTAAAAGAAGGCCGAATAGAAAATTAACCTAAAAGTGTTGAAAATAAAAGAAAAATAAGTGCTAAAGATGAGAAGTTTTATTAAAAAAAAGTGTGGAGAAACTTGGGATCATGGATGACTTTGTCTTTTACCAAGATAACTATCCCAAGCATAAATCTTGGTTCGCGAAGATGTGGCTTCTTGACAACTGTCCAAAAGTTCTCACTACACCTGCTCAATCACCTGATTTAAATGTAATTGAGCATTTGTGGGCAGAACTAAAGACAAGAGCATAAAAGCTCTTTAAACAGTTGCGATCTTGGGATGGATGAAAGGGAATCTAAAGAGCCATCCTTTCGCAAAAAAGTTGGTCGAGAATATGCCAAAAAGTCTTGAAGCGACTATCCAAAAAAATGGAAACGTGGCCAAATATTAAACAATTATTGAGTATTTTTTTAATATGAATTTGCAGTGTGCAAGTTTGAGTGTGACTTATAATTAGTAAAAACACGGCAAATCATTTTCTTCTTTTTTTTGTTTCCGAATCGAAATGTTGATGATTATTTCCTTTTTAATTATTTTATATTACCTTGTAGTCAGTATTTAACAAGAAAAATAATAATATTTAAAAATTTTGTATTTTTACCCTATATAAATTTGTAGAAGATATGTGAGTGTTAAAAGTGTGAGTGCGAGTGACTGTAAACTAGTAATAGCTTTCTTATATTTCTATTTAATTCCTAGCTCAACAAGCAAGGTATTGGCCGCTGTAGATTCTTGGTCGAATTTAGTTGCAATCTTAAAAAATGATTTTTGGATGAACATCCAAGTGCATTTGCTTTCAGCTGGATATTCCGCATTTACCATAAAAATAATTTTAAAGCAAATATCGACTGCCTCTAAAATAGTAGGCAGTAGATATTTTGTGTCGTTAACAACTACAAAATAGCTACTTATTTGTTGTATTGACGTACCAACTATGAGGATAAAAGGTTGAAGTGTTAGACCCAGCTGCTTTAGTTTATCACGGCGTAGAGTTATGGCTTCGTCAATCTCTGCATCACTGTAGACGTGCGTTATGAATCCGTTTCTGGCCTCGGTTTTCGAAGGGCGCCAAATTTTTCTACTGACTCCCTTTAGGCGTACAGATGACAGCGTTAAAAGTGATGGTATTAAGAGGAAAGCTCCGAGGTTACTAAGATCTTCCGATGCTGTAATGAAAACAAACAAAACAAAGCCAATTTGAAACGTGTTAAAGATTATAGTTAAAAAATATAAACATAATGTATACATACACACGTATGTATATGAAATATATAGCCATTATTTTAATTCCAAATTTAACGGTACAAGCGTTATGAACAATTATATTTATCTGGAAAACGGCTTTAAGGGTTCAAATAAAAAAAATATGGATGCTTCTTTAGACATGGACTACATTTTGGTGGAAACAAAATTTAGGAAAATATGTTATTAACAGTACCTGTGATATAACCGTTTTTTTCGACTTTCTTATTAATAGCTCTAACGATTTTGATAAAAAAAATGTATGCAGCAGCTGCTTTTAATTTGAAATATAAGGCGTACTTTATTGTTAATGTATACATAGTGCAGCAATGGAAGTCCGAATAAGATGCTTTTTTGACTGCATATACACTTTTACTTTAAATTTTAAAGTCGATATGCTTTGCATTTATACCCGTGTCAGCTGATTTGAAAACGAAGTAAAATAAATATGTAATTTCTTACAAAAATAATACAAATTGAAATGAATAAAGATCCAAAACAGAAAAGGGCTATACATACGTAATTTCTGAGTTTCTTTTAACAAATCATCTTAATTTAGTAGACTCATTAAGTGAACGAAGTAAAAGGAAACGAAAACTAAAAATAAAATATATACTCGTACCTACGAATAAACAATCCACTTTTGAACAAGCTAAGGGATGCGTTGGAAAAGTATACGTTTTGATGTCGTTTATGCTGAATTAACATCACTGACAAATTTGCTGTCAAACAAGTACCAAAATTATTAATAAAATCAAATCTCAATGGCATGTATGTACACAAAGTCAAATAAAGGCTCGGTGCCAGAAAAAAATTATTTTCATGTCCTTTTTTAATCATTTGGCATCGCAGCCATCCTTCGATGAATTTCATCCTCTCAGGTGACATAGGAAACATGCACATGCATTAAGAGGCAACATTTTGACCATTGACTATTAACGTTTACCGTCTAATCGTAAATTAATATTTCAAACCACATAATTTTGGCTCTTGTGAAAATTTACCATAAAATGAACAAATATCAGCGAACACATTCTCGAATAATTAAAACCTGCCAAAATTTTACTGCGCTGCCTATACATTTACCAATAAAAAACGACTATTATTGTAGGTACACTGTACACACCAGGGTTCTGACTTTACTTCGATCGAAGTAGATCTACTTCGATTTTGAGAAAAAAAATTTATTCTACTTCTCTTTTTTATTTCTTATCTACTTCTCTCTGAAAAAATTCTCAGCCAGCATATTTAAAGATAGCGCTGATCGCTCTGTATTACATAAAAGTTTAGGAATCGTTAAAACGTAGGTATGCACCATGGAAAATTTAATGTTTTTCAGATCACTTACAGAAAAAGGTAAGGATTATTATGAGGCACGTTTTAAATTGATAAAATTCATACAAAAATACAAGTTCGTTGATAGAAAGTTTACTTTAAAATAGTTACATATATTTCATTAATATTTTTTTACAAACCTGAAGTTTGAATTTACTTTTATGTTATGTTATGTTTATACTTATATTTTTAAGAAGTCTTTATTTACTGTTTTATGTATATTTAATCTGTTTCCATTGAAGTCTGAAGTTTGTGTTATACATAGTTATATATATTTTATTTTAAGTCTGAATTTCTTGCAACTTATTGATACTTGTACGGAATCAATTATTTTTTAATGAAAAATAATGAATATTAAATAAACTTTTGTTAAGAATTTTGTTTCGAAAAATATGTTTTTTTTTCATAATTTTCTAAAACTACTTCGAAAATTTTTAGATATACTTCAGTTTTTTTCCGTATTTAATTCGAAAATTTAAAACCTAAGTCAGTCCAAAACCTGGTACACACAAACAATTAAATTATTTTTTGAAAAATCAAATTTTTTTTTTAAATGTCTCGACTGAAAAGGTAAAGTATCTTAAGTCAATTTTGATGATTTTTCAGTAGAGCAAAAAAACACTTCAAAGCTGTATCCCAAAAAATCTTTCATATATAGACTTTATTCAACAAACCATTTAAATGTAAAATTTTATGATCTTTTTTTTGAAATTATTTTCGAAAAGATATTTTTAATATTTTGGTCGTTATGAGGAAAAATATGACTTAAGATAGTTTGGCTTTTCTATAAATTGAATTTTATATTAATTTCCAAAATCTTAAGTTGAGATAAGATATTTTGCCTTGCGTTTTCGAAGGACGTTTTCAATTCTTATGTCCATTTAAGATGAGTTGCGTGTGCAAAAGTGGAAAAAAAGAGATTTAAGATGATATTTAGTGGTTTTTATTTATGAAAAAGTCACATTTGTTCTATAGAGCTTTAATAATAAAAAAAATAATAACTAATAAAGACTTGAATTTCTTTAAAAAAAGGCTATAAAATCACATTTGGTCCACAGAATAGAAACAGTTTAGTTTTATTCAAATAATTTATTTAAAAAATATTAAAATAAAATATAAAATAAATTATTAAATTATTTAAAAAAAATCATTGATGATTGTAAAAAAGGTTACATGAAAACATATTTTTAAGAGTCAAATTAATAATAACAAAAACCTATTGGAAAAAATTTACCTAAGGGACCCAAGGGGAGATAGGAGAAATTGAAAATTGTTTTTACTTCCAAAACTAACGTTATCGCACCCGTAGTGTAAGATCTTATTTATCTCGAAAACGGCTGAATAACATGTTATTAACGGTACCTGAATTCCTTTAGTACGATACTAGTTGGAAAATGTTTTAAACTAAGAATGAGTTAGTAAACTGCTTTAAAGTTAGCAAATTGTTAAGTAGTATCATACAAAGAAATTAAAAATAATATGTTGTTTGACATTTCGCGCCAGTCTTTTTAGAACTATTCGCCAATACTACTACGTAATTACTTAAAATTAGTATCCCAAATTGTATTCTTGAAAAGCTTTGAAGAAATTTCTAGCATGAAAATTCTTTTAATAATAAAACTATTTTTGAGCTTTGTGTGAATAAATTCTTAGTTTTCTGAAAATCAGATGGCAATTTCATACATGTGAACATTTTTATTTCATTAAATCCATGTCTTATTTTTATAAAATGTATTTTTAATTCCAAATTCGTGCAATTCAACTCTTTTTTGTTGTATACGTATGTGTTTCATTTGTAATAATTTTTCAATCGCGTATGAAACAAAACTGTCTGAAACACTAAATGAAAAAATAAGAAAAACGGTCGCACAAAAGGCCATCTAGAAACAAAATACGCTTAAAAATATCTTAAGTCCTTGTTATTACGGAAATTGTTTTAGGTTTGCAAACGGTAAAATATTCTATGACTACTTAGGGAGCGAAAAATTTCAGTTTTAAATTTGAAAATTCATCTTATGTTCACATAAGATGATTTGCGTTTTCACACTTTTTTGGATTTTTTTTAAGGATTTTATCTTATGTCGACTTAAGGATGACTCCTGTTTGCACGCGCGAAAATATCTTAAGTCAACTTAATATGATTTACGATTTCACAATAAAAAAAAAGTCTTAAGCCAATATAATCTTAAGTCTATTTTAGGTTTTAAAATTAAGCAGAACACACAACCTTATGTGGACTTAAGATATTTTACCGCGTATAGAGATGTGTCTTTTGAACATAAGATGAGGTTGGTTTTGTCTATAAAAAAAGCACAGGAGTGATATAGAAGGAAGCCGATAACACACAACTGTAGCCTTTTAGAATGGCACTAAGGATCAACGAAAAACGCGAAATATCTTAAGTCGACTTAAGATACTTTACCTTTTCAGTCGAGATGTATATTATTAAATACTTTAAATTGAAGTGATACCAAACTTTCATGTATCATAAATATTAAATGAGCAGTTTCCATTAAACATTTAAAAGCAGCACCCTTAGACAACTTAAAAATTACTTATTTCTGACTAAACATTATTTGTTTGCTAGTTTTCAGAAGGTAATGGTTATGCCATACCAACTATGAGAATAAATGGTTGAAGGATAATGCATAACTTCATGCCGCTATTCAACAAAAATAAAATAATGGTATATTTGAAATTGTTAATAGCAATGGAATTAAAATAAATGCATGTATATTGACGTTTCATGTATTATTTTTCAATTATGACCTCTTACAAATATAAGTTTTTTAAATACTCACAATTCTCTAATAATAATATTTCCGCGATAGAGCTGTCTTTACCGCTCAGTTTCTTCCTTGCAATGGTGTATAAATCCTGTTTGACTTTGGGGAAATGTTCACATAAGCCCATGCAGTTTTCCCTGTATAAACTGTTGAAGTCCTTTTCAAGCTATTTAAAATTCAATAAAACATGTATTAGAAAATATTAGGAAAGAACAAGTACGATTAGAATTGAGATGTATATTTCGTAAATGCATATGTATGGTTGTAAAATATTTATTACCAGTTTATATCCTAATACATTTTTGAGAGCCGGGTACTCATCAAAATACTGTGATATGCTTAAGTCCTTTAAAAGATGAAGCCGAGCACAAGTGGTTTTCTCCCATTTTTCCTCCGTCTTGTCCCAAGGATGGCTAGAATTTCGAAGCCATTCCAGATTTGAATCTGACAGTTCTTCCTGTTCTCCAATTTTCAACGCTGTGGCTAGGCGTTTGGTCGATTTCGGACTAGAGGTGGGTGATAATGACAAAGAACGCTGGCGTTTGGTAATTATACCTGTTTCACGATATTTTCTTTTTAAATTATGAACGTGGTCTGGCAACTTGCCTGCCAAACGGTTAATTATCCCACGACTTGATTCCACAATTTTGTTGTGAAAATAAACAGATCTATTTTCAGAAGGGAACAAATGTACAATTTCATTTGCCCACTTTCCATAAATTTGGGCTGTAATGTTGCGCTCCGGGTTTGTTTTAAGAATATATGTGCATATAATCCGCACCAATCTAAGTCTAGCTTTATTTTCAAGTGGTTTATTTGTATCTATTGATAAGATACCTTTCCCATCTAAGGAACTTTCAAGAAGTTTACGAAGATCCTAAAATGAAAATATTGCATTATGAATTAGAAAAATCTGCTTTTGTTTCTTTGTTAGCTTTGGTTAATTACGAATTAGCCTATTTTCAAATTCAATTATTGTATTTCAAATTCATAAAACTATTTTGTCGTTATGCAAACAAAGTTTAAAAATCGTTTTATTATCAAAGTAATTTTTTATATAAATTTTTTCGAGAACAAAATTTCGGATGCCAATTTTAAATATGAAGTAGTATAGATTTTAGGAAACATGTAATTTCAAAAAATAATCGTTCGCACGTTTTAAAGATATTTGTGCAAAATTTTAGTTGAGTTTGTACGATGTTAAAGCTGTTTTAGTATGAAACTAGATAAAAATGACGGTTTTGCACATTTTAATCGAATATAGCATCATACTTTCTCTACCCTTTTATTAAAGGTAAAACCATCGAAAACCTATCAAAACATCAAAACAGGTCTGTTTACTTAGTTGTTTGCATAATCTGTCATTACTTTAGGTGTGTTTAGAAGCAATTTATTGGAAAAATAGCCTTAGCACGATACTATTTAGAAATTGTTTAAAATTATGAAAGAGCTAGTAATCTACTAAAACGTTAGCAAATTGTTAAGTAGTATCATACTAATTCCCTAAAAGTAAGCTGTTTAAAATTTTGCGCCATGGATTTTTCAAAAAAAAAAAAACTTGGATTTTTTTTTAAAATCAAAAATAACGGTATACCTGCCATACGATTTTTGTCGAAATTTTAATAATATTTTTTTTCTCAAAAACTATCCCACAGAATTAAAAAAAAACATTCAAAAATTTCATTTAGTTAAAGTTATCTAGTTGAAAAAAAAAAAAAAATAAAAAAAATGGTTATTTTTGGTAACAGTACCTTCCATACAAATGTTAAAAAATGATTTTCGAAAATCGTATATTTCTCGAAAACGGTTCCGAGATTTTTGCTAATATTTTTTTCTTTTTATTCATTTTAACAATCTATAATTTAATAAAAAAAATTGAAATCAAGATATTACTGACTGTACCTACCACATAACCATTTTTTTCGAATTTTGAATTTGTCATTATCGGCATAACGTATTTTAATGATTTTTTTTAAATAGAAGATTCTAAAAAGTTTAAAAAACATTGGCGCAAAATTTTAAACATTTAAAACCCACTCTAAATCAATTTTAGAATGGGAGCCGACTCTAAATATTAAGTATAAAACGAGAACTGACTTTTTGTTAATTTTAAGGACATAAACTATACTTTAACGTTAAAGAGCTCGTCTTACTTTAACATCCACAAATAGCTAGTTTATCTTTTAAAAGTATACTTTATCCATATTGACAATGTACATTTCATACCAAAGCAAATGGAAGGAAAAATGTTTACTGATGTTTTATTATATTTTTTAAAGATGTTCTTTGTAAATAGACTGAATCACTGAATATTATAAATTCAAAACAATCGTACGAAAGTGCTCTACAATTAAAAAATCTGTAGATACAAATGTACATATCTTATGTATGCACGCGCGCCGCCGAGACGAGTATATAGCTAAATGAATCTGCACCTTACAACACCAAATTGAGTTTTTAATGCTGTGAATTTGCGATTTATACTTTATTTTCATCTAAAATAATATAAATAACTTATAAACAATCAAAATCTCTACCGATGTAGTATATTAAATGAACTTTTTTCGGCGAAAAATTATTTGGTTTGAAGTTGTCTGTTCTTTTTACTTTTTTTTAGTGTTTTTGTAGTTGTGTGAGTTATGCATCTGTCAAATTAAGGGTTGTTCAACGCAAATTTGCTTAGGTTCTGTTGTAAAACCCACATTAGTTAGAAGAGTTGTCTAACGTGATTAAAATTATGAAAAAGTTAGACAAAGCCTCTAAGCTAAACGACTGCGTTAAGTAGAGCCGGTTTAATTGCTTAAACGAGAACTCTTTAAAATTTTGCGCCATTGCGTTTAACACTGGAGTACATGCATGGTCTTTGTTTAAGACCAAAGTAACAGTTAATTTATTTATTTAATTTTTTTTGGACTGAAAAAGCATTTTTTTTTAAATTTAAAGTTCCTTACTAATATTTATGAATTAAAACTATTAAATGTTTAAGACAGTAAGTGAATATAATTTTTAAATATTTGTTTTTCATTTAAATCTTTATTAACCTAAAAATGATTTAGATTTTAAATGGTCTACCATAGTAGCCCACGCGTGCATTTGTGTACAAAAATAGGGCGCGTGTACTCCAGTGTTAAAAACTTAACAAAAAAAATATTTTTTGAATTTTTGATATCTCAAAAACAAATTTTTTTCTTTAAAATGTTTTAAATTTGTATATAAAAGCTTATTTTTTTAAGAGACAACTACAACGACTTATAATTTTTGTTCCTGCATGAACTTATATTTGCTTGAATCACATGGCATCCTGTTTTTAGCACCAACTACGAAGAGAGTGGTTTTTTAAAATGAATTTTATACTTATGAACAGTTTTTCATTTTTCAAATTCGTAGTCTTTTATATAAGAGCAAGTTCCAGTCCTGCATTTTATTTTATTAACCATTTTTATTTTGCGAACTTTATATGTATTTATAGATTCGAAGTTTTACTTAGTTCTACCAAACAAGAATATTACTTTAATTTGTCTTTTTTAAAAACCATTTGAATTTTGCAATAATCAATACGAAGACATATTAGTTTCTAAATATGTACCTATTTAAACTAGCTGGGAGCATTCTATCATTTACAAAATTTTGAAGTACAAAATGATATAAGCTGAAAGGGGTCTTTTTAAAAATATTTTTTAATTATATATAATATACTCGCATATATGTATATATATGTATATATGTATATATATGTATATATAAATAAATAGCAAAACATGTTATCTAAATTGTCAATGTGTCTAGCTCTCAAACCATTAGGCGGTCACATATAAATTAAGCTCTAACCGCCAAATTATAGTAATTTATTATAGTTTCGTTTCTGCTGATCAACAGAACCAAATATCAGCATTGTGTATTATAAACAATACTTTAAATGAAAGACGAAAATTTTGATCTTATTATTGTAAATGTTAAAGCTTAGTTTACATCTTAATTGAGTGAGATTTTCGTTTAAAATTTCCGTTTTTTCACAGACGTGGAAAATATAATAAAAATAAGTAGGTACAATTATTTTTGTGACAAGGATGATCAAATTTGTTTAGAACGGAAAATAATTCAATGGTTTTATCTAAACCAAAAATTTAAGCGAGATAAATTGATGCTTCACTTCGATTTTCAAATCACTTAATTGATTTATAAGCTAGGCTAAACAATAATTTGAAACGATAAAATGGCGCCTCGAAATAATCGGTGTCTATCTGAAACAAATTTGTGGGTACTTACTTCTATGACTTCGTTTGATAGATTCTGCTTAGTAGTAACTGGTGATGCAACAGTTGAATCTAGTAATTGAATACCGCCACCATCGTGATATTCAGGGAGAAAGTCACATAGTGCAAAACTTATTTCGCTCGGGTTTTGAGAGCTACCAACACTTATTTCTTGAGAATCGAATGTCTGTAGGATATTCATACTATAATTTCTACCATAACAAAAGGAAAACATTAAGGTTTGATTGAATAATTATAACTAACCGGAGGGTTAACAGCATTAGGATGCATTGCTTTTCTCCACTCTTCTAAGTTTCTGGTAAAAATCACACGATGTCCTATGACTGGGAACAATTCCCTTATCTCTGTAGCACCTAGTAACGGCAGAGACATTGAAGTTATGACATTGTCTACAGCAAGTAAATGAAATGTGTTTTACATTAAATTTAATTTCTATATTCTTAAGCAGTTTTAAGAGATTTTGAAAACACAGAAACACACATTTTGTCAAAGAAAACTTTTTGTTTGCCGAAACTGCCAAAAAAAGATAATGTACATTAAAAAGAACGTAATAAATTGCAGCTATACATAGCGCAATTAAAAAAGACTGGACAAAAGCTAAATTTAGTATCTAACTATTACATTAAGCAAACAAATTGTCTACGAAATTTTTAATCAAATTTTTGAAAGTTGCGGCAAAAATGATTATTTCTCATTTTTTTATTGTATCTACGTACAATATTTTAGGAAGTAAATAATGAACAGTAAATATAAAAATATGATCTTTTTAACACTTAGAATAGATAGTCAAATTAACTTTAGCTTATATATGGAGGGCTCACAGCTGTACCGAACCAAGTCATTTTAAAGAAATCCAAAACTAACGCCAGGATTGCCGCGAAATTGACCTCTATTTAGAGCTATGTATGTTCATTACAGCTCTAAATAGAGGTCAATTTTGCAGAAATTTTGGTGTTGGTTTTGGATTTTTTTTAAAATTACTTGGTTTGGTACAGCACTGAGCCCTCCATATATAATCGATACCTTCCCGTAAGAATTTATTAAGGGACATTTTCAGGAAACGAAAAAAACGCCTCATTTAGTTATTTTCTTGTGTATTTTATTGGACGAAACAGATTTGGTTCCCGAAAGAATGTATTAAGCGACATTTTTAAATTTGTTTTGTCCAATAAAATGCACACAAAAATAACTAGGTATCGATATGATATTTAGAATTGTGATGTATAAAAAAACGTACGAGTACATACCTTGGAAAGCACAAATGTAATTTTCGAGCCCCCACTCCTTTAGCAGGTTGCACACTTCTTCATCCATGATCTGTGAAATATGTTATAAAAAACAAAGAACAGCATTAGTTTCAAATATTTAGAAAATTTCCCTTGCTTCAAAAAGCTATCTTAACTTGTAAGCCAAAGAGAACAAAATTGGATACCACGCCCGCCAGCAAAAATTAATTGTCGCGGCGTCAATAATCAATTTTATAGACGACTTTAATATTTGAGTGGAATGAACAATTATGTAATTAAAAATAATTGCTGTTTTATTTTGTAGGTACCAGAATAGTTCATTATTTAAAGTTAACATAATATTGAGTTCATAGAACGTATGGTTAATTATATAGAGTTCATTACATAATTATCATTTCACTAATCGTTGTATATATTCATTACGGCAATGGAGTCCATTTATTTTACATACATATATATAAAATGGCTTTTTATAGGGAAACGATATTTTTCTATCTTCTAGTTTAAATATTAGTTTAACAAAGCCGATTTTGTTTACTAGCTACTCATAAATTTTTTTAAAATTGATTATATTATAGGTATTTACTTACCAAAATATTTTCCAAAAACACTTTTTGTTGAACTTAAACTTGCAAGCCAAAGCGAACACGAGACGACAGCAACCGAACACGAACCAAACCACTGCACTATTCAAACAAAACTAAACTGAACACTGAAACTGAAACGAATATGACGCTTCCTCTGCAAGAAAAGGATAGCGTAGCGACGCGCGACTACATCTGGCATCATAATTTGTGATAGTATGTGTAACTCTAAAGAACAAAACTGGTTGTTGATGCGAAATCAGTGTTGCCACATATTGTCCATTACTTCTATGTATCTATATAAATGAATGTCTTAAATTCTAAGATTAGATCTGTTTTTACATGAACATAAAATGTATTCCTAATAAAATTATGTTTGAAAAATAAGTTTCTATTTAATGACATTATTTACTGGGATATGGTGTTATTTGACATAGGTATTTATAATGAAAAATTTAAAATAATAATACTTATTTACATATTGTACAACCCAATTTTTCCTTATTTTCCATATTCTTTTTATTTATCTCACAGTATTTAAATGTGTTGTTCAATACATTCAAAACGGAAATGATAAAATTCAGTACCATTAATAATAGAAACGAAGTAAAATTGCTTTTTACACAGATGTCTTTAAATTAATATTTTTTTTAAATAAAAATATTAATTGGAAAACATTGCGGTAACACTGATAGGAATGGTTCAAGTGAATTGCTCTAAAAAGTATATTTGTGTGCGTTCAAATCTGAAAGAAAACAATAGAGTGTGTCTGTTCAAATTAGCCGAGTTGACTTTTAAAATCAGCCGAGTTCTAAGAATGTAACAGAGTGTGTTTGTTAAAATTAGATAAGTTGATTGCTGATATCTGCGGAGTTGAAATTTACAGGTTTAGATTTCGACGCTACAAATATAACAGAGTATGTCTGTTGAAATTAACCAAGTGGACTGTTAATATCACCTAAGTAAATATACACAGTTTTGTATGGAAAATATTATTTTTAAAGCTAAATATCTCAAAATCTGTGCAAAATTTTGATTTTTTGCTCTTAATATTTTAATTTTCATTTGTTGAGTTCTACAAGAATCTGCTTTAAAAATTTGAGAAAAACGAGTTTTCAAGAAAAAAAAACATGTTTTTTTCTGAAATTCAATACCAACGAAATTATTGTCTAGGCTAAATATCTCGAAATCTGTGCAAAATTTTGATTTTTTGCTCTTAATATTTTAATTTTCATTTGTTGAGTTCTACAAGAATCTGCTTTAAAAATTTGAGAAAAACCATGTTTTTTCTGAAATTCAATACCAACGAAATTATTGTCTAGGCTAAATATCTCGAAATCTGTGCAAAATTTTGATTTTTTGCTCTTAATATTTTAATTTTCATTTGTTGAGTTCTACAAGAATCTGCTTTAAAAATTTGAGAAAAACGAGTTTTGAAGAAAAACCATGTTTTTTCTGAAATTCAATACCAACGAAATTATTGTCTAGGCTAAATATCTCGAAATCTGTGCAAAATTTTGATTTTTTGCTCTTAATATTTTAATTTTCATTTGTTGAGTTCTACAAGAATCTGCTTTAAAAATTTGAGAAAAACGAGTTTTGAAGAAAAACCATGTTTTTTTTCTGAAATTCAATACCAACGAAATTATTGTCTAGGCTAAATATCTCGAAATCTGTGCAAAATTTTGATTTTTTGCTCTTAATATTTTAATTTTCATTTGTTGAGTTCTACAAGAATCTGCTTTAAAAATTTGAGAAAAACGAGTTTTCAAGAAAAAAAACATGTTTTTTTCTGAAATTCAATACCAACGAAATTATTGTCTAGGCTAAATATCTCGAAATCTGTGCAAAATTTTGATTTTTTGCTCTTAATATTTTAATTTTCATTTGTTGAGTTCTACAAGAATCTGCTTTAAAAATTTGAGAAAAACGAGTTTTCAAGAAAAAAAACATGTTTTTTACTGAAATTCATTCAATACCAACGAAATTATTGTCTAGGCTAAATATCTCGAAATCTGTGCAAAATTTTGATTTTTTGCTCTTAATATTTTAATTTTCATTTGTTGAGTTCTACAAGAATCTGCTTTAAAAATTTGAGAAAAACGAGTTTTCAAGAAAAAAAACATGTTTTTTTCTGAAATTCAATACCAACGAAATTATTGTCTAGGCTAAATATCTCGAAATCTGTGCAAAATTTTGATTTTTTGCTCTTAATATTTTAATTTCCATTTGTTAAGGTCTACAAGAATCTGCGTTGATATGATTTATGATTTTCCTGAATAACAACCAAGTAGTTGAGTATATTTAAACGAGTTAAGTTGTTTGTTTACAACAGATTACTTGGGAGAAATCATCACACGTAACTTAGTACGATTTTCCTGAGTAACTCTGACAAAAACAGCCAAGTAGTTGAGTATTTTTAAATGAGTTTAGTTGTTTGTTTACAACAGATTATACTTGGGAGAAATCATCACACGTAACTTAGTACGATTTTCCTGAGTAACTCTTACAAAAACAGCCAAGTAGTTGAGTATTTTTAAATGAGTTTAGTTGTTTGTTAACAACAGATTACTTGGGAGAAATCATCACACGTAACTTAGTACGATTTTCCTGAGTAACTCTGACAAAACAGCCAAGTAGTTGAGTATTTTTAAATGAGTTTAGTTGTTTGTTAACAACAGATTACTTGGGAGAAATCATCACACGTAACATAGTACGATTTTCCTGAGTAACTCTTACAAAAACAGCCAAGTAGTTGAGTATTTTTAAATGAGTTAAGTTGTTTGTTAACAACAGATTACTTGGGAGAAATCATCACACGTAACTTAGTACGATTTTCCTGAGTAACTCTGACAAAAACAGCCAAGTAGTTGAGTATTTTTAAATGCGTATAGTTGTTTGTTTACAACAGATTATACTTGGGAGAAATCAGCACACGTAACTTAGTACGATTTTCCTGAGTAACTCTGACAAAAACAGCCAAGTAGTTGAGTATTTTTAAATGAGTTTAGTTGTTTGTTAACAACAGATTACTTGGGAGAAATCATCACACGTAACATAGTACGATTTTCCTGAGTAACTCTTACAAAAACTGCCAAGTAGTTGAGTATTTTTAAATGAGTTTAGTTGTTTGTTAACAACAGATTACTTGGGAGAAATCATCACACGTAACTTAGTACGATTTTCCTGAGTAACTCTGACAAAAACAGCCAAGTAGTTGAGTATTTTTAAATGAGTATAGTTGTTTGTTTACAACAGATTATACTTGGGAGAAATCATCACACGTAACTTAGTACGATTTTCCTGAGTAACTCTGACAAAAACAGCCAAGTAGTTGAGTATTTTTAAATGAGTTTAGTTGTTTGTTAAGAACAGATTACTTGGGAGAAATCATCACACGTAACATAGTACGATTTTCCTGAGTAACTCTTACAAAAACAGCCAAGTAGTTGAGTATTTTTAAATGAGTTTAGTTGTTTGTTAACAACAGATTACTTGGGAGAAATCATCACACGTAACTTAGTACGATTTTCCTGAGTAACTCTGACAAAAACAGCCAAGTAGTTGAGTATTTTTAAATGAGTATAGTTGTTTGTTTACAACAGATTATACTTGGGAGAAATCAGCACACGTAACTTAGTACGATTTTCCTGAGTAACTCTGACAAAAACAGCCAAGTAGTTGAGTATTTTTAAATGAGTTTAGTTGTTTGTTAACAACAGATTACTTGGGAGAAATCATCACACGTAACATAGTACGATTTTCCTAAGTAACTCTTACAAAAACAGCCAAGTAGTTGAGTATTTTTAAATGAGTTTAGTTGTTTGTTAACAACAGATTACTTGGGAGAAATCATCACACGTAACTTAGTACGATTTTCCTGAGTAACTCTGACAAAAACAGCCAAGTAGTTGAGTATTTTTAAATGAGTATAGTTGTTTGTTTACAACAGATTATACTTGGGAGAAATCAGCACACGTAACTTAGTACGATTTTCCTGAGTAACTCTGACAAAAACAGCCAAGTAGTTGAGTATTTTTAAATGAGTTTAGTTGTTTGTTAACAACAGATTACTTGGGAGAAATCATCACACGTAACTTAGTACGATTTTCCTGAGTAACTCTGACAAAAACAGCCAAGTAGTTGAGTATTTTTAAATGAGTTTAGTTGTTTGTTTACAACAGATTATACTTGGGAGAAATCATCACACGTAACTTAGTACGATTTTCCTGAGTAACTCTTACAAAAACAGCCAAGTAGTTGAGTATTTTTAAATGAGTTTAGTTGTTTGTTAACAACAGATTACTTGGGAGAAATCATCACACGTAACTTAGTACGATTTTCCTGAGTAACTCTGACAAAACAGCCAAGTAGTTGAGTATTTTTAAATGAGTTTAGTTGTTTGTTAACAACAGATTACTTGGGAGAAATCATCACACGTAACATAGTACGATTTTCCTGAGTAACTCTTACAAAAACAGCCAAGTAGTTGAGTATTTTTAAATGAGTTAAGTTGTTTGTTAACAACAGATTACTTGGGAGAAATCATCACACGTAACTTAGTACGATTTTCCTGAGTAACTCTGACAAAAACAGCCAAGTAGTTGAGTATTTTTAAATGCGTATAGTTGTTTGTTTACAACAGATTATACTTGGGAGAAATCAGCACACGTAACTTAGTACGATTTTCCTGAGTAACTCTGACAAAAACAGCCAAGTAGTTGAGTATTTTTAAATGAGTTTAGTTGTTTGTTAACAACAGATTACTTGGGAGAAATCATCACACGTAACATAGTACGATTTTCCTGAGTAACTCTTACAAAAACTGCCAAGTAGTTGAGTATTTTTAAATGAGTTTAGTTGTTTGTTAACAACAGATTACTTGGGAGAAATCATCACACGTAACTTAGTACGATTTTCCTGAGTAACTCTGACAAAAACAGCCAAGTAGTTGAGTATTTTTAAATGAGTATAGTTGTTTGTTTACAACAGATTATACTTGGGAGAAATCATCACACGTAACTTAGTACGATTTTCCTGAGTAACTCTGACAAAAACAGCCAAGTAGTTGAGTATTTTTAAATGAGTTTAGTTGTTTGTTAAGAACAGATTACTTGGGAGAAATCATCACACGTAACATAGTACGATTTTCCTGAGTAACTCTTACAAAAACAGCCAAGTAGTTGAGTATTTTTAAATGAGTTTAGTTGTTTGTTAACAACAGATTACTTGGGAGAAATCATCACACGTAACTTAGTACGATTTTCCTGAGTAACTCTGACAAAAACAGCCAAGTAGTTGAGTATTTTTAAATGAGTATAGTTGTTTGTTTACAACAGATTATACTTGGGAGAAATCAGCACACGTAACTTAGTACGATTTTCCTGAGTAACTCTGACAAAACCAGCCAAGTAGTTGAGTATTTTTAAATGAGTTTAGTTGTTTGTTAACAACAGATTACTTGGGAGAAATCATCACACGTAACATAGTACGATTTTCCTGAGTAACTCTTACAAAAACAGCCAAGTAGTTGAGTATTTTTAAATGAGTTTAGTTGTTTGTTAACAACAGATTACTTGGGAGAAATCATCACACGTAACTTAGTACGATTTTCCTGAGTAACTCTGACAAAAACAGCCAAGTAGTTGAGTATTTTTAAATGAGTATAGTTGTTTGTTTACAACAGATTATACTTGGGAGAAATCAGCACACGTAACTTAGTACGATTTTCCTGAGTAACTCTGACAAAAACAGCCAAGTAGTTGAGTATTTTTAAATGAGTTTAGTTGTTTGTTAACAACAGATTACTTGGGAGAAATCATCACACGTAACTTAGTACGATTTTCCTGAGTAACTCTTACAAAAACAGCCAAGTAGTTGAGTATTTTTAAATGAGTTTAGTTGTTTGTTAACAACAGATTACTTGGGAGAAATCATCACACGTAACTTAGTACGATTTTCCTGAGTAACTCTGACAAAAACAGCTAAGTAGTTGAGTATTTTTAAACGAGTTTAGTTGTTTGTTTACAACAGATTACTTGGGAGAAATCATCACACGTAACTTAGTACGATTTTCCTGAGTAACTCTTACAAAAACAGCCAAGTAGTTGAGTATTTTTAAATGAGTTTAGTTGTTTGTTAACAACAGATTACTTGGGAGAAATCATCACACGTAACTTAGTACTATTTTCTCTGAGTGACTCTGATAAAAACAGCCAAGTAGTTGAGTATATTTAAACAAGTTTAGTTGTTTGTTTACAGCAGATTACTTGAGAGAAATAATCACACGTAACTTAGTACAATTTTCCCTGAGTAACTCTGAAGAAAACAGCCAAGTAGTTGAGTATATTTAAACAAGTTTAGTTGTTTGTTTACAACAGATTACTTGTGAGAGTTTAGCAATGCATGATCTTGGTCAAATTTACATGAGTAAAATGATTACTAATAACCAACGACTCAGTTATAAACAGCAACTTGCTAGCTTATTTTGAGTCAAGATACTCGTTGAAATTTAACCAGCTTTAAACCCAAGTAGATAGGCTAATTTCAATCAATATACTTGGCAGATATTAAACGTTTACTCTGCTTTAATTAATCGTTTTTATTTAATCGTTTTATCTCTGCTATTATTAGCAACGAATACTTATGTATTTATTAACGAGGCTTAGCAGTTTTTAACCAATTTTTTTTTAACCAAGCAAAAATCAAACTCTGTTAAGGCAAATGTTTCTGCGTGTATGCTTTTATATTTATGAACAATTTTTAAATTTTAAG